>OX381625.1:2493542-4979585 GCA_947459985.1 Diloba caeruleocephala | reverse complement strand
GCATAATTAAGAGTTGATGACCTCATCCGGGAACTGCAACGAAACAACATTTTGTTTTTTGGGTTTTGATGGCTTCATTCAACTGTATTTCGAATGAAGTCTCAGTTACAGAGTCAAAGTCTTGCAATGCGTGATGTTATCTTCTTCACTTGAGCTGTTGTGTGATGAAGACGATTTAGCAGACCTTATCAAATAATTCTCGGGACGACCCGTTTCCGGGTAGGACAAAGCTCTATTCCCGGGAATTCCCGTCCCCGGGTACCCGGGGTGAAAACCTTAGTCATAAGTCAGAGTTCTTCACACATACTGGCGAATTAGTTGAAGGTCCTTTCAGGAAACTGCAAGTTGAAAGTCCAAGAAACAAACTTGAATTTATCAGACAATGTTGTAGCTATATAAGCAATTTGTGATATCCTTATTAACTAATCTGTGCACGTATTAGGAAACTGTATGTGCACATAGCTCTGTTGTTTAATAAATAATAAAGTCCATGTCACGTTGGTAATGACAATACTTACTAAACTTTGTTCCGGAATCTTGTAAAATCACGTTCCGCTAACCAACCGTAACCGGTTCCCAAACCCTGTTACGTTCATCCCCGTATAAATATTTCACTCAGATGATGCAGCAACGTGACATCCAAACGAATGCTCTCATTAAATTAAACCTCTCGCCCACCCAGTTTGAATCTTATCAGCAAAATAATAAAGGATAATTTGTATCGCCCTAACAATAATTAAAAGTTAGCTAACTACATTCTGTATGGAGTACGAGACTTCCTGCTCCCAGCGTCTGATTAATATGTTAATCTGCTACGTCATACTGTCTTAATGCAGTCTCTTAGTTTTGGTACAGTCAGAGCGAATACCGTATATAAATTGCTACCTTTGTGTTGTTGATGATTTCGTTCTCTCAAAGACAGACTAAGACTTGCTGTAGACCGCCATCATGGAATACTTAATGAAACTAGAAAGCATTTTGAGTATCTAAGTGTTTATCAATTTGCCTTCATTCCAACTTAGTTTCAGGTAGACAGATGCGTTGTAAAACTTTTCGGTTCCAATTTCATTATTCTGTTCCGAATCTGAACGATATTCTATGATAATTCAAAGCGGAGCTCTCGGAATCGATTCGTCCCAATCGAGACAACTGCTATCAACGTCTATTCCCGACATCTGTTGTTTGAAACAAAAGTAATCGTACGAACGCCGGCCGTTATACACTGCTTCTAAACTGGCGCTTTGCAAATGACACGTTCCAATGTTTAAAACGTTCGAGATTTGAATATCGTTCGAATGACAATTGGAATTGTGATGGGAAAATCATTTTCCCCAACCAATAGATGGAAAATTACAATAAATGATTAATGTCACAAGATTTTTGATTGCCTTTTTAAATTCGCGTAGTTATTATTTCGTATTATAACATAATGTAATACGATTAATAAGGTGGTATATTCCAGATATTTCTTGTTGATTTTTCGCAAGACAATACAGTCAGGTTCTTTTCACGTTTTGAAATTATGAATGCTACAAATCCCATACGCCAATTCACCTTTTTTTTTATTGATGTCCAGTGGAAATTCTACATGGAACTTCCTTCACCCCGGGGAAGGGCGAAGGGGTATGCCGGACTCCTACCGGCTAAAACCACTGGAACGGTCATCTTCGGCACCGAAGGGGGGCTCCAGGTCCTCGTAAGATCACACTAGAGCCGCCCATTGGTGCCACACCTTTAGGCACATCTCGGAAGGGATGACTGTAAAGCGGTCGCCCCCCAGGCACTTCTCGGGGAGGATTGTAAAGGATCCCCCCAAGCCTCGCTTTGCGCTGTGCTGCGCACACGGCGGCACGTGACCACGTGCGCGCCACCGTCTTCCCGGGGGTCGCTCGGTGTGAGCAACGCCAATTCACCTGGACAACACTTAAAACAGAACCTGGCTGTGCTTACACTTCGTAGTAGATGAACTCATGCCTAGTAATCACTCAATATAAGGCTATTCACACAAACCTCCTTAATGGAATAATCAACAAAATGCGGACTAATCGATTAAAACCGAACTATTGATGACTTAGCGCAGAATTAGGCGCTAGAAGCAATCAAGATAGGTGTTGTCGTTATATTTGATTGAGTCGCACCACATTTCTGTGTGCTAATTACCGACTGTACCCGTAATTACACCATTGTGGAACATTAATTACGTAACTTCATCTATTACGTAAGACGTCGGAATATCGATAGTGGACTACCGATTGGGAATAATCGAAATTTATCTGATGATTGAACTTAGGTTTGTTTATTTACAAATTATACGTTTGTATTGTGAACGAACTTTGAAAATTATCGTTTAAATATCGTTCCTACCATACATTATCAAACTTCTTAAACCCGATATCGACACGTTTGTTTGAAACAATTAAGCGGAATTAAGTTCTAAATAATTAATATTATCAAAAAAAATGTATGTAACAAAATCGTGCATTACACCAATATGTCCAACATAACATTTTTGTCCAACAACTAAAGGTGTTAAAGAAATTGTATTGCAACGCAAACAGACGGTAAACAAGCATCACAAAACGCTACCCGACTCTAAATCTTATTTCAAAGTACAAAAGTCGTTTTTAAATTGCATCCATCCCGCTGTCACATATAACAAAGTTCGGTTGGAGTCTCGTCGAATTCCCTGCGCGAACTGACACGTTCGGTAAACTGGTAACTCACATTAACGAGTATAGTCAAAGTTGTACGGTGTTGGAAATAGCACCGTGTTATCTTGGGAAAAATATACCCTTGTTGTTTTTCGCATCACTAGTGCGTGATTATAAAAGTTTTCCCATAATGGTTTCGGATGATGTAGTATTGGTTAATATTATTTATAATTTGATATGAAACTGGTAACATCCGTTACAATCCCTGGTCTGGTGGCGTGGCGAAAGTTTAAAAGTTACGATACATACGAAGATACGATAGAATTGATTAAAATACACTATATTATTACTGATTACCCCTAGTGAGAGTTTCTTATAACAATTGAAACGTAGATAATGGTAAGCTACTCATTTATCGCGTTCGGCGCTCCGATTGGCCCGCCCCAAACTCTTCAACCAATCGGAGCGCCGAACGCGGTAAATATGTTATTTACTCGATATATTTTTACACTTATGCATTGTTTGCAACTTTTAATATATTCGAAACTCATATCTTACCTCGAACGTTATACACGTTGACTTAATTTTGCTAAGACTATGTCTCACTGTGGACACAGTCTTAGCAAATCTAAATTATAATCAACATTGTCATATCGATCAAAAGACATCCACTGCTGAACAAAGGCCTCCCCTTACAATAGATAATAATATATACCCCTAAATACATTTCTTGCCATATATCACTAAAACTGTAAATTTCACTCTTGAGAACTATTTAGAAATTAAAAAAGGTAAAACACATTTTTTTTTATAACCTGTAGTATATCTGCGCGCAGCCAAAAGCAATTACATTAAAATCGAAATTAAATTCCAAATCCAATTTCAAAGCAGATTCAGAAACAATAATGAGACTGTTTAACTTAATCAGGGCGAAAATGTATTGAGAGCAAGGTCGGTGAATTCAATTCCCGTTGCAAAATAAATAATATTTATAGTAAAATCTATACATACACAAATAAATAAAATTGAAGTGTCTGTTTGTAATGTCAAAATAACAGTGTCTGTTTGTTCCCGCTAATCTACGAAACGGCTGGACCGATTTCTACAGGACTTTCACTGGCAGATAGCTGATGTTATAAGGAATAACCAAAGCAACTTTAATTTCAGAAAAATAATTAGGGTTCCGCGCAAAAAAGAAAAACCATGAATTCCAATATATTTACATACTCCATGTCAAGTGTCTACGCCGAAGTACTCAAAATTATACGGCGGGTGAAACCGCGGGTCCCCGCTAGTAGGTAATAAGTAATCCTGCTGAAAACCTTTCGTTTAGTCTACGCTAATATTTATGTGTCTGAGATAATCAATAAACATGGCGACGGTTTTTTTATTACTAATTATTATTATATCAGCCAAAGAACATCCACAGCTGGACAAAGCCCCCCCCCCCCATACATTTACACAATTGGGTCGTATTTTTGGGGGGAATATGTCAAAACTCACCAAGCTTTAGCGAGCGCAGTGTGGCTACTGTTCAACAAAAGGGACGATGTTGCCCATCCCTCTGCCCAAGAGTCCCTTAGTCGCCTTTGACGACATCCACGAGAGGAGATGGAGTGGTGATATATTCTTAATCCGAACACCGAAGGCGATGAATGGTGTTGTCATAGAGATCTCTGTAAACAACTTTGCAACTAACATCTGTTATGTTGACCGACAGTTTAATTCCGTTGCAAAGGATCGTTTGTTAAAAAGGATATTTTACTGGCGTAGACAGTAATAAAGTTCACTCAGCATTGTTGCCGTTGTGACAGTTGAAATTAAATTTAACTGCACTCAAGTAAATTGTTTTAATGTATTTCTCTTGTTTCAACTGCATTTTTATTAGTATCTGCACTGTTTGTAAGAGTAACAGTATCATCTTAAGGGCTTTTAAATTAACCATTACAGCATACCGTCCGACAAATCGGACATCGGATCATTTCAATTTTATGGTAGCTTTTTTGGTTTCCTTCTTGATCGAAGGTTTAATGTTTTTGAGTGTGGTGTCTGGATTAAGAATAGCACCACTCCATCTCCTCCCGTGGATGTCGTAAAAGGCGACTAAGGGAATCTAAACCAGAGGGATGGGCAGCAGCATCCCTCCTGAGAAACGGTAGCCATACTGCGCTCACCAACCCGCCTGCCAAGCGTGGCAAATACCGACCAAAATGATGATACAGTTGTGGAAATATATGTGGGAGGCCTTCGTTCAGCAGTGGACGTATAAATGGCCGATATGACGAAGTGTTCGCTAAGATGTTGAAATTTTTCAAAAACTAACGTTTGACGATCATGTCCTCATTTTTTTTATAGCATCCTTTTTACGTGCATGTCATTCGCCTGGTGGTGAGCGTCACGCCAGCCCGTAACAATATTGTACCGCTACCAAGGTCTTATTTACTTTCTTATGCCCAGTAACTTACTAGCTACAGTGTTTTTTAAACCCGAGGGCCACTTCTCGTAATTAATTTACACTATGACTGAAACTTGACCGACCTGAAATTAAATTATGAATTGACCGAAAAAATTGTATGCTGCTACTCTTAAAGTTCAGTTGGATTTCTGTATAATCTCGATCTAGTCTCATTTCAATCTCAATTTTGACGTTTATTTAATGACAATTTAGTACATGTGACAGTTCGAAATGTTAGCAGAATACCGTTTTGATTTCGATCCATTTTCGATCTCATCACAGTGTAACTTCACGTTTGCCATTGTTTTTTAGTTTACGAGAATACCATTTGTGACATTTATGACACTGAGACTAGATCGGAACTATATTTTGAACATTTTTAAATTACGAGAATTGGCCCTCAGAACACATTAATGTCAAAAAAATTAACACTTCTGCTTGGTGGCGAATCCACTGCGGTGGGACCTACGTGTCCGGCTAGGTAGACTTGCAATAGTTTTCAATGAAAGTCATGATAAGTAACATAACATTTTCTAATCGGTTAAAATACTTCCACCTTCAATCCCTTTGGCAAGTGTGGTGATAATGCTCACGCTTGTTTACGACTGTCTTTCATTATAGAGGCCTACACATGAGCAGCAGTATATTTTGGGAGCTCATGCCCCATTTTGCAATATATTGCAAAATTTATAAGATGCTAACAGTTACCGTTTAACGCCCACAAGGCTATTTAAATGTTGCACAGCGAGATTGACATAAAAAAAAAACAATTTAATATAAAAATATTTTCGAGTGCTACTAAACTCGCAATATCTTAACAGCAAGCAAATAGAAGTGTCTTTTTTATAATAAAACCTTTTGAGGCGTTTATAAAATATTCTTATGATATCGTATTGATGTTGTTATTTCCTTTACTTTCAGGTAAGTATCAAGATTGAGAATAATCAGACGAGCACAGGAGGTAAAATGTTTACTGTAGTCATGTCTTCCTACAGTAAATATGTAAGTATAATCACATATAGTACATGTGTATGAATGGGGATGTAGTACATGAGTAATTATTTTGTATTTTTTTTTAATCTTTGGCCCACACTAGGATTTCTCCTGTGTCGTGGGTGCGTTTACAGACACAAATTCCACACACAATACACCCAGACCCGAAACAACTACCTGCAGATCATACAAATATTTCTTCCGTGCGGGAATCGAACCCGCGACCCGGTGCGCAGCAGCCGACTGTATCAGCCACTACACCAACCGTGCCGTCGAATATGATCGGTTACATATTAATAGAATAGGCCACACATCTCCAACCATGGGTCACGCAAAAGGCGCCTAACTTAATAATCAATCTAATCCAAAATATTCAGATTTAAGATTTTGAAATTCATCCGTTGTTGTGTTACGATCACATTTAACACAAAAAACAGACATATCCGAAATCCAAACATTATGGAAAGGATCGATCATTAATTTCAGGCGTAAGAGTTTCATATCGAGAGGATTGGCCTGCGATCTCCAACCCGTCTGCCGTGTGTGTGATTATGACAATATTCCGAATGACCGTACATTGTGGTGAACATTGGTAGGCCCACGTTCAGCAGTGGACGTTTACAGGCGGATATTGTGTGCTATGTGTATATAATAACCATTTCGGAACTATTATTTACTGTTATCAGATTAAGATCCGAGTAATCTCGAGCTATACTAGGTTTCATTTGAGATTCCAATCTTGAACCTTGAAAAAAATATAAAATTGGGAATTTACAACTAAAATCTCGTTAATTTATGATAATAAATTACAATCAATTTGAATCAGTATGAACCGCAAAAAATAAAATTATTCCTTAAATTAATTTGAATTTGAAATTATCATGTCACGCTGATAAATTAATAATTCGGGATAGTAATACTTTTTGTTTAATTGTGGCACAATTCTTCACGTAAAACGGTAGTTAATTCTAAAACTAAACGTATATGTTTACAATTTGGTATCCAATTAGTGAATGTTTGTTCGTTGTTAATAACCTAAATAACGACAACGATATTAAGCTTTGATTGTAGATGTTTATTTATGCTAAATAAACGCTTTCAGTTTCTCCTTTATTAATATTTATCATTGTCGCTAGTATCGTGTTTATTTCGTCTATGCAGAGTTACTTAGAGATATCAATTTGGAATTCTAAATTGAGTCGCATACAATGATAAATATCCATTTGTTTATGCGAATGTGACTGTTATTCCCACGAGCTTTAATTTTAGATCTCGTGTATTTGCTGAAATGTATGCTTTTAGTTAAACTATCAATTAACAATTGAAGGATGATTTTAGACAATCCTTGGCTCAGCGTGAATGTAATGTCAAACAATTATGTCTTAATTATTATTATTATTTAGTAAAGTTACGTTATCGTAATAAACAACTTAACTTTACCTCGGTACTTTAGCTTAGAACACAACTTCAGATTGATATGTAAATGTGAATCAGATAATTTTGATCGGGGACTGTCACTCGAGTTAACTTCGATGTTTATTAGCAAGTGCGAAAGAGACAGCTATACGCCATTACAATGTACTTCAAATTCAATTTGGAGGGAGCGCTTAGATTCATTACCTACAATTTCGTATTTTAGATCTCTGCTGAATTTTAATGGTGGCAATTTGCGATGGCGTGTGACGCTATCACAGTGACGTAATCGTCTTAGTCGTGAAGATTGTGTTTAAGTCATAATTAATATTACTTGAGTGGTAATTTAGCGTGATCACCGTGTATGACGTCATATATGAAATAGAGATCTCATGATGATATTCAAGACGTGTATGGTTTATAGTTAGCGATTTCCTTTGTTACTTACCTATGTTCACTTGCACCTGTCATTGTTAATTAGGTAGGCACTTTAGTAAACAATAAAATAGTAAACAACACCGGAAAACGCAGCGTGGGACGACCTCCAACGAGGTGGACAGACGATCTGGTGAAGGTCGCTGGGAGTCGTTGGATGAGAGCGGCATGTGACCGCTCGTTGTGGAAATCTAAGGGGGAGGCCTTTGTTCAGCAGTGGACGTCCTGTGGCTGATATGATGATGATGATGATGAAATTAGTAGGCATGCCTAAAGACACGTGCCGCCGTGTGCGCAGCACAGCGCACAGTGAGGCTTCGGGGGATTCTTTACAATTCTCCCGAGAAGTGCCTCGGGGGCGCCCTTATTTCAGTCGCTCCCCTCCGCTGGAAGGGGTGACTGCCGTACAGTATCCCCTCCGAGATGTGCCTGTAGGCGTAGCACCAATGGGCGGCTCCCGTGTAATCGTACGAGGACCTGGAACTGCCCTTCGGTGCCGAATATGATTGCTCCGGTGGTTTTAGCCGTTAGGAGTCCGCCCTTCCCCGGAACGGAGGAAATGCAAGATGTATTTTTAAAGGCTATTTAGTAAACAATAAATTAGTAGAAAGAAAGAAAGAAAGAAAATTTTATTTTTACACAAACAAGGACGCACATAATATAGAAACAATGTATAAAATGTAAAAGTAAAAATTACATAATCAAATTAACAATAAAAAAAAAATTAAAAAAATACAAGACTAATTGGCCGTACAGGTTTGTCCTAGCTATATATCAAAGCGCAACGCGGCGGTAGAACGCAAAACATGCAAGCATGCGAGTGTACCGTGCACATTGCACTACCCAGCTAGGACAAAAAGAAAAAAGAAAAATTACAAGTTATTAAAAATAAAAAGCATTATGTTAATATGTTCACTGGTGTTTATCTATGTTACGGGAGCATGTGCGCCACGTCTGTGCAAAAAAAGGGTTGTAGCTCAGCATGAAGCTGCGATTTTGCGACAAGGCAACACCGACAGCGCTGGTTTTCAGTTACACCCCTTGGTGACATGTTGGCGTATTTCGGTACTGGCAGTGACGTACCTATAATATCGTATTACAGTTTGCTAGTTCATAGTTAGCTATGGTGAATTAAACTATAAGTAAACAATATCGATGGACAGGAAACAAGAAACAGAGTTTAAATACACAAGTTGTGACCCGTTACTTATTACATAGGAGTTCAGTGACATTTTAAATAATTATGCTGGCTAACGAGAATCAGATAAACTCACATTTTTTTTTTTTTTTTTTTTTTATAGCCATATCACCTAGAGATACGGAAATTAAATGGGGAATCTAAGGAATATGGAACGTGCAACGACAACCTACAGTGCAAGAGTATTAAGGTAAATGCTAAATGTTATTAGTGTCCGTATAATACATGGTTTTGAAAACAATATAATCAGTTGAAAATAAATAATATTATCATACAATAATAGTGTACTTACTCTAATAGCACATTTATGCAATTGTACCTACTTATAATAATAAATTGTAATAAATTGTACATACTTATAAAAGTGATATATATAAATAATAAATCCAAGTATTTACCCATTTATTTTTATTTAAAATATTATTTTAGTACTCGGATCTGCCTGAGTAACCCAGACTAAAAACCAGATGAAACAGATCAGATGTTACCGAAGCGTACCCAGAGCCTATAATTGCCACTTGCGCAGTTGAAGATCCCACACCAATGCCTGCAGGCCGAGACCCGTGAGGTATAATGGACAAACTATGCTAGATAATCTAATTATTGTAAATAATACATAGGATCAAATGGATAATTGTTGTTCATTCATATAATATTGTTTAAGTTTGTACACTAATGAATTTTTGGATTTCAGCTCCTTATTGGTGGTGGAATATCATTCCAACAGCGCGTTGCGGCATATTTGAAACTACCCCTGAATGCTGTGGTCCGGTACTTTGGCATAGACAGTGGGTTTGCTGTAGAACGTATACTGTATTTGGTTCGGTTTTTCTTCCAACTTAGTTTATTGTACAGATAGTTTGGCTTTTCAGTTTTGATAATTCCAAATAACAGATAAGCCAAATGTAACTTCCTTCTAGCAGCCATTTTAAGGATATTGTTTTGGTTTATATAAGGTGTTACATGGCTTCTTCTTGGAATGTTTATACAGAATCTGGTGCAAGCATTTTGTATTCGTTGTATCAGGTGTTCAGTTCTTGAAAGCAGACACGGGCCATATACGGTATCGCAGTAGTTAAGTTTAGATAATATAAGACTATCAGTCAGTTGTTTTCTTAATGGTATGCTCAGATACTCCCGGATCATGTATAAGACTTTAAGTCTGTAAAAACAGTTTTTCAATATGATACCTATATGAGTTTCAAAGCGCAACTCTGGGTCGAATGTCAGCCCTAAATTGCAAACTTTGTCCACTCTCTCAATATTTTTGCCTTTGATGACTATCTCTGGATTAGCTGACAGTATTGCACTTATTTGTTTCTTACTACCTAGGACCATAAATTTTGATTTAAGTGGATTTAATACCAATGAGTTTTGCTCAGACCACGTGACCAATCTATGAAGATCTTCATGAATTTTTCTAACAGCTGACACCGTTTCTTGGGATCTAAAAGATATATACATCTGTATGTCATCAGCATAGACGTGATATTTGCAATTAACAAAGGCCTCTATAACATCCGCACTATAGAGGATGTACAGCAGCGGCCCGATAATCGATCCTTGAGGGACCCCTCTTGACACACGGCGGAGGGGGGAACATACAGTCGTTCCGTCGTCCTTATGAATTTCGACGCATTGTGACCTGTTAGACAGATAGCTGTTAAACCAATGTATTGATTCTACTCCAAATCCGTAGTAGGCCAGCTTGGAAAGTAGTAGTGTAACATTTATGGCGTCAAAAGCTCGAGAGTAGTCCAATAAGGTGAGGATCGTTCCCTCCCCCCGGTCACGTGCTTCTAGGATATTACCCACGACGTCTGAGAGGGCTCCTGCTGTTCCCCGACCTTTCCTAAAACCTGATTGAAGATCAGGGAGAATGTTGTTATCTTCCAAGTAGTCTATCACCTGCGAGTATACCACCCGTTCCAAGACCTTAGATAGACATGGCAATATGCTTATTGGACGCAGATCTTTAAAATTCAGGGGGTTATTATTTTTAGGTATAGGGCGAACTATAGCACATTGCCATAAATCTGGGAATGTACTTGTAACAATTGATTTATTAATAATGTCAGTTATAACTTGCAAAGTGGTTGGTAAAGTAAGTGAAATCATTTCCAGATTAATGCCATCTATACCTTGTGCATTTGATTTAAAAGTCTTCATGATATTTAATATAGCTTCCTGGTTCACTGTTTTTAGAGCAAATTTAGTTGAGCTATGTCTATGATGTTCAAAAAAAGTGAGCTGTGAGATGTTCAAGTGACATTCTCCTGGCACATCCAAAAACGCCTCGTTAATTTTATCAGGATCATCGAAATGGCCCGGTAGCTGACTCTCCACATGTCCTGGAATCACGTCAGACTTTAAGTTTCTCCATAATAATTTCGGGTTCTTAATATTGCTATTAATATTTTTAGTAAAGTAAGCCCGCTTTTCATTTACCAGAGCGTTGGCGGCCTGATGTTTTAGGTCTAAGTAGTACTGTTTATGGTGCCCTATTTTGGTCTTCCGAAATCTGTCCCTAGCTCTATCTCGTAATCTGAACATCAACCGTATGTTGTCAGTTATCCATGGGGTGTGGCGACTATTGAACATTTTCCTTTTAAGCGGAGCATGAAGGTCAAATAGCTGAATAACATACGAGTTGAATGTTTCAACCATGTTATTGACATCAGGCAAATCGCTTATATCTGGCCATGGGATCGATTCCCTGTCATTAACAAAATAATCTTCCAGTATATCCTTAATTGGACGATATATGGCCAGACGTGGTACAATCTTTTCTTTTTTGTAAACTGTGTCACACGTGATGAATGAATGATGACCGAGCTCACTTATACGATCAACCACTACATTGCGGACTTTAGTGTCAGTGCATATAATGTCTATGAGTGTGCTGCTATCTCCTACAAAGTGTGTTGGTGTACTAACAACTTGCATTAGGTTAATGTAGTTCAAGAATTCATTCAGACTTCTTGTCTTTATATTGTTTTTATCTAATACATTTACATTCAAATCACCCAAGAATATAATGTGGTCATATGGAGCTAGGGCACTAATACTGTCAGTTACTCCCTCGAGAAATCTAGTCAAATCAAGCCATGGCGGGCGATACCCTGTTCCGATGAGTAACTTCTTACTATTTAAACTTAGACTAAGCCACAACTGCTCAACATCAGGGTGCTTAGGATGGGACCTTACTCGCGCTCTAATTCCCGTTTTAATATAGAAGGCGACTCCTCCTCCTCGTCCTCCTCGTATAGATGCCGATCGTGGGATATGCCTCAACGTGTAACCTGGTACACAAGGAGCCCGCCCTTCTTCGCCTGGTCGTAACCATGTTTCATTTATGGCCATGATATCAACCGCATGGCGGCCCATGGCTATTAGGAATTCGTCATGATTTGTTGCTAGGGAGCCCGCGTTAAATAGACCAAACTTCAAATGTTTAGTATGAAGCATCAGAATTTTTAAAATGTATTATTGTTTGCTTATGTGTAAATAAGATCATAGAATTGTTATACAAAATTGTAAATAGATTTAGTAGATTTAAATTATATAGGTTAATAGTGTAAATAATATAAAATGTATTTATAAAATTAGCTAATATAAGTATATTAGGTGCTATTACTGTACACTCTATGAATAAGTAAAAATATGCAAGAATTTTCTTAACACGCACACCTACCATACTCCCACTGTCCCCCTGAGTACAACAGATACGACGCAACAACTCCCACAATATAAACAGGATGCCTTTCAAGTGTAACATTAATATGTAATGTTTTATCATATAACTAAGCTGCTTGGTTGACAGGTCCAAAGATATCCAATATGTCCTGCTCAGAACGTATTCTGCGAGTGGAGTCCCCGGGTTTATTTTTGGCAAGAATGCGGCCCCGTTTGGTCCACACATATTTCCAGCCATACTGACCGGCAGCGTCCCGCACCTTCCGAAACAATTGTCGGTTAATTCTGGTCAAGCGCTCGTTAAGGTAAAACCGAGTCGGTGGTCCCGTCATGTCGAGGTCAGCTGTTGTGGCTCCACGTCGTACTCGCGCGCTCTTTAATAGCTCGTCACGCAGATCTCGACGTGCCAGGCGTACGACTATAGCACGCGGGCGGCTTTCTCTCGCACCTGCAGGGCTCGTGGCGTTCAACTGGCGTCCACCGACTCTTTCTGCGCAAACTATGTCTCGCTCGTCGACATGAACCCCCAACTTAAGACTAATCGTCTTAACAATATGAACCGGGTTCTCAGAATTAGTCTCTGGCATGTTTGATATTTCAATATCGTTTGCCAAGAGCTCTTGGTCTCGTTCATTGAGTTCCCTTCTAAGCTCCTCAACAACGCCCCCCACCGACTGAGAATCCTCAGATCCCGGAGTGACACGTTTTTCCAGAACGTCCAGTCTTGCTTCCAAACTGTCAATGCGCGTGGAACAAATCTGCATGGACGCTTTTAAGTCGATCATATCTACTTCCATTTCTTTTCGAAATATTTGTATTTCAGAACGCACCGCTCTGAGTTCCTCCATTATCAACGTTACGTCTTGATTAGTGAACTGCAAGTGGTGCCGTGTAGCGTTCATTACTATGCCCGTATCTTGCGGTAGCTCGCATGCAGCGTCCACTCCGGAGCTAATGTCCTGTGAGAGCTCCTCTGTGACATCCTCTACAGAGCCGTTAGGTGTACTGGTATCCATACAGTCCGAAATTGGTAGACCTAAACCTTCAACTTCGGGTTGAGTGCTCGCAGCTCTGACTGGGGTCTCGGTCTTGTTGTCCCTAGCTACGTTTTTTTTGCACTCCGGGCATCGCCAATTTGGACCTACAATACCCTTTGAAGGAAGGCTTACACACAACCTGTGGTATTGTGCGAAACATTTACCACATTTAGCGCCCTCTGTTGATGAAATAAATCTAATCTAAAGACATATGCGCAGTAGCAATACTTAATCTGATAAAAAGTAAACACGGTGAGATAAGTACAATCGGGATTTTTCAAAAAAATATGCTACGCGACATAAAAAGCCGCCAATAAACTCCGAATAACTCAAGCACGAATTATTCAAATTCGTGAAATCTAATCGAAAATTTATTCGTAATAGCAAACATAGGGCCTACAGTGGAAATGTGGGGATTCGCGCCGAGTGGTTTGATTGCCGGGATTTGCATTACGTGTCGTGTGACGTGGTCCCCGTTTGAATAATACGTGTTTGTGACGGATTACAGAATAACGTGACAGTTGCGTTGGTCGTGGACTGTAATATAGACTATCCACGACCTACGCTAGAATATTATTCTGAAAATTATACGGGTTTTAGGATGAAAGGTAGGTAGGTTTTAGGAAACCACCGAAAACGACAGTGAAGACAGTAAAAATAATTGGAGCGCCAATTTTTAAATGGTGTTCGATTAACGTGATAATGCTTCCATTTACAAAAAATGCAACTTTTTCTTTTTTTTATCTACTTCTACTTGTTGCTGGTAAGGAGTTTCTAGATTCTTCACCCCAGCTGTTGCAAGTTTGTAAACGGTGCTCGTGCATCTATTAGTGTTCGGTGAAAACACTGTTTATTTTAACCTGAATAACGGGTGTAAGTAAAAAACACTGATACCAATTATTTTACTATTTTACTGAATACATGATTCTGAAACCCTCAGCATTAGAATTTTGCGTCGGTATTTTCATGAATTGTTAGTTTTTATTAAACAATTGTTTTCGTCTATCTTTATAATAGTATAATAAATAAAAACAATAAACTATTCATTTTCACAGAAAATTGCTATGTACACAAAAACTAAACGGTTGTTGTTTCGCTGCAGTTCACAGATGCGGTCGTCGGTCGCAGTAGCATAATAGTGTCATATCATAGTACAAAAATCGCGTAGCGTTTTGATCGCGGTGGTTACAATACATTGCGTGGTCAAAAATGACAAAAACTGTAATCTATTATTACTGAGGCAAATGACTTTCCTATTTCTATTTTAGGCTCTAAGCTGTAAGCTCTTCCCAATGTTTTCGGTACGTTGTCAGTTACAACCTGGGGGCCTAAAAAGGCCGCTTTAGCAGAATCATAATATGAATCACATTAAATATAACCAAATGGTCCAGAAAAAAGACTCTTAAAAGACCGTATTAGGTTTTATTTATAAGGCATACTAATGATCTCAATACGATTCACATTAGGAATCACAAAATGGTCACTTAATCATAACTGGCCATTAACGTGACCATTTTGTGATTTCTAATGTAATTCATATTATGATTCACCTAAAGCGGCCTTTTTAGGCCCCCTGTATATTTATATGTAAAAAGCTTTAATCGATGATTGGATCATACATGCCACTATCCACAATGCAATCAAACGAAACTCGTTACGTATGCGTTTTAGCGGTATCACGGCACGACCTGATTGATGACGGATTTGCTCACTGTGACTGATACTAAATCCTGTTTGTTTATGCGACCATGGTTACCGCTGACATGTCTTTGTTGAATCATAAATGCTGGTATTAAGATTAATCGCGGGTATATTGTATGATTAATTGGAATGGGATAAGTTTACGCTCGAATGTTAATATTTAAATTATTGTTGTGTGTATTTACGTAAGAGTATTAGAAAATAAACTTGTCCGGGTAAAAAAAAACAGAATGCCAAAAATTTACGTAAGTAGGAAAAACTATCTAAGAATGATATTAAATACAGTTATCAAATGAAAGAATGTATATTGAAACATCATTTCGGCCGAATAAAGTCCATTGCTGGACACAGGCCTCCCTCAAAGATCACCACAACGACCGACATCGGTGTGTTGTGTGCTCATTGGAGGGGTTTGCCATAATCGCCACACTTGGCAGGCGGGTTGGCGATCGCAGTTGTGCCGTGTGGTGCCGGCTTAGAAGGCCACCACCCCATCCTCCCGTGGGTGTCGTGAAAGTGTCGACTTTAGTCGTAAAGGATTAGCCGGAGGATGGGCAGCAAGCGTCCTTCGAGTACATTAACAACTCAACTGCGATCGCCAAACCGTCTGCCATGCGTGGCGATTATGGCAAAACCTCCCAATGAGCCCACAGCACACCCAAATCAGTCGTTGGTGATCCTTGGGGGAGGCATGTGTCCAGCAGTAGACTTCATTCGGCCGAAATGATGAATATACATAACTAACACATGAAGACTTATTTTACTGCCAGACTCTTTAACTTATGCTAACGACTAGATTTGTAGTTTTCTCAAGAGATTGTAACTTTGTAATTTTATAGCTTTATAGCTTTATCTAACGTCACTATTTCTAAACATCACACGTTTTGACATTTTTACGAACCAACTTGATTGCTCCCGTAAATAATAAACACAAGTGTCACTTTTATTTTGCGTTGCGCCGTTCGAAGCTTCATACATTATTTATTTATAAAGGACAAGGGATTTGCATTTCTCTAGCGTATATTGAACAAGTTTTATGTGTTGTCATTCAATATTAAAGATTACGGAGCGGCTGGGGAATATTTTTAGACTTTCCTTAGAAATTAAACCAGTTTTGTACAGTATAATGAAAGTTTGCCATCAAACATAATTTAGTCATGAAAATGTTTTCGAAGATATTAAAAGCGTGCATTGAAGCGGAGATGAGCGGCAAAAATCTATGTAAATAATCTCGCTGGCAGATGTGAATGTTGAACTTTTATATTGCTTAATTTTTACACAAGTTAGGGCTGTACTGCGGTCACTAATTTTACTAAGTTAGGTCACACTTACTCCATTATACTCCAACATTGAGTACGTGTCTATAGTTGCAAAAAGTTTGAACAACCATATGAGTAAATAGTTTTGAGTCGATATCCCATGGACACGAAATCGTATTCCTGCCGCGAATATTAGTGGCATTTAAATCTTTGATTGAACAACAGACTTTTCTCCTTCCTTGGTGCGTTATTTTGTCATGTTAGGCGTTTCGGATGATGTTCATCAATGAAGCATGCTGGCAGTATCTTCAAAATTACGTACGGGGGGTCGGAAGAATATCCTCATAGTTTAGTAATGAGGCTGTTCACGATCGAGGAAACAGTCGGGTCCGCAGTCATTCGCCTTTATAATATTTAGTCAGCGCCACAGCGGCGGAAGTTGGTACTAAGAAGGTAACTGTTTAAACATATCAATAATTTACTGGCTTACAAATGCAGAGCAGATCGATATCTAGACAGCATAGTAGTACAATACGTTTTACAATAGATGGCGCTATTCAGAGCAATCAAGCCGTAATCCAACGGTTTGACCTAGATGGCGCTGAGCTTAACAGTTTCATGGAATGCAAGTTTTCTGAAACAGAAAACCGAACATTCTAAAGACTTCTTTCTCTTTCTAAACGGCTGTCATTTCCTGGAAGTGTTGTTGCACACTTTTGTATGTTTAGTGTTAGAAAACACTCAATAAGTAATACAGTACTACCTATTATCTCGCCATAAAAACTATGTGTAAGTGTAGTAGTGTTCTGATTGAAGGGTAGAAACTGCTACTGAAATTACCTCATACTTATATCCATGGTCGCGTTTGCCGTGCCTGTCAAATAATTTAAAAAATACCGATACCAGTCTTGGAAATAAGTATTCGATTTTCCAGTTTTTGGTTGAAAGAAACCCACAGATATAATAATGTACACACCCGATATGTATAATGCAAAATCCTCGTTTTTTATTATTATTAAAAAACTTCGCCCACTACATTAACGAAATACGTGATCTCATAAAAGTAGGGTTGTCGCCTACCGTGAAATATATGCTCACTGTCCTACACGGTCCTCATGAATTTTAACTTTTACAAGCGGCAGGGTGTTTTGAATAATGCGCGTGTGGCAACCCTGGGTACCTACCGTCACACTACTTTTAACTCCCGTTTGATCATATCGAGTGTATGATAAACGTTTATAATTTAAAATTCATACTGCAAACTGATTATAGTTATGATTTTTTGTGCATTTAATATTTTTCTTGCTTGCGCGTTCTATGTTGTTTGCGCTTAATTTTCGCCGTCGTCGTTTCAGCTGAATAAAGTCCACTGCTAGACACTAGCCAAAGATCGCCCCAACGACCAGTCTGGATGTATTCTGTGCTTATGGTATTGCCATAATCACCACGCTTGGCAGGCGGATTGGCGATCGCAGTTTTTAATGTACTCGAAGGACGCTGCTGCCCATCCTCCGGTTCATCCCGTAGTCGCCTTATACGACACCCACGGGATGAGATGAGTTGGTGCTATTCGTAGCCGGCACCACATGGCCAATTTTCACTGGTAGAAAATGCCACATGGCATCTATTCATTTAAATAAAAGCTATGATCAATAAATGAAGTTCTATACGTATTTTTATTTTTCTGCTATCACAAAGAACTTATTTATGTAGTCATAATCAAAGCAAACATAAAAAACATTCCGACCTTTATAGAAATTATAAATTAAAAAATTTAACCGAATTCCCACAGCAAAGTGTAGCAGCAATAAAGAAAGATGGCGGTCACAATGGCACGGTGCGGTCCATTTATAAAATAAACCCACATAAGTCGCGACGAGTAAAGAAAATAGTATATTTTTTTACCTGGACCGTTCCCACTTCTGCGTACAAAGGATAAATGCGGTCTATTCCTGGGATACACCACTTAATTTGTCTACGCAGAGATGTGAAATCATAATTTTTAGACTAAACGAAGCAATGAAAGGTTAATTGCGTTTTCGTTTTGATATATTCGAGACACGTTTATTTGATATTAAAATGAGATCCGCTTTATATATAGATAAGACATTACATTAAAAACCTGGTCTGTTCGAAACACATTAGATTCTTTAAAAAAGTGGTCTGTTCGAGGTAAGCAGGCAATGTAGTCCGTGTGGTGTCCGGATCAAGAATATAGCACCACTCCATCTCCTCCCATGGAGGTCGTAACAGGCGACTAAGGGACTAAACTAGAGGCAGCAGCGTCTCTTTTATGGAACAGCAGCCATACTCCGCTCACCAACCCGCCTGCCAAGCGTGGTGAGTACTGGCAAATACCCCCCAAAATGATGACACAATTGAGGAACTCGATAGGGCTCGATAGGCTTTTGTTCAGCAGCGGACGTATAAATGGCTGATATGATGAAATGATGATGAGGCAATGTAGGCACATCAATATTCAAGATTTCTTTTAAAAAATATCCTGGTAAAACCTTGTAGTACCGGCTAACATCAGCCGCCACCCCATCTCATCCCGTGTATCGTAAAAGGCGACAATGGGATTAGCCGGAGGATGGACAGCCGCATCCTTCGGTGAAATTTACAACTCAACTGCAATCACTACCCCCCGTGCCAACTGCCACGCGTGGCGCTTATGACAACACCTCCCAATGAACACACAACAGACCCAAACCGGTATTCCTTGTGATTTTTGGGGAAGAACTTTGGGGAAAGTTTATTTCACATGTATCTCGTTGAAAGTAGTTGATTACACCATGCAAAAAAAAGGTAAAAATTTCGCTTATAAGTCGTTAAAAATTATGTAATCGTCAAATAACGTTTATACCTGTTTATTGTTTATAAACATAATACAATTATTCTAAATCTAATAATCAAACTTTTATAAGAAAATACGAAATTATTTTATGTTATCTGGACAAAGTAATCTTGGTACCTAATAAAAGTTTAATTAGTTACAATTTAGATTATGAGCGCGATTCTCATAATAATTTAGGATTTCTGTTATATTACTACACTCTTAGACGGTGTAGGTAAGTAGAATTCTAAGTAAATAAAACCGAATAGAGAAATTGAACACGAAAGAAAACTTTTTTATACTTACCATTATATCCGACTTTTGTTCAGTAGTGAACAATGCATGGCCGATATGAAGAAACCATTTATAGCCACGGTTTCAAGTTCAGGTACAATAATAATAATACATTTGCTTTTTAATAAGTTAACATGACATTATCACGTGGATTTCTTCTGTATCGTGGGAACCGTTTACGGGCATAATAATCACAAATGCCGAGACACGAAATAACTATCTGTACATCATACACATGCATATTCGAACCCACGGCACATGAAGCCATCGCGTCAACTGCATTGCATGGCGCTAAAATCCGATTAAATGTAGTTTCATATACATAGATGATATTATCGTATCGTAAAGAAGAGAACTTCCATCAACGCCATTGAATTGAATACAGTTTATGGCTTCGTTCAAACGATTTTAATTTCGAATTATCGATATTACGATATTCTGCTTAAATAATCGATATTATATTGAAGCTATGCTTGGTATTTCTCTACGAGATTGAATCAGAAATGAGGAGATCCGTAGAAGAACTAAAGTTACCGATATAGCTGAAAGGATTAGTAAACTGAAGTGGTGATTGACGGGACACATTGCTCGTGGAATTGATGGCCGTTGGAGTAAAAGAGTAAAAAGGAGACCGCGCAAAACGCAGCTTGAGACGACCTCCAACGAGGTGGACAGACAACCTGGTGAAGGTCGCTGGCAGCCATTGGATGCGGGCAGCATGTAACCGCTCGTCGTGGAAATCTATGGCGGAGCCCTTTGTTCAGCAGTGGACGTTTTTTGACTGATTTGATGATGATTGGAACGGTTATCGAGGTTCATCATCATCATTTCGGCCGAATGAAGTCCACTGCTGGACACAGGCCTCCCCCAAAGATCACCACAACGACCGATATGGGTGTGTTGTGGGCTCATTGGGGGGTTTTGCCATAATCACCACGCTTGGCAGACGGGTTGGCGATCGCAGTTGATTTGTTAATGTATTCGAAGGAAGCTGCTGTCCATCCTCCGGCTAATCCCATAGTCGACTTTTACGACACCCACGGGAGGAAATGGGGTGGTGGTATTCTGAACCGGCACCACACGGCTAATATAAACATATTTTGTCGCTCAATATCGATTATTATTTAGCAAATATCGAATAGCCTCTTTCTTGGGAACACCATGGAAAAACCTGTATTGTGCATTGTTGTTGTGCCTTGTACCTAATCAATTACATTTTACAAATAGACGCGCCATACACATAAATTAATGCATTACAAAACGGCGCGCCGGCCGCCATTAGACCGCGTAATAAAAGTTAAAGAGAATACTATTTGTTTATTTACAGTATCGATTTACGTTACGTGTTTATTTATTTATGAACTAAAACGTATTTTTCTCTCACAGTTGCAGTATACTTCATGCATCGTCATGACATTATTTTTTCGCAATATGTTGCTGAATTGCGCTTATGACTCACGTCGAGCCGCGACACTGGCCGGCGCGTGACTAAGTGAACTCCGGGCAATTACCTTGCTTACATCTTTCATGTGACCATCGTAGAGCGCGGGCAACTTATAAAAACATCTTAGTACCTAACATATAATTTTGCATTATGTAAAGTGCCAACACAATGCAAATATGTATATACGAAGCACTTAATATAATCCTACGACCTTTCACTATTGCCTGCGTACTTCTTAACAATGGTCCCAAATTAGTACATGTTACCCTAAAATAATAGTCTTTGCCTCACCTTAAGTCTGCCGTCCACAATTCCCCACAAGTAGACCCGCCCTAACATTTCAATTGTCACTGCTTATCACACACGAATACCCACTCTAATATCTAAGTATTTAAGTCTATTTTTGTGTCGGACAAATTGTGATTTACGATAGTTCGGGAAGCCTTTTGGGGCTCAGTAATCTGCTTCGACCCAATCGCAATTAATGGCGGCCCGGGTGGTGCGATGGTCCGAAGACTGATAGATACTGGATGTGTCTAGTACATTTGCATTCTCTATAACAATATCATCTTAATTTCGGCCCAATAAGGTCCACTGCTGGACACAGGTCTCCCCAATGATCACCACAACGACCGCTATGGGTATGTTGTGTGCTCATTGGCAATTGGATCCACGATCGCCGTTGAGTTGTTGATGTACTCGAAGGACGCTGCTGCCCATCCTACGGCTAATCCCATAGTCGCCTTTTACGATACCCACGGATTGAGATGGGTTGGTGCTATTCGTAGCCGGCACCTCACGTAATTATACCACAGTATATGTTGGTAAGATTCAAGATATTCAGCTACATATTCTGGTAACACTGAAGCCATGGAGTATGAGGCGTTAATGGTAGGCGAACGAATAACCCGCTCTCGATGGCAGCGGCGGGCTGACTATATGTCCCAAGCGGTTTGCGATAGGTGAAAATCACGCAGACACCGCTGCCAAACATCATTTTGGTATTACTTATTTGCCGAACAGGCGAAGATCTATGACGCACACTGTCGGACGATCAATGAACTGAAAATTGCATCCTCGCCTTTAAATTCCAGGCGATTTCCCACCGGTGGATCCTTGGCTGCGCGATATTACTGTCGTTGTATTTAACCAATCAGGGTGCCGGTCGCACATACCATGTAGCCTTATCCAGCACTTTTATATGTGTGCCAAAGGGAGATGCCACTGAAGTCTGTGGTACAATGCTACACAATTTTCAACTATTGTGCCAAACGCTGATATTCTGATAGAAATCTTAACTTCAAATTGAGTTCTCCTTACAAATTCTATATTAATATACATATCTGTGAATTTAATTTATAGTGTAAAATTTGTGCCTTAAAGGGCCAGACTTTTCTAAATAGAATCTTGTGACTAAACCAGCCAGGCATTTGCCTGGTGGTAAGCGTCACGCCAGCCCGTAACAATTGTGAAGCTACCCAGGACTAGACCTGCGTAGCGCTACACTGCTGTCGTCAGGCCATCCCCAAAGTTTGCCACAACGACCTGTATGTTGTGTGCTCATTGGGGAGTTCGTTGAGGAGTAATATAGCATCACTCTATCTCCTCCCGTGGATATCGTAAAAGGCGACTATAGAACTCTAAACCAGAGGGACGAGCATTACCAAACCTCCTGCCAAGCGCGGTGAGTACTGGCAAATTCCCTCCAAAATTACGACACGTGGCATGTAGCCGGTCGTCCATAAGGGAGGCCTTCATCAGTGGACTTCTATTGGCTGATATGATGAATGCATAATTTTAATATATTACCACCTAAGATATTTTTATAAGTGTTGCCCGCGCTCTACGATGGTCGCATGAAAGCAAGGCAATTGCCCGGAATTCACTTAGTCGCGCACCGACCACTGTCGTGGCTCGACGTGAATCATAAGCGTGATTCACTAAAACATTGCGGAAAAATAATGCCATCCTTTGTTTATAGACGATGCACG
This sequence comes from Diloba caeruleocephala, assembly GCA_947459985.1. Classification (NCBI taxonomy): domain Eukaryota; kingdom Metazoa; phylum Arthropoda; class Insecta; order Lepidoptera; family Noctuidae; genus Diloba; species Diloba caeruleocephala. The sequence goes on along the minus strand of OX381625.1, from coordinate 4,956,182 downwards.
AAGTATACTGCTATTGTGAGAGAAAAAGACGCTTTATTTCATAAACAAGTAAATACGTAACGTAAATCGATAGTGTAAATAAACTATAGTATTTTATTTGACTTTTTACGCAGTCTAATAGCGGCCGGCGCGCCGTTTTGTAGTGCCGTAAGGTTCGTATATGGCGCGTCTTTATGTAAAATGGCATTGGTTACCACATTGTGTTTAATGTTTCTTCAATCTATTGGTAGGCAGAGTATCGTGACGACATATAGATTCCAAGGAAGAAAATATATCTAGAATTTTTATCGTCAGATTTCAGTATCCATTTCTTACTTTATTCTTATTGCCAAAAAACTAGTTCTATACCCAAGACTTGTGTATTTTAATTGCTATATAGCAATGCTTGTTGCTACCCTCAAACCACTCACTAGAGCAACATATCGATGCAGTACTAATTACGACTGACATGCCGCAATATGCTTGCAGGGCATCGCGTCACACACGGCTGGATCAGCTACGATATAGGCAAATGAAATGGCTGGAATACTAACCCAAATTTCATGTACATCAAGACTAATTAATGTTTAAGACAATAAATAGGTAGTTATTGTGTTCATTCCTACATTCTTAATTCTTCCGGAAAAGAGAAAATTATGTGTTACTGAAAAAAATTACGTTCATTTCAGCCGAATAAAGTCCATTGCTGGACGCAACCAAAGATCGCCACAACGACCAGTCTGGGTGTGCTGCGTGCTCATGGGAGGTTTTACCGTAATCGCCACGCTTGATAGGCGGGTTGGCGGTCGCAGATGGGTTGTTAATGTACCTGAAGGAAGATAATATAAGATAAAGATAAAGATAAATTTATTTGCTAAAACATGTGTACATAATATACATGGTTGAGATGCTTATTATAGGTGTAAAATAAAGTTTAGATCAACATGTTTGACCATTTCTGGTGTACAAATAGATTAAAGTAGAAACAAATTTAATGTCAATATTTTGTAACAATATAATCAATTAATAGACAAAAAATTACATTCATAGAGTTTTATCATTGAGGAAACAATTTTATATAATATGTCCTAACAAAATAATTAATAGAACAAAAATGTATAGTTATAGAGTTTTATCGTTCAGGAAATCGTCAACATTATAATAACTTTTTTTAGTCAAAATAGTTTTCAATGTTTGCTTAAATAGGTCTTTATTCAATTGTTTAACGAAATTTGGAATTTTGTTGTTGCTGTCCATCCTCCGATTAATCCCATAGTCGCCTTTTACGACAGCCGCAGGATGAGATGAGTTGGTGCTAATCGTAGTCGGCACAACAAGGCAATTTGTATTTGCGTAAATGTAACAAAATTACTTAAATTATTTTGTGCAGAAATGATATCTAATTTATTCATGGAAAGTATTATTAATCGAAAACGTACTACTTTTTGAATTCAGGGGCATAAATAAAAACAAAATTATGAATTGGGTACCATACCATGGGAGTATCACGGAATCTACGATAACTCCACCCCGAGACAACTCGAGTTATTGTGGGGTCGAGTGGTCGGGCAGCAGCTTCCCTTCTGTGGAACAGCAGCCTTACCGCACTCACCAACTCACCTGCCAAGCGTGGTGTGTACTGAGAAATCCCACAATGACGACACACGGCATGTAAAAGGTCGTTTATGGGGGAGGCCGTTGTCTAGCAGTGGACGTCTTGGCTGATATGATGATGATGAGAACCGCCACGACGACTGCTCCCCGCTATTTATGAAGATCAGCCTAAATGAGACTCTAACAACTACGTAACAGAGGAAAGAACGCTAAGAAGGTTTATGAAGAAATAAGCAGTACTTTTGGTTCGATTTCATCTGTCTTTAAATTTATCTTTCTGTGTGCATAAATTATAAATAAATTAAAATAAAGAAGACTGTGCAGGTAGATCCCACTGACTACCACTTGCCTAATACCCTTTTACAATATCCATGACAACAACCTCTTTCAACAAAACACATGAAATAAAAAGAGAGCTCATTCTTAACTGGGCATCGCGTAACCGTGTTTCTTTAAGTAGCCTTTGACGGATTATAAAAAGCTTGTATAAAATGAGCCTTTCTATATCCGACAGCGCTCAATGTGCATTAAACACCTGTGTCGGCTCTTAACGACTTTTATGTTAAAAATACGTCAGTGAGCGCTGTCTGCAAACTGGCGGTAAGATAATAAAACAACTTTTTCTTCTCGCTCAACACAACTTTTTTTTCGTTGGTTTCCATTGGAAATACTACTTGAACTTCCTTCGCCCCCCGGGAGGGTGAAGGCGTATCGGACTGCTATCGGTTGAAACCACTGGGGCGGTCATCTTCGACACCGAAGGGGAGCTCCAGGTCCTCGTACGATCACACTAGAGCCGCCCATTGGTGCGACGCCTTTAAGACACATCACGGAGGGGATGACTGTACAGGGGTCTCTAGCGGAGAGAAGGCGACTGTAAAAAGGGCATCCCCAGGCACTTCTCGGGAAGGATTGTAAAGGAACCCCCAAGCCTCACTGTGCGCTGTGCTGCGCACACGGCGATACGTGACCATATACGCACCGCCGTCTTAGGGGTCATATAGAACGTCACCCGCTGATCAAAAGCCCCCCCATAGATTTCCTCTTTCGATCGTCATTTTGGGGGAACTTATCGCTAGGTACTCTCCAGGCTTACCCCTGCCGTTGCTATAAGGTGGGGGACCTCTGGGTTCGCGGGTGCGTAGATTGGGGAATCTGCGTGCCCACACCAAGCGACCCAAGAGAAGACGGTAGCACGCATGTGGTCACGCGCTGCCGTGGGACGCTTTGGGGGATCCTTTACAATCCCCCTGGGGGGGTGACCGCTTTACAGTCACCCTCTCCGAGATGTGCCAATAGGCGTGGCACCAGTGGGTGGCTCTAGTGTGATCATACGAGGACCTGGAGCCTCCCTTAGGTGCCGAAGATGACCGCTCCAGTGGTTTTAGCCGGTAGAAGTCCGGCATACCCCTTCGTCCTTCCCCGGGGCGAAGGAAGTTCATGATGAATTTCCACTGGGCACCAATAAAAAAAAAAAAAAAAAAAAAGGTACTCTCCAGGCTTGGTGAGCGCAAAATGGCTGCTGTTCCACAAAAGGGGCGAGTTCTATATAATCCTAGAAATCTAGACAGACTGGACTGTCCTTATGTGCGACACTGCTGTGACAGACAAGGTACATATAGTGTCACACGTAAGAGACTACTGTAATAAATATTAGTTAATTGTGCATATACATTGTGTGTTGATGCTGTATTTATATATTGTATTTATTCCTTTGTATTTATTATTGATTAATTTAAAGATGTTTTCTAATATGGGTTACATGGTACCTAAAATAAATGAATTTGAATTTGTAGTAATTTATTCTTAATACTTCAATTGTCTGTTTAGCGGTGCATATTACAGTGTTCGACATAGTACTCTCTGGGGCCTTAAATAAATAATTTCTGGTAGTTTAAGGAATTAATTTAGTAGGCTGCGGGTAGAGTAAAATTCCTTTACTTTATTCCCTTTTATTGGTCAATAAGGCACTTAAGAAATTATTGCTATTAAGTTATATGCTTTTACGGTTATAAATGTGTAGTTTAGTTTCTGTATTAGAAGTAATTTTGACGGCCACTAAGTGATTTTTTGGCATTATTACATTTGCTAATTTCATTATTTCATTTTTATTATGTTTTTTACATTGACTAATTTAATAATTTATAAAAAAATGTTTATTAATTATTATGCTCATCAGATATTGTATACAAGGAAAGAACTGAATGAGTTACTCACCTGTGTTGACTGGAACATTAAAGATAGAGAAAGAGATACCGACATGACTTTTTCTTGTACTTCATTATATATAGGAAGTAACACGGCGGCACGGTTGGTGCAGTGGCTGATACAGTCGGCTGCTGCGCACCGGGTCGTGGGTTCGATTCCCGCACGGAACAAATATTTGTACGATCTGCAGGTAGTTGTTCCGGGTTTCAATTCATGTCTGTAAACGCACCCACGACACAGGAGAAATCCTAGTGTGAGGCAACGTATTTAAAAAGAAAAAAAGAAAAAGAAATGTAGCCTATGTCACTCTCCGGCTCCATAAACTATATCTATGTAAAAAAACACGTTCATCCGTTGCTCCATTGCTGCGTGAAAGAAGGACAAACTGTTACCACGGTTGGTGCAGTGGCTGATACAGTCGACTGCTGTGCTCGGGGTCGTGGGTTCGATTCCCGCACGGAACAAATATTTGTATGATCTGCAGGTAGTTGTTCCGAGTCTGGGTGTATTGTATGTGGAATTCATTTCTGTAAACGCACCCACGACACAGGAGAAATCCTAGTGTGGGGAAAGGTTATTATAAAAAATAAAAAGAACTGTGTTTTTCAACCTGTGGGTAGTGGTTCCCAGGGTGGTCGCAACGACTTGCTCGGGGGTCGCGATCGCAAGCCAGGTAAAAGCAAAAACCGTGCGCAGTGCACTTGACTTTGACTATTAGTATTGTTAATATTTCCTCGCCTCAAATCACTCGCATAGTTTTATTGCGGTACTGAGGGGCCGCCAGAATAGTTTTACTTGTAAAGGGGTCGCGTATTCGAGAAGGTGGAAAACTACTGTTCTATGCTATAGAATTCCCAAAAGCCTCTAAACTCGATTCCATCCAATCACATTGCATATCAAACGTACCTAATTTGTCACTCGAAACGGTACAAATTCGTAATGTCTTCATCGGTCCCCGCTCGGTAATTTTGCATGCAGCATCGCCGTTGCAATCGACCGGCACGTCACTCGGGAGTTCGGGACTGAGCTGTGCCCGGTAATGTATTGCGGCCGTGTCCATGTATCACGCAAATACCTGGACTAGATTGCCTAGATATTCAAGTGTCAAACTTCCAATTTGTGAATGGAATTTAACTGTAAAGGTACACGGCCTGGAAATGTCTATTTCGAATCAAAATTAAAGTCCAACAAATTCTTGTTAGCTCTTTCTTGTTCCCTAGCCGCACTTTATGCTATTGTGACAGGGTTTTGTCCAACTGTGACAGAAAATATATCTTTTTTTGGTAGCTAAAAAGTAGTTTGTTTGGGTTCGTGTGTAGTTCGCGTAAAATTGTTATTTGTTTTCACCAACACTATTTAAAGTACAGCGGATCACTGAAACAGAACTATTGCAATACTTCCGACGATAATTAACTTATTTAGAAATTTTGTAATATAGTCTTATAAATTAGTGTGCCGACTAAGAATACCACCACCCCATCTCATCCCGTGGGTGTCGTAAATAGCGAGTATGGGATTAGTCGGAAGTTGGGCAGCAGCGTCCTTCGAATATCTTTTTTTTATTTTACTGTGAGCGCTGACCAACCCGTCTGCCATGCGTGCAACACAAATCCATAGCGGTCGTTGTGACAATCTTAGGGGGAGGCTATGTCCACCAGTGGGAGTTTTACGGCTGAGATGATGATGATGAAATTACACATAATACCATACATATACATTTTTTAAGGAAAACTTCTCTGTGTTAAATTCCAAGGTCAAATTTGAGTGCAACGATTCATGTGTAACGTGTGGGCGCATGCGCTGGCCTAAAAGGTCCGGGCGCATGCGCGGGCAAGTTTAACTTTAGTCACGTGTTTGGTGTTCATTATTGTTCTTTGGGAGGTGTCTAAAGGCTCTCAATATTTATTTTGGTGAGAGTTTAGTTTATTAGTTTGTCAGCTGATCCCGATAAAACGCAGTAAATTAAATTTCGACGGTGGCAACCATACAGCATAATTGAGGGGCTTTGTCCAACAGCGGACATCGATAAATTTAATTGATTATTTAAAAGTTAGATAAAAGTATCTCTAAAGACTGATTTACTTGCCTGACTTACATAAAAGACATGACATAAAAGATAAACTGGACTACTTATCTCCTTGTGATCCAGATTTAATACCCTTCACACCACCCAAGAAGTCGGAATTCTAGTTATATAACACGGTATATCCGAAATTTACTGTCCAAAGTGGTAGCCCTATACACGTATAGAGCGAACCAAACTTGCTGGGACGTATCAGGAATTAGACAGGCCAGCTTTCCGTGATGTATTGTTAGGAAACGGTCTACGTGTACTGAATCACACGTTGAGTGAGATTCACATACATACGTATAAAGTCGTATTTCGTATAAATAGTACGTATAAGTTCTGCGCCTAACTGTATCGAAACTGACCGAAATATTGAAACTGCATTTCATGTTTGTAATTCGATGTCAAATATTTTCTAATATCATCATTATTTCATCTGAATTAAGTCCACTGCTGGACAGAGGCCTCCCCAAAGACCGCAACAACGAACGGTCTCGGTATGTTGTGTGCTCATTGGGGGTTTTGCCATAATCGCCACGCTTGGCAGACGGGTTGGCGATCGCAGTTGAGTTCTTAATGTACTCGAAGAACGCTGCTGCCCATCCTTCGGCTAATGCCTTAGTCTTTTACGTGTACGGCACCCACGGGCTGAAATGGGTTGGTGCTATTCGTAGCCGGCACCACACGGTTATCTGATATACTATTCGAAACCTTAAATGGTAATGGTATGCACTAGTTAATGTGTCTTTGCCCATTGCCGACTATGTTAAGTTTCCATACGATAGTTATAAAACCATACATTTTTAAGTTTAACGAAAATGAAGATCCACCTGATCTTCATTATCGTTAAAGCATTTAATGTAGGTAATTTAATTCGGTAGTTTTGAACGGTAACCAAAGCATCGAAACTCAATTGCCTGCTGTTAGATAAGTCACAGGGCATTCTTTCCAAAAAAATCTACTTCATTCACTATTTCAAGAATTTATTGTATACTAGGTTTCACCCGCCAGTTAATGTAAAAGAAGTGGGGTCTTTGTAAATAATTTAGAGTACTTCCGGCATAGACACTTGACATAGAGTATATAATATTGGATTTCACGGGTTTTACTTTTTTGCGCGGAACCCTAATTATGTTTTAAAAATAAAAGTAGCCCAAGTTATTCCTTATAACATCAGCTACCTGCCAGTGAAAGTGACCCGTAGAAATCGGTGCAGCCGTTTCGGAGATTAGCGGGAACAAACGGACAGACATAAACGTTGAAAATATTTTATTGTATATACTTTCATAAGCATTTAGTGAAAAACCGTTATTTTGACATTACAAACAGACACTTCAGCTTTATTTATTTGTATAGATTATATTATTGAAAAAATACCTTCGTTCCTGGTGTTGCTTTAATATGCAGATTAATACAACTATTAAATATCCGCAGCCGCTTTAATATTACTTTATCAGTGTGCGTTTTTAATTAAAATCCAAAAATATGATACAGCAGGGTTCATAATGTTGCTCACCGAGTTCCGGATTAGCATCAGCAGAATTCCAAATTTGCAACCGAATTGTACGTTCCAAAATAGACATTATAGCCGGTAAATAAACTCGCTGCCAAGGCCATTCACCTCAAATATCTCCCCTAAGGTAAAAATAGGGAGCCGGAATACTCCACCCTCTAATTTGGGAGCGGGTCCCCTTACGACGTCACCCTACGCGTCGCCATGGCAACCCCCGCCTTTGGGAAGTGCATCTGATGTAAACATTCCAGGCTCCCTGCATTTTCGACAGCGTTATTGATGTGTTTGCTACTCCACTCGGCTCCTCCGGTGTATCGCTCGGTCGCTCGTAAATTTCTCGAAAATATCGACTTAAACTTCTCTATTTATCAAGTTTATAGCTCGGCTTCCCCCTGTGTCTAAGGTCACGGTTCCGAGTGAATATGCATTCACGTAATACCCAATATTCATGTAAGAATGTTTCTAGATCATGTACGCCGTAAAAGGATGCCTGTATGAAAGATATATTAGATAGTTTTCTAACATTTAATAACGGAAATGCTGAGCTCCACCATTTATGATCGTACTGTAACTTAATTGTTTCTTTAGCTGGTTTATTAAAATCTTATTTTTCTTGTTTTAGGGATGCCGGTTTCCTGAAGATGGCCTCACGCACCCCGTCCCTTGAGTCACTGCCCGGTGCCAACTCAATAGGTTCGCTAGAGCGTGGCTCCTTATCGCCCCTGACTCTCAGTGGATCCTCGCCTCCAGCGAGTGACTCCGCCGTATGTGACCTTCGTGAATTCGACGGACTCGATACTACGTGCGCGATCTGCCGAGAAACATTCGTCGACCCCAAAGTACTCAACTGCTTTCACACCTTCTGCCGGGCTTGCCTGGAGAGGGAGCAAACACATCCCGACAAAGTCACTTGCGTCACTTGCCGAGTGGACAGTCAGCTACCGACAGCTGGCGTACCTGGGCTACTCACAAACCTTGTGATAGCTGCTGCCGTCGAGCAGGACGCTGATCTACTGCCAACTGCCCGCCAGACTAATTCGCCTTCAGCCCGCTGCACCGGCTGCAAATCCAAGGAATCAGACGCCGTCGCTCGTTGCGTTGATTGCGCCAATTTCCTTTGTCCAAACTGCGTCATGGCGCACCAATTTATGCATTGCTTTGAAGGCCACCGTGTGCTGACGTTCACAGACCTTAAAGATGAGAAGGGTATGCTCGGATCTACCCTCACCACATGCGGTGACAAAACTGCTTTTTGCCCGAGACACAAGAACGATATATTAAAATACTTCTGCCGCACTTGCTCCGTGCCGGTATGCAAGGAATGCACGATTATCGAGCACCCAGCTGCTCTGCACGACTGCGAGCATCTGTCCGACGCTGGGCCCAAACAATTAGAGCTGATGCAACAGGCTGTAAACGAAGCCAAGACTCGTGCCACTGAAATAAGGCACGTCGTCAAAACTGTTGAACATGCCGCTGGTAAACTACAAGTCCAGTACCATAAAGCTCAAAATGAAATAAATGACACGTTCCAATTCTACCGCTCAATGCTCGAGGAGCGTAAGCAAGAATTACTCAAGGAACTCGAAAGCGTATTTTCGACAAAACAAATTGCTCTCACAGTAGTCGGGCAGAAAGCTCAAGAGACTGTTGATAAGATTTACCAGACGTGCGACTTTGTAGAGCGATTGACTAAATGCGCCAACATTGCCGAAATACTTATGTTCAGGAAACTATTAGACACGAAATTGCAATCCTTAATGAGTTCTAACCCAGAACAAAGCGTACAGACAGCTTGCGAGCTAGAGTTTGTCTCGAACTATCAAGCCATACAAGTCGGCGTAAGGAACACTTTTGGATATGTGCGCTCTAGCTCAGAGGCGAATGTTGGCCCAACAAAACAGCCACCTATCGCTCGCCCTACCAACGGCAACCTATTGAACGGCGGCTCATCGTCCAGCAGTAGCAGCGTTAACGGCAGTTCGGGCAGCCTGAACGGTGGAATACATTTACCAACTGGCTTGAACGGCGTGCTTGACCGCCCCTACACAAATGGCCTCCTCGGGCCTACTAGCCAATCCACCTCACCATTTGAGTCGAACATTATCTCAAAACGATTCAACAGTCCCAACAGCCTGGGCCCTTTTTCAACTGCCCTGGGAGATATTAACTTGAATGGAATCAACCCATACGAGAAGTGGTCCAACGGTGGGTGCGACGCACTCTTCCCACCAGCGACCACCGACCACTACTCGTTAACAACTGCCACTCACACTGATCCTATTTTAGATTTGACGAACAAGCTAATCTCCACCGCCATTTTCCCGCCGAAATCACAAATCAAAAGGCAAAAGATGATCTATCACTGCAAATTCGGAGAGTTCGGCGTGATGGAAGGTCAGTTCACTGAGCCAAGCGGAGTAGCAGTAAATGCTCAAAACGATATAATAGTTGCCGACACTAATAACCATCGAATCCAGATATTCGACAAAGAAGGTCGTTTCAAATTTCAGTTTGGGGAGTGTGGCAAACGCGACGGCCAACTTTTGTACCCGAACAGAGTAGCCGTCGTCCGTACTTCTGGCGACATTATCGTCACTGAAAGATCTCCAACACACCAGATCCAAATCTACAATCAATACGGCCAATTCGTACGTAAATTCGGCGCTAACATCCTTCAGCATCCTCGCGGCGTCACAGTCGACAACAAGGGCCGTATTGTCGTTGTAGAATGCAAAGTAATGCGCGTCATAATCTTCGACCAGATCGGCAACGTGCTGCAGAAATTTGGCTGCTCCAAACACCTGGAATTCCCTAATGGCGTCGTAGTTAACGATAAACAGGAGATCTTTATTAGCGACAACCGTGCACACTGCGTTAAGGTGTTCAACTATGAAGGAATTTACTTGCGTCAGATCGGTGGAGAGGGTGTCACCAACTACCCGATCGGTGTCGGTATCAACGCAGCTGGTGAGATTTTGATCGCTGATAATCACAATAACTTTAACCTGACGATATTCACGCAAGACGGACAACTGGTGTCCGCGCTGGAGAGCAAAGTGAAACATGCTCAATGCTTCGACGTGGCGCTCATGGATGATGGGTCCGTAGTGCTTGCGAGCAAGGACTACCGCCTCTACATCTACCGCTACGTACAGGTGCCGCCGATAGGCATGTGAGCCGCGCGCTCTTATCACAGGAGATCCGAATGACCGATGAACTATAAGCCAAAAATCGACACCATGAGACGTAAATATTATTATTAATCGAAGTAAGGACCTATCGTTCTGACAATGTGTGTCAATTTTTGTAGTTCAAGTGACGATTATTATGTGAACGGAACTTGCTAAAAGTGCGCAAGTGGTGCAACCCTGTGGCTGTCTCGATGTGATCATACCGGCTTACGATGGGTATTCTCTACTTTATCGGCAAGAGATCTCTTTATGAATTATTTCTAAACGAAACTGTAATGAGATTAGTTATAGTATTGACATTGTTATTCGAGTACCTATTGATTGATGGTTAGAGATTAAATTCCGTTGGAATGAACCGTAATTTCGCGCGAACGGTGTTCTCGAATCCTTATCATTTTTTGATCTATTGAATAATATTTTTTCATATCCCACATCGTTAAATTAGGGATGAATATTAAGGGCATTTGTATTATTTAGCCCATTTGTTGGACCAATATTTTAACTATTATTACTTAACAAATTGTTAGGCGTTAAGCGTGTGATTTTATCGTAAATAAGAGAGCATCGAGCGGTATTGTTGTTAGTTTTAAGATTATTTCTACGGCACAATAGCACTTCCTGTTTTTAATTAGCACTTATTCTGTGTCGATGGAAACTATGGATTAATAAAAATCTAAGTAAGGAGTTGTTACATTATTAATTAGGTAAGTGTTAAATTGATTGAGCTGAAATGGACAATCTTTGGTTACTACCCCACTTAACGTAGTTACTAAATTTTAGGGAAATAATGATGTTAGGGGTTTTATCAATGACAAAGTTGACTGCGGCGTTTGGACATTAGCAAACAATGACTATTAACCTCTACTAAATATTATACTATTTCTTTTATACGTAATAGTAACATCACAAAGTGGCAATCAGGAATGTTTTATAGACCTCAATTAGTTCGAAATTATATGCATTCTAACTAATGATGCCCTCAGTTGAGACTTTATAAAGCATTTTTAGATAACTAAAAGATTGTAAGTTTTTCTCTCGTTCTATATCGGAGGGCAGTACTTCAGCAGTAATGTTATCGATACCGCCTAGTCGCTGAGAGCCCACGGACCTTAGTCTTCTGATGTTTTTTTTTAGTAACATTTGGTTGATATCGTTCGTTTTTATGCATTGGTTGTATGTTATAAGCATTGGACACGGTAGTAACTATTAGAGCACTTAGGAAATGGTCGTTTCGCTAGCATCTTTTTTTAATTTTTTGAGATTTTTAGCAGTTTTAAATGAAACGCATAAGCGTTTCTACTTACTGGGAGTATTATAAACAGCTCGGTATACAAAATAATTATACAATTTGTTATTCTGGTAAGATATTTTTTTATATGGAAACAACTTTATTTTTGTAGTGTTTAGTATTACGGTGCATGTGTAACGTATACTTTTCTTTTGTATTTTATGAATATTGCGCTATTATTACTATTATTTTTTACTTTATTACCGTGTGTTTGAGTGTGTTAGAAAAATTATTTTAGTTTGATTTTTATTTCATTAGTATTTTTTGGTTTTCTTAGCAAATAATGGTTTTTTAGTATTTTTTCTCGCTGAATCTATGACAATAGAGAGATCTGATCCGGCTTTAGGGTCGTTATCTTAAAGATCTGTTAGTTTTAGGTAACGCGTTTCCATTTTGGTGATATATCTTAAATAAATTAAAAATGTTTGAAGATGCGTCGGCTGGCGTCGCTTGCGCACCGTGGCGACCTGTATATCGTGTGCCATAAGATCATGTTGTGATTTAATAAGTGATATTTAGTATTGTTTGTAAATATGTACCATACTCTCATATAAATCTAATCGTTAGGGTATCTGATCGAATTACTTATGATTATTTCATCATTATACTTGTAGTGCAAGTTATCGTAATGTTTATACTGGAAATTATACAAGTCTTTATTTAATATTTAATTAAAATAATATTTATTTACCACCGATTACCTTATAAAAGTAAGTTGTGGCAATCTATACAATACAATTTTAATAAAAACGAATGCTCAAAAAACATATATGTATATATTTAATTGCCAAATGTCAATTATTTTAAAAGGAATAATAATTCAAATGGCTGACAAATCAGCGACCAGTTTAGTGTGTCATCTTGGAATTCGAATTAAGAATTACCATGCTTGCACTAAAAGTTGAACGTTCTGAGAACAACTGATTTCTTCTTGCATTGTTTTCTGTATTTTGCCTACCATCGTGTACACGCTTACGTCGCCTTGACGCATCTTCGATCAATTAGTTAATGAACACTGGATTAGGTGAAACACGTCACCACGTCTTAGTGTCCAAATTTCAGTGATTTTCACCAATGATTTTATTATAGACTGCCCTGTTCCTAAATCCTAAGACGGCGTGATTGGTGCGTTTCATTTAATCCACTGACAACTGAACATTTTGATTGTAAGTCGACAATTGACCGGCAATCTGCCTCACCTCAGTTAATTCGGACGAATTCATCGACGTTTCCATTTTATTCACTGATTCTTTTTTATCTATAATTCGCTCTAATGAACTGAGGTTATGCTAGAAATTGGGTAAACCGTTATTTTAGACTTAAATGTCCGAATTATTTCGTGAAAATTACTTCATTTATCACAGACCTGAGTGTTATACATATATTTGTTGTAATTTTCATCAAAATAATCTAGTTTTTGGTAACAACATACGCTTCTACTTAATTGAGATCATTTTCATCGTATTATATTTATATTAAGTATAGTATAGTGTATCGAAATTTAATAAAATAAGATTTGCAAATTATGACAACTTCACGTTTACGCCTAGTAAAACTGTGTAACCCGATTTTATTTTTTTTAGTTTTTTTTTGTCGACCCTTAGTTACTCTTATTTTTTAACCAGAAAATGGTAATTTAAGTTTCAGTTATAATTATTATTACAAACTTAATGCCCATTAATTTTTTTGTGTTTTTGCATAATAATGTTAGTGAAAAAAATGATTTTTCTGTACGAGAAACATTTTCATTCTTAAAAATTGCATTTCTAAAGCTCGAGGACTGAATTTGAAACATGTTTTGTCTTTAAATATATTTTGTCGATGTTTGTTGTTATAATTATTATATTTTTTTAATTATTTGTATAAACAATTGTTCTTTAAATTAATGTACATCGTTTTGTTTTGAATTATTTTTGTTGTAATTGCTTTTTATAATAATACCAGTTCATTGCAGTTTTGATGTGTGTTTTATTTTCTTTTTACTTTTTTACCAAAGTAGCGCTTCGGTAGTTTCACCCGAGTTGTAACTATATTAACGAAATTAATTTAGTTACAACTTGCAATGCATGTTTGTGCTAATGAATCGGCTTACAAAATAGTGCTATCCAATTCTCAAATAGGGCAAATTTGTATTGGATCTCGTTGTAAATATTTTTATTTGCGATTTAATTAAAAGCTTTATAGTACACAAAATACCCAATTCTGATGATTTGAATTTGATGTTTTAAATTTTAGGCTAACCCAAGAAATGTCATTAGTAAGATATCCGAATTTTCCGTACCTACATTCTTAAACTAGCTAGGATCTTCCTCGTATAAATTATGACAGGCACACTCAATTAAGTTTTACACTTCTTAAAACACTAGTTAGTAATTGTTTGTTCTCACTACTAGCTCGGAACTATACCCGCTTGTAACTTCCATATTGTATAGCTGACAAATATGTGTATCAACCTTACCGACTGCAGTACTGGTTATGCAATTTTGTAGCTCAACTAGTAAATCTTGCAGTTTCGACTAGTCGGTGTTTAGACATTTATCTTATATGAAAATAATTCCAATTTTAGGTAGATACAAACATCAATTAGTTCACTTTTGATTCTTTAGCACAAACGTCCTGGTGGTAGGTCCTGTGTGTTTGCCCAAGTGTGTGTGTGTGTGTGCATTTTAACTAGACTTAATTTGATACAGTTGGTGTAAGGGATCAAACGGCATGAATATCGTAAGTATTTGCTTTAGTATTAAGTGCCAGATACAAAAAATGGGGTTACTCTAATTGGATAGCCTAAAAGTGTCAATTTAAAAAAGCAAATCAGGAATTTATACAGAAAAAAATCAAAGTACGATAATGCTTCAAATCCTACGAGTCTAACTACACACAGACCCATTTCAGTATGTATGTTTGTAGGCACAATGTCACAAACGTTTTCACACTATACTACATATACGAGTAATGCAACAACGACAAACAACAAACGTCATAATTATTGCACTCGCAATGTGGAATTAGAGTAACCCAGAAGCAAATTGTAGTACATGGTTTAGTAATTTTTTACACATATTTTGGATTGGGATCAAAACTTGGAACTTGGCATTTGGAACACTTTCTTTATTTTGTTTCGCAGTGATTCCTAATATTTCTACCTTTATCAATATTTCCCTCAAAAATCCAGGCTTATAATCTAACTTAAAAAATACCCAGTCTACAACTTAAATATCTTGTATATAACATTAATTAAAGCAATCCTTTTATGCTACCCAAAATCCCTGCAAAATATTGATCCCAATCCAATTTCTCGACCAGTCGTCACTCGCACAAAAATTGAATACCAGACTATTAAAGTACTTACTTACATAATATACTTTTACAATCTATTCCAATAATTTCCCTCTATAAAGCTTTAAGCTTGACGCAACGACACAACCATCCAACACAAAAAAACAATAATATTTTTAGAATAATAAAAGTATGAAGTATCCAATTTGTGTCGAAACAGACTGGTCTACTCAACCGAAATTATTTAGTATTATAAACAACACTCTTTTGCTTGCCATCAGAAGACTCACAAACCAAAGACGAACGACGCTCTTCAGTGAATTAGGCGGTAAATTTCCCCAGCACACTAAAATTTCTACACAAAAAAACATATTCTTATGAATGTAGGCTATAAATCTTCGTGTGTAAGTACTATTTGTATTTGTAATGTAAGAACCTAATATCCCAACTAAGCTTTACTTTTCTACGAAAATGTAGCTATTAATATCCGTTTTAGGACTCCTTGGATACAGTTCCCCCAGCAGCATTGCTTCAAAAGAGCGCTACTAAACAACCAATATTTCAAGTCAATTACTCTAGGGAACATTTTACTACTAACTTAGCACCTACTAGTCACGTAAGCGCGAGCTAGGCTTACAAGATCGTTTATAATTTTGTATTCACCAGTTTTTTCTTAAGATTTAAATTAAGATTGAAATAATTATTTCATTCCATCTTTATTTACATCAAGTTGCTTTATGAAGTAAAATTCTCTCATTCGATTCGCCATCAGATGTTGAGGATAAGAATTTCGAATGTTGCTGCTCCCAACTCTTAAATCATTAATTCAAGCATGTCATTGTAAGAATTGAGATAAAGAAGACTTGTTCATTGATGAAATTTCAAGCTTTCAGCCACTCATCGTTCCCTTGTTTGATTTAATTGCCGCATTAACACCATAATCGCCAGGAAGTGTGTAGGGAAAATGTAAATAGTTTAAGAATAATAATGTTAGTAGTATTACTAACTAGATGTTAAGGGAAACCGGGATCGATAAAGATGGTGACGTCATGATGTGGGTTATTATAAACGATAGAGAGAGGGTACGTAGTGTGAGAGAGTATTTTTATAAAACGAAAATTAAGATTCAAAATATTTGTAGTGTGTTATTTAGGTACGAAGTTTGTTGAGAGTGTGGGACGAATCGAGGCAGGTAGCACATTGTTGACATAAATATTGGAACGGTATCCGAATTTGACAGGATAACATAAGGGTTTTACAGTAACCATATCGATAGTGTATTCTACTCTAAAAATGATTGTTTGAAATCGATAATTTTGTATCACTTAAGATTCACCTGTTAATGTATTCATCAAGGTAGATATAACGTATCGATGTTAGCTTATCGTACTGTAGGTGGTTAACGATTTGGTCACTTATTACAATTACGTGTAGGGAGTTATTATTTTTTAAGTTCTTTGAGCCGTGCGTTGTTTTAAATACAATATCAGCTTCTGCGTTCGGTTCTTATTTGGCTGACACGACGTCACATACGCGATCATATTGCTCAGGAATTGTATTTTCATATACATTCGTAAAGTTGTTTTTCTTTCGTCGCTTTTATATGTATCAAAGAAATGTTGTGTCATTGTTGAGAATATGCTAAATGAAAGAGTATAATTTTAGTGAATTGCACAGAACGTTGCTGTTTCACTTAATTTTTGATGTATTTTTCCTTAAAAGTGTAATAATTGTATTCAATGATTTTACAGTATTCACGACTGATGTTGAGTTTAATAATTAATGTAAAATTCGTTAATGTGTTTTGACGGAACTGTGAGCCTCAAGTTGCCGTGTGATGTTATGAGCCGCTGTTTGTGGAACGGATTCTATAGGAATGCTTCCGTCAGAACATGTTGTCTCAAAAATTGTGATTGTAAGTTAAGATGATTAACAAAGCACATATTAGCACAAACCATCCATCCTTGAAGAATACTACGCTGAATGTTTTTAAATTTAACTCACGTTTGAATTTATGATACATTTTATTGTAAAAATTAAATGCAAAATATTTTACTATCGCTTAAGTTAGTTGAGACGTTTGCATATAATAATAGTGTTTATTTTCACGACGGTGACGATTTTTTAGTGACGAAGTTTTAGAGTTCTCGAAATGTTTTTATATGATATTGATTCTACTTAAGCTATTGACACGTAGGTTAATGTGATTGTGTATTATCGTATACATTTCTTTGCTCCTTGTGTACCATAGTGATCGGTGTTGCTACTTTGATTAGAAAGCGTACTGTATTTATAACGCTACCTTCATCTCTCTCTAGCTTTCACACATTGCTGTCATCAAAAAGAGATGAAGCGAATACGGTTACGGTTTCATTTTCTTCATCGTGTGTAGGTAAATTTTAATCTAAGGTGTGTGATTTTTAGTTATAAATGTTTTTACAAAGTGGAAAGATTCCAAATAATAGGAAAAGTTGGTAGCAAATGACATATCAAGTAATGTTTTTAATTATATGGGAGGTTGCGGTGAATCGGTTAGTGATGTGAGGTTGGCGAAGTTTATATATGAGCACTGTTTCTAAATTGACAATACTGACGGATTATGTATTCGAATGTTGATCAAATGATATATTTAGAGAAATGTTAACTAAACGCGACATATCGTCCACATAGTGGTGACGTAGATGAAATTGATAAACCAATGCACGTATAATTACAGATTGTCGCTGGCATTGAATGTTTAGGTTGGAACGAAGTAAAGAAAAATTTGGAATCTTTCTTAATGATGCTAGTCGCCAAAAAATGCTTGTAGATAATTTAATGTTATCATAATATGTGTATGCACGTAAGTTTATAAACCTATATTAATTATACGAAGCTTGAATTGTCCACACACAAATCGATTTTACACACTAAATGCCATCCTGCCAGTTGTAAGGAGAACACAATGCTTATGATGAACTATATTTAAATTATATCCTATATATTGTATGAGTAGTTGTGTATTTTTAGATATTGCATTGTCTATGTTAGTTTAGTGGGTAAGGCACATCGTGAGCTTTGAATCAGTGTAAGTCTATCACCAATCTTTTTTACGATACGACGTAGTGATGTTTAATGTAAAGTTTCAAGCCGTGCTTTCCTCGGTAGTATACAACTCGTAGATTTGTTAGGACTTGTGATGCTTCACTCATACGCCGTGCTAAAGCTTACGTTACAGAGCACTCTTAATTTGGACTTGCGACACGCTACACAGCTTCTAACACGGAAAACGTCAAGCAATACAGACGTGCACGGGGGTGTATATAAGGCCTGGTTATTAGATATAAAAACTTCATCATTAAAAACATAAATTTAATTCAGTAATCTAACTTTATAATCTACTGAAACACCATAATGCGCCGTGGCCTTAAATTTAAAGGAATGTGTTGAACATTTGATAAAATGAAAAAAAAAATCATTTGGAAATTTTTGTACAGACTATGATCCTCTGTGTTTCACATGTTCAGTCATTTATCATAAACTGTTTTTTTAATATAAGTGCTAATGTATCTTATTGACGTGTATGGTAACCCTATAGGTTAGATATTAACGTAGTTCTTACGTAGGATCGCTTTACTTCGTCCTAATGTAAAACGATTGTTGATTTCGATATTTTCATTCTTGCATATCCACATTTTAATGAAGATTTGTAATTGTTACCTACGCATTAGTTACTTTGAGACTGTTCAAAATGTACTATCGAGAATTTTTCACTAAGGGAAAGGGATGTACTAGCAGATATTTTTGATACTTTGAGGATGATCGAAGGGGAAACGATGGCAGTATAGAGGTCTGCGAGAACGTGGGACGAGGCTGCAGAGGGCCCGTCTCTCTGAGAGAGCCTCTCATGACTACGCTTCGAGGATCTTATTAACTCCCATATCTTCGTGAGCGCGAATATTAAATGTTACTGAAAACGAAAAAAAAAAACAATGTTGTTCTTATATGGAAACGCGATGGTGTCGCTGATGACTTGTTGTTTTTCATATATTCAATAATATTTCCTTTATTTTTTGTACTCTTTAGTATTAAGAATTAATATTAATATAAACTATTCAATGTTGATTACTCTAAAATACCAATAACGTATGTGTTAAGGATTGTGTGAAATAGTTTCCCCGAGAGCCTTACTAGATGAGACACCTTTTCCTTAGACATATACCTTCAAACTTTACTCTAAACTGTTGATAAAAAAAAATCAACGATACGTGTTAACATCTCCTAATGTTACTCGTTTCTTAATATACTTTTTACATCCCTATTCTTACTTTCTACAGCTACAGAGTAAGAAAATCACCGCAAAATTCCGACGTTAGATCAGGCCTAGGAACTTAAATATAAGAGTTCATCATTCTTAGTTAGATGGTATGACTCAATTTTAAGACTGATGACAGAAAAAAAACAAAAAAAACGTTTAAAAATCCTTGATAACTTGTCTCTTATTTTAGGTAGATATTCTGAGTTTGCTTTAATACGACGTTAGTTGGCGAAATTGTAGGATAGTGTAATGAACTTGATAGCCAAATTTTATTAAAAGAATGGAGCAACATGTTTCGCCAACTAAAGCCAGTGATGTCACATTATCGATTCGATATTCATCTCTGTCGATACGTTTATGTCTTCTATCTTTACAGAAAATTATAAAAATCGATAAATGATTGGGTTCGAAAAAAACCATGGTAATGTTAACTTCAATCGTGTTGACGTTACATTTGAAATTGATGAAAAAAACTTAATAAAAAAAAGAAAATACTATTTGTTGCCAAAGTGTTGTTAGGAATTAACGTGTAGTTATAAAAATCGGTTGTCACATGCATAATTAAGTTGTTCTTGGGTGGTTTGAAATTAAGGAGAAGTTGAAAAATATTTCCAATGATATATTTTTTCATAATGAACTTGAATGCTAATCGATACTTAAGGTTTATATCTGTGTAGGAATTTAAACTTAACGTGTGGTAATAAAATGTATCGTTTCCGTGATTTATACTGTGTTTTGTAGAAAACATTAATTATATTCAATTATTCACCATATTTTACTAATCCCACTGTATACAAGAATGATACTGTGCCCAAATATTAACATGCATATAAATTCTTCAATTCACAGTAAAGTCATGGAAAATGATTTAGTGGTTTAGTGTTCATGTTACATTAGATTGTATTCGACAGTTCTGATCTCTTAATCGGTACGCCTGTTTCCGCCTTTTTAGCACACAATTTTATCGATATATCAACCCACTATTTATTTTCACCGCACTAATGGTTATTGCACATAATGTTCTATTTTTAGAGGCAGTGTCTGTATGAACGGTTCGATTGAAATGCAATAGATACAAAAAAAGACTGCATACTTTTAGAGAGGCAAGTACTCATCGATATGTTTACAGAAGATCCAATACTTTTACGTGCACAAATCTCATAATCTACTTAATTTATAAAGAGAATGAATCTTCAAAGTAACATTAATTTGTGGAAATATTAACTGAGTAACATCTGAATCGCAAAATAAAAGTGATTTGCTGTGCTGCATTGATAATATCAACCGTCATATAGGCATTATACACAATTTACTGCAGAAATTGAGAGATTGAAGTGAGGTGAAAAATTTACAGCCGAAAATGTATTCGTGGTCACATAATAGTAAAACTATAGATAAATTTACTTTCATCAAGAATGGTTACCACAAACATATTAACATCTCCAACAAGAAAACAATAATTATTGTCTCCTGCGAAGGTTACTTTGATAAATTGTTTAGAATCAACACAAATTGGAGTCAGATTTTCTAAATGAAATGGAATGTAGTTACACGAAAAGAATCCAACCCACACTCGGGTTTGAAATGAAATATACATGCATAAAATAAATGCATGTGATTACAATCCTAGTAAGTCACTATGACATTTTTAAACTCGTAAGATCCCATGTATCCACGTTAAGTGTGCAAGAGCTTATATTTAGAAACTATGTGGATCGTCATATCAGCCACAGGATGTCCACTGCTGAACAAAGGCCTCCCCCTTAGATTTCCACAACGAGCGGTCACATGCCGATCTCATCCAACGACTCCCAGCGACCTTCACCAGGTCGTCTGTCCACCTCGTTGGAGGTCGTCCCACGCTGCGTTTTCCGGTGCGCGGACTCCATTCGAGAACCTTTGTGCCAGAACGGCCATCAGTTCTATGAGCAATGTGCCCTGCCAACTTTAGTACGGATCTCCTCATTTCTGATTCGATCTCGTAGAGAAATACCAAGCATAGCTCTCTCCATAGCTCGCTGAGTGACCTTGAGCTTTCTCATTAGGCCCATTGTGAGTAACCACGTCTCTGTTCCATATGTCATCACTGGTAACACACACTGGTTAAAGTCTTTCGTCTTGAGGTATTGCGGTATTGTTGACGAAAAGATGTTGCGAAGTTTCCCGAACGCTGCCCAGCCGAGTCGGATTCGACGATGACTATGTAGATCTTTATGGTTAAATTGAAAATTAATGAATACTCTTTTGTATGTACATTAATATCGTTTATATTCATGCAAAATTACGAAGAAATCGAAGCAAAGCATCATCTTGAATTCAGAAGCACATTTCAAACGTCAACTTACAAGCTGTAGTTTCTTATGGGCTGAATCCTTTTCGTGAAAATGTGTCCAATGATTCTTCAAATTAATTTCTAACATATGAACAACGTTTAGTAAAAAGAAATTAGCTAAATGACTATTACTTAACGTACATATCATATTTTCACCACTAATTGATCTCTCCAATTCTGTAACATGTTGTTTTGACATTGAACCTATCAAAGGCTAAAATGATCTCCACTCCGGATATAAACTTACCTAATCAAAGTTTAAAGACAAGTTGATCCGTTAACTCTTGCGAAACAATAGATAAACAATAGAGCTGGCGAACTTTGTATTGGAGGATTAAACGTGATTACATGCAAAAGTTAATTACTTTTAGCAACGGCTATAATTCAAACGATGGTAATCCATAGTTATCTGACTGGTTGGTCATTAGTGCTTAATCTGATATCATTTATTTTTAAATAAGCTGCTAATACATAATAGTAATCTGTTTTGAATAGAGGTGATAAAACTATTAAAGATTCATAGCTACTTGATTTTTTCATACCAGTGGAAGAAGTGGCGGTACTCAGTACTGTATCTATACAATTTGTTTCAAGAAACTATGTGATTCTGCCAGAGTACTATATAAGATGTGATAAATCTATCGCTATTGTAATGAACCATATATTCGATACATAATAATTTGGCTCAAAACAAAGGTTACTTCGGGTAAGCTAAAATGTAATGTTTTCCATCCAATTTTTGAACATATCACCTCTGATCGGTTCTGTCAAAACTAAGTCTTATCTCATTAAAATTATTAGATTTTGTTTGTTGAAAATATGTAATTTATTAATAATTTATTTGTAATTTATTGTCGTGTGTCGCCGACGCTAGTCATCTAACTTTCGATTAGGTTAGAATTTAAGTTTTCTCGCTATACGCGTGTTAAGTTATAAGGAACTTTTTGTAACTTTCCCTCTTGATAATAGTGTTCTTTAATTTTATCCCTTTGAGAGTTCCATTAACTATTTCTTCCTCTAGTCATGACGCTCGGAACTTAACCGTGTGTCTTTAGGGATAATTCTGAACATGGAAGCCAACAAAGTTTACTAAATGACGTTAGATCACTAAGACTACATAAATAAATCTTCCAGTCAACTGGCTAATGTACTTTCAGGAAGAATTATAAGATTTGGTAATGCGAGCTGGTTTGAAAAATATTGCTTAGATAAACTAGATTTTTCATGTTCATAATTACAAACTCCGTTTCCTCTAGCTTGTAACTGTCCTTCGCTGTGACTGTCTTAATCGACCCTTTCAATATTAATAATAATATATGGAAAATAGATTCCCTGTAAGCTAATCGTTGTCAAAATAATACTGACTGTGTACCTATTGGTTTCTTTAAA
This sequence comes from Diloba caeruleocephala, assembly GCA_947459985.1. Taxonomy (NCBI): domain Eukaryota; kingdom Metazoa; phylum Arthropoda; class Insecta; order Lepidoptera; family Noctuidae; genus Diloba; species Diloba caeruleocephala. Next base: position 4,933,024 of record OX381625.1, on the reverse strand, counting down.
AAAAGTATACTATGTAGTACATATGCTGCAGTTGGAATTAATGTTACAATCATTTGTCTTTGAGATAAAAAAAGATTTGGGTTTTGTTTTCTTACGCGCCATTTTGTTACGTCATCTGAAGCACAAAGTCGTTTTCCACGGGTTCTAATTCTGCAATAATAAAAAATCACTTATCTTAAATTTTTAAGTATACATATTACTTTTTATTAAGATGGCCTACGTGGTGTTTAAGCGTAATCACCGAAGCAGTCATAACTTTTGAATATTTCATAAAACGTGCGCATATCGTAGACGCCATCTTGGATAACTATACCACCACGACAATAAACGTCAAATGACGTCACAAAAACGGCGCACCATAAAAAGTTAAGACATTCATCTTCCATGTTTAAGTTATTGTGTGAATTTGTGCGTTTTTGTGTTTTCTTTTTTATAAGCCAAACATTTTTATACAGGCTTTTTATTGGAATTGATACTTTTTAAATACTGAACATTCCATTGAACCGTCATTTTTGAAAAAGAAGTTAGTTAATTTGTTTATTTATCTGTGGATTAACTATGTGTGGGTTATGCATTTAAATCCCATACGATTCTCGATACATATCGATACCATTTCGATGTATCGATATATCGATATGAATACTCATGCATACCTACTTGTTATTCAAGTCTTAGTTAAGGTAGATCTTAAGAATTGATAATATAATATCTGATGATAAATTTACTTGTATGTTGTATTAAAATGATGAACACGAAATAAAGAAACTGGTTTGAAAACATTTGTGTTTTATTCTAATCTCCACACACAATGTACCAATACTCTCCCAGCAATAATACAGTAGATGGAAGGGATATATGAGACTATGAAATCAAGCTACACTAATAAGTAAGTATATAGTCCAGTCTTTCCCAACGTGGGCGATAACGCCCCCTTGTGGGCGCTACAGGCCTAAAGGGGGGCGGTAAGAGACCCAGAAAAAAAAGGGGGCATTGTGTAGGGCTTTGGGGTCGATTTATAATTTCATCTACCTAGCTAGGAAGACTCTTAGACACCGACTGAGCCCTCGACTCTCGACTACATCTTGTGAACATCAACTAATATTAATTAAGATATAGCTCAAACTCGGTTCGATATAAAAGACCGCGGGCAATCATGTTTTAACAAGTTTTTGTTAAATAATCCGAATTGTACATTCCTATACCAATCGGCTGGTTCTATAATACTTGTTCTTGCTTGTCGAGTACGATTGGGCGTCGAATGAGATAAACGAGTTTATGCACGTTTGTCTTATTCCTGTTGGTGCGTGCTGCTTAAGCAATCCTATATAAACGACGTAAATTTATTTTATTTTCATTTGCGGTTTCGCGCATAATAGATAAGCAGTACTTGATTTCAACACTTACGTATTTCTTAAAACAAAACAATGTCGGAAGTAAAAAAAGAAGAGACGGCAATACTCTGCGGGATGTATTAAATTCGGATTTATTGAAAATCCCACAAACCCGTCGTCGCCTTTGTGTCTTCTATGTCTAAAAACATTTTCGAACGAAGCAATGAAGCCTTCTAGACTGCAAGATCATTTGAATAAAATGCATCCAGATAAGACAGAAAAGAATGTAGCATATTTTCAAGACCTAGAGAAGAAGCATAATACTCAGCCAAGTGTATCAAAACTATTTTCGGCGGCTGCTAAGCAAGATGACGACGGACTTCGAGCTTCGTACAATATCTCTTTGTTAATTGCTCAAAAAGGCAAACCACACAACATCGGAGAAGAGTTAATTTTGCCAGCAATAAAGGAAGTAATAACTACTGTGCTTCATAAACCGGCCGCAGATATTATCCGAAAAATTCCTTTGAGTAATAATTCTGTGCAAAGACGAATTGATGAAATGGCTGAAAACATTGAAGAATCATTGTGCAATCATCTGAGGACTAGTCAATTCTCAATTCAGCTCGATGAGTCCACTTTACCAACTAATGAAGCGTTGTTGCTATCTTACGTGAGGTTTATTAAAGATGAGAAAATACGTGAAAAACTATTGTTTGCCAGAAATTTGGAGACAGATACAAAAGGCGAAACCATATTCAATACATTGGAAAAGTTTTGTGAAGAGAAAGAGATTCCTTTGAAAAATATTACATCAGTTGCTACGGATGGCGCTCCGGCTATGATAGGGCGCCATAAAGGCTTCATAGCATACTTAAAGAATAAAATTCCAGATGTCCTTGCTATACATTGCGTTATTCATAGACAACATTTGGTTGCTAGAAACTTAAGTGAACGACTATTTCAATCACTGCAATATGTCATCAAAGCAGTTAATAAAATCCGTAGCAGCTCTTTGAATGATAGATTATTTCATCAGCTTTGTGTTACTAATGACGAAGATTTCAACCGTTTGTTGCTTCATACTGAAGTTCGTTGGCTGTCAAGAGGCAATTGTCTGATTCGATTTTACAACCTGTTTGACTCTATGATAGAGTTCTTGGAAACTAAAGATACAGAACTGCGCAACAAGCTCATAACATCAAAGAATGATATAGCTTACATGACAGACCTGTATAAAATGTTCAACGACATGAACCTCCAACTGCAAGGCGATGAACTAAATTTAATTAAAACAAAAAATGTCGTTGCTGCTTTCGCAGCCAAACTGCTTCTGCACAAAAAGAATCCGAATTTATCAGTATACTGCAGTAACGACGACTTGTTTGCCTACTGCCAACATTTGGAAAACCTCCACATTGACTTCACCGAACGATACCAGGACATTTTAAACTAGGAAATACCAGACTGGGTGTTGGATCCGTTTTCAAATGTCAACACAGCAATGTCACCTCAGCTGGAAGAAGAACTTATAGAATTGACAACAAACGAAGAAATAAAAATCAAGTTCAAAAATGGATATCAAGAATTTTGGCTACAAAAACCGATCCCGCAATTGTACCCTGGATTGTGGTCAATTGTTCAACGATTTTTGATAGCATTCCCATCGTCATATTTGTGTGAACGTGGATTTAGTTCTGTGGCAACGCTGCTTACTAAAAAGAGAAATCGTTTGCGTGTTACCGAACGTGGCGACTTGCGGCTGTTTTTGAGTAAATTGGAAAATTGAATTGCGATATCAACAAACTTATTGAACAGCATCAGATTCAACCTTCACATTAGTTTTTATATAAGAATTGATTATGTTTGTTTTATTTTCAATAAAAGATACTCTGTCCGAATACTATAAATTTGCGTTTCAATAATCAGTTATAAGTACTTAGCGGTTTTTAAGTATGTTTAAAGAGGGGGGCGTTAAAAAATAATTTATTCTTAAAGTGGGCAGTAGACAAAAAAAGGTTGGGAACCCCTGGTATATACCAGCGTCTATCCCTGAAGAATAGGCGGTAGTGCTTATACATATATATTCTACCAAAAAGAAACAATTGTAATAAAAAAGAATGAATTTACCGGTGAAAATACAGTCGGCTGCTGCACTCTGGGTAGCGGGTTCGATTCCCGCACGGAACAAATATTTGTATGATCTGCAGGTAGTTGTTACGGGTCTGGGTGTATTGTGTGTGAAATGTATGTCTGTAAACGCACCCACGACACAGGAGAAATGCCAGTGTGGAGCAACGATAAAAAAATAAATAGACAAATCCATTCATTCTTCCAATATGGGAATTGTCAAGTACTCACTATCTGAAAAAATACACGCGGATATATATTAAATAAAGTAATAGTAACAATAATATGATGTGCAAGCCGCTGCATTTAAAACCGACAAAAATAGCTAGCGGATACATTTCACTGCAATATATATGAAACCTGCTTGCAGGGCCCTACATGCAGTATCTCATCCGGATTGTATAGTGTGAATATTTGCAGAGCCGATATTTATCGATATTTACACTATGATTGCAGAGTACGCCGTTTCATCTTCATCGTTTCAGCCAAAGGACGTCAACTAATGAACAAAAGCCTCCGCCATAGATTAACACAATTGAGTCTATTAGAATCAAATACCGCAATGTCCATAAAAAAGCAAAAATGCGTTTTCTATGCCGTATGAATCTACAGATTAAAAGGAATCTATTTGAATATTCAAAATGCAACCAAAGCTGCAATGTCATGTAGAAAACTGGCATTAAAAATTAAAGTATGCTACAAATATAGCATTATCCATTGGTGTATGTATATAAAAAATATGAATTATGGCCAGAACACGAAAATGGACATTGCGGTATTTGATTCTAATAGACTCAATTGTGTCATCATTTTGGGGGGGGGATATTTGCCAGTACTCACCACTCTTGGTAGGCGTGTTGGTGAGCGCAGTATGGCTACTGTTCCACAGAAGGGACGCTGCCTGCCTGTGTTTAAAGCCCCTTAGTCACTTTTTACGACATCCAGGAGATGGAGTGGTCTATATTCCTAATCCGGACACCACACGGAGTAGGCCGCACTGGCGCACCCTCTACTTCCCTAGAATTATTCTCCCTGCTGTAGTTCGGATTAACATGGCTGATAAAATTGAGGGCTGAACTATATTTGCATAATTAATAAAGGTTTTGAAAAACAAAATACAGTATCCAAGAAAGTTACAATTATAACTTAATTGACAGCTTTGTAAAAAATTCCAGTTACCCACTTCAAAGTAAATGAACTATATTCTGTTTCATATTTTTATTTTATTGAAAATCCTTGATTACTTGTACTACGCTGTGTCTACGCGTGTATTGTTACTTTCAAACAAATCTGTCTTGAAATCAGATTGAAATATTCGTAGTAAAAATCGGCTAAAGATAGGCGGCTTTATTGGTCTGGAAGGCGCTTGTGACTGTCGATTGTAAATTATTGGGTTCGATCCCCATGCCGCTTATTTTCTGAAAATAAGCGGCATGGGGCTATAACCTGTCAAGAAGATGGACGTCACTTTGATTGAAAAAAAAAAACATAGTCTTAACAGAACCATTATTACAAATAAATGGAAAAGTACTGAACTAAACCAAAAATATTGCTAACGGAAATAAATCATCTAGATTTTTGTCAGCTGCAAGGTAGTGGGTACGTTCTCCCTTCCTTGCAAGTCCATGGGGCTGACAATGGTAATGATTATATTATTTTTCACACTGACGAGTTATGATGTCAGAATTACTATATAATTGAAAAAAATACCATTATGGTGACCGAAGTTATCACGTCGAGGTCACCAGTATCGGGAACAAGGTGTGGTGTTCTTCCATAGAAATATAATAAATATGTATATAAATAGGTCTGCTCCCTGTAGACATACTTGAAAGGATTTTTAAGCTGTAAATGGTAATGGGTACATAGCTCGTAGAACTGATGGCCGTTGGGGCGAAACGGTTCCCGAGTGGAGACCTCGCACCGGAAAATGCAGCGTGGCATCCAAGATGGACAGAGGACCTAGTGAAGGTCGATATGGAAATCTATCAAGGAAGCCTTCTTTCAGCAGCAGACATGCCTTTAGCCGTGTGGTGCCGGCTCAGAATGCCACCACCCCATTTCATCACATGGGTGTCGTAAAAGTCGACTAAGGGATTAACCGGAGGATGGGCAGCAGCGTCCTTCGAGTACATTAACAACCCAACTACGATCGCCAACCCGTCTGCTAAGACTAGCGAGTATGGCAAAACCCCCCAATGAGCATACAACATACCCATATCGGTCATAGTGAAGATCTTTAGGCGAGGCTTGTGTCCAGCAGTAGACTTTATCCCGCTGAAACGATAATGTTAACATATACAAAAAAATCAACATACTACAATAATATAATGTATTTGCCATGACAAATAACGGTTGACCCGTTCAGCATCGCTTAGCTCAACAATATAGTAGTAACTTTTCCCTATCTCCAAGTACATTAATAATCTATCATTACAATTTGTCAACATTAACCTTTGATTGAAGGTCAATTATATCGAAAAATTTTATCCAAATCCAAGGAATCTTCAATATAGTAGTTATCTACGAGATAATAGAAACAGTGCCAGATGGTCACAGTGTCCAGCAGGGAATCGTGTGCCAGACATCTCTTCTCGTAATATTACATCTTCGATACCTATGTTTTAGTAGATTTTTGACATTAAGGTACCCTAAATCAATTATTTGAACTAATATTACTTATACTAGAAGGAGTTTTGTTGTAGAACCTAACACTTTTACCCATAAATTACTTGCTGGTTCTGCTAAGTCTACAGCCAGTTTAGACAAGCTTGTTTTCATTGCGACTATTTAAGTAGCGCGTCACTTTATTTATTTAAACTAACAATATGTTTCGGCTGTACATCATATTTTGGAATAGTTATATTAAAGAACGGTAAAGTAAGGATATTTTTATCCTTAAATATTTCTCGGAGTGACCCGCGAGAGCCCAAATTATAAACAGCACGGACTTCGGTTTTCTGTAATATAAAAATCGACTCAACACCAGCAGCCGATCTCCGCAGTAATACGTCGTTAGACATAATACTGTGAAAGAACGCAAATATATACTATTATACGTAGTTGTAGCTGCTTCCGTAAGCTGTCTAATTTTCCTTACGGCAAATACAGTAGAGATCAGTTTGTCAGAAAGTTAAAGCAAGCTCAGTTCTTACTTTCAAACGTTCATATATATAGTAACCCACCCAGTCACTGCGATTTCACCATATCAGCCACAGGATGTCCACTGTTGAACAAAGGCCTCCCCCATAGATTTCCACAACGAGCGGTCACATGTCGCTCTCATCCACATCACACCCAACGAAATTCACCAGGTCGTCTGTCACCTCGTTGGAGTTCGTCCCACGCTGCGTTTTCCGGTCCGCGGTCTCCATTCGAGAACGTTTTAACCGCAATTTACTGCTAAGCAAAAACCTTACTAGTTTTAAATATTATAAACGTACGGATAAACTGCTTTGTATTCTAAGCAGAATTTAAATTAGGAACAATAAAATTGTACAAGCAATCGAAATCTTTTTTTTATTATTCAACATAACGTTTCCTTATCTTTCATAAAAGTGTCGAAAAGACGCATTTGCTACTTGAACGGCTTATCGCCACGCAAAGGTATAGAGAGGATGAGATCACACAGATTCACATCACGCGGCCTGAAACACGTGACCTAGACGCGTCACGTGCGGCATGCGTCAATTCAGATATGTCGCATTCCATGAAAATGTTGGCGAGTTGCAGAGTGAGATTGTTTGTGTGGATTCCGTATTAAAGGGAAGTAGAGGTAAACTTCTTTATTTGCTATAGGTATATGAAGCTATTTTTTTAATAAGAATCTGTGCGCGAATAATCCTGATACTATCTTATAAGGATACTATATATTAAGAATTATGAGTTTGTAAAAACAGGCTAATTTCGTTACTTTACAAATACCACACCGATTCCAGTGCATTTCCTGCCGTGGATGTCGTAAAAGATTAAGGGATTAAGCCAGAGGGATGGGCAGCAAGGTCCCTTCTGTATCACAGCAGCTATTCTGTGCTCACCAACGCGCTTACCAAGCGTGGTGAGTATTGGCGAATTCCTCTCAAATTGACAGACCCATACCTGTTGTTGTGGTAATCTTTGGGCAGGCTTCTGTCCAGCAGTGGACGATTTTTAGCTGAAATGATGAACGAAATATTACATTTTCGTTGTTCTAAATTGTAGGTAAGTATTTGATTCCAAAAATAGCACATATTCACCAACATTTAAACATATAAAATAAATATGAACAAAATAATTAACATTTTGTTACTCTTATAAAATATTTGACTTTCAAACACATTGTTTGCCACATTACCATAACGACAGCAACTTGACCTATAGTGGCGGTGTATGTCCCAGAAAAATTAGGATTTTTGGTAGTAACGAAGTAATTTGTTTCGATAGTAATAGCAGTCTAGGGTCTCATTATTTACATATTTGATCTCATAATTATTGCCGTGTGGTGCCGGCTAAGAATACCACCACCCCATTTCATCCCGTGGGTGTCGTAAAAGGCGACTATGGGATTAGCTGAAGGATGGGCAGCAGCGTCCTTCGAGTACAATTATAACACAACTGCGATCGCCAACGCTTGGCAGGCCCAAGCGTGGCGATTATGGCAAGACCCCCCAATGAGCACACAACACAAATCCATACCGGTCGTTGTGGCAATCTTTGGAGGAGGCTTCTGTCCAGCAGTGGACGTTTTTCGGCTGAAATGATGATAATGATGAATTAATACAGTTCTTGTAACAATTTTTTTTTTTTATATCAGTGAAAAGCTTTTTCATATTCCTAAAGGAGCTCTAATCAAATAACCGAGAACCCACTGTCCACTGTAGAGTAAGACAGCAATATATCATACTGACTGCCATAAACTGACAGATTTATTGTATATTCCGTTGGCGTTTCTTAAATAGATGTATAAGGTTGTTTACGGGTGAGGTCATAAAATTTATTGAAAATATGTATTTAATACATCATCATTATCATCATATCAGCCAAAGGACGTCCACTGCTGAACAAAGGCCTCCCCCATAGATTTCCACAGTAGTGTTGTTATTGTAAAGAGAAATTGCCAGTACTCACCACGAATAGCAGGATAGCACGATAACCCATTTCATCCCGTGGCTATCGTAAAAGGCGACTATGAGATCAACTGGAATATGGGCAGCAGCGTCCTTAGAGTATATTAACAATTCAACTGCGATCGCCAACTCACCTGCCAAGCGTAGCGATTATGGCAATACCCCACAGTGAGCACACAAAACATACCCAGACCCGTCGATGTGGCGATCTTTGGGAGAGGCTTGTGTCCAGCAATCGACTTTATTTGGCTGAAACGAATTATGTTGCATCGAATTTATGCGCGCAAACTGACAAAACAGTTTAAATCTTTATCGTCATTATCAAGGTGTTAATGTAACATGTCCATTGAGCTAATGCGGGCCTATCTTTGACCACAACAGTGATCGGTAATAGGGGGCAGTATTACTACACTTGGAAGGCGGATTGGTGATCAGATCGTATTGTTTTTAGCACACAGAAAGCGCTGCTGCTCATCCTGAAAATATCCTTATTCGTCTTTTACAACGCCCATGAGAGCAAAGAGCCTTGCGGTAAGCTATACGGCACGGTTGGTGCAGTGGCTGAACAATGTAGGAAAGATCTAAGGCAACTTGAACTCCATTCACTACAAGCTAGATATCGGGAAACTTACTTATAAAATGTTATTTCGAAATAACTCAAACTTTCCGAGTAGAGTAAACCTCTACATGCCCACGGCGTAGTATCCGTTTGAAGTGTTAAAACTCTGGTACGTGAAAGGGAATATGTTTACGGTTTAAAATGTTTTAATATCAGGCCATTTTTATTACATGCTTTATATTAGCTTGAACTGTACGTATGTACCTATTGTAACTATGAGCGTGAGATCGAATAGCTCGAGTATAAAAAGTAAAAGGAGTGCAGGCGAAAAAAAATATTGGAAAAGCTATAACAGCTTTTTTAAATGATAATTAAGTTTTCCTTTCGTGTTGTATATTTTATCCTTATCTAAGTCAACTGTTGGTAGGCCTCTTATTGCTAATGTCCGGCTAGGGAGGTACTACCGCAGTGTCAGCTATTCTGCTGCTAAGCAGTTTTTGTTAGCAGGACTAGTCTTGGGTAGCATACCATTGTGTAACGTTTATGTTTTCGTGCGGTATGTTGTTTGGGAACTTTATTATTTTAATAACCGGATTACACTAAAAACATCAAGACACTGTGAGTGATTACTGCGTGCACCGAAATTAATTTTTGATTAAAATTGTACGGTAGATAAAATAAAATAACATTTTAAAATCTGTAACGACGCCTGTCACCTTAGCCATGCTAAGTGTTCGAAACGTCAGGAAAACCAAAAATCTATAATACGATATAATCCGTTAAAAAGTGTGAGTAATAATCGCGACAATCTAGTGAATAATATAATGAAAGAACAGTACTTCAATTATGCCAAAATCATAAAATAATATAAAGCGCCAGAGGGTAGCAGTATGCAGGAGGGAAACGTTGGCCAGACATCTTCATCGTAGATGTAATGATTTATATTACAATAGGCTTTCGAAATTAAAATGCGCAAAATTAATTATTTGAATCTTACTTCTGGTAAGTCGGTAATACTACAACCTTACATGGGTCACATTTGCTGTAGACAAATTAATCTTATTCTTCATTTGTTTTTTTTTTTTTGCGTTTAACTAATCTAGTTTTTCATCTATATTTAGATTCATTGCACTGTCACTAAATCTACCGTCACTAGTTTTAGCATTAATTATATTCCATGTCGTTTTTATTTTATTATTCGACTTTTTAACCTTGGTCACTAATATAAATAGCCTTTGCTTGCATACAAATCTTTTTAAACATTCTAGAATATTTTCTAACGTAGTTATGAAAATCAATATTAGATATATATGACTTTTTGTATATAGATCGTATAGGACATCCCTACTGCGTCTTATACCCTTTGTTGTCCAGGCACTGAACGATAATTTTGGTTTCTTTAGAACTTTTATTGGTTATTTACTTTGCAAGCTTGCTGAAATTAATTACACAGTGTATAAAATACATTTCATTGGGATTGGCATAATGCGGCTTTAAAGTATGAAGTTGAGAAGCTAGATTTTTTCTAAAATTTTCAAGACTTCTTTTATTTAAATTCCTACAATGTACAATGTTTTATGCCCTTTAACTGCATTATAGTTTATTTTAACGATCCGACAGTCCCTTATTTTAAAGTTTGTTATATTATTATTACGCCATCCGGTAAACAATAGCGAAACGCGGCCGTATGGTCTTAGTAGTAGCGATACTAAGGCGTGTAGAAACTCATGGAGTGTTCTATCATTGATAGTTATTCTTAAATAAGACACGTAGCGCTATCTGTTATCCAGTAGCTGTAGTTCGGTTTGTAGTAACTTTCAGAATGTTCGGGATTGTTCTATGTGGCGCCATCTAGTGTACAGTAGCGGTACCATATAGTCTGAAAAATTCTAGAAAGCGAACATTCTGGAACTTTCTACAAAGTATCGGTCGGCCCATATATATAGCGGCCGCCAATGATATTATACCATAGATATGTTACCTCCATATTAAATGGCGCGCAAAACTCAGTCTCGATGTATGTAGGTATAAAGCTATAAAACTACACACCTATGCTGTAAAAAAGAAGATACAAAAACTACGAGAGTAAAAGAGATAGCTATCTAAAATGACAACACGTGTACTCGATGTCTTTGTCGCACCTGAGATAGAATATATGTGTTGTCTCATTTATTTGCTTGGCCTGTGTTTTGTTGACTATTTTGACTATTATTCTATAGATAAATTGAATCGTCTTTTCAGGAAAATATTTTATGTAGTTTGTTACTCACGTGTGGTATGAGATCCCTTGTTTTTTATTTATTTTTGTTTGATAGTTTGTGCATTTTATTTACACACAACGGCATTGCTATTACTTAATTAATACAACAATACAGATTGTGACAGTGTGTGCTCGTTGTCCTGTCTTGGGCGAACTGATTGCGAGGTGCTACAATTGGGGGAGTTTTGGTTCTTACTTTTGGCGCGCATGTAACATATCTACTTCTTTTAATATATAATATCACTGGCGGCCGTGAATGGAGGACAGACCGTTCAGTTTACGCTGTGATATGACATAGTAAAAAACAAGTGGAATACCAAACAATTGCCCTGTAAGTTTCATAAGTGATATTAATTGTAATCAAGAATAAATTGCGTGTAACGTAAATTTAATTTATCCCGGAACCCCGGCTCGTAACAATATTATCTATAAAATAAATAATCTAGCCGTGTGGTGCCGGTTCAGAATACCACCACCCCATTTCCTCCCGTGGGTGTCGTAAAAGTCGACTATGGGATTAGCCGGAGGATGGGCAGCAGCTTCCTTCGATTACATTAACAAATCAACTGCGATCGCCAACCCGTCTGCCAAGCGTGGCGATTATGGCAAAACCCTCCAATGAGCCCACAACACACCCATATCGGTCGTTGTGGTGATCTTTGGGGGAGGCCTGTGTCCAGCAGTGGACTTCATTCGGCCGAAATGATGATGAAATAATCTATTAAGAATATAGCACCACTCCATCTCCTCGTTCAGATGTGGTACAAGGCGACTAAGGGGCTCTAAACCAGAGGGATGGGCAGCAGCGACCTTTCTGAGGAAAGGCAGCCATTCTGCGCTAACTAACCCACCTGCCAAGCTAGGTGAGTACTGCCAAACTCCCCCAAAATTACAACACTATTGTGGAAATCTATGGGGGAAACCTTTGTTCATCAGTTGACCTCCTTTGGCTGATATGATGATGAAATACCATAGTATAAAAAAATGCATACTTTTCATGCAAGTAATAACTTCACATCACTTCACATTTCCTCGACATAGGTAAAAAATCTGTGAAAGCCTCTTGGGCGATCCTAATTCTTATTTGAGAGGTGGCCTGCGTTTGTCAGCTGTAGGATTTAACTTGTCCCGGAGTATAACTCCGCGACTTAATCGCGATCGCCTGAGATTATATTTAATTGAATAATCGTATAAGTCCGTGTGGTGTCCGGATTAAGAATATAGCACCACTCCATCTCATCCCGTGGATGTCGTAAAAGTAGAATTGAGATATTTTTGTATTATGCGGTTAGAGGGCCATGTTTATCTGAGAATTTTATGGTCTGATATGTATGATATAAAGACAGAAAGACATATAAAAGTGATATCACAAAATTTAAGTTTTTCTAAAAAAAGCAACCAGCGCTACATTTAAAGTAGCATACTTACAGTTAGGTCCATTCGTCCTGATCATTTGTATCTCACGGCCCGAGGCGACGGCGACGGTCTCCGCTCGCAAAATACCTGAGGTCCCTCTGCATTACCTCCATACATATTCAGAAATCGTATGAAGTCATGCTGGAATCTTTTTTGGTTATTATCTTTTCTTTGTATAAAAAGAAAACCCCACATTACTATTTCAACTTTATTGTGAGTATACTAACAAATACAAATCTTGCGAATACAATACTCTGAACAAATATTTGTAGGCTATGTAAATATTTATCCCTTGCGTATGGAACCTGTGACATCTTTATGTTATTGTAGCGCCGTGTGGTGCCGGCTCAGAATACTACCACCCAATCTCCTCCCGTGGGTGTCGTAAAAGTCGACTAAGGAATTAGCCGGAGGATGGGCAGCAGCGTCCTTCGAGTATATTAATAACTCAACTGCGATCGCCAACCCGTCTGCCAAGCGTGGAATTATGGCAAAACCCCCAAATGAGCCCACAACACACCCATATCGGTCGTTGTGGTGATCTTTGGGGGAAGCCTGTGTCCAGCAGTGGACTTCATTCGGCCGAAATGATGATGATGATGATGATTGTAACGGCCAACACTTGGAGTAAACTGCAGATATGTCATACTTAAAAAAACCTGCCAAGTGCGAGTTGAACTCGCGTAGAGAGGGTTCCGTACCATGGATATATTATCCACATTTTATTTGATCCAGGTTTGTATGTCGTTACTAAAATATATTGCCTATTATTGAATTCGCTCTTAGATAAAAGAAAGACAGAAAAACCGGTTAGGGCACATAAAAATACTTTAATCAAATAATTTAAAACATAGATAGTAAAAAAAACTTTGATTTCTTACATTTTATACCTCAGTGCCCTGGGGCGAACCGCTCAGCATTATGTTAGGTGTCAGTACAGTAGCACTGGCCACCTAACGCTGGTTTTCAGCTGCAACCCACGAGTGCCTACGCTCGAATACACCGAACAAGTTTTGTGTTATGAATAGTCAAACAGTTTTTTTTTTAAATAATAATTTAATAATTTATTTTAAAAACGCCGTACAATATTTTCTAAACTTTATTTGAACTATATATACTTACAAGGCATTTTTTTAATCACGCTAACTAGGATCTGCTGACCCCCAAACTAGGAAGTACCTGTATCTTGGAGGCCAGTATGATTTCTATTTATAGGCACAGCCCGTGTATAACATATTTTATATATCATAAATAGATTTAGTGCTTCTTCATTATGGTAGTTACATGCAAAAGTAATTAATAATGTAAATCCAGATTATCAGATATTTCTTAATACATTAAAACATTTACCAGCGAATTCTATAAGACATGAAATTATAAAATTGACAATTCGCAAATTTTTTGTGTGTATGACGGTGCATGTGGTTTGTGTGTTGTGTTAGCGAATGTATGTATTTGCCTGTGTGTATGCGTGGGTGTCCGCGCGTGGTTTTGTTGTGTTTACTGATATATCATTAAATCAGCTCAAAAGAGACTCAGTGTCAACATAATCCAGTGTGAATAGCCACTTCTTCACTTTAGCTTTACACTCATGTCGATTTAGGGAGTGAAAATTCAGAATTTTGTTAATTTTATTGTAAATTCTGGAGCTGGCAAACAAGAATTGGCTATGCGAAAAAGTGGTGTTATGACGTTCTGTAGGAAACACAATATCTGCACGACGCTTAATACTGATTATAAGAGGGGAGCAGTGCTTCCTTAGGACGCATTGAAGCACGTAGAGTTTCCGAACAGTTAGCACCTCACTGTCGATGTAAAGTTGATTGGTTGGGAATCCAAAGGGCATGGATAACATAACCTTAAGAATTGCTCTCTGAGCTCTTTCCAGTTTAATATTATTCTAAGTATGTTAAGTGAAAAAGACTTTTACTAATATAGTCAAAGGAATATAAATATAATGGATATGTATGTCTTATACCATTAAATTATCCCAAGAACAATTTTAGCATCGTAGTTGAACAACTTGTTCTCCCATACATTCCAACTGCAAACGTAAGTTTGTACGTACAATATTGAAAGATTTACCATGTTATTTTTAGGCCATAGATTTCTTACAAGTTTTTCTGTAATCTACAGGTAAAGTGGTATTATTTATATATTTTTCAAAAATTTAGTTTTGTTTGTTTTCGGAGATAAGGAGGAGTCCTTGGGAAATTGTAAATTTTCGTCTATTTTCTTATAGAACTTTAAAAACATATATTTTAAAATGATAAAAATAAATATTTAAGATCCTCATAACAAGCCCTTCCATTTCATACGTTACACGCTACATTTTGAAAACTTTATTCTTTAATTTTCAATATTGCCCCTCAAAAGTGACATCTAAGTTCAAAATTAATTAATTTACGTACGTGTTTGGGTCGCAGTAATCCGTATGTGTACCAAATTTCAACTTAATCGGTCCAGTAGATTCAGTGCAAATTGGCTGTGACAGACGGACAGACAGACATACGAGTGATCCTATAAGGGGTCCGCCGTTTTTCCTGCGGACGTTCGGAACCCTAAAAACGAAAGCTAGCATAAGGGGAATGCCTAGTCCTGGCATTACATCGAGACCATTGAAATAGAACTCTATTCTATATATACATAACTCATCTTCGACTGATGCTGAAAGCATATTGTGTAGCAGTGTATCTGAATGAAGTATCCTATGATAATAAAACACTTTTAAACGCATTCTATCGCGTATATATTTTTCAAGTCCTCGCGAAAGAGAACCGATATGTACCAAGAATGTTTCGTGAGGCTATTGAAATTAAAAAACATCCTAATTTTAATAGAGAAGATGGTTGGCAGGTACCACCTGTTTGGAATCCAGTCATTGAAATAATAAAGTCCCAAACAACATACCGCACTAAAAAAACATCAAGAAACTGTGAGTGATTACTGCGTGCATCGAAACAAATTTTTTGATTAAAATTGTACGGTAGATAAAATAAAATAACTTTTTAAAATCTGTAACGACGCCTGTCACCTTAGTCATCCTGCGACCACGAATGCTGCAAAGCATTCGAAACGTCAGGAAAGACAAAAATCCAAAATATACGCGATAGAATCCGTTCAAAAGTGTTTTATTATAATGTGTAATACTCGCGAAAGCCTAAGACATTATTATGAAGTATCCTATCAGATTTGAGTACATCACCCCGCATAATATTGTTAACACCTTTAAGTCGCTGAACTCAACACACAGGTGATTATTGGGGCATTTCTATAAAACTTTTAAGTACCATCATAGACATAGTTGCTCCCTACCTCTGTAATACTTTTAATATGTGCGTTGATGTAGGTATTTTTACAGTCCAGCGCTGCAGAACCAAACTTCATGGTCTGCAGCGCAGAGTGGCTATACGGATCGCACGGGGATACAGGACAGTGTCCTACGAGGCGGCAACTCTCCTGGCACGCTTTCCGCCTTTCGACATCCAGGCGGAGATGGATGCGTGGGTCTATGACCAGACACGCTCCCTCCGCCAAAGTGGGGAAAGCGTGCCATCAGGGGCGTTTGACAGAATGAGGCGGCTGGCTCGACGGCGCGCACTCGAGATATGGCGACAACGCCTACGGTTGCAGTTCGCGACCAAGCGTGTCGTCGAGGCCATCCTGCCACTCTTCGGAGCCTGGCTCAGGAGGAGCGAGCACATCACCTACCGTCTGACGCAGGTATTCACCGGTCACGGTTGTTTCGGTGCGTACCTGCACAGAATAGGACGCGAGGTTACGGCACAGTGGCACCATTGTAGAAGCGACCATGATACCGCACAGCACACGCTCGAGGAGTGCCCTGCGTAAGCGGCCGAGCGGCGGATCCTGGTCGATCGGATCGGGCAAGATCTCTCTCTGCCGGCAGTAGTGTCGGCTATGTTGGCAGAGCATGAAAATTGGAGTGTAGTGGTCTCCTTCTGCGAGAGCGTCATGCTCCAGAAGGAGACTGCAGAGCGGGATCGGGAGAGGGCTGATCCCGCACGGAGAAGGACGAGACGGCGCCGGGGCAACAACCGTCCCGGCTCCCAAGTCCAACACGCCTGAGCCCCCTGCCGTCACTACATGGTGGGGGGCCTCGGGGGTCGCGGGTGCACAGATTGGGGAGTCTGCGTTCTCACACCGAGAGACCCCCGGGAAGACGGTGGCGCGCACGTGGTCACGTGCCGCCGTGTGCGCAGCACAGCGCAAAGCGAGGCTTGGAGGGATCCTTTACAATCCTTTCCGAGAAGTGCCTGGGGGGACGACCTTTTTACAGTCGCTTTCCCTCCGCTAGAGGGGGTGACCGCTTTACAGTCATCCCCTCCGTGATGTGCCTAAAGGCGTGGCACCAATGGGCGGCTCTAGTGTGATCTCACGAGGACCTGGAGCCCCCCTTCGGTGCCGAAGATGACCGCTCCAGTGGTTTTAGCCGGTAGGAGTCCGGCATACCCCTTCGCCCTTCCCCGGGGTGAAGGAAGTTCCATGTAGAATTTCCACTGGACATCAATAAAAAAATAAATAAATAAAAAAGCTATTTTTACAGACCTTATGAAGTACAGTAAAGTTATACCTGTATTTAAATCTGGTGACAAAACTGACATTGGTAATTTCAGCCCTATTTAAATTTTATCGGCCTTTAGTTTCACTTTAAAAAGATCATACTCACACAATTATTACGATATTTTAATTTTAATAGCCTCTTTCAGAAAGACCAATATGTCTTCATTGAGGGTTGTTCAACAATTGATGCAGGCGTTGATATTTTAAAACACATTTATGATGCTTGGGAACACTCTCAGAATGGCATTGGAGACTTCTGTGATTTTCAAAAACCTTCGATTGCGTTAATTATCACGCTTTTTACGTAGACTGCGCCACTATGGTGTTCAGAATTTAGCTGAGAGGAGCCCAGCATGCAGCGGCATGCTATTGCCGATATTGCCGATTTCACTCCACTCTAGGGAAGGGTGAAGTGCCACCCTTACCTAGAGTGGAGGATAAATAAAACTTTTTAACAAAAAAAAATCCAACTTCATAGATTTCAGTTCGTCGATGTTGATGCTGCGAAATCTTCTGGAATACCTGTTCAATTGGGCGTGCCTTAGGGTTCAATTCCTGGGCATTTTTTATTTTATTTGATGATTTACTATTCTATCTACAGGGATCTACATCTATAGGGTTTGCTGTAACACCTCACTGGTTGAGGTTCTTTCTTCTTTTTTCTTTACACCAAGAAAACGAAATGGATTAACTTTATAATGCCTAACGTAAATAACCTGGAAACTAATATATGACGACGCGGTTGGTGCAGTGGCTGATACAGTCGGCTGCTGCGCTCCGGGTCGCGATTCGATTCCCACACGGAACAAATATTTGTATGATCTGCAGATAGTTCTTCCGGGTCTGGGTGTATTGTGTGTGGAATATGTGTCTGTAGACGCACCCACGACACAGGAGAAATACTAGTGTGGGGCAACGTTTTAAAAATAAATTTATATTATTCTCAATAACGAGGTACTCCAAACCGTAGAATCTATAGTACTTTTAGGCGTTATAGTGGTTATGAGACTTCAGTGGGGTGCTCATATATCTTGTAAGCGAGCTCAGCTCGGCGGCTTACGCAGTCAGGAAAATTGGACAACTTACAATTATGTGGATACAATTCGTTAAGTATATTTTAGTTATTTCTACAGTACAATTTCCCACGGCATGTTGTGGGGTAGGACCGCGGAAATAGAGAGCATTTCTATTCTACAAAAACGAGCTCACCATGCAATATATCAGTTAGGTGCTAGAGTTTCGCTCAGAGATTTTTTTGCTATAGGTACCGTATATACTTTCATATGCATTTTGTAAAAAGCTGTTATTTTGACATTACAAACAGACACTTCAATTTTATTTATTTGAATAGATTGTTTTTCACAAATATGTTTGTCAAAAGTATTTAACACCTCCAAAATAATTGATTTTTCCAGGGTTCAAAGTACAGGTTGTTCTTTAACCGAGTTAGAGCTACCGTTGAGTCCGAAAGTTGTAACAAACAGACAAATAGGCAGAGAAACTCACTTAAAAGTTTAATAATAAGGATTCAAGGGCAATTTCCAGGACAATTGCCACAAGAATCCTTTATTCATTTCGCAAAGGACCTAGCTTTTCGAGCCCTTAATGATCTGCGCCTAATTCTGTCGCAGAACAGAATCTAATTATTTACTTAAATGAATGTCTCTGTAAAACTGTTTCAAGTTGGGTGCTCGTTTTAATACGAGCTGATTGCTAATTAACGAAATCTTGTTCTCCTTATACGTATACATTATTGGAAATGTATATAATTCAGGCACTTTATGTTAGAATTAAGAATATAGCACCATTTCATCTCCTCCCATGGATGTCTTAAAAGGCGACTAAGGGAGTTTTAAACCAGAGGGTTGAGCAACAGCGACCCTACTGTGGAACTGTAGCCATTCAACCCGCCTGCCAAGCGTGGTGAGTATTTGCAAATTCCCCCCAAAATGACGACACAATTGTGGAAAACTATGGGGGAGGCCTTTGTTCAGTAGTGGACGTTGTGTGGCCGATACGATGATATGATGATGCCTAGAAATTTTATAGAATACCATGCTGGTTTTGGAGTTCCCTGTTGCATTTTGACCGTTACGAGCGTGACGGTGCACTTTATATTCGGATCGGTATGTACAGTGGTCGGCAGGGATCTTCTGTGCTCAGCGAAGGAGCTGGGATCCGTTTGGGCAGTTGCGCCTAAACCAACTTCTACGCAGGTGAAAGGGGGGAGGATAAGCGCTCAAGACCAGTGCCGGTTGTTATATAATTATCACGTAGCGGTTCAGATGCCGTGCCGGTGATACGTGCGGTGTTGGTCAGTTTAAGTCGCGGCGATGTGGTTTAACGTGATTTGACGGCACGGTTGGTGCAGTGGCTGATACAGTCGACTGCTGCGCCCCAGGTCGTAGGTTTGATTCCCACACGGAACAAATATATGTATGATCTGCAGATAGTTGTTCCGGCTCTGGGTGTATTGTGTGTGAAATTTGTGTCTGTAAACGCACCCACGACACAGGAGAAATCCTAGTGCGGGGCAATGTTTTAAAAAAAGAAATAAATAATAAAACATTTACACATACTAGATAGGGTATATGTATATAGTAATGTCTTAGGTTTTCGCGATTATTCCACATAATAATAAAACAATTTTAAACGGATTATTAGATCGCGTATAGTATAGATTTTTGTTTTTCGTTTCGAATACTTTGCAGCATTCGTGGTCGCAGGATGACTAAGGTGACAGGCGTCATTACAGATTTTTATATAGTGTATTTATTTACTTTCCTGCAACCTTAGTATAGTATTTTGTTTCTCTTAAGTATGAATTATTAAAAAAGCAAGTTATAGTTATTGTCCACTTTTAGCCAAAGGGTGCAAACAAGCGGGTGCAGCAAAGTGAGTAATTCTCTTTGCAAATGAATTATATTTACTGGAAACTCCAAACTCTGAGCTATTAGCTAACAGGAAAACCTGATCAATTTGGCTGACCTGGAAATCAAATCCAAGACCGACAGCTCGACAGCAGCGCTTGCAACGACTGGACTATAGATGAAATTTAACGCGTAAAATAGATTTTTCATTCCCGACTCAACCAGGAAAGTACAACAATTATAGAAAAATCAATCGCCAACGTAGTCTTGTGTTCCTACACACACACATGAATACTCCCGCGTAGGGTAATCCCAGTATGACAAATAAGTGGTCACCTATCAATGTATAACACGCGAATGTAAGCGGTAATAGTACCACATAATAGTAATAATGGCGTGCACACTACGACAGATGGTGTGTGCGCCAGAAATAGGGGCCTATGGGTAAAGTAGCGGTTGCTATGGGGTGCTGATTTGATTAATTTGTAAATGGGCACGTCTGCATTCATTTTTATATGGTAAGCTACAGCGTACTGTAAACTGGAAGAGGTTACACTCAGGCTTATAATTAAAACAGGATAGCCATTTATCTCGGAAAGAGTAGGTTGCAGTTTTTTTCATTAAGCACGCAATGTATCGTAAACAACGCAATCAAAACGCTACGTGATTACTGTACTGATATGATATTTTTATGCTACTGCGAGCGATGACCTGTGAATTGTAGCGAAACAACAGCCGTTTAGTTTTATTTACATTGCAGTTTTATGTGAACATAAATAGTTTATTTTGTTTTTATTCAAAACGGCGTTCTTCATCGTAATTTCAGCCGAAAAACGTCCACTGCTGAACTGAAGCCGGTCCGGCTAATCCCATAGACGTCTTTTAAAACACCCACGAGATGAGATGGGGTGGTGGTATTCTTAGCCGGCACCACACGGGCACATTGCTCGTAGAACTGATGGCCGCTGGGGCACAAAGGTTCTAGAATGGAGACCACGCACCGGAAAACGCAGCGTGGGACGACCTCCAACGAGGTGGACAGACGACCTGGTGAAGGTCGCTGGGAGTCGTTGGATGAGGGCGGCATGTAACCGCTCAATGTGGAAATCTAAGGGGGAGGCTTTTGTTCAGCAGTGGACATCCTGTGGCTGATATGATGATGATAATGATGACCACACGGGCTACAGCTAGTATAGAATAAATGAACTTTTACAGGGTAGGCAAAGCGGGAATGATACCCCTGCAAGCGTCCATTAAGTTACGGTAACCGTTTACCGGTATTAACATAATGATTGCAGTTTTCAGGTCAGAAGATTCAGGTCTACAGATTCATCATATCAGCAAAAGACCCCACGTCAAGTGCCAAAAAGGCACCCACTGCTGACATATGCCTCCCCCATAGACAGACATAGAATGACTCACCACGCTTGGCAGATGGGTTAGTGAGCGCAGTATGGCTAATATTCCGTAGAAGAGACGATGCTGTCCTTCGCTCTAATTTAAAGTCCCTTAGTCACCTTTTACAACATCCACTGCTAGAGATGGAGTGGTGATTCCTACATATACACCACGTGGTTGCTGAAGTATCCGTTTATTAACAAATATCACAAAAATAATTTGACATGATACAGAACCACACTCAAACGTCCAATCACACATACAACAGTAACCCTATTCAACTATTATAGAGCGGCGGGGAACCGGTCGATAGTTTTACCCGCGGGAACCCCGCTGTAATCAATATTATGGTACGCTACACATGATCTGTTCACATTTAGGGGACTTTACGTGGGTGCTCCAAGGTTATGGTTACATTCCATGTAAAATGGATTGGGATAATAGAAAGTTTAGACAATCTTATTAGAATTGAAAACGCGATGTTTACCATGTTTTTTATTCGTTTCGACTTCCCGAAATTCAGAAGTGCCCAGCTTGGGCAACGCAGTGCCGTGATCTCTTCACGGCAGTCGAAGAGGGTGACCTTCGCTTCGGACCGTGATTCAGTCCATGGTCTGGAGCGAGAGCGCGTGAGATGCCATCACCTCCTTTTGCGAAGACGTGATGCAAGCAAAGGAGGTGGCAGACCGGGGACTGGAAGAGATCACCTCTGATCCTAACCACAGAGATCGGCGCGTGGGTGCCGGTGGAGGGTGCTGAATGATCTCCGTCTCCATCAGTTGCGGCAAACTAGGGCAGTCTGTCGCCCGAACCGAAACAGGCCTGAAACAGGCGCGTTGCTGTTGTTGCAGCACCTATTTATAAACATCATCATCATCATTTCGGCCGAATGAAATCCACTGCTGGACACCGGCCTCCCACAAAGATCACCACAACGACCGATATGGTGTGTTGTGTGCTCATCGGGGGGTCTTGCTATAATCGCCACGCTTGGCAGACGGGTTGGCGATCGCAGTTGAGTTGTTAATGTACTCGAAGTACGCTGCTGCCCATCCTCCGGTTTATCCCTTAGTCGACTTTTACGACACCCACGGGATGAAATGGGGTGGTGGCATTCTGAGCCGGCACCACACGGCAAAGCCGGCACCACACGGTACGGTAATTTATAAAAAAAATTACATCAAATATCAATTGCCTGTGGTCTAGTCACAAAGAATTTTCTTTCTATATTTTTCTTTTCTTTTTAATAAAAAAAGGGTCAGCCCTTTTTTTGCTAGGCCTTTGTAAGCAAAGGCCTAATCTCATATAGAGAAAGAATCAGCATTGATCACTAAGCTTGCTTACTGCTCATTGGCGATTTGACTATTATCTACAGATCCAGGTTTTCTAACAATGTTATCGTTCACCATTAAATACAATAATGTGGCTAACTAAGAAAGAATTTATTATTGAATATTATCATATTGAAATGGTCACATCAGTTTAGATGGTCACCACGGATTCAAGATGCAGTTCACAAAAGAAATCTTTATTAAATATCTTCAATAAAAGAGACAGAAAAGTGGGGATTAAAATGAAAGCCTTATTACCTATTGAGATATCTGCAGAGAAATTAATTATAGTTCAATTGAGACAATCTGATAAGTCGAGAAAAGGCGAGCAAAAAACATTTATTAGTTATTATCTGTAGAGCTGCAGTTGCGTGACTAATTAAACACTGGACTTTTATGCCGTGTGGTTCCGGGCAAGAATACCACCCTATCTCATCCCATGATTCTACATTCATCCTTACACATAGTGATAATACACACGCACCACGAACCCACACATGTTTCGCACACACTCATCCACACACACGAACCAATTTTTTCACAAAATACACTCCCAAAACACAAACACACTCACACCTTTCACATCTGCATGCACAAACATATTGCACTATGACTACCTTTGCTTTAACATGTTTTTGTTTGATTATTGTACTACTACTACTACTATGTACCATCATCATCATCAATCCTGAAAATCGAACTAGTTTATGCTACATCGGCTGTAATCATGGATCAGAGGGTGGGCGCTGATGCCTATATCACAGGATATTGAATTATCTTAGTTCAGGCATTAGTTGCAACACGAAATAGGAATGTATGTAAGTTATCTATAAGCCTCTTCTGTATAAACTATTGTATGTTGTGCGTAAAAACTGAATGGTGCAAATAAACATTTTTGATTTGATTTTTTGATGGGTGTCGTAAAAAGTGACTATGGGATTATCTAGAGGATGGGAAGCGGCGTCGACGACATATGCTATGTAACTGTGTCGCTGTGGAAATCCATGCAGGCCTTTGTTCAACAGTGGACGTCCTTTGGCTGGTTAATCTGTACCCACGACACACAAGAAAGCCTAGTGTGGGGTAATGTTTGAAAAAGCAATTGTGGAATTTACCTGGTACCCTACCACCTGGTGCCTGTCCGTTGGCGTACCGTACATTACTCTCTTACTTCACATCACAACTTTGCGTCATCATATCCTCAGATCATCACCATCGGGTCTTCGCCACCTCGGATTTTCACCGCTTCCGTGTATTCACCATTTCAAAGCTGAGGCAGGAAAGTACTCCAGCGCTACTTACCTTAGAAGGTGTTTGTGAAAAGCAAATAATTCATAATTTTGTTGAGGTCTAAAGTCGGTGCGTTTAATTTTATATTATAGCAAAACCAAAAGCACACTTCACACCGGTTTGACTCAAATATTTATTATTAATACTCTTCATATTAACGTTAGATAATTAACTTGTTAACACAACATTAACTTGTTAAGGGCTTAAGGTTAGTACCTTAATGAGCCGAATAATCTCATTAATTCACTCATTTGCGTATACATATTACATTAAAATATTTTGTGGCGGTATTGGTAAGCATCCACTAGATTAATTATTATAAATTTGATATTAATATTAGTAAATCTGAATTTAACTAAGTACTGATATGACACGTCATTAATTATCTCTTAAATCAAAAACCGTGATGCCGAAAGGAATAATACATGGGCGCTTTATAGGATGAAGGGCATAAGCGACAAACTTCTGAAATTGAATTATCGTTGGAATCAGGTAAGTTATTATGTTGATAGAGGGCAAACGAGCATGCGGCTCGCCGCCGTCGCTCATAAACATCCACAACACCAGGGGTGCAATTCCTTAAGCACAAACATCCATACATCCTTAAATACAGAAAACCAATTTCGGTATACGCTAAGACATGGTTGAAGCTATCCAAGGACACGTTGCAGAAGGTAAGCCATGACGAGCAGTCTTAGCGAACACCAAATTGGTTTGACACCGTTATTTCGATTTTGTATTTAAGGATGTATGGATGTTTGAGCTTAAGGAATTGCACCCCAGAGTAGCCGTTGATGTGTTGCCAACCTTCGGCAAACATACTTTTTTCCTTGAAGGCCCCCAGCAGTGCTATTGCGTATCTCAGTTGACAGCGCATAGTGAAGATCACTTAAGAAAGTGTTCAACGAATAACTGTCAAACAGCTAGTTTCGTACTGGCTATTTCGTATTATATACAGTGACTAACTAGGATGACGTTATGAGCACTCAGTATTGCTGATAGTCACCGTAATACATTTTGACAGATGTTTTTGTATCGATACTTGTCAGATTGCGATTGTGTAAGCTTTAATGGACATCGAATTGATAATCACTTCGTTTCGTGAAAGACTCATAGGTAGTGTTTTAAGAATTCTAGTGATTAACACCGAAGCCTGGATTTATTAAATTGAGTAAAAGTTACTTTTGTTGTGTTTGAATAATATTCGTGTATAGTAGAGAAGTATGCCACGTCTTATTTTGTTCAGAATACCACCACCCCATCTCCTCCCGTGGGTGTGGTAAAAGTCAACTAAGGGATTAGCCGGAGGATGGGCAGCAGCGTCCTTCGAGTACATTAACAATTCAACTGCGATCGCCAACCCGTCTACCAAGCGTGGCGATTATAGCAAAACCCCCCAATGAGCCCACAATACACCCATATCGGTTGTTGTGGTGTACTTTGGGGGAGGCCTGTGTCCAGCAGTGGACTTCATTTGGCCGAAATGATGATGTCTACAATTGTTTGCGGGTTGAGCTTCTGGTATTCGTCATTGACTATACGTCACACAGCAACACCGTGGCTGCCAACAACCTTTGCTACTTTGCGCCGATATGTGTAATAAATAATATTTGCATACAAAACATTAAACAGAATTTCTCTAACAGTTCAGCAGAATCATGAAGAAATCTGAATCATTTTATTTTATAAAGCAATCCGTAGATATAATGAACTATAGATATACATTAAAGGTAAACATCATAAAGATATACATCATATCACGTGGGAGTGTTGTCTTTGAAGGAATGAACGCAATATTATGTTTGACAGCATGCACGTTACATCCGGAGTTGTTTACTATGCAGACCTTGTTGCAACTAGGACGAATTTCCATGCGTTCAGGCGTTTTTGCCATACCTACTATTGGAATCAGTCACAATAGCTCACAACATAGGACCCGTACACTCTAGTTGTACACTCCCAGTCATTCTGCCTATAGCCTATAGTATTTTTTCTGTCTCCTGCTTGCTACGGAGGGAAGTGGAACGTATATTCTTTACTATTCCTCCTTTTTCTTTTCTGATTAATTTCGTTGCGGGTTCCAAGACAATTATTCATTTCTCTGGGACACACCGAGCTTCATTTGTCGGTGTTCTTTTCGGTGGTCGCCGTTAAAGATCCAGTCTTACACGAGTTGCAGTTGTTAGGAATCAATGGCGGAAGCCAACCCAACAAAAAAAAAATACATACGCGTCGTATTGCAAAATTGCGCTAAAGCACATTGGTAAGCGTCGAGCCGCGTCGCAACGCAATAATCGAGTCAGTCGGCTGTTAACATCGAGCGTATCCAGTCCATTGCTATGGATAGTTCTGACGAAGAGCTGTATTAATTAAATCTTTGTTTGACGTAGAGTGAAAACGAAAAGATGTAGGAATCGTATAATATATTCAATGAAAATAACAACGTAAGTTGTTCTAATTATCAAATGCTCATCCATGTAATTATTGTTTCCATGTGATTACGTACGTCGCAGACATTAGCAATAGGCGTAAATCGCGCAGATGTCGCAGTTAAACGTAATTTTAGTGTTACGTATTTGCTGATGGCAACACAGGCAAAAACCTTTGAGGCACACTGTGAGACAATCAATGAACAAAAAAATTCATCCTCGCCTTTCAATTTCAGGTAATTTGTCGTCGGAACCTTGACTACGCGATGGCTGCTATCGCGTCTGCTATCGTTGTGTTTAGCTAATCAGACGCCGGTGAAGTCCGCCTGTAGTGATCGATGGTTTATACAAAATATGCGAAAGTGATATAGAAACCGTCCGTTTTTG
The DNA here is from genome assembly GCA_947459985.1 of Diloba caeruleocephala. NCBI lineage: Eukaryota > Metazoa > Arthropoda > Insecta > Lepidoptera > Noctuidae > Diloba > Diloba caeruleocephala. Next base: position 4,905,934 of record OX381625.1, on the reverse strand, counting down.
CAATGCAACGCGCCTTAATGTTCACCATATCGGTCATACAACAGCAGTAGTGGACTGCACAAAGGTCTCCCCCATAGATTTCCACAACTGTGTCATCATATTGGGGGGAATTTGCCGGTATTCACCACGCTTGGCAGGCGGATTGGTGGGCGCAGAATGGCTACTATTTGTTTTTGTATTAAGATCATACTTAACAATATATGTGTAATGTTATATTATTGTTGTTTAACTTAAACACTTTGTTCTGACTTCTGTAACACAGGTCTTTGAACCTAGCTTTGGAGGCAGACACTTCATAGATGTTATGTTAACTTTTATGTCTTTGTATATGTAATTAAAACTAAATTAATATCTTGTTCGAGTACCTACGGTAGTGCCTAAGTCGAGTAACATCATTTCAGATCACGAAATGGAAGGAATTGGTGCCCGCCTCATCCACCCAATGATTGGAAAAATTGACTTGAAATTAATTATAATAGTTATGTCATTCATTTTCATTTTTCATTTTTTTTTACAAGCCGTTAATCGCCTGCTTCGCAGGATTGGCGTTATTTTTGTAATTATAGATTGTTTAATAATTGTAATAAATCATTATGTTATCCTATCCCCTGACATCATCTATAGGCATAGAGATGCCCAATTTCATAAGAATCAGTTCAGACGTTTAAGCATCAAGCTTTCAGATTATAATAGTAATAAGATTAATTCGAATCACAAAAATTATGTTAATAGATGAAAATAATATACACGAATCGAACACCATCAAGTTTTGGTTGCTTTTACTTTAAACTGAAAAAATAAAAAGATGAACATTTTAAGATTATTTATATCAAGAGGACCATCTTTTTATAATTATTTGCGTGCATAGTACTATACAGACATCTTGACGGCACGGTTGGTGCAGTGGCTGATACAGTCGGCTGCTGCGCACCGGGTCGTGGGTTCGATTCCCGCACGGAACAAATATTTGTATGATCTGCAGGTAGTTGTTCCGGGTCTGGGTGTATTGTGTGTGGAATTTGTGTCTGTAAACGCACCCACGACACAGGAGAAATCCTAGTGTGGGGCAACGTATTTAAAAAAACAAAAAAAAAATAACAGTATCCATTTGCCAGAACTACAGTTCGAATCTTTGATTAAACGTGTTTTAATGTCGAAGGCCTACTATAGCATAAATCATTATTTCATTTTTCATTTTAACTTGCAATCAAGTTTAATATTTAACATTGGAATTGATTATGTTATTAATGTAAAATAAGTTGACATGACTCATTTAAAATTGCATTTTTATGTTATTCACGTAAATATTTCCACCTTGACATTTGACCTGACTCAGTTGAAATTACATACTTTTTATGTTTTTTACTTATATTTAATAACTTGACATTATCTTGAACGAATTCATTAAAAATATCATTTCTTTTAATGTTATTTTTTATTATATTATTGTGGTATGTTCCATCTTTACACATTGTCCTATATTTTTCTCGGTATATGTTTTATACTAATTTGTATCAATCAACATTGTAATCTCAATTATTTTAAAAGAGTATCCATGGAGTTTCTTGTCGGCTCTTCTCCATGAGATCAACTATTTGGAACCGTGCAACTTAGATTCTGACGTTTCATAAATGCCAATATTTTGTTTATTTGAAATAAAAAACTGACTTTGACAGTAACCGAAGTTTCTGAATTTGAATAAATATATATCATGGTAATTAATATTCCTCTGATCGGATGCGTGTTAATAACCTGACAATATATTAAGTCGTTCGAACAGAACCAGGGCAGTAACAAATGAGAGTTATAAAAGGCGACTTGCTGGAGGATGGGCAGAAGAGTCCTTCGAGGACACACAACACCCCCCCCCCCCCCCTCAACCACAAAAACCCATACCAGTTGTTGCGGCAATCTTTGGGGAGGCTTCTGTCCAACAGTAGACATTTTTCTCCTGAAATGGTCTAATAATATCTGCTACTAAATAATTGTTATCTTTTATACAATCTGCGGCACAATTTGGCCACGTCGAACAGTGGTAGATTATGTTGTGGAATAGGATATCAAACTCCATTATGAAGGACTAAGTCACGGGTAATCTCCTTAATCAATGTTCCTCATAACCCCAAACAGAATTACAGTATACAAACACAAATAAAACCTTATTCCGACTTCACCAAACAACTTATACAAGAGTCTATTTTTATTCTCATTTTACGTAATATAAAAATTAATCCAATTGACTATGCAAATCGTTTCAATTGTCTTACGTAACATTTTTATGTAAAAGCTTCGAGGAGACTGATAAGAAGTGACGGGAGTGGGGTATTAGAGACTCTGTTACGTTATCACGGGGAAAATAGACATTAAGTATTACGCAGGGCATTATTATGTAACGGGCGAATTTCCATACATCAAGCACGGGGAAAGCGAAAATAGAGTCTGAAAATTATTTACCTCAGTTAACTTATTTAACGTGTGAAATTCATTAATTATCCGTGTGTATAAACGTCATCATCACTGTATCAACCAAAATACGTCCACTGCTGAATGGCCGGACCCTAAATATCCACAATTGTGTCGTCATTTTGGGGGGAATTTGCCAGTACTCACCACGCTTGGCAGGCGGGTTGGTAAGCGTAGTATAGCTGCTGTTCCACAGAACGCTGCTGCCTCTCCTTCTGGTTTAGAGACCCTTGATCGCCTTTTACGACATTCACGGGAGGAGATGGAGTGGTGCTACATTAGTAATATCTTAGGGTTTTTGCAAGTATTAGTCATTATAAAACACATCTTTGCAGCGTCCGTGGTCACGATGCGCGATGAAAGTGTTCGAAACGTCAGAAAAAAGAAACATCTGTAATATGCGCGATGTAATCCGTTGAAATAGTGTTTACTACTTTCTTAATCCGAACAAAACATGGTCGGGGGTTCGATTCCCGCACGGAACAAATATTTGTACGATCTGCAGGTAGTTGTTCCGGGTCTGGGTGTATTGTGTGTAGAATTTGTGTCTGTAAACGCACCCACGACACAGGAGAAATCCTAGTGTGGGGCAACGTTTTTTTACTAAATAAAATAAACATGTCTGAACCTGTTATATTTTATGGATTAAAAAAAAAAGTCATGAGTCGTGTCAACTCCTTTCCTCTAAAATGGCAAGGAATATGATGGCTGACCTTTTCGTTATGCCCGTGAATGGGTGCTGCTTGCGGTGACTCGTCCTACTGACCATGATTTACTTATTGTACAAAAACTTATATTAGGAAACGATACGCGTTCGGGTCCTAGTTGCATCACCTCTGTACAACCCAGACAGATGATGTTGTGGTGTTGCACGAGTCGGTCGGTGCACCTTCAATGACCGATGTAAAAGAAGCCTACAATTATTATTATTATTCCACTTCCTTCTTTGATAATTCATTTACTATTCAAGCAGCTCGCTTGTCGAATGCATTACCTATTGAAGTAAGACGTGCTCAAACACTACCTATTTTTAAGAAAATGGTGTAGGAGCATTACCTTTCTCTCTAATTTTTCTTCTCCGTTCCCAGTTATATTTGATGTTTATTAGTATATTTTATTATCGTTTTATGTATAAAATATTTATTGTATGTATTTTATATTAATATGTCTAAGTAATATTGTGTATGATATATTGTATACTTGACAGCCCAATATCTCTCTTCTTTCTTCCAGTCCATCCAAAGGTTGTCTGGAAAAGATCGCCCTGTGCGATAAGACCGCCCATTGTACATGTATATTTTTAAATATTCATCTCTATATATTATGTGGTGTACAATAAATAAATTATTTTTAATATCATTTGTAGAGCTTGAGTTTTTTTATCATTTTATTATTTTATTACAAGGATGTATGCTAGCTGACATTATGTGGCAATGACATAGCAAACTACTGCAGGTAGCGCTTTTGTTGTTCATTAATTCTATATAGTTCCGTGCGGTGTCCGGATTAAGAATGTAGCAATATACCACTCCATCTCCTCCCGCGGATGTCGTAAAAGCTACCTTAGCTGCCGACTAAGGGACTCTAAGTCAGAAGGATGGGCAGCAACGTCCCTTCTGTGGGACAGTAGCCATTTTGCGCTCACCAACCCGCGTGCCAAGCGTGGTCAGTATTGGCAAATACCCCCAAAATGATGACACAATGGGGAAATCTGTGGGTGAGGCCTTTGTTCAGCAATGGACGTTCTATGGCCGATATGTTGAATTATGTATAGATAAGTATTAATTATTAAAAAAACAAAAACTGTTAGACAGAGACGTGTTGCTGGGGAGTTTGTTGCGCCGTTTCTTCTACCCAGCTTAAACGTTAGGAAGCGGTGCAGGCCTTTTGGGGGCTGTCCCATATTATCTTGATTATTTTGAGTCTATCTAACGGCCGAATGAAGTCCACTGCTGGACACAGGCCTCCCCCAAAGATCACCACAACGACCGATATGGATGTGATGTGGGCTCATTGGGGGGTTTTGCCATAATCGCCACGCTTGGCAGGCGGGTTGGCGATCGCAGTTGAGTTGTTAATGTACTCGAAGGACGCTGCTGCCCATCCTCCGGCCAATCCCTTAGTCGACTTTTACGACACCCACGGGAGGAGATGGGGTGGTGGCATTCTGAGCCGGCACCACACGGCATTTTGAGTCTATTTTGAATAAATGATTTTGATTTTTGAATATTGAAAATATAAGTTTTGTATATATAAGTTTTCTCTTTAGTTCAAAGTCAAAGTCAAATATTTTTATTTAAAATAAACCAAATATTGGCACTTATGAAACGTCAGAATCTAAGTTGCACGGTTCCAAATAGTTGATCTATGGAGAAGAGCCGGCAAGAAACTCCATAGATACTCTTTTAAAATAATTGAGATTACAATGTTGATTGATACAAATTATGGTAAAACATATAACGAGCATGATGTAGGCAAATGTATATATAAAAATTAAAAATACATACTAATGCAATATAACTATTATTCGCCATGGCAGTTAATGGCTGACCAGTCCCAACAGACGGCACCCGTTCACGAGCACGACGCATGCATCAGCATCGCTTAGCTCAACCATATTGTAGGGAACCGAACGATCCGATACACAACGCCACCGCCAGCAAGACATTTTAGTGAGCATGACAGACCGCTACTACCAGGCAAAAGGCAAAGTATAGGTACTAAATATATAACATTAACGGCAACATGATGCTAACAGTAACGGCTACTTGATGCTCGCACATTTACAATGTATGAATAATTAATTTAATAATGTCAAAATATTAAGAAAATATTAGAATGTAAATTGCTATAATGGCTATTATATTAAACATAGGCAAATAATTTATATCATAATTATAGAATACAATTTTAAATAAGTCAAATTAAATGTCAAGATGTCAATAAAAAGATAAATAATAAGTCAAGTAAAATGTCAGGATGTCAACAAAAAAATTCACTACAATTTCTTTGTAAACGGTAAAGCATTGATTGGGAGTAACAACACGTCATTAATGCGAAAATTATAAAATATATTATAAAGCGCCAGAGGGTCGCAGTGTGCAGGAGGGAAACGTTTGCCAGACATCGCTATCGTCGATGTAATGATTTATATTATAGTAGGCTTTCGAAATTAAAATGCGCTTAATCAACGATTTGAATCTTATTTCTGGTAAGTCGGTAATACTACAAGGAATTTTGTTATAGAATCTAATACTGTTTCCCATAAACGACTTGCTGGTTCTACTAAGTCTAAAGCCCGGTACAACCAACTTGTTCTTGTTGCGAGTATTTAAGCTGTGCACGTCACTTTTCTTACTAAAATTAGCTATATGTTTGCGGGTATACATAATGTTTTGGAAAATATATAAGGATGGTAGAGTAAGAATGTTTGTTTCCTTAAATAGTTCCCGTAGTGACTCACGAGAGTCCAGGTTATAGATAGCTCGCACTGCTCTTTTCTGTAATATAAAAATAGACTCTACATCAGCAGCCGAGCCCCACAGTAAAATCCCATAAGACATAATACTGTGAAAGTACGCAAAATATACTAACCTAGCTGTAGCCACATCCGTAACCTGTCTAATTTTCCTAACGGCAAATGCAGCAGAGCTTAGCTTGCCTGAAAGTGCCTTTATATGGGGTCCCCATTGCAATTTTGAGTCTAAAGTAACACCCAAAAACACAGTTGAGGAGACTAGATCTAATTCTTTTCCGTCAAGTTTTACTTGTGACCTTACGTGGGTCACATTTGCTGTGGAGAATCTTAGACATTTAGTTTTATTTGCGTTTAATAGAAGATTATTCGCCGAAAACCAATCAGATATCTTACGAAATATATCGTTGGATTCTATAAGATGGCTATCCTTTCTATTTACTTTAAATATAAGTGACGTGTCATCAGCAAACAAGACTATATTCGACATTGTATCGTTTATCATGTATGGCAGGTCATTTATATAGACCAGAAACAAAAATGGCCCCAAAATTGATCCTTGCGGTACCCCCATTTTAACGCGTGAGCCTGTTGATGTGACTTTTTCAATTTCTACTCTTTGATCCCGATTTGACAAATATGAGCATACAAAATCAATAGATCTACCTTGAATTCCGTAGTACTTAAGTTTCAGAATGAGGGTGCGGTGGTCCACGCAGTCGAATGCCTTAGACAGATCGCAGAACACGCCTAAAGCATCATGTGCATCCTCCCAGGCCCCTAAAACGGTTTTAATGAGAGTGGACCCAGCATCCTCTGTAGATCGTCCCCGCGTAAATCCAAACTGATTGTTATGAAATATCCTATTTCTGTTAAAGTGTGCTGCCATTTGATTTAAAACTAGTTTTTCAAAAATTTTGCTTAAGGTTGGTAGCACAGATATTGGCCTATAATTTGATGCATTATTTAGGCAACCAGCTTTAAAAATGGGTACAATTTTGCTGGATTTCATGAGATCGGGAAAAGTGCCCTCTGCGATGCAGGCATTAAATATTAGAGCCAAAATTGGCGCAATATTAGTTATAACAGATTCGATGGCTTTCATTGACAATCCCCATAAGTCCTCAGTTTTTTTAACTACTATGGTTTTAAATGTTTTAATTATATCACTGTCTGTCACAAAACTAAATTCAAAGACAGGTACATGTAAATCGACATTTTTCTTTAAGAATGCCTCTGCTGCTAAAGGAGACGATGGAAGGTGTTTAGTAGTCTCTATTGGAATATTAGTGAAAAAGTTTTCGAGGAAATTTGCGACTACAGACTTATCTGAAACTAGTTTGTCATCGATATTTAAATTAATTGCACTGTCACTGAATCTACCATCACTAGTTTCAGCATTAATTATTTTCCACGTCGTTTTTATTTTATTATTCGACTTTTTAATTTGGTCACTAATATAAGCAGCTTTTGCTTGAGCACAAACCTTTTTAAACATTTTAGAATATTTTCTAACGTAGTTATGAAAATCAATATTAGGTATATAAGACTTTTTGTCATATAATTCGTATAGGACATCCCTACTGCGTTTTATACCCTTTGTTGCCCAGACACTGAACGTTAATTTTGGTTTTACATGTATTTTATTTACTTTGCAGGCTTTCTGAAACTCATTACATAGTGTATTAAATAGGGTACGGTACATTTCATTGGGATTGGCATAATGCGGCTTTAGAGTTTGAAGTTGAGAAGCTAGATTTTTACTAAAATTTTCTAGACTTCTTTTTGTTAAATTTCTGCAATGTATTATTTTATGCCCTTTAACTGCATTATAGTTTATTTTAACAATCTGGCACTTATGATCCGATCGAATGCCACTAATCAGTCCCTTATCTCTTATTTTAAAGTTTGTTATAATATTATCTATACAAGTAGCTGAGGTAGGTGTCACTCTAGTCGGCTCCGAATACAAAGACTTCAAGTTAAATGACCTAAAGAGGGCTATAAAGTTATGTTTATCTATGGTATCTATTAGAATGTCTATATTAAAATCTCCACAAACTAATATCTTTTTGTCAATTTTAATTTTTCTAAGTACATCCTCCATTGTTATAAGGAATAGAGATGTATTAGAAGAGGGAGGCCTATAAACACATAAAATGACAAACTCCTCCGTCTCTGCACACGCGAGCTCACAAACTCGTTCAACAGAGAGGTCGCAAATATCTAGTCGTTCTTTAAATTTCAAGTGTTGTTTCATCATAATTAATGACCCCCCACCTTCTGCTGACACTCTATGGAACGAACTGGCTACTTTAAAATTATTTATACAAAAAATCATTTTATCTGCCTTTAGCCATGTTTCTGTAAGGCATAAAATATCCACATTATATTTCTCAGCAAATAATTCAAGGTCTAAAACTTTGCCAGAGAAGCGATTGATAGTTATATTGTATATATATATATATTTGTTTGTAATCGTTAGTTTAATCATAAGTAGTGTATATATAATTAGTTTTAATGTGTATATCAACATTGTAATAAGTAATCCAACATATTGAAAAATAAATATTAGTCATTATCTCATTTTTTTACTATGACTGCGCACTAACTCCCAAAAATGTATTTAAAGCAAAACGTAGAGGTCTTTACATTGTATTAATCGAGATATTATAAGTTGGTATCTTAATCGGCTGTGCCGTGTGGTGCCGGCTCAGAATACCACCACCCCATTTCCTCCCGTGGGTGTCGTAAAAGTCGACTAAGGGATTAGCCGGAGGATGGGCAGCAGCGTCCTTCGAGTACATTAACAACTCAACTGCGATCGCCAACCCGTCTGCCAAGCGTAGCGATTATGGCAAAATCTCCCAATGAGCCCACAACACACCCATATCGGTCGTTGTGGTGATCTTTGGGGGAGGCCTGTGTCCAGCAGTGGACTTCATTCGGCCGAGATGATGATCTTAAGTTTTAATCACGCAAAATCCATCTAGTACGCCTTTGATCCTTACGCCTTATCCTGTGACTTACCGAAATTAATATTAAATTGATCGAACCGTGTATGGCGAACAGCATATGTTTTTAAAATTGAGTGTGCAATAATTTCACCAACTCAAACTCAAGACTCAAATAAAACCAGTTCATCGTAAAAATATGTAAGTGTAGGTAGGCAGGTACCTATATTAACAAATATTAAAACTCTTCCACTATTCCGAAACTAATTTCTAAGTACACTGTGATCGTAAAAGTTAAGGTACTCCTGGGAAATCAGAACAATTGCGTGGAGTCCGTACTATCCGTCTTATGGTGAAACCGACACATAAGTAACTTGCCACACATTGTACACACAAAAACCATTTGCAAATAGTCTTTTTTACCAATGGTACCATTTGAAAACAATACTTATGTGAAACTATTACTAGTAAGAATTTAATCATCTTATATCATCATCATGATCTCATATGTTTCCACGGCAATTTTGTCGACATTTTAAGGGTAATTGTCGGGTCATTCTACAGTACGATTGTCCTGTGTGGTGTCCGGATTAAGAATATAGAACCACTCCATCCCCTCCCATGGACGTCGTAAAAGGCGACTAAGGACTCTAATCCAGAGGGATAGGGAGCAGCGTCTCTTCGATGGAACTGCAGCCATTCTGCGCTCACCAACCCCCTTGCCTAAAGTCACACACGGCATGTAACCGGTCTTTTATGGGGGATACCTTTGTTCAGCAGTGGACTTATTTTGGCTGATATGATGATAATAAAAACATGCCTTATATGCACTGCCTCATATAGCAGTACAGGTAATTTGGATACCACCATATGATATTTTTGTATTTCTTATTGGACCCAGTGGAAATTCTACATGAATTTCCTCCGCCCTGGAGAAGGACGAAGGGGTATGCCGGACTCCTACCGGCTAAAACCACTGGGGCGGTCATCTTCGGCACCTAAGGGGGCTCCAGGTCCTCGTATGATCACACTAGGGCTGCTTACTGGTGCCACGCCCATAGGCACATGTCGGATAGGGTGACTGTAAAGCGGTCACCTCCTCAAGGGGATTGTAAAGGATCCCCAAAGTGTCCCTGTGAGCTGCGCTGTGCTTCGCAGACGGCGGCGCGAGTCACTCGGTGTGGGCACGCCGATTCCCCAATCTACGCACCTGCGATCCCAGAGGCCCCCCGCCTTATAGCGATGGCACGGGGTTTTCGGCGTACAGGAATTAGGTGCCAGGACGGCTGTTACCCCGGCGCCGTCTCCTCCTTCGTCGAGCAGAATCGGCCCTCTCTCGATTCCGCTCTGCGCATGGAGCATGACGGTCTTACAGAAGGAGACCACTGCATTTCAGTTTTCATGCTCTGCCAACATAGCCCACACTACTGCTGGCAGAGAGATATCTTGCCCGATCCGATCGACCAGGATCCACCGCTCAGCCGCCCAAGCAGGGCATACCTTGATCGTGTGCTGAGCGGTATCTTGGTCGCCATCATTGGTCGCTATCACAATGGTGGCATTGTGCCGTGGCCTCGCGTCTTATCCTGTGGAGGTACGCAATGAAATAACCGTGCCCGGTAAACTGTATTCGTATTAGGGAGACTTTTTTTAGGTTGGCTTAAATGCAGATTACTCAGAGCAAATAGACGTGTTTTGAAATTGAAGTACTGACTGGGTCACAACTCCAGTGCATACACGTTCATTTGTGATGCACGGCTGCATTCGGTGGCTGGAACATTGTTTGAGCACTGAGGTGGTAAGGCGCTTCCACAGAATTTATGGTTCAATATGACGTGTCGTGGTCTGATAATTTTCCCCTTTGTGCATGTTGCGATTTTCATATATTGGATGAAAACTAGCACACCAAAATACATAATTATTTGGGGTGACAGGGAACAGACTCAATTAAACAACTCTTATCTTAGGTTTTCGCGAGTATTACACATTATAATAACACACTTTTAAATGGATTCTATTGATTCTAGGATGACTGTCATCCTACGACCACGAACCCTGCAAATTGTTCGAAACGTCAGGAAAAACAAAAATCTAAAATATACGCGATAGAATCCGTTTAAAAGTGTTTTATTATAACCATTATCTGTTAAGCAACAATATTGAGAGCCGTGTGGTGCCGGCTCAGAATGCCACCACCCCATTTCCTCCCATAGGTGTCGTAAAAGTCGACTAAGGGATTAGCCAGAGGAAGGGCAGCAGCGTCCTTCGAGTACATTAACAATTCAACTGCGATCGCCAACCCGCCTGCCAAGCGTGGCGATTATGGCAAAACTCCCCAATGAGCCTACGACACATCCATATCGGTGGTTGTGGTGATCTTTGGGGGAGGCCTGTGTCCAGCAGTGGACTTCATTCGGCCGAAATGATGAACAATATTGAGAGAGACATGCTTTTCCGTTTCATTTATGGAAATGTAGTGATCAAATGTGCAACATTGAGATTTGTAAATTAGTAATTGATAGTATACGTATTACGTGGATATTCTTCGTGCCTTAACTGACTCAGCTATCGCGACCCACAGTAGTAAACGTTCAGATCGCAACAAAACAGGGACGTATCTAGGATTAAAACCTGGGTCCGGGTCTCATGTCAAGATTTTCAGAGATCGAGTGAGTAGCAACAATCAACTAGATCGAAGGTCAACTGCATGCCACAGGGGGGCGATCCGCCCTTCCCCTGGATCCGCCCTTGCAACAAAAATATAAATAAATATATAACAGATTGGAACCAAAGCCTAAAGGATCTGCACAGGAAGGCATGAGTAAGCTTTCACGCTTTTTATTTTATGGGATGGAAATATATTATGTACATCTTCCGCCCCGGAGAAGGCATGGCAGGCTCTTACCGGCTAAATCCACTGGAGCGGTCATCTTAGGCACCAAAGGGGGGTTCTAGGTCCTTGAAGCAATCAGACTAGAGCCGCCCATGAGTGCGCCGCCTTTAGGCTTTAAGGCGGCCGACCCCTCTGACGATAGTGAGGCGACTATAAAAAGGCCACCCCGCAAGGCACATCTTCGGGGGATTGTAAAAGATGCCCCGAAGCCTCGCTGTGCGCTGTGATGTGCAAACGCTGGCTTTTTATATGACATTATGAAACTAAACAACCTTCTCGTTTTTGAAGCCTATTAGTTACAATTAACGTCATCAATCTTTTTATTGATTATTCCTGTCCGTTCTGTCCTGTCCTATCTCCTTATTGAAATGTTATTTGAAATACAGAAGATATTTTGCATTAAAAACAAAGATTCCGACACTCAGCTCACAAAACAAAACACACAAAAGAATATTTTACTTAGCAAAAGACATATTCGTTAGATCAAAGACAAAACATAAAATATTAGCATCGGCTTTCAATGCAAAAAGACTAATTAAAACAAGATAGGGTCGGTGGAGATTAAAAGTTGCACTTGTCATTGGAAACCGATAGCGATGCAATTAATTAGCTACGGACCAGAGATAAAGCTGCGTGGCACAGATAAATCTTTAGAGGAGAACTTCAAGGGGATAGAGAATTATCGATAAATAAATTGGTGTGTGCACTATTTGATATTAGATAATTATTTTTTATTTATCTATAACAAATAAATAAAATTGAAGTGTCTGTTTGTAATGTCAAAATAACAGATTTTTACTAAATGCATATGAAAGTATATACGGTACCTACAGCAAAAAAGCTATTTATAACTTTTTTGTCCGTCTGTCTGTCTGTTCGTTCCCGCTATTCTCCGAAATTACCGATTTCTACGGGACTTTCACTGAAAGATAGCTGATGTTATAAGGAATAACTTAGGCTACTTTTATTTTAGTAAAATAATTAGGGTTCCGTGCAAGAAAATAAAACCCATGAAATCCAATATATATATACATACTCAATGTCAAGTGTCTATGCCGAAGTACTCTAAATTATACATAAATAATCCACTTTTAAATTAAACGGCGGGTGAAACCGCGGAGTGAAGTGGATATTCACTATCGATACGCGATCATATTTAGGTAATGGGGTAATATTTTTCTGAAATTTTGACTATAAAACATGTCGAAATTCTAATAACATGGGCTTAAATTTGCAGCTTACCTCGTCACGCGATGGCGCGCGGCTCCACGCCGTTGCAAACGTGTTCAAAGAAGCTGATGAATGTATTTAGGCCATTTAATAAGAAATAAGTACATTTTCGCTACTCGTAGTATAACTTTTAGATATTTTACAGTCCGTAATTCTTGTCGTTTTCATAGTCATCATCATCATCATTTCGGCCGAATGAAGTCCACTGCTGGACACAGGCCTCCCCCAAAGATCACCACAACGACCTATATGGGTGGGCTCATTGGGGGGTTTTGCCATAATCGCCACGCTTGGCAGACGGGTTGGCGATCGCAGTTGTTTTGTTAATGTAATCGAAGGAAGCTGCTGCCCATCCTCCGGCTAATCCCATAGTGGACTTTTACGACACCCACGGGAGGAAATGGGGTGGTGGTATTCTGAACCGGCACCACACGGGTTTTCATAGTATCATTATTGAAATAAATATCACGCTCTTTTTCGGTCGAACAGGAATTTAAGGTACATTGTATAAAGCACAAAAGCTGATTCTTCGACTTCAGTAGTGGTAGTTTTCCGTGTGGTACATCTCCTGCGGATGTCGTAAAAAGCAACTAAGGGATTCTAAACCAAAGGGAGGCGTCCTTTCTGTGTAACGTTAGCCATATTGCGTTCACCAACCCGCCTACCATACCCCCCAAAATGACTACACAATTGTGGAAATCAATGGGGAGGCCTTTTTCCAACAGTAGACATATAAATGGCTGAGATGATGATGATGATGATGACTAGTAGTAATAAATTAGAGCAGTAGCGATTCGCTTGACTTTCTTAAATGTGTTGCGAGTTCAATCCCCGCACGGATCACCTGTTTGTGTGGCCTGCAATAGCGATGGGCGATTGTTCTAAAAAGAATCGAAGTTTACTATTGTTCCGTCTATAGGAATAACAATCAATATTATTTGTCTATAATTTAATAATTGTGTATGATAGGGTTGCACGTTGCACGTGTGTATATGGTATGTATGGACGCTGTACGTAAGTATACAGAATGAATTAAATAAACGCGATATATTTCCATAAGCTATTTCGATTCAATCGATTCTATTCGCGTTAACTACAGAAAACAGTATTATTTGATTGGTATTCATAGCATGTGGCGGATTGGTGAAGCGCGCTGCCCACGGTTATATTGGATTGTTAATTTTCATAGATATTCGGCGACGACGAATAAATTAACAATCGAATACGGGATTGCATAATCGTAGATTTATTCGATTGTTCTCACAGTAAAAATCGCCGATTACTAGTCTAGAGCAGCGTTATTATGTAGGATATATTAGAAATGTATCCCCCAGCAGTCAGGCAACCAAAAGATTATGTACATAATAACACAATCAGCTCATTACTGTCCCACTGCTGGGCACGGGCCTTTGCTCACGATGAGATTGTGCCTAGTCCAACACGCTGGCCTAGTGCGAGTTGACGGACGTCACGCACCATTGAAGTTATTTTTTGGATTCCTCTCAATTGTACAGGTTTCCTCACCTCATCATGTCTTGCTTCACCGTTAACGCAAGTGATAATCAAATTCTGATCCGCACATGAATCCGAAAAATCAGACTTGAGGGCCGGGATAGGACTCGGACTCTCCTGTATGGAAGGCACGCGAAACTACTAGGCTATTACAGCAGCCGTTAATTTAAATAAAATAAAACCCAGTTATTTTGGTTGCTTAATATATAATATGTACATCAAAGCATGGTTGACTTAGTGTACTACCCAGGACTAGTGCTGGGTGGCTCCACAATGCACTCATCACCTCGAAATATTAGTTATTTAATGTCTTATGACCAGTAATTTCAGCTACGGTGCCCTTCAAACCCGAACATAAATGTTTTAAGTTTAAACTCAACCGCTTAGCAGCAGAATATCTAGCACTGCGGTGGCATCTACCTAGCCGGAATCTTGCAATAAGAGGCATACTGTCTTTTGCTCATTGAGAGACAAGTTTATAATAATGGGTAGAACTCCTTGCCGAAGTATAGTTTGCTGACAATCACAATTTAGGAATCTTCAAGTCACGAGTGAATAGGTGTATATTTAGGCGACCCCCGGGAAGACGGTGGCGCGCACGTGGCTACGTGCTGCCGTGTGCGCAGCACATCGCACAGTGAGACTTGGGGGGATCCTTTACAATCTTTCTCTTCTCGAAAAGTGCCTGGGAGCGGTCTTTTTTACAGCCGCCTGCCCTCCGCTAGAGGGGGTGACCGCTTTACGGTCGTCCCCTCCGAAGTGTGCCTGAAGGCGTGGCAGCAATGGGCGGCTCTAGTGTGATCTTACGAGGATCTGGAGCCCCCTTTCGGTGCCGAAGATGACCGCTCTAGTGGTTTAGCCGGTAGGAGTCCGGCATACCCCTTCACCGTTCCCGGGGCGAAGGAAATTCCACGAAGAATTTCCACTGGACACCAATAAAAATAAATTTAAAAAGGTTTATATTTAGGTAAGCGTGCTCCATCTACGACTGCATCGTTACCTAAAATCAACAACCGAATCCGAATCCGACAAAAAAGAAATCAAACGGGCTTTTCAAATCAAATCGACTAACACTATTTCCTCTATTATATCCGTCTATTACATCCGGTCTCCGGATTAAGTATATAGTACCACACTACCTCCTCCCGCGAATGTCGTTAAATTCGACTAAGTGACCTCAATCCGAAGGCTTGGGTAGCAGCGTCTCTTCTGTGGAACAGCAGCTATTCTGCGCTCACCAACTCGCCTGCCAAGCGTGGTGAGTACTGGCAAATTCCCCCCAAAATAACGACACAATTGTGGACGTGGTCTGTGGGGGAGGTCTTTGTTCAGCAATTATTAATACTCGTCTACATTTACACAATTTTTTGGCCAGTCAGTAAATTTTTCTATTCTTTAATTCTCTCCACCCCACACATCATTCCGTACAAAGTCCATACTACGAACCCTTCAATGTCAATGTTCATTACGACATGTAACTATATATTTATACATAAGAGGGGTCCATAACACATAGAGGTGGTTCGAAATATTCCATGGGGAGGCAGTTATCGATTTTCGGCACTGCACCGTGAATGCGACGCCAGACAGACAGATGTGTTCACTATAGGTATAGATAGGTTCGATTATAACTTTGAGAGATCATTGGGTACGTAGAACGTTAGTTTGTTTGATGATATGAATATTTTCGTCGAGTGTCCATGCTTGTATTTTATTGTGTTTACCTGTATAAGCAGTGTACGTTGCTGTGTCATCATTTCGGCCGAATGAAGTCCACTGCTGGACACAGGCCTCCCCCAAAGATCACCACAACCACCGATATGGGTGTGTTGTGGGCTCATTGGGGGGTTTTGCCATAATCGCCACGCTTGGCAGGCGGGTTGGCGATCGCAATTGAGTTGTTAATGTACTCGAAGGACGCTGCTGCCCATCCTCCGGCTAATCCCTTAGTCGACTTTTACGACACCCATGGGAGGAGATGGGGTGGTGGCATTCTGAGCCGGCACGTTGCTGTGTGTCCATCAGTATTTATGAATCACGGTTATTTTTCCACTGCTGGATTAACCTCCCCCAAGTTGTGCCATAACATTTGATCTTCCGCCTTGCACATTCAGTCCATCCTATTATCTTCAAGCCATTGGTTTGCCTGGCTGAGGACGCTACGTGCACTGTACATTCGCGATATATACCCAAGGTTTCGTCTGACCCAATGGCCACTCGATAGCCTGGCACTGTCATTTTAGCTTGCCGACTCTGCTATGTTAGCGACTCCATTTATAGTTTAATTAATATATTAAGGTTGGCAACTACATAAGTTCCCACCGTTTTTTAAATTTTAACATTTCTCAAGTTATTAAATGTGTTTGGCATAACATTTGAAATCATTCGAAAGATGATGTTTTGAATGAATGTTTTTTTTACATACATATATTTGTTTTTGCCGTGTGGTGCCGGCTCAGAATACCACCACCCCAACTCCTCCCATGGGTGCCGTAAAAGTCGACTAAGGGATTAGCCGGAGGACGGGCAGCAGCGTCCTTCGAGTATATTAACAACTCAACTGCGATCGCCAACCCGTCTGCCAAACGTGGCGATTATGGCAAAACCCCCCAATGTGCCCACAACACACCCAAATCGGTCGTTGTGGTGATCTTTGGGGGAGGCCTGTGTCCAGCAGTGGACTTCATTCGGCCGACATGATGATTTGTTTTTGTACAAGTAAATTTATGTTAATTTTCACATCATTAAAATGGAATGTCAAGTTTAGAAAAATGAGTATTTTCGACACCTTTTTTTCACCTTTGCTTTTCAATTTTTTCAAAATCAAGGCCTTAGAGGCCGTATGGTGCCGGCTCAGAATGCCACCACCCCATTTCATCCAGTGGGTGTCGTAAAAGTCGACTAAGGGATTAACCGGAGGATGGGCAGCAGCGTCCTTCGAGTACATTAACAACTCAACTGCGATCGCCAACCCGTCTGCCAAGCGTGGCGATTTTGGCAAGACCCCCCCAGTGAGCACACAACACACCCATATCTGTCGTTGTGGTGATCTTTGGGGGAGGCCTGTGTCCAGCAGTTGACTTCATTTGGCCGAAATTATGAAACATTATTCGAGAGTATTTAACACTAAATTAAATAAAAATGACTCAAATCGGTTCTCTAATCTCGGAGGAAACGAAACGATTAAGACATCGTCTAGATAAGCGCAGTCAAAGTAAACCTGTTTATTGAAGGTGGTTAAAAAAGTACTCAATCAAATGTAATGAAATTTATATGGGAAAATCATGCTGCAAGAATTGCTCAAATTGGTTTATAAATATCAGAGTTACAGGTGTACATACATAAAACATTTGCCGTGTGGTGCCGGCTCAGAATGCCACCACCCCATCTCCTCCCATGGGTGTCGTAAAAGTCGACTAAGGGATTAGTCGGAGGATGGGCGGCAGCGTCCTTCGAGTACATTAACAACTCAACTGCGATCGCCAACCCGCCTGCCAAGCGTGGCGATTATGGCAAAACCCCCCAATGAGCTCAAAACACATCCATATCGGTGGTTGTGATGATCTTTGGGGGAGGCCTGTGTCCAACAGTGGACTTCATTAGGCCAAAATGATACATAAAACAAAAACAATACGCATCGAATTGAGAACCCCCTCCTTTGTGAATTCGGTTAAAAATACAGTAACTTTACTTCAGTACAAGTATTATTCGCGTAAATACCAACAAACAATGTAAGTAATTCATATATTTCGGGACACAGGAGAAATTTAATAATGGACAGATCTGCGATATAAATAAATGTTTGCACGTCTCAGGTGCTTGGCTTCCCACACAAACAGTTACACCAAAAGAAACAGAGCTCGTAGATAATGGACACAGGAAAACGTTAGATATAACTTATTATTTTTCTGTGGAAACGTGATACGATACTGCTGACTCAATGCACATTAATATCCGGTTCCTTTAATAAATTAAATGAAATATAATAGATATTTAGTAATGTCTCAGGCTTTCGTGATTATTGATCAATTTAATAAAACACTTTCAAACGGACTCTAAACCAGAGGGATGGGCGTACTAAAAAATTCCCCCCAATATGATGATTGCGGAAATCTATGGTGGAGGCCTTTGTTCAGTAGTGGACGCTGTAGCGCCGATACGGTGATATGAAACGCATTTGATCGCGTGTAATATAGATTTTTGTTTTTCCTGACGTTTCGAATACTTTGCAGCATTCGTGGTCGCAGGATAATTAAGGTGACAGGTGTCAGGAAAAGAAAATCTATTCGAAATCTATGCGCGGTGTAATGTTTAAAAGTGTTTTATTATGACGGCACGGTTGGTGCAGTGGATGACACAGTCGGCTGCTGGGCTCCGGGTCGCGGGTTCGATTCCCGCACGGAACAAATATTTGTATGATCTGCAGGTAGTTGTTCCGGGTCTGGGTGTATTGTTTGAGGAATTTATGTCTGTAAACGCACCCACGATACAGGAGAAAAAATAGTGTGGGGCAATATTTAAAAAAAAAAAAAATTGCAAGTACGTTTCAAGTAACACTTTCACTCACCAATTAGATGGAGCCGGCATTTCTGCCTCTGGCAAGAAATCCCGACCAACTCAAAGGTTTCTGTTTTAAAGTCCAGGTATATATTTAGATACAATGTTATTCAGCCGCCGGGTCATTTTCATCATCATATCAGCCAAATTACGTCCACTGGTGAACAAAGGCCTTCCCTGTAGATTTTATCAATGACCGGTTACGTCGCCCGCATCCAATGACTATCAGCGACCTTTACCAGGTCGTCTGTCCACCTCGTTGGAGGTCGTCCCACGCTGAATTTTTTAGAGCGCGGTCTCCACTCGAGAACCTTTTTACCCCAATGGCCATCAGTTCTACGAGCAATGTGCTTCTACCCATTGCCACTTCAGTGTATTAATCCTTTCAGCTATGTAGTTCTTCTACGGCTCTTCTCATTTCTGATTTGATCTCGTAGAAAAATACCAAGCATAGCTCTCAACATAGCTCGCTGAGTGACCTTGAGCCTTCTTATGAGGCCCACAGTGAGTGACCACGTTCCACTTATAAATATACTGGAAAGACTTAAAGACTTTCATTCCTCTGGTTAAGAGTCCCTTAGGTATGACCTCCATGGGAGGAGATGGAGTGGTGCTATATTCTTAGTCCAGACACCGTACGAAACTGTCATCGTGTAACTCAACCCTATTTTAGGAAACTTAACGACCCGTCGCACAACAATACCATCAGCATGACATTTGTATAGGCCACATGAATGTGTCAGAAACGTATCGTTTTCCTTACCAAGGTAAGGAAGTGATAATGCTAAGCCGGATTTTTTTCTTTTCTGCGAACTCTGCAGATGAATGGGTCTGTGCACAACGATACGACTATGTAGGCAACCAATCCTGCCGAGCGTTACAGACTGCAACACAGCAGCCGTACCACGCAACGCGTAAGTTTATTGGGAGTGCCATTCGCTGTTCTATTCACTGCGTTTGTTATTCAACGATTGCTAGTTAAAAGTGGTAGATAAGAAGCATTGTATTTTGTACAAAAATAATAATGTCGTTCTGCTTCACAATCAAAATTTAACATAAAGAAAGCAATCATTTTTAATTTATTATTTTTAAAGACAAACACAAGTCACAAAACTCTTTCACTTGCGTATGGTATATGATTCCTTCCTTGATAAAGCTATTATTTTCGCTTCGGTTTTTGCACATTATCGCCGAACAACACGACACTTTAACAAAGTTTCACTTACGCGATCGAATTTCAACTGATGTTATAAATCGGCCATTTTTTCCAAATGGCCCGGATTGTTCAGGTCGCGGTGGCGCAGTTACGCCCCCGTAACACTTCTCCTTATTTCCTATTTCTGTGCATATCACCATGTGCTTACATGACGTACTAAAAGACCGAGTCCCTTTCTCCTGTTCTGGTTACAGTTAACAAATATGAACTCCATATGCACAAACACCCAGAGCCGGAAGAAGTACCTGTAGACCATACAACTGATCTACGGGCTCATACCATGACCCCTGGGAAGACGGCGGCGCGAACTCCGTTACGTGCTGCCGTGTGAGCGTACAGAGAGGCTTCGGGGGGCTCTTTTACAATCCCCTCCGAGATTTGCCTAGGGTTGTGGCCTTTTTACAGTCCCTTCCCCATCACTTGAGGGGATGACCGTTTTACAGTCATCCCCTCAGAGGTGAGCCTAAAGGCCGATGGGCCAATACCAATGGGCGGCTCTAGTGTGATCGTATCGAGGACCTGGAACTCCCTTTGGTGCCAAAGATCACCACTCAGGTGGCTTTAGACGGTAGGTTCATCCTTCCCCGGGGCCGAGTAGGTACATGATGTACTTCCAACGAGTGAAATAAAAAATAAGTGAAAAAGGCCATACAACTGAAATGTGTTTTGTAAATGCTGTTTACTTTCTTGGAAATAAAAAATGCTGTGCAGAAGGTCTGCACAGCATTTATCGCAAATTAATTAATAACACATAAAGAAGCAGCTAGTTAGCCGTTATCATAGCCAGACGATTTTCTAGAAACTTCCACGTAGATTACAGCAATATTTACGAGGGTGGGACGCAATTAGCCGAGAAATACTGGCCATCTTAATTTTCAGACTAATTTACTTGAGCGTTGAGTCTCAACTTTCGATTAGCTTTAATTTCGCGCTAAACTTATTTTTAATCTTAGCTGGTATTTTAAAATAGAGTAATTGGTTTGTGTATCCTTCTGAAATATTAAAACCTTGTCAATTTGCTGAAGAGATTTTAATTGAAGATAATTTTGGGTTTGACCCAGTAAAAATTGAACACCCCTCTCTCTGTTGAAGGTAACTAAGGGAAAGCAGCAACATTATGTGCCAGTAACAACATACTTTTTTAATAATAATGTGAGCAATCGAGCATTATTGTCAACTATAGTAAAACAGCGTCGTTCATGAACATTCACAACACTAGAGGAGTAGTAGATGTGTTGTCGAACTTTTAGGGAGATATACATTATTTTCTTGAAGGTCCTCAAGTCGCATGTGTTCGTGAAAACCGCTGTCGGCACTGTTTCTTCATTATCGTCGTACGGGGCAATAAGTGCCAAACAAATGGTTTCCTCCTGTTTTTAACAAGCTTATTTTAGTGCATGGCAAGGCTAGAATATTATTGTTTATCGCATTTTGATTTTCTGATTTATGCTTCATTACAAATTTATTTATTGATTCTTAATGTACAATAGTGTAATTGATTAATACAACGGCGGTGTTAGTGCCGTATGGTGCCGGCTCAGAATACCACCACCCCATCTCCTCCCGTGGGTGTCGTAAAAGTCGACTAAGGGATTAGCCGGAGGATGGGCAGCAGCGTCCTTCGAGTGGGTACATTAACAACTCAGTTGCGATCGCCAACCCGCCTGAATGATCGCAAAACCCCCAATGAGCACACAACACATCCATATATATCAGTCGTTGTGGCGATCTTTGGGGGAGGCATGTGTCTAGCAGTAAATCAATATTTTCCGAAAGACAAGACACGTACATGCACCGCTATCACACTTATTCAAATAAAACAATAATTATATACGGTATATTACTCCGGAACAAGACTGACGAAGATCATACAACCCACAATATTATTTTGCGTAAAAAGGAGCCAAAATTACCATAATACATGAAAGTCCATCTGTCTAATTGCAACGTCAACTCATGAATATGTAGAGCGTCACATTTGCATTAAAATATTATATGTGGCTTGAATTTCGCGACTTGGAAACTCAAGTTCTTTGTCAATATGCTTTTGCGATTGAAATAAGTCAAACGTAATGTTTTGGAGCGGAATTCTGTCATTTAACCGACAATTAACTTAAAAAAATTCACTTGACAAGTAACGATCGGCAAAAACATGATTTGTCATTTCATCATTTGCAAACAAACAACAACAAGTCTGCCAAATAATTCACTTAAGAAAATAATTACCCAATAAACTTTTTTTTTATTATAACGTATTATTTGACAAACAATTCAATAGGGTTCCGAACTTTCAAAGGAAAAAACAGCGCAACCCTTGTAGCATCACTCGTATGTCTGTCCATCCGTCTCTCACAGCCAATTTGCTCCGAATCTACCGGACCGATTAAGTTGAAATTTGGTACACATATGCATTTCTGCGACCCAAACACGTATTAATGTAAATAAATGAATTTTGAATATGGGGGTCACTTTTATATAGTATGTAGTAAAAAGTAGTATAGTAAAAAACTTTTTTATTCATGTAAACTATTTATAGGCACTTATGAATAGTCAAGACTTTAGTTACCGCGTTTCAAGATGCAGATTTCCTATGAAGAAGAATGGGCAAGAAACTGCATGGTTTTTTCTCTTTTTAAATCATATTGGTACAATGTCCTTTTTGAACTACAATGTTCTCGAAATGAGGATAATATGAGGACAATGCAGGAGAAAAGAGTCTAAACTACTGAAAAAGTCTACACTTAACAAGCCTTATTGTGTAATATTTATTAAACTTTATTATTATATTGTATTAGTATTCACCGCGAGTTTCGTGTGGTGTCCGGATAAAGAATATAACACCACTCCATCTCCTCTCGTGGATGTCGTAAAAGGCGACTACAGAACTCTAAACCAGAGGGATGGGCAGCAGCATCCCTTCAGCAAGCATCTATTTTATCTCGGGAACTTATCATGACCTCTGACCGACGGCACGGTTGGTGCAGTGGTTGATACAGTCGGCTGCTGCGCTCCGGGTCGCGGGTTCGATTTCCGTACGGAACAAATATTTGCATCTGCAGGTAGTTGTTCCGGGTTTGGGTGTATTGTGTGCGGACTTTATGTTTGTAAACGCACCCACGACACAGGAGAAAAAAAAGATTAATAAGCTTACAACTTACCGTACAAAACCGTGACTAGAAGTTGGAAGCGAATAAAGTATCAATCATACAGTGTAATAAAAACGAATAATGAACATCTCGACATTGCCAAGCTCGGTGTATTATTCTGGGTCCAAAACACCGCAGCCCAGATGCTTGCAGATATCTACAGTCAACGTCAGGACCGATACTGGCTTTAACAAAGCGGCTATCGACTGCTCGAAACACACTAGTGACTTTTAGCAGCGTCAGCTAGTCGATCGTATCGATACTGTATCGCGATTTGGCGACTCCCAGCTTGAAATGGGTGATGCTCTGGAAATATATAAAAATGCAAGCTGCTCTTTCGACGTCACCCCGTAGTAAAAAATTCAGAGGTAAAATTTATAAAATTATACTTATTTTATTTATTACTGGAAAATCTACAGCTAAACCTATAGATGTAACAACAGTAATAAGGAAACAAAGTCAATTACAGATTTACACATATAGCAGTTACATATATAACTGTTGGTGTTTACACAAAAAACAACAAATTGACTTTTTAAAAATACACATATTTATATGATAAGTTGCATGGTTATGAACTAAGTACTCAATTTTAAATTAGAAAAAGATTTTTGTGACGTACATACTATTCATTTGTTAAAAAGATCCAATTTCATTCTAACGGTATAGCTTTCCAACTCTGCTGTAACCTTTAAGCGATGAGACAAATAATTAGATACACAGAAGACAGAAATACAGCCGAAAATTATAGGTACATATGGTTCAACGGGGGTCGCGCATTTCGGACGATTCCCGAGAAGACGAAGGCGCGCACGTCATTTGCCACTTTTTGCGCAGCACAGCGCACAGCGAGAGGAATCCTTTAAAATCCCTCTGAGATGAGCTTGGGAGAGCGCCCTCTTTATATGGGGGGGGGGATGTCTTTAACTCTCCCTGCGACATGTGCCTATAAGCGTGACCAACGGGTGGAGTGTTCGTTTTTGAGATCCGTCGATCCGAGGTTTTAGCCGGTCAGTCCGATACCCATCGCTCCTCTCTCCAGGGGCACAGGACGACACATGAGAAATTCCACCGCGGAAAAAAGATACATACGGCTCAAAAGACAAAGTAGCTTGTGATGTACGATATTTTTACAACTAACGTGTGAGCGGCACGGTCCCGCGTCTATATCCCGTGCACTCTTTGTATATCAATAGCTTTTTTTTTATTGATGTCCAGTGGAAATTCTACATGGAACTTCCTTAGCCCCGGGGAAGGCAGAAATAACAATATCAATCAAAAAATCATCAAATAAGACATCCACTGCTGCAAACCACATGGAAAAATACAGAACAGTTATACAAAGACGTACTCGTATATATTTAAAATAGGAAACAAATATTAATTAATTCGAGCCGCATACAATTGTTTTTGTACCAATTTCGATGTGCTTTCCTTTACTCAAAAGGTTGACTGGTAGAGAACGCCTCATAGCAAGTCAGCTTTATGTACCATCAATGTACATAGAAGCTTAAATAAATAAATGTATCAAGCTATGGAAGCGAAATGAAAGAAAAAGAGTTTTCTGAAAATCGGTCAGCTATAAAATGTATAGATGCAATCGCGACAACCCGAGCTGCCGTTGCCAAAAGAAGTGAATGTGTGGAGCTCAGCGATCCGTGGTAACGATACGATTATGACCGAAAAATAACGAATAAATCGACAATTGTGCAATCATGTATTCGATTGTCGATTTATTCGTCGTCGCTGAATAACAATTAAATATAATTGTGCGCATTTCTTCAATATGACGTCTAAAAACCTCGGCAAGCACCATGTTGGTGTCTAAAAGAAAATGTTTGCCCACTACCGGGCAAATATTAAAGTAGACAGCAAACATTACGTAGCAAACGTAAATCGCGCACAGCGATAAATAAAAATCAACCGACAATCGAATAACATTGTAATCAAATATTATCGATTGTAATCAAATAAATGAAACAATCGAATACTATGATTGTTTTTATTAAAAATGGCCCACTGCTAATCCGTACCTGCGGCTTGCATCTTTAATCGCAGCTGCAAAAAGTTGCTGGTGTGTGTAGGTTTTACGACGATACATAAACTAGGTATAGTCCCCTAAGGTGGTTTGGTTATTAACATGAATTGTTATCTAAACAATGGGCTTATATTATTATGCGGTTAAATACAATTCATTGCGACAGTAGCTAGCTGTATTGCTAGGTGGACATTAAGATGATTATATATTAATCAACCACATCATCTATATGGTGCAGACATTACACAAAGTAATATAAATAATAACTGCCTGTATATTATCTGTTGTTTTGTGGTGCCTGCTAAGAATACCACCACCTAATCTCATGCGTGGGTGTCGTAAAACGAAACTAAAGATTTAGCCAGAGTATGTGCAGCAGCGTCCTTTAAGTACAACACCTCAACTGATATCGCCAACGCGCCTAAGAAGCGTGAAGATTATGGCAACACCCCCAATTTGCACACAAAATAAACTATAGAGTCTGTGTGTCTAATGAATCGTGTCGCATCAAAAGAACGGCAATTTAAAAAATCTGCTGTCAACATCGAATTTCACAGAAAAAGTTGACTTGATGCTTTTAATTTATAGATTTAATGAAAATGGGTGCTGGGCAGGAATCTATACTATTATAAAATTGTAAAAGCGCTATTTCTGCTCATTAAAGCTATTCTTGGTAAAAACTGTAATTTATTGAAAAAAGCAATGCGCTACTCCCGAATATCATCGTGACATTTTTAAATGTTGCCTTACATTAAAAAATACCAGATGCCATGATTTATAAGACAGACTAACCGGCCGTTGCGGCGAGGTAGACCGTATTTCGCCTGGAGGGAAGGAAGGAAGGCACTGTCTCACTGCATGGCTAAAGTCTCTTCTCATACAGACAAGGAACGAGTATTGACCAGCGCGCTTGCTCACTGCATGTTGGCTATTTCAGACTATTAAATCCAGATTTCCTTACAATAATTTCCATCGCCGTTGAAGTTAGTGGTGTATTAGAGTAACTAATAAAGTACATATTACAATGAAAAAGTCTCATTGGTACGTGCCTGGTCTTGAACCCGCAGAGTAGTGCTTAAGAAGCGAGTCCGTAATCCTCCAGGCCTCCACAACATCACACAGAATAATCAACCTAAAGTACAATGTTGTTCAATGCTGCACATTTTGTGCAGCTGTTACGTTCTGGGAAGACGTAGGGCAAATCATCTAGGAATGACTTACCCACCACTTGATGACTTTGCGCAGCTCCAGGCAGGTGTGATTACGAAGTGCCTACAGGGACTCCTTGATTTACCAGAGGAGGAGTAGTGCAGCAAAGCCCTGCATAACTCATCCTCAGGCAACATAATGGACTCAATAGGGTTGAAATGTGTTCGGCTGAAGCTGAGCCCATGAGAGCCACATTAGAATAGAATATATCCTACAACAAACAAAAAATAATCAATTTGATTTGGTAACTCTATCAATTGACCGCCTATTCTCATAATTAAGCGGCGTTATTTAAATATCGGGCAAACCAATCTGTAGTGCTCTGTCGTGGTCACAATTTCTAATCAAATCCAATTAGATCAAACCATTTTTATTCATGTATCCATTTACAGGCACATATGAATATTCAGAATGTAAGTAGATTGGAGTTACTCTGGTTCGCGGGGTGACTTGGTCGACTGTCAAATCCATTTCTGTAGCTACATCTATGCAAAGGGACGTACGGTTCCAAGTTGCTTGTCTTATATGCCGAAAAGAAACTCCATAAACATTCATTACAAAAATTACAATCAAGATTGTTAGACCATGGCGTTACCACGGCCTTTCTTGCAGTAAAAGTGCAGTTTGCATAGCGTCCTAATATTAGTGACATCATTCGTCGTACTCTTGTCAGCATCCCCACTACGAATGCAAAAGACCGGACGGTTTGTTGTTACTGCCATGGAAGATTGGTAGGTCTCTGGTGTACGATGCAACTCATGTTGAAACCGTTACTCCCAACTTCAAAGCAAGGACTGTGCTAGCGCATCCGCATCTGTAGCAGAAAACGGCGCAAATGTAATTCATCGTTAATTTATTGTTTTGAACTTTTTGGGGTCGAAAGGTTTGGCTCATAGAGTCCGAATGCACGTCTGCTTTTCAAAAATATTGTCAGTTAGTTGGTCGCCCGTGTCCAACACGCCTGAGCCCCCTGGCGTTTTTATATCGCAGGGGGTCAGCCTTGGGGGTCGCGAGCGCACATATTGGGAAATCTGCGTGCTCATAACGAGCGACCCACGTGAAGACAGCGGTGTGCATGTGGTCACGTACTGCTGTGTGCGCAGCACAGCGCATAGTGAGGCCTCGGGTGAATCTTTTACTATCCCCTCGAGAGATGCCTGGGGTGTGGCACTAACGGGTGGCTCTAGATGTGGCTGATACAGTCGGCTGCTGCGCACCGGGTCGCGGGTTCGATTCCCGCACTGAACAAATATTTGTATGATCTGCAGATAGTTGTTCTGGGTCTGGGTGTTTGTATGTGGTATTCATGTCTGTAAACGCACCCACGACACAAGAGAAATCCCAGTGTGGGGCAAAGTTTAAAAAAAAAAATTGACGAAAAAAACGAGTTCCTGGAGCCTCCCTTCGGTGCGACGATGATCACTCCGGTGGTTGTAGCCGGTAGGAGTCCGGCATCCCCCTTCGCCCTTTCCCGAGGCGAACGAAGTGCATGACGTAATACCAACGGATCAATAAAAAAAAAGACATACCTTAACATCCTTACAGGATTGGAACGCCGATTTGACGTAAACGTTTTTCATCACACTTTTGCAACTCAATTGTAAGTTATTAAAAACAATGTCGCAACTACTTTTCCAATAGATTATTTGTAGACGATTTCAAAACTTCACGCTTTGCGTTAACAATGTGACTGCCGAAAGACGTCATTCTGAACTTGTGAGCTTTCGATAAAACTTTGCAAGTTTGGCTATTTGGCTTGGCTCTGACGAAACCGTTGATTAGACACAAAATTCGTGTTATTTA
Source organism: Diloba caeruleocephala (assembly GCA_947459985.1). Classification (NCBI taxonomy): domain Eukaryota; kingdom Metazoa; phylum Arthropoda; class Insecta; order Lepidoptera; family Noctuidae; genus Diloba; species Diloba caeruleocephala. The sequence goes on along the minus strand of OX381625.1, from coordinate 4,877,438 downwards.
AGTACTATTGCAGATCTCTTGGCAACAAGAAAAACAATTATAAGTTGAGGATAGATACCACATTCTAGGCTACAAAAACTTTTTTTTAATATTATTTAAATGATTGTTCAATACCATCGTTATTACCTGATGTTATACCTATTTTTTTATTATTACTTTGTTTATTAGAATATTTACGAATTGTATGTAGTATATTTTATCTAACATAACATAACTATATTCCTTTAGTTTTTTTTTTTTTTTTTTAATTAACGTTGCCCCGCACTAGGATTTCTCCTGTGTCGTGGGTGCGTTTACAGACATGAATTCCACATACAATACACCCAGACCCGGAACAACTATCTGCTGATCATACAAATATTTGTTCCGTGTGGGAATCGAACCCACGACCCGGAGCGCAGCCGTCGACTGTATCAGCCACTGCACCAACCGTGCCGTCATTGTAGAGTAGAGTAGAGTATGAAGACTGGTATGAATGTTAATCGTATTATAATTGAAATATTATTTTTTAACCTCTTTAGAAGCCATTCTATTGTTAACGGTTTGCTGGTAGAGAACCGGCAAACCCCCATAGTATTAAAAGTTATAAATAAATAATTACATTTTTCTAACGACGTCATTACAGCTAAGCAACTGAAACCTTGTATATAGATATGGCAACGACATTATTCTAACAAATTATCTGCAAATAAAACTTTGTACAAATCTATCGAATCACTTATGTTGTGCAAACTTACACTAGCTATTGAGAAATTGACTAGATGTATAAAACTGAACTTTATTTCCTGAAACATAGGTTCAGTGGGATATTTTTCGATTGCATATCTCTGGGTTTTGTATATGCGTCGATCGGCATTACTACTGGCCACTCGTCCAACCAATTACAGCATCAAGTGGTATGAATATTCACTCGGTATCGGAAATACAGATTCGATTATAGAATAATTCAATGGAACGACGCCGGAGGCGGTACACAACGTACTAACGAACTGTTATCGATAACGGGAATTTAAAGAGTAGGTGAATCTATAAAAAGTTACTCTTATTACTATTTAATACGTAATCCATCAAGGATAATAAAATTCTCTTACATATCGATCGATCTCATTGCGGTCTAAACATGTTTTCTAAATTGTTTACCATAGTTGTGTTTGGAGTAAAGGGCAGGAACAGCCAGTGAATTTATTGGATCAAAAGGCATTCTATCATAAACCTTAGGTTGGCAATGCATCAGTAATAACGAGATTGCTGATGTCCGGAAGTACGGTAGCTATCATCAGGTAGGCAGCTGATCAATTGCTCAAAAGTTTGGTTTGCTCAAATATGGTCATGTCTCAGAATTTCGCAATAAGCTCAAGTGGCTTCCAATACGACTTCGCCGGGATACTCATATTCTATGATTGCTTTACAGCATTTTAGTTAATCCCACAAAATCCCCTTATCTTAAAGAACGTTTTAAGTTCCTTCATGACACACACACACACACACAAGATGACTGTGACTGAACACTTACTTTAGATCATCGGAGAACTTGAGACTTCAGATGAAAATGCATTCCACCAAATTTTTCGATTAATTTTTTACAGTTCAGGCTATATGGTTGGGGAATGTATTGCCAGTGTGTCAGTGAGAGCTGCCAAACATTACCCTCCTTTAAAAACTTAGTAAAAGAACATTATCTTTCTAATCGAGTAATTTGTCCATGCTATTTCTTTGTTATCACATTGCGTATTACTATATCACTTTTCTGTATTCATAATGAACTAAAATGTATGTATTTATGTATGCATATATTATATTGAAAGACGTTTCATTTTCAGCCAGGTCCATGTACAGTACTTCAAAAAATCGAGATAAATCTATACGTCGCTAGAAAAATACTTATAATCATTTTAAATGCATACTTTAATAGTAGGTACAAAAATAATTTCTAATCAGTAATTTCACTAACTTTTACTGACTCACAGATTCAGCTACTTTGTAGTCAAAAAATAATAAGGATGGACCATAGATGGATGTGAACTGTCATCTGTAAGTCTGTGAATCGCTAGTCTTGTCTGTTCAGCGTTGCCAGAAGGGTACCAATAGTACGAATTGTGTACTATTTCAGTCATATGTGTACTTGCGTACTCTGGGCCTTGTTGTGTACTCAAAGTAATTTTTTCGTCACCAAAGGTCCTCTAACTCCAGGTCCTCGTAAGATCACACTAGAGCCAGGACTAATTACTCTAAGCATAATTGGTTAAAATTAACAATTCATATCTATATGATATGAATCAGTAAAACATAGGAACTGTGGAATACAATATTTCTTAGTACTATTTGAATTCGGATTCTCTTCATGATAACATCATAGACCTTTATAAAGTAGTGTAGGGAATTACAGGCCAAACACGCAATCGACTCATCCCACGTCAACATCATTTACACCACCGACATTTCGACACAATTTATATTTAATAATAATAACCCCAACGTACGGGGGTGAGCAGAACACGAAAATCAATACGTCTGTCTGGGAGGGTTGGGCCCTCCTAAAATCCCTATAGCGGTTCGTGCATCCTCGTCAAAATATCTGCATTTGAATCGTCCGAATTGCATGGGGTTCGCGTATGTACTACATAGTTATTCTGTGAGGCTGCGGTTGTTTGTGTGTGTGGAAATGTGTATATGCTTTAATCTATTCTCTAAGGCGATGGTGTACGCTTGTGGTTGATACGCAATTAATGTGCACTATGATATGTCATATTAAAATATGTATTTTGGGCGGCACAGTTGGTGCAGTGGCTGATACAGTCGGCTGCTGCGCTCCGGGTCGTGGGTTCGATTCCCACACGGAACAAATATTTGTATGACCTGCAGGTAGTTGTTCCGGGTCTGGGTGTATTGTATGTGGAATTCATGTCTGTAAAACGCACCCACGACACAGGAGAAGTCGTAGTATGGGGCAACGTTTTAAAAAATGAATATGTTTGCTTCATTAGATTTCATCAGGAAATGAATAAGCATGTTAACGCATCGATAACAAATGTTATTTAGATTAAGTAGATAGTTATCAAAGTGTCAGATTTTCAGAGTCAAATATAGGTAGTACTGGAAAATATGGTTGTAAAATAAATGGCTTGGAAAACGGCTTCCAAAGGCAGACAACGTTGCGTTATCTAAAAATCACGTAACGACACACCTCTAATCATCATCACCATATTATATCACATTAGACGTTCACTACTGAAGGCTGAACAAAGGCCTCCTTTTTTATTGTTGCCCAGTGGAAATTCTTCATGAACTACATACTTTTACACAATGACCGGTTACATGTCGCCCTTATCCAACGACTCCCAGCGACCTTCACCAGGTCGTCTGTCCACCTCGTTGGAGGCCATCCCACGCTGCCTTATCCGGTGCAAGGTCTCCATTCGAGTAATAGAGAATTAACTGGTGGTAGGTGTTTTATTGCAAGAGGCCGGCTAGGTAGATACCGCCGCGGCCGAACTTCGGCGTTTGGTTGTCCTCGAGGTCAGGGAGGAGTTTAGGGACATGCTGGACGCCAAGCTGGCCGCCTTGGAGGGGCGGCTGCCGTCGAAGAAGCGCTTGCGCCCGCCACTCGCCAAAGGCCGATTCAGATGGCAGAGGTCACCCAGTCGGCCACGTATGCAGTGGTTCGGGCGCTGACAAACGCGTTGACGGATGCGGCCATACAGAACTTTCCCCCTGTCATTCAGATCCAGGGGAAGAAGATAGGCCGCAATGCGACGATAGGGGCTGGACTTGCGAAACCTGCTGGCGGTGGCTGCCGCGCCTACCACCCCTGCAGCCACTATGATCATGGCAACGGCGCCCGCGGAGCTACATGCCACTACGGAGACCACTGAGCTGTGGTCCACTATAGCCGGAAGGAAGGGAATAAAGCCCCGACCTCCTAGGCGAATGACTTGCTCGTCTCATCACCATACGAAAAACGACTACTACTAACTACACTAAAAACTATTTTGCCTAAACCGCTATGCCATTTCACCTTGCCAATCCTTTCAGCTATATGGGCACGTTTAGTTCTTCTACGAATCTTCTCATTTCTGATCAGATCTCGTAGAGAAATACCAAGCATAACACATCACTCCTACTACACATAACTAAATACACCTTTGCTTTATGTAGCAGAGTTACTTGCAAATAATGATATTATGTATTAAAAGAAGTAGATATGTTACATGCGCGCCATAAGTAAGAACCAAAACTCTCCCAATTGTAGCACCTCGCAATCAGTTCGCCCGACACAGGACAACGAGCACATACTGTCACAATCCGTATTGTTTTATTAATTAAGTAATAACAATGCCGTCGTGCGTATAGAAAATGCACAAACTATCAAGCAAAAATAAATAAAGAACAAGGGATCTCATACCACACCTGACTAACAAACTATTTAAAATATTTTAATAAAAATACTATTCAAATTATCTATAGAATAATGTTCTCGAACAAAACACAGGCCAAGCAAGGAAAAGAGACAACACATATATTCTATCACAGGTGCGACAAAGACATTGAATACACATATTGTCGTTTTAGATAGCTATCTCTTTTACTCTCGTAGTTTTTGTATCTTCTTTCTTACAGCATAGGTGTGTAGTTTTATACCTACATACAGCAAGACTGAGTTTTGCGCGCCATTTAATATGGACGTAACATATCTATGGTATAATATAATTGCTTGCAAACAACAACTACGCCACACTTCAGTTCCAATCCGCCTAAAGAGTATCGTTATAACCAAGTACAATTTAATTTACTGTCCTGACGTGTCTACACACACTTTTAATCGCCGCGTGTCACTCGGGTCGAGTTAAGTGCAAATTATTCGGGGTGAGAACCTCGATTCTGATTTACCGAGAAGTGGTATTCTATATTATCGGGATGATTTTAATTTTGGGTGATAGGTAATAAAGTGGTTTATGCTGACTGTCGGGTATGAATAGCACTTGCTTCAAATCTGCTAGGATTCTTCATCATTTCGGGGGTAGCAAGCGAGCACATTGGGGAATCTGCGTGCTCGAACCGAGCGACCGTGAAGACGGCGGTGCGCACGTGGCCACGTGCCACCGTGCGTGCAGAACAGCGCACAACGAAGCTTTTGGGGCTCCTTTACGGGGATTGTAAAGATGTTCCTAGGGGGGCGGTTTCATTACAGTGGTCTCCCCTATACTAGAGGGGTTGACCACTTTATAGTCATCCCCATCGAGAATTCTAAAGGCGTGGCACCAATTGGCGGCTCTAGATGGAGATTTATCGAGTTTTCGAGCCCCTCTTCGGTGCCGAAGATGACCACCTCGGTAGTTTTAGCCGGTAGGAGTCTGGCATGCTCCCTCCGCCCTTCCCCGGGGCGGAGGAAGTACATGACAAATTTCCGCTGGGTAAACTGCTGTCACCATTTTGCCCCTAATTTTCCAGTACAAAACATTTGGCAGGTGGGTTGGTGAAGGCAGAATGGCTGCTGTTTCACAGAACAGACGCTGCTGCCCATTTCTCTGGTTTGGAGTTCCTTACTCGTCTTTAAGGATATCCACGGGAGGAGAAGAAGTGGTGCTATATTGCTAATTCAGGGGTAATCATGCATATTATTTGTATTATTATATCTGCACGTATTTATTATATTCCTTCGAGTACATTAACAACTCAACTGCGATTGCCAACCCACTTGCCAAGCGTGGCGATTATGGCAAATCCCCCCTAGGAGTACATAACAAATCATGACCAGTCGCTGTGGTGATCTTTGGGGGAAGCCTGTGACCAGCAGTGGACTTCATTCGGCCGAAATGATTCTGACCGCACAGTAAAAGCTTACATGGATTAAAAATAGTTACCTCTGCCGTAGTACGCATCTGACTTTTTAAGGGTCACGGATTAGGAACACACTCGAAACAGATGGGGTGACGGGACAGTATCCATGTGGTGCCGGCTAAGAATAGTACCAACTAATCTCATCCCATGGGTGTCGTAAAATATATGCTGGAGGATGGGCAGCAGCGTCCTTCGAGTACATTAACAACTAAACTGCGATCGCCAACCTGCCTGCCCAGCGTCACGATGTGGTGATCTTTGAAATGATGTGTCCTGCAGTGAGTGTTTTTCGGCTGATCGTCTGCCGTCGTCCTCGTCGCTGATCATCATAATATTCACATTAGGTTGGCTACTACAACAATCTAAACGAGTTGAAAGTATTACATTCATCGCTACATTGATTTACTACTTTTTCACCGTTTTACAGCTGGCTGCTTGGAACGAGTACAGATGAGATTCGCAATAGAATATAATAAAATGTTTTTATTTGCAAAGAAAATGTGTAGGTACTTATAATGTGTACTTTTACAATACAAATTGGAGAAACTGAGATGTAATGTAGTAGTACTCACAGTCTGCAACGATAGATACACTTTATATACTTATAAACATTTGTTTAAATATAAACGTTCGGTTTGGTGTCCGGATTAAGAATATAGCACCACTCCATGTCATCCCGTTCCGTTTTGTGTCCGGATATAATACCACTCAATCTCATCACATAAGAGTCGTACAAGTTGACTAAGGGACTCTAAACCAGAGGGGTGGGCAGCAGCGTCCCTTTGTGGAAGAGTAGCCATACTGCATTCTCCAATCCACCTGCCAAGCGTGGTAAGCACTGGCAAATTCGACACAATTTGGAAATCTATGGGGAGGCCTTTGTTCAGTAGAGGACGGCCTTTGGCTGATATGATGGTGATGATGATGAAACAGAACGTAGCAGAAATTAAAGCCAAATCGTTCTACAGTTTAAAAATTATAAAAACAAATTGTTAATACCGCTCCCAAAATCTCATACATTCATGACATTTTGTCTTCCATCCAGTAAGCAAAGTCACTCCGGTGCCGATGTCAGAAGATAAATGCATATCGTCAGAGTACCAAAGACTAAAGAAATAGCAGGACAAAACGTAGGACTATCACATAAAATAAACACCCTGTGGTGCTGAAACACAGCCACGACAACAACATCATCATTAGCATCACCATTTCAGCTGAAATACGTCCACTGCTTGACGTAGGTCTCCCCCAAAGGTCCTCACAATGACCGGTGCTATGCGACTTATATCCAATGGAATCCCGCAACCTTCACCGGGACATCCAATGGAATCCCGCAACCTTCACCGGGTCATCGGCCCTCTTGGGTCTGCCCACGCTGCATTTTCCAGTACGCGGGTGCCACTCGAGAACTTTTGGGCCTCATATTGGCCATCCGTTCTACCAGCAATGTGCTCCGCCTACTGCTACTTAAGTTTTTGCTTCAATTCTTCTTCAAATTGTATCTGGGTTGATCCACATACACACGCAGCTTGTATGTTGATCAACTCAGTTGTTGTTGGCTAATACTCGGCTACTGCGCTCCGGGTCGTGGGTTCGATTCCCACACGGAACAAATATTTGTACGATGCAGGTAGTTGTTCCGAACCTGGGTGTATTGTGTGTGGAATGTATCTTTGTAAACGCACTTACTACACAGGAGAAATCGTAGTGCGGGGAAACGTTGTTTAAAAAAAAAAGTATAAACAAACTGAGTCTTCAGAACAGAAAATTAATTTCTATACTGAGGGTTCAGCCGCAAGTTCCTGACAAACGGAATTATCCGCCAGAACTTGCCAAGCGAAGACGAGCAAGCGGTAGTTACTCCTTACCTTTGCGTTTGTGTTGTAGGATGGGTCTCTACGTCCTTATTTATACTTTCGGCAGCCACTCAACAAACGCCAATGTTCTTATATAGTTGTTTATGTTCAAGAACCACATTTATTTATATGCTTTTAATATGAGTTATCCCGGTATCTAAATTGAAGGAAACAGTCTATGTCCCCAGATTCCATTACATAATGCAGTTTCGTGTTAACGCCATCTGTCATGTGAAGCTTGAACTATTTGAGACAGCACAGAGAAACACAAATTTTGGTGAATTTTGATACTGTAAAATTAAACCATAAATGTAAATGATAAAAATTGTATCTCCTTTGTAATGTCAAGAGATTATGGTCAAAAGCTTATTGTTACTGCATATTATATATATATATATATATATATATATATATATATATATCATTTATTGTTAAGCAAATTTCTATGACTTGTAATATTATTCGATCACTGACAGCTGATAAATATTTCCACCTAAAGGCTGAACCTAACTGTATGGATCATTTACACAATTGGGGATGATTGTAACCTATCTTCTGTTTTTCGTTCCTTACATAACACATATACTCCCGCCAAAACAATTCTATCTAGACAAAACAATACTTAACGAAGTAAAAAGCAAGCAGTAAATATTACTTTTATCTTTTAAAAACAACTTCGGCATATGTAATATATAAAGAAAATGTTTTGTTTTGCACTCGTACAAAATTACAATGAGAACTAATAACAAAAGCAATATATTATAATAAGGCTATGTACGAGGCAAAATAAGTCCCTATCTCAGCATACGCTGAAACAATTTGTGCTGCAGCGCCGTTTTTTTGGTGTTCTTTATGTTGATGCCAAGGACAGACTTTACGATTTAATAGTAACATGTACATATTTATTAATTATCATCATCATCATCATCATTTCATCCGATAAACGTCTCACCCAAAGATTGCCACAACCACCAGAATGGGTTTGCTTTGTGTGCTCACATGTGTTGCCATAATCGCTACACTTAACAGACGGGTTGGCGATCGTAGTTGAGTTATAAATGTACTCGAAGGACGCTGCTGCCCATCCTCTGGCCATCCACCACACGGCAAACATACATGTTAATAATAATAACTAAGCCTAATTTGTCAAATTCACCAAAACTATTACTTTCATATTTTTATGGACCTATTAAATCGAGATAATACTAAGTAGGTATGATCATGTTATATAAAATTTATTTATATTCCAAATAATTAAAATGTCCAGAATACTGACACCGATTAAATTTAATAGGTAGTTCGAGTGAGTCGCTCGTCCGTATCGAAGCTGTTGACACATGAACTCGATTCCATGAGAAGTATTTACTATTTATTTGTGTGCTTAATACCACAGCTTATCATTGCCTATAACATAGACTTACTGCTAAAATAAAATTAAGAATCGATCTAATTCAAAACATTTGGATTTCGGATTACGGATATGTCGGTATTTGTGATAAATGTGATGATCATAACACAACAATAGATGAATTTCGGAATCTTAAATCCGAAGATTTTGGATTAGATTGATGCTTAATTTGGACCGTTAGCTTCTCGCTTAGTGTCGAGGGTTTGATGCCGCACGGAACAAATGTTTGTATGATTTAGATTTCTGTAAACTGTATCAACGGCGCAGGGATTACTAGAGTGGTCCAAATTCACCAATGCATTTGGCAGGCGGATTGGTGAGCGCAGAATGATGTTATTCCATAGAAGGGACGCTGCTGCCCATCCCTTTTGGTTTCAAGACCCTCAATTGCCTTTTACGACATCCACGGGCGGTGATGGAGTGGTGTTACATTCCGGACACCACACGGATAATTTTTTACTAGTCGTCTATTCGGAATGCCGGACAGTTTCATATTCCTGTCACAAAAGGTCCTGAGCTAAATATAGGTGTACACCTCAGTTTACCCTTTTATAGAATTGGTGTTATGAAAATGATACTGCATATATACATTACAACATCTAAATCAACCTAATAAACAATACCCCTGTATGCAGCCAAAGTGGCCTTAAGCTCGCTCCAGACTATATAGATTCTATCTAACGAACTCGAACGAACAAATTTGTCCTGATAAGCTTCAATAAATCAGCAAGCGACTTCAGAACAAAATTAACTAGAAGTCTCATAAACGTATCTACCTATTTTAGGTTTAAAATTTGCATATAAATAGCCTCGCGGCGGAGTTGCGACAGTGATATAGATGTGCCAAGTATGATAAATGTGTGAATACGTCTTTATTTTTTAAATGAGTTCCTTGTACTTTAATGTAGATACTGTAATTCCCTTAAGATTTCAAGGATCTTATTTTTTTTCAGTGTTTTCTCACCCCATCAGTGGGCAAAGAACAGCCATCCCTTCTCCTACCATCGGGGATATAATAGGTAACTAAAACTTTAAATGCATGGGCAGGCACCATACGCACCTGTACGCGGTATACCGTCTTTCCGCCTAAAGAATCTGCCAAATGCCATTAAGCTGACGCTAGTTCGTCATTTTATTTCGGTAACTAACCTTTCGCAATCGTGTGGTGGCTAAGAATATCACCACCCTATCTCATCCCGTGGGTGTCGTAAATGTGACTATGGGATTAGCCGGAGGCCAGCGGCTTTCGAGCACATTAATAACTGAACTGCGATCGCCAACCTGCCTGCCAAGCGTGATGATTGTAGCCAAACCTTCCAATGAGCACACAACACCCCCGGCCTGGGTTGAGTTGTGTGGCGATGGCGTGGCAATTATAGAAATACCATTGAGCATACAACACAAACCCAGTCGTTGTGACGTTGTGATCTTTGGGGAGGCACATATCCAGCAATGGATGTAGTTCGACTGAAATCAATGAGTGATTAATGAATTGCGTCAAGTTCCCGTTCCGTGCGTGATATTATTTCACGTAACATTGCGAGTTCTCCTGTTCAGAAACGACTTCTCATTGAGTGAGAGCGAGTGGTGCCGGCTCAGAATACCACCACCCCATTTCCTCCCGTGGGTGTCGTAAAAGTCGACTAAGGGATTAGCCGGAGGATGGGCAGCAGCATCCTTCGAGTACATTAACAACTCAACTGCGATCGCCAACCCGCCTGCCAAGCGTGGCGATTATGGCAAAACCCCCCAATGAGCCCACAACACACCCATATCGGTCGTTGTGGTGATCTTTGCGGGAGGCCTGTGTCCAGCAGTGGACTTCATTCGGCCGAAATGAGTGATCGTCTCAAAATCGTACTTATTATTTTTAAAACGACGCAAGTTTTTTTATACGAACTAGACAATGTTCAACTGATTTTTTTTTACACCATCAGCGTCTTGCGTAGCGTTTTGCATCTAAGCGTTCATAAAAATAATACTCAATTAAAATAAAGACTATCGGACGAATAATGAAACGCCGCTTAATATTTAAGTCCCGCTAAACTGTTTGCGACTACCGCTTTCCTACCGAAAACTATTTAACTGTAAATATATCAACATAATCTTGGACACCACACCGCGTTTTCATATTGTCATAACAAAACATAAATCAATTTTTTTCATTGATATAAAAAGATAAAACATAATTAATCATAAAGAACATTTTAAAACCTTCTTACCCTATTTCACGTACTGATAATTCGGTTACACCGGTCGCAAGGAAAATAATTAATTAGAGCAAAAGGTAGGCAAGGCGCTAAGTCTTACTCCCAACAAATAGCTGAACTTTCCTTATTAATGCGAAAGCACTTTGTACTGGATAGTACTTAAGTACACCAGTAATTACATTTGCGTGTAAGTGTACCCATCGGTTTAAATGGATCTCGTAAGAGGTGAAACGAACACCCCAATTGGTACAACGCCATATGTTCGAATTGAGCTTTGAGTTTGATTCTCGAAACCAGATGGTATTCGCCAGAGGTTATGTGTTTTGGTGGAATTACCTCCTATGCAGGGTTAATCGGATAAAGGCTACTAAGCCGGCTGGTATTTAAGTATTTAAGTATCCATCCTATGAGCTTCTCATACACGGCAACTACTTAAAGCGCTGCAAAACAAAAACATTCATAGATTTCCATTTCGCTGCAAAGCATTAGGGAGAAAAAGTATGAAGATTAATAAAAGTCGGAAAGGAAACAGAATAAAATACGCAAGCTGAATCCTTAAACGAATTAACAATAGCGATGTTATCGGCGAAGCCTCGGCTGCGTCGTCACATCATTATGGCTGAAGGAAAATGTACTGCACGGGAAAGAGATAAGGTTGAGCGATGTCCCAATGAATTGTCGGGCGTAGTGCGGTGAAAAATGTGACGAAAGTTGAGTATGTAGGGTTGTCGATATCTCGGCTGATCAACTTTTGTTTGGCCAAAAATACGCGCGTGTACACACATGCAAACTTGTAAAATAAGAGACATGAACGTAAGACGGGCTGAGAACGCTCCTAGCCAAGTAGTGGCTAAGCGCATCTTCAAAATTCGTATTCAGAGACACAGTCCCTCTCAAACTTACGTCGGCCTTGGCTAAGTTAGAACTCTTTCCTCTATGGCCATTTTTAATATGAGAATGTTTATCGGTGAGATACGGTTTTTGCAAAAAGGGTAGTTATATGTATACAAAATGGTATTGGAATAAAATAATCTGATAAGTTAATTATTCCATAGTACAAAGCTAATTAGAATTATGACAATCAAAGTAAACAAGTTCTCATATATCCATAATTCATAGTTCCTGTTGCAAGCACACCTTTGCCGGCTTAGTGGCGCTAGATTCGCCCAAAGTAGTCGAGTTTCACTACTTGGCTTAGCTTAGTTCACCTTAAGCTTAAGTCAGGTTCCGATCGTCTGTGAATACAATTATGAGCGTAAGTAGTGCATTTTGACAGATGGAAGCGTAAGTTCACGCATAGACTCCTTTCTGAATCTCACCCTTAATGCTAGAGTCCGGCTAGGTAGGTTTAGGTATATGCGGTGGGTAGTAGAATTTAAAACATGAATGTGTTCCAATTTGAAGATACTGTGGTGAAATTACTGAGAATATGGGACTTATAACCTCGAAGTGAAGTGTGCTATCAATGTGGTGCCATGCACGACTAGTCCTGGGTAGAAAACAACAAAATTGTTATGGGTAGACATGACGCTTACCACAACGCATACGAATTACCTGTCTCGTACTTCTATTCTATTTAAAAAAATGAGCGACCCTTACAGTAGTCGCATGTGATGTGTAACATCTGACATCTCACCTTGGTAATAAGCAACATTATTAAAAGATCGAAATTCAGAACAACAAAATGTATGAATGGCGCCACAACCCAGCACATCACTGCCACAGATAAGTAACACAAGTAATAATAGGAATCAAAACTTTTTGTTTTGTTATGCTTTAAAAATGGCGAGTTCGGCAAATGCGTTCCATTAGAAAAAAATATTGATGGAATCGCTTTGGTGATAATAACTTCTTGGATTTGCTTGGAAAAAATGTATTACAATATTATTTAGTTAGAGAAAAAGTGTTATAATTTAATTCATTTTTTAAATCATCCCCGGCTTTCTGTTACACATTTCCGTCCCTTTTCACGAAATCACTCTCACAGATTGCAGGAAAGCGAGAGGAAAGATGTTACACCTCAAAAAGCTATTGTTATTTACCTATACATCTTCCAAGTATTTTCTCAATTTTGTTGGGGTCTACTATTTGATCCATATATCTCAATTATTACGTTAAACGGATAACCTTACGTTAGATCGGCTATCAGACTTCCAGCGTACTAACTGCCTGTGACAATATGGTCTCTAACATGTAGTTTTAGAAGAACTTGCTCCCGCGCTCTAGTTGTGTAATCAGCTTCCCACCGAGGTTATCTCAAGAGACTACAGGATGGGGCTTTTCAAAATGGGCGTAAAATGATTCCCACAGGGTTGGAAACGTGTGGGTGATACCTTTCGTGTTACAAGCGTTCAAAGGTTCCAGTAACCGCTTGTATGTTGTGGTAATCATCTGCTCCATGGCACCTACGGAAATAGGGGCGGGCTGGCTGTTTTCTGTGAAGCACGAATATTCTTTTACATAATGATAAACAGTAATAAATGAAATAATTTTCTAGATTAGCTAACTACTTATGCTGTGTTTACTCCAGTGAAAAATAGATCAGGCTATTTCACAGCCCAGTGCTCTGCTAGACCTGTCCCAAGTTGCGGAATACCTGCCGTCTAGTCTAATGATGAAATGATCGAGGCTGTATTCCAGGTTCTGCATGGACTGGCAACCTGCATCAAGTACATCAAGGTGGACCTGAAGGAAGTCTAAAGAAAACTTTAGCAAATCAAAACAAAAATATAATTAATATATATTGAATTTAATTGACACATTGAAAATATTCATAGACGTTTAAAGTGATTTGCATTGTGATTATAATTTACTCCATTTATATCTTATTGTAACATTTTGAGTGTTCTCTAGTAATAGGATAATTTAAGTATAACTTGCCCCAAGCAGTGATGAAAGTAAATAACTTCATTCAAATAATTGTATATTGAAATTCAAAGCTATTGCGAACGACTATTTGAAGCGCCATAACCTTGAGTAAAGGTTATTCTATATTAGGTATGCGTAAGCGGATTGTTTTTTACGAACTAATTTCTAGAGTGCCTTTTAGAAAATTTATGTATAAGAAAGCCATAGGATGAGCATAATTTTTTATCGGTCGATAAATATCTTAAATTACCGATAAACCCTGTAAACGATATGATGCGGTCCACCTAATTAAATAATATTTGACAGATAGTGTCAGATGATGAACTGGACCGTACCCACAGACGGGTGGCGGTGGACGCGCGGGGCGTATGAGCAGAACCGTTAAAACTGCTATTTAAAATCTTTAGAGTAATTAATTTAACACATTACTTTCACATTTAACGTCCTATTGCCCACATCTATATTTTATTAACTATATTCACTACATACCGATGTAAATTGTCGGGCTGCAATCCATGTAGAACTAATTAAATACACCAGCAACTATTGATACAGTTCGATCGTTTTTATTACCACCTGAAGGAACCCCTTTTTACACACCTATTTGTTTCTCTTGTTTGCACAATACCCATGTCACTAAAACACCAAAGTTAATAAATAATTAAAATAATAATCGTTATCTCACCATGGATCATTTAGGGCCACAGACTAGATATGTTAGGGGGTCCATCTTGTGAGTGGCGAGTCACCCCAGAATATTCACTTTAAAGGTTGAAAGGCAGACGTTGTTCCCATATTTTCATTCCATATAACACCCATTGCAATAAACCTCATCATTTTAGTATCCATCTCATACAATAGCTTTACACCTCAGAGACAATCCGTGACTGCATTTTATAGTGCAGCCACGGAGAGTCTCCGGTTAGTGTCCAATTACATTTTAGATTAAAATTCTCTAAAGAGCCTCTGCGTGTTGGACTCATGTCTCCGCGTAATCCTATCAAAAGACCGGGTTCCCTCTTACAGGTGATATAAACCCGTAAATACAAAGACATGTAGATAATAATGCTTAAAAACATGGTATCACAGGAACTCCAGTTATCTGCACACCAAGCCACCTTGTCAAAGCAGGTCAAGAGTCTTCTGCATCCTTTTTGACAGCTATAATTTATTCGACCAGACAGTAACATCCACTGCTAACCCGCTTGGTCTCGTTTGAGCAATAGTTTGTGTCTTGATACAAAGCAGACATCATGATAAGCTGCGAAGCATTGTAGATTGTCGGGGTGACAATTGTGTAATCGGACAATACACCAGCATATAGAAGGGACTATTGTATTATTTGCCTCTACCGTCGCGTTATGTGCATTCACGAATTCATCGGATTTCATTCAAGAATTCTTCGAATTTCATTCGAGATGTTCTTTGAATTTCATTCAGCCACTGCTGAAAATGAGCTTAGGTAGAGATGTGCATTATCTTGAATTCCTTTTCTGTGTTGGAGTGATTGTGTCTTGTTTATTTAGTATCTTGTTTCCTAAGCGTTTGGGTGATCTTTAATTTATGAACTAATACGTATGTATGTAATGAATATATAAATGTATGAATATGTGTATAACTAATTCAGGGACTTCACTGCTAAACAAAGACTTCTCCCTCCTATTAACATAATTGTGTCATAATTTCGGGGGAATTTTCCAGTACTACAGTAGTACAGTATGGCTACTGTTCAACAAAAAGATGCTGGCTCTGGCTTAGCCCTTTAGTCGCCTTTCACGACATCCACACGAGGAGACGGAATATTCTCAATCCGGACATTAGTGATGCAACGGAAGTATCATAACGGAAGTAGAAACGAAAATAGATGTCAAAAATAAATTTTAGCAGAAGCGGAACAGAAATTGATGTGGCAACGCAAGTGTAAATACTATGAAATTTATATATGTACAACTTTTTATTTTTATTAAACTAATGCTCAAAATTAACATGCGGTAAGTAACATTTTATGTAAAGTTTGGCCGCTTTTTCACCTAACAATCTGGTTGAGTGTTCTTCATATATAAGACCTACGCACGTGCCTCATCCGCCGCGATATCTGCTATAAAAGTTGCTTCTGTTTAGAAGCAGAAACGGATGGGAAAAAGCGCGCAGAACTTCCGTAGTTGTGCAAGCAGAAGCAGAGGTCTGTTGCATCACTACCGGACACAACACCGATGATTTTGATTTGGGAGGGTAAACGACCCTGCGCTTCGCCTAAGCGCTCACCACCGCTGATGAATATCCGCCATACCCAAGCCAACATTTGGGACAAACAATATTTTTCCTTGAATTGCCCCCATTTCGTATGTCTGTCGTATTTTTGCGGGTTGGATATTCAGCATACAAAACACAACAGCAATGTTGCTACTTCAGTGACGTCGTGGTGCTTCCTTTACGAGCCTATTTACGAGCTTTAGTCAACTGATGACAGCTAGGCTCTCCCACGCGAGAGCCTTCGGGACACATCAACGTAAGAGTCCACTGTTGAACTTGAGGCTCTCAGTGATCATAGAGAATATTGCACCGTGTGGTGCGGGCTACGAATAGCACCAACCCATCTCACCCCGTGTCGTAAAAGGCGACTATAGAAATAGCCGGAGGATGGGCAGCAGCGTCCTTCGAGTACATTAACAACTCAACTGCGATAGCCAACCCGCCTGCCAAGCGTGATGATTGTAGCAAAACCTTCCAATGAGCACACAACACACCCAGGCCAGTCGTTGTGGCGATATTTGGGGGAAGCAGTGGACTTTATTCAGCTGAAATGATGATGATGTTGAGGGAATATTGCCTTGCTTAGCAGATGGTCCAGTGAATGCTGCTGCACAACCTCTTGATATTAAGCGTTAGTTACCTTTTGTAACACCCACGGTTGGAGAAGGGGTGGTCAGTTCTTTACGGGAACCACACGGAGACTACCGCTCAGCTCACCACGGTATACTGTACCTTAAAAACGATCGCGCGTTCCAATTAACCAGCGGATTTGTCAAACAGGGGCGTGAACCAGTCAAACTGTTCATTGGAACAATTTCCACAAACAATTAATCGGGCATTCCTACAATTATTCCTTTTACCTCCAAAGGAACAAATTTAAAGGGAAACGGTTGGGAAGACGTGATTAAAGGTTGTTTTAAATTGTTGCTAGGGAATTGATATTACGTTTACTGGCACAAAGCTTGAAGTGGTTTCGAAAAGCATGGAATGATATGAGATTTTTGTTCTATATTTATTCCTGTTTGGTGTTATGAGTGGTTTGGTAAGGATAAACATCATTTGAAATACATATATATTCTTGTTATTAAATCTTTTAGTAAACAGCTGTTATTTTGACATTTCAAACAGACACTTCAAATTTATTTATTTGTATAGAAGATCAAAGAAATCGTTTTTCCGAAACAATTACGTGAATCACTACAAAACCCTTCAAAGGGACTATTGTTCTGCGGTCCAATTAAATTTTAACAACTCACCTCCCTGTTTTAATTCACAAAGCTTATAATAGAGGTAACATTATTACTACATGCTACTAAAAGGGCTTTATTGGCCCTCACCCATTCATCGTTTGTATAAGGACCGCGGTTCACGAATGACTTGGCCGATGGTTGAAAATGAATAGGATAGAATAGAATCGATTAATCAGTAATTAGGTCCTATTACACGTCATATTGAAACGACGGTGGTCCTTTCACTAGTGACCTCTGAGAAGAAATCTCGTAATAAACTCAGAGGTAGGTAGTTTTTTTAAATGGTATTAAGATAACAATATTGTTGAATACAATGTTTCTATGGCAATGAATACGTAAGAACGGTGTGGACAGTACTTCATGCTCAATTATTTTATATGCTCTTCTTCGCGCTCTACTATAGTGGTCGTTGTGGCAATATTTGGGGGAGGCTTCTGTCCAGCAGTGGACGTTTTTCGGCTGAAATGATGATGACTTGTATTATAGTTATGCCGTTCACATTTTATTTGTAAAAAGTTCTATGATTTCCTTAACATACATATTCCGTGTGGTGTCCGGATTAAGAATATAGCACCACTCCATCTCCTCCCGTAGATGTCGTAAAAGGGAATCTAAACCATAGGGACGGGCAGCAGTCCAGTCCCTTCTGAGAAACGATAGCCATACTGCGCTCACCAAACCGCCTGCCAAGCGTGGTGAGTATTGGCAAATACCCCTCAAAATGATGACACAGTTGTGAAAATCAGTGGGGGAGGCCTTTGTTCAGCAGTGGACGTATAAATGGCCGATATGATGATGATGACATACAGCGCTGACAACTAGCGCTGCGGCATATTTTTATTTATTTATTTAAATGTCAAAGCATTATGCTGAGATAGGGGCCTTTTTTGGCCTCGTCCAGGTTGCCTCAATTATATTATAATATTTTTTTACTTTCTGTTAAATGTAACTTCCTGTGTGAGACCTTAATAAAACGTTTTTCTTTCTTTATATTATTTTCGTAAATTGATTGATTTGTTACAAATTGCCTTACCTGAAAATGTGTCCCGCTGAGTATGGGTCTCTAAATAGACTTCCACCATGGACGGACGTGATGAGAGGATAAGCTAAATTATTACGCTTTTAAATGAACCGGTGATATCAATAATGAATGTTATAGTATAAATCTGGAATCTATACAACTTTTAATATCTTTTTTATGAAAGCTACACTGGTTTCATTCAATTAATTAGCGGTATACCGCAGCACATCCGTAGCAACCTCAAGAGATTGCTACGTGCACGTAACTAGAGCTACGCTTTCGTAGAAGTGCTACGAAAAGCAGTAAATAAGAAAATACGTAGTACATAACATTACGCCAATCTCCCTCAGGAGCAGGCTAAAAGTAAAGAACGACAAGGACATTCTTTACATACCAGCTTTGGCCTTTACCGCATTTGTAAATTTTTAATATTAGCGCGCCGGTCACCACATGCCTAACCATTTTAATGGGCATTACAAATAAGATGGTAGACAGATGGTAGACATTTTGAGTTCAGGATTTATGTTATCTCAGCTGCTGTGCAATCGCATAGTCACATTTTTACGTGGATGCAATCGTCACACAGTCTTGGCCATTACTCTGGTAGCTGGGGTAACCTGCATAGCCGTTTTTCCTTCGGACGTTTGGAACCCTAAAAATGGGTAGACTTTTTAAAAGTCAACACTAAATAAGCCTGATTGAACTATTGGTTAAAGCTTATGATTAAATTGTCATTGCAGCATTAAGCTGACCAATCCCTATTTCTTTGTCGCGGGTATATACCGGACAGGAAATCACGCATGGGAAATCCTCCGCCCTAGGTTGTGGTGGAGGGGCATGCCGGTCTCGTGACCGCTAAAACCTCACAGTATTCTACTTACCGATGGCTGGGGGTGCGGTGTCTATCCGTTAGACATTGGGCTGCACCCTGGCAGGTGTCGGTCCGTAACTTGTTCTGATAGACCTCGTCTCAGTGTAACCTAGCCAGCCGTACATTCCGCCAGGGAGGGGCGCGTAGAACACAGCCTGCCACCGTCTCGGCCCTGGTTTTTTTCAGGTGATGGACTGCCCCAAGTTCGTCACCCGCAGGCAGCAACTCATGGAGGCTGAAGATCAATCAGCGCCTCCGACGACACCCGATGCGTTTTTTGCGGGTGGGGAGAGAGGTGGTCTCTTCTCGCCCCCACTCCGCCGCTTCCTTTCCATGCACCACGTCCTCGAAAAAGGAGGCGACGGCATCCCACGCGCTCTCGCACCTTATGATGGACTGAGCCATGACCGGACAACCGGGCGTCTCTTCCCAGTCTATGCGACATGGATAGTTCCAGAAACACATGGGCGTCCCGAGAGTATGTGTTTCAGTCAGAAGGTGAGGGTTCCATGCCGCCTCTTTAGCCACGATGGGTCTTACCACAGTGTGTCCTAAGCTGAACAATCCCAACAGACGGTACTCGTTCATCCATGCAACAGCATTGCTCAAATCAACCATATTGCCCAATTGATATCGCGATATGCCAATTTGATTGATTGATTGATTATGTGAACTGCCGCACAATTTCTGTGTAGTTGCTGTGCAAGTCAATGCAGTCAATCTGAATCATCATGTCGGCCGAATAAAGTCCACTGCTGAACACAGGCCTCCCCCAAAGATCACTACAACGACCGATATGGGTGTTGTGTGCTCATCGGGGGGATTTGCCATAATCATAATAATAATAAACATAATATAATATAATTTGGCATAATCCTACTATGCAGTTATATAAAAAAGTATGAATTTATAATAACATGTGATTGAATATTATATTTGGCTGATGTCCGCTTCATTTGGATATCCGCCAACCGAACAATATTTTAATCGCCAGCAAGTAAACCCTTTTTAGCCAGTTTTTTTTTTGAGCAGCTGCGTCCTTGGAGTACATTTATAACATAACTACGATCGCCAACCCGTCTACCAAGCGTGGCGATTATGGCAAAACCCCCCAATGAGCACACAACACAAACCGATACCGATTCGACTGAAATTATGAATCGTCTTTTTTATGACTGTGAGTATTATTAACATATCGCCTGCTTTGTTCATACATACTTCACTTGATAAAATGTGTAATAAACACCATTGTGATATCACTTTTTTTGAAAAGAGTATAATAAGTTTCTTGCCAGCTCTCCTCCATAGGACTGACTTTCCCGAACGATGCACCTTAACTGTTAATTTTTCCAAGAGCCTATATGAACTTTGAATTTTGATGATCAGGATAACTGCACGGTAGCCATTTAGCCTCGAGCTATTCAAACCTTAACATAATTTAAAAAAGAGCGTGAAATTCCACATAAAAGTATATAAAAAAACAAACTGATATACTAACAACAAGTAAGTCAAATAAATTAAATCGTCTCGCCCTCCACTTCGGCAGCATGCTTGTGTAAACTTAATTTAATTTTAAAAGCAAGTATTAGTTAAGTGGAACAACGTAAAGTTTAACAAGTAGGTAAGTAATCCCTTACGCTTATTTGGTTCCCGAACAACAGTTTAGTTTTCAGTCCGGTTTTACTTTAAGTTTGTTAATGTGTTCCGAGCAGTTCCTTGAGTACGCGGAAGCTTCAATGGAAGTTATTATTCGCGTCGCTAGATGGCGCTCTTCACCGGCACGCCAGGTGTAGTAGCGATAGGACGAGTCGTATTTTTAGGGTTCCGAACGTCCGAAGGAAAAAATGACGGAACCCTTATAGGATCACTCGTGTGTCGGTCTGTCTGTCCGTCTGTCACAGCCAATTTGCTCCGAATCTAATGGAGCGATTAAGTTGAAATTTGGCACACATATGGATTTCTGCGACCCAAACACGAACATGTAGCGTAAATAAATTAATTTTGAATATGGGGGTCCTTTTCGGGGGGCAATATAGAAAATTAAAGAATAAAGTTTTGCAAACTGTACCGTGTAACATGTGAAACGGAAGGGCTTGTTGTGAGGGTCTCAAATATATGAATTAACAATTATTTAATAATTAGAAAATAGTAATAATAAATATTTAATAAGTCAGAAATAAGTAGATCCGTCGAAGAGCTAAAGTTGCCGACATAGCTGAAAGAATTTGTAAGCTGAAGTGGCAATGGGCGGGGCACATGGCGGTTGGGGTAGAATGGTTCTCGAGAGGAGACTCACCGGGAAAGAGAAACTCACCGGAAAACGCAGCGTGGGACGGCCTCCAACCAGGAGTTGGACCGGTGACCAGGGGTGCAATTCTCGAAGCTCGAACATCCATACATCCTTGAATACAGAATTGAAATAACGGTGATAACCCAACTTGGTAATCGCTAAGTCTGGTCCTCATGGCTGTCCTTCTGCAACGTGTCCTTGAATAGCTTCAATCATATCTTAGCAAATACCAAATTGGTTTTATACCGTTATTTCGATTCTATATTTAAAGATGTATGGATGTTTGAGCTTAAGGAATTGCACCCCTGGTGAAGGCATCGGGAGTCGTTAGATGCAGGTGGTATGTAGCTGGTCGTTGTGAAAATCATTGCGAGAGACCTTTGTTCAGCAGTGGACATACTATGGCTGATATGATGACGTTGATGAATTCATTAATAAATTCGGAGTGAAATTAATGGCTTTCATGAAAATGTATGAATTTATTTAGGTTTTAGAAACGTTATTAAATACCGCGTAAAGACTGAAGTTTCACCTTTAGGTTCTCACAGTTAATTATTTGTTTTTAATTGTTATTTTTATATAAATTTTATGGGTACATTTACATTTGATACTGTTTAATAATTTTAGTATATATGATATTAACTTTATATTGCATGTATAATAATTTACTTTTTTATTATTGTAAATGTGAGCATTATGTAGCCACTAATGTAATAACACATACACCAGCCTGTTGCCTGGCAGTATGAGTCTGACATGCTCACTAACAGTCTTGTTGACTGCGTTGTGTGTTAGGTGGCTAAGTTCCCTGCATTATGGTTAAGCTGAGCTATGCTGATGCATGCGTTATGCCCGTGAACGGGTGCCCTCTGTCGGGACTGGTCAGCTTATAACTGTTAAAGCAATCTAATTGTAACGCATTTAATTATCATTGTGCATAAATATGTGTGTATATATCCCAGACATTGGCATGCATTACTGTAGAAGTAGAAGACTAATACTTTCATATATTATTTAAAAGATGGGAGGAAGAAGAGGATGGGCAGCAGCGTCCTTCGAGTACATTAACAACTCAACTGCGATCGTCAACCCGCCTGCCAAGCGTGGCGATTATGGCAAAACCCCCCAGTGAACTCAAAACACATCCATATCGGTGGTTGTGATGATCTTTGGGGGAGGCCTGTGTCCAACAGTGGACTTCATTAGGCCGAAATGATGATCCATGGAGTTCCTTGCCGGTTCTTCTCCATAGGACCAACGACTTGGAACCGTGCAACTATTTAAATTCTGACTATTCGTAAATGGCCAGCAAATGGTTTACATGAATAAAAACAATTTGACTTTGATTTTAAGGCATTCACCGTGTCAACATTTAAAGAAAAATGTCATGGATATACTCAATCGATAGATTATCTTCGGACGAAAACGTGGATCATATTTATTTGACACTAACGACAAGTCCTCTCTTTGATACCGTAAAACACATAGCATATGCTAATCTAGAAGAGTGTGGAAAAATCGGTCTATTTCTTATCGGGATTACCTGAACAAACAAACTAACTATCATCCAAGCAACGCTCGCGTGACAAACATGGCTATGCCTCATATGATGATGTCATCATCATCATCTTCATCATAGCAGCCAAAGGGCGTCCACTATTGATAAAAGACGTTCCCCATAAGTTTTCACAATCATGTCGTAATTTGGGGAAAAATTTGCCAGTCCTCACCACGCTTGGCAGGCGGGTTGGTGAGCGCAGCATGGCTACTGTACCATAGAAAGGGTGCTGTTGCCCATCCTTCTGGTTTAGTGGCCCTTTATCACCTTTTACGACATCCACGGGAGGAAATGGAGTGGTGCTCTATTTTATCTACGAATATCATACGGAAACATACTCGTAGATAAATGACGTCGTCGGTAGCACGCATGTGGTCACGCGCTGCCGTGGGACGCTTTTGGGGATCCTTTACAATCCCCCGGGGGGGTGACCACTTTACAGTCACCCTCTCCGAGATGTGCTTATAGGCGTGGCACCAGTGGGCGGCTCTAGTGTGATCATACGAGGACCTGGAGCCTCCCTCAGGTGCCGAAGATGACCGCCCCAGTGGTTTTAGCCGGTAGGAGTCCGGCCCTTCGCCCTTCCCCGGGGCGAAGGAAGTTCATGAAGAATTTCCACTGGGCACAAAAAGAAAATACTAAATAATCTCTACCACATTCTCAAACACAGGTCTTGTTTTATACAAACTAAAAATTTTATAGTTTTATTATACATTTAACCTCGAAACTTAATATCATAAAGCTAACCGTCACACCTACTACCCAGAGACCTTATTACATAACCTCGTTATACTGTTTGCTTACTTACCCTTCCGCTACTCTATACAATGTAGGACACTCTACATTTCAGTGTAACTCTACATTACATGGTTTGTTTGAGTAGACGGCCTCGCCTTGAAAGTATTAATAAATGAATATCATGTCTACATTCTCCTTATCTGTTGATTGCATCAGATTCATTTAAGAATCCCTGAAAGTATTTACTCTTACACAAATACCCACACGCAAACTTATTTATTTCCCATAAGCACCAAATAATTGGACATGCCTGCGGATAGACTACAAAATGTTAAGACTGAGCGAAAGAGAGAAAGCTGGTCAATAAAGTCTTAACGAGTTGCTTCGTTTTCATTCTTTATTATCATCAATAATATCAGGGCAGACAAAGACCTCCCCATAGATTTTCACAATTATGTCGGCAGTCTGGGGGAAAGTTGCCAGTACTCACCACTCTTGGCTTGTTCCAGAGATAGGACGCTGCTGCCCATCCCTCTGGTCAATAATCCCTTTGCCGTCTTTTACAATATCTACGGGAGGTGAATTAAAAATATTTTTAATTCGGGCACCACAAGGAATCATGCAATAATTGGTGTATCAGTTAGTTTTCTGTCTCTTCCTATCTTACTGCTACAAACATGCTACAAATAGAGCAGCTGTTAGCCGAAAAGATAGATATTACTAATTACATTTATAATACCACTATACAATTTTGAAAGACCTACTTTTCCTGGTACGTGCTAGTTTGGTTGTTTTATTTTATAAGTCTGCATTCTTTAAATAAACTTAAAATATGAAACTCTAAATCAAAGATTTAAATCTTTTCCCAAAATGACAATGCCCAGTTAGTTGAAGCGGTTGCCATAGCATAGTTAATGGAGCTGAGAGAATAAACGTGGAAAGTAAATGTCAAGGTCGGCTTAGGCCAGTTTTGTGTTGTACGCCTTTTCGGAAATGGCCAAGCGCGTTGTACAAACTAAATTGCCTATGTTACTGTGGCTACGAAAACAGCTGTTGCACATAAAATAAATTGAATTCCGAATTTCCATTTAGATTAATTCCAATTCAATGATTCCAACTAATTATTGGGCGCATTTTGCTTAATGTAAGGACGCTTATGTCGATTGGTAAATGAGTTTTAGATGATCATACATTTGCACGACTTCAACGAATGCCAGAATCAACAATCGCACCCAGTTATGACAGTGAGCGTTCAATATAAAATATGCGCCATTGACGATCCAAATTTGAGTCCTGCTGTGGAAACTTACTGATATTTCGATATTGGTAAAATGATAGTAATGAAGTTTTGTTATTAAACATAATGCTTTTTAGGTGTGGATTCAGCGCTAGCTTAAGCTCGGCTATCGCCATAGGTATCGCAAAGAGGCAAGAGCTTACTTATTAAAATCAAAAATAAGTAACAATAATAAAAATAAATAGAATAGAAGATATAATAGATATAGATGGATAGAAGAGTCCGCATATTGCTGACCACATATCGGATTCATCACCCACGTTCATCGGTGATGAGGCTGTACATCCCACGAAAGTGTGGGGGTCGAGGCTTTTTAAATGCTAAGACCCTCCACAATCGTGAGGTGTGCAACCTCAGGGAGTACTTTCTCCAAGCCGATGTGGGGATGCACCGAGATGTGGTTGCGATGGACAAGGGACTCACCCCGCTCTCCTTGGCTAGAGAGAACTGGCATAAACCTGTAGTGCTTGACACTAATGACCGCAGGGAGGTATGGCAGAGCAAGGAGCTTCACGGACGCTTTTACCGGGCCCTTCATGGGCCCGATGTAAACTTTTTAGCGTCCGTGTCTTGGCTACGCTTCGGTAACCTCTTCGGGGAAACCGAAGGTTTTATCTGTGCAATTATGGATGAAGTTATCATGACGAATAACTATCGGAAATATATTGTGAAGGACGGCACGGTTGACATCTGTCGGGCATGCCACCGTCCGGGTGAGTCTATCCGTCACATTATCTCCGGTTGTTCTCGTCTTGCTAATGGCGAATACTTGCACAGGCATAACCAAGTGGCCAGGATTATCCACCAGCAACTTGCACTGCAATACAACCTTGTGAGTTCAGAAGTGCCATACTACAAGTATGTGCCCGACCCAGTTCTCGAGAATGACCATGTCATATTGTACTGGGATCGATCTATCATCACTGACAGGACTATTGTAGCCAATAAGCCTGATATAGTGGTGATAGATCGAGTAGAGCGCCGCACAATGATTGTGGATATAACTATCCCGCATGACGAGAATCTCGTGAAGGCCGAGAAAGACAAGCAAATTAAGTATCTTGACTTGGCGCACGAGGTTGTCGACATGTGGGAAGTAGACTCTGCAATCATTGTGCCGATAGTTGTTACAGCCAATGGCCTAATGGCCAAGAGCCTCGACCAACACCTGAAGAGGCTCTCGTTAGGCGGCTGGGTCAAGGGCTTGATGCAGAAAGCGGTACTCCTAGGCACGGCTCGTATTGTTAGGAGATTTCTCTCTCTGGAGCCCTGACCACCGGCAGCTTGGACCTTGTTCCCGATGCCGGTGGGCGACTATTTTTTATATTTTTAAATGTATATTTTTATATGACGTATATTTAAAAATGTAATTTGTATGTATTCATTTTAAATAAAGGAAATAAAAATAAAAAACTTGGTAGTTATTGCGTCATGTCGGTAACCAAAGTAACTACTATATGGTCGGCCGTTAACTGCCATGGTCGAATAAATTATTATAATATTACTGTAGTACATTATATATTGTCCACGTTATGTGTTTTTTTCCGGTAACCAGGACCCATGCATAAATAAATACAAAAACTTTGACTTTGACCACCAAAACCTAGGTAACCTATGTCCAAAAGGTTCTGTAAACAGTAAAAGCCGATTTAATCATGTTTATCAAAACCATGCTTTCAAACAATGCACAGTTGAATCCAAACGGCATATGACTATTACGAGGTCAGCTAAGGATATATTCAAGAACATATACAGGTGTCCAGTAAATAGCACGACATACTGCAGGGGGTGACAGATTGGGTCAATACCTACCAAAAAAACACAATATATGTTCAGCAAAATCTTACGGATTTACAGTAGTACAAACTTTTCCGTAATATCGAAAAATCTCTACCTTGACACAGATTTTTAAGCATCTCGTAATGAATAAATAATAAATCGCCACAAACCCACGACCCGTTGCGCAGCAGCCGACTATATCAGCCATTGCACCAACCGTTTTTTTACCTCTAATTATTTGTGAATAGTTACTTTACTCATTGATAAGTCTTTATTCTATTAAAAACTAAAATGTTTTCAAGAAATACAAGTTTTATTTAAATTTTCACAGTACAATTTTCTTATCGAAAATTTTGTACTACTGTAAATCCGTAAGATTTTGCTGAACATATATTGTGTTTTTTGTAGGTATTGACCCAAGCTCTCACCCCCTGCAGTATGTCGTGCTATTTGCTGGACAACCTGTATAGCCACAAAAATTCGAATCGTTAGGGCATTAGTGCTTTCGCTTACGGTGCTGAGAGTGATAAGAAAAAGATAGATACGGTTGGTGCAATGGCTGATATAGTCGGCTGCTGCGCTCCGTGTCGCAGGTTCGATTCCCGCACGGAAAAAACATTTGTATGATCTGCAGGTAGTTGTTCCGGGTCTGGGTGTATTGTATGTGGAATTCATGTCTGTAAACGCACCCACGACACAGGAGAAATCCTAGTGTGGGGCAATGTATTAAAAATAATTGACGGCCGATGTGGTGCTGGAGAAAATTGCTGTAGATATCATGGACAGAATATGGAACCAACGTTTCTATGCTCCACTCTAACTCTGTCTGCGTCAGACAGCACCTACCTTCCATTGTGCAAGGCCACATTTCTCACTTCTTTGGATGTATTTCACGGCGAAGAGACGCCTTGTCGTACAGGAAAAAGGTGTAGGTGCAAGAGAACACGGCAAATCGCCAATGCGCTGGACCGACCAAGTAAAAGCTGCACGTCGGTCACCTACATACATGTACCAGAAAGGCAGCGATGTGAGATGTATGGTGACGTAGCGAAGCGAGCCACTACTCCTTGTGTGATGACCATGTATACTTTGCCAAGAGTGTAACGAAGAATAAAATTCAACAAACCGCTCTTTTTAAAGCCATACACTCCGACGCTCCGACAACTCGCAACGTCTTTTCGTCAACAATACCGCAATGCCTCAAGACGAAAGTCTTAACCAGTGTGTGTTACCAGTGATGACATATGAAACAGAGACGAGGTCACTCACAATGGGCCTCATAAGAAAGATCAAGGGCACTCAGCGAGCTATGGAGAAAGCTATGCTTGGTATTTCTCTACGAGATCGAATCGAAAATGAGGAGATCCGTAGAAGAACTAAAGTTGCCGACATAACTGAAAGGATTGGTAAACTGAAGTGGCGATGGGCGGGGCACATTGCTCGTAGAACCGATGGCCGTTGGGGCAAAAAGGTTCTTGAGTGGAGACCGCGCACCGGAAAACGCAGCGTGGGACGACCTCCAACGAGGTGGACAGACGACCTGGTGTGGGTCACTGGGAGTCGTTGGATGAGGGCAGCATGTAACCGCTCCTTGTGGAAATCTAAGTGGGAAGCCTTTGTTCAGCAGTGGACATCCTTTGGCTGATATGATGACTCCGACAATGTCCAATTGTTTCAAAGATGCCTCTCTTATCGTGCTTAATCACCAGTACTGTCTGCTATAACATGTTTTTATTGTCATTACTCCTTAATACGGGGATGGGATAGCAGTTAGAAGATAGGGATTCTTCCCCACGATGGACATCTGTATCCGTTTAAATTATTGTTGCCCAAAAAGATCCACTTTCGTTCAACTTTTTATGAATCAAAGATATGAATTTTGCTCGGAAACTTGTTTGAATAAAATATGTTCAAAGTGGATACTCGAAAAGTTTGAGTTGTTTTTCTAACAAAATGTAGCTTCTGATTTCATGTTTTCCTGGTATCTATCTCTATATATATAATCCATCTTATAATAGAGTGTAAAGTAGAGAAAGAATGTCTTGATATTATGCCTACAAGTCTTCTTATTTATGTGACTTTGAATATATTCTGTGTTCATTTTTCAAATATGTTTGGCTAGCCATGGCGTGCTTCAAACTTATTTGTTATGATCACGATATTTTTCTGACGTATTTCTTTCTTTCTTTCATGTGGTTAGTGGCCAACCTTGAGTCAGAGTTTTTCAGGCCGCTCAAAGGCTTAACGACTCCCGTCTAATGACAGCAACCGGGACCGACGATGATTTTACGTGCGCTCCGAAGCACGGAGACGCTCAGTTCAAATATAAATGACCAAGCGTTCACCCATCTGTAGACTGACCACGCCAAGCGTTGCTTCACCTCTTCGATCATTTAACAATCAGTGAGTGTAACTAACTATGAGCGCTATAATATTTTCTAAAGTAAAAATAGCCTAAACTGTACCAAAGAACCATGCTACCCAACATCGAAAGCTCCATTCAAATCCATTTAGCGGTTTTGGAGGTAAATAATTACAGCGTGAGAAGCAAGTCTCATATAACATAAGCAAGACGTATATATAAAAAAAAACATTTTATCTGTGCATACAGAGCTGAACATGTCATTATATTTCATGCACGAATTACTAACACTAAAGCAGAAGTACTTCAATGATTCTCCATATGAGTATTGGGCTGATTTCAGCCAAAAATTGTCTTCTGCTAGACAGAAGCCTCCCCCAAAGATTGCCACAACGACCGATATGGGTTTGTGTTGCGTGCTCATTGGGGGGTCTTGCCATAATCTCCACGCTTGGTAGACGGGTTAGCGATCCCAGTTGAGTTATAATTGTACTTGAAGAACGCTGCCTCCCATCCTCCGGCTAATTCCAAAGGCGCCTTTTACGACACCCATGGTATGAGATAGGTTGGTGGTATTCTTAGAATTCTTAGAATATTAATATTGGGATAATAAGAAATCGGCTATAACGGCACGGTTGGCGTAGTGGCTAAGCGATTGGCTTCCTGTGCTACGTGTCGCGGGTTAGATCTCCACACGAAAAATTATTTGTACGATCTGCAGGAAGTTGTTCCGGGTCCGGTCTATTGCATGTGAGATTTATGTCTGCAAACTATACCCACGACACAGGAGAAATCCTAGAGTGGGCATCGTTTAATAAAAGAAATGAATATTGTTTTAGTAGGCAGTTAAATCTAAATCTGGCACTATAATTGATTAGCAAATAAATGAAATATTATTAGCACATAAATACATCTTTAGTCAGCTTGATATTCATGTGTTTGCAAAATAAATAGTCGTGCTACAGCAAATAATATCCATAAGCCATAACTATCACAGTAAGTTAAGTTGCAGCTGGGGTCGCCCTAGGGCCACAGCACCCGGCACCCGGTTACGACCTCTATCAGTAAACACTGTTAGCCCACTCCCATACCCAATAAAGGGATCGTTGAAGAACTGTCTCACGCCATCCCTTTATTGGGTCCGCATTAATAACCATTTGAATTATAGTCATTCTAAAGAGTCTCTTATAGTAATTTTTTTTCAGCAACAACCAGTTGGATAGCTTGTTGGGGTCATTTGCGTTAATATGTGTCGATTTTCATGCTTCTCGACTAAACGCTTAATACGTATGATTGGCTCTTATCGCATTACCTTCTGCGCTCCGCGTGCCAAAATGTGAAAGGACACAAGGAAACTCTCAGCAATAAGATATATTTATTAACAATTTATGCACATACAGAAATAAAATAAAGATGAATTTGAAGGAACAGATAGAACGGAACTGCTTATTTATTAATCTAACAGGAGTGTTTGAACTAGAATAAATGTAGACACAGGGTATATAGGAGTAAATAAATAAAATATATAGAAATATACAATAACATTAAATCTATATGAAATACACAATTTTTTACATACATACAACATCCAAAAATATATACATACACACAACATCCAAAAATTAAAATAGAATATATGCGCAACTATGTTGATGACGATAGTGCTCTATAAGACATTTCTTTTAAATAGACCCACAGTTTTCGAGTTTGTTTTATCAGACACGGTTAAACAAGCGGGAGCGAATTCCAAAATCAAACAGCTGTAATTTTATTGTGAATTAATGTTATCTTTTCTCTTTACCGGACACAATTCAAAACTGCATACTAATATTCTTTTTTGGAAAAAGTCGCTACTCTTTTCCCGGTCTAGGCAAAGCACCCAAGACGCACAACGACGCTTTCGCGCGTGCATCGAAAAGATCAACGAGGTAATAAACGCTAAAATAAAAATTAAATCACGTATCAAATAACATAGATCTATACCTACGTTGAAATGACAGAAAACGCTTTTGATTTTCTAACAGAATTTCCCACAGGAATAAAAGCGACGATATCGCATTTCAATGACACATGAAGCGATTCGGTAGCAGTCTGACACGAGTTGTATTTAATGTCATCTACCATTGGCGGGTAAAAAAACATATTTAAAGTGGAGGAATGAAAAAGTTATCCTTCTAGAAGTTACGTCAACTATCCGCTTGAAAAATCATACGAAATCACTTTTGTAGTATACACAGTTGTGTAAGAAAGAAAAATATTTATTTTGGTCCCTCACAACAAATAAGATACTTGAACAATAACAATAAAAAATTGGCATACAACAGATATATATAATAGAGGAAAAATTGCTGTACGGATCCAAAAATGGAATATCTCAGCACATGCTACAACACGAAGTGTTGCAACGCTGATTTTCAGATAGGACCTTAGTGGCCTGCGGACACGCACGACGATAAAATACGTTAATATTATTGATTTTTTTTTTTTAAATTAACGAAGTTTTGGTAATTTCATTGAAAATTTGGTAATGTACATTAATTACATTGTATTCTTAAGTAAAATATGACAAATACTGCATTTAATAATATAAATAAAATAGAGTAAAAATAGTGTACAATCACGAAACAAATATTTGTATTTTGTGCGTTGTATAATTGCGTTCGCTTTGTCGTTATTCGTGTATCTAACGACGCACTGTTTCTATTGTCATTGCCATATCATATTTAAATAATAATCAGAAAATAAAATAATCGTATAGTGGATGATATAATTAATTTAATAGTACCTAATATAAAAGTATTTTTATATAGACAAATTGCAAGTATTATTATTTGTAATATAAATAGGTTTGTATTAATACATGTTGCTTAGACTTTTTTGATATGTGTAGTAAATGACCACCAAAATGTAACCTCCATTTGTGCTATAAAAATAATAGGCCATGAAAAACTAAATTTCAACCCAAGGATTATTGTTTGCGCCATTGAAGTAGCCCTTGGGCCACCCCAGCTGCACCTTAACGTACTGTGAAGATATTTGGTCCAACTTAATTAAAATTTAATGTGCAATCAGTATTTTGATTTACGTGGTAATAGAGCGTAAATTTGTTCGCTTAGATTTAGTGGTCATATTTGATTCCGTTTCAAAATCTTATAACTTAATAATGTTAGAGTCCAGAGGGTTGGGTAGCTGGATAATGTCTAAAATCCAGGTATTTAACCAACTTGCGTTGCCTATTCTCACTTATGGCCCTGAAAAAAACCCGACGAAAGAGCACATTTGTAAAATCAGAGCGGCTCAAAGAGCTATGGAGCGCGCCATGTTTGGCATCGGCCTGATGGATCGTGTTCCCAACCTCAAAATTCGATGTTGCACGATAGTCGAAGACGTGATGGGAGGGTGTGGACATGCTTCAAGGCTAAAGTGGAGATGGGCAAGATACTTGGCAAGGCGAAATGAAACCGAAACAAAGGCAGTCACCAAGTCGTATCCAAGAGATGGGCAGACGACGATATCAGGCATGTCAGGTGGAAATGGATAAGAATTGCACAGAACAGGAAAAATTTGCATGAACTAGAAGAGGCAGTATACCCAGCAGTCAGTCCACCCGCGGTCCGCGCTGATTAGATATTACAATGAATTCTGATAGCAGATTCAGTTAAGTTCCAAAGTCAAACAATAAATAACCATTTATCTTTGGACTTATCAATTTACATGTACAAATAACATGAATGCTGTCTATTTGTAACCATAAATCGAAATTTTAAAGCTGGGTACCTACTCAATACCTAAATGTTGGCACGCGAAACCACCATTCACGAGTATTTGAACGATTTTTTGTCGTATTCAATCGCGTCAAGCAATTCGATAGGTAATAAATACAACAGCTAGCTATTTAAGACAAACACTATGAAAGAATTTCTAAAAATACATCTGTTGTTTAGGGATTTAGTTCTCGAATTTCTTTATTGGATTTTCGAGGTGGAATGTTGATGTGGATGTTTTAGCTTAAGGAATTGCACTGCTGACCGCGCCGGCGGCATCGCATCGGTAGATTAGGCATGATACTATCCGTCATATTCTCCGCCATGTATCCGCACGCGTGTTGCATTATATCGGTGGACTACGGCCAAAAATACGGCTCTGTGAGGTTTTATTGTTTTTCTTTGTTTTAGCTTTATACAGACTCTTTATGAAAGCCTTTTAACTGTGTCTCGGCTTTTGCAGGTATTTAAGTACTAAATGTAATGTATTATTTTGAAATTTCGAGTTACCGGCACCGAATAGACCACATATAGTACACACACATTCACATGTATTACATTTTTCTCCTACACATCAGTCCCTGATCAGCCTCTATTGAACAAGGGCCTCCCAATGATGTATGAATGAATGAAATTATTTTAACATTTTATATGCATTAATATCAATAATTTATCATTTACTATGAAATGAAATTTTCAACAATCATCACCTTCGATGTTGTATGTTGCTGTAGCAAACAGGCATGCGGCCCGATTGTTAGTGAGCGATAACTGTAACCTATGTACGCTTTACACCAGAGGTATCACTCGCGCGTTGCCGACGTTGCAAAAATCTTTTCACGCCCTTTTTGAAGAGCTACATGCTGTTGTTTCGTGGGGAAACCTCATATGTACTATCGTTTCTCATTCATTAGGATATTCGTAAATAGCACTCTATTTTCACGTGTGAATAATCCAGATATCCCAATAGGTACTTGGATTTTTTGGCCTTACAGAACCATTTAGCTACTATACAGCTGTATGCGTGTGTAACAGCATTGTGGACTGCCAAGCAATCAGTCTTATTTTAATAGCACTTTATTATTATTGTTAGGCTATCCGATAAACAATAGCGGAACGTGGCGCCGTCTGATGTTTAGTAGCGATACTAAGGTGTGCAGAAACTCATGGAGTGTTCTGGATAGTTCTTCGTAAACAAGACACATAGCGCCGTCTGTTATCTAGTAGCTGTACTACGGTTTGTAGTAACTTCCAGAATATTCGGGATTGTTCTATGTGGCGCCATCTGTTGTCTAGTAGCAGTACCACATAGTCTGGAAAATTCTAGAAAGCGAACACACGACGACGACACAGTGAAGAACAATTGGAATACCACCAGGCAATCAGCTGTAAGTTTTATAAGCGACATTAATTGTAAATAAGGATTAAATTGCGTGTACCGTGCAAATTGGTAAATTTAATTTATCCCGTACCCCGGCTTGTAACATTATTATAATACTTCATCCAACTCACACTGGCAGTACATTATTTTCACTTAACTTAATTCTATTGTAACTGTCACAGTGTAACATTATTCAATTATTGTAAAGGAGTGTGTACGGTGTTTCTTGCCGGTTCTTCTCCATAGGACCAACTACTTGAAACCGTACGACAGCATCTGACTATTCATAAGTCCCTGTAAATGGTTTATATGAATAAAAATCCTTTGAATTTGAATTTGAGAACCCTATTTATCCTAATTCCACTTGAAGCTGTCTAAACCACAATAAATGCTCGCAACAAATCTACAAAAAAAACTCGACCACATTTAATTAATTGTTTTCTCAACGTGACCTCTAAACAGTTTGCCTCTCATTAGGTTTTTATAGACGTTTTTAAACCAATTAGTCTTGTAACGAAACACTCGCTATAGGGTGACTTCAGATCCACAGCAAGTGCACGGCGTTGGGGAAACAATTTATGTGTCTGAGGAATTTGCCCACTCTCTAACATTTTGCTCGAAGGATCGGTAATGCAATAAAATGCAGACAGACGCCATTAGAATGTAAAGCTTTGCGTAACTTTTCCCTGGCTTTATTTTACATTGTTCGAATCACGTGACTTAGATAGCTACGTCAGATATTATTTTTTCTTTGTTGGACTTCTCGCTAACCCTTCTTGGAAGTGTGGATGCTTAACCGGTCGTTTCTAGCGAAGCCAAAGAGGCTTAAAATTAATATTTAACCCTAAATTCTAAAACTTTTGTAAGCTATTGTTTTGGGGACGGCTGGATCGGTATTATTTAAAATACATTAGAGAACATTTAAAACTACAGGCTCGGCACGGGCCGGCTCGAGCAAGAGACAGGGGGGAGAAGTAGTAACTTGAACTGGATGGTGACGCGGCGATAGGCCTCCGCGACGTCGGTGAGGCGGACATCCTCGGTGTCGAGGGCGGTAAAACGGTCGGGTGTTAGGGGAGGTTTTTGCTTTAAATCTCAGAGCGATATATACCGTCTTGCTTTTACTCGTCAATTATTGAACACTGAACTAAGTCAAACTCTTAGCGAATATAAATCACGACTAAAAGCATTTGTTAAAGCCACACTCCATTATTGTTTTACATCTTGTTAGACCTAATGTTTCAGGAACCGTTCCTTATCATACCCACGAATTTCAACGCCCGCGACCCCCGAGATGTCTTTGATACCTAGACTCCGAGATGCTCATTGTTGCACTCACGAATCGGTAAAGGAACGGTGGGGTCAAACGTTAAACGTATATCTAGATCCCAACTCGCTCAGTAAATCAGAGCCGCTCAGTCACTCTGTCACTTCGCGGAGAACGAAGAGCGGGTGACGAAGATATGGTCTATTGAGTGAGTAAAATTCGAATCAATCGCTCTCTCGTTCAGAAGCGAATTAAGCGAAGAAATTAATTGAAACAATAATTGTGCTCTGTGTCACAGTATGGAGTATGCACAATTACCTAATTCAAGATTTTAAAACGCGGCTAGATTATAGCAACATTAGTACGACACATTTTATGTAGATAACAATAACCTTTCCACCCAGTCGCTCTTTCTAATAATAAGCCCAG
This sequence comes from Diloba caeruleocephala, assembly GCA_947459985.1. Taxonomy (NCBI): domain Eukaryota; kingdom Metazoa; phylum Arthropoda; class Insecta; order Lepidoptera; family Noctuidae; genus Diloba; species Diloba caeruleocephala. Next base: position 4,840,998 of record OX381625.1, on the reverse strand, counting down.
ACACAGATACAAAAGATCCAAAGATATAGTTGCAATGAAAGTGAGCGAGTGAGAGATTCGCTCTTTGAGAGAGATATATATCTTTTATATATCTCGCTCGCGAGCGACTCATCTCTAACCGTTAGTTAGGTAGTCAGTATCACTGATGTCATTATACTGAGCTGCTGGCCCTTTGGCACTAAAATTTTGCCACTGTGCACGATATGTGTTGCACCTTTAATTTAGTTTTTTGATTCAATATTTAAGTTTATTTTTATTGTGTAAGCTGTTTGTGCCAATAAAATCATTTTTCTTTCTTTCTTTTCTAACTCTTGTTCAGAAAGAAAAATGAGAAGAAACTGAAAAGTGTCAGAACACAAGGTGTCCACGACAAACGAAAACAAGTAAAACACGATTGTAAAAACATAAATAAAACCCGGCTGTGTAAAAAATAACATTCCCACATTTAAATATTATACCCTGTGTCACTTCCACAATTAAGCAGAATCTAACGACACCTCATATGTTAAAATCTATCTAGCCGTTTAGGCTACAGAGTGTGCCAAAGAAATAGACATACATACATTAGGGTGGCGCAAAAAAAACCCTTTAATTTTCTTTTTTAAATCTCTATAGTAATAATGTTAGTTTTTGATGTTTTAAGAGTTTCTTATTTTTTTTGGTCTATAAAATTATACCGTAACGAGAAGAAAAACATCGATTATTGGCATTTTTTTTTATTAAAAAAAAATTGAGTGACCTCTTAATTTTTTTTGAGCTGTCCTTTGGATCGGGCTCTTTAAACATCAAAAAATAACATTTTTTCACTCGAGTCAAAATAAAAATAGTCATTTTTTTGCGCCACTCTACATAGAAGACACTCGACAGACATTGGGATCCTCCTGGGACAGTCAGGTAAAAAAGGAAAAAGACTTCCAAATATAAATAGGTTGAGCGATCACCCATCCGCCTGCCAAGCGTGTTTACGGCCTGATATGAGTATGTGAGTGTATTCTGTAGCTATCCTTTTAAGTTTTAAAAATTCAGGTGGGATTCAGAAAAGATATTTCTTTCGGCATATTTAGACGAAAAGGCTAGTTATCTCAATTTTTATAATCAAACATTCTTTAATTAGGTGTAATCAAACAAAAATCAAACGCTAACTTAAGTCCTAAATGCTTAATAAATTGTGAATGACTATAAATTACTATGGCGCTACAAAATTTGGTCATTATCCTTTCAAGTAGCTTATCTGTCATTCCCCTGGTAGGTTCAAGTCCACGCTTGAAGTAAGGTACGTAGATTACTCTGATAAGTTGTGATAAATGGGCGTAATTCCCTACGGAATTAATTCCTTATCTTTTCGAGTGGCTTTTCGCTTTTCCTCGTTGATTTTGTTCAACTTAGTTGGCATGTGTTCACAGTTTAGTTGGGCGAATTTATGGACCTGTTGTGTTTGATGCACGTTCTATCTAACTAATGCAAATACAGGCCTTACGTTATCCTACTGCTACTAAGATTATGTGAAGAACAATTTTAGAGTGGTAGTAGGATGCACTTGATGTTATCAGATTCAATTAAAAAAAGATGTGTCTATCTACATCACGTTAATTAGGGTCCGCTTATATTTCTTAGTTCCTTTCCTTATCATTTTAAATTGTATATTTTCTATATTTTTTACGTTGCTAACTGCTAATTTTGAACATTTCCCAACGCCTATGGGCGATTCATCCGCTATTATGAGAGCCAAAAAATATGTAGATTAACGACAAGGGTGTGGAAACAGATCAACCACTATATTACACCGGTCTTGTACCTATAGGCAACTTAAATGAGGATAGAGAGAAAAATAATAAAATTACTGATAGAATGCTTGTACTGGTATTCGACTATAACTTTATTAGGAAAAGCGCTTGATGTAGCTTAAGCGAATACGCGAAAATGTAGGTGTATCATCACCTCTAGTGTGATCATACGAGGACCTGGAGCCTCCCTTAGGTGCCGAAGATGACCGCTCCAGTGGTTTTAGCCGGTAGGAGTCCGGCATACCCCTTCGCTCTTCCCCGAGGCGAAGGAAGTTCATGAAGAATTTCCACTGGGCACCAATAAAAAATAAAAAATAAAGGTGCATCATCATATCAGCCATTTATACACCCACTGCTGAAGAAATGCCTCCTCCAAAGATTTCCACAATTGTGTCGTCATTTTGGGGGGTAATTGCCGATACTCACCACGCTTGGCAGGATGGTTGGTGAGCGCAGTATGACTAATATGCCACAGAAGGGACGCTACTGCCAATCAATCCCTCTGGTTTAGAGTCCCTTTGTCGCCTCTTACGACATCTATGGGAGGAGATGAAGTGGTGCTATATTCTTAATCCGGACACCACACGGAAAGTAGTAGGTGTATACATATTTCATAATTGAAATTTTTGCGAACCGTACATCATTACGTTCTACCGGGTACAGGGAAGTCTGCCGCCACAAAGGCTGCTACAGGTGTCGATCGATGCGACGCGCCGGCCGGTCAGGCCGTCGAACCAACGCAACACCCGGTGTTTCACTACGTACTAGCGCTACTTGGAGTTATACAATATATTATGATTGAAATAATACGTTCAAATGACTTGTTTATCTGAAACGATACCCAATTTCTTCCTGTGGGTGCTTTAAAACGGTCCTTCGACAATATAATATTATGTTCACTAGAAGGCTATGCTGCTTAATATAATTAATGGATAGCTCGTTTGAGGACAGATTCTTAAAAAAATTACTAATTCTCACAAGGACAGATTCTCATAACAACGCATTCTCAATATGACAGAAATTGTACACAACTCTTTGTAAAAGTTGCCGAAATATCTAGGTCGCCCTTGGGGATACCCACAAGAAATTCTTATATTTGTTGCCGGATACCACAGGTGCGTATAATATGTATTGTCCCAAGTATTACTACTGCTCTTTCCAGACCGTTTCGGCCACGGCGACAGCTTCAGCTCTGCTATTGTTAGAGTTCGTGTGCTTGCATGTGACTTACATAGCCAATCTTACGCGAGAGATTCTCGCACATGCTGTGAGTACACCGTCTACATATGTGTGTATCATTAATTGCAGCAGGTGCTTGGGATTTCAATGTATCCCGGCTTGCATCGAGATCAATGCGAGGTTGAGCTTCAAAATCTGATTCTTTGATACAACCAGAGCTCTCCAGCCTAGCCAGTATGGCACACTGCGAGGGCCCACGACATTCTGTACTTAAAATTGTATTGTTGCCCCAAGTATCTATTATGTAGTTGGGCGACTATATTTTTAATTATGTAATTTGCTAATTATACAAAGATTATGAATTATGGTTACGTGTCATCATCATATCAGCCAGAGGACGTCCACTGCTGAACAAAGACCTCCCCCTTAGATTTCCACAACGAGCAGTCACATACCGCTCTCATCCAACGACTCCCAGCGACCTTCACCGGGTTGTCTGTCCACCTCGTTGGAGATCGTCCTACGAGCAGTAATGTTTAAACTTTAGACATTACTGTGCTCCGGTTAGAAGGGCACTGTAGCTAGTGAAATTACTGCAGGGCATAAGAGACTACATAACTTTACATCTTGAGGTGACGAACGCAATGTGATACCTCGCAGGTCTAGTCCTGGGTGGCGTTCCAATTGTTATGGGCAGTCAAGTCACTTACCACCAGGTGAGTAACTCATCTCGTCGCCAAGTAGTATAAAAAAAGATACTTTCCTCGAAGAGAGTACCCGTAATATAAAAACATTTCATTTCAAATTCCTGTGGACGCGTGTTTCTTCGTGCCAACTCATTCGTACTTAGAAGTGATAAAATATTAACGATTGAAGGAATACCTTCAGTGACAATATACGTATTTACCGGCTGGGTAATTTGTATAGGGTATGGAAAAACCGTTTGCAAAGGAATCAATCAATACTAACTGTATATATTTGTATTCTTGTCCTGTCTTGTTTCTATACCGTTCACCGCCAAGTATAGGGAAAACCGGGATCAGGGATAGTTCGATTGCTAAGAGATTTAAAATTGGATAACAGGAACTTCATCAATATCATATCAGACAAAGGACGTCCACTGGTGAACAAAGACCCCCCCATAGGTTTCCACAATTATGTCGTAATTTTGGAGAACTTACCAGTACTCGTTACGCTTGGCTGGTGGGCTTATGAGCCCAGTATGGATACTGATCCACAAAAGGGACGCTACTGCCCATTTCTTTAGAGTTTAGAGTCCCTTAGTTGCCTTTCACGACATCCACGGAAGAAGATGCGAGTGGTGCTATATTCTTAACCCAAAAACCATACGGAATTTTAAGTACTAAGACAGGCGGAAAGAGATTACTTAAGGTTTTGTTTGTTTGTTTTAACAATTCGCCATCGTCGGAATACTCATATTCTTTCGCTACTTTACAGTATATTATTCATTACTTCTTCTCCCTTTTACCTTAAAAAACGCTTCGAGTTCCTCGGTGCCACTCATACAAGATTTCTAAGATCATCAGAAGACCTAAGACTTAAAATGCCAATGCATTCCACAAAATTTATTGATAGGTCCTTTACGGTTCAGGCCGCTCGTTTGTGGAATGCATTACCAGTTTTAATAAGACGAGCTCAGTCAATATCAGTGCACTAAAGACTAGTGAGGGAACATTACTCGTCACTGTAATTATTTATAATAATTAAAATAAAAATAAAAAATTTAAAATTATTTATAATAAATAATTTTTAAAGTTTACTATCTATTACATCTGAATTAACAGTTTTTCTATATTTTGTCGAATTAATTATAGATTGATTTGTATATGTGTATATGTATTTATATAACTATATTATTTGTGTACATTCTTCATTATTTGTGTATTTAGGATAGTATACCTATTTTAGTTATATCATTATGTATCTGTGTCCACCATCGACTGCCGCATATATTATCCAGTTTAGTATTTCTCCATCCTAAGGTGGCCTGGAAGAAATCGCTGAGTGCGATAAGGCCGCCCATTATACTGTAAAATTTACTTAAGCAGTAATGTTTTTGTATCTTTTACCGATTGGTGTACAATAAATAGAATAATAAATAAACATTATTATTTATTTAAATAGGTAGCTCACAGTAAGGAACCGTAAACTGATCATTATTTGCATGTTTTAGGTCTCATAGTTATGGAGATATCAAATGGCTTCTTAGCTTCGCACGGGTTGCATGCATAAAGCTCATTTGTCGACGTTCACCCGAGCTAAAAATATAGTCAAAAACTTTGCCGAAGAACAGCTTGGAACCCTATTCTAATTTATTTAGTGATTTGAGGAGAAGAGTCATCATCGTCATGATATCAGCCAAAGGAGGCCGTCCCTTCACTTCAAGTGAAGAGGTTGCTAGACTCCAGGAGGAGGATGCCTAACTAGTCAGGGAGATGTCGGCCTACGTGAAGAGCGACGATGCTCTCAGGGCCGATGTTACAGCGGCCCAAACAGCGCTCGGTGATGAGGGAAAGCTACATTTGGTTAGGGTGTCGTCTGTTGCAGACCCTACCATCCGGCCCAGGGTGGTGGGTGCTGATCTAGCATTTTGGCCACCAAACGCGGAGGCCCAGCTTCGGCTATCCATTGCCCCGAGGGCATGATGGACGTCAAGTTAGCCGCGTTACAAGATCGGCTACTGCCAGATCAGGACCTTCGCCCGCCCCTTGCGGCTGAGGGCAAGCAGACGCAGTCGGCACTCAGGCGCAGCAAACTTTTGATGCGAAATGTGCGGCCGCTAGGACGGTGGAGTGGGTCAGGCAAAAAGGTATAACACCGTTTGATGCCGCCTTAACAGAATATAGCCTGCTAGATCACGGACTCTGCCATACATATTGTACAGCCCTAGAGTGGCGGTGATGTGCTAAATACATCACCGTACGTGCAGGTCGGCCCAACGAGGGCCAACAGCTAATGGTCCGTATCCAAACAGTACTCGTGGTCTATCAAAAAGCGGATCCAGGTCACACTGCGGAGTTTTTAGTGGGTACAATTACCCTCATAACCATGCAGTCTCTCCGGACGGCGTGCGATGAAGTTAAGGCTGATAGTCTGGCAAGTCTATAGCGAGAAGTGCATCTTCCCGTCCGTGCCGTGCAAACTGCATGGTCGAAAAAATTGGAGTACAGTGGTCTCCTTCTGTGAGAGCGTCATGCTCAAGAAGGAGGCCGCAGAGAAGGAGAGGGCGTTGAGTAAGAACCACTCCAGCGTTCATGTCCGACACGCCTGAGTCCCCTGATGTCACTATGTGGCAGGGGGCCTCGCGAGTAGCCCGTGCGCAGATTCGGGAATCTGCATGCTTATACCCAGTAACCAACGGGATGAGTGTGGCGAGCACGTGGTCACAGCGGGAATCCTTTACAATATCCCTCGAGATGTGCCTGGGAGATGGCTGCTTTGAAGTCGCCTTCAGACACCCCCTCTGAGATGTGCCTAAAGGCGTGGCGGTAAAGGGTGGCTCAGGTTCGTTTGTTCTCGAGAACCTGGAACCCCCCTTCGGTGTCAAAGATGACCAAGGTAGTATAAGCCGTCCGGCACACCCCTCCAACCTTACCGAAGCGCTAGGCAAAGGGATTTCATCGATTTAGAGAATATTGCCATGTACCTAGCATAATTCTAGTCCCAGTATATAATTGAGGATAACCCTGAGACTCGAACCCCAGCCTCATGTCTGATGTTGCGATAAATACTTATAAAATCTTTGTACTATTTATATGTACCTTAAATCCCTCCCGTCAGATCTTCTTAAATTGAACACCTGTGGAAGCTCTATTAATCAAATGTTCTAAAACTTTCTGATAACATTTCTCAACCAAACACGATCACCTGCAAAGCAGGGATGTACTTTCTATCTCATTGTAGTCAAAGATTGTATAATAATACTATAGCTATATGTCAGTTAGTTTACAAAGTAAATATGATTCAATAAATCTCCCCCGAGCAGCCCAATCTAAAAAGCTAACAATATTATAAGTGCATCCCGGTCACGCATCGATCGGACACACACAAACACACAGACGCAAAGCTGCGTCGTGACTGAGCAAATAAAACAAAATGCACCCCTCCTCCCCCTTTAGTCTAGTCAGTAGACAACAAAGGGTGATCCTGCAAACTTAACAACGAATGTATTCAAACTAAAACCATTCTTATTTTAACTACAAAAAGTTCATGACAACCGCAATTTTTTTCATGTTGTAGTCCAGGAAGCGATAAGTTAAGAGAAATTTAGGCTTAGCGTTTACTGATTTTACGGTAGAAATGAGGTAGTACCGCCTTATTCTAAATTGTCTATGTTTTATGATGCATGAGTACTAGTATAAAATATATCTAAGGTGGAAGTTTTATTCAGTTACTTTGTTCCAATTGGGTAACATTCCTCTCTAATTATGGAAGCACCTTAAGTAGTTTATGCTATTTTTTTATTCATACGGAATTGAGGCATTTTTAAAAGGGTAGTATTTAAACGAGTGGCTGTAAACAAACATACTAAGTGAGACTGTGACTGAAGAAGAAGAAGAGAAGTGAAGAAGTGACTGTGAGCGAATACAGTAATCTAAGACCAAGTATCTATAGACGGATAGTATTAAGCATAAACAAAAAATCTATTACTACTTCTTACGAGCACATGCGCAACGTCATATGAAAGAAACATATGTCTATAGAGCATTGTTTACAGTAAAATAATCGAATGGCACCGTTTCGTACTAAAGTAACAATTCACTTTCTGTTAAAACTGTTGTGTTAACCAAATGGTTTCAGGTCAATATATCTGTAGACGCGCAAAGCTTCAAGACGTGCGGGAACGGTTAGTGCTTTCTCTTTTTATCACACGAAATGATCGCATTAGGATGACAGGTCTTTATAACTGGAAACTTGTTCAACTTAATAGGCTCTATCTATGTACGTAGGTAATACTTTATCTTTGACAATAATATATGGGCCAAAATTATTTCTTCCGTATACATGTTTGTGGCATTGGTGTACCATAACCTACTGTGACTTTATATTATGTACTAGCTGTTACCCGCGTTACAAAAATAACGGGTCATCATCATCATATCAGCTACAGGACATCCACTGCTGAACAAAGGCCTTAGATTTCCACAACGAGCGGTTACATGCCGCCCTCATCCAACGACTTCCAGCGACCATCACCAGGTCATCTGTCCACCTCGTTGAAGGTCGTCCCACGGTGCGTTTTCCTGTGCGCGGTCTCTATTCGAGAACAATTGTGCCCCAGCGGCCATCAGTTCTACGAGCAATGTGCCCTGCCCATTGCCGCTTCAGCAGCTCGCTGAGTGACCTTGAACTTTCTTATGAGGCCCATTGTGAGTGACCACGTCTCTGTTCCATATGTAATCACTGGTAACACACACTGGTTAAACACTTGCGTCTTGAGGCATTGCGGTATTGTTGACGAAAAGACGTTGCGAAGTTTCCCGAACGCTGCCCAGCCGAGTCGGATTTGACGATTGACCTCTTTCTCGAAGTTGAACCTACCTAACTGGACAGTTTGTCCCAGGTAGTATGTCTACAACTTCGAGAACAGACCTGCCAACGGATATTGGGATGGTCACGACATGGGCATTTGACATGACTTTTGTCTTCCCGTGTTCATTTAAAGGCCCACCTGTTGGGAAACTTTGTTGATATCATCGAGCATTGTGCTGAGCTCTTGCAGCGATTCTGCCATGACTACGATGTCATCGGCAAATCGAAGGTGAGTGATATACTCGCCATTGATGTTAATGCCGAATCCTTTCCTCTCCAGTAGCTTGAATGCATCCTCCATTGCAGCGGTGAAAAGTTTCGGGGAAATTACGTCCCCCTGTCTCACACCTCTCTGCAATGGAATTGCCCCGTGCTCTGTTCATGTGCTCGGACCGACATGGTGGCGTTTCTGTATAAGCACTTCAACACTTTAATGAACCGATAGTCAATCTAGCACCGCTGCAGAGATTGCAGCACTGCCCAGGTTTCGATCGAATCGAAGGCTTTCTCATAGTCCACAAACGCCAAGCATAGTGGCAGATTATACTCCTCGATCTTCTGTATAACCCACCGCAGCATATGGATGTGGTCTATGGTACTGAAACCTTTTCGGAAACTGGCTTGTTCGGGAGAGTCTGGAAGTCATCATACCTGCGTTCGAGACGATTCGTGATGACCCATGAAAACAGCTTACAAACATGGCTCAGAAGTGTAATGGTTCTATAATTCTTCAATAGGGTGTTATCACCCTTTTTGAAGAAGAGCACCACCTCACCTCTGTTCCACACTTCCGGCGTTGTGCCCTCGAGGGAAATAAAAATAACGGATGCACCATACAAACTTTCATGCCCTCTTTTACCCTTTTACGTTTTTTAAAGGCTGAATTTACAAATAAAAAGATATTTCACCATACTATTTCTTTATTTTCATCCCTAAAAGCCAAATTATATTGATCCGAATTAAAAAAACATTTTGTCCATACAAAATTTCACCGCTTGTTTTAGCCCCGGTTGAATCTACAAAAACACTGAAATGCGTATTTCGTTATTTTGAACCAAAAAATCAAATACCAATTTTCATAGATCTAACTTATAAACTGACGGAGTTTCATACAACGTTTCAACTCCTATTTTACCACCTTAGGGGTGGAATTTCTAAAATTTCTTCATTAGTGGATGTCTACGTTATTAAAGGGTTCAACTGGCAAAATTTCAAGTTTGTATCCCCATTGGTTTAGGCTCTGCGTCGCTGATTGACGGCACGGTTGGTGCAGTGGCTGATACAGTCGACTGTTTATATTTTATATTTTAACTGAAATGGCTTTGAACAACGTATCACCTTTTTATGAATAAGATGGTTAGTTTATAATTAATAAATACTATAAACAAAAATAAAACTCCGCCTGATTGAAAGAAGAATTTTAAGTTTAGTTATTATCAGTCATTAAAAGAGAGAGAAACTTTAGTTATAATAACTCATTAACATGTAAATTAAGAGTACACACCACATTGCTGAAAATGCACTCATTAAACAAGACTAATATAGAAAGGAAGCTTGTTCGTTAAAAACCGGTCAACCGGGAGGATGAAATATTAACTTTTTCCTTCAGAATTGTAAAATCTTTCATTACAAATGGCCGACAAGACAGGACCGCATCTTTGCCTTAAAGAAAGGAATTAAAATTTGGAGGCCCTTGTCCATCGGTGGATGATAAAGGGCTGATGTGTTGATGATGATCGCATGAATCATGCGTTGCAGTGCCTCTTTCAATTATTTTGGTTATTTTCTCTGTTAGAAACATGCACTCAATTTCCAACAACAACTGTACAGTGTCGACTCAATCCGATGAATGGTAGATAGTAACGCCTTTTTTTTATTATTCATGTCCAGTGGAAATTCTACATGGAACTTCCTTCACCCCGGGGAAGGGCGAAGGGGTATGCCGTACTCCTACCGGCTAAAACCACTGGAGCGGTCATCTTCGGCACCTAAGGGAGGCACAGGTCCTCATATGATCTAGTGTGATAGCCGCCCACTGGTGCCACGCCTATAGGCACATCGCGGAGGGGGTGACTGTAAAGCGGTCCCCCCCCCCCCTTCAAACTACGGTGTGCTTACTATTATCAGTCAAAACGTTCTGCTAAACATGGAGCCCCTAAATCATTATTTTTATTAATTAATGTTGTAAGAGAGTACTATCTGAATCATTACACTTGCCAAATGTCTTACAGAAAAACATGCTATGCATATCATAATACCTATCTTTTATAGTAGATAGGTAATATGATGCAAAGATTATACTACTTAAAATTCAATCAACAATTTCATTTGCCAATTTCTTTTAATTGCAATATTTAAGAAAGAAATTTAAAACCCAAACGGTTTCATAAAAAGTATTTCTAAATGACGTCAAATTTTCTTCACGGGCCGTCGTGTAGGTACAGTCCAACGCCATCTTTCCTATGAAGTGAGAACTATTTACAGGCGTGCAATCCTTGTACACGACTCACTCGGCGGTATTAAACAACAACCTTACGCGAGTTGGGTGTGGTGACAATCTAACAACAGAGTGGCTTAACAACACCGCTCCCCGATTCCTGTACATAATTTAATCTTGCCTCTGTTTTTTACCAGGTACCTATAAGGCCGAAATTAATAATCAATCTAATCCAAAATCTTTGGATTTGAGATTGAGGATTTGTCTGTTTTTGTTTAGTGTGATCATTAAACAAAAACAGATCAAGTTCAAATTCTTAAATCTAAGCATTTTGGATTAGACTGATTATTAATTTCAGCCATTAATAATTATGCGAATTCCTTCAAACAATTTTTTTTCTTAGGTGTACACCGCTACATTTCAAGCTGTAAATTTCTAGTTTACGCTGATCCCTGATCGTATGGAATGCCTATACAATGTAAGATCAGCTCATACTGGAAATTTTGCTTGAGAAGTAGCCGTGCGTGCTATTGCCGCATCGAAATGGTTGTGTGGCTTTATCAACTTTAGAATTTAGTAGCAAGGCGATATTTTTACAGCGGTCCGCTTGTCCGTGGAAGCGGTACCTATATGCCAAAGTGATAGGATTAATCCGATCCAGTGGTCCCTTGTGTTTTATTGACATCACACCAACGCCCTAAGGCGAGGTCCATGTTCCGCAGGGGCTGCCCCTAGCCTCAGTTGTTTAGTATATAGGAGCAGCCATATCTACCTTGAGATGCCTGCGAGACGCTCATCATGAAATATAAATAAAAATAAGATTATTATTCTATTTATTTATGTACTGTTGTCTGCTTTTCGGAAACACAAAGTCATACAGCTGTTTTCTATACAAGCGTAGCCCGTGGTACATCTTAGAATTCATTTTTGATTACAATCAGGCGTGGTCGTGCTCAAACGCAAATCTATCTGAAAGAAATAAAAACTTTTCTAAGTGCGTCCCTTTCCTCCCCAAGAGTTCGCCTTCGGTGTATCTTTTCTAGAGTTTGTAATTAAAAATCTTGAAAGTCAATTAAACTTGGACAGCACTCGGAGCCCCTCGGTTTGCATTCGGTTCGAAATGGTAATGAATCGTGGAAATCAAACTTCAGTATTATAACGGTGGCATTGTCTAGGGCTCTAGGGGGATCGATCAATTTGTCTTACGATACGACTGCAATACATAATCATAATCTTTATAACAATTTAGTCAAAGTATTAAAAAAAAAATCAACATCTTCCAAGATGATGTTAAAGAAAATGTTTTTATTTCATATATAATTTATAGATTGGCAAACTTGCTTCTGGGTCATCTGATGGGAATAACCGCGGAAAGAAAAATATAAATAAATTTCCGTGGTAATAACCACCATCCATAAAAATATCCAAAGACGACAAAGACGCCTATTGCTGGACACAGGCCTCCCCAAAGATCACCACAACGACCAGTCTAGTCAGCGAGGTAAATATATTCTAAGGACGCCGCTGCCTATCCTGCGGGCGGCTAGTCTCTTATTCGTCTTTAACGACACCTATAGGACTCTTCCTATGGAGAAGAGCACCACCCTATCTCTATAGGGTGGTGCTATCTCTATAGGGTGGTGCTATTCTTAAGCGGTCTACTCAAAGCACTGCAAGGTCCTACATATAGCCGATATATATCGGCTCTGCAAACATACACACTGTACTATCCGGCTGAGATACTGCACCACACTTCATCTCCATGCAACTCATGAAACGTGAATTAAATTATTTTCGTAAAATAAAATTTATTCTTCTGTTTGGTAATAATAACGTACTGTGATGATGACCAATCCGCTTGCAGAGCGTGGTGATTCACAACGTCTTTTCGTCAACAATACCGCAATGCCGCAATGTCTTTAACCAGTGTATGTTACCAGTGATGAGATATGGAACAGAGACGTGGTCACTCACGATGGGTGTCATCAGAAAGCTCAAGGTCACTCAGCGAGCTATGGAGAGAGCTATGCTTGGTATTTCTCTACTAGCTCGAATTAGAAATGAGGAGATTCGTAGAAGAACTAAAGTTGCCGACATAGCTGAAAGGATTAGTAAAGTAGTAGTAATATGTAAATATATAATAAGTAGTAAGTGGAAATGGACAGGGCACATTTCTCGTAGAATTGATGGCCGCTGGGGTAAAAAGGTTCTCGACTGGAGACCGCGCACCGGAAAACGCAGCTTGGGACAATCTTCAACGAGATGAGTTGACGACTTGGTGAAGGTCGCTGGGAGTCGTTGGCTGCAGGTAGCTTGTGACCGCTCGTTGTGGAACTCTATGGGAGAAGTCTTTGTTCAGCAGTGGAAGTCCTTTGGCTGATATGATCATGGTAATAACGCTATCCTACTATTGTGGGTGCAGTGGACTTATAGATTGAGACAGCTTCTTCTTCTATCGTGTGGTTAGCAGCCAACCTTGTGTCAAGAGTTGTTCAAGCCGTCCAAATGCCTCTAACTTAGCTTAAAGGCTGGCTAATGACAACAACCGGGACCTCCGAAGCACGGAGACGCTCAGTTCCAATACCACTGTACGGTGACACATCCATAGACTAACCGCGCCAATCGTTGCTTAACCTCGCCGATCGTCTACCGATCAGTGAGTGCAATTGGCTATGAGCGCCTTAAGACGGCTTGAGTTATCTGAAGTTTTGTTGAAGCTGAATTAAACGCTTCAGATATAAATGATCTTAACGTGACCATAAAGTAAATAATATAAACTCATAGATGAAGGGCTATCGAGCAGGTTAACGATTCAGTTTAGCAAAGTCACTGTATTCAAGTCTTAGTACATAATTGCTTGACCACGCGAGTATGTAAAGTAACAACATCATTGAGCCCACTCCACCTTCTCTTTTTCAGCCCCTCTACTTCAAGCTGTCTCTGCGTGTGGTCGCTTTAACAGTAAACACCAAATTTTCACACCTAAATTGGGTTGCGGATGACCTTAGCCGGCAGACGAAGTTTTGCATAACTACTTCGCGCTCCGGAAACGTGGTGTTACAAATGACATCCCTTTTTTTATTTATTTTTTATTGGTGCCCAGTGGAAATTCTTCATGAACTTCCTTCGCCCCGGGGAAGGGCGAAGGGGTATGCCGGACTCCTACCGGCTAAAACCACTGGAGCGGTCATCTTCGGCACCTAAGGGAGGCTCCAGGTCCTCGTATGATCACACCAGAGCACAAATGACATCCCTATGGCTAGATCGATGGCAATAAATCATAAAAGTTGGAAAACAGCTAGTGAGTAGACCATCCAACCAACTTACCAGTGAAAATATATTAGACTAATGACGGACAGCAGGGACGGAATCTCATATGAACAGGGAATCAACAATTTTCGCAGACTTCGTTATACCTGACTCTACCCTCAGGTTTCCCTTCGGCAGCCTACTGTACATTTCTTCCAATACTTGGACAGGTGGAGGCTTGAATTTGTTAATTCTTGGAGGAGGATTTTTCAGCAAAAAAAATTTAATCTCAACATTTACTGGCGTAGTTTTAAAAACGACATTACAATATTTGTGCAGATGTCCACCCCAAGCAAAATGATTCATTTCCAAGATCAAGTTTCCTGCACTTGAATCGGATTGTATTTGTTGAAGTTTTTGATAGGGGATACAATAACAGACTAGATAGAGATACACAAATACAATGAATGACAAATAATATTGACAATTAATCCAAGGAGTACAGAAACACCACGTTTAAACTGATTGATTGACATATTCGAATAAAATTCATATTTCGTTTCTTTTTCTCTAGGTAAATAAGTAGGTTAAAATAGAAAGATGCATATACGTAATTGCATGTTTTATTTTATGATTAGCAAAGCAAATCAAGTCGTATTTGCAATCGAGATGTCCTGAGTTCGTCCTCGAACAATTGGTCGTACGCAATATGGAATTCTACCATAGTTAAAACCAATTAAATTTTTAATAATTTATGTGTACGTGTGTAAATGTCTAACACAGCTGCAAATAACTTTGGTAACCGGTACCAATGGTTCTGGGTCATGCGCGTTTACAATAAAATTATATAACTTAGATAGTTATGATATGATGTACAGAGTATATATTTCTTTATGGGTAATGTAGACGGCACGGTTGGTGCAGTGGCTGATACAGTCGGTTGCTGCGCTCCGGGTCGTCGGTTCGATTCCCACAACAACAACAATAAACAAACAAAACAAATATTTGTATCATATACAGGTAGTTGTTCCGGGTCTCGGTGTCTTGTATGTGGAATTCATGTCTGTAAACGCATCCACGACACAGGAGCAATCCTAATGAGAGGCAACGTCTTTAAATTTTTTTTTTTTAAAAAGGCACGATTTTCTGTGCTAATTTCATGTGCCATATTAACGTAGAATACCATCATCATCATCGTATCAGCCAAAGGACGTCCACTGCTGAACAAAGGCCTCCCATAGATAGAGCATAGATTTCCACAACGCCCATTCACATGCCGCCCTAATCCAACGACTCCCAGCGACCTGCACCAGGCCGTCCGTCTATCTCGTTGGAGGTCGTTCCACACTGCGATTTCCGGTGCGGAAAACCACTCGACATAATCACTCGATAACCCTTTTGCCCCAACAGTCATCAGTTCTACGAGTAATGTGCCTTTGTGTGTTTACTAATCCTTTCAGCTATGTCGGCAACTTTAGTTCTACGGATCTCCTCATTCCTGATTCGATCTCGTAGAGCAGGGGTCTCCAAACTTTTAAGTATGTTCCAAGGGCCAAAACAGTTTTAATTTCTCTGTCAGTTTTTTTTCTCTTTCCTGTAACTATATTTCTAGATTAGTCGCAAAGTGCGCGATCTAAGCGAGCTGTGTGTTGTACACAATACTTTTATAATATCAAGATCAATTTCGCGAGTACGCTTGCAGCTACCACTCTCCCGTCCCACAGACAGCATACTTCAAGCGAGAAGAACGCGCGCTTCAAGCTAGCATACAGGGTGCCGATTGCGAACAATCTGCTTGCTGATGCCCCCAGTGCCACCAGACACGCGTTCGAGATCACTCACCATAATGTACACTGACCGGAAAACAATGAGTCGAACCCTGGCTTTCGGCACTTAGAAGACGCAGACGCACGACGCAGACGACTGGGACTATCGCCGACGCTGGCCTCCCATCCTAGTTTTTATCATTGTCAAGTAGACGAAGCGTCCCGCAGGCTGAGCGATTTGTAGGAAACTTAAAGGCATCAAATGTACTCAAGAAGGCAAACAATGTCGGTTCCCGCCAGGTACCCAATGCGGCGTTTTTCATAACTCCTGCGAAACCGTCAATTGCACGCGCACGTTGTCGTCGATAAAACACATCTCTTTGGTTTTTGTACGTGTGTAATCGAGAGGCAGCAGTGAGAACTCATTGGGAACCTATTCGCAACTGGTACTACGGGCTTCTTTCTGCAGATAAAGGATAAAGTCTGCGCGTTGCGCTCATGGGTAGTAGCTAACTGAACCTCAAGGACATCAGCAGTTTTTAGAGATTGAGCTAGCCTTTGCATCGTAGAAGCCGATGAGTTTCGCGAGTGATTCATCCTCTTTCTAGGAGACACGTTTAAAATTCCTTTTAAGCTATTGAATCAAATATCAATAACAACCAAATCATAGAAAATTAATCGACACAGGTCCATAAGAATCGCATGTGGATCAAATAATGTAAGTATAAATAAAATATCGTAAGTTAGGTTAGTAAGTTTATAAAAGTTCAAGACAATCAAAGAGTTCACAGCAAAGTGCAAATCATCATCATCATATCAGCCACAGGACCTCCACTACTGAAAAAAGGCTTCCCAGTAGATTTCCACAATTACCGGTTACATACCGCCCGCCAACGACTGTCAGCGACCTTCAACAGGTCGTGTGTCCGCCTCGTTGGAGGTCGCCCTTACCTTGCATTTTCCGGTGCGCGGTTTTCACTCAAGAACCTTTTTGCCCCAACGGCCATCAGTTCTAGGAGCTATGTGCCCCGCCCATTGCCACTTCAGTTTACTAATCCTTTCAGTCATGTCGGCAACTTTAGTTCTTCTACGGATCTCCTCATTTTTTATTCGATCTCGTAGAGAAATACCAAGCATAGCTCTCTCCATAGCTCGCTGAGTAACATTGAGTTTTCCTATGAGGCCCACAGCGAGTGACCAAGTCTGTGTTCCATATATCATCACTGGTAACACACACTGGTTAAAGACTTTCGTTTTAAGGCATTGCGGTATTGTTGACGAAAAGGCGTTGCGAAGTTTCCCGAACGCTGCCCAGCCGAGCCGAATTCGACGATTGACCTCTTGACGAAGTTGGACCTACCTAACGGGACAGTGAGTCCCAGGTACTCATACTCATCAACAATTTCGAGAACAGAACTCCAAACAGATATGGATATCCACGACATGGGCATTTGACATGACTTTCGTCCTGCCCATGTTCATTTTAAGGCCGACCTGTTGGGAAACTCTGTTGAGATCATCGAGCATTGTGCTGAGCTCTTGCAGCGATTCTGCCATTGATGTTAATGCGGAATCTTTTCCACTCCAGTAGCTTGCCGGCATCCTCTATTGCAGCAGTGAACAGTTTCGGGGAAATTACGTCCCCCTGTCTCACACCACTCTGTAATGGAATTGCCCCCGTGATCTGTTCATGCACTCGGACCAACATGGTGGCGTTTCTGTATAAACACTTCAACACTTCAATGTACCGATAGTCAATGTGGCACCGCTGCAGTGATTGCAGCACTGTCCAGGTTTCGATTGAGTCGAAGGCTTTCTCATAGTCCACAAACGCCAAGCATAGTGGCAGATTATACTCCTCGGTGTTCTGTATAACATGCCGCAGCGTATCGATGTGGTATGGTACTGAAACATTTTCGGCTTGTTCGGGAGGCTGTAAGTCATCAAACCTGTGCTCGAGACGATTCGTGATGACCCTTGAAAACAGCTTATAAACATGTCTCAGAAGCGATATGGGTCTGTAATTCTTCAATAGGGTGTTATCACCCTTTTTGAAGAAGAGCAGCACCTCGCCTCTGTTCCATGCTTCTGGCGTTGTGACCTCGAGTAAGACGGAATTGAATAGCTTCTGAAGGATTTTAAGTACCGGTGTGCCACCCGCTTTCAGAAGTTCTGTCGTAGTTCCGTCCCCACCCCCTTGCTTTGTTATTTTTAAGCTGTTTCAAGGCCACGCTAATCTCGTACAGGCTGATGTCCGGGATATCTTCGGTATAGTATCGGGTTAGTTTGGTTCGCGGGTCATTGTCCGAGCCAATGATAGGTATAGATCCCGAGGTGTATAGCTGCCGGTAGAAGTTTTCAATCGCTCTCAAAACCTCTGGCTTAGTCGACGCTACACTGCCGTCCTCGGTCTTCAGCTTCATAATACGACTTTGCCCAATAGACATGTCTCTTGCGAACACTTTGGAGAATTGATTCCGCTAAATCGTCTCTTTAACACCACTTCTCTTCAGACTTCTGATAAACCCATGACATCCCAGTGCAACTTATCTATTTCTTCTTTCAGCTCAACGATCTTTTCGTCTGCCCTCAATGTGCGTGCGTTATATGTTACCAGGGCTGGTTTTCGTTTGGGGTGGTAGCTGGATCCCATTCGGAGATTCTTAGTATTCGTAGACCCCCTACGTCGCGGTTATCATGGCCACTACCATGATCAGGAATAGCGGGGCTGCCGTGAACTGGGGGCCGGTGCTTCAATTGTGTAATTTTGGGGGGGAATTTGCCAGTACTCACCACGCTTGGCAAGCGGGATGGTTTGAATTGCTACTGTTCATCAAAAGGGCAGCTGTTGCCTATCCCTCTGGTTAAGAGTTCCTTAGTCGACTTTTACGACCTCCACGGGTGGAGATGGAGTGGCGCTATATTCTTAGTCCGGACAGCTCAATGCAAAGACAGTAAAAGTAACCCCGTTTCTCTGGGTGGAGACCGTGACATCGGTATCTTTAGGGTCAGCGCAGATTAGGCGGATATTAGTATTGCGCGTGATCGATCGTGTTCTCTACCGTAGAGAAAATAGAAAAAAATGCTCTAGCTTTGGCTTATTCTCGAGAGAGAGTTGTGGATGCTCAACGGGACAGTTGGCGAAGCGAAATAGTCTCCAGCCTGGATTTTATTTATAAACTATGTAACTGCGCCTAATTGCATCCACTGCGGGACACGAACCTCGGCTTAGGGCGTTACTGGAATATCAACAAATCACGATGGGACTGCTGGATCTATACATTATGGAGGGAGTTTATCGGGTTTTTTAGCTCTACCGAGTTTCGAGGCGTGGCCTGGCGCGTGCAAGGGTTGGGGATGCGGGAAAAACATTTACTTAATCGGGTGGATTTTACGTTTAATCCGAGCTGACCCTTAACATCACTTTTTGCCAACGAAACTATAGCGTGATCTAATTCGACTTTAAAGCCATCTAGTTAGAAAGAAATGAGTGTTTAAATTAGTAAATTTAGTCATTAAGAAGTAAGTAAACCGGAGACATCAGTAGAGTACAATATATCCTTTATATAAAGGATAATATATTGTATTCCTATAGGAATAAACAAATTCACGTTAGCCTAACAGATAAATGTTTAACTTTGCTTTTTTATATTTATTTCTAATTGCGATAAAAGGTTTAAAAAAATACAATTATTTGATACAATATAATAATAATTATTATTTATTAATAAAGGTACACCAACAGCTTCTGTACATAAAATATCAAATCATCATTTCGGCCGAATGAAGTCCACTGCTGGACACAGGCCTCCCCCAAAGATCACCACAACCACCGATATGGATGTGTTGTGGGCTCATTGGGGGGTTTTGCCATAATCGCCACGCTTGGCAGGCGGGTTGGCGATCGCAGTTGAGTTGTTAATGTACTCGAAGGACGCTGCTGCCCATCCTCCGGCTAATCCCTTAGTCGACTTTTACGACACCCATGGGAAGAGATGGGGTGGTGGCATTCTGAGCCGGCACCACACGGCATATCATATAACAGTAGGTAACAATAAGTTTTGGGGTTATACAGTTGCCAATGACAGGTGAACCAACATTCCCAAATACAAGTGATAATGTTAAGGTAAAACGAGATTTACTTATACATTTTGTGGTAATAAACTACAAAAACAGTATAACAAAACTAATAGAGTAGTAGTATTATAATTATAATATAAGAAAAATAAACAAAATTAATTTACATACTAACATAATAATAGAATGAATATTTTGATTTAATGCTTTAGGATTTTAGAAAAAAAATATGCTTTCACAGCACAGCTATAAGAGCTAGAATCTTATCAATATTTAGTCGATACTAATCAATATTGGAGGACCTAATATAATTATTGCACGCCTCATAAGCGAAGCGTTGAGGTGGGTATTACTGTCAGTTTACGCACACCGAGTGATTCTCCATCTTAAAATGTCACTTTTTTTAATTCTTTATTGCTTTTATAAGTGAATATAAATAGACAAATGTTGAGAAAACACTATTTTTAACACTCATGATATTTTTAAATCTCTTTTTATTATTTAAACTAATTAAAAAATTGTTTAAAAAATTCTGTCTTGGACGTCTGTATGTGCGGATGTGCGTCTGTATGTGCGGATCGCGTATCTTGTGGTCACGATAACGAGCGAAATACTTCACTTATCGAGTTGTTTTTTTTTATAGGCTTCAGTATTTTGAGGAATAGAAGCCTATTACTTTTCACGGTATAATTCGATGTAGTTTATTATTATTTAATAAATGAAAAATTATGATGCGTGCACTTTTGGATTTTCCAACTATTTTTAGTCAACAGTCGTTTTGATCTACGATTATATTTGACCAAAATCAGTGCAGATGACTCTTTTGACGTCGTAAGTTGTATTTTACGGGAGATTGCGACCGATTAATGATAGTTTTGAAATTTGAAGTTATTAAGTTTGCATTGTGAAACTTTAAATGTAAGTATTTTAGTTTAGTGTTAATAAAAATGAACGTTTATGTTGTTATTTACGTATATAAGAGTTATATTAAATCAAAATTTCTCGAAGAGGACAAATGTGGAACTATTTCTCTGTTGTGGACCGCGACGGTAGCAAAACCGCTGCGCTCGACGATGTATAATAAATATCATACTAATATAACGTAAAAAGTAATAGGTGATTTTTAAATCACTCATCGTTATAACGCGTTATCAATATATAGCCGTTATGAACACGCCTAATGGCTGGCAACACTTTCTAAAATGGCTGTTGTCTCTAAAATTCTGTAACCGCCGCGTTATCGTTGTGAATTTCGTGATTTTGTTTCGAAAACCTTGTTGTTATATTTTATATGAAATCAAGTAAGTAGAATGTCGTTTTCATTTGGCACTCCATCGAGTGCGCCGGCAACAACAGGGCTCTCAGGTGGCTTCAATTTTGGCGCTAACAAGTAAGTAAATAGTTATGAACACATTTAAACCTATTTATTGGACCGTGGAATAACATAATACTGTTGCCCTAATAAAAACATTATTTTGTTCCTCCGAAGTCCAATAGCGCCTTTTTTTACTTGTTTATTTTAACCTCATTTTTCGTGAAACCATTAGATATCAAACAACCTGTCAAAGATTAATATTTTACGTATAAGTGTCACTTCGTGTATGCTATTTTTTAAGCCATCACATATTTCTATTACCGTTTAGGCCCGCGACACCCGGATTTGGATTGACTGCGGTTTCACAGCCATCAAGCGGACTCTTTGGGAGCACTCCAGCGACCGAGACGCCCGCATTTGGTGGTTCTACGCCTGGTTTTGGAGCCACATCCACCGCTCCGGCATTTGGAGCCACATCCGCCGCTCCAGCGTTTGGAGCGACTACTGCTCCCCCTTTCGGGGCAGCGACACCTGCCTTTGGAACGGGTACACCGGGTGCGTTTGGGTCTACAAGCACAGCACCTGCTTTTGGTACTACTACACCGGGTTTTGGAGGCACTGCACCCCCTAGCTTTGGTAAGTCATCACATGTATTAGTTTATCTCATAGTGTAGGAAATGACAGTGGTAATTCAGAAAATATTGTGAATGGAAACATAATTATTATGTCCTGCGGTTTGCACTAAGAAGAGAAGAAACATTAAAATGAGTATTCTAGACAAGATACTATGAAGATTAGACTTAAAAACAAAGCAAAGTCTGTAACTACAATCAGTAAGATAAATTAGGGTGTATATTAAAACTAATCACTTTTTACTTGAAGATTGGTTCCTTGCATTGGCATTCCTGCTTTTGGTGTTGTTTAAGGTAATATGGATCAAGTTCAGATAATAGTGAAGGGTGAGGGTTTCAGGGACTGATTTATATTTAAAAAGAACTATTATATGCATATTTTAAATTATCTATACCATTACATGGCAATAAATATGATTAGCAGGCTCTTAGACTTCTGTAACCCAATTGTGGCAAATATGGCTCAAATTTTCCCTGCAGAGTGAGCTTACAGAAGAAATAAGTTCAGCAATTGTTGTCATAATTATTTGATGTGATTACAGTAACATTTACACTAAACTGATATTTAGAAGTATAACTTTAATTTGATAGAATACTACAACCTGACCCATATTTGATTTTATTGATAAAATATAAGTAGTAAGGATTAAAATATTTTAGCATATTATTTATGAACAGGAATCTCTTATCACAGTTAGTCAATATCTCATCGTCATATCAGCCAAAGGACTGCTGAACAAAGGCCTCCCTGGGCTTGTTTGTAAGTTAAGGATGTGGATTAAAATATGGCTCTATAATTTATTGAACACCATTTACAATATTCTGAACCTATTTTAATTAGTTTATACTTTCATTTTAATCATTCATTTCATTTTAATTGTTAAAAAGTTAAACTGAGTTAAAAAAAGTTAAACTTAAACTGAGTGACAGGATAAGAAATAGTGAGATAAGAAAACGTTGTGGTCTGAAAGAAGATGTAGTGACAAAAATTGAGAAAGGTATGCTGAGATGGTTTGGCCATGTTGAGAGAACGATTGACGAAAAAGGTGTATAAGGCGAGTGTGAATGAAAGTGCTGGAAGGGGTAGACCTAGGCGGACGTTTCAAGACCAAATCAGGGACGTCTTGGAAAAAGGCCAGGTCAAGAGTACCCTAAACCGAAGAGCATGTATGAAGGGAATTTATGAAAGTGGACGAAGCGAAACAAATATGTAAGGATCGTAGCAAGTGGAAAGAAGTGGTCTCTGCCTACCCCTACGGGAGAGAGGCGTGATTATATGTATGTATCTATGTATACTTTCATCAGTGTACAATTAGCAACAGTGTTTATTCAACAATGCAGATGGATGAACATCTTTATTTTATGTATGACTGCCAGATCATAATTTACATAGTATATTATTATATAAAATCATGTTTGTACACAGGGTCCACAACTACGCCTTTTGGTGCTAGTGCTGCACCCTCATTTGGTGTTACCACTACACCAGCATTTGGCACCGCTGGTTTGGGAACAGGTGGACTCAACTTTGGTGCTGGTTCTAATGCTGCAGCACCTGCTACAGGTAATAAAAATATATTTTCAATTGATGTCATGCTAATAAGAATATGTTCACATGTACGAAGGATCACAGCATCTGTGACTTTGAGAAGTGTTTTACTTTTGGATGATAGAAAGAAAGTAATGTTGTTTATTCAAATTACACAAAAATGAAATATAGGGCCCATGAAACCCCTTGTGGTTTATTAACATTAATAATATGTTGATGCACAACATTTGGCTATAATTGTGTAGTTTATAATTTTAAAATATGTTGCTTAAAAAGTAACTACCGGGACTGACACCTAGACCAACGTAAATTAAAGACCATTTAGTCTTTAATTTATGTTGGTCTCTGGTACTTTGAATTATGCTTACTTCAGTAGAGCATTATTAAATTTTTCTATTGATGTTGATGTTCAGTTGGTTCCTTATTATTTTCAGGGTTAAATTTTGGTACTCCAGCAACTGCAACAACAGCTAGCGCAGGACTAGGTGGGCTTGGAAGCTTTGGCTTTGGAACCACTGCCTCTACGCAAAGCACTGGATTTGGTGTACTCGGTTCAACAAGCACTGCTACCACTACTACAAGCCTATTCGGTAAGCAGTCTTTATATATAACTGTAATAACAAAGCCATTAATTCATCATGGAGTAATAATCAATTTTTTAGTATTTTTTTTTTTTTTAGATTTAAAAAACGTTGCCCCACACTAGGATTTCTCCTGTGTCGTGGGTGCGTTTATATACATGAATTCCACACAGAATACACCCAGACCCGGAACAACTACCTGCACATTGTACAAATATTTGTTCCGTGCGGGAATCGAACCCACGACCCGGAGCGCAGCAGTCGACTGTATCAACCACTGCACCAACCATGCCGTCTAATTTATGCTAGTAATTTACTTCATTACATTTCTGTAATATGGAGCGTGAAGTAAATGTCAGCCAATTAATGATCGTGATTGCTTTCCTTAGCAACACCTTGTACATTAATAACATTGATAGAAATGGCGACACATATGGGCCGTGCGGCTCCATGTAGTAGAGTTTTAGGTTGATAGCTCGACTGGGGTGGTACTTTAGTTTCTCATACTATAGTAACTACGTGTAAGCATAGTTGTGTTGTAGTGAAGAGTAAAAATGGCTAGGGAAATCACCAGAACACAATGCATTCCAAGTTAAGCCTAATGGCGTGGCACCGTGCAGTGCCACATGACTGCTCCGGTGGTTTAAGCCAGTAGTAGTCTGGTGCCTCTATGTCTTCCCCTGGGTAGAGGAAGTTAATGCTGTATTTCCTATTGAAGAAAAAAGATGATTTGTTTACGTTTTGTCTCATAGCCCATGTTGAATACAGTATAAATGACTGATGTAGGCTGTTGCTTGGTTACCATACCTATAACCTAAATAGGAACCAGCCTGCCAAGTGTGGTGAGCTCAGGGCAAATTCCCCCCAAAATCACTACTTATGAGGGAGGCCTTTGTTCAGTAGGAGATATCTTTTCACTAATATAAGATAAAATATAAAAAACAAAGAATAGGCCATCTGAATCTATTCTCCTGGGTGAATATAAAGGTGATCTTAAACCATCCTTTCTCCTTTCCAGCATAATGTACCCAAATCCAAGTTCTCCATTCCGAGGTCCCTTTATACCAGTGACACAAACCTTTCAAATGTTGCCAGCAGTCACTTCATTCGCTAGACCCAACTTTGAGCTCAGCCCTATACAATGTGAATCAAATTGTGGGTACAAGGTGCTGTGTGCTAAAAGAGACTGTTATAATACTATCATGCCAAGTCACGGTGAGATGTTTTAATAGTCATTAGTAGTTGTCAGGCCTCATATTCGTAAGGTGCCCATTCCAGGACAGATCTCATGAGATCTGATCAGATCAGCAAGACGTGATGGGACCTATGTTGCTCTACAAATGCTGCTTAGTGTAGACAAGGCTTTAATTAATCAAGCCAGCCTATCGCTGCTAAAAATAGGATAGGCTTATTCAAAGATGCGCTACGTCAGTGGATCTCCTACACACAGTCCACATCAGTTCCTTCTACAGCAGTTATTTCTAATAACTTTAATATGCCGTGTAGATTTCGGCATGGATTTAGGCCACCGCCTCTTGTCACGTAGGTTTCATAAAAGATGACAGGAATGATTTTGAGAGGATAGACGGCAGCTTACTCCTTGTTTAATGCCTGGCAATTATAATATTTAAATATTGCCTCCCAACCTATCCTTAATTAAAGCCCTTGCCCATGTTAGGAAGCCCACGCAGTGGACTACTGTCTGATACCATTATGAATAATGTATAAAGTATACAAGTATAATTTTTTACATTAATTGTTAATTTTTTAGGTGCAAAATTAGGGACAACTAGTGTGACAGGAACGCTGCCATCAATTTCAGGTGTGTAAACAAATAATAAACATTGTTCTCTTAGAGAACTCTACAGTATACAAGTGTGTAAACAAATAATAAACATTGTTCTCTTAGAGAACTCTATAGTATACAAGTGTTGCTATATTTACCACTTTCGGCAAATATAATATGGTAATATTAGTAGGTATGTTGCCATACCCAAAGATGCTGCTTCTCTCTACAAAATTATTGCTTTTCTCCCGAAACTTTCGGCAAGAGAGGGAGTGAGAATACTTTGTCGGTCCCAAAATTTTTACAATATCAATATAAAGCAAATGGCAGTGTGCCGAGTCGTTAAGTTCCCTGCGGCTCGCTGCAAATGTTTGATCCATGTGGTGATACAGATGTCAGGGTTGTGAATGGGTACCATCAGATTAGGAAGATCAACCCAGAGCTGTCACAGTTAATTTTAAATAAAAAAATCCACTTAGTCCAGTAACTACACTTTTCACAAATATAAAACATTACATTACCAAATTCAATTAATTCTTAATGTTGAGCTTATTTTCTGCATTTCTTCTCAAAGGCTTTCATGTAATGTAAACGTGTAAAAGTGTCTGTTAGCTCCTAAATAGTGCTAGAGGGGGTGACCGCTTTACAGTCATCCCCTCCGAGATGTGCCAATCGGCGTGGTACCAAGGGGCGGCTCTATTGTGATCTTACGAAGGGGGGCTCCCTTCGGTGCCGAAGATGACCGCTCCAGTGTTTTAGCCGGTAGGAGTCCGACATGCCCCTTCGTCCTTCCCCAGGGTGAAGGAAGTTCCATAAAGAATTTTCACTGGACATCAATAAAAAAAAAGCTCCTAAAGAGTATGAATTAAATAGCTGTGTGCTTAAAAAATCATACTGCAATTATAATCTATGCCGTCGACCAATGATCTATCCTGACGCCATGGCAGTTCCGCAGTAGACATATATGGTCAGATTTAATGATTTTTTTATTTTTTAAACCATGCCCCATACTAGGATTTCTGCTGTGTCGTGGGTGCGTTTACAAACACAAATTCCACACACAATACACTCAGAGCCGGAACAACTACATGCAGATCGTACAAATATTTGTTCCGTGCGGGAATCGAACCCACGACCCGGTGCGCAGCAGCAGACTGTATCAGCCACTGCACCAACCGTGCCGTTATTTTATTTATTTATGTTTATTATATTTTTACCAGCTACTCCAAGCTTCGGATTAGGTGGCGCCGCAGTGAATACTAGCGGCATTGGGGTCGCGAATGCTACAAATGATTCAAAAAGTAAGTCACCAATATTGTATCACATAATTATGTTAAGTGAAAAAAGTAGCATATATTAGTCCATCATATCCTGGATGGTGCCTTAATAACTGCTAAAGTAGTGGCGTTCATAGCCAGTTGCACTCACTGATCGGTAAACGAACGAAGCGAACGGCGAGGTTAAGCTACGATCGAAGAGGTTAAGCAACGCTTGGCGTGGTCAGTCTATAAATGGGTGACCGCATACTGGGTATTTGAGCTGAGCGTCTCCGTGCTTCGGAGGCCCCGGTTGTTGCCATTAGCTGGCATTTAAGCCAATTCTTTGAGGTCTTTGCGCGGCTGGAACAACTCTGACACAAGGTTGGCCACTTGGACACGAAATCAGAAGAATTTCTATGATGTGTTGCGACGATGTTAATCAGTTGCAACAATATTTTTTATAGAAAGATAACGTTTACATTTATATAGTAATAATATAATAATATTCTTTATGTCACCAAATAACACAACTTACAATTCCTGATTACAGTACTTCTCAGAATAATTTTGAATGTTGACTAACAAAAGATAGAATAACTAGTACTATAAAAATATAGAAAATAAAACAATTATCACTTACAAGCATTAAAAGTTGTATCAAGTAAGATATGCACTATCGCCCATCTAGTATGTATTATGTATTAAAACTGTATTACGGAGAGAATAGGCCTTCTCCTTCTCAAACATAAACATATTCATAACTCATAAATAAAAAAAATAAAAGATACTTGAGAGTTTCACTTATAACAATAATTTGGTTCAAAGGAGTGAGTGCGTCCTCATACGGTGCAATATTTTGAAGGTACGTGAAGAAATTATGTTCGATACTGTTACCTTAAATTTTATCTTTGAATGAAAAACTATTGTCCTTCGTTCTTTATTAAGGCAATTTTTTATCGTATATTCCTGATAATTTATTGGGTATGATGTTATTGATATCTACTTTTCATGTCGTGCTATTTCTAACTATAAATCATATTCTTTTGTTAAGGTGAGCCACCCAAACAAAATAAGCTGCCAAATGAAATATCAACTGTAGTGGAGTCCTTCAAAGAGTTTGTGAAGAAGCAGAAGTCTTTGAGCTCTGAAGTAATGAGAGTTTCCGTCAAACCTTTGTATAAGGTATGTAAACATACACATCATATTATTTAGGTTATCATATATATTGTATATTATTATTTGTATTTATAAGAATAGCACTAACCCATCTCATCCCGTGGGTGATGTAAAAGTCGACTATGGGATTAGCCAGAGGATAGGCAGCAGTGTCCTTCGAGTACATTTACAACTCAACTGCGCCAAGCCCTGCCAAGCGTGGTGATTATGGGCAAAACCCCCCAATTAGCATACAACACAAACCCAAAACCAGTTTTGACGAGTTTGGGGGAGGCCTCCATCCAGCAGTTGACGTCTTTTGGCTGAAATGATGAATGATAATGATGAATTGTTTATATAAATCATTTTATAATTATTATTATACTATATGTTTGTACTATTTAGTTATTTTTATACAATCTGTGTGGTGTCTTCTCTTCCCATGAATGCCGTAAAAGGCGACTGAAGCTTTAAACAGTCTAAACCAAATATATGGGCGCCAGCATCCTTTCTATGGAATACAGTCATACTGGTCACTCCAACCCGCCTGCCAAGCATGGTGAGTACTGGCAAATTCTCCGCAAATGATGAGACAGCTATGGAAATTTGTGGGGGAAGCCTTTTTTCAGCAGTGTACATCCTTTGGCTGATATGATGATCTTGTTGTGCTACATACCCTATGCTTACGTGCATATCATATATGTGTCAAACGATAAGGCTCTGCTGTCTCCAATCCACTTCAGTGTATCTTTTTGGTCTAATAAACAATAAAATGAAAATAATTTATTATCAGATAATGGACGACACGGTTGGTGCAGTGGCTGATACAGTCGACTACTGTGCTCCGGGTCGTGGGTTCGATTCCCACACGGAACAAACATTTGTGTGATCTGCACGTAGTTGTTCCGGGTCCAGGTGTATTGTATGTGGCATTCATGTCTGAAAATGCACCCACGACACAGGAGAAATCATAGTGTGGAGAAAAGTAAAAAAAAAAAAAATCTTTACTTATTAAATATAATACACACCGTCTGCGAAGTAGGCTCAATTATGTCCCATGACATGAAGTTCAGTAATCCTACTGAGCAGTATGGTATCGTTTCTGTTGCTTATCATGTTCAGCACACTATTCCGGCTCCCTTGTACACGCCGCAACACCGACGCATAATAGCGTAGAAATCATTTACGCTGACCGTCCGCAAACAAGCACTGCAATACCGGAGCTGGTGTCACAAGTGGTGCGGCTATTTATTCCGATTATGCCTAAGCACCAGCTCAGGCCGCGTAGACATCAGTTACTGGCTGTTACCGGAGGCCCGCACAGTTTCCCAACCCGCTCGTCCGTTCGCTACGATGCTAAATGCTCTCCTAACATCAGCACC
Organism: Diloba caeruleocephala; assembly: GCA_947459985.1. Taxonomy (NCBI): domain Eukaryota; kingdom Metazoa; phylum Arthropoda; class Insecta; order Lepidoptera; family Noctuidae; genus Diloba; species Diloba caeruleocephala. The sequence continues at coordinate 4,811,294 of OX381625.1, read as the reverse complement.
GGAGTGTGATTTGTTTGTAGCGAGATGGATGAGATGATGGATAACAGAACAGACAAATGTATTGATTTATGTGTCATATTTTTAGATATATTGCTTTACGTAGCCAAAATGTTTATTTTTACTTCTGTTTTTTATGTTCTGTAATAATTATAACTGTACATCAAATTAGTATAATCTGTAATGTTGTACATGTATACGTGAAATAAATAAATACCGAGGGAGCAAAACAGACCTGAACATATATTGGACAATATCATAGTGGCGTCCGTACTTACGTACCGGATCAAATTGTTGTATGCAGGTGTCCCGTGAAGCTGAATCGACTTTGCGCGAGGTCATGTCGCTGAGCGGCGAGCTGAGCCGTGCGCGTGCGCACTCACGTCGCCTGCGGGTCGCCGCCGCTGCCGCGCTCGCAGCCGCTGAGGCCGCCACCAGGGACTACACCGCACCAGGTAACCTGCGGCAGTGAGCGGCGAGAAACTAACAATTGAAAGAAAGAAATAGTAGTTTATGAGAATGTTGCATAATGAGGGGTATTAAAACCCGGATGTGTGTTTAGTAGTATCACATGAGTGTTTTAACTTAACTGTTACAAAGCCAGACACAATTAAAAATCAATTGTGTCTCGCCGGCTGCCGGCAATTGACAGGCAAGAGGACACCTTAGTATGTGCAGTTTCAAACACTACTCTATCTAATCTCATACATTGGGATTAAACCTACAAAAAAAAAAAAACATTAAAAGAGTAAGAATATATATAATGGATGCTCCTTGGTGATATTAACTTCTGGGATTTGCCCTGTATCGTAATGCAAAAAAAAAGTTAGTTTAGTTTGTTAGAGAAAAAGTGTTATAATTTGTTCTATTTTTTAATTTCGGTATTGTATTTATAAAGTATGTCAATATAAACTCGTTTATAAATCAAAATCTATGATATGAGAGTAGATAAAAACTGCCTTATGATTTAATTATGTATATCTTAAAACTACATATTACCACGGTGTGTCCCATATCTGCGTCAAATTGGTATCCAACCAGCATAATGCCAGGCAGTGATACTATTGTATTTTTGCAAGCAAACATATCTGTGCGTGCGTTGCCTAGATCAAGTTTTCGTCGTACATTGGCGCAATTGTATTATTTAACATTTATTTATTTAGCTGGGCCCCAACGTTTTACCTGCCGTATAATAAAAAAAAAAGATTTATTTATAAATAATATTATAATATAATTATGCTGAGATGGTTTGGCCATGTTGAGAGAATGAATGAAGAACGATTGACGAAAAAAGTGTATAAGGCAAGTGTGAATGAAAGTGCTGGAAGGGGTAGACCTAGGCGGACGTTTCAAGACCAAATCAGGGACGTCTTGGAAAAAGGCCAGGTCAAGAGTACCCTAAACCGAAGAGCATGTATGAAGGGAATAATGAAAGTGGACGAAGCGAAACAAGTATGTAAGGATCGTAGCAAGTGGAAAGAAGTGGTCTCTGCCTACCCCTACGGGAGAGAGGCGTGATTATATGTATGTATGTATGTATAAATAATAGAGTACTTCGGCATAGACAGTTGACATACGGCCGAAATTAATAATAAATCTAATCCAAAACCTTCAGATTTAAGATTTTGAAAATCATCCATTGTTGTGTTTAATCACATTTAACACAAAAACAGATATATCTGTAATCCGAAATCCAAAGATTTTGGATTAGATTGATTATTAATTTCGGCCGATAGAGTATATACATTTATTCCATGGGTTTGATTTCTTTGCGCAGAACCCTGATTCATTTTCTAAAATAAAAGTAGCCTAAGTTACTCCTTATAAAATCAGCTATCTGCCAGGGAAACTTCCGTCAAAATCGGTTCGACCGTTTCGGAGATCAGTCTGAACAAATAGACAGACAGTTTGATATTACAAACAGGCACTTCAATTTTATTTATTTGTATAGATAATAGTAGCCCAAGTTATTTCTTACAACATCGGTCTGTCTGTTTGTTCCCGCTAATCTCCGAAACGGCTTGACCGTTTTCTACGGGACTTTCACTGGCAGATAGCTGATGTTATAAGGGATAACTTAGGCTACTATTATTTTAGAGAAATAATTAGGATTGCGAGCAAGAAAATTAAAACCCATGCAATCCAATATAAATACTCTATGTCATGTGTCTATGCCGAAGTATTCTGCGAATGAAATCGCGGGTTCCAGCTAGTAATAAATATTTGTTCCGTGCGGGGATCTCACCCGCGACACGAAGCGCAGAAAGCCAATTGCTTAGCCACAGCGCCAACCGTGCCGTCTAATATGTAGTAAGACAAGCCTTTAAAGGTGAATATTGTGTTTTCCCTAGGTTTAGAGCTAGAAGGTAGCGCTCCGCCGGATTATGTGAAGGGTTTAATAGCAGAATTGGAGCAGCAATTGATCACCTTCCGAAGACAAATGGATGTTGCCGACAAGCAGATTCAATCGTCTCCTAAACTACTTACTGAACAAGGTTTGTTTATTTTTGTTTAACGATTGCTTGTTTTTTTGTGAAAGCATAGGTGTGTTGAACTCCCGTATCTAAAAACCCGGACGGATTTTCTGAACAGCAAAACACAATATCGCCGGCCAATCTGGAAAACGAATTTTATTCTTAAACACTCACTCAACTTTAATCACTTGATTGAATATACATATACTAGTTGCCCGCCCCGGCTTGGCACGGGCAGGTAAATGCAAACCACATTGCAGTGACACCTATCGGGTCCAATCAATCCAGTCAACTAATTACCCTATACCGCCATCTGTTAGAATCTTATCGAACTAACAGATAATTATGACTTTGTCAGATACTAAACAAATAATTCTCAATAAAATAATATTGCGATTATAAATTGAGATATAAACTATCCTATCTTTTATCATATCATCATCATCATCATATCAGCCACAGGACGTCCACTGCTGAACAAAGGCCTCCCCCTTAGATTTCCACAATGAGCGGTCACATGCCGCCCTCATCCAACGACTCCCAGCGACCTTCACCAGATCGTCTGTCCACCTCGTTGGAGGTCGTCCCACGCTGCGTTTTCCGGTGCGCGGTCTCCATTCTAGAACCTTTGTGCCCCAGCGGCCATCAGTTCTACGAGCAATGTGCCCTGCCCATTGCCACTTCAGTTTACTAATCTTTTCAGCTATGTCGACAACTTTAGTTCTTCTACGGATCTCCTCATTTCTGATTCGATCTCGTAGAGAAATACCAAGCATAGCTCTCTCCATAGCTCGCTGAGTGACCTTGAGCTTTCTTATGAGGCCTATTGTGAGTGACCACGTCTCTGTTCCATATGTCATCACTGGTAACACACACTGGTTAAAGACTTGCGTCTTGAGGCATTGCGGTATTGTTGACGAAAAGATGTTGCGAAGTTTCCCAAACGCTGCCCAGCCGAGTCGGATTCGACGATTGATCTCTTTCTCGAAGTTGGACCTACCTAACTGGACAGTTTGTCCCAGGTAGACATACTCGTCAACAACTTCGAGAACAGAGCTCCCAACGGATATTGGGATGGGCACGACATGGGCATTTGACATGACTTTTGTCTTGCCCATGTTCATCTTAAGGCCCACCTGTTGGGAAACTCTGTTGAGATCATCGAGCATTGTGCTGAGCTCTTGCAGCGATTCTGCCATGACTACGATGTCATCGGCAAATCGAAGGTGAGTGATATACTCGCCATTGATGTTAATGCCGAATCCTTTCCACTCCAGTAGTTTGAAGGCATCCTCCATTGCAGCGGTGAACAGTTTCGGGGAAATGACGTCCCCCTGTCTCACACCTCTCTGCAATGGAATTGCCCCCGTGCTCTGTTCATGTACTCGGACCGACATGGTGGCGTTTCTGTATAAGCACTTCAACACTTCAATGTACCGATAGTCGATCTGGCACCGCTGCAGAGATTGCAGCACTGCCCAGGTTTCGATCGAATCGAAGGCTTTCTCATAGTCCACAAACGCCAAGCATAGTGGCAGATTATACTCCTCGGTCTTCTGTATAACCTGCCGCAGCGTATGGATGTGGTCTATGGTACTGAAACCTTTTCGGAAACCGGCTTGTTCGGGAGGCTGGAAGTCATCAAACCTGCGCTCGAGACGATTCGTGATAACCCTTGAAAACAGCTTATAAACATGGCTCAGAAGTGAGATGGGTCTATAATTCTTCAATAGGGTGTTATTACCCTTTTTGAAGAAGAGCACCACCTCACCTCTGTTCCACGCTTCCGGCGTTGTGCCCTCGAGTAAGACGGAATTGAATAGCTTCTGAAGGACTTTAAGTACCGGTGTGCCACCCGCTTTCAGAAGCTCTGTCGTAATTCCGTCCCCACCCGGCGCCTTGTTATTTTTAAGCTGTTTCAAGGCCATCCTAATCTCGTACAGGCTGATGTCCGGGATATCCTCGGTATAGTGTCGGGTTAGTTTGGCTCGCGGGTCTTTGTCAGAGCCAATGGTAGGTATAGTAACCGAGGTGTATAACTGCCGGTAGAAGTTCTCAATCTCTCTCAAAACCTCTGGCTTAGTCGACGCTACACTGCCGTCCTCGGTCTTCAGCTTCATAATACGACTTTGCCCAATAGACTTGTCTCTTGCGAACACTTTGGAGCCTTGATTCCGCTCAATCGCCTCTTTAACACTATTAGTGTTAAAGGTGCGGATATCGTGACGCAAGGACTTCCATATCCGTCTATTGAGTAGTCTGTATGCTTCAGCATCACCGGAGGACTGCAGCGTCATGGCGCGTCTTTCTGCCATGAGGTCGAGAGTGTGATCGGAAAACTTTTTTGGTCTACCTTTACGGTGGGTTTTAAAGAACTTAGACCCAACCGTTTGGACAGTTTCTACAAACCTACCATTTAGATCGTCCACAGATACGCAATGTTCTAGGCACTCGAAGCGGTTTTGGAGTTCGAGTTGAAAGCTCTCGGGGTTTTGGATCTATCTATCTTTTAAGTGGGATAAAACTGCACACAGGTAGCAAAATTTTATTAAAATCGGTTTAGGAGTCCATAGCGGACAAACAACGTGACACGTAATTTATATATATTAAGATTATCCATATAGATACTGGACGGTATAGAAGAATAGGATATAATCATTTATTCACTAACTAGGCATTTTGCCAAGTACATGACAAATTGAATGAAAGTGCTATAAAAAGTTCAGGGCTCTGGTTTCACTTTTCACTTTGCTTTCTTGTTTAGTCTTTTGAAGATCTATTATGTACAAAGAAGTTAAAATAGTTAATTTTCTTGAATAAATATAAATGAACAGTGTTGGAACTCAATATCAGAGAAAAAGTATTCAAATTTTTAATGGTTCCTTCATTATGTTGATGATTCTACCAAGAGAGAAAGTGTAACGCAATCAGGGTGCAGACTTCATGTATCTGTCAATTTGTCATCTGTCTGTCAATCAAAAAGCCAATATAGGGTTTTTGTTATGTGTCTCACTGCTGGGGAAACACTGTTACATCACTTTTTTTTTGTGTTCAGAGCTGAACATGGGCATAAGGCGGATGCACGAATCCCTGGTTGCCCTCGCCGGCCGCCTGCAAGCCGTGCACACGCAAGTCGAAGCACAGAAAGAGCAGTACCTCAACTTAAGGAAGTACATTCTCAAGGACCCTACCAACGTGTTCGACGCGCCGACCTGTAAGTACAAATGTTCTCTTTTTGAAATTCCCCCCAATATGATGACACAGTTGTGGAAATCTAAGGGAGAGGCCTTTGTTCAGTAGTGGACATTGTATGGCCGATATGATGATGTCATATAAAACTTATTATTATTATTTATTACAGTGAAATACAGCTAGTTTCACCTACCATTCTATATCTGCGATATAACCCGCCATTTGGCGGTTGTAAAAGACCTTTCCAAATAGCAGTGTGAGCAAGTTGATTTATGATTTATAACATTAATAACGTTTATCTTTGCTCCTTTTGATACCTCTTTTTTATACGTTTCACATCACATCATTTTTATCAGATTCTGCTGGAGCGTCAATTCTGTCATAGTAGTCTTCGAATTTTTCATTCTTGCATTACTTTTCCGAAGTTGTTCATTTTTTAACTCTGTTTCTTTATGTGATTCATCATTAATTTATTAATCTGCGATGGCCCAGGTTAATTTTGATGATTTCTTAAATATGTCTATAGGGTATAAGTGTCGCCATACCGAATTCTTTGAGGTTACACATAGGCCTAAGATAAAAATAGGTAAGCCATTAAATTTATCTCGGAAATAATAGGTTACAGTTTTTGTCCTTTATGAGTGCCCAATGTATCGTAAACGACGTGATCAAAACGCTACGTGAAGATTGTACTATGATATGATATTATTAAGCTACTGCGAGCGATGACCTCACCCGTGAACTGTAGCGAAACAACTGTAAAGTTTTTATTTAATTGTATTGTGTTTTTATTCTAAACTAGCTGGGACCCGCGGTTTCACCCGCCGTTTAATTTTATATACAGGGTGTCCAGTAAATAGCACGACATACTGCAGGGGGTGAGAGCTTGGGTCAATACCTACCAAAAAAACACGATATATGTTCAGCAAAATCGTAAGATATATAAATGAAATTCATTGTAATGATAGTGGCGTCATCTGTCAAAGATTGGTCGTACCAACTCAGAAACCTTTGTGGGCTCATGCACAACACTTTGCTGAAGATCATGACATGATAAAAGTATAGTTTACGATTCTATAAAGGACATACACACAAACATTCATTTTTATATATATAGATAACGTTACAATAGACAAAAACATTTATTTTATACTGAAATCAATTAAATAAACTGGAATAATAAATAACAAATCCTTAAAGTACCGTCGCAATATTCTAACGCTGAGGGTTCCAGAATCATGTACTAACTGAATCCATGGTACCAGATTTCGTTACGATGTCATACCCGTTATAATTGCCACCCTTTGTAATTTCTATGCGGGTTTTAAGCAGCAAACAGTTATTTTAAATTTTAGATATAACCTGACCAATACCTCTGTACTGCGCCTTAGGTATGTGAGCAGCGACGCGGGGGGGCGAACAGCCGCTCCGTTATGTCATTTTGTCTCTTTCCTTCCCACTCTCCACCTCCCTGCGCATACCTAAGGTGTGGTACAGCGGCGCACTATAGCGGTCAGGCTATAGTGTTGTCATGATATAATCTATAAACGTTGTTTACAGCAAGCACGAGCCTGGACCAGATCCTACGAGATGCGGAGACCAACAGAAAGAAGATGAAGTCGGGTGCTTTATTTGATATTAGCCAGGGCAGCGCAGTTCTTGCCGACCCTAGAGCTGCCTTAGGTAAGAACCATCATTTCGAAGATAATCAATCACCTGGGACTATTTGCTTGTTATCCATATATAGAGTCCTACAAATATACCTAATCAGCCTATTACTGTCCCACTGTTGGGCATGGGCCTTTTCTCACTATGATACAGACACAATATACATGAAAATAAACTTGTGGGACAGTAATGGGCTGATTATGAATTACTTTACTAAAACAAGTGAAATTATAGAAAAATGTCCGATCAGGAATTGGGATTGTATGTCATGTGGATATTAAGATAACGATAATTTAGATACAGATATTTAAGCGATATAAAAGAGAGCCGTAACGCATTGCCCTTAACTCTGGTGTATTCACAGGAAATCTACAACAATTGGCTGGACCATCGCCGTTCACTTACGTAGGCAGCGCATTGTCGCCGTACCCTACGGTGGATACCAGCGGTAAGTGCTTCTGTCATATTTTTTCTTTTTCGTTTAAAAAACGTTGCCCCGCACTAGGATTTCTCCTGTGTCGTAGGTGCGTTTACAGACATGGAATTCAACATACAATACACCCAGACCCGAAACAACTACTTGCAGACCATACAAATATTTGTTCCGTGCGGGAATCGAACCCACGACCCGGAGCGCAGCAGTCGAATGTATCAGCCACTGCACCAACCGTGCCGTCGTTATATGTTTGCCCATATGCGGTCTCTACTCTAGGACTCGGTCTGCATCATCGGCCCTTCGACAGACGTGACCGGCTCACTTCCATTTCATCGTACCAATTCGGTGTGTTATGTCTACTTACTTCATCATTTCGGCCGAATGAAGTCCACTGCTGGACACAGGCCCCCCCAAAGATCACCACAACGACTGATATGGGTGTGTTGTGGGCTCATTGGGGGGTTTTGCCATAATCGCCACGCTTGGCAGACGGGTTGGCGATCGCAGTTGATTTGTTAATGTAATCGAAGGAAGCTGCTGCCCATCCTCCGGCTAATCCCATAGTCGACTTTTACGACACCCACGGGAGGAAATGGGGTGGTGGTATTCTGAACCGGCACCACACGGCTACTCTACTTACTTACGTACTTTGAACTTGTGGCCTAGTCCGACTGTTACTGTCCACGTTTCGGCTCCGTAGGTCATAACATATCCGTGTGGTGTCTGGATTAAGAATATAGCACCACTCCATCTCCTCCCGTGGATGTCGTAAAAGGCGACTAAGGGAATCTAAACCAGAGAGATGGGCAGCACCGTCCCTTCTGTGAAACGGTAGCCATACTGCGATCACCAGCCCGCCTGCCAAGCGTGGTGAGTATTGACAAATACCCTGCAAAATGATGACACAGTTGTGAAAATCTATGGGGGGGCCTTTGTTCAGCAGTGGACGTATAAATGGCCGATATGATAATGAAGGTCATAACAGCTACTTGCGAAAGTTTTCAGACATTCAAGACGACGAGATCTGGCGAAGTTGGTCACATCAATACCTAAATGTAGTTGACCGCGCGGTCGACATCGCTACGGTAGACTACGCATGCCTTTCCCCCTCCCACGCACCAAGCCTGTGCGGACATTATTACACATACTCTTTTATTGAAAGTTGGGTGTCTCGGCTTTTGTATATACTAACAATTATGGTTTATACATGTTACTAGTGTAGTGGCGTCAGATTTAGTAACAGTTATACCTGATAGCCAACAAAAAAAATCTGTCTTTGGTTCCCACATCGGGACCTTTATTAATGTGTATGGTTTTTTTTTGTTTATTGATCTCCACTGGTAATTATACATGAACTTCCTCCGCCCTGGGGAAGGGTGAAGAGGCATGCTCCATCCTCCATGACTCTTACTTAAAACCACTGGAGCGGTCATCTTCGGCACTGAAAGGGGGCTCCAGGTCGGAAGATAACACTAGAGCCCCCCATTGATGCCACGCCTTAATACACATCTCAGAGGGGATGACTGTTATAGTCTCTAGGTCTCCCTCCTGGCACTTCTCAGGGAGGATTGTAAAGAATCCCCCCAAGCCGCGCTGTGCGCTGTGCTGCGCACACGGCGACACGTGCCCACGTGCGCGCCACCTTCTTGCCGGGGGTATTTATGGCCTACGGATATGATTCCTAAATGTGTGGTTGTGACGAGAACCACAAATATGCTTGATATGTTTATGTATTCATTATGGTTCCAATATACCATTTTTACGGATAAATTCTTGTTTCTCAGGTCCTACATGGCAACCGCAGTCGCAGCCCAGTTTAAACACATCGTTGAACACGAGCAGCTTCGGCATCGCCCAAGCCGATCACTCTAGTGGCTTCCAACTGCAGAAGCCGCCGGGAAAGCGCGGGAAACAATGATATTGGCACTAAACACATCAGTGTATAAAGGTGCTAACTGACGCTTGAAGTGCTCTGTGATTGTATTAAAAGTATAGAGTTGGTCCGTTTGTTATGTATTTGCGTGGTATATGTCTAAGCGTTCAAGTAGAAATAGGTACTGATCATATCATAAGTTATGGATGGGTGACCGTTCTTTAGATAAATATCGAGACTCGGAAGAAACACTTGTGCACAAGATGGTGCCTAGAAGATTAACATGATTAAAAAATATGTAATAAAGGAACATGAAAACATGGAGTTTTGCCATTTAACTCCTGAAATTTAAAAGCCATATTGATAATTTTGTATACACTTTTCTTTAAAGCTGGCACCCTATCATCAATGATAATAACCATACTCTTAATAATCGGCATGGAACTAAAACTGTAACCTTTTTTTAAATGTTGCCTCACTTTGTTGTTTGCAGACGTACATCTCACATGCACAAGTACCCAGATCCTAAACAATACACTTTCGAGCAATTTTATTGACATCTTACTTGACTTTCACATTGATGCTGTTTTATGGGTCTCTAGTAAGAAGTTGGTATCAAAACTAGCCTTAACCCGTGTTACCGACAACATTCACTTTAAAAATCCGATTGAGGTGGCACGGGCTGAGAAGAAACTACCGCGACAACATTCACTTTAAAAATCTGGGATTTAGTATATTTCCATGGTAGTGTCCTACATATTTTTTAATTAACCAGTCAATATTGATTTGCTTGGACATTGATATACATAATATTACGGACGACCTCTATAGATTATCGTAGAAAACCAAAATTATTATTTCCGGGAGTGTTACAGAGAAATAGACTCAAATAACACAAGTCAACAATCTAGTGAGTGTAATTTTATTAAACTTATAGTAAACGAACCATTAACGGATAGTAAACCTATTATTACTTACTACTTACTTATACACCGAACAACGTCGATAACACAGAATTGATTAACTTGAACACCGTACATCGTTGCCTTATTACATGGCATTGGCGAAATTGTGGAAGATACTCTACAGAAGCCATAATATAAAAGAAGACATGCATAATTCTGACTTGTACTGAGTCGTAGTGGTTTGTTTGTGTCACTGTTATGGATTTGAGACTTTGTAACAGAGAGGCACAGCGACCGCGACCTTAACGAAGGCGGCCATATGTCTTATTTTAATCAACGCAATCACGCGTTCTGGTGACATATTAAAGATTTGGAGAAGTCGTGGGCGCTCAGTGATATATTGGTTTGCATAAATTACAAGTCACGAACAACCTATTGTTATTTTATTGTAATCAGCGCCATCTAATGGTTTTTCGTTTAACTTTTTGTAAGATAATATACATCTTATTTGGCATCACATTTAGTTCATAAATCTTTCTGCACATCTAACTGAGTCAATGCAAATATAAGCGAATTTAACAAAAAAATAATGGTATTGGTATCTATGTAAAGGTTTGTAAAGAAGAAGAGAAGGATGAGAAGTTAATTTTACACCTGGTCTCTAGAAGCCTTCAAATATTTGGTCAGAAAGTCACACAAAAACTGAAGAACAACCAATCATACCAGTTACATGAAAGTACATAGCAGATTTACTTATTACTGATATGGAAAAGCTTCTCGAAAAGTGGGTATTTGTATTTATATTGATATATTGGCCCTTATAGTACAAAAAATAATAATTGTATAATGTAACATATTAATGTCATTAAAATCTAATATTACTAGTAAAAATTATGTTAGTGAGTGGTCGCTTTTGGTTATCACAATCAACTATTTGACTTCATAATTCATGAATACGGTACCTAACGGCACAGGCGTGCACAGTCATCAACATGAAATAAGAATATACCTAAGTAGCTAAATATAATTGATTTTCTTTTGAAGTTTCTGATTTTAGAACTATAGTGTTCAATCACTTCATAATTTCGCTACTATACAGGCTGTCCAGTGAATAGCACGACATACTGCAGGGGGTGAGAGCTTGGGTTAATACCTACCAAAAAACACAATATATGTTCAGCAAAATCTTAGGGATTTACAGTAGTACAAAATTTTCCGAAATATCGAAAAATCTCTACCTTGACACAGATTTTTTTAAGCATCTCGTAAAGAAAAATTCCTTTTCTAGATTTTTTTTACCTCAAATTATTTGTGGATAGTTACTTTACTCATTGATAAGTCTTATTCTTATTCTTTATTGTACATAATAAACACGATACATAGAATATAAAATAAAATTCATTTACAAAGGCGAGCTTAACTCAACATTTGAGTTTTCTACCAGCAAACCTTTGAGTGATAGAAGATATAAACGAAAAGAGGACAGTATCACGTGAGTCTTTATTCTATTAAAAACTAAAATGTTTTCACGAAATACAATTTTTATTTAAATTTTCACAGTACAGTTTTCTAATAATTTGGTATAATTTGAGGTAAAATAAAACTAGAAAAGGAATTTTTTATTACGAGATGCTTAAAAATCTGTGTCAAGGTAGAGATTTTTCGATATTTCGGAAAATTTTGTAATACTGTAAATCCGTAAGATTTTGCTGCACATATAATGTTTTTTTATGGTAGGTATTCACCCAAGCTCTCACCCCCTGCAGTATTTACTGGACTGTATATGCTTAAATATTTTTATTCATGACTGTCCTGTAGTCCAAGTGTAGGTATTGATATGGATACACCAGTTGGTAATTATAGCAGTGTAATGTTTTCCTTGCAACAAGACTAGCTTTTGATTATTTCATCATATCGGCCATACAACGTCCACTACTGAACAAAGGCCTTCCCCATACATTTCCACAATTATGTCACCATATAGGGGGGAATTTGCCAGTACTCACCACGCTTGGTAGGCTAGTTGGTGAGCGCAGAATGGTATTGTCCACACAAGGGATGCTGCTGCCCATCCCTCTGGTTTAGAGTCCCTTAGTCGCCTATTACGACATCCATGGGAGGAGACGGAATGGTGCTATATTCTTATCCCGGACACCGCACGGACTTGATTTGATTACTTAAGTGGATGTAAATTGTATTGGAGGTGGACGACGAGCTGCGCTTGCATTAGGTCAGCATTTTGTATAATTGCAGACGTGCCACACAAACGCACGTGCCTCGATGCGACGACTGCAGTGGACTGTAGCTCATAATTTTCTAAAAGAAAATGCATTGTTAAATAGTTAATATATATCTTTCAAATTGTATTCACTCGACTTTAATTATAATAATATAATATATACCTCTTAGACAATGTGCTAAGGTGTGTTGTGTTTTCAAACAATATTGCTCAACACTTGTAATATGCGACCGACATTGATAATTCATAAATAACTTTTTATCGCGTTTTAAGCAATATGAATTTATATGGAAAATATACTAAACGTAAGCCCCCAAATCTGGGGTATATTTTAGCGTTTAATTGTTATATTATTATGTAATTCTTTCTGTTAAAACATGATGAGTGTGAACAAAATATTTGTTAAAATATCTAATATTGTTCCTCAAATATTGGTTAAATTTAAAGCATTGTTTTCACAATAGCACTGTGAAAAATTTATGTATACAAATAATGTATGTAATGTCATATTTGTAAGCAACTTAAATATAATTTTCTAAATATTATGATTATACATTTGGGTATGTCTTCTTCCTAGTTTTTCCCAGTTATGACGGGGTGTGCTTCCAGTCTAAACACAGCCTAATAGCATTACTGTACATGGAGCGACTGCCATCTGACCTCCCCAACCTAATTAGTGGGATACACAGCCCTGTCATTGATCACATATTATGTATTGTAATATTTGTAAGTAACTTTAATTATATAGTTTTATAAATATTCTGATTTAATGTTTGGGCATCTCTTCTTCCTAGGAAGAAGTTTGGGGGTGTGCTTCCAGTCTAAATACGGCCGAATATCAGTTATTAGCCATATGACCTCCGCAATCAAATTACACCTGATATCGAGCGCGTGTGATTCTATGGAAAAGGTCAAATTAATTATAACGATATTTGGTTTATTGTTTATTTCGTACTCGGGCAGTATTGAATCGAATGTAGTCATAAAAAATAATAATTGATGAAGTCTTTGGTAATTTTTAAATGAAGGAGGTTCTCAATTCGATGCGTATTTATTTTTATGTTTGGACTCCGATTATTCCGAGATTTGTAGACCGATTTGCGCAATTATTTGTTTAACTGGTGCAGAATGCTTTCGAGTTGGTCCAACCATGGTTCATGCAGACCAACGAGAACGTTAAGTTATATTTTATACCTGGCCCCGCCCGACTTCATAAAGTTTTTTTTCCTTTTCAGTGGTTTTAATATTTTATATCATATAGGGTTTTTGAAGTCGGTATCTTTTTTTTGTTAAAAAGTTTTTGTTATTTCACTTTATTTTCTTGTTGCTATGTATACGCTGCGATTATGTGTAGTACATCGATTATTAAATAATGATCTCCATAGTAGAATCAAAAGTGTAAAATAAATAAGGCCTTTTTTACTTCATCATTGCATCATTGCCGTAATTAATTCGATCACCAGTTCGCGAGCTGCGGTAGCGCTAGCAAGCCCATCGTGTTTTAGCAAAATGATTGTTATTCAGATAATTTATTGCTTGATTCGTCGGCAAATTTAAAAGCAGGGTTATGTGTTTACTGTTTAGGTATGTGTGTTCAGTTCTACAAATTGTATGCACCTGAATATATTGCAATTTTAATATTGTGTTATAGTGCGTATAAAATTGTGAAATGTAAAATAGGGAATTAATTAAAATTAAAAGAGAATTTTAGAATCATAATTAAGAAAATGATTATATATCTAAGCTGTGGTTTAAATAATTTTTGATGCTTTCGTCGGTTTCAAGGAACTTCGTTTGTCTGTTATTGTCATTCTGGCGTTAGAGAAAATCCTTTCACATGGGACAGAGGTTGTTGTTATGCATAGCCTGCGCTTCATTGAAGAATATAAATATGGGTACAACATGCGACGATCGTGCCACCATTTTAGAGGGTCATCTGTCCGTTTTATAACCGGCTCGTTTAAATATTTTTCCAGCTCTATACTGCTGGTGGCAGATGGATTCCGTATTATTTCTTTTTCTACCTCTTTGTCGAATATTTGCTGGATGTCGATGGTTCATCATTTGTAGTGTCTGTTACTGCTGACGTAGGCAAATTGTGGTCTTCCTCGCACAAAGAATGAAGTTTTCTTTTTATACCTCGTGTAAACATTGATTATACTTCTCAGTATTAAAAAAGCATGCTTTTTAAACCGGGGATCTAAATGGCTCCTTCAGCTATTAATTGATGTTCTTCGATATCGCGAAATCGGTTGTGTAGCTAGTTTCGAAGTCCTTCCAACAAATACACTAACTGATGGGGACCATGTCCTGCTGCTGCAATTAAACTCTCTGCTACATGAAAAGTCAAAAGGAGGAGGTTTTCAATTAGATTTTTTTTTATGTATGTACAACGATTACTCCGAGATTTGTAGACCGATTCTTTTTTTAATAGGTGCAGAATGCTTTCGAATTGGTCCCATATAAATTTAATTACATTTGATTGAGTAGTTTTTTAACCAGCTTCAATAAACAGGTTTAATTTGACTGACTGCGCTTACCTAGATGATGTCTTAATAGTTTCGATTCTTAGAATAATTTTTTGTGTTAGATACGGATCCCAAATTGGGAGAAGTTCTTACATTTATTTACACAAAAAAGAAACAAATAAAACTTTTTAACAAAAAAAATACTGACTTCAAAATTCTATACGACATTAAAACCACTAAAAAGAAAAAATAAATTTATTTATGGAGTCGGGCGGGGCCAGGTGTGACCCAACCATGGTTCATGCAGACCAACGAGTTATATTTATGGCATATCGTATGTAGAATTCCATCTCGTGGTAACGGTTTGCTTGAGTTTGAGGGGGGCAATTCCACCTGTACCTGGATAGCTTGGAGTCTGCTGTTAGCTGGACTACTGTGTTTGAAATACTCGACAATCGACTTTACTTTATCAGTCTGTATTTTGATAGCATTTAAGATGTACTACTAGATTCTATGAATGTGCAAAGCAATGGAAGTGTCGCCAGTTGGTTATACGCATAGCAGCAACAATATTAGCGGCATTGTCTGTAACAATACCGGTAATTTTATTTTACAGGCACCATTTTCAAACTTCAATACGTAAAAAAATTGATAAGTTTTCGGCTGTATGTCGCTCATTGAATTCCAGGCACCCTAGAAGTGGCGACTTTAACTCGTTAAGATAATGTGCCATCAAGGCTATAAAACTTGTATTATTTGTAGATGTCCAGCCGTCAGTAGTGAGACAAACAGCTTCGGCTTCAGAGATTAACCGTAAAACTTTATCTTTGGTGGATAGGTAAATTTTAGGTATGCAACGCGAACGTTTAAAAGTTTAGTATCTGTCTAGAGATAGTGGAAGTATCTATCGAGCTATTTTGTTTTAATTTTATAGGAAAGTAATTGCTACATACTTCTAGGTATATATGTCTTGAATTAGTAATATTATAAACTACAGCTAGGTGGTTACTTGGTATTGGGCTCTAGCCCCTGTTAATACCAATATTTCATTGTGGTTATCTATTGGCTGGATGATCGCTGTGGCTGCGGTGAGCCGGAGCACTGCGACGCAGGCGATGGCGTACCTGAAACGTTTTCAGGTCGCCTTAGCAAACGGAAGTGAACTCTAATAGTCTGCGTTTACATGCTTGCCTACGATTTCAGCTATTTGTTCCGGGTGGATGCGTTCTATTGTGTATGGGCCTAGGTATTTGTGCTATTTCTGTTTGCTTTCTCTATTACTCGTTGTTTTTCGTTAGTTATTTTTTTCATTAATAGTTTTTGTGTGTTTTCCTTGATTTGTTTGTGTTTTATTACGTATTCTTGATAATATTCTTTAGGGCAGTGTAATTCTAGTGGGTTTCTGATATCAGTATGACCGTATAACAGCTCGAAAGGTGTAAAGCCGGTTGCTGGGTGGATGCTATTAATATATGCTATGATGGCGTATTTAATTAAATTTATTGGTTCGTTTTTATCGGTTATTCTCTGGATTCTTGTTATTTCCGCTAAAGTGAAGTGTAATATTTCAATAGGTGAGTTTGAATTAGGGTTGTAGGGTGTTGTGAAATATATATAATCACAGTCATTAAATGTCTTAAAGTACGTAACGAGATAAGAATGGGGAAGTGATCACTGCCATGAGTTACTGCCAAACGTTTCCAATTATACAAAGACGATAAATGTGAAGAACACAGGGAGATATCAACGAAACTAGGAGACTGACCCGGTACAGAGAGCAGTGTAGGTGAACCATCATTAAGGACACACAGATCTAAATCATCTATGAGGTTAACTAAGCTATTACCAATATTGTCATTGTTTGGTGCCCCCCAGAGGCTATGGTGTGCGTTAGTCTCCCAATATGACAACTGGGGGTGGAAGAGATTCTATTATTATTTTTAATGTTGGAATAACGGGTGTATCTTTGCGAGAAATATACACGGAAATGTAAGATTTGTCACCAACCCAGGCGGCAACTGCATTCAAAACATCATTGTTAAAAGAAGGTAGTGAAATAGAAGAGAAGACGCAGTTCTTTTTTATGAGGAGAGCGGCACCCGCCCACCCTTCTGACCTATCATCCCGAAGAATATTAAAACCTGGCACTCTATAAGAAGAACCTGGTTTCAACCAAGATTCTGATAGTGCAATTATTGAAAGTTAAAATTGTTTATTAAATAAATTAAGTCAGGTGTTTTAGAAGATAAACTTCTACAATTCCATTGAAGAACTTGATCCATGTTTAATATAGTTGAAAAAAGTGATTGAAATGTTATTAATAATTTTAACAGCAACGCGGTCCGGTAAACATGAGTTTGAAATAGCATTAAATAAAACTGATAACAAATTATGTAATTCATCTGATTCCGACTTATCCAATTGATCCCCCTTTTGTTTTAAGGCACACCCATTTTCAGAAGCAGTATAAGAATTACCTAATAATTGGTTATGTGTATCTTTGTCATAACCTTTTTGTAATGGTTTGTGTGTCTTAGGTTTAAGAGTGATAGTTTTTCTGTAAGAGGTTCTATCTAACACAGATTGACTGGGTAACACAGTGGTTGGTGGTGTAGAATGTAATGTTTCTGAATAAA
The DNA here is from genome assembly GCA_947459985.1 of Diloba caeruleocephala. NCBI lineage: Eukaryota > Metazoa > Arthropoda > Insecta > Lepidoptera > Noctuidae > Diloba > Diloba caeruleocephala. The sequence continues at coordinate 4,793,406 of OX381625.1, read as the reverse complement.
GCTTCTTCACTGGAGGAAATGGTTTACTTTTATTTAGATTTTGATATGACATGTTTTGTGTAGACATATTTTTTAAAATGTTATTTTGACGTACATATTCTGGGCAAATTTTATCTGTACCCTTGCGACAATCTGAATAATTAAAACAGAAAAAGTCTTCCACTGTGCAATTATCACCATTGTGATCATCTGCACATTTAAAGCACCGGGGCTTGCTCCTGCAAGTAGCTCGTGTGTGACCGAACCTACAGCAATTATAACATTGAATTGTAGGGTAAATGTACTGTTCTACCGGTAATGAGGAATAAAAGGAATAAACGTGCTTAGGTAGAGATTGTCCGTCAAAAATAAGAACCACAGTCTGGGTAGGCAGCCAAACCACGCCATCAGGGGTAGCTGACTTCCTACTCATTCTGCGGGATTTTATTATACGTCCATATCCTTCTGGAACTCTTATGTTACTAACAATTTCCTCATGTGTCCATTCAGTTGGAGTACCCTTCATAATTCCCAATTTACATATATTAAATGATGGGATAAAAACCTTAAAAAATATTTTTTCCAGGTATCTCATTCTGTCTGCCATTGCTAACATTGGACCACTAGATACATGCAAACCGATCTTTAAAACTCTAAAGCTGTTGACCCTGACGTCAATTTACATATTGGAAGTCGGCTTATTCGTGAGGAAACATCCACATATATTTCAGAAAGCCAGTGAGCATAAGGTTCATCTCTCAAGAGGTAAGAGTAAACTCTTGTTACCGCGTTGTAAAACCTCACTCCATCAAAAAAACTCGTACTATATGACAGTAAAAATTTACAACAATTTACCAAAACCTATAAGAGAATTGACCTTAAATCGTTTTAAAAATGCATTGACAGAGTGGCTAATCGAGAAATGTTTTTATGATATTAAAGAATTCTTTTTGAAAGTTTAAATTTCAAAAAGAATTCTTTTTTTTCTTATTTAAATAAATAAGTGATAAGATCGATTAAATTTTAATATATGGTATTAAATGAATTGACAATAAAATTGACTGTCTGTATCATCATCTACTGACTAACTGATAATTTGATTTGTGGATTATGTAATTAATGTTATTTATCTGTGTAAGTTGCAAACAGTGTTATATTAGTTTTTTGTTCTTTTTACCAATGTTTGACTATGACCTAGATTAAATACTGTACTAGGCTATGATAATTAATTTCTTTATGGATCGGAAATTAATGAGTGTTCCTAATTTTGCATGCAGAGAAATCAGCGAAACATGTGAATCAAAAAATAATTATGTTAACACCAATGTACTATACCATGTTTCAAGCAATAAATGATTATATTATTATTAATAAGTGATAAGAGAAAAGAGCTTGTTCCAGTTAAATATTGATTGTATCTCTTCCTAACTTTCTAAAAGTAAATATCCTTACATCATTTCGCCCGAATGAAGTCCACTGCTGGACACAGGCCTCCCCAAAAGATGTCCACAACGACTGATATGGATGTGTTGTAGGCTCATTGGGGGGTTTTGCCATAATCGCCACGCTTGGCAGACGGGTTGGCGATCGCAGTTGAGTTGTTAATGTACTCGAAGGACGCTGCTGCCCATCCTCCGGCTAATCCCTTAGTCGACTTTTACGACACCCACGGGAGGAGATGGGGTGGTGGCATTCTGAGCCGGCACCACACGGCATATATATACAATATCCTTACGCTACTAACTTATAGCCTGTTGTAGTCTGTTTGTGAATTGCGGAACATCTTTTTTGGTTTAGTAAGAGACAATAGGTAGTAATTTAAAATGTCTAAACAAATTAGAAATGTACACATATCTACAACCTGTATTATATGTAAATATTGGCTGGTTTGTCAAAAGTTGTTCTGCCATTTCCGGAAGGAAGTTACGAGTTTGAAAAAATGTCATATTCATAACGCTTGGCAGACGGGTTAGCGATCGCCGTCAAGTTATAAATTTACTCGAAGGCCGCTGCTGCCCATCCTCCGGCTAATCCCATAGTCGCCTTTTACGAAATCCACGGGATTATATAAAAATAACTAGGCACTATATTTACAAATAAACCAAGCAGCTTTTACTTTCCAGGCTGCTTATACTATCCCAAGACATTGCCTAAACGTAATTTATATCTTGTCAGTTGTGAGTGGCAGTAGGTATTCAAAATAAGGCAAACAGCGTGACTACATCAATTATTTATTTTCGTCTTCATATCTATATAATGGTTATTATAGTTCATTTAAATAACATGTGGGAGCTCTATACGAGCCCAGTCAACTAATCAGAATTGGTCACACCAAACTCTTCTTGACTAGTAAACGAGTTGTTAGTTTTTACCATGACTTGCACCTGAATTGAATGAATAAAATTGAATTGAATTGCACCCCTGGATACGAAGTTAGGTTTTCCATAATCTATAACAAGTCTGTACTTTTGCTCTCCTGAAGCATCAGCTTTTTTTTGGTATTATGTGTACTGGGCATGACCAGGGTGAATTACTTTCTTGAATAATGGTTTGATCTAGGAGTTTCTTAACTTGTTTTTTTAATTTCTTCTTTTTGTTTTGGGGCTTATTGTGTTGTATATGTTAATTACTTGCTCGCATTATGGTTTTATTTTGCTATATGATTTTATATCATCCCTGATGTCTGATTTTCTGTGCGGAGTACCATATTTTTGATGTCTATTTTGCAGTTTAAAGGAACTAGTAGGTTTAGGCCGAGTAGTCCGACGAAAACTGTGTCAAAATTGAATAATAAAAATGTAACCGTAACTTCCTCATTAAATAAATGTTTGGGAAGCGTTATTTAAGCTACTTGTGTGTGCTTGGAAGCTCTTCTGCTGGTCTACTGGTTATTTAGTGGGGGAAACCCCCCCTGGCCTCCAACCCCTAAAGCCACCCCGAGCCTCGCAAATCAGTCTGGTCTGATTTCTGAATCTGATGTTGTACCCGTGCGCACCGGTGCGGTTAGACAATGCCGCGGCACGAGCGATCCCTTGCTCAACTCCCTCTTGGCATTATCCCGTGACAGCTGTCACAGACTGTCATGGACTAATATACCATAGATAATATTTCGCTTTCGCGACACTCCCCCCCCCCCACCCGCGGAAAAAATCTAATTGAAAAAAACCTGATTCAACTGATTAACAATTTTAATTTGAAGATATGATTACAAATCTGTTATCTACTCTATTGTCCAAGTAATCTGATAGCTGTGACGTCCACTGTTTAACCTTCTCTCTAGCTTTGACTGCTGATGCCCTAGCTGATCTTCTGGTGGTATCTGTTGATGTCTCTATTGGAATATTTGTTTCGTTACTTGTTACGGGCTCATCGATTTCGATTATTTCTTCACGATGATTGGTTTTACTGAGTCGCTGATCACTCGTAACTAGTACTGGTTGGTCAGTTCTAAGTGTGAGCTCATTTTGATCTGATAAAGGTACTGTATTTTGATCGTCATCAATTTCTAGTGGAAAATGATGACCTATTGAACGGGTCAACGTTTCCCCTGTTGCTGATTTTACTCTGGCTACTCTTATCTGTCCATCAGAACCCTTAATTAACTATATTATCTTGCCAACTTTCCAGTTTGCGACTAAAAATCTAAAATCGACTACCCTCTGATTTTAACTGAACTGTCTCTGCTATCTTCGGTGTTCTGTTAATTACAACCCTCGGTTGCCGGTGTTTGTTACTTCGCTCACGAAGACTGGTCAAATATTGATTGGTAAACATCTTTGAGAATTCTAACAGAATAACCTGACCACGTTTCCAGCCGTCAATAAGATTAGCTTTGGTTACTGTAGCTGATTCTAAGAAGTCAAGATCGGAAATCAGAGTTGTTACTGGTCCGCCTACCCGTATAAAATCTGCTGGAGTCAAGACGTGTTCTAATTCAGCACCTACTGTTGTTAGAGGCCTGGTATTTATGACAGCCTCTACTTCCTTCATTACCGTACACAGCTGGTTATGATTAATGAGATGTTTGTCTAAAGTTCTTTTCAAACTATGCTTGACAAGCCCTATCAGGCGTTCATAAAAGCCACCAAACCATGGGGCTAATTCAGGAATGAACTTCCAACGGATGTTGTTTAGTATACAATAGTCGGAAGTTAAGACATCTGCGGTGAGTTTAAATTGTGTGGCATTGTCTGATACAATCAGTTGCGGTAAACCTCTTACCGCAACGAATTTCCTTATAGCCAGAAAACACTCTTCGGCTGATAAATCCTTCACTACTTCCATGTGAATAGCACGGATTGTCAAGCACGTAAATAGGCACACCCAGCGCTTTTCTTTAGTAGTCGCGTTAACAAGAAGAGGACCAAAATAATCTAGGCCTACAAAGGCAAAAGGTAAACTCAGTTTTACTCCCTCCGCTGGTAAATCAGGCATCGCAGGCCCTTTAACTGATCCTTTATTTTCGGATCAATATTTAAATTGTTCAAATTTACATCATGTAAATGTATAGGAGACACATTAGGCAATATTCTGTTTATTTTATCGGGGGCACGAATCATTAATTAAACTAAATTCAGAATTACTTAAGGGTAAACTTATATCATTTATAGGACCTTTTGTAATTAAGATAGTATTTTTACAGTAAGCGGTACACTGGTTGGGTAAGGTAAGTATTCCTGTGCCTGAAATCGCTGAATTTCTACGGTTTCAGAGTTAATACAATCTATTATTAATTTACTGGGTAGTGATTGTGTATATAACCACTTTTTGGACTGTAATGGGTTCCAAATATCTATTTTTCCTGTAATAAATTTCGGATGGCACTGTTCTGGTAGTTTGTTTATCACGTTCGTCAATAGTTCACTTTCGCAACTCGGGTTAGCGTCAACAGTATATGTGTTGGCGGTTTCACAAATATAGTTCATTACGTCACTATTGGCGAGACGCTGACTTAAAGATTCTAATTTACAGTATTTGGATTTGTCTTTGGTCACTGCTATGTATTTTGAACTGGGGATGGTCAGACTAAACTATTCGGGTCTATTGTATGGTGTCAATAACCTACCCTAGGTTATGATATAAATAATATTCCTTAGGGAATACTAAAGGTAACTTAACAATAAACACAATTTTATCATTATAGTAATAACATTTCATAGTGATTACATTCAGTAAAACATGGGTTTCATTCATATTTAATTCAATCGGCAGGGCATGATTGTTTGGTAAATAGTTGTAATGATTGGCGAGCCCTCGGTACAATTGAATAGGCGATAACACGGTTGGGCTGAGTACAGAACGGGATAGCGTTGTTTAAGTCTTCTAATTGAAACGACAAAGTTAGGGCAGTGGTTTCCAAACTATTTAAAATAAAATCTAAGTTTGTAATTATTTGATGATTTTCTGTTTCTTAGGAAATATTTTTCATTATTACTGAGAGTTTGTCAAAGGCGTCATACAAGATAGCTTCGTTAATTTTTAGACTGTTTAAGGTTTGATTGTAAGAAGATAAAGTAGATGAGGTTACTAAAATGATTTCCTTTACCAAGGAAGCTAGCTTCTTTTCATTGTCTTGTAACATTGAGATTGCGTTATCACATTTCTGAGCATCATCTTCGTCTAAGGTGCCAAAGATGGTTTTGAGGATTGAGCCTCCAGCGCCAATCCAAGCAGATCTACGTTGTTTGGTAGGTATTGAGTGTTCGAGAGAACTATACGAGTTTACAATATCTCGATATCGGACTGTAAGCGGTTCTATGGTGTTATAACAGTCGTTCTTGTTAACTATGTTAGTTATGGAGCAGAATTCTTTTACAGTGTTTATTACTGGGTCAATGTTGTTTATGTGCGCTGGGTAATGGGATATGTCCTGTGGGATAACTACATCTAGGTGACCGTTTCTAATTTTGAGTTTTCCCAAATAATCGAAAAAGATGCCCGGGCTCGATGTTATTGGTTGGGTGTATTCGGTATGTGCTTGTACCATTGCACTGAAATGAGAGATTAACAGTTGAATATATATATCCACTTTGCTAATACCTAACTTAATTATATTCTTAATATTATAGTTACTTAATATTTAAATATGGTTATATATTCTTATTTTAAGGCTAAATATGGGAGATTAATTAATTACATGAAGTATTTATGAATACAAATTATTATACCTATATCTAAAGAAATATGTCATAAACATGTATAAGTACATATTTTACATGAAATAATTTTAAGATATTCTTTATGTTTCAGATGCGGGTTTTATTTCGTCAAAATGGTGTTTGACGTGATTTCGATTAATTAGTAAAGACAGTGTATTATGACCGTGTAGTTTTACTATTTTGTAAGGACTTTTCCAGATGGGGGAGAGTGCTTTTCCTAATCTAAGGTGGTTCTTTAGATACACGAGATTTTTTTTTAGATTATTTTAGATTATTATTTTTCCTTTGATAGGTTTATATTTTCAAGTGCCTTTTCTCGGGTTATTTTGAGGCGATGACTTAGCATTTTGATATACTCAGGGTAAGTATTGTCAGGGGATGAATTATAAATGAAATCAGGGGTGAATGGCTTATGGCCGAAATGAAGCTCGTAAGGAGTGAACTGAGTCGTAGAATGTATATTACTGTTATAGGCCAACATGGCTGTGTATACATATTCATGCCAATTTGTTCGGTTTTCGTTTACGTAGGATTTTAGGTATTCCTTAAGGGTGGAATGGCTACGTTCTAGAGCGCCTTGCGTTTGGGGATGGTAAGGAGATGATAGTGGCTGTTTTATCTTGAGGAATTCGCAGGTCTTTTTAAAGACATCTGCGGTGAAATTTGTACCTTGATCGGTTAGGATAGTCTTGGGTATTCCAAAAATAGAAATGAAATGGACCAGGCATTCGCAGGTTTCTTCGGCTGTGGTACTGGAAATAGGATATGCAATAGAGAATTTCGTCAGATCGTCCTGAAGGGTGAGTATATACTTAAGTTTTATGAGGCTGGATTCTGGTAAGGGACCTACGATATCAAGGCTGAGGCATTCAAATGGACGTGTGGAGCTAGTAGTTATTTGTATAGGAGCCCGGTTTATCTATCGTAGTGCTTTATTGGTTTGGCAAGGGTTACAGTTTTTAACGTAAGATTCGATGTCAGTGCGCATGTTTTTCCAGTAAAATCTCTCCTTTATTCTATTATACATCCTGGTCGAGCATAAATGACCAGCAATTGGGATATCGTGGTTCTCTCTAAGTATTTTTACTATTTCGCTAGGAGTTGGGTAAATTTTGTTGTTGTGGTATATGTTAACAGTTATATTTGAGTTACGAAATAAGTAGGTACGTATATTGTATATTTTAGTATAGGAGTGCTTTTCGAAGGGGTTTTTGAAATCGGAGATCGCTATTTCCTTTAGATTTTTGTCTAATATTAACTCGTTTCTTACTGGTTTCAGGGTATCGTAGACTTCTTTATAGGAACTTTCATCGAAGTAATGGACTTATGAATAAAGGCTTTTCTCGCTGTTAATTATTTCTTCAGTATTCTCCAGGTTTCCTAGGATTTCTTGTAAATAGGGATTAGACTCATCTAGATCGAAAGATGTGGAAATTAATATTATTTTAGACTGGGATTTAGTAAGACTTTGGTTATGCTCTAAAATGTTCGTATTGTATGTGTCTTTTCGGATTGTTGTCGATTTTAGTTGGAGTAGTCGTCGTTGTGCAAAGGGTTTTGTGTTTCAGGTGGTAATGGTCCTGCGTTGGAATTAGGCATAGGGCTCGTCGGTTCAATATTTTCCGAAGGGGATGTTAGGTTTGAAATTTGGATTATAATTGGACTTGGATTTGGGATTGGATCTAGAGTTGGATTTGGACTTTGAATTGGAGTTGGAACTGGATTTAGAACTTGGTTTAGACTTTGCACTGGATTTAGAATTGAGTTTGGACTTGGATTTGTAACTGGATTCGGTGTTTCTAAGGATTCGGGGGTAACCCTTAGGAGTTCTGAGGTAGGAGTCTGTGCTAGGAATCTGTGCTAGTTGTTCAATGTTGCCGTCGTCGAAGTTAACATCAATTTCATCTGAACTAAGGTTTACTTCGTCTGCATTGAATGATGGAGGTGAGGCCAATAGGTCCATAAGATCTCTATCGAGAGAATTTCTATCCGGAGTTGTAGAATTAGTAGGATTAGTAGAATTAGTAGGATCTAGAATATCTTTGTTGTAAATAGGGTTAACTGGATATCTAGAGAGGGCGTCAGCGGCGGCGTTTAACTTTCCCTTTCTATAAAATATTCGAGTTTCAGGCGCCACCTTTGCATTTTACTGGAGGGATCTTTATGATTAAAAAGCCATCTTAGTGGCTGATGATCTGTGACTATCTGAAATTTGCGGCCATAAAGATATGGGCGAAATGTTTTGCAACCAAATAGGGTAGCTAGTAATTCTTTTTCGGTTGTGCCGTAATTGCATTCACTTCTGTTGAGTGTGCGGGAGGCATATGCGATTGGTTTATCTTTTCCAAGAGGGCCTTGAGATAGGACGGCACTAATAGCGTAGTTGAAAGCATCGGTTGTTAGCACAAATGATTTGGTAAAATCGGGATAACATAGGATAGGAGCAGAGGTAAGTTTTTCTTTCAAATATTCAAATGCTAATTGCTGTTGATTCTGCCATAGAAAAGGTTAATCTTTCTTTAGGAGGGTAGTTAAGGGTTTTGCAGTACTTGAGAAATTGGGAATGAAACGTCTATAGTAAGATACTAGACCAAGAAATGATTTTATATCTTTAGGGCATTTAGGAACAGGGAATTGAGTGACGGCTTTGATTTTGTCAGGGTTAGGCTTAACACCATCCTCAGATATGATATGGCGGGTAAGGTAAGGATAAGGTAGGCGACTTCGCGCCGAAGAAATTCGCACTTTTCGGGTTGGAGTTTGAGGTTGAACTCTCGAAGACGTTGAAATACTGAGGTGAGATTGGTGATATGAGATTGAAGGTCATAGCTATAAATTACGATGTCATCCAAATATACGAAACAGCGGACGCCTTGAAGGCCAGATAAGGCAGTATTTATTAGTCTTTGGAATGTAGAAGGCGCATTTTTTCAGCCAAATGGCATGCGCGTGAATTGGTAATGTCCTTGGGGTACAGAGAAGGCGGTTTTGGCGGCGTCATTTTCGCTAATTTAATCTGATGAAAACCGGAAGTAAGATCTTAAGTTGAAAAGTATTTACTTTTACCCAATTGGTCAAGTATTTCGGTTATTTGGGGAATAGGATAAGTGTCACCGACGGTGATGTCGTTTAATTTCCTATAGTCTATGACGATTCTCCATTTTTTTGACCATCTTGCTTTTTAGGGACGATCCATATTGGGGAAGACCAGGGGGAGATGGATGATTTTATAATGTCTTGGTCAAGCATTTGATTAATTTGTTTATTGACTTCGGCTTTATGAACTTCAGGGAATCGGTATGATTTTGTATAGATAGGGATGTCGGATGTAGTAGTTATATCATGTTTAACTGCTTCAGTAAAAGTGAGGGTTTCGTCTGGCAGGTGAAAGATATCGGAGTAATCGGAACGGACTTGTAGTAAGGGTTGGGCTTCTTCATTATTGAGACGAGAGAGACGGAGTTGGTTTAAGACTTCAGCGGTACGTTAGACAGTGTTTTTATTTTCAGGATTTTTGGATTTATTAGAGTTAGTGAAGTAGGAGTTTTCGACGAGTTGGTGCACCAAGGTAAGATCGAGGTTGGATTTAAGAGTGATAGGGGATTAAGAGATGTTTGCCACAGTGAGATTTATCTTATTATTATTTTTAACTTGAACGAGACAATTTGCTATTAATAGGTTTTCAGAGGGGCTTTGATCGAGGATGTGGCCGACTTTGATTTCTGGGTTTGACACGGAGCATTTAATTACTGTTTCAGTTCTTGGTGGGATAAGGTAAGTGGGTTCAGAGAAGTGAAGCTTAGCTTTTTGGTTCCCGAAATGGAGGGAATTTGTTGCGGTAGTCGATGGAACATTCAAATGTTTTTAGGAAATCATTGCCTATAATACCATCATAGGGTAGGTTAATTTTATTAATTACGTAATTACGTTAATTTGTGATGCACTGGCTTTCTTGATGAATTAGAGAGATTAAGTTTAAGTGGAAAGTGGCCAGAAGTTTGGGTAGTTTCTTCAACAGGGTCTATTCCTTTTAGTGTGATTAATTCGTTTACAAGTGTTGGTTGGCATAGCATGCTGTTTTGTTTGATGAGACTAACTGAGGATCCGGAGTCGATTAGCAAAGAAAGAGGGCCGTCTGATACTGATGATTCGGCTAGGACATATGGGAGTAGGAGTTTTGAATGATTATTAGTGACCTCGTATACTTTGGCAGTTGGTTCGGGTTCGTATCTATGTTTAACAGAATTAGTAGAAACAATTTCGCCAGTGTCGAGTATAAGGCTCAGGTGTTCAGATTAAACATATAAAATATTGCTCTAAAATTAAATAATTCTACAAAAATGTCTATAAAAGCATCGTAAAACGACATGACATTATGCAGTTGACATGTACTCGTATGAATTTAATCATCAATAATAAAATGAGGTTCACTTAGCATCTAAAAATATGACGCCGACTTAAACTCGCACGTATAAGAAAGAGTTTTTATTTCTCATTAAAAAAAAAACAATTGGGACTGATGGGAACAAGTCTTCATTTTATTCTTATTTTTACCAATTTGAAAATATAATCATAAAACAAAACACATGCCAGTGACGTCACGCATGAAATGAAAGAGATAGGTAGTATAAGAAATATTTTTTATTCCTACAATATTGTCAAGTTCAAAGTTGTTACGTAGGTTCAATGTTGTGTTTAGATAAATGAGACGCTATGAGCTTAAGATAAGATAAAGTTCATTTTGCTAACGTGTTACATATTTTTGAATACCTCGGCTGCTTGGAAACTACTGGCGTTGTGCTTGTTACCATAATAATGACGGTTTGAATGACCTCTTATAATGACGTTTTTGTTGTTCCGGTATATTTGATCACGATTGGTGACCTGAACAATTAGACAACCATGGCTGACAAGATATCAGTGATCACTTTGGATGTTTCTAAATATTTGGTTACCTTGGCTGCCACTTTATATATGATGCTTACTGTACATATTTAACAATAATGGGTTTCTGTTCCTCCGAAGCTAGTTCTAATGCATTCTTACAATTATTAATAAAAGGATTTAGTTTTTCTCTGGTACCGTCGAATTGCTCAATAAACTTAATTAAAATATTTAAATCTACATTTGGAATTGAAACTTGAGATTGGGCGATTTCCCTACTGCGGGTCGCACTTTCCTCCTTTGGGTTTGGCATGATGATAGAAAAATTAAATTAATATAAAACAACTAATTACACAATAGAATATAATTATACAATTTAGCGAGACAAAAGGTTGAGAATATGTGTATGAAATATGCACGGATGATGGTTTATTTTCTTTCTTGGAGGTTGTTCTTTTCACAGGATACGGCGAGGATGTAGTAGAAGAATACGGCGGGTTTACGGTAAGTACACAGGTTTAATAGGAGCAGGGCACGGCGATTAGTACGAGATGCGGAACAATTTGTGATTTTCGCGATTTGGCACTGTTTATTAAATCACATTTTAGTTAATTCGCGGAGACGTTACCGGGGATTTCCTTTTTAAAATCCCTTAAGCTGCCACCAATGTTATACGGGATCTCGAAAAAGACTTTTTATAATAACGATTTTATTAGAAGCTGAAATATTTATTCACTATTAATATGGGATTTATAAAATGGTAATGGTAACTTATTCGCGTATCGCGGAAACGGTGGAGCAAGAGTAGAGACCGGCGAGAACTACGGGAACTGGGAACTAACTGAGGCTTGGGCGAACTCGAGCTTATATCTAAGTTAGGATGCTGATACGACAATAGGTCGGATCGGCATCATCAAGACTCTTAACATTTATGGGGTATAACAGCACGTTATGTAAGATGGTAGATACACAAGACAAAGATTCAAACAGACACTCCCGACATTAACACATAACCATATATCCTCTATAGAGGTCTGCCAATCAATTTTGTTTATAAAAGTGTACTTATTACTAACCGCTACTAGTTTCCCACCACCATAAGCTTTAGAGTATTGTTGTTTGAATTGAGCACTGCGATCGCGGCGCACTACCGTATGTCTTCGATCAAAATACTCAGATGACAAAAACGAATCATCCAACCAAGTTTCTGCTAAGCATATAATATCATAGTCAGAATTTAAAATTGAGACTAGTATTTCGTGTGACTTTGTCTTCATTCCCCGCATATTCTGATAGAATACTGATAGATCCATAATATGATACTCCATGTTTTTATCTACATGGTTTACTAGGTAAATATTGGGTTAGCCGTACCAACCTTATCACACAATTTTTTCCAAAGAATGTTCATCCCTAATCAATATACTTCCAGAATTTTCATTTTTGCATACGTATATTTTCCCGTATCGAACCCAGACGAATTTGTAGGAGTTTTCTTTAGCCTTAAGCCGTGCAGTGCAGCAGCCTGTAAAGATTTCACGCAAATTGGCACTTTGCCAGCACCGTAGCCCAGAAGAGATGTATTTACCTTATAATCTTTGTGAGATTTATTGTATCTATTGACTGCAGAGTATAGCTCATCGCGACATCTAGGACTGCGCAATCTCACTATTACAGTGCGGGGCGTGATTTGTTATTATTCATGCTGGCTACTCTAGTGCATTTCATTATATCGCAATCATTCAGTTAATAAGATACAACTTTAGCTAATTGTATTAAGATTTTTGGCAACACTTCATTTTTATTTTTTGGTAAACCATGAATTTCTAAATTGGCATCTCGCATATTCTGATCGAGGTTATTTAGTTGACTTTTTAATTCAACAATTGTCTTCTGCATAGTGGTATTCTGTGACTGAAGATCTGTGTTCTCCAATTGCATCTTATTAAATTCGGTTTTTAATTCATTGAATTGAGAGATGTCGAAAGAACCAGATAATTTCAATTCTTCTAGTTGGTGTCTGATATCACCCATTTCAGTTCTAAGTTCACGAACCATGTTTTTAACTTTCGTAGCATCGTATTTCTAATTTCCTCTCGAATGATACGCCGGATATCTCTGTCCCTATCGTCACCATCAGAGCTTTCGTCCGCGGTATCAGTCATAGATTTCATTGGAGTACTAGCTTTGCTGTCTTTGGGGTGATTAGCCAAACAGCTCGGGCAACTCCACGTTGAACGTGCAATTTTGTAAGTTTTTTATACGCTGTCACATTAAGATTAACGCAGAGATGATGATAGATTTTTTCACAATTTGAACAAGTTATATTTTCATTTTTTTTTACCGATCCACATTTATCACAGTTAGACATGATTATTGTGACACTATTTGTTTACAAATGTAGAAAGTAAATACAAAAAGACAAACGTTACTCGCAGGAATTGAACTCACGTCTCCTTGTGGAACGGTACGACTGAACGCCATACGCTCCGAACTATCTGGTCGTTAGGATAAGTGATGAACTTGTTGATCTATTTACGCAGTAACATAAGTAGATTTGGCAGTAGATTGTTTAGATATTTGTAAGTGTCAATTAATAATAACACACAAAGTTCACCGCCCCAATACACTTTATTTGTTTGATTTAAAACTCGAATGGAATATATTCAATATAGGACACTAAGTAATTGGTTTCTTCCCATATTCATATATAAATTTATTCACGACACTCAATCCAAACTGAACGTTTTACTGTGATTTTAGAAAAAAAATACCGGAGCAAACATGACATGGCAGCACTTTCGCGACTTTTTTTTATGTCTTGTCTTTCCCTTCAACCTTAAAATCTTTTCTAAACTCTCAGAATGCTATTGGAGTGTTCTGTGATCTTTCAAAAGCTTTCGATTGCATTAGAATTCTTATTTTATCTCCGAATGCTTCTAAAGAGCTACTGTTCCTAGAAATATGCATTAATTCTTGGACTAGTTGAACTTCCGTCCTAAATTCGCCAAATTTATTTGTTAACACTTCTTTAATTTGTTCTCAAGTTTTGACACCAGGGCTCTCGAGGAGAGCTTCTACAGCTTTACTTGTCAATTTATTTCTCATAAAACATGCTATACATGGGTCACTTTTATTTGTTATAAGTTCTATTGCATTTTCAACACCTTTGATATAAAATAATAATGTTCTCTTGTTCCCGTCATAACTGGCTAGCAATTTTAAGAACGTTGAGCAGTCGGTAGGTACCCACCTTTCGTCAATGGTAGGTTTTTCCTCATAGACCTTTTTTTCGTTATCCATTTTAATTTGTGCGAATCAAAACTATCTAAATGATTTAAAACTTAATAATAACGTATCAAACGTTTATAGTGTATTAATTAACATGAATGAACACATAAGAATATGATTATTCCCGAACCCTAAAATCACGACAGTTATTACATTAGAAGGGTGTCGAGGAAGGAATCTCGGAAGTAATAAGAGTTTATGCTTCCCCCACGAGCATTGCTGATGAGAGGCTGGTGGTGGTTTGTGAGTCTTGTCGTCTTCGCGCCGATTCTATGGTCTGCTGATGTGCTGCACTTTACCGCACTGCACTGGGTTCTTTGCTCGCGTCCCGGATACTTAGTTTTTAAGTTAACACTTTGAACTATGCAACACCGATAGATCCCGACCGATACCAACTGCGCCAGTTTTTAAAAAGAGTAAAACAGGTGTTCGCTGCTTGAAGAGCAGATCAAGATTGACTTAATCTAACAAAGGCTCGTTATGAATATTAATGCTTCCTCTTATACAGTACCAGGAAGTTACTTGCAACACAATCTTCATGGCTAGTTACAAGGAAGGCCATTGTGTAATGGTTATGTTACTACGACATAACTACCGCCGTCTTCATTTTTTTTTAATCTTGTGGATATGCAGTTTTTTCCTAATATATCTGCATGTTATTGCCTTGTAGAGACAAATTACAATTCAGTTTGTCAAATATATCGCACAAATATGCTAGTTTTAGCAAAAAGTGTTTCGGCAAAGTAACTAGAGTTTACATGTCCTTCGTCTTGTAAAAATGTGTGAATTTCTTCATGTAATTGGAATGCACGAAATAAGACATTTCTTTCATTCATTTATCGCGAACTGCAGTAATATAGCAGGGTCGTGTGTTCAGCTCCAGTAAGAAATGTGTCTACATTTCTGTGTTTAAATGAATAAATAAATGAAAAATATAAACATATAATTACTTATATAAACTTATACAATAAATAAAATACATATAAATACACACATACATAAATATACATATCTAAAAATAAAATACATATGTATTAATAAAATACTATGTAGACGTGGAGAGATTTTTAAATATAGCAACGGTTGTACAGTTCTTATATCAGGCGGAAGTGAGTTCCACAATCTAACCGCATGTACAGAAAAGGAGTAGGAATAGAAATCAGTTTTGTTGGGTGGGAATTTGAGGATGGTTCTAAGATGAGACCTGAAGGGCGTATCAGTTTTGTAAGTAAAGGAAAATCGTTCCCCCACGTATGTTAGAGATGTTGGGTTATGAAGGATATTAAAGAGGAGACTAACGGAGGAATATCCGAGTGTTTCTGCGAAGACGAATTGGGAGTCACTTGAGTTCTTTACGAAAGTTGGAGACATGGTCACACTTTTTTGAATTGAAAACGAAACGAATGCATACATTTTGTAATCGCACAAGTTTATGCAAAAGTTCCTCCACTCCAGGAGTGGCATCCAGATAGCAGGCATCAGCGTAATCTATGATGGGCAGAATAAGAGTTTGAGCAAGAGAGATTTTGGTTTACAAAGGCAAGAAGCTCTAGAGACATTTCAGCGAATGAAAGGTGAAGTGAACTTTCTTACTGACTTCCTTAACTTGTGTTCTCCACGTCAAATTAGAGTCCAAAACACCCCTAAGTTTTTAGCAGAGTCGCTGTAATCAATTTGAACATCGTTTAAGTGGAGAGGTGTTAAAGTCGCTATCAAGCTTGATACACATGTTTCGACTGCCGATTATCATGGCCTGGGATTTTCCTGGATTTATTTGCAGCCCAAAGGACCTTGCCCATACACTAATTCTCTCAGCAGCAGGTTCCACATCAGGTCCTAGAAAGCGTCGGTAAAGCTGCAGGTCATCTGCGTAAAGATGGAAGTTAGAGGAAATTATCCTGGTGACAGAGTTAATGAAAACAGAAAATAGAAGAGGAGAGAGAACGCCGCCCCGAGGTACACACCCGTGGTGCAATTACACCAGTCAGAAAAAACATAATATCAGGGTCTGCCATTTGAGCTGTGCGTACTGTTAGAAAGATGACCCTGGTTGTCTTTTTAAAAAAAAACTACTTTTTACCACAACTACTATTTATTAAGAAATACACCAATAACTGTACAATGACACAATTACCGAAATTAGGATTACTTAGGTATATCTAAGATGACTTCCCAAAATTTGGTACTGTACGCGGTGGTATCCAGAATCTAACTTTTATTAATCATTAAAGTAATAAGTCTACCAAAGTGCTGAGTTGCATATTACCTGTTAATGCACGTGGTAAACAATAGGAGTGCTGATATCAGCTTTACTGCCTTGTAATAAGGGTCATAACAGTACGTACCTCCTCGGTGCTACGGTAACTAACTGCGACGAGACATATTACAAGTGTGGCCCTCGTCCAGAGAACGGCATACGGGACGACTACTGCTACGGGGCATATACATGTGGGGCCTTCGTCCAAAGAAAGGCATACCGGACGACCAAGGGTGTCAGCCACAACATTAGCCTTACCTGGCGTGTACTCCATTTCTATATTATAAGCTTAAAGTTTCGGGGCCCACCGGGCTAGGCGACCACTTGGGAGTTTTCAGAGACAGCAGCCACTTCAGGGGCTGATGGTCGGTAGCAACGCGGATTTGGGCATCTTCGGGGTAACCAGGAAACATCTCTAAAGACCCCACACCACGGACAATGCTTCTCTGTCGTAGAATAGTGACGGTCTGCCGACGTTAATAACCTACTAGCGTACTCAATAGGCCTTTCAGACTTCGGGTCAGGGACCTTGCATGAGCACAGCACAGACTGCATAGGCACTAGCATCCGTGCGCAGAATAACAGGTTGCTCGAAGTCTGGCTGACGTAGGATGGGACTCCTGGTGAGTCTCCGCTTAAGCTCTTCATAGGCGTAGACCTCCTCCTGCTGCCATTTCCAGGGTCTGTTCTTAGTGAGGTTGGTCAGAGGACGTGCAACTTCAAAGAGCTGAGGAATAAACTTGCGAAACCATGCCTGGTTTGTAGGCAGGTCCCTAACACCTTTAAGTTAGTAGGAGGTTCCATGTCTATCACAGCTTGGACCTTCATGGAATCAAGCTCGATACCCTGAGTGGTAATCACGTGTCCCAGATATGTTACCCTTTCTCTGAAAAATACACACTTTCTCTCTATTACCCTTCAGGTTGAACTGACGTAGGCGATCAAACACCTGTTGTAAATCACGCAGATGAGTGTCAATGTCATCCGATATCACGAGGATATCGTCTAAATAAGCAACGACCGTTATGTCCTTGAGACCAGAACGAAAACGATCCATTAGTCGTTGGAACGTCGGCGAAGAATTCTTCTAACCAAACAGCATGCGTCGAAATTGGAACGTTCCAAACGGTGAAACAGCCTTTGTTTTGTCAGTATTGTGTCTGTCCTCAGGGGCCACAAAGACCTGCCAGTAACTTCTATTTGTCAATGGCACAGTTGCCGCGGGTTGACGATAAAATTTCGTCTATTATAGGCAGCGGATACTTGTCCTTACGCGTTACCGCGTTTAGCTTCCTATAATCTACGCAAAATCGTGTTTCGCTATTTTTCTTGGGTATTAACAAGACTGGAAAAGCCCATTCTCACTCTGCTTCTTCTATTACTTCTTGTTCCAGATTTCAGCCCTTATGATCTCCTTCTTACCAGGTGTGACCCGACACGGCGGGGTAGAGATGGGCGCGGCGTTCCCCGTATCGACCCTGTGAACGGCAAAAGGGGTGGGTCCAAGATATCAGCATTCTTCTCCAGGAGTGCAGCCAAATTTTCCTTCTCGATTGGTGATAGGAGAGCATCCCCGGAGGTCAATCTTAGAACTAACAATAACACGGTCATCGCGTTCATACTGGAGATCATGAAATCCTGTTGAGCGTACAGAGTAACGATTCCTCTCGAAATCAACTACCATGCCAGCGTCCCGGATAAAATTCATCCCTAACGACAACTCTGTGGCGCCAGGTAAAATCGTAAAGATGGATAATTTGGCTCTAAAACCAAGTGCGGGTGAAAGGAAATTGTTTTTTTTTTTTTTTTCAAGGTACTGTAAGCTGTTTGAAGTATAAGATTATCAGGGTATCTCTTAGTTCTTTGATGAAGTTTATCTCTGCGCCTTATGCATCGAATAAGTCCAGGAGTAATCAAAGGTTTAATATTTAAAAGTTTCTTATGCACTCTAATAATAGTCGTGTTGAGTATAATATTGCTTGTGAATATGCTTTATTAAAAATACGATAAAGATATTTTATTTAATAATTTTTTAGGATTATTTCCTTATATCCGCGTCAGCCGTATTGTAAACCGGGCTAAAACCAATGTTGCATAAGTCATATCCGAGTTTGTTTATTCAGTTTAGACTTTGTCTGGAGACGATTAAGCTTAGGCAGCATTAAATTTACGTCTAGTAGAACAGCGTGATGGTCAGTAATTGTTGAGTTGGTAATGGTAAGCTAGATTTGTTCATCATGTGATTGAGGCTGGAACCACTCTGATGTGTAGCCAATGTATGGCCGGGCAAAAGCCCATGGTATGAACACATATAATCTTGGGTTCCTGCATCGCAGTGTTTTTTTAAATCTGATTCAAGGAATTGTGAAAAGAATCTTAAGTTTCTCACAGAAGGGGATCTATATATAGCGACTATCGCTGTGGTTGTACACACGGCTACACATCAAGCTATTAAAACCAGTTAATGCTGATCTCCCATCATACCGAAAGCCTATATAATGCGAGATCTGCTTATACTGGTTTAGCTTGATGTGTAACCGTGTGTACCTATTTTGATAACTAAACAAACTACTCGTGCAGTCTTGTAGAAATGGTTCCTAGACTGTGGCCTTGAATGATTCCTTAGCATAGATTACCACATCATCATTTTGGTTGTAGTTTATTGCGCTATAGAATAAGTTGTACCCTGGCATTTCTGGGAAATTATCGTGTC
This sequence comes from Diloba caeruleocephala, assembly GCA_947459985.1. NCBI lineage: Eukaryota > Metazoa > Arthropoda > Insecta > Lepidoptera > Noctuidae > Diloba > Diloba caeruleocephala. The sequence goes on along the minus strand of OX381625.1, from coordinate 4,774,124 downwards.
GATTAGTTAGCCAGCACTAGGTGAGTATTATTATATCACAATTAAAGTTAAGTATATGTAGAATAATATTAAAGCTATCAATATTCTTATAAATACTACGAATGTTTTGGGTAAGTATGGTTAGTGAATGTTGATAATCGGATAGATATTGTCTGCAATTAATCCTCAACCTCGCATGACTTTGACTTAGAAAAGTATTGTCTATTTCAGTGATTAAGTTAACATCTATACTATAATAAATTAAGTCTAAAATATAATCGTGTATGTGGCAGGCATATGGCTCTTTACCTGTATTCGGCAGCTTTTTTAGCAGGACAATCGGGGTCACCCGTCTTGTGGTTGGCATGTTTTTTGAAGCGCAAGCATGTTGCACATTAAAACGCATCGGCTTTCTTTGAGCAGTCTTGGATTGAGTGTGTCCTTCACCACAATGTCCACATGTAGGGGCCTCGGTCCACGTCTTAGCCGCATGACCATACTGCTGGCACTTGTAACCAGGTTGAAGTCTCGTACAGGACAGGATGTCCAGTTTATAAATACTCTGTCCTGTGTAATGAGGGTCAAAAATATATCTCGGGACATTGTTGGTAGTTTGTCGGCTAAGTTTTGTTCATAAATACACTTATTAACCTCATTTTCGGTCATTGATGCTGGAACTCCCATTATTATTATGCGAGGTTTACGCTTTTGAGGTTCATCGACGGTAAGCCCTGAAGGCAGCGCGCTGGACTGTTTGTTTGAGAATTTCTAGGTCATCTTTGGTCTCAGTACTGATTATGAGTCCGCCTTTTCTTATTTGACGTACTCCACGAACAACCTTCAGCTCCATTTCTTCAGGGCAGATGATTTTTTGGACCAAGTTCTTAGTTTCATCACTGGTCTTTGAAGTATCACTAGAATAAATCGCGTTTGTACGTATAGGTGTTTGGACGAACAAAGCTGTTGGACCCCTTCTTCGCCATATTTGCAAAAGATGTAGTTTTATCCGCAACTTGTTTTGTACAGGACTCCTGAATTGTCCGCTTGATTTCCGTTAGACAATCTACCAGGTCTCGTTCTTCGGTCAGAGTTTTAAGGGATGTATGGGTTTGTATGTTTTTTTGCTTTAGAGACTGATATTGAACAGCCATTTACGCAACTCCCATGTCCAACTTTTCAGCAAGGGTTGTATATTTTTATTTTAAGGTCAGAGTTTACCTTTCCGTCAGAAGCAATGGAACAGACCTCATTCAGACACTGCTCAATAGACCCCAACTAATTCTGTATCTCCGGAGTTGAGACTACTTCAATTTTGTCGTCTTGGTTTTCGAATTTTGGGTTGGTGTCGGGGGAGGGGAGCGCTACTGCCTACGCCTTTTTACAATTATTTTTTTTGTTAATCACTATTCTTATTTTAAACTTATTAAATATTACTTTCTACTTTTTAGTTCGGTTATCTACCAAAGCGTTTTTTTTTAACTATTATTTATTTATAGCATAAAATGAATTTTCGTATGTAAATCATGGTTAGTATACCAATGTCATAAATATTGGTATGCACTTTTCTCATGGTTACATGTTGGATAACGAGGCAGTCTTTTAGCTGAACACCTATAAATAAAATATTTTATTTAAACAAATCTATGCAGTACTAAAAGTACCTAGGATGCTTCAATAGGTTCTATAAAATTATCTCCTAAAACATAAAACGAAGCAAACAATATTTTAGAGTCCATCATGAAATCAATTGCATTTGTATGATACATGATAAAGTAAAGAATAATAATAATAAGTAGATAGTAACATTGTCGTCGCGAAATTCTAAATAAAAAACAATAGCTCAGTTTAAGTATAACGAGCCAATTTTCCAGTGGTGTTAATTTGATTATTAACAGAGACGAAAACGTTACTTCAAAACCCTCTGGAGTTCGGTTTATATTTCTGCACCCATGGCTACAAACAGCCAAGTACAGCAACCAAAAAAGTTCTCCAGAGGGTCTTGATTAAAGTGTTAATAAAATATTATATTTACAATACAACACATTTCTTAGATATTCCATGTTCGATACAGTATGTAGCTAGTTTTTTAGTAATGGAATTTGACATTCCTTGCCATTTTTAATAAATTACATAGAGTAAGTGACCTACGTAATTGGCACTTCAAGGCGTTACTGAAAAGCAAACTGATTTCTCGTACTAAATGTAACATTTGTGTAACATTTTAGTCAATGTTTATGGCTAACCGTCCGTAACAGTCCTCCTACTATCTAATTTTAGAATTAGTTGCGGAAATGAATCAGTGTTAAACATAATCTAATTTAAGTTCTAGAATTAAGTACAGGCAGTACCTAATCTAGATCTTAAATTAGATTTAAACATTGTCATTATCTGTGTCAGTCAGCATTTTAAAAATATCAGTCGCTGTAAAACCTTTATTTGCTTTTCCACCTGAATTATAATCCTCATAGTCTCGTTTTACTTTCAATATTTTGTGAAATGTTCTCTTTTCCATTTACTTTACTATCTATAGTAGCTGGCAAATAAAAATCCACCACAGGACGTCCACTGCTGAACAAAGGCCTCCCCCTTAGATTTCCACAACGAGCGGTTAACGAGCCTTAATTGTCTCTGGAGAGTGAGGTGCAACCACATCACTACTCAAAATAATTCTGGCCGCTCCCCTGATATCACCTTTCGCTTAGTTTGGATTCTACATGGTGGTACAATCCTTTTGAAGAAAACTACATTTTTTCATATGATTCAATGCCGGTAAATTTGAGTCGAAACTTAGGGTCGAAATATTACAATTATCTTTTATTTGTGTACTTAAGGTTTTTTTGTTTGTAATTTTTTCTGCACGTGTAGTATTCTATAAGGTAATGTAAGTAGTTGTTCCCAAGCACTTAGTGAATTCTCCCGGGCGGCGAACACAAGAGGAACACATCGTGCTAAACTTTGTGCAACGGAGGGTCTTGCACCGCGGGGTTCTCTTTTTAAAATGGGGGTCATTACTAAAATCAAAGAAGTATCATCAGCAAATAACACAATTTCCGCTCGATTCTGAAGCATATAAGGCAGGTCATTTATATACACTACAAACAAGAACGGACCTAGTATTGAACCCTGGGGCAAACCCATTGTTACTTCAGACCCAGATGAATTAACTCCATTTAACTGAACTTTTTGTTGCCTGTTTTGTAAATATGATTTTGAGATTTTTAAAGATTTATGCCTGATTCCGTAATGATTAAGCAGAAGTGTCTCGTGGTCCACACAATCAAAGGCTTTTGAAAGGTCACAGAAGATACCAATCGCATCCTGAGATCTTTCCCAAACATCGTAGATATGCTTGATAAATGTGATGAAGTTTTTATTGACATCCTAACATTTACTCGACTTATTTTTTTGTTTTTTTATTGATATCTTGACATATATACATAAATTTTTTGTATGTATGACTGTAATTTACATTCTAATATTTTCTTAATCTTTTGACATTAATTAATCATAAAATTGTAAATGTGGTAGCATCATATAGCCATTAATTAATAATTTATATATTTAGTACCTATACTTTGCCTTTTGCCTGGTAATGTTGGTCTGTCATGCTCACTAAAATGTCTTGCTGGCGGTGGCGTTGTGTATCGAGTCGTTCGGTTCCCTACAATATGGTTGAGCTAAGTGATGCTGATGCATGCGTCATGCTCGTGAATGGGTGCCGTCTGTTCGGACTGGTTAGCCGTTAACTGCCATGGCAAGTAATGATTATATCTTAATATATATAAATTACGTGTCACGTTGTTTACCCGCTATGGACTTCTAAACTACTAAACCGATTTTAATAAAATTTTGCACACTGTGTGCAGTTTTATCCAACTTACAAGATAGGATAGTCTATATCTCAATTTATAATTGCAATATTATATTATTGCGAATTATTTATTTAGTATCTGACAAAGAGTCATAATTATCTGTTAATTCGATAAGATTCTAACAGATGGCGGTATAAGGTAATTATTTGACTAGATTGATTGGACCCGGTAGGTGTCACTGCAATCGGGTGTGCATGTACCGACCCGAGCGAAGCCGGGGCGGGCAGCTAGTATATTTTTTATACATTAACCTACATTATGCTCGTTATATATTTTACCATAATTTGTATCAATCAACATTGTACCCTCAATTATTTTAAAAGAGTATCCACTGAGTTTCTTGCCGGCTCTTCTCCATAGATCAACTATTTGGAACCGTGAAACTTAGATTCTCATGTATAAGTGCCAATATTTGGTTTATTTGAAATAAAAATATTTGACTTTGAATGATTTAAAGAGGCACAATAGTCGCCACAGACTATTAAATATTTATGTTTAGTTATTAACAATTTTAATACATCTTCCATTATGGACGAAAATGTTGACAAATTTAGACTGTGACTGTGTCTTTAAACACACACTATTTATATGCTTATCCAGCTCAACGCAAGACATTTCAATGCTATGTTCAACCGGCAATCCGACTATGTCCTTTCGCTTTTGATTTTATTGACTTCTTATTTAATATCAATGAGCCACCATGCAGCATGGACTTTCGGCTGAAACTAACAGCTACACAATAATTTTCATAATTGATAAACATTTTGGTTGGTGGTGCAGTGGCTGATACAGTCGACTGCTGCGCTCCGGGTCGTGGGTTCGATTCCCGCACGGAACAAATATTTGTTTGATCTGCAGATAGTTGTTCCGGGTCTGGGTGTATTGTGTGCGGAATTCATGTCTGTAAACGCACCCACGACACAGGAGAAATCCTAGTGTGGGGCAAGGTTTAAAAAAAAAAATAAAAAAAAAAAAAAAAAAAAAAAAAAACTTTCAACCAATGCTCTGTAATACACACTATATGATATTATTATTTTTCTAGCAAAAGTTCTGTTTCTAGTATTTTGGAAGAGTAACCTTATTGGGTTATGGGTTTTTTATTGAAAACAATTTATTTAGAAACAGTACAAAGTATATTCTCTTCAGTTACATAGTACATTGCAAGAACACTCAATTATAACCATATACATAGGCTGCACTAAAAGTATCGGGAATGGAATATTTCCACTGTTCCTGTCATATTAAAATCTTTTTAATTGAAAACTCCTTGGTTTTACAAATCGAATACCATTTATTTATTTTAAAAAAGATTCACGGTCTTGTCACAAGGTTTTGTCAAACTTGTTTAGTCGTTGAGAAAATGGAATTGACTCGAGAAAATTCAAGAGCGATGATTTATTATGACTTTCGAAGTGGTTTAACACAAAAACAGTGTGTTGACCGGATGATTTCTGCATTTGGTGATGAAGCCCCATCCAAAACCACAATTTATCGCTGGTTTGCTGAATTTCAACGTGGACATGTCAAGCTCAGTGATGATCCTCGTCAAGGTCGTCCAAAAACTGCAGTCACCCAAGAAAACGTTGATGCTGTGCGTAAGCTGATCGAGGAAGATCGGCATGTGACATACCGTGAAATTCAGGCAACTTTAGACATTGGCATGAGTCAAATACAAATAATCTTGCATGAACAATTAGGTGTAAAAAAGTTGTTTTCCTGATGGATACCGCATTTACTATGTGAAGAGAAAAAAGCGGCTCGCGTTACTTGGTGCGTCAGAACTCTCGAAAGATTCCACGCAGGATCCTCAAATGCTGTATACAACATCGTATCAGGTGACGAATCCTGGATATATGCGTATGAACCCGAAACAAAAAACCAGTCACAAGTTTGGGTGTTCGAAAATGAGTTAAAGCCAACAAAAATTGTTCGTTCACGGAGTGTTGCAAAAAAAATGGTGGCCACGTTTGTCTCCAAAACCGGCCATGTTACGACTATTCCTCTTGAGGGACAAAGAACGGTTAATGCAGAATGGTATGCTAGCATTTGTTTGCCACAGGTCGTTTCTGACAAAGACTACAATATTATACTGGAAATAGACAGGCAACTCTTTATTTATACGCTCACTAGACCAGCGCCATCTAGTAACCATATAGGAGAAACTTCTCTATGATATATATATCTAAGCATATGTAGACATCTATAGAATGTTGTAGTATATATGTAGGTAGACATATAAAGAATGCTTTACGTAGCTATACGTAGCTACATCATGAAGCTGATTTATTGCTATATCGGTGCTAACACATGAGGGGTGTAGTATCAAAACCCACTAAAACGTATTTTTCAAAAATATCACAGGATACAAAAAATCGTTTATGCTTAATCGATACAACTTACTGGGATTTTTTTTTGCTTATCATTTAGTTTATGACATGACAACACTAATTTAAGCCGGGCAAAGAAAAAATTCAAAGCTATGAAACCGTTATGAGCATTTAAAAATTCGTTTTAGAGGAGTTTGAAATTAACCCGCCGTTATAGCGGGTTTTGAAAATGAACGGCTATATTTTGGCGGGTTTTGCAACCAAGAATAAAACTTCGGGTGGATGGCGTTATGCAAAATGTATTAGGGCCAGATGAGTTAGATTCGTTCTATGTAACTAGGTAGGTACTTACATAAAATAAAAACATTAGATATTTTCAACGGAAATTATTTATTAATAAAAATGAGCTTAACCCTAATAATTAATACGAGCTTAAAACTAGTAATCAATGCGCAGATAGCTACTACTTTATACAATTAATACGGCAACTTCTTCAAAACCTGGCTCACATAAACCACTACATTCATCATCGCCGCCTTTATCATCAGAATCATTATTCCTAATGCCTTCCAAATCTTTGTAATATTGTAAACACTCTAAATTTTTCCATTCGTCCCCAAAGTGTTTTTTAAGGAGGCCATAAACATCGTTCAATTTCGATGCTTTTGGTACGATCATGTTAGGTTGAATTAACTGTGGAGCAATCATTGTAATTTTTTTATTTTTTTTCGTTATTATCTGTTTTGTGTTTCGCTCCGATCTATAAGCCTCTTCACCCTGTACTAAAACATTTTCTGTTTTGGTACGTGTTATAAAGAAGCGCTTTGTTTTCATGAACGGAAAGTGCCAGCTTGTCGTCGGTTTCACGATCGAAGCGTAAGCTATCTTCCAGTCATAAACAGGTATCGATGCTAAGTCTACGCACGATCCATGTTCTTGTAACACAGCTGCATATTCCGATGGAGAGGTTACAACTTCTTTCGTCTTCAGTGTCTTTTCAATTTTAGCGAAGACGCGATCTGGCGGTATGAACGAATGCCCAACAATTGGAAAAATCAATTCAATTTTTTTTAGATGTCTTGGGGCTTCAACAGAAAGCCATTTACCTAGCATGCTGATCATGCCGGTGTTTTTATTTTGGCCCGAACAACCATCACATACTATGCGAAGAACTTTTATAACTTCTGGAATCTCTACATTCTGTAGAAAATGGTAAACGGCACTTATAATTTCATTGCCTCCTTTGGCGTGAGTTGTCTCATTCCAATAATAAGAATGTACATTTTCTTTTCCGAGTTTAGCTTTCGAGTTGCCCTCAACTATGGCAAAGTGGTAAAAATTAAACTGCCTGCTGAAATAGGCAGATTGATCGGGCAATTTTGGCAGAGGCTGGTTTTTTTGACAGTCAAAGCTTATCGTTTTGGTGTCTTGACTATCTTCTTTCAATATGCTGTAAAACGCTTTGTATTTAAGACCGTGAAGTCTTTTCTGTATCATCAACTCGTTTCTTTTTGTTACATCTTTTTCAACTTTTAGTTTTTCCTGCAACGATATACAATTAGAACATACATCTGTTCTCGGGGTGCCAAACCCGATGTTATAGTACTTGTTAAATATACTCCGAAAAAAACTTTGTTTTACTTTTAGTTCAGCATCTCTTGAGTCATTATAGATCCGCCATATTTTTCTAATATTCAATCCGGCTGGCAGGTATAGTCTTTTTGTTTGTGATCTGCAGTAATGGCTTTCCTGACCTTTAAATTTTTCTATAAACCATTGCACTGAGAGTTTTTTTGCTTCATACAGAAATGATTTTCGATCGCCTCCTCTTGTTTCTTTGATGGGGGAGCCTTCGTTTTTATAAAATCTGTTCATTACCCCTTGGACCCGATCTTTTTTTATTTGTAAAGCATTCAAAAATGTGTTTCGGCATACGGGAAAAAGCAATCCGTCTTTAGAGCATATAGTATATTTTGTGACTAATTTCCTCTTGCTATTCGGCTTGAATTTCTTCGCTTGCTTGATACTGCAATATCTCAGAATAAAATTATCTTGCTGAAGTTTCGCCGTACATTTATAAAAGTTTTTGTGAAACCTTCGTATATCTTGACATGTAAGTAAGGTACAGCGAAAAGCTTTTTGATTGTGCTCACATCTTGGAAATGTTGGCAATTTCTTGGCTTCGTAGCTGAAAAAAAATATATATATGAAAACGCATACAAACGACAAACAGTAATTAGGAATAAGTATTACGCGGGAATCGTAATAAATCTTTTCAGAACTACGTTTTTTGCTTATTAATTTAATTTTACGCAACAATTATTGTAATAGTTTAGTGGGATTAGTAGTAAAGCACAATGTAGTGAAATAAAAATAAAATAATAATAATCGCTCTGTTAAAATAATACCCAATAATTTTAGAATGTGTATGTGAATAAAAAAGTGTTATGCAAGATGCTGGATGCCCCCAGCATCTTGCATAACACTTTTTTTGGAAGAAATTTGAACACAATAATGGCATAGTTTTACATACCGTTTCTTGCGCTCCACTTCACGCTTCCATGAAGATGGATCGCGTGGTCGTTTTCTAGCATGTTTAGGATCACATTTTTTAACAAATTGGGCTAATTCATCCATATTTTCATATTAAAATCGTTAAAAAACCACACACAAGTTTTCGCCGGCACTCAACAATCGCCATACTGTTTTTTTGATCACGTGGCGCAAATGCGGAGCTGTTATTGCTCGATTCAATTATGGAGGATTTTGAAACTGGCATGCACTGTTATAGGGGCTTTTGATATTGAATCTATTCTTGTTGGGCAGATTTTTGTATGTTTTAGCGGGTTTTGATACAAAACTAGCCAAGCATTTTAAAGCAATTTTGACGAGGTTTCCAACGGTGCTACTAACTCAAATTTGGTCCATGAGCATTATAGTGGGTTTTGATACTACACCCCTCACATGAGAATTTGTTACTTTCCGTAATAAATATGATTTCTCAAACTATAATAAAACAGTAAATTATACGTAACTAACAAATTCTCTGCCTTAGCTCAAGGTAAATTACACGGCATCGTAAATAATACAATTTTCTTTTCAATGGTATTTATTAAAATGTTGAAGTTCCACTAGTTTTTTTTAAATTAGTTTTGCCTCTCTCTTTTCCTGCCTTTATTCTTGGAGTAGTGCCTATGAGCTTTTGCTTTCATTTCGTCAGTTGTATCCCATAGAGGTGATTTGCCAGTTAAAATACTACCGATTTCATTGCACCAGTTATTGATAAAGAATATAGTGCTTTTATTTATTAAATATTTTCCTATAGCGTCTTTGTGTTCATCACAAGATAAAAATTATAAATTTAAGTTAATCGATGCAATTAGTTGAATGTAATTTGAGACGTTTTGCTTATTTGAATATTGTTTTAATATTTCAATACATATATGTTCTACTTGGGCAAATAAATCAAATAAGCCTCTAGTGGGATAGCACAACCACTTTTTACCATCATACTCTTTAGATTTTAAATATTCATGAAAACTGAGCAGTTCTTCAGACTCTAAATCATTTTTACATGCTACACAGCTTTTATAAATATTTTTCTTAGCTAAAAGTGCTATCCAACCACTGCAATAACCTATTGCTGCGCTTTTTTCAACATCCATTGTAGTTTTGATCTTTAACAAATTATCGGTATTTAAAATGTCCATATTTAAATGAGCACCGTCTATTTCATCTTGACATTCAGGAGGAGAGTTGGTTCCATGTTTCATTAAAAAATATTTTAGGGATTGGAGACAAACACTGTCATCTTTTTCGCATTTTGATCCTACTGAATGTGAAGATGTAATATTATTAATTAATAAAGTCTTGTAAGCCCCTTCAAAAGCACATGCTGTGGGCATTACGTTGCTACAGCCATGAGCTCGAATTGCCCCAAAGAAGTGTTCTAAAGGATCTTGATTGAAATTGCGCAACAATAGGGAGTTAATGCCTTTAGAATGTAAATATTTGGAAATTCTTTTAAAATTCTCAATTGTCTTAATCCAACTTGACAAAGACGGTACTACTGTCAGACCATAGGCATTTGTAAATTTCATGGATTTTAAAATTGGAATGCTGTGGTTCCATAATTTGTGACGTGGTGATGTTGGAGTAACTGCGCTTCTATAAACTATTCCATTCTGTACTTCGCTATAGCTACCATTCACGCTGTCAAAGAAATCATCGAAAAACATAAGCAGGTCAGCTGTCTCTGTACTATCTTTGTCAAGAGCCCCTAATCCTGTAAAGGAAAGAAATATATATTTTATAAATGCTGTGTTTATTTTTCCTCACTAGTTTTGTTCTGGTAGTGGTAGAATTAGAATTAGAATAGAATAGTATTAGAATTCAAATTTACACAACAAAAATAAAGAATTAGATATCAGAAAAAGTATTAGTATATTTCAGTATATAAACATTACAAGGAGTTAAAAGGTACTTTTTTAAAAATACAAGTTAGTGGAAGGACCAATGCAGCCTTTCTTGTAGGCAGGTTGCGACATGGAGCAATGTTAATTTAAAGTTTACTAAAAAGCCATACCTGCCATACATCCAAGGGCTACTCCAACAGATTTACTAAACACTTGAGTGCAGTGTTTTACCCTCATCTTCAGTATTAGTTCTGGAAATACATGATGGGCTGATAACTTAGGAACTAACTTAACGCCTCTGTAACCTGGGCATATTTTATACAAAGCTACAATGTGGTCCCATTTAGCTGTGCATTCCTTTCCTTTCATAACATACGTTAAGTTTTTTGAAATTAAGTTGTTTCGTATCCGTTTTATAAGATCAAAGAGAGGGAAAGTTTTTTCGTTTCCGATTTTGAAGTAGCCTTCTCGGTATAATTTATTTTCGCGCAAATTTATTTCCTTCTTATCGTTTGGTGGTTCTAAAAATAATAATTAAAAGATTTAATTTCAGCAATCCGAAGGGAGTAAATAAAACAACAACGACAACAATACAAATAAAAGAAAAGAATAAGAATAAATAAAATAACAATTACTACAACCATAATTATGAAATAGATACAATACCTGACATTGGCATCGTGGAATAAGTTTTTAGCAAATTAGATCTTGTAGGAAAGCTAGGCTTGGTGTTTATAATATCAACTTCTAGTGGTTCTGAAAATAAAAATTAAAAGTTATAATTTCGCCAATCCAAAGAGTGAAAGTCAAACATTTTTGTTTCAAATACACCAATTACTGGCACTATAGGAATGTCAGAATTTAAGTAACACGGTTTCAATTACTTAGTTGATAATATGCAGAAGAGTTAGCAACAAACTCCATTGTTACTCGTTTTAAAATAATTGCGATTGTAATGGTGATTAGAAATGACGGTAAAACATATAACGAGAATAACGTAGGTTCATGTGTAAAGAATTTCATACCAAAATAATAGATGTAAGTAGTAATTTATTTGCCATGGCAGCTAATGGCCGAGCAGTATCGACAGGCGACGCCCATTCACGAGCATGACGCATGCATCCGCATCGCTTAGTTCAGCCATGTTGTAGGGAACTGATCTCGATACAGAACGCCACCACTGGCAAGACATTTTAGTGAGTATTGTCATGTCTTTTGCCTAGCGGTATTGGGCGACAGACAGAAAAGACAGCTTATGTATAAATGTATAACACCAATGGCTACATGATGCTCACACATTTACAATTTTGTATGAATAATATAAAGATTAATAAAATCGTGCTTAATTTTATTAGTGTCATAATGAACTATCATTTGATCAAGCATAATCTTTTCAAATTCTTTTCTTAATGTTGGAAGAACAGAAGCAGGTCTTTAATTAATTAGACGAATTATAATGCAGGCTTATTTAAAAATTGGGATAACCTTACTATGTTTCATCAAATCTAGGGATGTTCCACTATCTATGCAATGATTGAAATTGTCTGCAAGAAACGGGGCAATACTATTAATTATAGATTAAAGTACTTTAACAGATTTGTTTTATATTTAAGCCTTTCAATGATCTTATTACTGTGTATAGATATGTATGGAATAAATAACCTAAGCCAGTACAAAATTTACTACAACAATCATTATGAAAAAGATACAATACCTGCCATTGGCATCCTGGAGTAAGTCTTTAGTACATGAGATGTCGAAGGAAGGCTTGGCTTGGTGATTATGATATCAACATTTGGTATTCCTGCAAATAAAATAAAATTTATAGTTATAATTTTGGTCATCCGAAGAAACTGAATAGAAAGAAATCTCAATACTGTACAAAATTGGGTTTAATATATTATCTGCCTGCATATTAAACTCTAAATTTAATGATGTGTGTAATGATTAAAAACGAATTCACCATTTATGTTTCATCATCATGCCGAATGCTAAGCTTAACTTAAGCTCAACAATCCTTATCTTAAATATTTTATCATTTCAGACCCAACTGGTCCATACACTTATTACAATCTATCTTGGTAAAATGTTGGTAATTAGGTACACATTATAGGTATACAACAGTTAATACTTTGCTATTAGACAAAATATACAAATTATGACTTACTTTTTGTTACCTCGCAGATGTACACCAGCCCAGTATATAATAAACGGATTTTCAATTTTGTCAGCTAACGTTCTGAGGACAGTGTTGGTGCTACCACGGACCCTACTCATCAGAGATGCTGTTCTCTTCTTATAATGATAGCGAAGCAGTCATCAGTGAAAACAAACCGCATACTTGTTTTTGGATTTGGAAATCGGTGAAGTGTAATACCTGAGGACAAGATTATAATTATAATAGTTATATTATTTATGTACTTACAGTTCAGTCAGTACCTATTACACTATTGATTATGATCAATATGTACAAGTTATCAAGGAGATGATTGTATATTAATATTATTTATGCCTAAAGTTACAAAGACATATTTATGGCTATAGTTACAATAGAGAAGCCAATGGGAACATTTTCATATAAAAACTTTGATTACTGAAGCTCGAGCTTCAGTATCAAATATCATCTTAGCACATGAATGCAGTTGACAAGGAGAGGATTGTATATTAATATTATGTATGCCTAAAGTTACAAAATAATTGCAGCTAAAATTAATTTATTGCGAATTAAATATAATAACAGTTAGAGAGCTGCAAATGATGTGTTTTTAATTTATAAAATCTTGGTCGCACAAGCTAGTTTTAAATATTAGCCAGTCATCCCAGATGGTAGCAAGATTGACTCTGGTTTTGTAATGCGTGTATGGTAATGTAATACACTGATAAAAACAATTCGCATCTTGTAATCCGGATATTTGTCTGGCTCCTATAATACAAGATATCTTAGTGAAAGTGGTAGTGTAACACAGATGTAATGAGAGTTGAAAAAAAAGTAATCTTATCTGTTTAATATAATAATATGGAAAAAATAAGTTGACTGACCGAACTAGATAGTGTCATGCTGGTGGAGAAGGTCAGTAAATAGTACTGAATTTACATAACACTAAAGGTAGATGAAAACAAAGTACATACCATCTTTCCTAGTCACTGGACATCCAGGTACACAGCAAGAGTTCTGTGACATGACTATAGCTGAAGTTCACTTTTCACTATTAATAATTATGGGTCCAAGCTCTACTGAGAGAGTGCTAAACGTTCACAGTAACTTCACAAAGTTCTACAGTGACACGGAGGAGGAAGCTCAACTCGACGCGAATTTACGTAGTACAGAAGATTGTAACGCGGCACGGAAACTCGGAGAAACTGATGGTCTGATGCTCAACTCAACGCGGAAACCAAAAGCACATGCGAAACAACCACAACTTTATTGCAAAAGTAAACACGGCGGGAAAATATTCGGCGGGTACGACATTTGCAATTGAAGTGTTACCATAACCATAATGTTAATGAAATCTCAATAAATATGCTGTAAAACAAAATTAAATATGTTCTTCTTTGTTTGATTAAAAATATTTCATTGATATTGTTTCTGTTTTTAGAATAAAAAAATTAAACATAAATATACTTCGTGGGGAGAAATATTCCAGCATCGTTTTTAAATATTTCAACGTAGCAACACAGTGCTATTCGGTTTTCATATCTAGCCGTTAGATGGCGCTGTTTTAAAAATTTTACCCGTAATTTCGTATCCTTCCTAGTTGCCATAGCATGGTTTCTGAACTCCGTAGAGAGAACTGCAACCGCCGCATCATCCTCCATCACGACAATGCGAGTTCTCACACCGCGCACAGAACAAAAGAGTTTTTAGAGCAAGAAAACAGAATTATTAGACCATCCGCCGTACAGCCCCGACCTAAGCCCTAATGATTTCTATACTTTCCCTAAAATAAAGAATAAATTGCGTGGACAGAGATTTTCATCACCTAAAGAAGCTGTGGACGCCTACAAAACGGCCATTTTGGAGACCTCAACTTCCGAATGGAATAGTTGCTTCAATGATTGGTTCCATCGTATGAAAAAATGTGTCAAATTTCGCGGAGAATACTTTGAAAAGCAATAAATACATTTTTAAATAGTAATGTTGTGTCACTTCCTTGATTCCCGAAATTTTCAGTGCCGCCCTCGTAGCAAGTGCTGCCACGTAGTATCATATATTTCAAGTATTTTTTTTATATTTCTAATAAACCTTGAATATTCTGATATTCAATATCAGAATAGGAAGAGGGTAAATATACATATTACAATATAATTGTGATATATGTGTAGTGGCGGTAGTTACAGATTATTATGTATAATTGGGTTACTGGACTACCGCCACCCTCAGTTTCAAATATACGCATAACTGGACGGCCGTGTTTAATTGCGCTCCCCAATAGTACTACCTTCGAGACTAACCAAAGACTTATCAATAATATTGTAATATATTCACCATCTTCCTATTTATATATAAGGATGATGATTTGCTAGAAGATAGTCATCATTTCGGCCAAATGAAGTCCACTGCTGGACACAAGCGTCCCCCAAAGATCAGCATAACGTTGTGGGCTCATTGGGGGGTTTTGCCATAATCACCACGCTTGGGAGACAGGTTGGCGATCGAAGATAGTAATTTTTTATAAATATTTACCATGATTTTACTATTTCCGATATCCCGTATCTTCTGTTGTCTTATTGACTAGTTTAAATTAAAATCTGCAGCAAGTTCAGTAACACCAGTTCCAGCATCAGACATTATGGTGCTACTTCTTGTATGCTCCACAAAATGTGGAGAATACTCTATATGCTTGGTGAGATGATGTAGCATCAAAAGATGTGTACCCCTTCGTTTGGCATCAGTATTACTAGAACAATTGGATAATACTGACTGGTCTCTTATCCTACGTTTCGTTATATCAGCTATAACAATGTTAATATTATAAGCTATCAATGTAGCAATCTGACATTTGCATTTCTTGGGAAGAAACATAGCATCCTGAGTCAATTTAAATCCACTTATAAACCTATTACTGTCAAAATACAATAATTTGTCACTATGACGTCATGTCAGCAAGTGAATTATATTGTTCAATTTGTATAAATATAAATACAAATATAGCCTATACCATTAAGGGATAGTGTAGCTTTCTATTAGTAAAATAAATTTTAGAATCGTTTCAGTAGTTCAAGATATTTCCCCATATATAAAAAAACCTCCTTATAATTTTAGTAAAGACGAACAAATCCAATGATACAGTGCAACTGCTCAACGTGAAATCGTGAAAAGTTTTAGTAACAGCTCGAAATTTGGAAGTATCCGTTAGATAGTATGCTCCCCCGAGAGAGGGAAGTAGTGGGTGCATTACACCGGGTGCTGCCCAATTTCGGTGGACCATGTGAGAAAGTTCGCCGTTTACGGGGCGCCTGTATGGTCAGCTCGACTATCAGGCGCCCAGCGCTGCAGAACCAAAATTCACGGTCTGCAGCGCAGAGTGGCTATCCGGATCGCACGAGGATACCGAACGGTGTCCTACGAGGCGGCAACTCTCCTGGCGCGTTTTCCGCCTTTTGACATCCTGGCGGAGATGGATGCGTGGGTCTACGATCAGACACGCTCCCTCCGCCAGAGCGGCGAAGGCGCGCCTTCAGGGGCGTTGGACCAGCTGCGGCGGCTAGCTCGGCGGCGCGCACTTGTAAAGTGGCGTCATCGCCTGCGGATGCAGTTTGCAACCAAGCGCGTCGTCGAGGCCGTCCTGCCGCTCTTTGGAGCCTGGCTCAGAAGGAGCGAGCGCGTCACCTACCGCCTGACGCAGGTGCTCACCGGGCACGGTTGTTTCGGCGCGTACCTGCACAGGATAGGACGCGAGGCCACGGCACAATGCCACCATTGTGATAGCGACCGGCACCCGTATTAGCTAAAAACAGCGACAGCAGACGCGACAGCAGCTATCGCGCATCTAAGGATTTCCAGTAGAAAAGAGCTTGAAATTGAAAGCTGAGGATGCAATTTTTAGTTTATTGATCGTCCAACAGACTATGCGTCAGCGATCTTTGCCTGCTTAATCGCTATCGGCAAATACGTAATACCAAAATGACGTTTAAGAACGGCGTCTGCGCGACTTACGCCTGTCGCAAAGCGTCTGCGACTTACGTAATCAGCCCGCAGGACACCGCACAGCACACGCTCGAGGCGTGCCCTGCGTGGGCCGCCGAGCGGCGGATCCTGGTCGATCGGATCGGGCAAGAAGATCTCTCTCTGCCAGCAGTAGTGTCGGCTATGTTGGCAGAGCACGAAAACTGGAATGCAGTGGTCTCCTTCTGTGAGAGCGTTCTAACTTCTTGTGATGTCCTTTGCTGCACAGATCATATTTGTGACTTGCTTGTAAATAAGCTCAGTCCACACACTAACTGATCGCGTAAATCGTCTTCTAATACATCTTTAAAATCGCAGTATTTAGCTTTAAATGCCGAAATGTATTGATGTATGGTCTCCCCCGGTTATTGTCTAAATCTATATCTTTCGGCCATAAACGATGGTTTAGGCTGTAAATAATCTTTCAGTACCTGTACTACCGAGGGAAAAGTCTTATCACTTGATTTCACCGGACTTATTAAATTACTTAGTCGTTCATAAGTTTCATCGCCCATTGCCGCGATTAACGTAGGCAGCCAACTTTACATCAATGCTATTTACTTGAAAATACATTTCAGCCCGTTCCACATACAACATCCAATTCCCGGATCGCCCATTTAACTCTGACAGCTTCCCTATATCCATTTCCCAAAAACAAAGTTTCAGTACCGCACATTTAATAATCCAATTAATCCTCGTCGCCACTTGTGTCCGCGTAAATGATACACACCTTATAATAATTTATACGCGACTGGCGTTGCACCCGGCGGCGTCGCTCCGTAACACGCGCCGCGCACTCACACCAATACACCACATTTGTCACGAAGACCCTGGCACGATCATGGAACCCGCTTTGCAAAATGACAGCAGCTTACCACAAAGACACCTATGTGTCAACTATGGCGTGGATACACGAAGACTTAAGAGATTTACCCTAAATATTGTGGAAGTTCGGTTTATAATTCAGCAATGGATCGAAGTAATTAATTGATTAATTCGGTACAGTGTCATATGGAAACAAAAATAATTGCAGTTTATTATGATTGTATATAAAAGTCGGACCGAGTTCTATGTAGAAGTGTGGTTGTTTCTTTATCTATGATATCAACACTAATTGCCTATGATATGTTTCATTCATGGACGCTGCGTGGCTAAAACCTCATTATAAAGTGGGCATTACTCTTTGCCGACATAGCTGAAAGGATTAGTAAACTGAAGTGGCAATGGACGAGGCACATTGCTCGGAGCAACTGATGGCCGTTGGGGTAAAAAGGTTCTCGAGTGGAGACCGCGCACCAGAAAACGCAGCGTGGGCTGACTTCCAACGAGGTGGACAGACGGCCTTTGTTCAGCAGTGGACGTCCTTTGGCTGATATGATGATTTAAAATAAAAAAATTAGGCCATTACCCTAAAACCAACTGTGCTTACTACGGAACAACATTGAAATTCGACTGTCTACTACAAATTTTACTTCAAATGATCCTAACAACAATTATAATAAGTTATTTAGTGTTATATGCGAAGAATTTAATAAATCGTGCCCTTACTAAAGACATTACGAAAAGTAGAGATGTGCTTTACAATTTGTATTATGAAAAATGTTTTACATCTGATAAATCTTTTCACGATTATGTTAGGAATTACTCAAAACTATTTAAAAGGGTACGCGCGTTAGCAAAATCTAATTAATCAGTAGTAAAATAAGTAAATCTGACAGTAAAAAATAAAGCAACGTGGAACGTTCTGAAAACTGAAACTGCGCTAATATATCAAAGAGGTCCTGAACTATCCTTAAAAATCGTAGATAAAACCATATCAGACAACGCTGAAGTCGTTAATACAATCGAACGTTTTTTTACAAATATTTCATTCAAAGTCACTTGTATCGTCCTCTACATTAGCAGAGTGAGTGCCAAAGTAATATTTTTGTAAAGATTTCAATTCTTTATTGCATTCCATAAGTAAATTATAAAAAAAAAAAAAAACAAAAACAGATGGTAGGTTTATATTTTAGACCTTTTAGACCTTCAATTTATACTTGTGACTGTCTACAGTACTAGGCATGGCTTTTAAGTTCTGTCGTTTCCATATTTCCCGGCAATTTTGAATTTGGAACTGTTCTATATTCGAATGTGTTTAAATTTTGAATCTCTAAACAGAATTTTCTACAACTTTAGAAGAGGTCTGACATGGCTTCAGTGTTTTGAAGAGCTAACATCTGAGTTCAGTGATGAAGCCCCATGCCTGTGGACTGTCGAACGCTGGTACTTAGAATTCCAGCGGCGACATACTAGTGTTAGTGACAAATCTCGCGAAGGACGCCCAAAATCCTCCTTCACTGAAGATAACATCATTGCTGTGAGACAACTAATTCTCGAAGATCGTCATGTGACGTATCGAGAAATAGAGGCTCTATTAGGCATCTCAGGGACAACCATTCAGAAGATCTTGCATGAAGTGCTTGGTGTGAGAAAGTTAGTTTGCCGTTGGATACCGCATCTGCTTCCATGCTTCCTGCTTTACAAGGCGGCCCGCGTCAGATGGTGTAAGAAAACTCTGCAAACAACAATCTACAATCTGGGTTTTTCAAGACGAGCCAAAGCCGACTAAACTTGTTCGTTCTCGAAGCACTTCAAAGAAGATGGTGGCTACGTTCGTTGGAAAAACCGGCCATGTTGCGACTATTGCACTTGAAGATCGTAGAACGGTTAACGCAGAGTGGTATACCACAGTTTGGTTACCACAAGTCATGGCCGAACTTCGAAAATCCAACTCAAAGCGACGCATCATCCTGCACTACGACAACGCAAGCTCACACAGCGCTCGTCAAACGATTTAGTATTTGAAGCAGGAAAAAGTAGAAATTCTTGACCATCCTCCATACAGTCCTGACCTAAGCCCTAACGATTTCTTTACATTTCCTAAAATTAAGAAAAGTCTTCGTGGTCAAAGGTCCAGTCCGGTGAAGAAGCAGTCGACGCTTTCAAGTCAGCCATTTTGAACACCACCTCTTTAGAGTGGAATAAATATATAACTGGTTTGAGCGAATGGAAAAGTGTATCAAGCTACGTGGTGAATACTTTGAAAAACAATAAAAAGTACTATAAGGTTCTAGTTGTGTTTTTTTCTTCAAACGACAAAACTTAAAAGGCCTGCCTCGTATATAAATATTTTAAATTATCTGTTAAAGTACTTCAATCTACAATTGACAGCATTACCACGTTTCTTGCAAAAAAATTCAGTCTGCATAGATAGTGGATCCTTAATAGTCAAGTATATAATAATTCATAATAAAAAAAATGGATTTATAGTCGCTCAGGAGCAGCGCAAATAAAAAACAATGTATAACGCGACGAGCCAAAGTTGCTTACAAAATATATACGTATATCATCATTTCGGCCGAATGAAGTCCACTGCTGGACATATGCCTCCTCCAAAGATCACCCCAACAACCGATATGGTTGTGTTGTGGGCTCATTGGGGGAGTTTTGCCATTTTTTTCGGTATTTATTCAAAAAATTGATTGTGTCTTTTGTTTTTTTCGAGGTATTCACATTGTTTGTGTTGTTTTGTACGCACTGCATTCAATCACACATACCTTTTGTTTACAATTTTTTATCTATCTATACAAATAAATAAAATTGAAGTGTCTGTTTGTAATGTCAAAATAACAGCTTTTTACTTTTACAAAATGCATATGAAAGTGTTAGGGAATCTTCAACATGCAAGGTGTTCCGGGATGTAGCGATTTGAAATTAGACACGTATATCAAAATCTAATAAATATAATCCTTGACAATTATTAACAATATGGAATGCGCGTGTCTTGAATGCGGTTCGAATGGCGAGTGGCCCGCCGCCTGCAGCCGGCGGGCGCGCAGTGCGGCGCGCTGACGTTGGCGTGTGCTCGTTAACATGCTCCCCGGGTTGGAACAGCAACACGTTCCAAGGAAGACTCAACGGTTGGTAGCTGACAAAGCCGATTGTATGCTCTTCTTATGATGCCCGTGGAAGTGGTGACGTCTGCAACGCGTGCTACATCATCGTGGCCAGGGTGAAGACGAGTGACTCGACCAAGCAGCCAGCGGTTGGGTGGGAGGCGTTTGTCCTTCACTACCACCAAATCTCCTATACGTAGCTCTCCTCCATCTTTACACTGCCATTTTGTACGTTTCTGCAACTCTGAAACGTATTCTCTATAATATCGATTCCAGAAATGTGCTGTGAGTGCTCTTTAGTAGCGTGGCAGGGTGCAAATCTCAACCCTTTTCTCCATATAATTCTGCTAATGAGGTAACATTGTTATTGTTCGTCCGAGAAGAAAATGAGAAGGTGTAAGGGGAATGAGATCATTAGGGTCAGAGGATAACGGGGTCAACGGCACGACCGTTGTTTACGACAGTTAAGAATTCTTTCTATTTGGATAAGAACCGTGTTTAATTCTTCGTAAGTCAAGTGTGCCAAGGATAGAACTCGTTTTAAATGATATTTGAAAGACTTTACTGAACCTTCGGCTAAGCCGTTGAAATGTGGGTTATATGCAGGGGAGAATATAAACTGATTTGCCTGTTCAGAGGCATACAAAATAATGTCATTACACTTCAGCTTTAAAAAATTTGCAAGTTTATTAGCAGCTACGAGAAAATTTGTACCATTATCGGAGTATATGTTGGAAGGTTTACCTCGGCGAGCTATAAAACGATTTAATGCCGCAATGAACGCCCCAGTTCTTAAATCAGTTACCAGTTCAATATGAACAGCCAAGTAAACAAAGATACAAATAATATAAGATTTTATTAATCTGCATCCTCTACCCTTTCTGTCAGCTATGACAATTGGACCAGCATAATCGAATGCAGTATTGGAAAATGGAAACTCACTATGCAGTCGTTCTTTTGGAAAACTACCCATAATAGGCTGAATCCATTTACCAGTAAATCTGCAACATTTATGACAGTTATGAGTTACCTTACGTGCTAAGTTGCGACCCCCAGTTGTCCAAAATTTATGCCTCAGAATGGACAACAATAGCTGAGGGCCAGCATGTATGTATTGTATGATAATGTCTGAATAACAGTTTGGTAACATGATGAGACGTGTGTAGTAAAATTGGATGTTTGGTGTCGTAGTCATAATTGGAATTAGACAGTCTACCACCCACGCGAATCACACCTTCCTTTGAGATAAAGGGATTTAAATTTAATATTTGTGTCTTGGCCGGTAAATGTTTATTTTTAAGTAAGTATGTGTATTCAGTTGAAAACGTATTTAGTTGCACTAATTTGCACAAAGCGTTGGTAGCAGAATTTAATTCAGATACCTTTAAATGTGAACTATATTTATTATTGGGTTGTTGACAATTATGTATAAAACGCAATGTGTAAGCAGTGACGCGCTGCAGTTTGCTAAATGTTGAATATTTATGTGTAAAATTATGTGGTTCAATACTCAGCTTGCACTCATGTTTAGTTTCAGGTAAAAGTGTATGAGACTTAACTGGTTGTGTGGGCCATTGCGACTCACATTGTAATAAAAATGTTGGACCACAAAACCATAGATCAGAATTCTGTAACTGTGTGGCGTTGCAGCCCCTGGAACCAATGTCAGCTGGATTTAAAGACGTAGGCACATACCTCCAGGCTTCCTGGTCAGTATGTTCCGTTATTTCATTAATTCTGTTAAGTACAAATGTTTTTTAAGGTTGATCTAAGAGTGCGAATCCAACCTAAAACAATTGTAGAATCGCACCAATACTAGGACTCTTTTACTAGAAGTCTTAAGGCTGTTTTAACCTTATTCGCTAGTCTGACTGCTAATAGAGCACCGCAGAGTTCCAGTCTATTGGAGGTCGCATATGCAAATATGCACTGGCTTGTGAGATTAATCATATTTAACACATGTCAGTAATTTGAAATTAGCTTGGTTACGGTTCTGTTTATGTTCAACAAAAATATTATACATATAACTTGTCTGTACGAATAAATACATGTACTCTACCAGACCACTGCTACTCTTTTATTATTTTAATAGGTTAGGGGCCCAGAACCAAAGTGTTGAGTTTGGGTAAGACTTTTTCGCACTTCTGTATTCAACTGTACTATGCTGTACTGAAAAGTATAGTACAAAAACAGAAGAAATCTAACAAAATAAAGTATGCATAACAAAACTGTATTTAGAAAATTATCTATTACACAAAGCACTTCTAAAAAACCTAAAACATCAAAAAACATTCATTTAACTACTCATCGCCCCCTTAATAGAATAATTTGACAGGGATAAATCCTTTAAAAATTCTCTAAGCTTCGGACTATGAACACTTTTAGTTAAGATGTCCGCTATCATTTTATCACTTGACATGTACCTTATTTCAAATTTGTTTGCCAGTACACACTCACGAATAAAATGATACTTGATGTCTATAATTCTTAACTAAACTTAGTACCCTCTTACACAACTTAAACAATAAATATAAATCCAAAATAAATATAGTTATAGCAGGTGATTTTAATATAAACACATTTAAAAAAGGCACTATTACGAACGAATTCCAAGATTATCTGATAACTATAACATGACAATTCATATCAATGTGCCCACACGTAAGTCGTCTTGTATAGACCATATATTAAGTAACATCCCAAATGCGACTGCAACAGTATTGCCACTTCATCTATCTGACCACGACACTGCACAAATGTTAAGTATTCCTATAAAACATAAAACACAAAAAGTAGTAACATATTATAGAAGAGACTATGACAGAGAGTATATACTGAAGCTCCGTGAATGCTTGCGAAAGCTATCATGGCTAGAAATCTACACAGAAAATGATTTAAACAGTGTATTCAATACGTTTCATGAAGTAATATGCCTATTCTATAATCTCTGCTTTCCAAAAATAAAGATAAAGGTAAATAATAATAACAAAAACAAACAAAAATGGATAAGCAAAGGGCTAAAACGAAGTTGCAAAATCAAAAGAAAATTACGCTACCTATACTATCAAAATAAAAATCTTGTTAATAAAACTAAATATATAACATACTCTAATTTATTAAAAAATGTATTTATTATTCGAAAAGGAACGCTAACATTAAATTTATAAACAGGAGTGAAAATAAATGTAAAGCCACGTGGACAGTTGTAAAAAATGAAGTACTTAATACTAACTTCAAGGGTAACATAGAAAACATTAAAGTAAATAACACAATACTTACAAATCCCGTGGAAATAGCAACTGCTTTCAATAACCATTACATCAATTTGTCACACAAAACGACACAAAAAAATTGCAATGGTAGTGGCTCTAGCAAAAACTCAACTCATGTCTCAATGTTTCTTAATCCGGTATCAGAAAATGAGGTCCGAAGAGAAATAATATCACTTACTGTAGCTGCAACACATACATGCACGCGCGCCCATGGCTAGCGCTTTACTGGCGGCTACGCTGTAGATCTTCTACGCACCCCGCAAGGGGTGCGAGGAATCGGGGCCGTTACTTTCGTAACTTACCCGAAGTATGTAAGGTCGCGTCCTATAAAATTATAGGACGGTTATTTGATTTCCACTTTTTAATGTGGTTTTGGTAGGGCGAGATTGTACATCCCTATAACACCGGACGGTTTACTATCCCGTGACGGTGTTGTGAGTCATTGCTAATGTTTCATAGCAGGGGCGCCCGAAGTGGTTCACACAAACCGTGCGATCGGGCCCTACCAGGTGAGACACCCGGTTGCCCGGGTGAGGCCCAGCAGATGCCCGTTCAGCGAACGGTTTGTGACTAAGGTGGCGCCCCCTGCCGTATCGTTGGCCCATTTCCACGGCGCTTTCAGATCAAGCCGATCACGCCGCGGATAATGGGCCGTAGTGGTGGGTATAGGGTGACTTGTGATGTGAAACGTCACCCATTGTTTACGTTTTGCATGCGTGTCCGCTCCCACGCACGCTCCACGGGTGGGTAATAGTGCATGAGTAGTTGTGTACAAGTATGTGTACTGTGCATTAAGCGCCTTATATTAACTTAAGAGCAAATGCACAGTAAGTGAGTATAGCGTGTGTGAAGTTTATTTGTTTGAGTAAGTCGCGTGTAGGTGTAACGACTTACTCAGCGTCTAATCCCGTGGGTCAGCAGCGTCAATGATCAGGTCGCGCGGGTAACGTTTGGCGTCCGGCGGGCGCGCGTGCCAAGGCGCTATGTCCTTTATAAAAGGCCATTTGGAGTTCGCGGCGCGGGCGTAGATGTTGGATGCCATGCGTACCGCAAACTCCTCCAGGCCTTCTATGTGAAGGTCTCGGTGAATGACGTCGTTGCGGACATACCGCGGCGCCTTTACGATCGTGCGCAGCGATAGATTCTGCTGCGCACGTAATCGCTTGCGGTGAGACTCGCAAGCTAATTGCAGCCATGCGGGCATGGCATAGGAGAGTTGGGATCGGATATACAGCTTGTAAATTGTTAATTTATTTTTTAAGGGGAGGTGTGAGGTTAAGATTGGGCGGAGCAAATAGCGGGTGGCTCGCACCCGCGCGACCAAATCCCTGACGTGCTGCTTCATGGTGAGCCGACGATCGATTGTCACCCCTAGGTAGGTGGCCGTGGTAGACCACTCGATGTCGGCCCCCGTCATGGTGAGTTTTGGTGGCAAGGACACTCTGCGCCCTGACACTATGAGTGCTTGGGTTTTACTCACGTTCACCGACAACCTCCATTTTCTGAGCCAGTCAGGAAGGTCGTTTAGCGCGCGCTGCATCTTCTTTGCCGCATGGGCCACCGACATGGATGTGGTGATGTATGCGGCATCGTCAGCGTACAGCGCGAGCGTGGAAGTGTTCGTGGCAGGTATGTCGTCGGTGAAACGTGAGTATAAGAATGGCGAGAGGCAGCTGCCTTGCGGGACACCAGCGGCGATGGGGTGAACAGCCGAGTGGGTATTTTCCACTCTTACTGTGAAAGTCCTATTTGTGAGAAAAGAGGAGACCACTTGTACTACGCGACGGGGGGTGTTTGATGTGGCCAGCTTGTATACGAGTCCGGTGTGCCAGACCCGATCAAACGCCTTCTCCATGTCAAGGAATACTGCTACGGCGTATTCCCGCTTATTAACGGCCGCTGTTAATAGGTGCAGTACCCTTGACAGTTGGAGCGTCGTGCTGTGTTCCGACCTGAAGCCGAATTGTTCGGCCCTCGGAGTGATGTAAGGGGTGAGGTGGGGGAGTACAAACATTGAATTCAAACAGATTTTTGACATGTGTTTTATATTAGAATTTTTACGTTTCATTTATACTTAATTTATATAAATTTTTGACATACAAGTACATTTTAGTACTGTTGTAATTTTTTTATTTTTTGTGTACATGTATGTATAAATATTGTATATGACAGACTAACGTGTTGCTGGGGAGTTTGTTGCGCCGTTTCTTCTCCCCAGCTTAAACACTAGGAAGCTGTGAAGGGTGGGCTTAATGGGTGCTGTCTAATGTTGACGTTCAAAAGAACTAATAATTTAGTCTATTTGAATAATTGATTATTTCATTTCATTTCATTTCATTTCATATTTCATTTCAATAATACTTCGAACACCTTGGAGATGGTGGGCAATAGCGTAATTGGCCGATAGCTTTCTGGCTTTTGGGTGTTTTTCCGTGGTTTTGGAATCATGATAACCCGCCCGTTCTTCCATTCTGAGGGGAAGGTACCGGTGCGGAGGATGCCCGTATAAAGACGTGCTATCGCTGTTATGGTCTTGTAAGGAAGGTGTCTCAGGGCTTTATTTGTTATTTCATCCGCACCGGGTGCCTTTTTTGGTTTGGTGCGGGTTATTGCTCTCTTTACCTGGTTTGGGGTAAAAACTATTGGGTGTTCATCTGGTGCTATCGGCCGTGCCAAATATTCCCCAAGGTGTCTTTCCACCTCTGCGACGTGATCGGCCTCGTCGGACGGGTTTGGTCGGAATTGACGCTCCAGGTGAGAGGCGAAGATCTCTGCCCGGTCTGTGGCAGTGTATCTTACCGCCCCGTCGTTATTTAGTAGAGGGCGCACCGGAGCTGGGGTACTCTTGAGTCGTCGACACAATCTGTGTGCCGATGGCCAGTCGTCTCCTGCGGAGTCGATCAATCTCTCCCAGCTCTCGGTGGCATGAGCCTGCAGCTCGGCCTTCACCTCATGGGTAAGTTTCTTTAATTGGACTTTCTGGATTGGGCATCTTGAGTATTGCCACCGCTTGCGTAGCCGCCTCTTGTCGGCAATCTTTCGCAAAATGTGCGGCGGTAGATGTGTAGCATGTCGCGACGTTGGTGAGATGGTAGTAGTTGCCGACTCCAGGGCGTGCCGGATGCAAGCGGTGAGCTCGCCCGCCAACTCCTCCACGTCCATGGGTGTGGTGATAGGCCGAGTGGGTGTAGTGGTCTCCATCTTTGCTATAAAGTCCTTCCAATTTATGTGGCGACGTGGCGCGGATGGAGCGAGTCGGGTGGTGTCCGAGTCTATGACGACGAGCACTGGCTGGTGATCTGACAGCAGCTCGTCGTCCAGGACTTGTTGCGCGGTCTGGAAGCCAACCCCGCGGAACACGGTGATGTCCAGGACGTCTGGCAAGTGCCTTCCGTCGTCCGGATAGTGAGTAGGTGAATCGGGTCCGGACACCGTGTATCCGCGGGACGATTCCGCGTCGGCGAAGAGTATGTTTCCCGATGTGTTTGCCCTTGACGAATTCCATGCGGGGTGTTTGCAATTCAGATCGCCGGCAATTATTGTCGGGTACGGCGAGTTGAAGAGACAATGAATGTCCGCGGGGTCTAGTGTGTTTTGCGGGGGTTTGTATGCCGCGTAGACATATAGATGATCGCCGGCGACCGATAGCTGCACACCCAGCGCATATAGGCTGTTGAGTGTCGAGGGGAGGGGCAGTTCCTGATGTATTACTCTCCGCCGAACTAATACCGCCAGACCGCGGTATGTGGTGCCGAGAGCCGACCGCTCATCCTTCCTATAAGCGATGTAACCCGGGAATTTTATTTTATCTGCAGGTCCCAGGTGCGTTTCGCTTATAAGCGCCACGTCTACTTTATATTCCTGCAGTAGGGGCCGGAACAGTGCGACCTTTTTCTTAAGGCCGCGGGCATTCCAGTGGACTATTCTCAGTGGGCTAGCCATTGATGTCCATCAAAGTAGCTAACCCACTGAGGATTATCCGCACCGGATCCTCTCTTTTCCGGAGGGCCAATAGCACCCCCTGTAAAATTTGAATGGCAGTCTCAATTACATAGTAATAGGCTGCCTCCGTTTGCTGGTATGCCGGTGCGGTCTGCGCCCGTGCCGTCCATGTCCTAGTAGCTTGTTGTGTTGGGTGTATAGTTCGGGGGGCGGCGTCCTGTATGGGAGCCGGTTCCCTTTGCTGTTCTGTAGCATGTCTCTTAGCCTCGGCTAAGTCTGTCTTTGGGTCTTCTCGGCGACCAAGATCTACTATTGTTTCTTGGGACGGCTGCGGGGCAGTGCCATCTTTTCCGGCCCTTGGGTCGTCCTGGTTATTTTGCGCGGGGCGTTGTTTCTTATGTTTCTTGCCGCTTTTTCTTCTTTTTATTATTACTATTTTGCTCGGTAGTTTGTGTGTCCGTTTGGTGAGCTGGTTTCCCTCCGCGTATAATCGGGTCGTTTGCCGCTGCCATCAGAGAGGCGCTCTGTTGCAGTTCCTCTGTTTGTTGCGGGGGTGGGGGGGGGGGGGGGGGGGTTGGTAATCTACCTTCTGTCATGGCGGTCGTGGTCTTGTCTGTAGATTGGGGGCGTGCATTTCCGCTGATGGCTACTGTACCCGCGCGTTTATTCCGCATTTCCTTGCGGAAAACGGGGCATCGGGTACTGTTTGCGGGGTGTTCTCCCTTACAGTTAGCACACGACGCCGGTTCGTCTTTGGTCCGCTGACACTCACCCGCCCGATGCGCGCCGCCACACTTGACACACGCGAGTGGTCGGTGGCATTCGTTAGACGCGTGCCGGAACTGTTGGCAGCGGTGACATTGGGCCGGGCCCTTCTTCCCACGCCATGCCTCTATTGTGACACCGGGCATACACAGTAACTCTGTGATTTGATATATGGCCGGTGTCACACCAGGCGTCTTATTTAGCACGGCGTGGAAGATGCATCCGGGCCGGCCCTGTTTCGCTTTAATGTGGCGAACATATGTTGGGTCGAACCCCAGTATTCGGAGTTCTTCTTCAATGTCGCTGGGGGCTGTATCGACAGGTAGTCCTCTAATCGCTACTTTGAGACTCTTGTCAGCTGGCAACGAGTACGAAAACCAGCTGACTCTCTCCGTTTTCTCCAGCTCCACCAGGTATGACTGAATTGTCCTAAATTCCGATTCGGCCTGTGGGCTAAAACGCACTCCCTGTCCGTAAGGACGGGCATTTGGGGCACGGCCCAGTTTTTCTTTAAGTTTTTTAAAATGGAATGCCCAATTCGGCATCTTCTCGACGACGAGTGGCGGATATCGCACTTTGACTGTGCTTTGTTTAGTTTGGTTTGGGGGCGCCGCCGTCGTTCCACTAGAAGCGGTAGTGGTACGAGTGGCGCCCTCTCCATCACAACTAGTATTTCCCTTTCGGTTTGGGGGCGTGGCTCGCGCCGTCTCCGCATAAGAATTTGTAGGGCTAGTGGCGCCCTCTGTACGTCTTGTTATAGCCTCCCAATGCTAGTAGAATGGCTGACCATCAGCCAGACTTGCTATGTCAGCATTTTGGTACTTAAACCACAGTATGATCTTCGGGATCGAGCCTCAGTCCGGTTTCACACTCGGTACGGGTCGGAAGTATTCTCAATTGTACTAGTTCTACTATTTTTATTGCCATTTCTATTACTATTTCTAATCAATTGTTAATCTAATTCCATATTATACAAGTTTTAGCCAATTTAGTCTTTTTTTAAAAACCGGATTCCGAGATCCCGTATAATATTTGGTGGCAGCGGTGGGATGCGAAAAATCCCTCATTCACCCGAATACGTCTCTGAAACGCAGTGAAAGTGCCGAATAGTGCGGAAAGGTGTAAAACCCCAGTGAAAACTGAGAGTGAAAGTGTTCAACATCCTGCCTGTTTGCAAATAGCAACCAGGCCCTAAGCCCTCTGTCCCATACAAGGGCCCTGTGTGCAGCTGCTCTGGCGCTAACCGCTGGCTAAGCGCTCATCATCATCATCACCATCACCATAATGTTCCACGTGCTCCTAGTCGCGACGTTCCTGTGAGTGACTATTTTCTAAGACTACTATCTCTACTGAAAAGTGCAAATATACCAGAGTCCGAACTCAGAGTTAAGAAATTTAGTACGCTTAATTCTATCTATCCCTAATTATATTATTGTCATTCATACATTGTAATAAGCTCGCTACCGTGTTCAACTACGCGATTGTTCATTGTAACCTTTGTTTAGACTACGCATACCGGCTAGTACCGATAAGCTCATACAATCACGTCACCGAGCCAACTATACGTATAGTGGATACGGCTTTTGTAACTTTTATAATTTCATTTTGTTTGTTTGTCAAACTTCGACATGACTGGAAAAGGAACTGAAACCAAGGAGGAAAACCCCAGTGCCTCTAGGGTTATCGCGGCTCGCGTCGAACCTGAAGAAAAAATCGACCTTAGTATTTTATTCAAATTCATAAAACCATTTGATGGTTCTAGGGAAAAATTGAACCCCTTCATAGCCAATTGCCAAAGCGCTTACCATACCGCTAATAAGCTTCAGAAACCTATTTTATTTAAGTACATTCTAAGTCAGCTAGTCGATAGATAGTCGAAACCACATGTAGCGTTAAAGAATTCGAATCTTTTGAACAGTTCATAGACTTCCTCAAACAACAGTTTGGCGAACGGAAACACTACGCGCATTTACTCTCCGAACTCCAAGATTGCAGACAGAATCCCGGGGAAACAGTAAACCAATTTGCCCTTAAGATTGAAACGTGCTTAGCAAAACTGCTTACTGAAATAAACATTTCCATTCCAACTAAGCGTAAAATGGAATTAGCTGGCCGTGTAGCTGCTATGGAGGACCTCGCCCTCCATACCTTTATAGTCGGCCTCTATCCAAGACTATCCCAAATCGTTAGATGCCGTGATCCAGACTCCCTGAATTCCGCTGTAGGCTTTGCAGTCACAGAAGAAAAAATATTATCCAGTATCAACAAGAGATCAACACAGTCCCAATCTAATAACGCCGATAGGCCAAAATTCACGCCACGTCGCGAATTCCGACCACAATTAAACCGATTCCCAACTCCTCAGGATCCTCGCACGGATTACTCCAAAAAGATAAATACAAACGACACGGTGTGCCGCTATTGCAAAAATATAGGGCATACAATCGAAAATTGTCGTAAACGCCAATATAATAACAGCAGAAACCAATTCAATGCCCAAGCTCCATACAATCGCCAGTACGGCTCCGCTCCAAACCCAGCGCGAAAAGTTTCCGCTGTTGATCACGCAGATGACTATGGAGTCGACGAAGTCGATAATGTTAATTTAAACGAATAAAATTTCCCGAACGGTATCGCTCGGGAAATTACTCTTACAATATCAAAGTCGATGCCACAAACTCCACTGTATCCACTGAATCCTTTACTAAATCGCGTAAACCACTGAATCTCATTCCTAAATCCACTGAATCCTTTACTAAATCGCGTAAACCACTGAATCTTATTCCTAAATCCGCTGAATCACGTAAATCACTGAATCCTATTCCTATATCCACTGAATCACGTACTAATTTACGTAAACCCGCTGAATCCATTACTAAATCACGCCAACCACTGAATCTTATTCCTAAATCCACTGAATCATTTACTATATCACGTAGACCACAGAATCAAATTCCTAAATCCGCTGAATCAACTACTAGTCCACGTAAATCCACTGAATCTCACACTAACCCCCGTAGATCCACTGAATCCTGTACTAAAGCACTGAATCCCATTCCTAAGTCAACTGAATCGCTTACTAAACCTCATAACCCGCTGAATCTCATTGCTAAACCCACTGAATCACGTAAACGTATCAAATCCAACACCGATCCTCACACCCTGCAAACCCTGAAACAGAAGATAGAACAGATTAGAATCTTCGAAATAAATAAAAACACAAAAAATAGATACCTACCTCATGTCGTAATTCAAACCTCAGTTGCTGACAGACCGTTATCCTTCTTAGTTGACACTGGCTCCTGTGTTAGTCTGCTGAAACTAGATTCCATGTCCCGAGTCCCGGAATTAAGTAAAGAAACTATAATGCTTAAAGGAATCGACCCTGGTGACGACACAACGTCAACTATAGGCAGCTTCAAAATGCGAATATTCAAGAAATCAAATAAGCCTTATACACATCAATTCCACGTTATCGAAAATATCAGTTTAAGCCACGATGGCATTGTCGGCAATGACCTTCTAAAAAGCCTAGGGTGCCAAGTAGACTACTCCCAAGGAGTCCTGCGAATAGACGACGAATCTATCGACCTAAATTTCTCCGAACCGCTTTACAACATTCCCCCTCGTACCGAAACTGTAATCGAATGTACAGTTAAGAACCCAAATATTGGAGTCGGTATAATTCTAGATCAACACATCTCTGAATCACTATTAGTCGCGAACTGCATCGTTAAAGTTAAAGAAAATCAGCGTATCAATATTACCGTAGTTAATACCTCCGATGAGCCTGCTATAGTTCACTCTAAACTCAACCTCATGCTAGAACCGTTAGACACCCAATCTTGTATGACCCTATGCGAAACACCAACCCCTTCCAACGTCTCTGTCAGAACTAACGAAGTTCTCAAATTACTTAGAATCTCTCACCTCAACGAAGAAGAAACAAACGCACTGTTGCAAATCTGCTCCGATTATTCTGACATCTTCCATCTCCCGGACGACAAGCTCACTCATACCATAGCCACTGAACACAACATCAGAACAAATACAGACGTACCTATCCAAACGAAATCCTATAGATTCCCTGAGTGCCATAAAAAGGAAGTCGAAAACCAAATTAATAAAATGCTAGATCAAAAAATAATCACACCTTCGAACTCGCCCTGGTCCTCACCCATTTGGGTCGTCCCTAAGAAACCAGACGCTTCAGGACAGAGAAAATGGAGAGTCGTTATAGACTATCGGAAACTTAACGATATTACCATCGGTGAGACATATCCCATTCCACAGATAACAGAAATTCTAGATCAATTGGGCAAAAGCCAATACTTCACCACATTAGACCTAGCTTCAGGTTTCCATCAAATCCCCATATCAACGCAAGACGCTCCTAAAACTGCCTTTTCAATACCCCAAGGTCATTTCCAATTCACGAGAATGCCGTTCGGATTAAAAAATGCCCCTTCAACATTCCAAAAGCTAATGAATACGTGTCTATCTGGTCTTCAAGGCTCACGCTGCTTCGTATATTTAGATGATATCGTCGTATATTCCCCAGATCTGTCAAACCACATCCAAAATCTATCCGCCGTTTTCGACAGACTCAGAACGTTTAACTTGAAACTTCAACCAGACAAATGCGAATTTCTGCGCAAAGAAGTCGCTTATCTTGGTCATCTCATTAATAATGACGGCGTAAAGCCAAACCCAGATAAAATCAAATCCATCACGGAATTCCCAGTACCAAAGTGCCCGAAAGATATTAAATCTTTCCTGGGGCTTGTCTCATACTATAGGCGATTTATCCCCGATTTCTCCAAGCTCGCAAAACCTCTGACTTCTCTCCTAAAAAAGGATACACCATTCCTCTGGAAAAACGAGCAACAACTCGCCTTCGAGAACCTCCAGAACAAACTCACTACGTCTCCAGTCTTAGCTTACCCTGACTTTTCTAAACCCTTTGTACTCACCTGTGACGCGTCAAATTTCGCTGTATCTGCCATCCTGTCCCAAGGTCAAATAGGAAAAGACCGCCCAATCGCGTATGCTTCTCGCACGCTGAATAAAGCCGAATGCAACTACAGCGTCACTGAAAAAGAATGCCTTGCCACTGTGTCTTTGGCACTAAAGCCTTCCGCCCCTATCTCTATGGACACCGGTTTACTATCGTCACAGACCATAAACCCCTACAATGGTTATTCAATTGCAAAGACCCTGGATCTAGACTAGTTCGCTGGCGACTCAAACTAGAAGAGTTCGATTACGACATCATACATAAGAAGGGCAAAATCAATACTAACGCTGACGCACTATCGCGATTCCCAGTAAATCCTATAGACAAGAAAGAACTACCATTCCTTGATCCCCTGACATCAAATCCTGACAATGAACTCGACAATCCACTAGAAGACCCTCTCTTAGAACTGCCCTCTCCTATTCCTTTCTCCTTTGATAACGAAGACCTACTTAACCAAAACGCAAACCCAATTCCAAACCCCATACCAAGTCCACCACTACCGGATGAACTCACCTTTCAACCAGACCTTATAGATTTAGGACCATTAGACATCAGTCCTAAAAGCGCAGACCTCAATCTCGACTTCGACTCTCTCCTAATTCCCTCACCGACAGACTCCAACATTCAATCCAACTTAAACAACGACAGCTATACGCAATTCCTAAAATCGACTTCAAATAAAGAAATCACGTCTAACACACCAATAAAAGAACATAATGAAAACCTTCTGAAATCCCTATGTAAAATAATACTAATTCCTACATCTATAGACTTAGACGAATAAAACCCTTATGTCTCAGAAATACTGTTAAACGCTGAAAACCAAGACGAAATAGTTAACTCTGACAGAGAACTACACCGTTTCCTGAAAACGAAATACGACAGTAAGACCGTTTACCTATTATTCACCAAAGTGCACCACTTTGACGAATCACCGTATCCTGCTATATATGAAACCCTGAAACAAGTAAGAGACGAAATCCTACAATCAGACCCTACGACAGACATTGCCATCTCTGACTTCAAAAACCCATTCGACCAACATTCCTACACAAAAATCTACAACATTCTATCCCATATCTTCCATAACACAAAAATCTGCATTCATGTCTATTTAAACAAAGTTATCTATCCTACTCTAAGCGAAAGACCTAAAATCCTTCGTGAAAACCACGACATTCCAATGGCCGGTCACCTAGGAACGACACGCATGTATAATAGAATCCGAGAGCAATTCTATTGGAAAGGAATGAGAGGCGACATAGAAGACTATGTTAAGAAATGCAAGTCATGCCAAGAAAACAAGGCCCTGAGAAAACTAAACAAAGCCCCGATGGAAATCACCACTACATCCACAGCTCCATTCCAACGGGTGGCCTTAGACGTAGTAGGACCCTTGCCTGAATCCGGCCCCGCTAAACTCAGATTTATCCTCACATTACAGGACGATCTAACCAAATACTCTCTAGCTTACCCTTTACGTAACACGACCGCAGAAGAGTCTAGCGACTGTCTGATCCATTTCATATCTCTCTTCGGAATTCCTAAATCCATTCTAACCGATCAAGGCACAAACTTCACGGCCGACCTTTTCAAAACCACGTGTCAATTCCTTAAAATCAAACAATTATGGTCATCCCCGTATCATCCTCAGACTCAAGGAGCTTTAGAGCGCAGCCATTCAACCCTTAAGGAATATCTAAAATCATTCGTCAACGGGAACCAAGATAACTGGCCCACATATGTATACACCGCTATGTTAACATACAACACCACAGTACACTCTACCACAAAGTTCACACCTTATGAACTGATATTCGGACACAAACCCTTCATTCCTAACTCTATATACGAAAGTAGCCCCGGCACGACATACTCAGACTATATTAAAATGCTACAACACAAATTCAAACACACTAGAGAAAAGGCGTTAGAAAATATATTGAAATCCAAAGAATCTTCTAAATCCTATTACGATTCCCAGACCAGGTCACCACCACAATACAAGGCAGGTGACTTTATATACCTCAAGAACCATTTAAGGCTCAGAAAAGCACTCTCACCCATTTGGAAAGGGCCTTATAAAATCATCAGAGTACATGGCAATAATACTGCAACAATACTTATTAACAGACGTCACGTGACACATCACTTCGACCAAATGAAACCTGCGGAAGTCACGGATTCCCCGAATTAAATAGTTAAGGACCTCAGTAGCTAATAAGTCTATTATTTATCTCAATTTAATCCTACGTATTCTATTTCAGTGCCTCGGTCAAGGCGCAGCAGGACTTAATCAAGCCGCTTCCTTCTAGTTCCGGCATTTACTTCGATAGGCTAGGAAAGCTTAAAGTAACTAAAGGCCAATTAAATATCATTAGTCATGTAGACATCTCCTTTGTAAGTCCACATCTCGCAAACCTATATGAAATCCTAATCATAATGAATTCCACGTGCCAAAAGGCAGGTAACTCGCAATGCGAAAATATACTATCCCCGCTCACAGTTAGATATAATGACATCACGCGCGAATTTGATTCAATCTCACACCTAATCTGAAAACGCAGCAAACGCTCAGCATGGTTTGGCGGGATAGGCACCGTATTCAAACACGTCTTCGGTACTCTAGACGAAGACGACGCGCTAAGATACGACTCCGCCATAGAATCGGTCCAAAATAATGAGAAAAAGCTCGCCGAATTAATGAAAGAAAATATCTTAATCACCAGCTCCACGTTAGAATCTTTTAAACAAACAATAAATAAATTAAAGATCAACGAAAAATCTCTCCACAGCGCACTAACCCAAATCGCGAAACAAATGAATAATATAACCGAGATCTCCAATACTTTAATAACTGAAACAAAAGTTCATTCCATACTTACAAACCTCGAAAGTTCGCTACTAACATTATCGTTTCAACTCGAAGATCTGACTAATGCTATCATGTTGAGTAGTCAAAACATCCTACATCCTAACATAATCAGCCCGGCTCAACTGTACAAGGAGCTCATTGATAACGATAGGTACTTACCTAGAGACACTGGAATTCCCATAGTTCTAAGTCTAGACAATATCCATATAATCTTAAGTATATCTAATGTAGCGTGTTACTATTACAAGAACAAACTTGTGTTTGTATTACAAATACCATTGGTCACTAATGACGAATTTAATCTGTACCACAACTTAGCGTTACCTACTCCTCATGGAGCGGGAAACCCGAACACGTTCAGCCCAAGATCAATTTGGTTTCCAACAAGACACATTAGCCATCTTCTCTCTGATAAAAACAATACTCACCAATATTAATAAAAACTATCTAACTACAGGATTATTTTTTGTTTTATCAAAAGCTTTTGACCTAGTGTCCCACGAATTATTACTGCAAAAGCTTGAGATATGTGGAATAAGGGGACATGCACTCCAATGGATATCCTCATATTTAACTAACCGACAGCAACGTGTTATTATTACAAAAATAGATAAAAACAGTGACATTATACCATACTCATCTGAATATAAATATAACAATTATGGTGTTCCCCAAGGAAGTGTCCTGGGCCCAATATTGTTTCTAGTCTATATACATTCAATTACAGATATAACAAATCATAAATGCATACTATTCGCCGATGATATTTCCATTATAGTGACATCGGATAGAAAGAATAATACAATGTATAACCATGAAACAGACATTAATAATACGATTGACAAATTAATTGAATGGCTTGACATTAATAACTTAAAAATAAATTTAAATAAGTCGGTATACATACAATTCAATAAATCGAATAATAGTAAATACAATTTGAAACTTGACATACCAAAACTTAATGAAGTAACACAAATAAAATTTCTTGGAGTTATAATAGATCAGGACATAAACTGGAAAGCACAAGCAGATGATGTATCTAAGAGAATTAATAAATTTGTATATGCACTTAAAAAAGTTAAAAATGTAACTAACATCAAGACTGCTATCACTACCTATCATGCTTGTGTAGAATCACTAATACGGTATGGGTTCATAATATGGGGCAATAGTACCGACCAAAATAGAGTATTTGTTGCTCAAAAAAAGTGCATTCGAGCAATATACGGGCTACAACCGGATGATTCATGCAGGCCAATATTTAAAGAACTTCGTTTGTTACCGCTACCCTCGCTTTATATTTATGAAATATGCATGTTTGTTAAGAAGCATAAACATTTATTTAAAAAAGCAGATGACATAAATCCTAGGACCCGACGTGATCCCCACAGACTTGTATTAAATGACTTTCCAAGACTGACAAAATATAATAAAAGCTGTCTAGCCATGTGTGTTCGGATATATAATAAGATTCCAACCGAGTTAAAACCTTTAGATTTTAGACGGTTTAAAAATAAACTACACAAATGGTTAAACAACAATAATTTTTACAGTCTAAAAGAATTCATGACGGGCAATATTTAGTAATGAAACCTACATATTTGCATGCTATGATATTAGCAAAACATGTGCGCTCTTTATTGTGTTAAACAACTTTATATACCATGTTTTGTGCAAATAAATTTATTATTTATATGCTTTGTTCTATTATGCATCATTTTGTTAGTTGCAATTTTATGCGCCGTCATTATAAATTACTACCGCTTTACTATCCACAGCTGTCAAACTATTCAGTAAACTACGTAAATAAAGAGCTTCCTTCGAAGCTTGACTCAATCCTACGTACTCTGCTTCTGTAGAGGACAAGGATACTGTCGCTTGCTTCCTACTCTCCCATGACACTATATTTTTACCTATCTTGAAAATTAATCCTGTGAAAGACTTTCTATCAAGTGCCCCTCCCCAATCTGCATCAACATAGCCTCGTAAGTCTAAATCTCCCGACTTCCTAAAAGTGAGAGAAAGGTTAGACGTACCTTTCAAATACCTTAAGACCCGTTTCGCACATTTAAAGTGTGTTTCATCATAGCACGAATTGAATTGTGAAAGTACACTTACCGCATGTGCTATGTCTGGTCGCGTATTACAGGCTAAATAGCTTAAGCTCCCTATCAAGCTTTGATATGGCAGATCGCTATGAGAATCTGTCGATCTTTCTAATTTTATACCGACTTCCATTGGGGTCAAAATGGCTTAGCATCTGTCATGTTGAAGTCATTCAAAATGTCCGAAATTAACTGCTGCTGATCTAGACAAATAACGTCATTGTCTCTCCTCAGCCTCATGCCTAAAACATGCCTAGCCGGCCCTAAATCTTTCACTTTAAACTTGTCAAGCAAATCGGTTTTTAATTTTTCCTTTTCTTGTTTACAATTTCCAAAAATAAAAAGGTCATCTACGGAAATAATGACAATCAACTTCTTATTGTTTTTAAGCTGCTTTTGATGCAAACAAGGTTCTATTTTTGATTGTATTAAGTCTGAATTCAACATCTCTTTATCCAATTCCTTGAACCAAGAATTAGAAGCTTGTTTCAATCATACAAAGAGCGCTGCAGCTTGCATACCTTGGTTTCTTGACCTTTAACTACTGCTCCTTTTGGTTGGAGCATGTAAATGTCCTCTTGAATTTTACCGTACAAAAAGGCAGTCGTGACATCCCACTGATCAATAAACCAACCGTATTCAACAGCCAGCGAGAACAACAATCTTAAAGTAGTGCTTCTAACTACAGGAGAACAAGTCTCGGTATAATCTATACCACATACCTGTGTGAACCCTTTTGCTACAAGTCTAGCCTTGTATTTCGTTACCTTGCCATCGCTATCTTTCTTGATTTTAAACACCCATTTGCATTGGATAGGCTTCTTATCAGCTGGAAGATCCACCAACGTCCAAGTCTGGTTCTCCTTTAGTGACATAAGTTCATCATCTATAGCTTTTTGCCATAAGTCACCATCTGGTCTCGCCAGTGCTTCATTAATAGTCAATGGATCACCATCAAGATTGCTCTCCTTGGCATACATAACATTGCATCCGTACCGATCGACTTGTCTGCGCTCTCTTACTGGATACCTTCTTTCTGATTCAGGTATAGTCACTTCTTCAGTCAATACGTTATCAGGTACTCGCTCCGGTACTACAGGTTCAGGTTCTATCTCCTCCGATACTTCTACGTTCTCGTCTACAGTATCACGATACATATCATCGTGAGCCTGCAAAGGTTCAGATCTGCTTCTATATTCTTTGAGTAAACTGGTAGGAGCAGAATCTTCATTCAGGTTTATGATTATTTCCGATTTATTAACGTTTTCCTTTTGGAGAAAGACGTTTTCCAGAAATTTCACATCTCTCGCAGTCGTCGCTTCACCTGTCTTAGGATTCATCAGACGATATACGTATATACATGCACTGTAGTAGGCATATAGGGATGCATCGCTAAAGGCATGAATTTCAATTAACGTTGGTGAGTCACATTATACGATGTTGAATTATAATGTTGTTTAACTGAGGAAGAGATTTGACGAATGCCAACCAATTCCTTTCAATTTGAGGAGGAAGAAGTTCATCCCATGATATTTTGGATGACCAAAGCTTTTGCAAGATAATTTTACCTTGCAAAATGCATGGATTAACAAAGCCCAGCGGATCGAATACTTGGCCTACAGTGGACAAAACTGACCGCTTGCTTACTTTAATCTCAGAACAGTTGAAGTCTAAAGAGAAAAGTTATGTATCAGATGTCCATGACCATCTCAAACCAAAAGTTTTTGCATGATCATCAATTATTAATTTTAGCAAACTGTCATTATAATCATTGCATGGAATATGTTGTAGAATGTCTGGTCAGTTTGAGCGCCATTTCCTTAAATAAAATTGACCTTTTTTGAGTTCTGCGAGTACACCTTGAATTATATGTAACAGGGTTGATTTTGAGTTATGCCCACTTATGTAATCATCTATGTAAATGTCATGTTTTATTGTTTCACGCACTTCGGGGTCTGTATATGCTTGCCCCAACTGGACAAGACAACGTGTAGTCAAATATGGTACTGAGGCTGTACCATATGTAATTGTATTGAGTTTGTAAACCTTTAATTCTTGACTGGGATCAAAACGCCAGAGTATTTGTTGCAAACATCTTTGGTGGTCTGCAACGCGCACGCAACGGTACATGTTTTCACAGTCGGAAGTTACTACGTATGTATGCTGACGAAATCTAATAAGAATGCTGATTAAATCGTCTTGTACTGTTGGTCCTATACTTTGAAAGATAAACCTGATGTAGTTTTTGCGGACGCGTCAAATATCACCCTCAGCTTGGTTGTAAGACTAGAATCCCGCAATATACCGTGATGAGGTACTTACTATATATGTGTATTTATCATTTGTATTATTTTCAGTTAACGTCGCGTGACCAAGATCTATATATTCCTTTATAAATTCACAGTACATTTGTTTGAACAATGGATAACGTAAGAATTTACGTTCTAAGGATTGGAATCTAGATAATGCCTGATCATAAGAGTCACCTAACAACTTGGGTGACTGTTTTAAAGGAATACTACCATCATCTTCTCGGGTAGTCGTCGTAGTAAAATGTTGCTCGCACTCGTTTTCCTCTTTAGTAGTTTGACGAGGGGAGGCAACCGATTCCAATTCAAAAAATCTGTCAAGCTGATGTTGAAGTGCAATTTCATTCGCAAAATGGCAATGGACTGTATTAAAGCGTCTTTGTGTATGCACAACACCCGACACCAGCCAACCAAATCTAGTGTTACTTAGAATAGGCCTACCTTTACCTAATGATATGCGTTCGTGGCCTAATATGTCCCAAAAGATGTCCGCACTAACCAACATGTCAATCGCAGACGATGAATTGTGAATGTTGGATCGGCTAAATGTATATTATTCGGGATGTTTAAAGATTTAATGTCAAAGAGGTGGTTGGCAACGATTGTGTTATATGAGGTATAATGAAACAACTAACGTTTTGTGTGTTTGCTACGGTTCGTAGATAGGATAATAACGGAGAGAAGATATAGTAACGGCAGAACGTTTGTTGATAGTAATCAACCCACGGGTTAACCCTTCGACGGCGGTCGAGGTCGAAAGGACAGCCAGCATTAGTCTCTTACTTAAGTTTTCAGTTATAAAACTAGTCGTGCTACCGTTATCTAGCAACACGCGTACAGCGTGCAGCCCACCATCACCACCGACAACATTAATGAACGCTGTTGACAACAGTACGCAACTGTTACGAGTGGATGACAAAACAATATTATTGTGTAATGTTCCAATATGATCTAAATGTTGTGTATCACAAGTGTTTTGTTCACCCCGAGGTCATTGTTCTCTTTCTTCTTTCGCAGGTAGCGAGCCATCCAAGCGGCGATGTCGTTAATACAAAATATTAACACATGTCGCATATTTTTAATTTTTTTTAATTTATAACCCAAATAGTTTACAAGTATCAGCCGTGTGGTTATTCCACCTGAAAATCATAAAATAAAGTTCGTTAGGTTTATATTACTCATTATCATATTATTATTATTATGATATAAGTTCAATATATCATAATCCTCATAAATATTTTTAAAAAGTTCTTGAAACCGAATTAGGTACTTAGTTTGATATAGGATACAGAATAAGTTTTATGTATTACACGCATCACATCAACACCTGAATTTAGGGTGATCAGGCCATAGTCGACCACGCTGGCCCAATGCGCGTTGGTCATTTTATGTATTCTTTCTACATATTATCATACCTACTTACATAACTTAAAATTGTTTCTGTAGATTGAAAACTAGACAGCATGTTAAAACACAAATTAAATGCTTACCTGGAAAATTTAAGTCCCTTTTTGCAGCCGCCAATATTTTTTCAAGGTCGGTACTTCTTTTCTAACTGTATAGAAACTGTTGACAATGTTTCGCAATGCGCATAGATCAAAATTGTCCAGGTCGATCTTTTTGGCGCTTGATCTTAGCTTAGAATTTTAACACCTTTAATATAAGAGTCCTTGCCTCACTATGAATTGTCTTGCCCATAATGTTCGTGCAACCAACAGGCTTCACTAACGCATCGAAAATGTCCAAACAAAAACAAACTTAACAAAAAAAAAACTTATCAAAGCAAAAACTTAACATAAACAGTAATAACAACAGGGGATTTATAATAATAATAATAAATAATACTGGCAGCACTACTAACAAATGTCAACATTTTCATAGTTCCATAAAAAATATATTCCGAAAAATTCCGTATCAGTACCAACTGGTGATTAAACTAATCATTTAATAAAAATCTGTTTGGAACCTCCATTAAAACTAAAAATGAAGAATAAAAGACGGCACAAAATGTTATGAAACTGGAAAATACAAATAACCGAAGATGACAATGCGGTCATGCATGAAATGTCATCCCGCTGTGACAACACAAATGGAAAAATGGTTTATTTATTTTCAGTATACTGAATATTTATCTATGTAAATGCTGACAAGGGCCAGAAAAAAAGCTCACCCACCACCTCCGGACTCGTCGCCCAGTTCCGCCTCGCAACCGCCGGATCCCGGACCACCTGCAACGCCGGCGGTTGTAACTGCGTCGAGCTCAAGCGACGAGTTTTTCTCTCCGCCGACGTCGCCACCACCTGTACGTCGGCAGGGGAGAACTCGGCCACCGATCTGCTTGGGACCTAGGGGCCAACCGGCTCCGAGCCGGGTTCCCGCTGCCGGTGGTTATGTGCAGCGCATGAAATGGACTCGAGAAATAAATGAGAACGTCATGCGCGCATATTACGGGTCTACAGAGGGGGGAACTAACCTCACTGCGTATCGTGGTAGGATGCTTGCTCTGTTTCAGGTACTTGAACCAGCTGTCAACGTCTCGGCTCAACGATTGTCGGATCAGGTGCGGGTAATTCAACGCAATCATAGGTTGGACAATACCGTACTTGATCGGCTACGCTCCGAAGCGCAGAGTAATCATATCATTCCTCCGCTACCGCAGACAGTGGTATAATCCCAGGTACCTTTGGTGACTACACCGCTGTCTCAACGTACTGATCACGAAGATGATGAAGGTAATGAATGGGTTAACTCTGCCTTTGACCAGTACAATGATAATTATTTGAGGAGCGTTTTGAAAGATGCGATTCAGGAGTATCGATTCACACCACTTGAACATAGGCCACGTTTACCACGTTTGCCTATGCATAATAAAAATAGAGCGCTGATGTGTGCCTTGGATTCGCTGCTTTCTAGCTATTTAGAAAGCAGCGAAGATCTTGGCGATACACATTCAATCCTATATTGTGCGGCTGTTGCGGCATGTCGTGTAGCTCATGTCAAATTTCCAAACACTGACAGAGCTACACGACCAAAACCCACCATACCAGCTTGGCAGAATAGGATTGGACGTCGTATCGACGAGGCCAGGGTACTCATTGGTAAGCTGACCTGCTTCAGGGAGGGCAATATTCGCCCTAGAGTGATGCGCTTTGTAAGACGAGCATTCCTGGGGACTGATGTCAGTCCTCGAGACTATATATCTCGTGTTACAGAGCGCATCGACTTTCTGAAGCAGAAAGTTTATGCATGGGCAAACCGTATTCGTAGGTATAAGCGCCGTGTGGATCGATTTACCCAGAACCGTGTTTTTCAAAGTGACCAAAGGTCTACAGAACATGGGAACGACCGGATCAAGATGTGACTGACGTGCACCTACCAGATCATAAGGCAACGAGTGCATTTTGGTACAATATCTGGTCGGTGCCCGTTGCTCATATTGAAGGTGATTGGATGAAGGAGATCAAACGAGTATGTGAATCGATTAAAGAGATGGGAGAAATAACTATCGGTCCTGAAGACGTAGCTAGTGCAGTCCATCCAATGTCAAATTGGAAATCCCCTGGCCCGGATGGACTGCACAATTTCTGGTTAAAATGGTTACGAAGTTCGCATGCTCATTTGGCCTCTCAGTTTCAATCATCTTTAGAATCTGGGTCGTTACCAGCGTTCTTGACAACAGGAGTCACCCATTTGCTCCATAAATCGGGTAGTACCGCGGAACCCAAAAATTATAGACCGATAACATGTTTACCAACGGTCTATAAACTTCTTACATATATTCTGAGAACTAAAATTACTGATCATATTGATAAT
Source organism: Diloba caeruleocephala (assembly GCA_947459985.1). Taxonomy (NCBI): domain Eukaryota; kingdom Metazoa; phylum Arthropoda; class Insecta; order Lepidoptera; family Noctuidae; genus Diloba; species Diloba caeruleocephala. Next base: position 4,729,323 of record OX381625.1, on the reverse strand, counting down.
AACTCAATTATGTCCACCTCTCAGAATGGATGTAGGAATGGGTCCCGAGGTACTAAGGAGCTACTCCTCATTGATATGGCCATTAGCCAACAGGTTCGTCGTTCCCGAAAGGATCTGTCTACATGTTGGATAGATTATAAGAAGGCCTATGACTCAGTACCACATACATGGCTCATGAGAGTACTAGAATTGTATAAAATAAATCCAACTCTACGTGCTTTCTTGATTTCATGTATGAGGCAATGGAGGACAGTCCTTCACTATCCAGGATGTAGGCAAATTCAAGGGAATAATGAACCAATCCGGATTGAGCGTGGAATATTCCAGGGCGATAGTTTGAGTCCGTTGTGGTTTTGTTTGGCCTTGAACCCTCTGAGTACAATATTGGAAGGTTCAGGGCTAGGCTATCGGTTGAGAAGAGGTGGTCAGGTAATATCCCACCTCTTTTACATGGATGATCTGAAACTGTTTGCCCCCAGCAATTTGCAGCTGCTGGAGTTACTGAAGGTAACAGAAACTTTCAGTAACTCTATCAGGATGGAATTTGGTGTGGACAAATGTGCGGTCATGCATGTAAAACGAGGAGGGATTATGGAATCCGCGGGAATACAACTCACGGATTCTGTATACCCTAGATCTCTCTCCTCAACTGAGACATACAAATACCTGGGTATGTCAGAGGCGTTAGGTATCAGTGAAGCTGACATGAAACAATCATTGAAGGAACGCTACTTTGGCCGTCTGAAAAAAGTTCTAAAAAGTTTTTTGTCAGGCGGAAACAAAGTGCGGGCTTTTAATGCTTGGGTCATGCCAGTCTTGATATACTCCTTTGGTATACTCAGATGGACTCAGACCGAATTAGACGCCCTGGATAGAAAAGTTCGCTCACTGCTGACCGCAAACCGTATGCATCATCCACGATCATCGGTAATGAGGCTGTACATCCCACGAAAGTGTGGGGGTCGTGGATTTTTGAACGCTAAGACCCTGCATAATCGTGAGGTGTGCAGCCTCAGAGAATACTTCCTCCGTGCCGAAATGGGGATGCATCGGGATGTAGTCGCAGTGGACAAAGGACTCACCCCGCTCTCGTTGGCTAAACAGAACTGGCGCATACCTATTGTACTTGGAACCAACGACCGCAGGGAAGTATGGCAGAGCAAGGAGCTACATGGACGCTATTATCGGGCACTTCATGGGCCCGATGTAGACTTCCTAGCGTCCGTAGCCTGGCTACGTTTTGGTGACCTTTTTGGGGAAACCGAAGGTTTTGTTTGTGCAATTATGGACGAAGTTATTATGACGAACAACTACCGCAAATATATTGTCAAGGATGGTACGGTTGATATATGTCGGGCATGTCACCGTCCAGGAGAATCCATTAGACATATTATTTCTGGTTGTTCTCGTCTTGCTAACGGCGAGTACTTGCACAGACATAATCAAGTAGCCAGAATCATCCACCAGCAACTTGCTTTGAAATACAAACTTGTGGAATCTGAGGTGCCATACTATAGGTATATGCCCGACCCAGTTCTTGAAAATGGTCATATCACTTTGTACTGGGATCGTTCTGTTACTCGGGAACGAGCGGGAGACGTTTTAAAAAGGACTTTTTAAAACTTACACTGATTTATTATTGGAAAATAGAATAACAATGAAATACAAGGAACTGGTACACACGAGAAATAGAATGAGTGCTCGCGACGGATGATGGAAGGAGACTGGTGAGCGTGAATGCAGGGCGTGTGAGGCGGATAAAAGTGCTGATGAGGGACTTTTAGGAAATGGAGGAGGTCTAATGACTAAGTGGGATTTTAGGCTGTTTAGGCGTTTTAGGGAACATAGGGAAATCGTAACAGCCCCCCGATTTAGAGTAAACTACACAGTTTTAAGTGAAGTTTACGGGGATTGAGGAAAAGGTTGGATTTAGCCAATTCGAAGTGAAGGAGCGGGGACAATATTCGGGATTTCAATTTCATCGTTGTGAAATTCAGGGACTCTATTATTTGTAATAACATTTCGTTTAAATATGAATAGTTTCTTATGTATACCAGTTTTACATAACTTATATGAAATAAAACAGAATATTAAGATTAAAATTACAATAGTTACAATAGAATAATAATTACCGTATTGGACAATATGTGGTTTTTCAATTATTTTGTCTAATTCTTTTAACATTTCAGGGTTATCATAAGCAACAGAATCTAAGTTGACATTCTTCAGGTTTACAGGAGGTAAGTTAGGTACAATATTGGTAAAACTTAATTTATTACAGCAAGAGTCGTTAAGTATATTTAAATTAATTCTAACAGGTTTTAACAAAACATTAACATAATCTTGGGAGATGAGTTGTGTGTCCTTGCAATATGCGACACAACCTTGAGGTAGATACAGTATACCACTACCGCTTATATCTAATTCAGTAAGTTGAGTAAAATTACATTCTATGCTTAATTTAGATTTTTCAGATGTAACATATAACCATTTGCTATTGCGCAGGGATTGCCAGATATTAACATGCCCATGGAAAAACTTAATTTCGCATATTTCTGGGATTGAGGTGAGTATTTTGCTGATTATTTCTGTTTCACAGGAAGGGGTCGCGACTGTAGAGTATGATATGGGTGTGTTACAAAGGTAATGGTCGCTATTTACTGTCTTACAGTTTTGTAATTTATTTAGTTTGCAGTATGTTGATTTGTCCTTGCTTATGCCAATATATTTGGAAGATGGGATGATAGTTACGTAGGATACGGGATTGTTAGTATCATGAGGAACCGGACAAGGTAAGTTATGGTATAGTAGGAAAGATTGAGGTTTCACCAACGGGATTCCGAGGACAAATACTATTTGTTCTTTATTGAAGTAACAGGACATAGATGATACATTTAGGATAGTATGTATATTGTTTGGGCTTAGAAGGACAGGTAACTGTCTCGAATTTGGAATAAATCTGTAATTGTCAACTAGTTGGGTGTAGAGTTCTAATGGGGTAAGGATTGTTGGTTATAGAATATTAGATTTGCTGAACATAATTGAATTTACGATATCCTCGACCTTGAAGGACAAGGCTAGGAGGCTGTTTTCTATCATTTATGTTAATTCTAGAACGCGGGATCTTATTCTTAGTTCCTTGGAAATATAAGTTAAGTTTTGAATGTCCTCGTATAGGGCATCAATGGCGACACTTAATTCATGTTCATTGGATTTGATTGTTTCAATAGTTTTATTAAATGATTTAAGGGTTGAGGTAGTAACTAGAATATTTTGTTTTAATAATGATGCTATTTTCTTGTTATCGGATTCAACTTCTTGAATAGCATTGTCGTAGCGGATGGCATCATCTTCGTCCATGGTGCCGAATAGTTTTTTGGATAAGGTGCCAACAAAACCGAGAAGCGCGGATCTTTTAGATTGATGGGACATTAGATAGGAAATGGCCTCGTTGTCACGGCTTATGTCTTCATAACGAGTGATTAGGGGTTGAAAGAGATTTTTACATTCTATGTAATCTAAGGTTTTGCTGTTCTTACACAGCAATAGAGAATTATTAAGAATATTGTGTAAATTAATAATATGTGAGTTTATAAACGATACATCTATGGGAATTACTACACTAAGATAACTATCTACTAGACTTAAGGAACCTATAGGGTCGAAATGAATCCCAGGACTATTTGTCAGGGGTTCGACGAACTCTTGGCCCATCGAAGGATTACTGTAAGGAAAACTATAATTAATATTGATTTAGAAAATTAATAGTGAATCTTATGAGCTAGACCTAGAAGCTAATTTGACCTCATCGTAGTGATGGGTTACATGGCGTCTGTTGATTAGTAGGGTAAGCGTGTTTCGGCCATTGATTTTAACCACCTTGTATGGTCCTTTCCACACTGGTGATAGGGCTTTACGCAGCCTGACGTGGTTCTTAAGGTACACGTAATCGCCTACTTTGTACTGGACTGGGCGTGAATGGGCATCGTAATAAGGTTTGGACCTTTCTTTTGATTTGTGGATATTTTCAAGGGCTTTTTCCCTTGAGAGCTTTAAGCGGTGATGAAGAAATTTTATGTATTCAGGGTAGGTTGTTTGTGATTGTAGTTCATAGACGGAATCTGGGATGAAGGCTTTATGGCCGAATAGAAGCTCGAAAGGAGTGAAATTAGTAGAAGCATGGACGGAGGTGTTATAAGCAAGCATTGCTGTATATACATATTTATGCCAATTGGTATGATTTTCGTTGACGTAGGATTTGAGATATTCCTTGAGCGTAGAGTGGCTGCGCTCAAGTGCACCTTGAGTTTGAGGATGATATGGAGAAGACCAGATCTGTTTGATTTTAAGGAACTCGCAGGTTCTTTTGAACATGTCTGCTGTGAAGTTGGTGCCTTGATCTGTTAAGATCATTTTTGGGATTCCGAATAGGGAAATGAAATGGACTAGACACTCGCATGTGTCTTCTGAAGTGGCATTGGCAATTGGATATGCGAAGGAAATTTTTGTGAGGTCATCTTGCATAGTAAGTATGAATTTAAGATTGTTCAGTCCTGCTTCTGGGAGCGGACCTACGAGGTCTATGCTGAGCCGTTCAAAAGGCTTTGTGGACGTGGTAGTTATTTGCATAGGGGACCGATTAGTTTGTCTCAAAGCTTTATTGCTTTGGCATTGTGAGCAGTTTTTGACATATGTTTCGATGTCGGAACGCATATTTTTCCAATGGTATCTTTCTTTGATACGATTTAGCATCCGAGCTGTACCGAGATGTCCAGCGATCGGGATGTCATGATTTTCACGGAGGATTTTCGTTATTTCAGAAGGAGTTGGAAATATGAGAGAGTTGTGATATACGTGGATACCTATTCTGGTATTGTTGAAGATGTAACAAAACATGTTGTATATTTTCGGCCAATCATGTTTGTCGAAAGGATTACGGAAATCAGTGATAGCTACATCTACATTCTCTTGGTTTGACATTAGAAGGATTTGATTTTTAAGATTTATTAGGCTTTTGTAAATATCTTCATATAGACAGCTGTCGAAATGGTAGACTTTTGTGAATAGAAAATGGATATTCTTTCCTTTGTGTTCAAAGGATAAACAATTGAACAGAGTCCTTTCTTTATTCAGGAGTTCTGAGGAATCTTCGATTTCACCCAGGATTTCCTCTAAATGAGGGTTAGCGGTGTCGAGGTCAATGGAGGTAGGCAAGATTATATGTTTATGATTACTTTTAAGGATGTTTTCGTTGTGTTCCAAGATTTTAGTGTTGCTATTAAACTGTTTTTCGGACATTGTTTTCAGGAATTTGGAATAATTTTCATCAGGAGTAGAAGGACTTGGAATAGGAGCCTCAGCGGGTTCGCCATCAAGAGGATTAGAAGGATCTGGATTTTCAGGTAATCTTTCTGGACTTTCGGGATTAAGGATTTCGGGTATATCGTCATTTTCTAGTAAGTCTATCGACGGTAATTCGTCGGAATTAGAAGGAATAGAAGATAATTGGATATCGAGGTCGTCTAGCGTTATTGGACTAAACTCAGGCGATGGATTTTGAACATTTTGTTTGGAACTAGAAGGAATAGGATCGTCAACGTCATGTTGGATAGGATTTACAGGGAATCGAGACAAGGCATCAGCGTTGCTGTTAATTTTGCCCTTTTTATATTCGATCTTGTAGTCGAATTCTTCTAATTTTAGGCGCCACCTGACTAGGCGGGAGCCGGGATCCTTGCAGTTGAAGAGCCACTTTAGTGGTCTATGATCTGTGACGATTGTGAATTTGTGTCCGTATAAGTAAGGACGAAATGTTTTAGTACCGAACACTATGCCTAAACACTCCTTTTCTGTGGTGGAGTAATTGGTCTCTGCTTTATTCAGTGTTCTGGACGCGTAAGCAATTGGGTGATCTTTACCGATTTCACCTTGGGATAGAATAGCGGATATGGCATAGTTTGATGCGTCGCAAGTGAGCACAAAGGGCTTGGAAAAGTCTGGATATATAAGAATAGGAGCAGATATGAGTTTTTCTTTTAGGTCTTCGAATGCTAACTGTTGTTCATTCGACCAGGAGAAGGAGATGTCCTTTTTTAACAATGAAGTTAGTGGTTTTGCTGTTTTAGAGAAATCGGGAATGAAACGGCGGTAATAGGATACGAGACCTAGAAATGATTTGACGTCTTTGGGACACTTAGGAACTGGAAATTGGGACACTGCTTTGACCTTCTCGGGATTCGGACTGACTCCTTTGTCACTTATGATGTGGCCAAGGTAGCCGACTTCTTTACGTAAGAATTCGCACTTATCGGGCTGCAACTTTAAGTTGTATTTACGTAATCTGTCGAAGATTTTGGTTAGTTTATCGCAGTGCGATGAGAGATCGTGGGAATAGATAACTATATCATCTAAATAGACATAGCAATGGATGCCTTGGAGTCCGGCAAGAGCGGTATTCATTAGCCGTTGAAATGTAGCTGGAGCATTTTTGAGCCCAAATGGCATGCGTTTGAATTCGAAATGTCCCTGGGGGACTGTGAAGGCTGTTTTAGGGGTATCTTCGTTGGAAATAGAAATTTGATGAAAACCTGAGCAGAGGTCAAGGGTGGAAAAGTATTTACTTTGTCCTAGTTGGTCTAGGATTTCATTGATTTAAGGGATTGGATAACTCTCACCAATAGTGATGTCATTGAGTTTTCGATAGTCAATGACGATGCGCCATTTCTTTTGGCCAGAAGAATCTACTTTCTTGGGTACGACCCATATAGGGAACGACCAGGGTGAAACAGAGGGTTGGATTATGTCCTGGGAGAGCATTTTGGAGATTTGGGTTTCGACTTCTTTCTTATGGACTTCAGGGAATCTGTACGACTTGACGTTGATAGGATCTGAAAGTGACGTTTTGATTTCGTGTTTTAGATCAGTGGTTGACAGTTTGTCATTGGGCAAATGGAAAATGTCGGAATATTGGGAGCATATATCAAATAGGCATGACTTTTCTTCGTCATTAAGATGATTGACTCTTAGCATATTTAGGACTTCAATTCTACGGCTAGTAGAGGATCTAGAAGGATTAGAATCGGATTGGATTTGGAAGGAATTTACCTCGAAGGGCTGGATTTCTAGTTTAATGTCAGAATCGATTGTTACCGTTTCTTCGGAGGTATTTACTACGGATACATTGACACGGTTGTTGTCCTTGATTGAGACGATGCAGTTTGCCACTAGCAGGGAATCAGAGATACGTTGATCGAGGATAAGGCCTACGCGGAGTTCAGGATTGTTAACGGTGCATTCTATTATGGTTTCAGAACGGGGTGCGATCTTGTAAACGGGTTGGCAGTATTTTAATTTGATTATGATATTTCTTATCTGCAACGTGTTAGAATTATAGTCAATAATTCCATCTAGGTCATTAAGGAGGTCGGTCCCGATTATTCCATCGTAATTTAAGTCGATCTCTTCAATTCAGTTGGAAATGGCCTATGGTGGGTATAGTCTCGTCGGTATTGTGAATACCTTTGAGCTGGATAATTTGGTTTTGAAGGATGGGCATCGATTGTAAGGATTTTCTTTTTATTAGGCTGACACAGGACCCGGTGTCGATTAGGAAGGTAAGGTTGCGGTTATTTAATTGAGTTTTAAGGACAACATGAGGCAGGTACCGTTTTGTGAAATTAGAAGTGACTTCATATACATTATTTTGACGGGATATAGAAGGTTCAGAGGGATATTGCGCTTTAGATTTGGTAGATACAGAGAGAACTGTGGTTTTAGGATGTACTTGAGATTCAGAGGGATTGGTTACTTTAGGTTTGGAGGATTCAGAGGTTTTGGTACGCGTGTTAGATTCAGAGGGACTTAGGAGTTTGCGTTTGGCGGATGCACAGGATACAGAGGACGCAGAGGTTTGGGCTTCAGAGGGGTTTAATACTCTACGATTAGCGGATCCAGAGGATACAGAGGATTCAAATGGATATGACGTTTTGCGTTTAGCGGATGCAGAGGATACAGAGGTCTGGGTTTCAGAGGGGTTTGGTGCTCTATGTTTAGCGGATGCAGAGGATACAGAGGTAGAGTTTCCGTTTCGGGGCTGGTTACCCTGTTGTGTAACTCGCGATGCATAGGATGCAGAGGTCGAGTTACCGTTTCGGGGCTGGTTACCCTGTTGTGTAACTCGCGATGCATAGGATACAGAGGTCGAGTTTCCTTTTTGGGGCTGGTTACCCTGTCGTGTAACTCGGGATACAGAGGATACAGAGGTCGAGTTTCCTTTTTGGGGCTGGTTACCCTGTCGTGTAACTCGGGATACAGAGGATACAGAGGTCGAGTTTCCTTTTTGGGGCTGGTTACCCTGTCGTGTAACTCGGGATACAGAGGATACAGAGGTCGAGTTTCCTTTTTGGGGCTGGTTACCCTGTCGTGTAACTCGGGATACAGAGGATACAGAGGTGGTGCCGTTTATATGTAATAGTGGATTTGGAAGTTGGGGATTGGGTCTCACGAGACACCTTCGTGAGCCCATTACTCGTTTAAATGATTATCATCCGTCGTGTCATGACCTTCGGAATGTTCGTCATAGTCCACATGGTTAATTCGACCTTGGGTGTTATGATTCCGAGGCTGGAAAGTGCGATTAGTATTCGGTATTGGACGTTGGAAATTATTATTTCTGAATTTGTTATTGTTATATTCGCGTTTTTTACACGCTTCAATCGTGTGACCTTGAAATTTGCAATAACGACATACGGGCATAGGAGGATGTGAGTTATCCAAGTTATGGATTGTGGGCTTAAAATGATTTTGTGACGTTTGAGGTTTAGGTGGAGAACGGTTTTGGTTTATATTTCTCCTTTTGGATAAAAGAACTTGAATCTTCTCTTCTGAGATAGCATGGTTAATAGCTTCGTTAAGAGTTGAGGGGTTTTTCATTCGGACAAGGTTACATGGTTTAGGAGAAAGACCCATTAAGAATGAATGCAAGGCTAGTTCTTCCATGGCTGATGTTTTTCCTTGCAATTCTGCTTTCTTTTTATTCGAAAGTGTTATCTCCGTCAGCAATTTTGCTAGACAGGTTTCGATTTTTAAGGAATATTGGCTCACGGATTCGTCGGATTGTTGTTGAGTTTCTTGTAATTCGGATAATAAATGGGCATAATGTTTTCTTTCTCCGAATTGGGATTGGAGAAAATTGCTTAACTGTTCCCAGTTTTCAAAATCCTTTATGGATGCTGCGGATTCGGCTTTTCCTTCGAGTCGACTAAGGATAAAGTTCAATACGATAGGTTTCTGGGTAGTAGAGGCGAGTTTATATGCGTTGTCGCAATTATTTATGAATGAATGAAGCTTTTCACGGGAGCCGTCGAATGGTTTTATAAATTTAAAAAGGACATTTATGTCTATTCGCTCTGACGTGGTTATGGTTTCGAGTTTAAGTTCTGATTCCTTAGGCATTTTGTAAAATTAGAGTTGGATAATACAGAAGGATATAAGCTAAAAATAGATTATAGTTGACAAAGTACAATGAGTTACAATGTGGTAAGGAATGCGTCACTGCGACCGTCGGGCGCTTCGTTGATAAGGCGTTCGGGAAGAGGATGTTTAGACTACGGCTTAGATTCGCGGAACTGTTTCACTTGGTTCTATTTTTAGAACACACACGGCACTGCACTGGATATTGAGTTATTTTAAGTAGAATTCACTTACAGGATCGTTGCGATGGTGATGATCAGCAACAGGAACATTCTCACCTTGTATGCAGGTGACTGATGATTTGTTTTTCAGGATACGGGAACACAGGAACTTGAAGAAGTATACACAAAATTTTGCGGACACTGGTATGGTATTTATTCACCGTAGGATATAGAAAGGGGTCAAGGTTGACCAGATTTTGTTTTACGCACACACGGAATATGTTCAAGGTTTTTCACTGGATGTAGTAAGAGTTTTGAGGCGTTTTCCGGATTTTTTAAATCCCTTTGCGCTGCCACTAATTGTTACTCGGGAACGAGCGGGAGACGTTTTAAAAAGGACTTTTTAAAACTTACACTGATTTATTATTGGAAAATAGAATAACAATGAAATACAAGGAACTGGTACACACGAGAAATAGAATGAGTGCTCGCGACGGATGATGGAAGGAGACTGGTGAGCGTGAATGCAGGGCGTGTGAGGCGGATAAAAGTGCTGATGAGGGACTTTTAGGAAATGGAGGAGGTCTAATGACTAAGTGGTATTTTAGGCTGTTTAGGCGTTTTAGGGAACATAGGGAAATCGTAACAGTTCTATCATCACTGACAGGACTATTGTTACCAATAAGCCTGATATAGTGGTGATAGATCGATTAGAGCGCCGCGCAATGATTGTCGATGTCACTGTTCCACATGATGAGAATCTCGTGAAAGCTGAAAAAGATAAAGAAATTAAATATCTTGACTTAGCACACGAGATTGTTGACATGTGGAATGGCCGATAGTTGTTTCTGTCCATGGCCTAATGGCAAAGAGCCTCGACTATCATCTCAAGAGGCTCTCGTTAGGCGGCTGGGTCAAGGGCTTGATACAGAAAGCGGTACTTCTTGACACGGCACGTATTGTGAGGAGGTTCCTCTCTCTGGGGTCCTAACCACCGGTATCTTGGACCCTGTGCCCGATGCTGGTTGGTCACTATTTTTTATATTTTTAAAACATGTATTTTGATATATATTTTAAAAATGTAATTGATATGTTTATAGTTTGAATAAAGGGAATAATAAATAATTTATTTCAATCAACAAAGGATCATACATGGAAAAATAAATCAAAAGACAATAAAATGAAAATTCAATATATCCTACCTACAGTTTTTTATTACTCAGTGCATGAATCATAAAGCAATGGTTCAAGTACTGGAAGTCAAACCTCTCAGCGAACAACCTAAGGATGCTGTTGATGCTGGCCCGAACCCTGCACACCAGGGCTACACATCGCTTCCGCACAGTTGTATAAAAACAATCTACTCGTGATGCAGTGATTTAAACTGTATTTAGACAATTAAAACGAGCCACGCGAAACGGTAACAAAGATACTATGGCTACTGAGCGCTTACGGCGAATGCGGGGCGCCGCGCGGGGAAGCGGGAGAGGGGTCGCATTCCAGCGGAGTGCACAGTTGATTCGTACGAGTTGTACTATGTGTTTTAACAATAAAGCGTATTTAAGAGATTTTAATAATACAATAAGAACACGAGCACATAGTGGTATTTAACTGTGCATCTCTGTGCCCATTTGAAAAGAAAAAGAGAAATTATTTATCAAAACACTAAAACTTACACTTTCATCATAATTTCCCTCTCTTGCTGTGATGAAGGGAACTTTATGTACTTAAGGAGTACTTCCCGGACATTGAGTGCATCAGTAACTTCATGTAGACACTTACTAAACATGGGCTGGGACATGTTACAGAGAAATGAGGCACCTACATTCCGTTGGTATGACCCACTGGCATAAAAGTACAGAGCAGCTTAGATCTTAAATAAACAATCAAGAACATCATTAAGTTTTTCAGTCAAACAAGGGTAATGTACATTTTCATCACAAAACAACATTACTTTAGAAGATAACAGTACTTACTTTTAGTTTATTGCGAACAGCCCTTTTCCGACGAACCTGTGGTAGGAACGGATGTGGTTCTTCCAAAACTTGTTGTAATCCAGCTTTACTTAAGCGAAAATTCGCAATAAACTCCCTCTCAGGCAGTTCTAATGCATTACATAGGCTGCACTAAAAGTATCGGGAATGGAATATTTCCACTGTTCCTGTCATATCAAAATCTTTTTAATTGAAAACTCCTTGGTTTTACAAATCGAATACCATTTATTTATTTAAAAAAAGATTCACGGTCTTGTCACAAGGTTTTGTCAAACTTGTTTAGTCGTTGAGAAAATGGAATTGACTCGAGAAAATTCAAGAGCGATGATTTATTATGACTTTCGAAGTGGTTTAACACAAAAACAGTATGTTGACCGGATGATTTCTGCATTTGGTGATGAAGCCCCATCCAAAACCACAATTTATCGCTGGTTTGCTAAATTTCAACGTGGACGTGTCAAGCTCAGTGATGATCCTCGTCAAGGTCGTCCAAAAACTGCAGTCACCCAAGAAAACGTTGATGCTGTGCGTAAGCTGATTGAGGAAGATCGACATGTGACATACCGCGAAATTCAGGCAACCTTAGACATTGGCATGAGTCAAATACAAATAATCTTGCATGAACAATTAGGTGTAAAAAGTTGTTTTCCCGATGGATACCGCATTTGCTATGTGAAGAGCAAAAAGCGGCTCGCGTTACTTGGTGCGTCAGAACTCTCGAAAGATTCCACGCGGGATCCTCAAATGCTGTATACAACATCGTATCAGGTGACGAATCCTGGATATATGCGTACGAACCCGAAACAAAAAACCAGTCACGAGTTTGGGTGTTCGAAAATGAGTTAAAGCCAACAAAAATTGTTCGTTCACGGAGTGTTGCAAAAAAAATGGTGGCCACGTTTGTCTCCAAAACCGGCCATATTACGACTATTCCTCTTGAGGGACAAAGAACGGTTAATGCAGAATGGTATGCTAGCATTTGTTTGCCACAGGTCGTTTCTAAACTCCGTAGAGAGAACTGCAACCGCCGATTCATCCTCCATCACGACAATAATAATAATAATAAATAAACCGGTGTTGCTCCTTGTCGCCTGTAGTGGCGGCCATTTAGGGGGCCCATCTTGTGAGTGGCGAGTCACCGTCTGCCACAGAATTTCACGATCAAAGTTGAAAGGCAGACGCCGTTGTTCCCGTATTTATTAGTCTTTTTATTCCATGTAACACCCATTGCAATAGACCTTATCGTTATAGTTTCCATCTCATACAATAGCCGTACACCACCGGGGACAATCCATGACTTCATTTTATAGTGCAGCTATGGAGAGTCCCCGGTTGGTGTCCCATTACATTTTAGATTAAAAATCTCTAAAGGGCCTCTGCGTGTTGGACCTATGTCCCCGCGTAAGCCTGTCAAAAGACCGGGTTCCCCCTTACAGGGGATATAAACCCGTGAAAAGAGAGACATGTAGATAATAATATTAATATTTGTTTATTATCAGGCGACTAAGGCCCATTGTAAAAAAATACACAGATACACTTTAATCTTATAAACTAATACATACAACAAAACAATAAACAATATAGAAATACAATATAAAACCTTAAAATACTATACATAAACAATATAAACACTACACTAGTTTACACGCAGAGTCGGCGTCGTGTGTCGCTCGGTGTCCGGTAGCCGGCCTCGGTATCGCCGGAACACTACACCTCTCGGCCAGAATTCTTCCAACATTAGGGTCGACAGATGTTCGGTCGGCACTCTCACCACAAAGGAATTGAAGTTCACATTGTGACGAGACTCTAACCGCTGGACCCTCAGTGAGAATTTGGTCTTGACTCGGATGTACTCTACAATCTCCTGAACCTTTGTAGAGTAATGCAGCCGTGACACGTATAGTAGTGTCGTTGGTATAGCAGGACGCAACAGATGGTTTAGTCCGGTCGGTGCGGTACCGCACTGGTTCCGACAAGTAGGCTTTCTCTTCCTCTTCTCAACCTTGGTAAAGCCCTCTTTGTCGCACTGGTCCTTATCCGGACCCCGCTGTCGTATATCCCTATGGATGGATTCATCAGCCGGTCATGATTGCTTCGTTTGCGACACAGCGGGTTTGTTGGCGGCGGCATTAGCGTAAGCACGTTTAGGAGTCGACGTACTTACGCGTGTAGTAACTTCTACCGGAGTCGAGGGACGGATATCGGCGGTATGCAATGCACCGCCCGGATTATTGTCAGTCGGTGACGCAACTAAATTCGCCGACTCAAAACTGCTGATGGAAGCATTCTGGGCTCCGCGACGCGTGTTCACATTAGAGGCGTCAGGTGACCTAGTTACCAAAACAGCGTTGCGTAACAACATCACCTCGGCACGTAGTTCACCTATGGTGTTATTTGACGCCTCCAACTTCGACTGCACTTCGGCCAGGCTTGATTTCATACATATAATGTCCTTCAGCAACCTGGTGACATCGACGTGGTCAAAAGTGACGGGGGGTAGCCTATGCAACTCCTTCGCCACGAAAGCGGGCACGTCGTCTGGATCGGTCACCTTCAATAATGTGATGATGTCCTGGATACTCTTCTCTGTTCCTTCTCTCCTGCGTGACGGCATCTGGTCCAACTTTCCAAGTGTTTGGAATAGCAGCATTTTGCCACTGCTTATCTCATCTTCTTTGAAGTTAGACTTGCAGATCTGCAAAATGCTAACTTCATCCATTGTATCGATGGCATGTTGTATGAATGCCAACAGCTCGTTGGCTATAAGTTGCTGTGAACTCATAGTTATAGTGACGGGCAGCGGCTATAGCCGCGCAATAGGCGTACTGTGGAAACACGTCCGTATCGATGCGCGCATCGCACTAGACTGAATGACAATGCGAGTTCTCACACCGCGCACAGAACAAAAGAGTTTTTAGAGCAAGAAAACATAGAATTATTAGACCATCCGCCGTACAGCCCCGACCTAAGCCCTAATGATTTCTATACTTTCCCTAAAATAAAGAATAAATTGCGTGGACAGAGATTTTCATCACCTAAAGAAGCTGTGGACGCCTACAAAACGGCCATTTTGGAGACCCCAACTTCCGAATGGAATGGTTGCTTCAATGATTGGTTCCATCGTATGGAAAAATGTGTCAAATTTCGCGGAGAATACTTCGAAAAGCAATAAATACATTTTTAAATAGTAATGTTGTGTCACTTCCTTGATTCCCGAAATTTTCAGTGCCGCCCTCGTATCTTGATTTACTCGATAAGTTTTCTAGTATTCCAAGGACGTACAGACTTGGAAGGATAGATTTAGATGGACAGACATGGATGGGCGGACGGATAGATAGAGGGACAAATGGACGATACATATTATACCTAATATCGCCCATTTGTTCCATTGGTAGTGATTCTGTTTGTACCTACCAACTAAATTAATTTGATATTGCTGTTTGTCTACTATGCTAGTAAGCTTAATTCCTGTCAAATTAGATTAGTCTAGTTGAGACAAAATAATTGTTACCTACCATTGTCAGACTACGGAACCCTAAAACCAGTTATTGATATTATAATTTCGATACTAGATTATTATTTATTTATTTAAAATAGGTACGCCAACAGTACATACATCAAACATTCAACAGTAAAAATGTATAGGTTAAGGTTCTTAACTTTTTTTTTATTGGTGCCCAGTGGAAATTCTTCATGAACATCCTTCGCCCCGGGGAAGGGCGAAGGGGTATGCCGGACTCCTACCGGCTAAAACCACTGGAGCGGTCATTTTCGGCACGTAAGGGAGGCTCCAGGTCCTCGTATGATCATCACACACATGAACATCACAAGTTCCATGTAGAATTTCCACTGGACATCAATAAAAAAAAAAAAGGTATCTGAACTGCAATTAAAAAAAAAAACAATATGAAAGACCATTTATTATTACCAAAATTTAACTCTCTCAAGCATACATGCTTTGTTTCTGGTTCAGCATATTGCTCATTAGGGTTTTCATTTGTTCCTTCATCACTAAGCGGATTGGTCATTGGTGGATAATTGGTCATTGGTGGATGATTGGTTGTTGGTGAAGACACAATATCTTCACCTTCTTCTTTACGTGTATTTTCTTTACCTTCACATTTATTTATTTTTAGGTTTATAGCCTGGGTTATGTATTCTGGATCTCTGATCTTCAGTTTCCTTGGAAGTCGTGGATCAACTAATTCCGCAAACACACTCTGTATAAAATTGTATTAGTTTGGGTTCCATCTTCGTTTCCCAAATCTTTATAAATTATTTCCGTTTTTATCGGTATATCTTCACCAGACCATAAGCCAAATAAGCATTTCTGTTTTTTATTGTAATATGCAGTTGGCCTTGGATTTCGTAATACCAATTGTTTTCTTTATTTATAACGTAGATAATGGCCTAATGGCAAAGAGCCTCGACTATCATCTCAAGAGGCTCTCATTAGGCGGCTGGGTCAAGGGCTTGATACAGAAAGCGGTACTTCTTGACACGGCACGTATTGTGAGGAGGTTCCTCTCTCTGGGGTCCTAACCACCGGTATCTTGGACCCTGTGCCCGATGCTGGTTGGTCACTATTTTTTATATTTTTAAAACATGTATTTTGATATATATTTTAAAAATGTAATTGATATGTTTATAGTTTGAATAAAGGGAATAATAAATAATTTATTTCAATCAACAAAGGATCATACATGGAAAAATAAATCAAAAGACAATAAAATGAAAATTCAATATATCCTACCTACAGTTTTTTATTACTCAGTGCATGAATCATAAAGCAATGGTTCAAGTACTGGAAGTCAAACCTCTCAGCGAATAACCTAAGGATGCTGTTGATGCTGGCCCGAACCCTGCACACCAGGGCTACACATCGCTTCCGCACAGTTGTATAAAAACAATCTACTCGTGATGCAGTGATTTAAACTGTATTTAGACAATTAAAACGAGCCACGCGAAACGGTAACAAAGATACTATGGCTACTGAGCGCTTACGGCGAATGCGGGGCGCCGCGCGGGGAAGCGGGAGAGGGGTCGCATTCCAGCGGAGTGCACAGTTGATTCGTACGAGTTGTACTATGTGTTTTAACAATAAAGCGTATTTAAGAGATTTTAATAATACAATAAGAACACGAGCACATAGTGGTATTTAACTGTGCATCTCTGTGCCCATTTGAAAAGAAAAAGAGAAATTATTTATCAAAACACTAAAACTTACACTTTCATCATAATTTCCCTCTCTTGCTGTGATGAAGGGAACTTTATGTACTTAAGGAGTACTTCCCGGACATTGAGTGCATCAGTAACTTCATGTAGACACTTACTAAACATGGGCTGGGACATGTTACAGAGAAATGAGGCACCTACATTCCGTTGGTATGACCCACTGGCATAAAAGTACAGAGCAGCTTAGATCTTAAATAAACAATCAAGAACATCATTAAGTTTTTCAGTCAAACAAGGGTAATGTACATTTTCATCACAAAACAACATTACTTTAGAAGATAACAGTACTTACTTTTAGTTTATTGCGAACAGCCCTTTTCCGACGAACCTGTGGTAGGAACGGATGTGGTTCTTCCAAAACTTGTTGTAATCCAGCTTTACTTAAGCGAAAATTCGCAATAAACTCCCTCTCAGGCAGTTCTAATGCATTACATAGGCTGCACTAAAAGTATCGGGAATGGAATATTTCCACTGTTCCTGTCATATCAAAATCTTTTTAATTGAAAACTCCTTGGTTTTACAAATCGAATACCATTTATTTATTTAAAAAAAGATTCACGGTCTTGTCACAAGGTTTTGTCAAACTTGTTTAGTCGTTGAGAAAATGGAATTGACTCGAGAAAATTCAAGAGCGATGATTTATTATGACTTTCGAAGTGGTTTAACACAAAAACAGTGTGTTGACCGGATGATTTCTGCATTTGGTGATGAAGCCCCATCCAAAACCACAATTTATCGCTGGTTTGCTAAATTTCAACGTGGACGTGTCAAGCTCAGTGATGATCCTCGTCAAGGTCGTCCAAAAACTGCAGTCACCCAAGAAAACGTTGATGCTGTGCGTAAGCTGATTGAGGAAGATCGACATGTGACATACCGCGAAATTCAGGCAACCTTAGACATTGGCATGAGTCAAATACAAATAATCTTGCATGAACAATTAGGTGTAAAAAGTTGTTTTCCCGATGGATACCGCATTTGCTATGTGAAGAGCAAAAAGCGGCTCGCGTTACTTGGTGCGTCAGAACTCTCGAAAGATTCCACGCGGGATCCTCAAATGCTGTATACAACATCGTATCAGGTGACGAATCCTGGATATATGCGTACGAACCCGAAACAAAAAACCAGTCACGAGTTTGGGTGTTCGAAAATGAGTTAAAGCCAACAAAAATTGTTCGTTCACGGAGTGTTGCAAAAAAAATGGTGGCCACGTTTGTCTCCAAAACCGGCCATATTACGACTATTCCTCTTGAGGGACAAAGAACGGTTAATGCAGAATGGTATGCTAGCATTTGTTTGCCACAGGTCGTTTCTAAACTCCGTAGAGAGAACTGCAACCGCCGCATCATCCTCCATCACGACAATAATAATAATAATAAATAAACCGGTGTTGCTCCTTGTCGCCTGTAGTGGCGGCCATTTAGGGGGCCCATCTTGTGAGTGGCGAGTCACCGTCTGCCACAGAATTTCACGATCAAAGTTGAAAGGCAGACGCCGTTGTTCCCGTATTTATTAGTCTTTTTATTCCATGTAACACCCATTGCAATAGACCTTATCGTTATAGTTTCCATCTCATACAATAGCCGTACACCACCGGGGACAATCCATGACTTCATTTTATAGTGCAGCTATGGAGAGTCCCCGGTTGGTGTCCCATTACATTTTAGATTAAAAATCTCTAAAGGGCCTCTGCGTGTTGGACCTATGTCCCCGCGTAAGCCTGTCAAAAGACCGGGTTCCCCCTTACAGGGGATATAAACCCGTGAAAAGAGAGACATGTAGATAATAATATTAATATTTGTTTATTATCAGGCGACTAAGGCCCATTGTAAAAAAATACACAGATACACTTTAATCTTATAAACTAATACATACAACAAAACAATAAACAATATAGAAATACAATATAAAACCTTAAAATACTATACATAAACAATATAAACACTACACTAGTTTACACGCAGAGTCGGCGTCGTGTGTCGCTCGGTGTCCGGTAGCCGGCCTCGGTATCGCCGGAACACTACACCTCTCGGCCAGAATTCTTCCAACATTAGGGTCGACAGATGTTCGGTCGGCACTCTCACCACAAAGGAATTGAAGTTCACATTGTGACGAGACTCTAACCGCTGGACCCTCAGTGAGAATTTGGTCTTGACTCGGATGTACTCTACAATCTCCTGAACCTTTGTAGAGTAATGCAGCCGTGACACGTATAGTAGTGTCGTTGGTATAGCAGGACGCAACAGATGGTTTAGTCCGGTCGGTGCGGTACCGCACTGGTTCCGACAAGTAGGCTTTCTCTTCCTCTTCTCAACCTTGGTAAAGCCCTCTTTGTCGCACTGGTCCTTATCCGGACCCCGCTGTCGTATATCCCTATGGATGGATTCATCAGCCGGTCATGATTGCTTCGTTTGCGACACAGCGGGTTTGTTGGCGGCGGCATTAGCGTAAGCACGTTTAGGAGTCGACGTACTTACGCGTGTAGTAACTTCTACCGGAGTCGAGGGACGGATATCGGCGGTATGCAATGCACCGCCCGGATTATTGTCAGTCGGTGACGCAACTAAATTCGCCGACTCAAAACTGCTGATGGAAGCATTCTGGGCTCCGCGACGCGTGTTCACATTAGAGGCGTCAGGTGACCTAGTTACCAAAACAGCGTTGCGTAACAACATCACCTCGGCACGTAGTTCACCTATGGTGTTATTTGACGCCTCCAACTTCGACTGCACTTCGGCCAGGCTTGATTTCATACATATAATGTCCTTCAGCAACCTGGTGACATCGACGTGGTCAAAAGTGACGGGGGGTAGCCTATGCAACTCCTTCGCCACGAAAGCGGGCACGTCGTCTGGATCGGTCACCTTCAATAATGTGATGATGTCCTGGATACTCTTCTCTGTTCCTTCTCTCCTGCGTGACGGCATCTGGTCCAACTTTCCAAGTGTTTGGAATAGCAGCATTTTGCCACTGCTTATCTCATCTTCTTTGAAGTTAGACTTGCAGATCTGCAAAATGCTAACTTCATCCATTGTATCGATGGCATGTTGTATGAATGCCAACAGCTCGTTGGCTATAAGTTGCTGTGAACTCATAGTTATAGTGACGGGCAGCGGCTATAGCCGCGCAATAGGCGTACTGTGGAAACACGTCCGTATCGATGCGCGCATCGCACTAGACTGAATGACAATGCGAGTTCTCACACCGCGCACAGAACAAAAGAGTTTTTAGAGCAAGAAAACATAGAATTATTAGACCATCCGCCGTACAGCCCCGACCTAAGCCCTAATGATTTCTATACTTTCCCTAAAATAAAGAATAAATTGCGTGGACAGAGATTTTCATCACCTAAAGAAGCTGTGGACGCCTACAAAACGGCCATTTTGGAGACCCCAACTTCCGAATGGAATGGTTGCTTCAATGATTGGTTCCATCGTATGGAAAAATGTGTCAAATTTCGCGGAGAATACTTCGAAAAGCAATAAATACATTTTTAAATAGTAATGTTGTGTCACTTCCTTGATTCCCGAAATTTTCAGTGCCGCCCTCGTATCTTGATTTACTCGATAAGTTTTCTAGTATTCCAAGGACGTACAGACTTGGAAGGATAGATTTAGATGGACAGACATGGATGGGCGGACGGATAGATAGAGGGACAAATGGACGATACATATTATACCTAATATCGCCCATTTGTTCCATTGGTAGTGATTCTGTTTGTACCTACCAACTAAATTAATTTGATATTGCTGTTTGTCTACTATGCTAGTAAGCTTAATTCCTGTCAAATTAGATTAGTCTAGTTGAGACAAAATAATTGTTACCTACCATTGTCAGACTACGGAACCCTAAAACCAGTTATTGATATTATAATTTCGATACTAGATTATTATTTATTTATTTAAAATAGGTACGCCAACAGTACATACATCAAACATTCAACAGTAAAAATGTATAGGTTAAGGTTCTTAACTTTTTTTTTATTGGTGCCCAGTGGAAATTCTTCATGAACATCCTTCGCCCCGGGGAAGGGCGAAGGGGTATGCCGGACTCCTACCGGCTAAAACCACTGGAGCGGTCATTTTCGGCACGTAAGGGAGGCTCCAGGTCCTCGTATGATCATCACACACATGAACATCACAAGTTCCATGTAGAATTTCCACTGGACATCAATAAAAAAAAAAAGGTATCTGAACTGCAATTAAAAAAAAAACATAATATGAAAGACCATTTATTATTACCAAAATTTAACTCTCTCAAGCATACATGCTTTGTTTCTGGTTCAGCATATTGCTCATTAGGGTTTTCATTTGTTCCTTCATCACTAAGCGGATTGGTCATTGGTGGATAATTGGTCATTGGTGGATGATTGGTTGTTGGTGAAGACACAATATCTTCACCTTCTTCTTTACGTGTATTTTCTTTACCTTCACATTTATTTATTTTTAGGTTTATAGCCTGGGTTATGTATTCTGGATCTCTGATCTTCAGTTTCCTTGGAAGTCGTGGATCAACTAATTCCGCAAACACACTCTGTATAAAATTGTATTAGTTTGGGTTCCATCTTCGTTTCCCAAATCTTTATAAATTATTTCCGTATTTATCGGTATATCTTCACCAGACCATAAGCCAAATAAGCATTTCTGTTTTTTATTGTAATATGCAGTTGGCCTTGGATTTCGTAATACCAATTGTTTTCTTTATTTATAACGTAGCTGTTGTTTTTTATATTTTTATAAAATGTAACTTTTTTTATCTATTACGGCTTTCTCTAATCCTGATTTGTAGGCAACAATGGGGCATTTAATTTCACAAATTGTTTCAGTATCTATTATGCCATCCGGTGAAGCACCCAGAAATGGGATTTTTTTCATCCAAGAATAAACCACAGCCCTGGATTATTACATTTCTTTCTTTTTCCAATCGTTATTTAGCAATTGCTTCTTTTTCATGTCCATGTTTAATTGATTTGTCGTGGTCAACAGGTTTTTTGTAAATCAAATATTTTACTAAGTTTCTACAACTAAGGTTATTGCGTCTTTTAAAAATGTTTCCGAAATTGGAGGCTGTTAATAAGTTTTGCCTCAGTTCAAGCCATGGTGTCACTTTGAAGAATTGTGTCTTTATCAATTTTGTTCCTTTGAACTTCATTTTTGTCCAAGTTTTTTATAAATAATCCTTTTGCTTCTTCCATCATTTCAGGCTGACTGAAAATCTGTGCTGTTGGCGTTGTCTCAACGCCTCGGCAATATGCTGAGTGTCAACCTGTTTCTGCACACTTCGGCGCACTTGTTTTCTGTTTTTTTTTTTTACATTTAAATTTGAGCCTATAACTAGGTTTAGTTTTGTACATTCTATTGCCACTTTTAAAAAAAATGTGTCTATTGATACGATTTTATTTATATATAGGTGTTAATTGTGACTTAGTTATAGTTTATAAATTGTCTTTTTTATTATTATTTTACCTGCGCTCGTAATGCAGAAATCAAAATATTTTCTTTCTTTTCTTTCTTCATTCTATATATCCGGCTTCGTGCAATCCTCTGCGTAACTGGTAGAAGAGACATTCTTATTTCCAAAAGCCTTTTCTTAGTCTTTTCATATTTTTCTCCAATCGCTGTATTCTTCTTTTTTCTAATTGGTTTATTTTTCCTCTTGGTCTCCTACCTACAATGGATTTGTGTAAGCGGCTCAGGGGGTTTTCGTATTAAATGAAAGGGCTGCAGCGTTGCATCTCTTTTGGTATTGATACTTTTGGCAAAGTTGATTCTTTTGCCACCTACACATCTTGCAACAGTGCTATGATATCTCTCTACAGAGTTGCTATCAACATCGTGTAATAAGCTACGCGAGTGCGCGGCTAGCTGTGACAATATTAATTTTATTTTTTGCCACAGAATGTTTGTACAGAGATCTTTGTCTGTATTTTCTGCTACGCCAGGTTTGCCACAAAAATATTCTTTATACATGATGTGGTGTTCAAAAGCATGATCGGCCGCAAGCAGTATATTATTTTGGAGTTGCATCGGATTATCTATATTCTTGAGCTACTAGCTTATAGATCAACGTTTCTAATTAATAACTTTGGTGTCCCACAGGGCAGCGTTCTGGGACCTATTTTGTTTTTATTGTATATAAATGACCTTCCTGACGCAACGAAAAATCCTCTTATTTTATTTGCTGACGATTTATCTTTAATTATGACATGTGATAATAACTCTGACATTGACAAATACACTGTTGACATAAATAATACCATACAATCTATTATAGGATGGCTTAACATTAATAATTTACAAATTAATTTGACAAAAACAAATTTTATCCAATTTAGTACTTATAATAAAATTCACAAAGAATTACAACTATGTTATAATAATTATCAGATACAAGAAGTAAATGAAACGACATTTTTAGGAATTATTTTAGACAGATACCTTAATTGGAAAGCGCACATAGAAAAGGTCTGTAATAAAATAAATAGGTTTGTTTATGTATTATATAAATTACGAAAGACTTCAACACACAATACTGTACTCGCAGCATACCATGGACACGTGTCAGCAGTTTTAAACTATGGAATAATATTGTGGGGTAATTCCACAGATGCGCGTAGAGGCTTCCTAGCACAAAAAAAATGCGTTAGAGCAATTGCTGGCATACCACCATGGGAATCATGTCAGCCATTATTTAAAAAATATCGCATTCTAACCTTGCCCTGTATGTACATTTTCGAAGCAGCCAAGTTTGTCAAATTAAACCCTCATCTATTCAAAACAGCTAGAGAAATGTTTCCTAGAAATACGAGAGATCCAGGCAGAATTGTATTAAGCAGGGCCCCAAAGACAATGATGTATTTAAAAAATTGTTATGCCAGGTGTGGCCGGATATGTAATAGTATTCCGAATGAAATAAAAAAAATGCATGTTTGTAAATTTCGTAGAAAATTGAAACTTTGGCTGATAGAAAAGCCCTTCTATTCTATATCAGAATTTATAGGTAAAAAATGATTTCCCACATTTGCTCAAGGGGTCGTAAACTTTAATATTAATAATTTATATATAGTTAAATACTGGCTATTTTACTGTTTAATTGTAAGGTTGACATTTAATATTTAATTTGATTATTGTTGACATTCGTTTTATTTAGGCGTATGTAAACGCGCAAAAAATTTGCATGTCGCGCTGCGGCAAAATGTATCTGGCTCTATTTTTATTTACACCATCTGTAATGTACCTACATTTTATGCAAATAAAACAATTTTAATTTTTTTTAATTTTAATTTTTTTTTTTTTTGTAATTTCATAAACAAGTTAAAGAAATATTACATGTATGAACCATTATTATACTCATAATGTATACCTTAGCGACTACAAAAATGGTCGTACCTCTGGGGTGGTGGACTGCAGGCAGTAGTTGAGTTCTCCAATCAGTGGCAGTATCCAGTCAGTCGAGTGCCATTGAGTGAGTCACTTGAGTGCCCCTTGTGTTTGGGTTAATACTCTAGGAGTGGCCATATGTAGTTTGTATCGGTCTCAGAATGAACACTGTCTGAAATGGAGAATCAAATAAAGTTACTCAAACAGATACATGTAAAATAAATAAAAATAAGGATAGTTTGGTTATTTTAGATAATCGTGGCACCACTGCCGGAAGACGTCACTTCGTCACCAAGGTTGTCACTGAAAACCAGCGTTGTTGTACTTGGATCTTGGTGATCTTGGTACAAGTTACAATGCGACAGCATTTAAGCTGAGTGGCAACCCTTTTTTGCACGGCCACGATGCATAATCAGTGTCTTTATGTAAAATTGAATGTAATTTTTAGAACTTGAGGTACTGATATTGATGTAAAAAAAAATATATTTATATTTTTGTGTTGGCCTGGAGTCTAAGTACTTTGGCTAATTTTTGTTGTAAAATAAAAATGTGTTGCCCGTTTATTCCTCTTCTTAGTGTTGTTCCCATTTTGCTTTATGTATTTAATTTTAGTCAAGTGTGCGTTGTTATTAGTGCAATACATATATGAGGTTCGAATTCAGTTTTGGCACAATTGCTACATTAGAAATTGTACCTACAATGCCATTTTCAGTACTAAACTTAACTTAACGAACTCCTGTACAGTCTACCTTTTCTCCATTTGCAACTGTAACTTTACTAGTCTCTATATATAACTTCTTGACATTTTGCAAAACATCTTCCTTAGAAGTCATATATATGACTGGTTGCTCCAGAATCAATGGACCAAATATCTCGTTGTTCCTGCTGAACAATATTTAGTGCCGAAGACAATGTAACTGCGTTAGCTCCCTTATTGTCCTTATTTTTGTGAGGACAATCCGGTGATTTATGACCGAGCTCTTTACAGTTACACTATCTTCTTTTTATTTTTACGTTTCTGTGAGCTCTTTGTAGCTCGAGTTGAACTTGTACTCTGTTCTAATGTACGCTAAGCACTATTCATATTAATTAATTCAATATTTTGTTTGGAAACTTCACTCAGCAATCTTCCTTTAACTAATTCAGTAGTTATCGGTGTATTAGAATTTTCCAAAGTCATAATTAGCGGAACATATCTCTCTGTAAGACCACCTAATATTATTGCAGCAAGAGAAGCATCCTCGATATCTTTACCTATATCAGATAGATCTTGAGCCGTAGCCAATACTGCATCTATATATGCCTCAATATTGTTATCAAAATCCTTTAATTCTAAACGATATAATCTACGCTCAAGTGATAATCTTCTGCCTGTACTTTTATCTTCGTATGCAGCTGCAAGTTGTTGCCACTTTACACCGTGATAATGTTGAAAATTGTAAATCTAAGGGATTACAGCACGTTTTCTACCAAATATACTACAACATCTTCATGATAATTTTTTTTTTTAAAAACGTTGCCCCACACTTGGATTTCTCCTGTGTCGTGGGTGCGTTTACAGACATGAATTCCACATACAATACACCCAGACCCGGAACAACTATCTGCAGATCATACAAATATTTGTTCCGTGTGGGAATCGAACCCACGACCCGGAGTGCAGCAGTCGACTGTATCAGCCACTGCACCAACCGTGTCGTCTAATGAATCTAATGAATCTTCATGAATGATTTTAATATCTCATTTAGATAAGATCATATAAGATCAATGCGAAGATTGTACTGCTTACACTAATATCGAAGATAAATCATCTTTACAAGAGCGATACGATCGTCATCTGAAAGAAAAATCTCTAGCTAGAGCCGAAAAAGGGCGATACAAGGAGAATGGCAGTGAAAATTGTATCGTTGCTGTCTATGATCTACAAGCAGTGATGCCGTGTCCAAAAGGCGAAGTGTCAAGCTTCTATTACATATCGAAGCTCAATCTCTTGAATTTTACTATTACTGAGCTTGTCACTAAAAACACTACTTGTTTTGTTTGGCACGAAAGAGGCGCGAATGAGATAGGATCTTACGTGTTTATGAACCTGGAAAGGTTACATGACAAAGCAACACACGACTTAGACGTAGTGATTTACAGTGACAATTGCTGTGGCCAGCAAAAATATAAATTCATGCTGGCCATGTATCAACATGCAGTCAATGTGCTACCAAAGCCAAGATGCGTAACCCACAAATTTTTGGTTAAAGTACATACTCAGAATGAAGGTGATTCAGTCCACTCAAATATCCAGAATAACATCACAAGAGCACTTAAATCTTCGCCAATTTACGTACTAGACCAATACGTGACACTGATCAAAATGACAAAAAAGAAAGGCGACACTTACACTGTGAATGAACTTTAGCATGAAAGCTTTTTTGATCTAAAATCTCTGGCTGTTGGCCACTACAATACTGCCGAAGATGGAACAAAAGTGAAATGGTCAGACATAAAAGTCATGAAAACTGGAGAAAAACACATAATTTTTTATTCAAGACTTCTTGCTAGCGCCATCTATAATGCACAATCGAATTTAATCGGGCTTACGAGCGGCGAGTGCAGTGGCGCTGGCGATGTTACCTTCAACGATCAGCAGCCATTACGAATAAAGGAATTATCCAGCAATCGTGTCTACGCGTATAATAATTTAATAAATCAGTTTTGTTTTATGTACAACGTTCAGTATAATTAAACGTATTAGTAGTATAAATATAATCATTTATTGAAGGAACCAAAATCATTTTACACACCCGATTACTCAACATAATGGTCATTCGAGCCGCATCAAAAATAAAAGAAGACCGTCACCGGTGGTGACTATCAGAGCTAGCATAAACGATCAGGCCATCAGGTATCCAATCCAAAACCCATTCCCGTACTCATTCGTGCTAATATCGTGTTATTCTGCTAAATTTTAGTTATTCGGTGTTGAAGCAGCGATTCCGCCATTATATAAACCGTGTGGCATTATATAAATTTTGTAAGAAAACTATTCTATAGAACTGTAAGTACTGTCTTTTGTCTCTTATAATCTCCCGAAATGTTACCTGAAGAAAGTGTTAAAGATTTGATAAAAAAGCGTGGGGTCATTAAAGGTAAATTCACTGTATTCATCAAATATGTGCATTCTTTACAAGACGTAGAATTAATAGAAATCCAAAAGGTCTCTTAGAAGACCGTTGCTCTAAGGTAGATAAATTATTAGATCAATTTACAAGTATTCAAGATGATATTGAGCTACAAGTGCAAGGTGCTGAGTTAGAAAAAGAGTTAGTAGAGAGAGAAACCTTTGAAAATCTATTTTATGAGTATGTATCCAAAGCTGTTTGTATGTTAAAACAAACCAAAGAAAATTCCTGTAACAGGTCCTCTAGAGTCAAACTACCCACTATAACATTACCTTCGTTTGAACAATGGTTGGAGTTTAGAGACACATATTTATCGTTAATCCATAATTCCGAAACTATTGACGACATACAAAAGTTCCACTAATTGCGTTCCGCTCTCATTGGTAATGCTCGTCAGATTTAAAAAATGTCTTTACACTTATCATCAGAAAACTATGTAATTGCCTGGGATTTGCTCGAAAATAGGTATAATAATAATAGATTACTTGTGCATAATCATGTAAAGGCTCTGTTCTCAACTCAGTCTCGTAAACTGATAGATACTATAATAAAAAATATTCGTGCTCTTAAAGCGTTAGGTGAACCAACAGAAAGTTGGGACATTTTGATTCACAGAGTAAAGTAATAATACTTTGATTATTTATATAATTGTGACTAAATTGGATCCAGCTACGTGAACGTGAATGGGAACAATATAAAGGTACACTTTCCAATTCACAAAGTCGGGCTAACGGAACAATAACAATTTAATCAAATTCCTTACAGACAGAGCTGACATGTTAGAAACTATTAAATTAACACACAATTCTAACAAGCAAACCTCTGATGATAGCGTAAAGAAACACTTTACAAACCAAATTAGTTCACATAGCCATAGATACCTCGCCGCACATCATTATAATAACTCACAAAAACCTAATTCGAATAGCAAATTTAATAACCTCTCTATTAAGGACAGGTTAATTTTCGTCAGTGAAAATAAGCTATGTAAAAATTGTATGCGAGCTGGACAAACTGTTTCTGACTGTTCGTTTGGTCCATGCAAACAATGTAACCGTAAACATAATTCCTTACTCCATGGCGAGTACTGTGATAATAGCACAAGCGGTAGCGCGTCAACGTTGTCAGAAGGTATGCATACAATACCGTCCACTACTCGCAGTGATCTTGAAGCGGCGGCAGCGGTGGTGGAAGTTAATGATGAATATTCAAATCTAGGTCACATGACTAAAATCGATAATTATTCGTTTCCAAATGACTTTTTACCGCATCACGGTGTTTTTAGAAAACACAGCACACAACCACTAAACTGCTCGTTGTGTTTGATGCTAGTGCTAAAACTACATCTGGAAAATCCTTTGATGATATCCAGATGATTGGCCCACCTTTACAAAACGATATTATGGCCATTCTATTACGATTTCGGCATCACCAATACATTGCCTGCAGTGATGTAGAAATTATACCGTCAATTTTTTATACAACCCGATCAACAAAATATGCAATTAATCTTGTGGAGAGAAAATCGTATAGACCCACTCTGTGTATATCGGCTTAATACGGTAACGTATGGAACGGCGTCAACTAGCGTCGGAATGCACCGATGACGTCATTTAAAATATTATAGATAAAGACTTCTACGTCGACGATTTAATAACAGGGTGTAATAATAAAGAAGCGTTATTAGACATTTGTAAAAAGGTTTCGGACGTATTGAAGCCGGGTTGTTTAAACTTGCGTAAATGGATGTTTAATTTTGGTTCATCGAAGTCGAATATCTCGAAAACTTTATCTTTAGGTGATAGTTGTCAAAGTAAAACCTTGGGACTAGGTTGGTTTTCCACTACAGATGATTTGCATTACACGACTAAACTTGAAACAACCGGGAATCGTGTAACTAAGCGCATCAAATTATCAGCCATCTCGCAAGTTTATGATCCGTTAGGATTGTTAGCACCTACCATAATAATTGCAAAAATATTACTACAAAAATTATGGCTGTACAAATCCGGATGGGACGATCCGGTGTTGTGTTTTATTGTGTGATTAGTTGGCAAAAATTCGTTGAAACACTCCGTTGTTTGCAAACATTACGTATACCGCGTCACGTTATGGGTAATAACATGCAATATAATGTAAGAATCGATATTGTGAGATTCGATATGTGTATTTAATATAAAACAATCATTGTTCTATTTAATAATATTGCTGTAAAGAGGGTACTTAAAATATTGAATGGTTGTATGACGTCGATGTCGGAGTGAGACCGAGCATTGTTAGAAACTGATATTAGGCATCGACGACGGGGGGAAAATGGTCAGAACGCAGCTGCGTGTCGAGTTGAACGGTTGTATTATTTGAACGGAAAATAAATCTGTATAATTCGAAATAATCCGTGAAAGTTTTATTGAACATTGATCCTTTAGTTCAGAAGTGGGATAAACAAGATCCACTACTTATTTCCGCGCTAAGTGCATCCTGCAAAAAGATTGTTGTGTGTAAGATGGATAGTTATAATCAGCATACGCACCGTAAACGTAAACGTACGTCACATAAATAACATCACCGACGGAAGACTCGTAAGAGGTCGCGTGAGCGAGGCAGAGATCGAGAAAATCACGAAAAGAAAACACGGATAAGCGTTACAGGACAGAATCACAGAGTGGCGAGGGCCTGATTGAGACGAGCCAAGGACATACTAAGCGAAGTCGAAACAAGCAAAACCGAAATTTGGACACTCCTTTAGAAAGGAGTAAAAGGAGGAGATTGGAGGGTTCCCAGGGAAACGAAAGGGACAATCTGCAGAGCGAAGAAGAAAATCTGGATTCCTATGCGAGTCGTCGGTCTAGATCAAGACGGCACTCCAGATCAAGACGTCGTGAAAGTAGGCGTTGCAGTTCAGAAATGTCACCCGAAAGAAGACACGTAAGTCGTTCCAATTTTAAAGACTGTAGTACACAATCACTGTTAACGGAACTTATCAAATCGTTAACAAATAACCGACCAGAAGGGAATAAGTTCCCTATGTTAGGTAACGTAATACCGGAGTTTGATCCCATGATAAAAGGGCAGACTATAGACACTTGGCTTGGTAAAGTCGAAGAATGTGCGCGTTTTTATAAATGGGGTGAAGACCAAATAATTCACTACGGATTACCTAAGCTAAGTGGTGTAGCCAAAACATGGTATCATACTCTGCCTTCGATGTCGTTTTCATGGGCTGAATGGAAAATTAAACTATCCGAATCCTTCCCGTCAAGTGATGACTATGCTGAACTTTTTACCGAAATGTTATCGAAAAGGGCGAAGTACAACGATTCATTAGAATTATAATATGTCGAAGTATTTTATTTCAAATAAAAAATATGAAAAAATTAACCTATTAAATCTATGCGAAATTAAGGGTAATCGAGCTGTAGATTGCTTGTTGTATGGTACAGCGGACCGTAGTTTGAGGTTAGGTGCTTTAGCACAACAAAATGTGAAGAACCCGAAAAGGTTTTGAAATATTTTCAGTCCATTAAACAACGAGATTCAGAGATTGGGGCAAAAACTAATTTTGATAAAGGGATAAACTCAAATATTGTTAATTCAAATAATCAAACAGCAACAAGTTCAAGGCTAACCAGGCCAAATGATAACACGAAACCTATTATTACTTGTTACAATTGTAACGAGACTGGTCATTATAATTTTAGATGCACAAATAACATTTTGAAATGTAATATATGTAATAAACTAGGTCATTTAACTGTTACCTGTACAAAACTACCTACTGATACTAAGCTGAAACCGGAAACAGAAAAGTCAGTTATGGCATTGGATGCAATATATAACGTTAACGATAATAAATACCTGATAAGTCTGAAACTGAATAATCAACCTCTGCAAGGATACGTAGATTTGGGCAGTCAATATACCTTGTTGCGTCGTAGCGTAGCGCTAAGGTTAGGTATTCTATGGTCAACGGGACAATTACCTACAATGCGCGGTATAGGAAATAATATTGTATTGCCATTAGGACGAGCTGTAGTTATTGTTGAAATCCAGGGTATAAGTGAATCAATTGATATTTATATTGTAGAGCAGGGGTTCCCAACCTTTTTTTGTCTACTGCCCACTTTAAGAATAAATTATTTTTTAACGCCCCCCTTTCTGATTATTGAAACGCAAATTTATAGTATTCGGACAGAGTATCTTTTATTGAAAATAAAACAAACATTATCAATTCTTATATAAAAACTAATGTGAAGGTTGAATCTGATGCTGTTCCATAAGTTTGTTGATATCAGGTTCCAATTTACTCAAAAACAGCCGCAAGTCGCCACGTTCGGTAACACGCAAACGATTTCTCTTTTTAGTAAGCAGCGTTGCCACAGCACTAAATCCACGTTCACACAAATATGACGATGGGAATGCTATCAAAAATTGAACGTTGAACAATTTAACAATTGACCACAATCCAGGGTACAATTGCGGGATCGGTTTTTGTAGCCAAAATTCTTGATATCCATTTTTGAACTTGATTTTTATTTCTTCGTTTGTTGTCAATTCTATAAGTTCTTCTTCCAGCTGAGGTGACATTGCTGTTTTGACATTTGAAAACGGATCCAACACCCAGTCTGGTATTTCCAAGTTTAAAAAAGTCAATGTGGAGGTTTTCCAAATGTTGGCAGTAGGCAAACAAGTCGTCGTTACTGCAGTATACTGATAAATTCGGAAAATTGTGAAACTCACGTCTGCCCTACTATCCCTAGCTATCACTAGCCCTACCATCGAAATTGCGACTAATTCTTTCTAAAGAAGCCTCAATTTCGCCAAGTGATGTATACGTAATTGAGATATGCAGTGACATTGAAGATTATTCGGGTATTGTATATATCAACGGATCTCTGCATGGTTTATCTGGAAGAGAATATTATTTAATGCCTGGCGAGTATAGTATAATAAAGGGGATAGTATACATCATTAGTTCAAAACGTGTCAAATGCCTTACTAAAACTGTTAACTGTACAAAACTGCCTACTGACACTAAGCTGAAACCGGAAACAGAAAAGTCAGTTATGGCAGATAGAAATCTGAAGACCTTTCGGATGACCTAGACATAGAGCGGGAACGTAGGGCGTTGCCAGTGAGATGCAATATGCTGGCTCGTAGGTTTGCAAGATGCACCAAAGAGGTTAAAATTGCTTTATTCAAAGCTTATTGTCAAGTTTTTTACACCTGCAGCCTATGGGTCAGATATACTCGCAGATCGCTGGATGCCCTACGAGTACAGTATAATAATGGTTTTAGGATGCTGATGGGGCTGTCTCGATATCGTAGCGCATCAGGTATGTTTACTGTGGCAAATACAGACTGCTTTCATGCAGTGCTAAGAAAGAGAGTTGCCTCCCTTATGCGGCGCGTCCGGGACAGTGCCAGCAGCCTCCTAAACACCATACTGTGCAGAACTGATTGTCCCGTGGTGTGCCATTGGAACGCCTTGCATATGGCGTCTAGGACACCTATGTTTAATATTAAATAAGTTATTATAGATTACCAACATAGGTTAAATTTTAGTAACAAATTATGGACTATTATTGTCTAAAATAAAGTAAATAAATAAAAAAAACCTTAAAACAAGGAACACTAGTAACGCGAGACATGTGTATGGATGAATGTGTTAATGTTAATATATTAAATTTTATGACTTTAAACTGCCACTGCGGATTCCTTAAATTATAGTAACCACTTGTCTGATAAGGAAGTTAATAAATTAAAGGAACTACTACAGAATTATAGTGAATGTTTTTCACACAATATGATGGATTTGGGTTATACCTATGTTGAAAAGATGGAAATTGAGTTAAATGATATAAAACCGGTGGTTTATAGGCCGTATAGGTTAGCTTATCCAGAGAGAGAACTCTGAATCCAATTCAGCTTACGCTAGCCCAGTTCTGCTAGTGAAAAAGAAAACGGGAGACAAACGTCTTCGTGTCGATTATCGTGCACTGAACAGTAAAACAAAAAAAGAACATTTTTCTTTGCCACTGATCGATGATCAGCTAGGTAGGTTGGCCGGAAACTCCCTGTTCATTAGTTTAGATCTCGCGTCAGGTTACTACCAAATTCCTGTAGGAGAAAGCTCCCAAGATAAGACGGCTTTCGTTACTCCTGATGGCCAATGCCAATTTAACAGAATTCCTTTTGAATTAGCAAATGCGCCGTCGATATTCCAAAGAACGATGAATAGAATCTTATCGATAATCGATTATACCTTAGTTTATATGGATGACATTCTAAACCCGGCGCGCACGTTCGATGAAGGGCTAGCAAGATTAGATGAAGTTTTTAGAGTTTTCCGTGACGCAAAACTAACTCTCAAATTAAAGAAGTGTTTTTTCTTCTAAAAGGAGATAAGATTTTCTAGGTTTTGAGGTAAGTGGATCAGGTATACGACCTGATTCCCGAAAAATAACAGCTGTATCGAATTTTCCAACTCCTAAAAATATTCATGATGTAAGACGTTTTATTGGTTTAGCTAGTTTTTTAAGGCGATTTGTAAAGAACTTTTCTCTCATAGCACGACCATTAACGGACCTTTTAAGAAAGCAATTTACGTGGAAGTGGACAGACGAACATACAGTAGCATTCGAAACTTTAAAAAGTAAATTAATAGAAAGACCTTTACTTGCGTTATATGATGCTAAATTAGAAACAGAATTGCATACGGATGCGTCCAAATATGGTATTGCGGGTATTCTTATGCAACTTAGCAATGACGGACTTATGAGACCCGTGGCTTATTACAGTCGCAAGACTACGCCAGATGAGCAAACATTGCACTCTTATGATTTAGAAACGATGGCAGTAGTAGCGTCACTGAATAGATTTAGAGTTTATTTATTAGGTTTAAAATTCAAAGTAATAACAGATTGTAATGCACTACGGACGACATTGACCAAGAGGGATTTAGTACCTCAAATAGGTCGCTGGTGGGTGCAGCTTCAGGAGTACGACTGTAAGATAGAATACAGACCAGGTTCAAGGATGTCGCATGTCGATGCGCTCAGTCGTGCTCCTGTTGCGGAATCCACAGCAGTAAACGAAATGCATGTGATCGATGTTCTTGCGATAGATGTTCATTTGGATTGCAACTGTTCAAAGTGACGACGATGAGGTTAAAAGAATAAGAGAGATTCTTTCGGACAAGGACTCAACGTTCGTTGTTGATGTACATAAAAATTACCAGTTAAACGGTAATCATGTGTACAGAGTAGATGGTGGACTACGTTGGGTAGCAGTTAGGTGGCAATTATTAAGAATGAACCACGATGATGTGGGTCATGTTGGTTATGAAAAAACTTTGAAAAGACTTAGAGGTTCCTTTTGGTTCCCTAAAATGAGACGGTTTACTAAAAAGTACGTAAATGCCTGTTTATAATGCGCATTTCATAAGATGAATGAAGGACCTAAAGAGGGACTGCTACATGCCATCCCGAAACCAGATATTCCATTTCACACGTTACACGCAAATCGTTTGGGCCCGTTCGTTCGTTCGCGGAGAGGAAATATGTATCTTTTGGTGATAATAGATGCATTTACAAAATTTATTAATATAAAACCCGTTAGAGACACAAAGACTACCACTACTGTTCGTGTATTCAAGGAACATTTCAGTTACTTCGGGGCACCTACGCGATTAATAACGGATAGAGGTACATGTTTTACGAGTACCAAATTTAAAACCTTTATCGGTAACGCGGGAATAAAGCATATATTAAACGCCGTTGCAACCCCGCGAGCGAATGGACAAGTTGAAAGGTTTAACCGAACATTTCAGATGCTCTGAGTACTAAGTGTCACGATAAAAATGATAATACATGGGACGAATATGTAGGCGAGGTACAATTAGGATTAAATACATCAGTCAATAAGACTACCGGCCAAAGTCCTTTGGAGTTGTTATTCGGCTATAAAATTACAACAATCTCGGAAAATATACTAAGCGATGTAATTAATTCAACTGTAGATCGAATTAGTGGTAAAGAATTGACAGACCTAAGAAATGAAACAATAGGTAAGATTGAGAAAGAGCAGACCATTGCAAAAGATCGCTTTGATAAGCATATAAAGATACCAACGAAATATAATGAAGGTGACCTAGTTAGACTGGAAAAACGACATTTGATAAGGAAAATCTAAGAAACTTATGCCCAAATTTCATGGTCCATATAGAATAGTTAAAATACTACCTAATGATAAGAGGGAACAGAAAATATGAAAATATTGTTTCGATTGATAAAATACATCCATGGTTAAATTTTAAAGGATTCGTAAGTGAAAACGACAGCTACCTCAATAATAGTAATGATGAAAATGATAAATGAATTAAGATGCGAAGGAGATGTGATAAGATGTAGTATAAGAGGTTATGTAACGTATAATTAGTATAATTGATCTTGTGTATAGGTTAAATAAAGTATAGGTCACGAGCGTTAGTGCTTGAACATAGATGACTCGGATCGCGACAGACTATATTTTATAAAGATTACGTTCATAGTCAATCACGAGCAGTGTTATTTACGCAGATGGCCGCAGATCATGACAGATGACTAGTGATCGCGATGAAATTATGATGTAATTCTTTTTGTTATGATTGTGAATGATTATGCAAGAATTATTGTTAGACTAGTAGGTTATTGTGAGCAGTCAGTGCTGTTTGCATAGATGACTGTAGATCACACTGGCCTAACTTATATGATTGTTATTGATTGTGGTATTTCCTTGGTTGTGAGTAAATATTGAAGAATTCTTAATTTGAATGGGTTATATTGTGAGCAGTCAGTGCTGCTTACACAGATGACTGTAGATCACACCGTGGCCTAATATGAAACTGATTACGGTTGTGATTGTGATGCATAGGTTATGAGCGAACAGTGCAGAAGTGAAGGATATTGGTATCGACAGCACAGATGTTCGCAGATCATAACAGACTATGTGAAGCAAATTTGACTCTAATTTTGTATGTATGAATATCTGTAAATAAATAATTTGCCTATGTTGAAGATGTAAACTGCTTTGAGCAAAATATTGTGAGATTCGATATGTGTATTTAATGTAAAACAATCATTGTTCTATTTAATAATATTGCTGTAAAGAGGGTACTTAAAATATTGAATGGTTGTATGACGTCGATGCCGGAGTGAGACCGAACATTGTTAGAAACTGATATAAGGCATTAACGACGGGGGGGAAATGGTCAGAACGCAGCTGCGTGTCGAGTTGAACGGTTGTATTATTTGAACGGAAAATAAATCTGTATAATTCGAAATAATCCGTGAAAGTTTTATTGAACATTGAAATAATCCTTTAATAAAGAGCTGCACATTTTCAAAATTTGCCAAACGCCTACGGTACCTGCGCCTATATGCGGATGTACTCCGACGATGATACGATCGTGTCTGTCGGGTTACTATGTTCTAAAAGCAAGGTCGCGCCTGTCCAACCAGTTACTATACCGCGATTGGAATTGTGTGGTGCTTTATATTAGGTGCTAAATTATACATCAAAATTATTAGTTCACTTCGTTTCACATTTGATAATGTACATTTTAGGTCAGACTCGACAATTGTATTGGGATTGCTGCGAATGTCACCCAATACATTGAAACCATATGTGCAAAATAGGGTAGCTCAAATTAATGACTTTTTTTTTATTGATGCCCAGTGGAAATTCTTCATGAACTTCCTTCACCCCGGGGAAGGGCGAAGGGGTATGCCGGACTCCTACCGGCTAAAACCACTGGAGCGGTCATCTTCGGCACCTAAGGGATCAAATTAATGACCTTACCGGTACTTTACCGTGGTCTCATGTAAGTAGTAAATCTAACCCAGCAGATTTAGTATCACGTGGACTCGCGCTCGATGCACTCTGCACAGCTGAAATTTGGTGGCACGGACCTGCATTTTTGCACAACTGTAAATGGAGTTTTGGTCGTGAATGTAATAATCATAATTTTGACATTCACGAATTGCCAGATGTCAAATCGAATACTACGTTGTTATTATCTCAAAGTGACATGATTACATTCCCATTTGAGAGATTTTCTAATTTTAATCGCATGCGACGTACATTTGCTTTCATGTTGCGTTTTATTGATAATACTCAAATCAAACCTAATCGTATAGTCGGTCGGCTGTCAGTAACTGAGTTGAGCAAGTCGATTACAATTTTGACTAGACTGTCACAAAAACAATCGTTCCCCGATCTTTATAATCTTGCAATTTATAATTATGCAGTAAACATACATTTACACGTCTGCTGTTTCAGTATGAGCATAAGCGACTACTTCACGTAGGTTCTCAAATGCTACTAGCTACTTTACGTGAAAGCTGGTGGCCCCTCGGGGGTCGTAATCTGGCCAGACATACCGTCCACTGCTGTGTAACGTGCACACGTATGAAAGGTAACGTTCTTTCAGTCCAAATGAGCAATTTACCGATGGAAAGATTAGAACCCGGCTATCCATTTTTACGATGCGGCGTAGACTATGCGGGACCAATGTTCATCTTGAACCGCAAAGGAAGAGGCGCTAAATTAGAGAAATGTTATGTGTGTTTATTCGTGTGTTTTTCTACACGCGCAATACATTTAGAATTGGTTACAAGTTTAACTACAGACGCTTACATACTCGCATTGAAAAGGTTTGTCTCAAGTAGGGGTAAACCTGCTGAAACATACTCGGACAACGGGACGAATTTCGTTGGGGCGATGAAAGAATTATCACAATTTTTGAAAAGTAAATATCACACTTTAGTCGAGTCTGCAGCTGATGACAGTATAAAATTTAAGTTTATTCCTCCTTATACGCCACATTTTGGGGGATTGTGGGAGGCAGGAGTAAAGTCTTGCAAATTTCATATACGTCGAGTCGTAGGAAACGCTAATCTAACGTACGAGGAGTTCAGCACGGTTTTAGCACAAATAGAGGCCGTCCTGAACTCCCGCCCCATGTACCCACTGTCCACAGAAGCAGATGACCTTCTTCCTCTTAGCCCGGCTCTGATTCTGATTGGCCGACCACTTACTGCACCTGCCTGCCCAGATATGTCAACTACCACTCCACACCGCCTGACTCGCTATGATCGCGTAGAACAAATGCGTCAGCAGTTTCGGCAGAGATGGTCGCGCGAATATATCTCCGAGCTTCAAAGTAGAACGAAATGGAAAACTACAACCTTTGTAGTTTTCCATTTGTATCGGCCTCAGAATGAACACTGTCTGGAATGGAGAATCAAATAAAGTTTACTCAAACACAGATACAAGTAAAATAAATTAAAATTAAGGATAGTTTGGTTATTTTTTCATTAGGGTATAGTTATGGTAGGTAATTGGTTTGTTTTTTTTAAGAGGTAAAATATTTTACAACATAGAAAGTTATCTGTTATGTTGTTATTTACATACATATTTTAGGGGGCATGAAATAATGTAATAATCTGTTTGTTGGACTAATAAATATATATGACGTACCTTATTGGTCGTAGGCTTCCAGTAATATCTTCAGTTAACAAGTCAGCCTCTGACTATTGTTAGTGGTTACGAACTCTGTGATATTAACCATTCCCATCATTATAAATGATGCATACACTGGATAACTTATTGGCGTCAGATATGGAAGATATAATATGTTGTTATTTACATACATATTTTAGGGGGCATGAAATAATGTAATAATATGTTTGTTGGACTAATAAATATATATGTAGAAATATCTATTTGTAGGATCACTAAATGAAATTTCAACTTGCACCTTAATTATTTATTTGCTTCTTTCAATCAAATCTTACAATAACCCGCTTAATAACGTCGCCATCTTATTATATACCCTCTTAGAATAATATCTCCCACTCACGTCTCTGATGATTCGTTCCGAAACACTATATTTAGGAATGTATCTATAAACTAATTTAATCCTACAACTCGGCCATTCTGTTAAATATTTCTGGCCTCAGAAATCAACATATAAACTAAAATAACTACAACATAAAAACTAAAAATATAACATATAAACTCTAATTTATTTAATTAAAATACCTTGTATAACTTACTTATTTTAGTACAATCTTTAAATTTACACACGATATATCACAATGAAGACAAGACGTAATGCTCTATATAATATAAATACTTCTAAAGATTCAGTCAGTAATATCAGGCCATTTCCTCATAAAATCAGCTGCTGTGGATGTCTTACCTGGTCCTTCT
Organism: Diloba caeruleocephala; assembly: GCA_947459985.1. Classification (NCBI taxonomy): domain Eukaryota; kingdom Metazoa; phylum Arthropoda; class Insecta; order Lepidoptera; family Noctuidae; genus Diloba; species Diloba caeruleocephala. The sequence continues at coordinate 4,689,661 of OX381625.1, read as the reverse complement.
GCAGTACCATCCATCTTCTTTACATCATATCGATCATTTCCTTTTACTTTAATGATACTATAGGGTCCTAGATATTTCGGCTTCAATTTCATTCCTGACCCAAATTGAGTACGCTTAATAGCTACTAAGTCGCCTTCCTTATATTTTGTACTCTCTTTTCTTCTTCTGTTGAATGTGCGAATGTTTTCTTCCTGTATCTGTAAAATATGCTCCTTTGCCTTTTGACGTTTTTGTTGTCTATTCTGTACAAATATGTCCCTCTCTTCTTGCATAAGTAAATTATACAGTTCAATATCTTCTTTTGATCTCATCTCTGTTCCAAGAAGTAACTCATATGGGCTGCAATTTATACTTCTTTGCCAATTGCTATTCAATGAATGCTGTACTCTACTAACATGCTTGTACCACAGGTTAGGGCTTTCTATACTCAGTTTTGTAAGGACTGAAATGACTGTCCGGTTGATCCTTTCTACCTGCCCATTTCCCCTTGGTACGCCAGTAGTAATCTTAGCATGTTTGATTCCTTCTTCTTCACAATATTGTTCAAATTCTTGGCTTGTAAATGCGGTTCCCCTGTCACTTATTATTCTTGTGGGATTCCCAAAATGTTGTTGATGGATTCTGAGCTTATCTATTGTCTCCTTGCTTGTGGTACTTCGTGTAGGGAATATCCATACAAATTTTGTAAATGCATCAACAAGTATAAGTAGATGATTATACAACTTTTTAGTCTCCGTCATCGGTCCAAGGTGATCAATGTGGATAGTATGCAGGGGTGTTTCTTCCTTCTCCAAAATGTGCAAAAATCCTTCTTGCTTACCCTCTTTACGACTGCCAAGTAGACATGGGATGCATGTGATAATAAACTCTTCCAGTTTCTTTGATAAGTCTTTAATATAGTAATCTTTACTGATTAGTTCTGTCATCTTCTTCTTGCCAAAATGTCCATTCGAATGTATTATTCTGATCACTTCCATTTCCATCCCCTTAGGTATTACCAGTTGCCGTTCTAACCCCTTATACAGTAGTCCACCTTCCAGGTAGTAATCAAGGTATGATCTTTCTTTGAGTATTTCCATGATTGCTTTAAATCCTTCATCTTGTTCTTGTGCCTTCTTTATTTGATTATGTAAACTCTGCATAGTCACTCCTATGTAAGGGTTACGGCTTAGTGCATCAACATGTTTCATTTTGGTGCCTGTTCGATGTTCCACCTGGAAATCAAACTCTTGTAATAATAGTGCCCATCTGGCTACCCTAGTAGATAAATCTCTCTTCTGCAAAGTCATCTGGAAAGCTTGACAATCAGTTACTATTTTAAATCGTATGCCATATAAGTAATGTCGAAACTTCTTCACACCTTCTATAATAGCCAGAGCCTCCAACTCATAGCTTGAATACTTCTTTTCTGCATCACTTGTTTTTCTGCTCATATAATACACTGGATGCAATTCATCATCTTCACATATCTGCATTAATACTGCAGCATAAGCCATCCTGGATGCATCCGTGTGCAATTCTGTAAGCCGTCTGGGATTAAATATCTTCAAAACAGGGCTGCTTCCTAACTTATCTTTTAAAATATTGAATGCATACCTGTGTTCTTCGTTGAAAATAAAATATTGGTCCTTCTTTAGAAGATTAGTCAATGGATTGGCTATTTGAGCAAAATCTTGTATGTACTTCCGGAAATAGGATGCCAAACCAATGAAACTTTGTAATTGTTTAGTAGTCTTGGGTTCTGGGAACTTCATAACTGCCTCCGTCTTCTCTGTTGAAGGTTTTATTTCACCATGTTGCACTACATGTCCCAAATACTCAACTTTGGTTGTTAACAGTTCACTCTTCTTCCAATTAATTTCAAGTCCATATTTGGATGCCACTTCCAATGCTACTTGTAGTCTATCAACTGCCTCTTGATAGTTGTTAGCGGGGATTATTGCATCATCAATAAATATTAGAATGTGACCCTTCGCTATGAGGTCTCTGAAAATTATAGTGATATAACGTGTAAAATACTTAGGACAAATTGACAATCCAAATGGTGCTCTAAGGAATTCAAATTGACCATTATGTGTTACAAAAGAAGTGTATTTCACAGAACCTTCATCCACTTTCAAATGAAAAAATGCATCTTTCAGGTCTAATTTACTGAAAACTTTAGCCTCTGATAGTTTGTCAATATGATCCTCTATAACAGGGAGTGGAAATTCATCTTTGACCATCTTCCTGTTAATCAATCGATAATCCACGCATACTCTTGTTGAACCATCCTTCTTTTTGACTAATACCAGCGGACTTGCATATTCTGAAAAACTAGGTCTAATAATTCCATGGTTTAACCACTCACTAATTTGTTTCTCTACTTCTCTCTGCTCAGCAAGTGACAGTCGACGTGGTCTTTGCGCTACTGGAACATCATCCTTCAATATGATCCTCATTTCAATTGGAGCCTCTTTTGTCCTCATAGGTTGGTAGTTGTCCACTAACTTCTGAGCCATAGCACGAATCTGTGGATCAGATACAAAACACACCGGTTCTGGTACGTCAATAAGCATACACTGTAACAAAGCATCATTATAATGAGGCATTATAGTGACTGAACCTTTATCAATGACAGCAGTTATATTTAGTAAAAATGGCTGACCCAGAATAACTTCATAAGGCATTACATCTTGCGGAACAATATAGAAGCACACATCTGAACAATATCCGTCGATTTCTAAATTAACATTGATTTTTCCTAATGAATAGACCTTTGTAGATCCGATTCCAGACAACATAACCTTATCCTTCATGTGAGATGTAATATCCAATTTAAAAAACAGATTTGTAGCAATTAAATTTAAATCACTACCGGAATCTATAAGACTTTTTACTTCTACTCCACAAATTTTTACACTTTTCACAGATTTATTACACGCAAAGTCCTTGTTTACATTCAACACGGTTTGACTTTGACAGTTCTGACACTGACAGGAGATCGATGTGCATGTGTTCATTTCGGTCGGTCGTTCGCGTCGTCGTTCATAGTCGTCATAGGTGTCATTGTCATGGCTGCCACTATTTACTCCATCCGGATCCGTAGCGCCCTCTTGCGGCAAAATCTTCATGCACATAGCTTTCCGCCATGGTGGCTTATTATGCTCGCGATTTAAAATTACCGCTTTGCACTCCGTTCCGATATGACCAAACGAGTTGCATCTAAAGCACTTCACCCCTTTTATGCACGTATTGGCCACGTGATCTGTTTCGCCACATTTAAAGCAACGCCGATTTGACTTCTCATGATTTTTTATTTTCAGCTCTTTGTCATTTCTAGAATCATCGACACGTTTCTTGCTTTTATGCTTCATGATTTCATATATTGCAATTTTTTCTTTTAATACTGAATATGTCGTTGCGCCGTATAAAATCGATTTGTTCGTCTCATAATCTTGAATACCGTCAATAATATACTGGATTGCAACGTAATCCGGGAATTTTGCACGCCTGCCCAGCTCCTTCATTGTCAACAGATATTCGTAGTAGGTTTCACCGCCGCGTTTTTTGCGGGCTGCCATGAGTTCATGCATCTCCTTACTATTCACCGCTTCTGGAAATTCTTTCAGCAGTGCCGTTTTTAGGTCTTCGTAGGTTTTGAAGGTTCGCTCAGACTTCAGCCAAAGTTCCGCTGTGCCTGTCAGCGACCTTCGCGCGATGATCAGCTTTTGCTGCGCCGACCAATTAAATATTTCGGCGTTATCATCGACATCCTGCGACCATCTTGTCGATGAATACGTTTTATCGCTACCGTTAAACTTTGGTATAACGTCAGCGAAATTGTACAGTACCGACTGCGTCTTTTCTTCGTCAGGCATTGTTGTATTTTGTAATACTTCGAATCTTATAACGTTACCTCTTCAAAATGTCGCGTGGTTCACCTTAACACGCGGCACGTCGTAACAAAACTTAACAATCTTCGTTATTTTACTTCTTTTTAGTGATCCCGGACGAGCCCCCAAAATTGTAGAAATATCTATTTGTAGGATCACTAAATGAAATTTCAACTTGCACCTTAATTATTTATTTGCTTCTTTCAATCAAATCTTACAATAACCCGCTTAATAACGTCGCCATCTTATTATATACCCTCTTAGAATAATATCTCCCACTCACGTCTCTGATGATTCGTTCCGAAACACTATATTTAGGAATGTATCTATAAACTAATTTAATCCTACATATATGACGTACCTTATTGGTCATAGGCTTCCAGTAATATATTTAGTTAACAAGTCAGCCTCTGGTTACGAACTCTGTGATATTAACCATTCCCATCATTATAAATGATGCATACACTGGATAACTTATTGGCGTCAGATATGGAAGATATAAACATCTATTTAATACTCAAACCTTCACTTTCTGCTAAACAGGGCACGAAACACAACCACAAGTATAAAAAGTATATCCAAAAAGTATGTTTAGGTTTTATTATACAATATGTGAGATAACACTCGAGACTCACGTGACATTTTACCAGTTAGCGCTTACACAATTGTATGTAATGGCTGCCATTTCTGTTGATTGTTGTGCACTATTACGTAAAGAGGTTGGTACTAGCTGTGACAGTGCCGCTGGCTGCGATTTTTGTTTATTAGTTTATTTACACACTTTATAGGTACAGCATTTAATTTTAATTAAAATTTGTTTTTATAGACTCATTACGTCATTACCGTAGACATAGATAGTCACAGACTAATGAGAGATTACTACGTATCAGACGCGCAACTGCCATAGAAATATTATGGACATAGCCCACACTTATGCGAAAAAGATGTATGACAAACTTATTTTTAATAATAGCAATACCAATAATTTTTTTTTTCAATAACGAAGGCAAAGGTACGACGTACTTGCAGCATTTCTAGGAATGGGAGCCTTTTTCAGATTTTTGTTTTTAGTGTAAGAGGAAAATAAAATACATTATATTATACTGTCCATATATTTGTTTTTTTATATTTCTTTTTAAACTTATCTAAAGCTTTCGCTTGCATAACTGGCTTGTTACTCACATTTTCCAATCTTAAAATGCCTGTACCTTTTAATATTTTATTAATTGTATTGCACCAATTATGTATAGCTAATTTTATTGTGGTTGATATGAACGCTTCAATAATTTGATTCTTAGCTTTTGGCACGTAATGAAATCAAATGCGCACTTATTTCTTATTATGTGTGATATTTTTACTGAGAGGTTGTGGTGGTGTGCATTTGAGTCCAAAAACAAATTTGTTTCATTTAAAATTGTGCCAAAAAGCATAACTATATGTTCAGATGCGTACACTAAACTGGCTTTGCTTTTATTATATTCTTTATTAGTTACCCACTTGTGTACACCACTTTTCTGTCGTTAAATTATTTTTACAATGCCGACATTTTATTTTGGTAAGTAATTTTCTTATCACCCAGCCAGCAGTGTACGCTCTTGCATGAATTTTCAACGTTCACATCTTGCCACTGTGCAAAGGTTTAAAGAACTGTTATCAAGACTGATAATGTCTGAATCTCTGTTTTTGTACTGAATTTCATTTTTATTTTCTGTTTGTCCAAACAGTGATTTCATTTTAATAAGCTGATAACAAGATTCATCTTCACAATTGAAGGAATTTGAATGAAATTTTATGAATCCTGTTATCAGCAATGATTTAAATGTATGTATGTTGTGCAAAACTGTGGCAATCTGGATTATTATTTCTTAAATTGTATGAAAAATGTTCGATTCCATCGGAATTAAAATATCTGGGTCTCGTTATTTTTAGATTTTTACTCTCAAAGAATTGCCACAGTCTCTGCATACTTATAAGTGTTACAAGCCAGTTACTTATAGTTGGTACAATAACTTCATTTGATTATTTATCAATAAATTTCATTTTTCGAATTGTTTTATAGAATCATTCCAGAATGCATGATGTATCGAGGTTTTTGTCACAGCCGAACGTAACAGTTTTCCTTTGTTTTTCTTGGCGTATATACATGCTCCATTGACGCTGTCGAAGACCTTGTCAAAGAATGAGACAGCTTGCGACGTATTTTTTAAAGTTTCACTAACAGGCTTGCCATCTACATAAGTGTGCTGCAAAAAATGAACTTCTATTACTATGATATATATAACATACTTATGGAGCTACGTAAATAGTTTCCATACGAAATCAATACATTAAATGCAGGGAGATATCCATTTAATATAATTTTGTACACGATAAAGATAATGAATCAGATTTAGGTAAAAAAAGTTTACATTTTAAGTAGTGAAATATCATCGAAATCTGTCATAGCTTTTTGATATACGAATTATCAGATGTAAATTCTAAGAACTTGCTTCTGCCCATATAAATAAACAGATTTATATAAAACTTTGTGAAATAACAACGTGCAAACACAACCCCTTAAACTTTTTATTCTAGTTATATAGGTAAGATGACTCAGCTCTTTCTTATCCACACTTTCACTTATACACCTACAGTATAGTATGGTAATAAGAAAGTGCGTTTGTTAGTTGGATTATGTGTGTATGTAATAAACAATAGGCAAACGCTATTGTTTGTTTCTACATAACATTAAATTCGTAGTTTATATCTATACAAATAAATAAAATTGAAGTGTCTGTTTGTAATGTCAAAATAACAGGTTTTTACTAAATGCATATGAAAGTATATATGGTACCTATAACAAAAACACAATTTTTAATTTTTTTGTCTGTCTGTCTGTCTGTCTGTCTGTTTGTTCCGGGTAAACTCCGAAACGGCTGGACCGATTTTGACGGGACTTTCACTGGCTGATAGCTGATGTTATAAGGAATAACTTAGGCTACTTTTATTTTAGAAAAACGATTGGGGTTCCGCGCAAAAAAATAAAAACCTTGAAATCCAATATATCTTCTATACATCTATACAAATAAATAAAATTGAAGTGTCTGTTTGTAATGTCAAAATAACAGGTTTTTACTAAATGCATATGAAAGTATATATGATACCCATAACAAAAACACAACTTTTAATTTTTTTGTCTGTCTGTCTGTTTGTTTGTTCCGGGTAAACTCCGAAACGGCTGGACCGATTTTGACGGGACTTTCACTGGCTGATAGCTGATGTTATAAGGAATAACTTAGGCTACTTTTATTTTAGAAAAACGATTGGGGTTCCGCGCAAAAAAATAAAAACCTTGAAATCCAATATCTTCTATACATCTTCTATACAAATAAATAAAATTGAAGTGTCTGTTTGTAATGTCAAAATAACAGGTTTTTACTAAATGCATATGAAAGTATATATGATACCTATAACAAAAACACAATTTTTAATTTTTTTGTCTGTCTGTCTGTCTGTCTGTCTGTTTGTTCCGGGTAAACTCCGAAACGGCTGGACCGATTTTGACGGGACTTTCACTGGCTGATAGCTGATGTTATAAGGAATAACTTAGGCTACTTTTATTTTAGAAAAACGATTGGGGTTCCGCGCAAAAAAATAAAAACCTTGAAATCCAATATATCTTCTATGTCAAGTGTCTATGTCGAAGTACTCTAAATTTCTTTTAAATTACACGCGGGTGAAACCGCGGGTCCCAGCTAGTTCTGGAATAAACACAGGATTTTGTATCCGGAAAAAATGCAGGTCCTGCCTAATTCGCGCGATAAATCAACACTAACGCGGGCGAAGCCGCGAGCAAAGTCTAGTATAACTATATAGGTCTTAAGACGCAAAATACTTACAAAATGATGAAGTATATGCCAAAGCACATGCCATAGTATGACTAAAGACTTGAACACATTTTTTGACCTGAATAGAATAAGTTTTATAAATGAGCAAATATATTAGCGTTAGCAGTATTACTCAAAATAACTAAGACCCCGAATCCGATTAGACCAGCCCAGTTGTTTCGATTGAATAAGGGATGCGTATAAGCAATACATATCATAAAAGGAAGTCTTCGACTTGCGCCTATCTGTCTGTTTGTCTGCCTGTTTAACCACACTAATCTCGAGAACCACAGGACGTATCTAGATGCGGTTTTCACTTTTGTAATCTAAATTTCTTAAGAAGTATTATTTGTATTATAAATTGCCATATCACTTTTATCTATCTTAAGTATTTAAGTAATAATAAGCGGGTTTACAAATAAAATTGCATAAAAAAAATCTGTTCAATATGGTTGAAGAAGAGGAAGAAGCAAGTATCATCAAATACTTTTAAATTTTATAGACAAATCAGACAATGTTCAGAAGTGTTAACAAGGCTAATATACAAATCTGACAATGTTCTGAAGTGTCACCAAGGCTCTTAGACAAATATGACAATGATCTGAAGTGTTACTAAGGCTAATAGACAAATGTGACATTGTTCTGAAGTGACACCAAAGCTACTACTCGTTTTAGGATGTAATATTGAATATATTTATATATATAATATAGAATCGGTGTTTAAACAGTTTTTCTAGTAGTAAAATATTAAATCAGTGATTGTATGATTCAGTTGTAAAATTTCAGTTAAGTTGAACTGTTGAACAATCAAATGTGTTCCCATTTATAGAACTTCTTATTTTACTGGAATCTGGAGGTAAGACCAATTTTATAATTAATTTAATTCAATTAATAACAAAAACTTCGTGAATTTTACGGTATTTTAACCATTAAATAACATAAATCTTTTATCAAATGAACTATTTTATAAGTAGCTCTTTTTAGTGTAGATAAAAATATACTTTACTACATACAATTTCTGTCAGTACATAGGCTGCACTAAAAGTATCGGAAATGGAATATTTCCACTGTTCCTGTCATATTAAAATCTTTTTAATTGAAAACTCCTTGGTTTTACAAATCGAATACCATTTATTTATTTAAAAAAGATTCACGGTCTTGTCACAAGGTTTTGTCAAACTTGTTTAGTCGTTGAGAAAATGGATCGTTGAGAAATTCTGCATTTGGTGATGAAGCCCCATCCAAAACCACAATTTATCGCTGGTTTGCTGAATTTCAACGTGGACGTGTCAAGCTCAGTGATGATCCTCGTCAAGGTCGTCTAAAAACTGCAGTCACCCAAGAAAACGTTGATGCTGTGCGTAAGCTGATTGAGGAAGATCGACATGTGACATACCGCGAAATTCAGGCAACTTTAGACATTGGCATGAGTCAAATAGAAATAATCTTGCATGAACAATTAGGTGTGAAAAAGTTGTTTTCCCGATGGATACCGCATTTGCTATGTGAAGAGCAAAAAGCGGCTCGCGTTACTTGGTGCGTCATAACTCTCGAAAGATTCCACGCAGGATCCTCAAATGCTGTATACAACATCGTATCAGGTGACGAATCCTGGATATATGCGTACGAACCCGAAACAAAAAACCAGTCACGAGTTTGGGTGTTCGAAAATGAGTTAAAGCCAATAAAAATTGTTCGTTCACGGAGTGTTGCAAAAAAAATGGTGGCCACGTTTGTCTCCAAAACCGGCCATGTTACGACTATTCCTCTTGCGGGACAAAGAACGGTTAATGCAGAATGGTATGCTAGCATTTGTTTGCCACAGGTCGTTTCTGAACTCCGTAGAGAGAACTGCAACCGCCGCATCATCCTCCATCACGACAATGCGAGTTCTCACACCGCGCACAGAACAAAAGAGTTTTTAGAGCAAGAAAACATAGAATTATTAGACCATCCGCCGTACAGCCCCGACCTAAGCCCTAATGATTTCTATACTTTCCCTAAAATAAATAATAAATTGCGTGGACAGAGATTTTCATCACCTAAAGAAGCTGTGGACGCCTACAAAACGACCATTTTGGAGACCCCAACTTCCGGATGGAATGGTTGCTTCAATGATTGGTTCCATCGTATGGAAAAATGTGTCAAATTTCGCGGAGAATACTTCGAAAAGCAATAAATACATTTTTAAATAGTAATGTTGTGTCACTTCCTTGATTCCCGAAATTTTCAGTGCCGCCCTCGTAGCTTAGAAAACATAGAAAAAGGTTAGTGTAATGCAGTAAATAAAAATTAGTATTCATTTTTATTTAGGAAATAATGTGAGCGAAGTCAGCAATAGCTAGTAAATTTTATAATATTAATGTAAGTCTGTCTGGCCATAAAGTGTTTAAAAAAACTTACTTTCATTTTCTTCACCTTTTCTGGTATAGCATGCTCATCATTGAGCTTAGGAAGCAGCCTAGCTTCAGCATGTTGGCAATCCAATCTGTATACGTCAACAATATCTGACCATTTTGCTTTCTTGCCATCAAATTTTAAATTTTTTGTAAGGAAATTATTCCTTATGCCCTTTATTAAGTGAGGCGGGTCAAGTATAATATGTAATTTGAAATTACCAATTTGAATTGTATCGTCTGAAACAAGCCGTTGAACAAATTAAGTAAAGTATAATCACAATACATACTACATAAATTGGGGCCAGACTCATTGTCACACCAGTGTGGAACAGAAGTGTGCAAAAATGATTCTGCATCTGAGCATATTCACGGTTTTTTCCCACATTTTCACAAACTTTTTGTAGGAATCCGGGGTTTGGTTATTGAGTAGCGTAGCTTCCAAATAGGTTTGACTTTTGATAGCTTGATAAAAGCGACTGTTGTCTGACATCCTAACTCCTAAGGGAAGCCTATGTCAGAGCCGCTTTCGTTTATCTGCAGGGTGCAACTTGCAAGCCAGGTTTACTTGGATCCTAAAGGCCTTGGTGGGATCCCTTACACCCCATTAATTAAACATTTGTGCAAAAATTATTAACAACAAAAATAGTTTTACGAATGTTTTCCTCTCCAAGTAATTGATCGCTTCTGGTGTCTTGTTGCAGACTTTTTAATGCCGACTGAAAAGCTGTACCTAGGTCCGAAATTAAAGCAACCGGAATTAGGCCGGTCTCCAATTGCGTCCACAATGGTTTTTAAAATTGTTTTTAGTTCAGTTGCTTTTGTAGCACCTGAACAAAAATAATATGCAATAGCCTGCTGCCAAAGCTCCTTTTATCATAAAACACAGAACATGATCTGCGAAATCCGTTCATTTAGTTAGATCAACAAAACCATTTATAAAATCTTTTTGTGAATAGGTCAAAGATGTCTTTAGTGCCATTTCGTCAAATACAATTGAGCAGTATTTTTTGTCTTCATTCCATGTGGTCACCTAAAAATAACAATATTCATATTAGTAATATATATTGATTCAATATATAGTATGGTCCATGAAGCCATACCATCACCAATGTATGCTTACCTCTTGTTTCATTGAGGAAAATATTTGCAAATTTATTCCGGGACCTATAATTAATTTAGACACCATTTTTTTCAAGGTGTGTTCAGAAGGCAATATAAATATTTTTTGAATGAATTTATATGCTTTTGGGCTTTGTTTTTGCTTAGCGAGTGCCACTAATTTTTCATCTTGTGTGAATCTTCTGCCTTTCTCTTGCATTGCACTGTCTCTCGTGCACTGTTTAATCTGCATCCATATAATACTCTTTGCAAGAGGATTCATAGAAGCAGTGAGTTTCTCAAAAGACTGCTCTTTACAAAATCTTAACGCTTTTTTGGCTCTATGGTTGTTGAAGCTTAATAATTTTCGTGCCTTTCTATACTCCTTGTAGAGCTTCTTGCAAGTAGGGCTAAGATTCTTGGTATTTAATACTAATCGCTTCCTTTTTGGTGTTATAGGTGATGCATTTTTCGGAAAACTATTATGAATAATAGAAGATTCAGAATATATCGCTTCTGAAGTAGAAGTTAAAAATATCATATCAATGTTCAGGTTTTTCATTGTCTGATGTGCATAATGATTCAATTGCCACATACAGACGGTGAAGGATAATCATTTATTGGGTCTGAAGTGGAACTCTCTATTGCTGCCTGCTAGGTCTTTTGGTCTACACATCAATCCTAGTAAATCTCAGGCCATGATCATCGGCTGCAGAAACATGCGGAGTAGAATTGATGGGGTGCATACGGCGGACGGGTGTAAGAAAAGCGTTCCTGCAGGTAGGATGGAGATGTGGGGTATGTAGGATATTAAAAAGGAGACGCAATATCCGAGTATTCCTGCGAAGACGAATTGGGAGCCACTTGAGAATTTTGCGGAAATTAGAGACATGGTCGTATTTTTTAAGATTGAAAATGAAACGAATACATCAATTTTGCAGTCTCTCAAGTTTGTTTAGTAGCTCCTCTGTGGCATCCAAATAACAGGCGGCAGCGTAGTCTATGATGGGTAGAATGAGAGTTTGGGCGAGAGAGATTTTGGTTTTCTAGGGCAAAAAGTTCTGGAGACATTTCAGTGAGTGAAAAGTGAAATGCACCTTTCTACTAACGTCAGCAACAATTCGCTACCGCCAGATATACGTGAATGTAAAAGCATTTGTATTTTCAAAAAACGTGTTAAAGAGCACTATCTCTCTATATCCACTTATTTAGCAATGTATGTATTCATATATATTATATTAATATATATATATTGTCTATATTTATATGTATTGTATAACCTTTTAATTATGTAAAAATATTTCTGTGTGTACATAATTAAATAAATGAATAAACATGAAGAATGAAATTGACCTTTGAATTGTTTTATACATATCGACAATGGGACAGAACTACAGATCAGTATTTCACTGTTATTTGTGCCACCAACGACCGGTTTCTTCGTTCATCTTGGCACCTCCGCATCTATTGTCTATGAAAGGCAAAGGAATGAGAAATTTATGTAGTACTCGTAATTAAAGTACGTCATTACATTTGAAATTGGTACTAATAAAATCATAAATTAAACGTATATGTGTAATGTAATTACAGAATAATGGGCTCTGTCCTTTTAAACTATTGCTCGTGTTTTATATGTATGACCATTATATATGATAATGTTCTAAGGAATCTTTTATATTTACAGCTTATTGGGTTATATTTTGCTGCTATAGTGTTTATAAACATATATAATAAATTACGGGTTCGATGTCGGTATAAATGTCATGCCGCTCTTTACTTGTGTGATGTTCAGCTGAAGTCTTGGTATCCTGAAAAATCTATTCTACGAGTATATTTTTTACTGTGGAATGTAATCTATTTTCTATTTTCATTGTGTTACTTAAGCATACCAAATGGATAATAATAAATTTTTCAAAGTTGGATTGTTGAATGCCGGTTCGCTCGGTACTAATCATGACAACTTCATAATGGCAATGCAGCGTCACCAGGTAGATATTTTGGCCATAAACGAGACCTGGCTAAGGAGCGGGGAAGAGGGACGAACGCCTTCTGTACCGGAGTATCGCTTGAGGCACATCCCTCGTCCTACCCGCATTCGTGAAGGCCGTGGAGGGGGTGTTGGTTTTTATATTAAACGTGGACTAAATTGTCGAACTTGCGTCCACCCTGAGCATCAAACAGTAGAGCAAATGTGGTTAAAAACCACAGTTAATGGTAACAAATTAATTATAGGCACTGCGTATCGTCCTCCCTGGCTTGACACGCAAACTTTCTTAGATGCTATTATGGATACTGTAGCATCATTTAGTGAGTATGATCACGTGATTGTGTTAGGCGACTTCAATATTAACTTACTTAATCCGGCAGATGCTAAAACTAATTTATTCAATACATTCTTGAACTGCACAGGTTTAAGTCAAGTGATTTCAGACCCTACACACTTCACTGAGTATAGTCACAGCCTTATTGACGTTGTTTGCACCAATGCTTGTGTTCGTAATACCTTTGTGGACTCTTTGGGAATTATTAGTGGTCACGCCTTTATCTCTTGCGAATTACAGTTCCGCAAGCCAAAGATTCTGCCTAAAACTGTATCTTTTAGGCCATTGGCGGACATTGATATCGACTTGTTCAATTGTGACGTAGGCCGCGTCAGTTGGGACCGAATGTCGGTTTTGGAGGAAATTGATCACATCGTCGAGGACTATAGCAAGATGCTTATAATTCTGTTCGACCTTCATGCACCGGTAAAAACTAGGGTTATTAAAGAACTGCCCGCCCCTTGGCTGACTGACAACGTTAAACTAATGATGCGCCTGCGTGATGCTGCGCTGCATAAATTTAGGCGCACGAAATTACTATCACACAAGCAATATTACAAAGATTTGAAGAAACTGGTGGAAAGGGCAATATACAGTGAAAAGCAGTGCTTTTTTAATTTACATATCAATAATCATATTGAGAACCCCAAACTACTTTGGAAAAATCTTAAATCTAAAGTTATCCCACCAAAGACTATTGACATCCCCGCGCATCTTAGCGACCCTAATCTTATTAATCAGCACTTCTTGAATGTCCCCGGCAATCCTGCTACTTCAATATCACAATTAACCTTTTATGAATTCCATCGATATAGTGGTGCTAGTTTTCAACTGAAAGCCGTTGATCAATCAACAGTTATGAAAATAATTAAGAGTTTAAGATCTAATGCATCGGGGGTTGATAGTTTGACGTTGGACATGATCACTATGTTAATTCCAAAAACTCTGGACATAATCACAATTATAATGAATAAATCGATATCAAAAGCTGAGTTTCCTAGTAGTTGGAAAACAGCAATAGTCAGACCTATCCCAAAAAACTCCAGCGTCTCTGATATTAAAGAACTTCGCCCGATTAGTATATTGCCTTGCCTTTCTAAAATTTTAGAAAAAGTGGTAGGCTCTCAATTGAAACATTATATTGAAACGAATAATATTTTACCAGATAAGCAATCAGGTTTCAGACAAAATCATGGCACTACTACGGCGATACTCGATGTCATGGATAATTTACTGGCTGCTCAGGATGAAGGCAAGGGCACAATACTAGTTCTACTAGACTTTTCAAGGGCTTTTGATTCATTAAACGTTTCTCTATTGCTTTCGAAATTAACATATTATGGTTTTGAACCTGACACAGTAAAATGGTTCCATTCCTACCTTAGCAACCGTTCGCAATTTGTCAAAATTCAAAATCATGATGGATCAAACTCACGGTCTACAGTTTCAGCTGTTGATAGGGGAGTACCGCAGGGATCTGTGCTTGGACCGTTGCTGTTTATATTATACAGCTCAGATATAGAGAACGAAATTAAGCATTGTAAATTCCATATATATGCTGATGACATACAGATTTACTTTTCTTTTAAGACGGACGAGCTTCAAAGCGCATAAAATAAAATAAATGAAGATCTGCATAACATTTACAGCTGGGCTTGCCGTCATTCTCTCGTTCTAAACGCAAGCAAAACTAAATATATGATCTTAGGTTCAAAAAATCAGATCAGACAGATAAGCATCTATAACCCACAGATTTATATAAACAATGCACAAATTGAACGAGTTCACGAAGCCCGAAATCTTGGTCTGATAATGGATGAGGAGCTACGGTTTGAGCGACATGTATCGGAGATAGTAAGAAATTGTTTCTATCGCCTGAAGGTACTATACAAGATACGGAGCCACCTTAGTGTCGATCTACGCATTCAGTTAGTAGACTCCCTTGTTTTGTCAAAGTTCGATTACCTAGATGCTGCTTATGGTCCAAGACTATTGGCTAGGACAGCCAATCTTATACAGAGAGTGCAAAATGCGTGCGCGAGATTTTGTTTTGACATCCCCCCACGAAGTCATGTAACTCCCTTTCTAAATAGGAGGAATATTCTTAAAATGAACTACAGGAGGGAATTGCACTTAGCTACCTTATTGTTCGGTGTTATTAAAACGGAAAAGCCGGGATATCTGTACTCAAAGTTAGCGTGGTTATCTGAATATAGTAGATATCCAACGCGAGCATCTTCCTACGCCCTGCGCATTCCACAACATAGGACGACAGCTTTTCGAGGAAGCTTCAGATACGCTGCCACTAAGTGCTGGAATGACTTGCCACCACCACTTCGCAACCTATGTAGTACACGGAACTTTAGGGTAAAACTAAAAAGAAAACTCCTTGATACACAGAAATCTGGTACTCACAATTAATAAATTTATAAAATAGGAATTTTTATTAAGCTTTATTCTACTGTAGCTTTTATTCTATTGACGTTGGAAATGATTCCTATAAATTCATAATAGGCCGAATTACTTAATTATTTGATTATTCCACACAAAATTTGATGAATGCTATGTATATATATATATTGTTATTGCAAACGGATAATTATTATTTATTATGAAGAGAAGGTCATCGTTTTACCAATCCCATGTACGTAATGTTTTTTGATTTATTTTTGTGCAATGTCTGTATGTATGATTGTAGTTATTTTATTATTATTATTATTTGTCTAACGTTCATCAGCCATCAGAGGCTTCAGCTGAAAATCAGCGCTGCAGTTACATGCAGCATTTGCTGAGCTGGGGCCTTTTAGACACGCAATACCACATCGAACCCTCCTACGACACGTAGATATAAATCTACAAAGGGCGCCTTGTTTGTGTCCCATGTATCATGTTTTTTTTTATTTTTTATTATTGTTTTTTTTCGGTGTGTACTTCTTGTTTTTATTTTTAATGGTTTTTTTGTATTTATATCTACTTTTATGTTTTTACTTGGTTGGTGTGGTATTTTGTATGGTCTAATAAATTATTTCTTTCTTCTTTCTTCTTTCTTTCTTTAAATATCTCTGTAAAAGTAAAAATAATAATTAATGTTTAAATTGTATAGATATACCATACATTAATGTATTTGTTTATTGTTCTCAGTACAGTCGAAATGATGATTCTAATAATAATGTCTTAGGTTTTCGCGAGTATTACACATTATAATAAAACACTTTTAAACGGATTCTATCGCGTATATTTTAGATTTTTGTTTTTCCTGACGTTTCGAACACTTTGCAGGGTTCGTGGTCGCAGGATGACTAAGGTGACAGGCGTCGTTACAGATTTTAAAAAGTTATTTTATTTTATCTACCGTACAATTTTAATCAAAAATTATTTCGATGCACGCAGTAATCACTCACAGTGTCTTGATGTTTTTTAGTGTGGTATTTTGTTTGGGACTTTATTATTTTAATAACAGGATTCCAAACTGGTGGTACCTGCCAGCCATCTTCTCTATTAAAATTAGGATGTTTTTCAATATCCTCACGAAACATTCTTGGTACATATCGGTTCTCTTTCGCGAGGACTTGAGGTTGATCAAAACGAAGAAAATGGTTGGGTTTGTCTAAGGCATGTTCGCACACTGCAGACTTTGTGGAGCGTCTATGCTCGACGTCAGCTATGTGTCCTTTTAACCTAGTGGCTATACTACGCTTTGTTTGCCCTATGTATGACAACCCACACTCACAGTCAATCTTATAGACCCCTGCATCTTGTAAAGGAATGTGGCACTTCACCGGTTTGAGAAGTTGGCTGATCTTCTTATGCGGCTTGAAGTAGGTTTTTATGGAAGCACGCTTCAAGATATGACCAATTCTGTCGGTGACTCCCTTAATGAATGGTAATACTGCAGGTCGTCGATCAACCGTGCTGGGTTTCGGGCGGCTTCTGCGACGGGGATTTGGAGCTCTCAAATTGTTTCGCTGGAGAACCTCCTTCACATGGTGAAGTTCCCCTGCCAGATGGTCAGGGTCGCAGATGCCGTGTGCTCTCTGTAACAAAGATTTAGCCACGGTAGCTAACTGGCAAGGATGGTGGTGAGATTCACCATTAAGGTACCTGTCTGTATGGGTAGGCTTTCTATACACGGTGTGACTAACAGAATGATCAGGATTATGGATGAGAAGTATGTCAAGGAAGGCTAAGGATTTATTATCCTCCAATTCCATAGTAAACTGAATTTTACCATGTATTGAATTTAGGTGTTTTAAAAATGCAGTCACCCTATTGTGAGGCAAGATGGTAAAAGTGTCATCTACGTACCGTTTGAACATCTTCGGTATAGTCGGGGCTGTCATCAGTGCTTTCTCCTCAAAGTCCTCCATGAAAATATCGGCGACTACAGGAGAGACCGGTGAACCCATGGCCACACCGTCAGTTTGCAGGTAAAATCATTGTCCCACAAAAGGTAGCCATTGGTAAGGCAGTGTTCAAGTAACTCTGCATATTGAAGAGGCATGTCATGATCACATAACCGTTTCTTAACAACATCCATGCAGTACTTTACTGGTAAGTTGGTGAATAAGGACTGCACATCAAAACTGACCATCACTTCACTTTCAGCTAGTTCAATGTCTTTTATTTGGCTGACAAAGTGATAGGAATCCTTCACATATGTGTTAGTCTTTCCACGAAGTTGAGAGAGTATCTTCGCTAGATGTTGTGCCAGTTTGTAAGTTGGTGTATCAATCTGGCTTACTATGGGTCGCAGTGGAACATTGTCTTTGTGAATTTTCGGCAACCCATACAGTTTAGGCGGTTTCGCGCAAGATGGAATGAGTTTTTTCACGTCTAATTCTAAGGTGTCGGAGTGTTTATAAATTAACTCGGAGGTCTTTTTGAGAATTTTGTTGGTTGGATCTTTGCTTTTTTAAAAATGTCGGCGATACATGGGTTTGCAGCAACAGGTGTATGTGGAATTGGCGGTTTGCAATCTGCAAGTGAGTGTACAGTCAGCATCATATATAAAGTGGCAGCCACGGTAACCAAATATTTAGAAACATCCAAAGTGATCACTGATAACCTGTCAACCATGGTCGTCTAATTGTTCAGGTCACCAATCGTGATCAAATATATCGGAACAACAAAAACGTCATTATATGAGGTCATTCAAACCGTCATTATTATGGTAACAAGCAGAACGCCAATAGTTTCCAAGCAGCCAAGGTATTCAAAAATATGGAACACACTAGTGAACTGAACTATATCTTTACCACACAAGGTTCAATTTGCAATAATTTTAAATTAACACACCCAACCCGGTGCACATTACAATCTAAGTATGTTTTGTGTAAAATCGACATGGTTTGTCTTTTTTTTAAATTCTTTTTTTTATTGATCCGGTGGAAATGCCTCATGTACTTCCTTCGCCCCGGGAAAGGGCGAAGAGGCATGCCGGACTCCTACCGGCTAAAACCACCGGAGTGATCATCGTCGGTACCGAAGGGAGGAAGGGAGGCTCCAGGAACTCTAAAGATCTCCATCTAGAGCCACCCGTTGGTGCCACGCCTTTAGGCACATCTCGGAGGGGATGACTGTAAAGTGGTCATCCCCTCTAGTGGAGGGAAGGCAACTGTAAAGAGGCCACCCCCCCAGGCATCTCTCGAGGGGATTGTAAAAGATTCCCCCAAGCGCGCTCGCGACCCCCAAGGCCCCCCGCCATATAAAGACGACAGGGGGCTCAGGCGTATTGGACACGGGCACCGCGGCGGGGTAACAGTACCCCGGGTCCGTGTCCTCCTCCTCCGAGCGGGATCGGCCCTCTCCCGATCCCGCTCTGCGACCTCCTTCTGGAGCATTGCGCTCTCACGGGAGACCACAGCACTCCAATTTTCGTGCTCTGCCAGCATAGCTGACACTACTGCTGGCAAAGAGAGATCTTGCCCGATCCGATCGACCAGGATCCGCTGCTCGGCAGTCCACGCAGGGCACTCTCCGAGCGTGTGCTGTGCGGTATCATATATCCATATCGATCGTCTCCACAGTGGTGGCACTGTGCCGTGACCTCGCATCCTATCCTGTGCAAGTGCGCACTGAAACAACCGTGTCCGGTGAACACCTGCGTCAGGCGGTAGGTGACGCGCTCGCTCCTTCTGAGCCAGGGTCCGAAGAGCGGCAAGACAGCCTCGACGACGCGCTTGGTTGCAAACTGCATCCGCAGGCGATGACGCCACTTTACAAGTGCGCGCCGCCGAGCCAGCCGCCGCAGCCTGTCCAACGCCCCTGGAGGCGCTCCTTCGCCGCTCTGGCGGGGGGAGCGTTTCTGATCGTAGACCCACGCATCCATCTCCGCCAGGATTTCAAAAGGCGAGAAACGCGCCAGGAGAGTTGCCGCCTCGTAGGACACTGTTCGGTATCCTCGTGCGATCCGGATAGCCACTCTGCGCTGCAGACCGTGAATTTTGGTTCTGCAGCGCTGGGAGGATGTCTCTAGCCTAGACAAACCATATCGCCCCGGATTTGCTGGAGGGAGTGCTCTCTACGCTCTTTCCGGCGGTCCGGGACTACCCCAGTCCTTCTGTACCGCCAATTGCAGTGCAGTGCCCTGCGTGGGCCGCCGAGCGGCGGATCCTGGTCATTCGGATCGGGCAAGATCTCTCTTTGCCAGCACTAGTGTCGGCCATATTGGCAGAGCACGAAAACTGGAATGCAGTGGTCTCCTTCTGTGAGAAGGAGACCGCAGAGCGGGATCGGGAGAGGGCCGATCCCGCTCGAAGGAGGAGACGGCGCCGGGGTAACAACCGCCCTGGCGCCTAATTCCCATACGCCTGAAACCCCCTGCCGTAGCTACAAGGCCGGGGACCTCTGGGTTCGCGGGTGCGTAGCTTGGGGAATCTGCGTGCTCACACCAAGCGACCCAAGAGAAGACGGTAGCATGCATGTGGTCACGCGCTGCCGTGGGACGCTTTGGGGGATCCTTTACAATAACCGCTGTACAGTCACCCTCTCCGAGATGTGCCTATAGGCGTGGCACCAGTGGGCGGCTCTAGTGTGATCATACGAGGACCTGGAGCCTCCCTTAGGTGCCGAAGATGACCGCCCTAGTGGTTTTAGCCGGTAGGAGTCCGGCATACCCCTTCGCCCTTCCCCGGGACGAAGAAAGTTCAAGAAGAATTTCCACTGGGCACCAATAAAAAAAGAAATAAAAAAAAAGGCTAGAGACATCCTGCGTGTACATAGGTACCATTGTATTGAATTTAAAGTGTCTAGGATCGTAAAATAATATTGTTTACAATCCTGTTTTAGTTCGCCGGGCTAATTATAAACATTGCCTGATTGCCGATTATTATAAATTCAGTTGGTGTTGTGTGAAAGGGGCTTTCGAACTATCAAACTAAAATTATTATGATAGTGGAATAAAATTCATTTCTAATTTTATTGAAACAGCAAATTATAAACTCTTTGCTTTGTGCCTTGCTTCTTAGCAGGCATTCCGTGGTGTAAACCATTTCCCTGAAGCCGTCGTCGATCTCGTATGTAACATCTTCTATTATACATACTGATAATAAAATGAGGGTCACTTAGCATCTAAAATTATGACGTATACTTAAACTCGCTCGTTTTAAGAAAGAGTTTTTATTTCTCATTAAAAAAAAACAATTGGTACTGATGGGAACAAGTCGTCATAGTCTTGTACGCATTTATTTGCCAATTTCAAAATATAATTATAAAACAAAACACATGCCAATGACGTCACGCATGAAATGAAAGAGATACGTGGTATAAGAAATATTTTTTATCCCTCCAATATTATCAAGTTCAATGTTGTGTTTAGATAAATGAGACGCTATGAGGTTAAGATAAAGTTCATTTTACTAGCGTGTTACATATTTTTGAATACCTTGGCTGCTTGGAAACTACTGGCGTTGTGCTTGTTACCATAATAATGACGGTTTGAATGACCTCATATAATGACGTTTTTGTTGTTCCGATATATTTGATCACGATTGGTGACCTGAACAATTAGACGACTATGGTTGACAGGATATCAGTGATCACTTTGGATGTTTCTAAATATTTGGTTACCGTGGCTGCCACTTTATATATGATGCTGACTGTACATAGTACTTATTCATTAGGTCTTGGGGACCATGCCACCATAGTTTCATGGATTGTAATTTTTGTGGATCAACACCCCGCGACACCAGATCCGCGGGATTAACGATCGTTGATCGTACATATAACCACTCAAATTCCTTTGTCAAATTATTTATTTGTGAGACTAATTGTGACATATGCATTGGATTTAATATTAGGACATTTTATCCATGACAGTACAATTTGCGAGTCACTATATAGGTATACCTTTATTGAAAACCGTGACAGTAAGACTTTGTTGACTCTATGCGTCAGTTGAGACAGCAATAGAGCAGCATTAAGCTCAAGTTTTGGAATAGTCAACTCTTTTTTCAGCGGCCCAAGACGAGATTTGGAACACAATAAATTAATAGTGACTGACCCATCATTATTTAAAATTCTTAGATAGAGGCAGCAATTACATGCTTTTTGTGATGCGTCTGCATACCCTACCAGCTCAGTAGATGCTGCGCCACGAGTATTGACACAACGTGGAACAGTAATAGTAGCCATCACAGTCAACTTGAGTAAAAACTTGTGCAAATCACTAGTAAGCTTTGAGGCAATATAGAGTCCTAGTCAATGTTGACTGCCCACAATTCCTGCATAAAAACTTTGCAACTACAATTATGGCCCCTCTGAGGCCGAGCGGATCAAATATTCGTCCAGTTAACCTAAGTACTTCTCTCTTAGTATATACATGTCGTCATTTTTCAATGATGGACTTGTAAATCTAAATTGATTTTTAACAACACTATATAATTTTTTTTAAACCTAAGGTCTTTACAACGAGCCTCCCTTAGGTGTCGAAGATGACCGCTCTAGTGGTTTTAGCCGGTAGGAGTCCGGCAAACCCCTTCGCCCTTCCCCGGGGCGAAGGAGGTTCATGAAGAATTTCCACTGGGCACCAATAAAAAAAAGGGTCTTTACAACGTTATTCTTTTTAACCTCAATATCGTTATTGAAGTATTTATGTTCTATAGGAACATCCTCCAGCACCAGAGAAATATTTGAGCACCTCTTATGCAACTGAAAATTACACATTTTTAAAAGTTCTACTAACTGGACCTTAAGATCATACAGGGACTCCATATTGTCAGACCCACATAAGATATCGTCAACATAAGTGTTTAAAAACATTGACTGTGCTGCAAGTGGGTACCTGTCACCGTACCTGTCACTATACCTGTTTGCCAACTCTAGCAAGCATCTGGTGGCTAAAAATGTAGAAGCTTTTAACCCATATGTTTCCTTCTGTCTGCAGCTGCAAGCAGCTAATGGGCTCGCTAGGATCATCCTTCCAGGGGGTGACCGCTTTACAGTCATCCCCTCCGTGATGTGCCTAAAGGCGTGGCACCAAATGGGCGGCTCTAGTGTGATCTGACGAGGACCTGGAGCCTCCCTTCGGTGCCGAAGATGACCGCTCCAGTGGTTTTAGCCGGTAGGAGTCCGGCATACCCCTTCGCCCTTCCCCGGGGTGAAGAAAGTTCCATGTAGAATTTCCACTGGACATCAATAAAAAAAAATAAAAAAAAATAAAAGTATCATCCTTCCAAAATATACTTTGGAGGGATGTTCCTAGAGCGTTCACTAAGAATTGTGTGATGAGCGACACTTGGCTACCGGAGTCAAGGTTGTGATCTGCAATATTAAACAATTTTACTTTAACAGTAGGCAATAAAACATTGTTGTAGCCATGTGCATCAGCACTGGAGTTTAATATGACAGCCTCCTGGCTTTCCATTTCTGCTATGCCCACATGCAGAAGAGTATTGTGACTTCCTTACACACTTGACATGTAAAGTTAAACTTACATTTTCCTTTGTGGAAATTTAAGCAAGTAGAACACAGACTGTTTATAGAAACAAACCTTTGAAGGTCTTCTATTGGAGCCGTTTTGAACAAAGGACAACTGTACAATTTGTGATTATTGCCTTTACAAAATGTACATAATTTTACATTTTGAGAAGTAGCAATATTGGTTACTAGCATCGGCTTCTTTAGGACTCCTTCACAGACACCACTGTCCTCAAGCGCCATAGCACGTTTCTCAAGAAATGCTATAAATTCTTCAATTGTAGGTAACATTTCAAAGTTCCTGTCAAGATGATAAGCTCGATTAGTAAATGTTTCTAAGTTAATATTGAAATAAGTAACATATCCCACTCCTTTGTGGGTTGCTTTAAATTCTTTAGAGCATATAGCTTCTGCTTAATTTCAGAAATAAATAACCTTATAGAGGCTGCAGTACTCCTCTGCATTGAGGGCAAATCTAAAATTACATTTATGTGATTTATAATTAATCTAGCCTTATTATCAAAGCGTTTTTTAAGTAAATTCAGTGCCTCTTGATAGGATTTATTGACAAGAGGTAGATTAACAATTTCAGAAAGAGCATCATCTCTTATGTGTTTGCGTAAGTAAAACAGTTTTTGTACATCTGACAGTGCTCTGTTATTGTGTATCAGTAAACAAATCCATAAATGGCATGTACCTGGTAAAATCTTTACCACTGAACACTGACAAATCAATATTAGGTAAGTTAGAAGATACACTTGTACACAGAAATTTCGGATGTATTTTCAGTTCTTTAAACAATAGTTGATCTTTGAAATCATTGTAAAGTATTTTTTTTTCGACAACAGCCATATCTTCGCTATCTTTATTGTCTAATGACAAAATATCCAACTGTAGTTTTTTATTAATCTTTTAATGTTGATATTAATTTCTCCTTTCTCGCTTGAAGGGCTTCGGCGGTTACACTCGCAAGATTGACGGGGTCTCTTATAATGTTCTCGATTCTGGTCACAGTCCCTTTAAGTTCGCCGCGTTTCAAACTCAATGTTTTTAGATCTTCTTCCATATTTGGGGTAAACAAAGTAATTCACTTTACAATATATTGTTTGTTTTGGTTTGTAACAGAAATATGTCAATTTACTAATAGACGTACTCTATACTCTATGGAGTAAGGTGTTCGAGTTTGACAGTGACAGTTCGCGTTATATGCCAACTTCACAGCACAAGTGAATTCCCCCAAATTTCGCACTAAACAAACAATGGTAAATTGGCAATGCAAACAAAGGCACCATGAAATGTATATTTTATACTAATTTGCTGAAATTGGATATTCTCCGTGCTTCATATAAAGCCCTTGCGCGAAGATTATAGATTTCGCAGTAGGATTGGAAAATTTCGGTAAACACAAAACACGATGAATACACAAAACTATTATATATTCGGTTCGAAGGACCACTTGCATGTATAATAAAATCACGTGGAGAAATTGTTGCTGTTAATTTTATAGAATTAAATCACACTTACAAGGATCCAGGTCTTATGGCAATGCAGAATAAGAGAAAAAAGTTGCAAGACTTAAATAATATTAAAGTTATAAAACAATGTTGCAACTTTCTTTAGTAACAAATTTAAGTCGATATTTAACAATAATCGATCGATAGTAAATGTGCATATTTTATATGAAATTTATTTGAACAAATAGGCAGCGGCTCTTCACTGAATAATAAATAGGATGAGATTTCTTAAGAAAGTTTAAAATACCTTTATTAATTTAGTGCGGTCCACCTAATAAAATAATATTTGACGGATAGTGTCAGATGATACCAGCTGACATTATGATACTATGAACTGGGCCGCACCCGCGCCGGGCATCTGGGGGTGGCGGTGGACGCGCGGGGCGTGTGAGCGGAACCGTTAAAACGGCTTTTTAAAATTATAGAATTTAGTTTAACTTTTTCACTTTCAAATTTAACGTCCTATTGACCACACCTATGTTTTAATTATATTACACTTTACTTACCGTTACAAACAAACGAAAACTGGCCCTGGTAACGTATAACACACGCACACTGAGGGCAGACGAAAAGATTGTTGAGCTGGAAGAAGAAATAGATAAGTTGCACTGGGATATCATGGGTCTATCAGAAGTCCGAAGAGAGGGGGAGGACATGATAACCCTGAAATCCGGAAACTTATTGTACTACCGGGAAGGCAAACATCTGTCTCAAGGTGGTGATTGATTGTAAATTGATGATAAATGACTTAACCGACAGTTTCCAAACATGCAGAATGTCTCCTTTACGCATATGATCTAAAGTTGTATGCTCGTGTCAATACCATATTGGATTGCAAAGCTATTCAAAAGGACATAGACGCTGTACATGATTGGGCAGTGACTAATAAGTTGGAGTTTAATCCTACAAAATGCTTTGTTTTGGTGGGTTTTGGTCGAATGCGACATCCAATCAACTTCCACTACAGAATAAATGGTACTATAATAACTAGAATGACCAATATGAAGGACTTGGGTGTGACCTTCGACCAAAAGCTTACTTACCATGACCATATTACTACAGTCACTAAAGAGTCACTCAAGAGACTGGGTTTTGTGCTCCGAAACGCACGCGATTTCCGTAACGAGCACATTATAAGGCTCTTATACAGTACGCTTGTACGTAGTAAAATCGAGGCCAGCTCTTGTGTGTGGAATCCACATGAAGCGTCATATGCACTTTTTTTAGAAAAGGTACAAAAAGCATTTCTCAGTTTTCTATATAAAAGAACTAATGGTTATTATCCATATTTATATCCGACAAAATTTCTTATAGGATCTCTAGGATATTATATGCAAGAGACTAGAAGGGCATGCGACCAGGTAGGTATTATGATAAAAGTGTGTCGAGGAATAACAGATGCTCCTGATCGTCACAATGAGCTGATTCGGCTTTTCACTCCTGATAATTATCTCCGTAGCAGGAGACACCGACTGCTAGACGTCCCCGTGTGTCGCACTGTGGCCCGCGCCTCGTCTCCTATACCGCGTATTCAGATCGCGCTGAAAAACTTCTTGCAAGCCAACCCGGACTGCGACCTGTTCGCCGAAGAATTTAAAGTCTTAATGTCTGTGTATCTTAAGTTTTGTGAAACAAATACAGTCTTATTACAAAAATCTTGTTAGACTCAGGTTTAAACCAGAACTATGAAGTCTGGACTTAGTACGGAACTAACGTTAGTACCGTGGTTTAAACCCGTCCGTATTACAAATATCAAAATAAGTCAGGACTAGATAGTAACTGACTTTAGTTCTGGCTTAAATTATTTCCACAGATTATACACGGAATTCCTTGGAAACATTCATTCAATCAGATAGCATTCGGTTACATCGTTCCGTTTACCCAAATGCAGAATATTTCTGTAAATTTTTTATATTATCGGTATTGATATTTTAACATATATAATAGGGTATTTAATGACGATAACTATTAGACACTAATGGTTGTTCTTGTTTCAATAAATGCCATTTATTTTCTTTCTGAGGAATACTTTTATGACATTTATTTCATGTCCGAAATATGTAAAACAACACTAATGCGTAACGGAATGTCTATAAAGCGTGGAAATCTTTAAACATAGGTACAACTATTCTGAGATTTGGACGTTTCTTCCTACTGATTATTGATAAGAAGTTAGGGACTAATATTAATAAAATAGAACAACAGAAAAAACGAAGAAGTGAAAACTGGAATTCTGAAGAAAAAGTTAGTACTTGCCTACAATTATTGTAATTACGGCACATTACTATCTTTAGGACAACGCAAATTTAAACTATTTCAGGAAATATTACAATATAACACACAAAAAGAAACCAAATCTAACCTCAAAACAATTAATTTGACGTATATTTGTGACTTAGACCAAAGGTTTATAGAGTTAAACTAGGTCCCCATCAGGTTTATCTTTAGTACCATAGATAGTCCAAGACTAAGAGTTAAACCACTTTTTGTAATAAGAAATTTTATTAAACCACACTTTTAGTCCGAGACTATCGATAAACCATGTTTTGTAATAAGACGGATAATGTTTAAGTAATTTATTGTATGTGAATAAAATGTTTATTTAGTTCAAGTTAGGTAGTATTTTATGTTGGTTATTGATTTTATTTTTACTGATTTTACGATTGTTTTTGATGTGTGTAACGTAGCGTTCTTTGATTAGTGTAATTGGTTTTGTTTTAAACCGTGTTATTCGAAGTATAAACAAAATAAAAAAAAAGGATCTCAACACACCCAGATGATGAAGTAGAGAGTATGTATGAGGACGTAAGTAGGGCCATACATACCTCGAAGACACTTCACTGTGGTGATGGGGACTTCAACGCAAAACCAGGCACTCGATGCGATGATGAGTTCAGAGTGGGGCAATTGATCACCGATTGGTAAGAGGCACAATGAATATTAATCTCAAAGTTGAGAGGTCTCGTCTGATGGGGTCTACGCTCCGGACCCTAGTGCTCATATCCAAAACCCCGAAAGCTTTCAACTCGAATTCCAAAACCGCTTCGAGTGCCTAGAACATTGCGTGTCTGTGGACGATTTAAATTGTAGGTTTGTAGAAACTGTCCAAACGGTTGGGTCTAACTTCTTTAAAACCCACCGTAAAGGTAGACCAAAAAAGTTCTCCGATCACACTCTCGACCTAATGGCAGAAAGACGCGCCATAACGCCGCAGTCCTCCGGTGATGCTGAAGCATACAGACCGCTCAATAGACGGATATGGAAGTCCTTGAGTCACGATATCCGCACCTTTAACACCAACGGTGTTAAAGAGCCGATTGGGCGGAATCAAGGCTCCAAAGTGTTCGCAAGAGACAAGTCTATTGGGCAAAGACGTATTAAGAAGCTGAAGACCGAGGACGGTAGTGTAGCGTCGACTAAGCCAGAGGTTTTGAGAGAGATAGAGAACTTCTACCGGCAGTTATACCTCGGTTACTATACCTACCATTGGCTCTGACAAAGACCCGCGAGCCAAATTAACCCGACACTATACCGAGGATATCCCGGACATCAGCCTGTTCGGGATTGGGATGGCCTTGAAACAGCTTAAAAATAACAAGGCAGGGGTGGGGTCCGGGTGCGGATGGAATTACGACAGAGCTTCTGAAAGCGGGTGGCACACCGGTACTTAAAGTCCTTCAGAAGCTATTCAATTCCGTCTTACTCGAGGGCACAAAACGCCGGAAGCGTGGAACAGAGGTGATGCTCTTCTTCAAAAAGGGTGATAACACCCTATTGAAGAATTATAGACCCATCTCATTTCTGAGCCATGTTTATAAGCTGTTTTCAAGGGTCATCACGAATCGTCTCGAGCGCAGGTTTGATGACTTCCAGCCTCCCGAACAAGCCGGTTTCCGAAAAGGTTTCCGTACCATAGACCACATCCATACGCTGCGGCAGGTTATGGAGAAGACCGAGGAGTATAATCTGCCACTATGAGAAAGCCTTCGATTCGATCGAAACCTGGGCAGTGCTGCAATCTCTGCAGCGGTGCCAGATTTACTATCGGTACATTGAAGTGTTGAAGTGCTTATACAGAAATGCCACCATGTCGGTCCGAGTACATGAACAGAGCACGGGGGCAATTCTATTGCAGAGGTGTGAGACAGGGGGACGTAATTTCCCCGAAACTGTTCACCGCCGCAATGGAGGATGCCTTTAAGCTACTGGAGTGGAAAATCCTCGGCATTCATATCAATGATGATTTAAGTATACATATACTCGCTCTCGATATATATATACTCGCACGAGCAAATCGAAGGTGAGTGATATCACTCACCTTCGATTTGCTGATGACATCGTAGTCATGGCAGAATCGCTGCAAGAGCTCAGCACAATGCTCGATGATCTCAACAGTTTCCCAACAGGTGGGCCTTAAAATGAACATGGGCAAGACAACAGTCATGTCAAATGCCCATGTCGTGCCCATCCCAATATCCGTTGGCAGCTCTGTTCTAGAAGTCGTTGACGAGTATGTCTACCTAGGACAAACTGTCCAGTTAGGTAGGTCCAACTTCGAGAAAGAGGTCACTCGTCGAATCCGTCTCGGCTGGGCAGCGTTTGGGAAACTTCGCAACGTCTTTTCGTCAACAATACCGGAATGCCTCAGACGCAAGTCTTTAACCAGTGTGTGTTACCAGTGATTACATATGGAACAGAGACGTGGTCACTCACAATGGGCCTCATAAGAAAACTCAAGGTTACTCAGCGAGATATGGAGAGAGCTATGCTTGGTATTTCTCTAAGAGATCTAATCAGAAATGAAGAGATCCGTAGAAGAACTAAAGTTTTTGACATAGCTGAAAGGATTAGTAAACTGAAGTGGCAATGGGCAGGGCACATTGCTCGTTGAACTGATGGCCGCTGGGGCACAAAGGTTCTAGAATGGATACCGCGCACCGGAAAACGCAGCGTGGGACGACCTCCAACGAGGTGGACAGGCGACCTTGTGAAGGTCGCTGGGAGTCGTTGGATGAGAGCGGCATGTGACCGCTCGTTGTGGAAATCTAAGGGGGAGGCCTTTGTTCAGCAGTGGAAGTCCTGTGGCTGATATGATGATTACTTACCGTTGTAGATTGTCGGGCTGCAATCCTTGTAGAAAATTAAATCCACTAGCAATTATTAATAGAGTCCACTAGTTATATTACCACCCGAAGGAATCCATTTTTACAGGGTCCTTCAAGCCGGAGCCAACAAAATCCCGCATACCTCGTTTCACGCGGACTTAATGCCAGTGCAGTGCAGGCGAGTCAACCTTATGGTGCCCAGGACCTTCATTTTTAGCTCTGGATGACAGACCAACTAATCCTAATCAACCAAATTCCAAGTTACCTGAAGTGTTAAACTCTCTACAAATCACACAAAATACATCACTTAATATATTTTCTTCACTTTATTATGTACTCAGATTTATTGTATATTGCGAAAATATACTAAAACACTACTCCGTTATTTTACATTAAAAGAGTTAAATGTTGCAAAGAACTTTCTTCATTTCCTAAGGAATATGCATTGCTGTCTTCAGATAGTAACAAACAATTACTATCAAAGAACAGGCTTCTGTCTCTATCCCCATTTATGGATGAAAATGGTATCATACAAGTAGGTGGCAGGCTTCATAACTCACATTATGATTACAATGTTAAGCATCCTATTCTTACTACTCTGTCAAGAAAGTAACGGGAAAAGATCAATAATACACAAAATGTTTGTTATTCATCCAAATTTATTTTATCACCTTCAAAGTATGCTCCTTCAGAAACGACACACTTACGCCAACGAATAATCCAATCATCAAAACATTTTTTAAACGCTGTTTCCGGAATTGAGTTTAGTTCTCGCCGCGAATTCTCCTTTATGTCTTCTACCGATTGAAAACGGGTGCCACGAAGTGGTAATTTGAGTTGAGGAAAAAGAAAGAAGTCGGCTGGTGAATATGGTGGTTACTCGATGGTATTTGTTGAGTGTTTGGTCAAAAATTCGTTCACAATGATGGCCGTGTGTGAAGGCGAATTATCGTGGTGCAAAATCCAAGAATTTTCTTTCCACAAATCTGGCCTTTTTCTTCGAATTTGCTATCTTAAATGCCGCATAACGCACAACACCGCGATAGTCAAAGTAAACAGTCAACATGACTTTGACTTTTGATCGACTTTGGCGTGGTTTTTTCGGTTTCGGTTCAGTTGGAAGGCGCCACTCCGAAGCTTGTTGACTAGTTTGCATGTTAAACTCATAAACCCACGTCTCGTCACCAGTAACAATGCGTTTCATAAATGTTGGGTCGGAATTGACTCGTTCTAGCATGTCCTCAGCGACTCTCATGCGATTGAGTTTTTGAAGACAAGCCGGGCGGTAACATGTTTCATACCCAAATGATTAGTTAAAATGGTGCGGATCGACTCGTGAGATACAGAAAGTTCGGCGGCTATCTCTCTGAAAGTTGAATGAGGATTTTCAGTCACAATTTCCTTCACTTTTGCGATGTTAACGTCAGTTGCAGACGTTGATGGCCTACCAGAGCGAGGCAAATCTTCCATCACATCTCGACCGCTTTTCAACGCTTTGTTCCACTCATAAGCACGTGTTTTTGATGAAGTCGATTCACCGTAAGCCTTCAGTAACATTTTCAGTGACTCCCGAACACGAAGTTCCATTGGCGATGCAAAATTTAAGACAAACTCTTTGTTCGGTGTTTTTGTCCATAATGAAATTCGCTATACACACTAGATATGATATAACTAAAAACAGCACTGTATTTAATATAAATAACAGATGCAACTCAAACTCCACGCCAAAATGGAAAACAGTTGTGCCAATCTAACAATAAAAACAAAAATATCAATTTGGAACCAATCATCCATTCCCGATTCTTTTTTGACTGAATGTATATGCAATAAACATCTGTTATCCAAGTTAATTTTCATACATGTGCTTCTCCTACAATACCACGGTACACGCGGAAACCTGATACTACTTACGATATGAGTTATTGTTCAGAATCAGAAGTCTTTATTTGTAAACATACGGTACGGTTACAATAATATGTAGGATGACAGAGATTACAGAGTTCAGTAGGTAGATGCGCTATGTTTTGCCACATGGCGTACAAATATTTTTGTTTTGAAATTCCTATATGGCTTCCAGTTTTTAACTTTTTCGAATATAGTGTAGCTGAATAACATTTATGACAAAACAATTTATGCATAAAAATAATCTTAGTAATAATTGCGTCACATAATGACTTCAATATAATAATTCATTCTCGTCATAATCATTTCAAATAGTTTACTTAAAAATTTCAGATAAAGTCATTGTAATTGTTTAATAAATAATAACATTCAGTATAAGGTCAGCAATAAACTATATTATTCAGGAATGTCAATAGTTTACGAGTAGAATATATAAATTACTGTCAATGGAATTATACATAAAAGAAAATAATATTTATTTTCCTAAAGGACTAGTTATAGAAGTGACATCCAAAAAGTCCTTCAGAGAGTAGTAGCACTTGCTTATTAGTATAGTTAGTAGTCTATTTTTTAATTTGTCCGGATTCATAATTTTTAGTGTCTCAGGTAACATACAATTTTTTTTTTTTGCCGTACATGAAAAACTTTTATTCATCAGAGCAGTTGCCCCTTAAGGGATATCGAGCTCTAGCTTATTTTTGTCCCTCAATTTTCTATAATGGCTTTTAAAAGCTATTGTGTATAGTCTAATGTTTGTTTTGACGAATACAGATACTTCGTAAATATACAAGGATGGTACGGTAAGCAATTTTAACCTTTTGAATAGCATTTGACAACTGTCTGTGTTATATAAACCACACATAGACCTGATACATTTTTTTTTGGGCTCTAAATACAAACTCTTCATCTACCGAGTTGCCCCAATATATAATGCCATAGAGTTGATGCAACATAACCATGGTAAGCCGTTAGAGCTGATTCTAGACTTACAATTTTTGAGAGTTTATAGTTCTCTATAATTTTTTTACAAATTTCGTCTGGGATCTCCAGGTCAAATTACTATCTATAATGATACCAAGGAATTTAGTTGTAGTTGTTAGCTCTATTTTAGTCTCTAAATAGTTAATGTTAAGACTCGTATTTGGATTTCTTTGGTAAAATGCATAATTTTTGTCTTTTCTAAGTTTATAATTAGATTATTATTATTAAACCACGCTATTATATTATTTAATGTCTTATTTATTTCATTCTCATAAGTATTAGGATCGTCACATTTTACTACTTCTGTGCTATCGTCAGCAAATAGCACCATGGGATGGTGTATATGTCTAGGTAGGTCATTTATATACAGTAGAAAAAGACGGGGCCCCAGCACGCTGCCCTGTGGAACACCGTATTTCAGTATTCTTCTGCTGGATCGATATTTCCGTTCACAACCTGTTTGTGGACATATTTGTGTTATTTCTACGAATTGTTTTCTGTTGTACAAGTAAGATTCCATAAGATTAAGTATGTTCCCCCTTATACCATATTTCTGAATCTTTTTAAACAATATCTGGTAATCTACATGATCGCAAGACTTTGTAAGATCCATATAAATAGCACATACAGCATTTCTTCTATCTACATTTATTTAATACTAGCTGGGACCCGCGGTTTCACCCGCGTTTAATTTAAAAGAAATTTAGAATACTTCGACATAGACACTTGACATAGAATATATATATTGGATTTCAAGTGTTTTATTTTTTTTACGCGGAACGCTAATGATTTTTACAAAATAAAAGTAGTCTAAGTTATTCCTTATAACATCGGCTATCTGCCAGTGAAGGTCCCGTCAAAATCGGCCCAGCCGTTTCGGAGATTACCCGGAACAAACAGACAGACGGACAGACAGACAGACAGACAAAAAAAATTAAAATGCAATTTTTGTTATATGTTCCGTATATACTTTCATATGCATTTAGTAAAAAGCTGTTATTTTGACATTACAAACAGACACTTCAATTTTATTTATTTGTATGTATAGATGTATAGATAATAGGGAGTATCAGATCATTTATAGCCATATTAATTGTCTCATGCTTACGGAATCCTTTCTGTTCATTAACTAATATATTTAATTTGTCAAGGAAGGTATACAGAGCCTTATATATGACCCTCTCAAAAGACTGAAATCAATGCAATAAGTCTGTAATTTGACATATCTTGCTTTTTGTACAATGGCACGATTATTGACGTTTTTAGTCCTTCTGGGAAAATGTACTGAGAAACGCGTTTGATGATGTTCGTGCATATTCCATCATAACCGACACTATTTGTATTTCTGAGAGATCTAATATTATGTTCGGCAAACTATTGCCAGTAACCTATCACTAACATTTGATCCATTGTACAATTATTAATATAGTTACTCTTTAGAAGTTAAGTTTATGATACAAAAAATTCTAATGTTTAATTATGTTTATGTATTTATGTACATCAATTGATATTGTGTTCTTTTAGTATGGGCAAGAAAAACATTAACTATATGTAACTAAAAAAAAAAAAACTTTTTATGGTGTAATCCTATGTTTTTGTATCTTTTGTGAGGTGATTGATATTGTTAGCTTTTGTATTATTCTTTCTTTTTTGTTTTTGAAAGGGCATGTTGTGTAGTAGTATGTCCTATATATCTACTACGACGATACGGTTGGTGCAATGGCTGATACA
Source organism: Diloba caeruleocephala (assembly GCA_947459985.1). Lineage (NCBI taxonomy): Eukaryota > Metazoa > Arthropoda > Insecta > Lepidoptera > Noctuidae > Diloba > Diloba caeruleocephala. The sequence continues at coordinate 4,654,954 of OX381625.1, read as the reverse complement.
GTCGACTCCTGCGCTCCGGGTCGCGGGTTCGATTCCCGCACGAACAAATACTTGTATGATCTGCAGGTAGTTGTTCCAGACCTGGGTGTATTGTGTGTGAAATGTATGTCTGTAAACGCACCCACGACACCACCAATCCTGAAGTGGGGCAACGTTTTTTTATATACATAAAACAAAATAAAAAAACTACATGTTTTGGAACAACAAATTCCAATCCATAAACAGTATACAGTATAGTTGGAATCGGGGGCAAATTCAATCAGTTGGACATGTTTATCTAGACCTAAACTCTAAGAATCAGATTCTAAGACATAAGTTCTATGTTTTTAATTCCTTACCTTATAGGGCTATTGGTACAATAGAACATGATTTTCTAAACAAGTACAAAACGGTATTAAACTTTGGAAACAATACGTTGTTACTGTGGAATAATAATGTGGAAATTTCCTTTCCATTAAATAACAACTAAGTATAATAATACCCACAAAATGCGTGTCTATACATATTATCAATACGACAGAAACCGAAGAGAGTGTTATTTGTGCGTCTAAACTGCAAAATCTTTATAGCTAGCGCTTTGGTCACACCAGTCAATGGGGCGATACCAATTCGTATTCTTAATACTACTGAGTATGATTTGACGTTAGAAGGGATTAACCCAACTATTCATAAAGCCGAAGAATAGGATTTGTGTTCTTTTGAAAAGAATGCCAACTAGTGATGGCGAGAGAATGCGTATCGACAGACTGTACCCCTGCAGTTGTGAGTTGATCACATAAACAGAACTGAAGCGGAAACTAAGAATTCATTGATACCAAACGCGCTTTTTGAAGACCCGACAAACTCGAGTTTAGTAACTATTTGTGATGGGACATCTTTTTCAACGGCGCACTTATAGTCTACACAAGTACAGAAACCTATTGAAGCCCTTTCTTTTTCGGTGCTGTAGGTAATGGCTACATAATTGATGTAATAAGCTCTTACACCGTAACTACATGAGACGCTACAATTATGAGCAACACAGTGAATAATCTAGACTGTGCATTTCACTGGTTTTTTCAAGGAATGATATTTACATCTTTATATCTTTATCAGAAAAGGATAAAAATAAATAACATAAATATTTTTTTTAATATGTAGACCAAATACTGACTCTTATAAATTGATCCTATGGAGAAGACCGACAAGAAACTGCATGGATACTCTTTTTAAATCATAATTAAGGTTCAATATTTTATGAGCACATTGTTGTAGAAATTGTATGTGAGTTGTAGGGTTATGTGAAAACAATGTAGGAGAAAAAAGTCTCAACTTCTTAAAAAGTCTATTAAAAAAACTACATGTTTTGGAACAACAAATTCCAATCCATAAACAGTATACAGTATAGTTGGAATCGGGGGCAAATTCAATCAGTTGGACATGTTTATCTAGACCTAAACTCTAAGAATCAGATTCTAAGACATAAGTTCTATGTTTTTAATTCCTTACCTTATAGGGCTATTGGTACAATAGAACATGATTTTCTAAACAAGTACAAAACGGTATTAAACTTTGGAAACAATACGTTGTTACTGTGGAATAATAATGTGGAAATTTCCTTTCCATTAAATAACAACTAAGTATAATAATACCCACAAAATGCGTGTCTATACATATTATCAATACGACAGAAACCGAAGAGAGTGTTATTTGTGCGTCTAAACTGCAAAATCTTTATAGCTAGCGCTTTGGTCACACCAGTCAATGGGGCGATACCAATTCGTATTCTTAATACTACTGAGTATGATTTGACGTTAGAAGGGATTAACCCAACTATTCATAAAGCCGAAGAATAGGATTTGTGTTCTTTTGAAAAGAATGCCAACTAGTGATGGCGAGAGAATGCGTATCGACAGACTGTACCCCTGCAGTTGTGAGTTGATCACATAAACAGAACTGAAGCGGAAACTAAGAATTCATTGATACCAAACGCGCTTTTTGAAGACCCGACAAACTCGAGTTTAGTAACTATTTGTGATGGGACATCTTTTTCAACGGCGCACTTATAGTCTACACAAGTACAGAAACCTATTGAAGCCCTTTCTTTTTCGGTGCTGTAGGTAATGGCTACATAATTGATGTAATAAGCTCTTACACCGTAACTACATGAGACGCTACAATTATGAGCAACACAGTGAATAATCTAGACTGTGCATTTCACTGGTTTTTTCAAGGAATGATATTTACATCTTTATATCTTTATCAGAAAAGGATAAAAATAAATAACATAAATATTTTTTTTAATATGTAGACCAAATACTGACTCTTATAAATTGATCCTATGGAGAAGACCGACAAGAAACTGCATGGATACTCTTTTTAAATCATAATTAAGGTTCAATATTTTATGAGCACATTGTTGTAGAAATTGTATGTGAGTTGTAGGGTTATGTGAAAACAATGTAGGAGAAAAAAGTCTCAACTTCTTAAAAAGTCTATTAAAAAAACTACATGTTTTGGAACAACAAATTCCAATCCATAAACAGTATACAGTATAGTTGGAATCGGGGGCAAATTCAATCAGTTGGACATGTTTATCTAGACCTAAACTCTAAGAATCAGATTCTAAGACATAAGTTCTATGTTTTTAATTCCTTACCTTATAGGGCTATTGGTACAATAGAACATGATTTTCTAAACAAGTACAAAACGGTATTAAACTTTGGAAACAATACGTTGTTACTGTGGAATAATAATGTGGAAATTTCCTTTCCATTAAATAACAACTAAGTATAATAATACCCACAAAATGCGTGTCTATACATATTATCAATACGACAGAAACCGAAGAGAGTGTTATTTGTGCGTCTAAACTGCAAAATCTTTATAGCTAGCGCTTTGGTCACACCAGTCAATGGGGCGATACCAATTCGTATTCTTAATACTACTGAGTATGATTTGACGTTAGAAGGGATTAACCCAACTATTCATAAAGCCGAAGAATAGGATTTGTGTTCTTTTGAAAAGAATGCCAACTAGTGATGGCGAGAGAATGCGTATCGACAGACTGTACCCCTGCAGTTGTGAGTTGATCACATAAACAGAACTGAAGCGGAAACTAAGAATTCATTGATACCAAACGCGCTTTTTGAAGACCCGACAAACTCGAGTTTAGTAACTATTTGTGATGGGACATCTTTTTCAACGGCGCACTTATAGTCTACACAAGTACAGAAACCTATTGAAGCCCTTTCTTTTTCGGTGCTGTAGGTAATGGCTACATAATTGATGTAATAAGCTCTTACACCGTAACTACATGAGACGCTACAATTATGAGCAACACAGTGAATAATCTAGACTGTGCATTTCACTGGTTTTTTCAAGGAATGATATTTACATCTTTATATCTTTATCAGAAAAGGATAAAAATAAATAACATAAATATTTTTTTTAATATGTAGACCAAATACTGACTCTTATAAATTGATCCTATGGAGAAGACCGACAAGAAACTGCATGGATACTCTTTTTAAATCATAATTAAGGTTCAATATTTTATGAGCACATTGTTGTAGAAATTGTATGTGAGTTGTAGGGTTATGTGAAAACAATGTAGGAGAAAAAAGTCTCAACTTCTTAAAAAGTCTATTAAAAAAACTACATGTTTTGGAACAACAAATTCCAATCCATAAACAGTATACAGTATAGTTGGAATCGGGGGCAAATTCAATCAGTTGGACATGTTTATCTAGACCTAAACTCTAAGAATCAGATTCTAAGACATAAGTTCTATGTTTTTAATTCCTTACCTTATAGGGCTATTGGTACAATAGAACATGATTTTCTAAACAAGTACAAAACGGTATTAAACTTTGGAAACAATACGTTGTTACTGTGGAATAATAATGTGGAAATTTCCTTTCCATTAAATAACAACTAAGTATAATAATACCCACAAAATGCGTGTCTATACATATTATCAATACGACAGAAACCGAAGAGAGTGTTATTTGTGCGTCTAAACTGCAAAATCTTTATAGCTAGCGCTTTGGTCACACCAGTCAATGGGGCGATACCAATTCGTATTCTTAATACTACTGAGTATGATTTGACGTTAGAAGGGATTAACCCAACTATTCATAAAGCCGAAGAATAGGATTTGTGTTCTTTTGAAAAGAATGCCAACTAGTGATGGCGAGAGAATGCGTATCGACAGACTGTACCCCTGCAGTTGTGAGTTGATCACATAAACAGAACTGAAGCGGAAACTAAGAATTCATTGATACCAAACGCGCTTTTTGAAGACCCGACAAACTCGAGTTTAGTAACTATTTGTGATGGGACATCTTTTTCAACGGCGCACTTATAGTCTACACAAGTACAGAAACCTATTGAAGCCCTTTCTTTTTCGGTGCTGTAGGTAATGGCTACATAATTGATGTAATAAGCTCTTACACCGTAACTACATGAGACGCTACAATTATGAGCAACACAGTGAATAATCTAGACTGTGCATTTCACTGGTTTTTTCAAGGAATGATATTTACATCTTTATATCTTTATCAGAAAAGGATAAAAATAAATAACATAAATATTTTTTTTAATATGTAGACCAAATACTGACTCTTATAAATTGATCCTATGGAGAAGACCGACAAGAAACTGCATGGATACTCTTTTTAAATCATAATTAAGGTTCAATATTTTATGAGCACATTGTTGTAGAAATTGTATGTGAGTTGTAGGGTTATGTGAAAACAATGTAGGAGAAAAAAGTCTCAACTTCTTAAAAAGTCTATTAAAAAAACTACATGTTTTGGAACAACAAATTCCAATCCATAAACAGTATACAGTATAGTTGGAATCGGGGGCAAATTCAATCAGTTGGACATGTTTATCTAGACCTAAACTCTAAGAATCAGATTCTAAGACATAAGTTCTATGTTTTTAATTCCTTACCTTATAGGGCTATTGGTACAATAGAACATGATTTTCTAAACAAGTACAAAACGGTATTAAACTTTGGAAACAATACGTTGTTACTGTGGAATAATAATGTGGAAATTTCCTTTCCATTAAATAACAACTAAGTATAATAATACCCACAAAATGCGTGTCTATACATATTATCAATACGACAGAAACCGAAGAGAGTGTTATTTGTGCGTCTAAACTGCAAAATCTTTATAGCTAGCGCTTTGGTCACACCAGTCAATGGGGCGATACCAATTCGTATTCTTAATACTACTGAGTATGATTTGACGTTAGAAGGGATTAACCCAACTATTCATAAAGCCGAAGAATAGGATTTGTGTTCTTTTGAAAAGAATGCCAACTAGTGATGGCGAGAGAATGCGTATCGACAGACTGTACCCCTGCAGTTGTGAGTTGATCACATAAACAGAACTGAAGCGGAAACTAAGAATTCATTGATACCAAACGCGCTTTTTGAAGACCCGACAAACTCGAGTTTAGTAACTATTTGTGATGGGACATCTTTTTCAACGGCGCACTTATAGTCTACACAAGTACAGAAACCTATTGAAGCCCTTTCTTTTTCGGTGCTGTAGGTAATGGCTACATAATTGATGTAATAAGCTCTTACACCGTAACTACATGAGACGCTACAATTATGAGCAACACAGTGAATAATCTAGACTGTGCATTTCACTGGTTTTTTCAAGGAATGATATTTACATCTTTATATCTTTATCAGAAAAGGATAAAAATAAATAACATAAATATTTTTTTTAATATGTAGACCAAATACTGACTCTTATAAATTGATCCTATGGAGAAGACCGACAAGAAACTGCATGGATACTCTTTTTAAATCATAATTAAGGTTCAATATTTTATGAGCACATTGTTGTAGAAATTGTATGTGAGTTGTAGGGTTATGTGAAAACAATGTAGGAGAAAAAAGTCTCAACTTCTTAAAAAGTCTATTAAAAAAACTACATGTTTTGGAACAACAAATTCCAATCCATAAACAGTATACAGTATAGTTGGAATCGGGGGCAAATTCAATCAGTTGGACATGTTTATCTAGACCTAAACTCTAAGAATCAGATTCTAAGACATAAGTTCTATGTTTTTAATTCCTTGCCTTATAGGGCTATTGGTACAATAGAACATGATTTTCTAAACAAGTACAAAACGGTATTAAACTTTGGAAACAATACGTTGTTACTGTGGAATAATAATGTGGAAATTTCCTTTCCATTAAATAACAACTAAGTATAATAATACCCACAAAATGCGTGTCTATACATATTATCAATACGACAGAAACCGAAGAGAGTGTTATTTGTGCGTCTAAACTGCAAAATCTTTATAGCTAGCGCTTTGGTCACACCAGTCAATGGGGCGATACCAATTCGTATTCTTAAAACTACTGAGTATGATTTGACGTTAGAAGGGATTAACCCAACTATTCATAAAGCCGAAGAATAGGATTTGTGTTCTTTTGAAAAGAATGCCAACTAGTGATGGCGAGAGAATGCGTATCGACAGACTGTACCCCTGCAGTTGTGAGTTGATCACATAAACAGAACTGAAGCGGAAACTAAGAATTCATTGATACCAAACGCGCTTTTTGGAGACCCGACAAACTCGAGTTTAGTAACTATTTGTGATGGGACATCTTTTTCAACGGCGCACTTATAGTCTACACAAGTACAGAAACCTATTGAAGCCCTTTCTTTTTCGGTGCTGTAGGTAATGGCTACATAATTGATGTAATAAGCTCTTACACCGTAACTACATGAGACGCTACAATTATGAGCAACACAGTGAATAATCTAGACTGTGCATTTCACTGGTTTTTTCAATGAATGATATTTACATCTTTATATCTTTATCAGAAAAGGATAAAAATAAATAACATAAATATTTTTTTTAATATGCAGACCAAATACTGACTCTTATAAATTGATCCTATGGAGAAGACCGACAAGAAACTGCATGGATACTCTTTTTAAATCATAATTAAGGTTCAATATTTTATGAGCACATTGTTGTAGAAATTGTATGTGAGTTGTAGGGTTATGTGAAAACAATGTAGGAGAAAAAAGTCTCAACTTCTTAAAAAGTCTACTAAACAATGTATGACTGTAATATTTTTAAAGCTTTGATTTTGAATGTTGTCCTGGAAGGATTTGGCTTCACAAGCATGACGCATGCATCAGCATCGCTTAGCTCAACCATACTGTAGGGGAACTTAGCGACCCAATACACGACACTACCATCAGCAGAACACTTGAGTGAGCATGACATAACTAAACTGCCAGGCAACTGTAACGTCAATTTCTTTTAAACTTTGCCCTTACTAGGATTTCTCCTGTCATGGGTGCGTTTACAGACATGAATTCCACATACAATACACCCAGACCCGGAACAACTACCTACAGATCATACAAATATTTTTCCGTGCGGGAACCGAACCCACGACCCGGAGCGCAGCAGCCGACTGTATCAGCCACTGCACCAACCGTGCCGTCACCGAGTCGTCCCGTTCAATAAAACAAAATAATACAAAAAGTAATTCCTGTTATTAAACAAATATAGAATTGTTGGAAGAATCTAATATATACATTGTACCATGCCTTAATTAAAAAATAAGTTAGTTCCGTATCCTGCCATGTGTGGCACCTTTCTTTCTCTTGTACTCTGAATATTGTTACAATCGCGTGCGCTTATGTTGTAATTCGTTTGCTTTATGCTAAATAGTAATATTTTCACAGGTTTTAGGCCGTCCCGTACCCATTTAGTAATATGACAGGTCTTATTACCGAAAAGTAAAAATGTACAGAAGTATAATAACCTCGTGTTGGTATAATATTGGTATAATGGTATAATAGGTATGAATTCTAACCTCCAAATTGTGAAATTGATCGGCAGAGAAAATTACATCACTTTCTAAATTCACCGTCATATCATATTTAGAACACGAGGAATTGTGGGAGTATGTCCGAGTAAAGATGATGTTGATAGTAAAAAAAACATAAAGCTAAGTCGAAAATCATTATGTTGGTTGAACCAATTAACTATGTTCACATTGAAAGTGCCACAACGGCTCCAGAAGTGTGGAATAACATTCAAAATGCATTTGGGGACTCTAGGCTGTCAAGAAAAGTGTACTTACTAAAAGTTCTCATCAACACGTGCCTAGATAGTTGTGCAAGTACAGAGGAATATGTGAACTAAATTATGAGTACGGCTTTTAAATTGAGAAATATTGGATTTAAAGTGGATGAGGAATGGCTAGGAACGCTCATGCTGGCAGGTTTACTGAAAAGTTATAAACCTATGATCATGGGAATAGAAAGTTCAGGCATAATAATATCATTAGACTTTATCAAGAAAAAAACTGATTGTTAACACACATACATACAACCCGACGGCGTGGACAACAAGCGAGGGGTGTGCGGGAGAGGGCGGCGCGGTGGCAGCGGCGGTGGCGGCGGCGGTGGCGGCGGCGGTGGCGGCGGTCATCGGCTCACCACTTCACCGAGCGACACCAAATCAACCATACACCTACTTACCGAGTCATTTATTTATAAACCACGCCTATTATATAATCTTTGATAATACAGTCAGTTTTATTTAAATGTATACATATTTCCTATTTGGAACATGGTCCTTCGATTCCGCAATAAATAATAAAGTAAGACTAGGCGGTAATTATCGCGTCGCAAACGGCAAGTCACGGAGCCCAGAATTCAGTTGGCGGTCACGTGGCGGTCAAGCAGCGGTCATTGCAGCAGCAAAGGCAGCATCGACCAACATCTGGGAGCCTACAGGAGCACCATCGAGCCTGCTTCGTCTACGGCAACATCAGTCATGACGGACAAAAAAGGGTTTGGTAGCGGTGGTTGTAAGCTAGACCAATTACTTATCTACTCATATTTTACCTATTATACTAACTTTCTCATTTTCTTTGAAACAAAATCAATTTCTCATCATCGTTTGTGTAGCACTATTGCTTTATTTCACCATCAAATTATTGCATCAGCATAATGTTTTTCTTGTCCACCTACATTTAAATTTTATTTTAAAAAACTGCTTTGTTCTGAGTGCACGCGCAGGCAGTCAGCCGCGCGTAATTATATTTCGGCGCCTACCGTCTTTCGCAAACAAAATAAGAACTATTTCAGTTTTCTTTTAAATTGAAAATCTCTTTTTGCAATCAATATGCCTGATGAAACTGATTTACAGCTCTATAATTATAAAAGACGACGAGCTAGTCATAAAGGAAAGGCCACTATTTTCAAAAACTACCTTGAATCAATAAAATGTAAAAAATCTTTGGTAGAATTGGATCTTATGCCGTTAAAAAATCGTTTTGAGTCCTACAAAACTCTTGCAAAAGATTTTGATGAAAATCAGACTTTAATCGACGAAATTATTGGGGTTTTAGATGAACAGCTGAAGGAGCGGGAGCTATTTGAAACTGAGTACCAGAATCAACTCGCGCTCGTCATGCAGCTGATACGAGACAATGAAACATCTGGCATCGACGCCGACGGGTCTGTAAACGCTCCAAATGCAGGTGACCTAGGGACAGAAGCTTTCATTAGACTGCCAACGATTGACCTTCCACACCTCTCAGGTTTCACAATTGACTCGAATACAGAGACACTTTTGAATCACTCATACATAAAAACAAAAACTTAGATAACGTACAAACATTTCATTATTTGCGTGCTTCTTTGCGAGGTACTGCCTCACAAATCATAAAATCATTAGAAATGTCATCAGACAATTACAGAGTAGCTGGGGGGCTTATCACTGATGATACAATAACACACGTCAGCTAGTAAATGAATCATGTACAAGCACTGTTCAACATAAACACTATACAGAATGAATCCGCAGCGTCCCTAAGACAACTGCTTACGATACGCTTAGTAAAAACCTCAGGGCACTTGAAAACCTAGCTGAAACGACACAGTACTGGGATACATGAGTAATTCATCTTATAACAAGAAAATTAGACTTACGCACGTTAAGATATTGGGAAGAACGTAAAAATTCACTCGAAAAAATGCCTGTTCTGCAAGATCGTGCTGATATTTTACAAAACATTGAAGAAATCAAACAAAGTAGCGTTAAATCAGATTTAAATCAGGTACTCTATCTCGCACAAAACCTTCTCAATTGATGGTTATTCACAGTCTGACTTTTTAATAAAAAATAATATAGTAGGTAGGCATACACGTACATGTTCAACTATAATACTTTCACATGACTCATAACAGATGGAGCTAATACTATCAGAAATAACTTTATTTTGATATTAATTCTAACATCTCCCCTTATTAAAATAATCTAAACTTTGGTTACTGAAGTATTTTTAGAAATAAACTAATAGCATACAGCCATCAAACAATACTTTGAATACTTTCTTCTTTACAAAATAGTTATGTTTTACACTACTCAATCCTTTTGTCAGCAGGTCTGCGGGCATTTCAGTTGTTGGCAGATAAACTATCTTTACAAGATTGTTAGCCACCGCTTCTCTAATAAAATGGTGACGCACATCAATGTGCTTAGTTCTTTTATGGAACAATGGATTCTCTGTCAACCTCTGAGCGCGTTGATTATCATAATACAAAATGATCCTATTATTATAAAAATCTACAATTTCAGACAACAAGTTTTTTAAATATATAGCCTCTTTACAGGCCTCCGCTATCGCCACATACTCGGCCTCTGTACTAGATAAAGCTGTAGTCCGCTGTTTCTTACATTCATATGAGATAACGGTTCCTGAGAACTTAAAGTAAAAACCTGTGTAAGATTTTCTATCTATAGTGTTTGAGGCCCAATCTGCATCAACAAAACCTTCCAAGTTACAATTATCTTTTCTGAATATGAGCCCATAGGATTTAGTTTTACATAAATATCTTAGAATTCGTTTTGCATGCTTCCAATGTGTAAAAGAATAACAATTGTTAAACTGGCTCAAATAACTTACACTATAAGAAATATCTGGGCGAGTTAGAACACTTAGATACATCAAGCTTCCTATTAGTTGTTGATATGGGTATTGTTTACAAACATCTACACTTTTCTCTAGTTTTAAATTACTTTCAATGGGAGTATCAACAAAATTACAGTCTGTCATATTAAATTTACTTAAAATGTGATCTACAAACTTCTCTTGATCTAAGGAAATACAGCCATTTTCAAACCTTTTTACCCTCACATTGTTTTAATTGCCCCAAATCCTTAATTTTTAATTTTGACATTAATTCAGTTTTCACCTCATACCATATTACTAGTGGAAAAAATGAATAAGTCAATTACAAAAATCGCTATTATGATCTGATTTTTGTTACATTTTTTAACATACAGGCATAGTTCTAATTTTGACTTAATAAAGTTGGATTTCAATAAAAAATCATTTACTCTTTTATTCCAAGCTCTGGCTGATTGTTTTAAGCCATATATTGCACGTTTCAATTTAAGAACACAATTTTCTTTACAATCTAAATTAGGTGGAGCTTTCATGTATACATTTTCGTTTAGGTAGCCATTTAAGAATGCTGTAGTTACGTCCAAATGAGTAATTTCAAAGTTTAGTTTGACACTCAAGGCAAATAAGAGTAACGAAGCACTGGTGGGGATGTTTCGGTGTAGTCCAGACCTTCTTTTTGAGTGAAACCCTTTGCGACTAGTCTTGCCCTATACCGCACTTCATTGTCAGTTCCAAACTTTTTCTTGAAAACCCACCTGCACTGCACTACTCTATCAGCTTCTTTCCTGTCTATGAATTCCCGTGCTTCATTGTCGTTAAAAGCTTCAGTTCATCTGTCATCGCCCGTCTCCATTGTTCCCTGTCCGATCCATTCATTGCTGCTTCATAACCGAGTTCTTCACCGTAGGTTTCTAGCTCGTCCAAAATACAGAGATTGGTAATGCCATACCTATCTACTGGTTTTCCCTTGCGCTAACTAACCTTCTCCATTGGAATTTGTTTCTCTGTGATAGACGTATTTTCTGCTTCAGACTGACTGATATGAATCATCTTGGGAACTTGATGAGTCACAGATATATGTACAATCGTTTGGATCTTCCCTTACCACAAACTACAAAAGAAATTAAATCCTTTCTTGGTTTGTTAGGCTACTACAGGAAATTCATACCAAATTTTGCTCGTGTAGTCAAACCTTTAACATCTTGTTTGAAAAAAGGTGCTAAAATTCAATTGACACCAGAATACGTCAAATGTTTTAAACACTGTCAAAATTTACTTACAAATGATCCTATACTACAATATCCAGACTTCGAGAAAGATTTTAATTTACGTACAGATGCATCAAATGTCGGATTGGGTGCTGTACTTTCCCAAGGTCCCCTAGGTTCCGATAAGCCGATTGCATATGCTTCTCGCACGCTCAATGACAGCGAAGCAAAGTACAGTACTATAGAGAAAGAGTTGCTTGCCATAGTGTGGGCGACAAAATACTTTCGACCGTACTTGTACGGAAGAAGGTTCAATATTATTACTGATCATAAACCTCTACAATATTTAATGAATATAAAAGATACTAATAGTCGTTTAACTAGATGGCGACTCCGATTAGAAGAATATGATTACAATATTATGTATCAAGCAGGCAAATTTAACACAAACGCAGATGCTCTATCTAGATTAGAAATTCACAATAATATCACTGAAAATATGTCTTACAGTGACGAAGATGACTTACCTCTATCTATGTTCGTTAATAAAACAAATAGACAAACTGACGAACTAGTCGAAGTATCTAGTACCATTCATACTGAATTAGAAAACCCAATTTTAGAAATTCCGATTTCCGAAAAACATATTAACCTGTTTGATAATCAGGTATTCTTAAATTTCGTATATCATTCACCTACTAGTCCGGAAAATATTGAAATATTTCCTGGAAAGAAGAGAATTTTAGTTCAGATAAATGTTAACGATTTGGAAAATAGTATTATAAACACATTCAAGGAGTATATAAAACCACGTATTAGTTATGGGATATATATTACTGATTCTACACTTATTACAAACATTACCAATATTTTACAGAAAACCTTTATAAATTCTAGCTATAAATTAACTTTTTGTAAAACTAAAATTGAAGATGTTGCTAATCGAGACAAACAATATAAGATCATTAAAAATTATCATGAAGGTAAAAATAATCACCGGGGAATACAAGAAGTTATACAAAGCATTAAAGTTAACTATTATTGGCCTAATATAAAAAATCAAGTCACAGAATAAATTAATAATTGTGACATTTGCCAAACTTGTAAATATGAACGGAACCCAAATAAACAAAGTTTTCAGTTAGTTCCTATACCCGATAAGCCGTTCGATGTTTTACACATCGACACGTTAACTGTAAATCGACAAAAGTTCTTAACTATTATTGATGTCTTTTCCAAATATGCGCAAGCATATCCCTTAGAATCAGTTACTGGTCTCAGTGTTATAAACGCCTTATCTATTTACATTTCCCACCATGGAGTACCAATTAGTATAACAGCTGATCAAGGAACGGAATTTAAAAATATGCTCATACAAGAATTGGCTAACTTGCATAAAATAAAATTACATTTTATAAGTGTTAATAATCCCAGTCAAATGGAGCTATAGAAAGGTTCCACTCCACTATTTTGGAACACATTCGAATATTATCTACAACGCAATCCAAATTATCTACTACCGAGTTAATGTTATATGCTGTTATAGGATATAATAATAGTATTCACTCAGTGACAAATAAAAAACCTATGGAAGTAATGAATGGACATACAAACAGTCGTGATCCATTCGATACAGTATGCTGAGTGTGAGATTGTCAATAAATCCACGTTAACGTTACTGTCGCGTCGACCGAGCTTACGTAAAACGCGGAGTTAACGCTAAATGTGCGAGTGTAAGTTGCAACGTAACTTACTCATGTTAATACGTTTATTCACCGCGTTTAGAGTAATTTTTTTTCGTAATGTTGCCGGCGCTCATGTTTACCCATTATTATACGACAAAATTCCAGAGGAACTTTTATAGATAATGAATTCTGTTAAGAAAGGGCTTTCTGAAATTAGTGGAGTTATGAGTTGTCACTTGTTGTCAGTGTCACTGATATTGTATCTCTTTTGAATCTATAATAATGAAGTGAGAAGAAAGATTTTAAAACACTTAGGACACTTACAGCTATTTCTACGTAGTTGTTGTGATTGATTTCTATTATCGTGAGTTCGTGATCAACAAACAAAGAAAAATTACAAAATGAGGACAAGCCCTACACAATTTGATATGCTGGTAACCTTCATGGAACAGTAAGTATCAATTCTACTTTCTTTTTCCAGCTCTGTTTCCAAGTCGCCTGGGGTCAGCGCGATTAGTCATAAATTCATAATACAAACAAAGGTTTTGGCAAAAGGGATTTATAGTCGGCCGCCTGCCTGTCACCAACTCTGCTTGGGTATGCTAGTGTAGTTAGTATAACCCAAGTAAGTGGTACGCATTGAGTTCCAATCTGCCTTAGTCACCTACGGCACCCATGGGATGAGATGGGGTAGCCCTACCTATACGGTGACCTACCCTATATAGAGACTACTTTTTCCCCAATAACAAATAAATCGCAATAAACATTTATTCCTTATTATAGGCATGGAGATATTACTAAACCATTAGCCCATGCAAAGGGCAAACTTCACACCCTACAGCTTTGGGAAGAGTTGACAACTCTTCTCAACAGTGATGGTAGTGGAGAAAAAAAATCGGTTGATAAATGGAAAAAGGTTTGTACGAGGGCGGCACTGAAAATTTCGGGAATCAAGGAAGTGACACAACATTACTATTTAAAAATGTATTAATTGCTTTTCGAAGTATTCTCCGCGAAATTTGACACATTTTTCCATACGATGGAACCAATCATTGAAGCAACCATTCCATTCGGAAGTTGGGGTCTCCAAAATGGCCGTTTTGTAGGCGTCCACAGCTTCTTTAGGTGATGAAAATCTCTGTCCACGCAATTTATTCTTTATTTTAGGGAAAGTATAGAAATCATTAGGGCTTAGGTCGGGGCTATACGGCGGATGGTCTAATAATTCTATGTTTTCTTGCTCTAAAAACTCTTTTGTTCTGTGCGCGGTGTGAGAACTCGCATTGTCGTGATGGAGGATGATGCGGCGGTTGCAGTTCTCTCTACGGAGTTCAGAAACGACCTGTGGCAAACAAATGCTAGCATACCATTCTGCATTAACCGTTCTTTGTCCCTCAAGAGGAATAGTCGTAACATGGCCGGTTTTGGAGACAAACGTGGCCACCATTTTTTTTGCAACACTCCGTGAACGAACAATTTTTGTTGGCTTTAACTCATTTTCGAACACCCAAACTCGTGACTGGTTTTTTGTTTCGGGTTCGTACGCATATATCCAGGATTCGTCACCTGATACGATGTTGTATACAGCATTTAAGGATCCTGCGTGGAATCTTTCGAGAGTTCTGACGCACCAAGTAACGCGAGCCGCTTTTTGCTCTTCACATAGCAAATGCGGTATCCATCGGGAAAACAACTTTTTTACACCTAATTGTTCATGCAAGATTATTTGTATTTGACTCATGCCAATGTCTAAAGTTGCTTGAATTTCGCGGTATGTCACATGTCGATCTTCCTCAATCAGCTTACGCACAGCATCAACGTTTTCTTGGGTGACTGCAGTTTTTGGACGACCTTGACGAGGATCATCACTGAGCTTGACACGTCTACGTTGAAATTCAGCAAACCAGCGATAAATTGTGGTTTTGGATGGGGCTTCATCACCAAATGCAGAAATCATCCGGTCAACACACTGTTTTTGTGTTAAACCACTTCGAAAGTCATAATAAATCATCGCTCTTGAATTTTCTCAACGACTAAACAAGTTTGACAAAACCTTGTGACAAGACCGTGAATCTTTTTTTAAATAAATAATTGGTATTCGATTTGTAAAACCAAGGAGTTTTCAATTAAAAAGATTTTAATATGACAGGAACAGTGGAAATATTCCATTCCCGATACTTTTAGTGCAGCCTATGTATGTGGTCCATGTATGTCCTTTAAAGCAGCTTTGATGAAAATTGGATTAAAAAGACTGAAGAGTATGACTAAAGCAACAAGCATACAGTTGAGCTTCTAAATGCAATACATCACTCTCAACACACAACACTATAAAGCTTTAACCTTTACAGATGTTTATAGTGCCTCTCTAAAAATAGTGGTGTGGGTTTGTTTCTTAATGCAGCAATAAACATAACTTTCCTCCACTTTAATAATCTTAAGGTGCTAATATAATGAAAGCTGTATAGAAGATCGCCAAAATACTCCAAATGCCAATGTTACATTATGATCTCCTAGTTTTAAACTGCGACTGTAAAGGTATTTATGCAGCTGTACTGACTGAATTATAAATATTCATGACTGAACCTTATTAAAAGTGAACAGCTAATCAGCAATTGGTGTTACTTGGGTTACTACTTTTAATGTTGATTTTCTTATTCCTTTTATCTAATGCATCAATTAAAATCACTGTAAATGTTTTTTTCAGGAAATGCCTAACCTACAACCTGTGCCACCACCAACACCTACTGATCTTTACTTGGAAGCTCCATCATCTCCAGTGCAAACACTGGAAATAATAGAAACGTGTATGTATAACTTAAATCTATTATAAGTTAAAAAATAATAAGATTCGAGGTAAATTGTACTAAATGATGTATTTATTTCTTTTTTGCCAGATGAAGAGTGGAACCAGCCAGGCCCTTCAAGTCAGTCGCACATCGCTTCACCTGCTTCACCACCTCATCTTCCGATACCAAATCAACAGGGATCAACGCCTACCCGACGACCTAGAGTGGGCCGTATTCGCAAGTCACCGCGTCGTCGTCCTACGATGACGAACGTCGACAGGGTGTCGGAAGATTTTCTCCATTCAGATGCCGAATGGAGAAAATTCTTTGCTGATAAGGCGAAGCGAGACGATGACAACGAAAAAGAGCGGCTGCGGCAAAGGAACCTGGAACTACAGTTGCAAGAGCAGTGGCAAAAAATTGTATCAAAAGCACTAGAAATATTAGAAAAAAAATTAAACTAGCACCTTAATCATCTTTCCTTTTTAAATTTTATTTGCTTATATTCTTCATTCAATGTTATTTTTACATATTTTTTGAGATCTTGATGTGTTAGTATATCGTTATGATATTTAATACTGAGACACCAGTTTCTAAATTAGTACATATATGTTAGTGAAGGTACCTAAACCTGCATAACTTTTATAAGTTAAATATGTTGAGCCTATAATATTATTTTTGCCACTGTTCTATGCTTCTATTGTATAGAATCTATGCAATCATTTTTATCAAATAAGATTTTCCAATTAACCTGTATGTATGTAAGATATATTGTTGGTCTTTCTTAATATTCATTTTATGTATGGTTAATTATTTTAATAGGTGTACTTAAGATGATTTGCAGTAAAGTTATTAGTTTAAATATTAATCAACCTGAAAAAAGTTCCATGAAAATAAGTTCAATAGTTTCAGAATTAAGAAGAAAATAAGACCCTATATATAGGTTGATATGTAGCCGTGCGTACAATTAGTATTTTTGATGATCTAGAGATGGATTTTTTAATAGGGCTTAAAATATATTTTTTAAAGCCAAAACAACACCATTGAATGAGTTGCTTGTGTATTGTCTTGGGCTTTCGAGCAAACTAGAACTTACATATAGTTTAGCAATTCCTTTTTAAATAAGTGTTGTTTTGATAATATTACACAATTAATATGTACACTAAAATATTGTTAAGTGTCATACTTGAGTCATAGATTTATTATCCTTTCTAAATATATTTTTTAAGCAATCATATACCACATAATTTGAGCAATAAATAGTTGTATTATTATAAAATGTTTTTATTTTAAACTAATGTTTTAAGACGGTTGTAAATTAATTCTTGTATAATAAATCTAAGTGATTTAGTAGTTTATAGTGGTGATGTTACTAAATATTACAGTACAATAATAACGTATTATGTGACTTGCTGACCCGCCCGGCATCGCACCAGTGCATAATATCTATGTTATTGTTATATTTGCACATGACACATGGCCTATGTCCATGTGGAATAAAGTACCTTTCAATTTCATTAGAATCCTTGCATCATACACATTAGTCTAAAAAGGGCACAGTGGTTTCATAAAAAAATAATACATTTTATCATAGTCAGTTAGGACTTTATTAGTGTAGTCTTCGAACTAATTGTTCCCTCAATGCCCTTCCACGTATCAAATCTGTTGTATTACTACCGGTTGGCTCCCTATATATTATTTCTCCCACAGAAGAGATTTCTTCACTGGTATCTGCAAAGAGGTTGATAATCATTTTATTAGGCATAAATCCTCATTGTAATGTTTTCTATTTTGTATTCAAATCATTAAAACTACCTTGATATCTGTCTGGATCTGGAATGCGGTGATCTAGTGCAAAGTTATGCAATACACAGCATGCTTGAATTATTTGTGCACTTTTGAGAGGTTTATAATGCAGAACTCTGTCTTTGCACAAACACCGCCACCTATTCTTGAGTCTTCCAAACACATTTTCAATTACAACCCTAGCGGTACCATGCATATTGTTATAGTTGGCTTCAGGAGATCCATCCCTAGCATCTAAGATCGGAGTCATTAGCCAGGGGCGTAGGGGGTATCCCGAATCTCCTAAAATCATAAAAAATGTTAAAACATGTTTACAGTCCAATGTATCACATCTGATAATAGTTTAAATTTACCTAAAAGCCAATATATTTCACCAGATTCGTGGAGGGACTGCATGTAGGGATTGACCTGGCTGTTCTCCCAAATAAAAGAGTCATGATTTGCACCTCCAAACTTATTATTGACGTTTATAATTCGGTAATCACTGTCGCATATCTAAAACATAGATAAAAAAAATACAAGTTTTTAAGCAAGTGGTCCACTGTATTTTAATAGGAAAATGGTAAAGAAAGTAAAAAGTAAATACCATTTGTACATTAAGCGAATAAAAGTGCTTGCGGCAAAAGTACAAATGTTCTTCTTCTTTTGGTGGCCCAAAAATGTGAAAGTGGCTACCATCAATGCATCCAATAACGCCAGGAATGCCATACTTCACATAAAACCTATAAGCAGAGTTTTACATGAATAATTTGTTAATGTTTTACAAATGATAGTATAACAAATACAAAAAGTATAATTTTAAAATACAGACTTGTGACTAACTAACTGCCTCTCGGTGATAGTTTGTGGGAAACATATATATTTTTTTAATATGTTTGGATGTATCAGAGCTTGTGTAATCTCTTCAATGTATAAACTACACATTTTTTGTCCTATATTCTTGGCCACCCCTATAGGACGCTGATAGCTACCACTTGCATAAAAAAAAAGTGCAGTAAGTATCTGAAATTAAAAATTTCCCTATATATATTATGAAGACTTAATTTTGTGCGCAGCGGTCAGAAATGGTATTTCATAGCTTCAAAGACCTTTTGGTCAGCAGTCCAACATCCTGCCAACTAGACTATTGGGGCGATTATGTAGTTTGAACAATTAATAATATTATAGGGAATGCATACCTTTGTTTCCAAACTTATCCTTTGCGTAGATTTCACGTTGGTTTGCTCGCGAAGTTCGTCACACAAAACCCTAAAAGCATTTTTGCTGAGACGATATGCATCTCTAAATCCATTTTCAGAGAGATCTCTTGTAGGATCGAACGATCTACGGAAACGTTCTCTAATATTGCGCATTCTGTTTCTCTCATCTTGTACACGCGCTGCATCAAGCATTCTACGTGCAAAATATAATCGTGAGTGAATAAAATTATCCATAATTTATCAATATTAATCAATTTCACTGACAAAGCACCAAGTGAATGACTTTACAACAGCGTTAACGTAATTTTCACTAGAAATGTCAAAATTGAACAGAATTTGACACTCACACTCGCAAAACATAGAGTTTACGCAGATTTTCAGGTTAAAGTAAGGTTTACTTTACGTTGAGTCACAGTGAAAATCTCACACTCACAAAAAAGTTTCATTAACGTCCCGACAGAGGCGCTGTACAAGTTACCATACAAATTAGAGTTAACTCCAACGTGATAGTATTAGTACGAAAACTCGCACTCAGCATACAAGTTACCATACAAATTAGAGTTAACTCCAACGTGATAGTATTAGTACGAAAACTCGCACTCAGCATACAGATTTAGAACAGATTTATTTACAACACTATATTAATAGACATAAAAGTATAACTACACAGTTAAACAGTGAAATAAATAAGAAACTACATAGCAACCAGAGTAAAACCATTTCGAATGCTAATAAAAAGAGAGAAGAACCTCTTCCTTACCATGAAGGACAAGCTTTATACATAAAAAACCCCCTAGCAGTTCGGCATAAGACCAAACCTCGTTACTTAGGACGTAAAGTAAAGAAAAATTTAGCTTTAAAAGTAATCGACGATAAGAATATTGCCCACCATAAACGTATTTTGAGAAAACCCTTAAAACACCAAAATACCTTGTTGCAGGGTCTTGGCCACGATCCGGGCTGAACAAATTGTGACTACGTCATTAGTGGACAACCCGGGAATACTTCCGTTTAGGTTAGGAAATGTTAAGTTTACAAAAACTGAACATGTTTTCTTACATTATTATGAGTTAGATAGGATTAAAGATAGCATTAGAAATATAGAGGCTTATTTAGCTAGTTATATAGAGTATATAAGGTCATCAGACCCTACTTATTTTAGCGATACGTTATTAGTTACTAATCAAGTGCTCGTAAATATGTTAGAAACAATATATGACAGGTTCAACTCTATGTATAAACAATCAAAACAAAGGCGCGGTCTTATCAATGGACTGGGCTCCATCATAAAAGGAATTACTGGTAATCTAGATCATGATGACGCTATATATTACAATAAAGCCATCCACATTTTGCAGAATAATCAGGATAGCATAAAAAATCAATTAAACTCTGGAATTAGTTTAAATAAACAAATATTGCAAACTTTTAATATGACTCTATCCACTATTGTATCAAATGAATACAGAATACATGTTAAATTAAACGAAGTTATGAGCATGGTCAATATGACTAATTATAGGTTAAGTGATTTTATTAAAATAAATAGTTTGTTTAATTTGTTAAAAATCAACTTACTAAATATTTTGAATTGTGTAACATTTAATTTGTTAAAAATCAACTTACTAAATATTTTGAATTGTGTAACATCTTTAGAAAATGCTTTGAGTTTTTCAAAACTTTCTATAACTCATCATAGTGTTATTAGTCCAGAGAATATCTATATAATATTGAATATAATATATTTTATGTTTGATGTATTACAGAATGTGTATGAAAGATTCGAATTAATTGTTGACTCAAACACTGAAGTAACAGACTATTACGATATTATTGTATGCGGTTCGTATTTTGTAGACAATTTGCTTGTATTTGTTCTGAAGTTTCCCATAATGCATTCAAATATATATACTTATTACCATCTTTACCCCACTCCTACTTTTAATAACACAATATTAATTCCACCTAAACCATATCTGGCTATGAATGATGATAGTCATCGCTACATGGACGGAGAATGCAAAAGGTTCCACGAAATATATTATTGTCAGGAAAGCCAGATTATAACTTCTTCGAATCCAGACGATTGCATCTATCAAATTATTTTGAAGCAGCAAATTAGCAGAAGTTGTAGTTTTGTAGAGTACAAAGCTGAATCCGAGTTTCTACAAAAATTGGACGACTATCACTATGTTCTATCTTGTCCCAAACAAACAAGAGTACAATTCCGTTGCGATCACGATGTCTCTTTATCCATCCAAGGGACGCACCTAATAGAGGTGCCTGAAGGTTGTAATTTCTCTACAAGCCTCCATCAGATTAGAAACTATAGAAATGTACTAAGAGGAATACCTATAAAGTTGTTGCATTTCCCAGTTCATAACGTCAGCATAAGAAACAAAGAGCGGCCATTGATTTTAGAAAACGTTCAATTGGACCAAATATACAAGTTGGAAAATTTACTAGAGAGAGAGGATGATTTACATTTAGAGGATTTACAAGATAATAGTTATCATTTCTGGACTGCCCCTATCTACATCATACTGGTGTCGGCCGCAATTTTGTATTCTGTATACCGTTACTGGTTGAAAGCGAGAAAGAACCAGCCAACAACCGAGCAAGCTGTTGTGAGCAGTAGCGGTGCTCAGCCCTTTTTCCTGGGAGAACAAGGGGCTTCGAATTAGTGAGGGGGGTGTTATAGTGCTATATGTGTGTGTGCGTGTTATCAATGTGCGAACGGTACGGACATAAATGGAACACTCTCGGATCGACACTCTTAGATAGACAACCTATGTATTCTTTATAAATAAATATATAATTTAAGGTCACAAGTTATTATTCAGTCTCAACAGTTCCCCAAAGAACTTAACTAGCGTACGCGTCTTTCGTGAACATTTTAGCTATTTCGGTACACCTAATCTAATCGTCTTATAACGGACCAGGGTAGTAGCTTTATTAATAAAACTTTTAAAGAATTTATTTAGTCTAGTGGTATTAAACACGTATATAATGCCGTTGCTACACCGCGTGCAAACGGCCAGGTAGAGCGTTACAACCGAACCATACTATCGGCGCTAGGAGCCATGAATCACGATAAGCCTAATGGTATTTGGGATGAGCACTTGTCAAATATGCAGCTAGGAATTAATACTACACCGCATTCTACTACTAAAAAGACCCCTTCGGAATTATTATTCGGTATAAATGTTACAAATCCTTCTCAGGGTTTACTGAGTGAAGTTATATCGGAGATATTGCCTTTTAGTGCAGAAAGTAATTTAATAGAAATTAGATCGAACATGGCACAATTAATAAAGGAACAACAAATTAAAGATAAAGAAAGGTTTGACAAAAAAAGAAAAAAGAATGTCACTTTCTCTGAAGATCTTGTTAAGGTAATTAGAGAAATCACTGGTATTGAAGGTCAGTCAAAGAAATTAGAGGCAAAATGTAAAGGACCCTACAGAATTAAAAAGGTTCTACCAAATGATAGGTGGGTAGATAATATATAGGTAATATATATAATAATAAGTTAATATAGGTCGTTGGATGAGAGCGGCATGTGACCGCTCGTTGTGGAAATCTAAGGGGGAGGCCTTTGTTCAGCAGTGGATGTCCTGTGGCTGATATGATGATGATGATGATGAAATGATAGGTATGTTACAGAAGATACTCCACTTACTAAAAAGGGTACAAAATGTGAGGCGATAGTATCCCTAGACAAAAAATCTCCGTGGCTCAGTTTTAAAGATCCTGAATCGGACTCTCTTGAATCGGCCGGTGATGATGGCTATAGTGATGAGTGATGTGTATGTGATGTGTATTTGACGATAGTGAATAATAGGTGTATGAAGTAATCTACTCTAATTTAGCAAGTGTAGTAAGATAACAAATTATGTAGTATTATTAAGGTTGATTGAATGTAATGCAATAAAATGGCGTGTCATGAAGTTATGTATGATAAGGGATACACTATGACGTTGTCATGGATCATTGTGTATCCAGGAAGAGCGTTTGCGTTGGTCAAGGTAACCGGCTAACGTAATCGTTCGACCAGTTAGGTATGTTATGGGATGAACTATGACGTTGTCATGGATCATTGTGCATCCAGGAAGAGCGTTTACATTGGTCAAGGTAACCGGCTAATGTAATCGTTCCCAGTCAGGTCACCGACTGGTATATTTAAGACTCGAAGCATCGTGAAGGCGTTGGTCAGTGTCATGGACTAACGTAAAGTCGAGTATTTCTACAGCTAAGATGTATTTATAAGGGATGCACTGTGACGTTGTCAGGGATCATTGTGCATCCGGGAAGAGCGTTTACTTTGGTCAAGGAAACCGACTAATGTAATCGTTCGACCCTAAGGTTCCCAGTCAGGTCACCGACTAGTATATTTAAGACTCGAAGCATCGTGAAGGCGTTGGTCAGTGTCATGGACTAACGTAAAGTCGAGTATTTCTACGTAATTATTACCTAAAGCCAAGATGTATTATTTGAATAAGTAATAACTCAAAAAAACTGTATAAGTGATAGATGTATTATTTTCACTCATAGATGTAATTATGAATTGTATTATTGTTGTTGCTAAAAACCAACCTATGGTTTTGTTTTCTCTACGATGGGTCTCGTTGAGGAACGGATGGCCGAGCTGTTAGACGACTATAAATAATTGTATTGATTATGAGATTGTCAGTTGTGAGGGTGTGTGTTAGCGTGTGTTTATTAGACTACCCCCAAGTTATACTAGAATGGTAGTATATAAACTACTCAAAACAAAATAGGGCCCACCTCGAATCAGTCACTATTTTGGTCAAAATAAAGTTATCTAAGTAGTTGTTGTCAAAGTTACGCATTGAACCATCAAGCTACCATGTTTAGGAGCCCTTATCAATGTTTATTTCGACAATATTCATATTGGTTTCAAGAGGGTAGCTAAAAAAGTGAAGTACTCGAAAAAAATATCGAATGCACAAATTCTCGGTCACTTAAGTTTTCAGTCTACACTAAACACTGCTGTGGAATACTCACGTTTTTAACAATTTTGTTTGGTTCCTGTGTTAGTTGTGATCACTATGCCTGGTTCTCGCCGACATATGGACATGGAAACCGCTGCAAGAGCAGTATCTTTGCTTCAAGAGGGACAGTCTCAGAGATCTGTGGCTATACACCTCGGTGTTTCGCGACGAGCAATCCGAAATATTTGGGAACGATATCAGAAGACCGGAAGTGTAGCTAGGAGACCTGGCACAGGAAGAGTTAGAGCTACAACTGCCCAGGAAGACCGATATCTAAGGTTAACCGCACGACGGGAGCGTACTGTTACCGCTCGGACCTTACAAACTCGACTACGGCAATCCACAGGGACGAGAGTCAGCGACCAAACCATTCGGAATCGGCTTCACGAAGATGGACAACGCTCCAGAGTACGCGCTATTCGACTGAAACTGACGAGGGCTCATCGTGCAGCACGCTTAAGGTACGCCCGGGAACATTTGGAATGGACCATGGATAACTGGAGGAATGTGCTTTTTACGGACGAGTCTAAAGTGAAGTTTTTCAGTGATGACAGACGGATACGCGTGTGGAGAAGAGAAGGGGAACGTTTTTCTGAACCATGCGTGCATGGAACAGACCGATGGGGGGGTCCCAGTGTTATGGTATGGGGTGGAATTAGCTTACACGGCAAAACGGAGTTGGTAATTCTCAATGAAGGTACCGTAACCGCCGCCAGTTACATCGAGCGAGTAATCCGGCCACATGTCATCCCGTTTTCACAAAGAGTGGGCAATAATTTGGCTTTATGCATGACAATGCTCGCGCACACACAGCCCGCACCACACAAAGAGCACTCTCTGAAGCCAATATCACCGTTTTGCCATGGCCAGCCGTGAGTCCCGACCTCAACCCAATAGAACATTTATGGGATCAACTCAAAAGAAGCCTGAAAGAAAACTACAGTGATGTGAACAGCCAGCAGGAGCTCATTAACGCCCTGAAAGTCTGTTGGGAACAAATACCGCACACAAACGTGACTCACTTGATTGAAAGTGTACCAGATAGGCTCAGAGAGTGCATACGGAGCAGAGGAGGACCCACTCGTTATTAAAAAATAACAAGCACCATATTTTTTTTCAGAAGACGTGTGCTTTACCAGATTACGTTTATCTTTTATTTTGTGTAATTTTTCCTAAAAACTGTTATTTGTGTTTTTATTAAAGTAAATAAACAAATGATTCCATTGTTTGTGTTTACACTATTCCTGAATGCCCACTTGAAACTTATACATTCATAAAAACTGAACAATTATGTTCAATTTTAAGTTAAGGCAAAAAAACATGGTGGGCCCTATTTAGTTTTGAGTAGTGTATATTGGGACATCTTGTTCAGAGGGCCATTCGTTCCGCAGCAGTCCAAGTGTAAAGTTGTCTCTGTGCTTGAGTATTTAATTTCGATTATACAATAAAGTGTGTAAAGTGAATAAACAATATTGTCAAAAGTATTGTATTGTTGTTATTCGACACGATTCTTTTCGAAGTCCGTTACACAATACACCCAGACCCGGAACAACTACCTGCAGATCATACTAATATTTGTTCCGTGCGGGAATTGAACCCACGACCCAGAGCGCAGCAGTCGACTGTATCAGCCACTGCACCAAGCGTGCCGTCAGCGATAGCGGCTAAACAGGCGAAGATCTCTGACGCGCCTCTGTCGGACAATCAATAAATTAAAAACGTTCATTATTTTTAGTTCCACTTGTGGCTACTGGCGCTATTTATTTATTTGTATTCAACTACTCACTGCACTTACAGTATTCCCAACGCGTGCAGCGAGCCAACACTTCTAAATAATATAAGATAATTATAATAACTTGATTATAATGCACAGTAAAAATGTGTACAAATATTTAAAAAGGGTCCATATTTGTCAAAAAATATGTCAGTGTCCGGATATTGAGCTATAAGGGCATTAAGTAGTGCTACTACCCGACTTGTAGGGGCGAACTGTGCAGTACGCGTGGGTACTGGAGGTACCGCCAGTAAGCGGCGCGAGCGTAGCCTTGTGTACTGATCTGGTACCGATAAGGAACAGCGCGACAGAGCGGTTGGGTTGTCGATTTTACTATTTAGCAGTTGGTAATAGTGCATCATCAAAGCACATTTACGTCGTAGCTCAAGGGTGTTGATACCTACCATACCTGTTACAAACAAAGACGGATACAAATAAGGGTGGTAGCCGTAGAGTTTTTTATATAAAAAACGTGCGAATTTTCGCTGAACACGCTCCAACATTATACTATACTTAGCCTCGTGCGGATCCCAGACTATAGAGTTATATTCAAGGATGCTGCGAACGAAAGAGAAGTATAACATAATGACAGCGCTCCTATCCTGAAATCGAGCAGATTGTCTCATAATAAAGCCGAGTGACTTATAAGCTCGCCTGCAGATGGTAGAAATGTGTATGTTAAAGGTGAGACCGGCATTAAGATCCAAACCCAAGTCTCGTATCTGTACAACACGCTCAAGAGGCTGACCCGAAAGTTTATAAATGTACGCATGAGGTGAGCGAGAGCGAGTAAAAGTAATTGTTTTGCATTTTGATGCATTAAACTCTAAGTAGTTGCGCGCACCCCATGCAACAATACTGTCAATATCGCTCTGGAGTGCTTCACAGTCTTGAACACATCAGATACCCAAGAATAATTTCAAATCGTCTGCAAACATGAGGCACCTTGCCGTTCTTACGACGGTTGGCAAGTCGTTTATCATTATTAGGAATTGCGTCGGACCCAAAATACTACCCTGACTGACGCCAGAGCGGGTCTCGTATATTTCGGATCGATATTTGGATAATTGGACATATTGGTAACGATTGGCAAAATAGCTAGCAAAAAAATTTTGTAATTTAGGTGTGAATCCTATGGAAGCAAACTTCTGTAACAGTACGCCGTTATGAACGCGGTCAAAAGCTTTTTTAAAATCAAAATATGCTGCGTCAACTTGGCCACCACAATCCATCTCAGTAACTGTGTGGTCGACAAAATTAACGAGATTGGTAGTAGTCGACTTACCGGCTCTAAACCCATGTTGGCACTCGCTCAATTGTGATTTGATTTGCCTAGTAATATGACGGTTCAGAATAGATTCAAATATCTTGCCAAACGCTGAAAGCACGGCAATAGGCCTGAAGTTCACAATTTCAGATCTGGAGCCATCCTTAGGAATAGGTATAACTCGTGAGATTTTCCATAACGCTGGATAGGAGGAGGTTTTTAGAGCTAAATTCAGAATATGCAACAGAGGTTCTTCAAATACTGCAATACAATCTTTTATAATGTAAGCTGGTATGCCATCAGGCCCAATCGACGATTGAGCTTTAAGGCGCTTAACAGCAAATAAAATGTCAGACGAACTAATATAGTCAATTGCAACTCGAGATGAGCATAAATGACCATTTGATATTTGATTCGCTGATAGAGTGGGCTGATCTGACAAAAACACTGAGTTAAAATAGTGAGCAAAAGCATTTGCAGCATCCAATCCTGACACAATGTCACCATTATACACGAATTCAGAACACGAGCGCCGTGAGGACCGCTGATCCCTCACAAAATTCCAAAAGGTCTTTGGGGCCTTCTTTATGTCCGTCTCTGCCCGCTCAATAAATTTACTGTAAGCTAATTTAGTCAGTTCCTTTATACGCTGTCTGTAAAATTCGAACATTTCATTGTTGAATTCGTTATTAAATTGCTTGAATTTTTTTAAATGGAAGTGTTTGATTTTTTATTATTTATAAATTTATAATTTATAAATTCTTTATAATTTTTAAATATATACCATGGGGGATACAGATATTTAGGAGAATTATTCAGGATTTTAATTGGAATAGTAGAATTAAAACATGATTGCAATTGGGTATAGAAATTATGAACAGCGTCATCAACATTAGTAGAAACAAGTATCTGACTCCAACTTAAAGATGCAAGGGATTCATACAGTGAGAAGTAATTCGCTTTCCTAAAATTCCATTGCGGTTGGGGGTTGTGATATGATAACGGTATCGTGGATTGGCGTCGCTGATGTACACGCGCAGCTGGCCGCGGCTCACTCAGTTGGACACCGAGCGCCGGGTGATGCGCGTCCGCTATCACTAGAGGCTCTGCGTCCTTTAACATATGCAAAAACTCGCTACCCATATTGCTCAACACCAGATCTAACATATGACCGTACTGGTTTTTAATTACATTATATTGTTTCAATTTACAAAACGATAACAAATAAGAAAAATGCATGTAACTATACATCTTCCACAATAGCGACAGGCGGGCGATGCCTTACGTGATACCAATTGTTTTTGTCGCTTTGCCACCGGTGGTTCCTTGGCTGCGCGATAGCTGCTATCGCGTCTGCTGTTGCTGTTTCTGGCTGTACAAAAATCCAGTAAAAAATAAGGGTAGTTACTACTTCGAAATTCTGAAATCGAAGATTATATCGTTATGTCACGACACTGAGGAATATTGGCATGTTTAACAAAATGTGTTTTTTTTTGACATTGTAAGTTTGAGGGTTTTAAAAAATATACTAATATGATATTCAGACGAATGTTAGTAAATAATATGACAAAAAATTCAAAAAATAAATCATACTACTACACTAGATAAAATTTCGTAACGAGTTAAAGATTAGAACCTGAACCCATTTTTCTCAATTTAACGTTTCGCAGTTTGCAGCGTTTTGTCATAACAGGGCCGTGTGTTGAAAAGCTGAGCTTTTAGAATGGCCCGTTACTAATGTATCAAAAACCATGGTGAATAATCAGATAATATTAGTCCATCTGTTGATATCGTCTATCATACATTTACAAGAATTCTTGGGCCAGAGCTTATAGGAAAAATGAAGAATTAAATTGTCAGTAAGTCAAAACATGCAAACATTTTGTATCAAATCTATAAACAATTCTATCGGACAAATGAAGACTTCAGTAGAATCAAATAATATTAATGGTGCAACAGAAACAATTGAATCGGATATAGATGATGAAATGCAGTCACACACACGAACAGAAATAAAAGTACTGACCGAATAAAGCCATGTAGTACATCCATGAGAATAGTAGAACGACGTCGTAACCTCGAGACAAAAGTAAATACTAGGTGTATTCGTGACGCTCTAGTGTGATCTTACGAGGACCTGGAGCCCCCCTTCGGTGCCGAAGATGACCACTCCAGTGGTTTTAGCCGGTAGGAGTCCGGCATACCCCTTCACCCTTCCCCGGGGTGAAGGAAGTTCCATGTAGAATTTCCACTGGACATCAATAAAAAAAAAGGTGTATTCATGACAGTACCGGAAATTTATGATACTAAAAACGAGTTTCCTTGTACAATTAATGATTCAGCACTATACAACACGGAGGAATTAGTTATCCCAGATCCAGCACAGAGCATAGAGATTATTTTAGAAAACATCGATGTCTAAACAGATACTTCAATTGTTGAAGAATTAACAGATTGGAGAGATATTACAAGAACAAGAAGACAGGACCTTTGTTTTTTTTATTCATCCAGTGAATATATATTATGCACTTCCCCCGGGAATGGGCGGAGGGGTTATTCCGGACTTTCCGGACTCTAAAACCACCGGAGTGATCATCTTCAGCACCGAATGGAGGCTCTAGAAACTCGACAAATCTCCATCTTGAGCCATCCTTTGGTGTCACACCTTTAGGCACATCCCGGAGGGGATGACTGTAAAACGGTCACCCCCTCTAGTGTAGGGATGGCGACTATAGCTCAAAAAAGGAGACCACAAAAAATAATCAAATGAACCTCTAAATAGCGTATCTTAGTATTTTAATTCCTTGTCTTATTTTAATTATCAGGCTGGAAAATAAATATGCTTTTACCGGTAACTTAATTAAAATACAAGATCTACTAAAGAAATATTAAGAATTTAAGAAGACAGAAAACGGAAAAGATGTTAAGTCACGGCTTGAAAATGCCAAAAACCTATTTAATAGATCTGATTTCCAAAAAGTTTTAGGATAAAATCCAGCTGCATGTTTTTACTAGCATGCAGTATGATCAGGCTCAGGAAAAACCAACT
This sequence comes from Diloba caeruleocephala, assembly GCA_947459985.1. Classification (NCBI taxonomy): domain Eukaryota; kingdom Metazoa; phylum Arthropoda; class Insecta; order Lepidoptera; family Noctuidae; genus Diloba; species Diloba caeruleocephala. Next base: position 4,624,202 of record OX381625.1, on the reverse strand, counting down.
GGACGGCGTTTTCAAAAGCGAAGAAAAAGTTCTTTCACTTGCTTTATTTAATAGAAGTCCTAAATGTTATGGCAAAGTGTCTAAATATTTTATATTACCTTCCACGAAGTCGTTGAAGCGATTGCTTGTATATAAAGTAATTGAAAGATGAATTTAAAGGATTTGCCAACCACGGAATGAATCGTTTTCATGGTAAATGGAGAAAACCTTATAAACAACCCGTTGCTTACTATTTCACAAATTCTTTCAACAAATTCGTATTAAAATGATTAAGTGATCAAGAATGTCCAAGAAACTGGATTATTTGTATTAGCCATGGTATGTGACCAAAGTACAGTTAATGTACGAGCCATTGAGGAATCATTTGAAGAAAAAAATGCCAACTAATTAACGAAAGGGAATGTTCACGCGCCTACGTGAAGCGTTGAGGGACGCGGGTCGAGAGGGACAAGGCGCAGCACGGCTGCATCGGCTCACCGCTCGCGCCACCGGCCATTATTCGAACAATCGCAAGCAAACGTATGTGTGCGCGCAGTGCTATTTATATAATTATTCAAAACCATTGTACCTACGTAAAAGTAATAAACTCAGTTTATGGACAATCGCCTACAAATAATTTTACACTATCCCAAACAAGTGGCGACCATCTATGCAAAATTCTAGATCTACAATCTTCGGATTATGTCTGCGGAAATCAGAACGAGTCGATCGACCATTCGAGAAACTGGAAAACGGATTGCGGCGTATGCTGATTTTGATCCACGGGTCTTTGGACTATACGTCTTGCTGCCGAGGTCTATCCCGAGGGAAGTAAGCCCGTTTCCTGAACTCCAATTTTCCTATATACCTACCAAATGGCATTCCTTCTGTTTCTTTTTTGTGAACAGCCGAGTGGGTTTCTATCGAACTGTTGCCTTCAGTGTTTAACAGTTACAGTTACAGTCTTTACTTCTACACTTTTTTTTTATTGGTGTCCATTGGAAATTCTACATGGAACTTTCTTCGACCCGGGGAAGGGCGAAGGGGTGTGCCGGACTCCTACCGGCTAAAACAATTAGAGCGGTCATCTTCGGCACCGAAGGGTCCAGGTTCTCGTAAGATCACACTAGAGCCGCCTATTGGTGCCACGCCTTCAGGCACATCTCGGAGGGGATGATTGTAAAGCGGTCACCCCCGCATCTTACTACACCTAGCCTTAGCACGCGGGCAAGGGGCACGCCATTTTGCATGTGCCCATTTAATACGCAGCACAAACACGGGCAAGCCTACAATTAGCTTGTGCCTACATTTACATACAAGAGGATGCCTAAGTGACCAGCTCGAGAGCCTACTCATCGACCTAGATACCAAAAAATATATATTTACGTCTAACTTTTGTATACCCAATCTCATGTTCTACATAATTAAAGTCTAAACTGAGGCGTAGCGCCTGTTGCTATCTTAAATTAATAAATATTCTAAGTTGACTATTTATATAAACATCAAAATTGCCAGTTATCTGTGCATCTAATGTCAAAACTGAAATTACCTTTTGTTATTAAAGTAGTGTTCAATAAAATATTAGCTATTCTAAGTTTCTTACCAGCTTGCCGACAATTTATGGAGCTGTGAGTGTGCATCAGCTGTGCATTAGACATATTCTGGCGTCATAAGGAAAATTGACTTTATCAGTATTTTTATATTTCACCTAAACTAAACCCAACCCTATAAATCTTACTATAAAATAAGACGCTTCTGCTATACAATGTAATATTTGCCAAATAAGAAAGACATTTCTGACGTGTAATAATTTGAAAAGACATTAACTGTATGGTCATAAGAAGAAAAGACGGTTCTGCGTAGATGTGGCTTTTCATCTTAGTATTACGAAAAATAGTCGGGCCCAAGTGGCAGTATAACTTCTTTTCTACTTAGTATTGCTAGTTGTGCGGGGTGAAGTGGGGGTAGTGGTTGGAAATACAGTACAATCAGTTGCACCCAGGCAGTAAACAATGATAAATCTGTATAGAACGCCTTAAGGACCATGATAAATGACACTCCGGTGGATAGGCAAGCAAGCAACCCTAATCCAAAAAAGTTAGATTGTGATGTTAGGGGTTCTATGAGATCGTAAATAATACACAACCACCTTGATTGAACCCCGTTTATTCAATCCCACGATAATTATAAAATAATGCGCATTAAAGGTAAAATACATAATAAGCATAATATCGGATAAGGCGCTCATAGCCAGTTGCACTCACTGATCGGTAAACGATTGGCGAGGTTAAGCAACGCTTGGCGCGGTCAGTCTCTGGATGGGTGACCGCATAGTGGTATTTCAACTGAGCGTCTCCGTGCCTCGCATGGCACGTTAAATCGTCGGTCCCGGTTGTTGTCATTAGACAACAGTCGTTAAGCCAAGTCGGAGGCCTTTGGGCGGCTTGAACAACTCTGACACCAAGGGTAGCCACTAACCATACGAAATATATATATAATATATCGGATATCAATCTAAAGGAGTGTATACAATAGGGAAAATCCACTTAAAGAGCATACACATTAATTACATACGCTTCAAGATGATAAAAATTGTAGAACATATAAATTAATTTAATCCCTCCATATCCACTACAGACAGACAGACAGACAGAAAATATCTTGCCTCTGACCTAACAGTGACTAGAATGTATCAAGAATTTTACTGACAGTAAAATATGAAGGACCTTGCTGTTGACGAATAGATTTCTTATAACCACTACAGAAAAATTGTGAACGAATTACAATAGTTTTACAAAACTTGGACATGAAGAGTGTGAGGTGTGTGAAAAGCATTTTATTCACAATCCGGATTACAAGGAGAAAAGCCAAAGAAGTTATCAAGAGTGCCGAAATTACAAACGACAGGGCTAAAAGTACACAGTGGCCACAAAAAAATATATAGCGGAAGCATACAAAATAGATGTCGAAAAACAAAATAACGCTAATTTCAAACTGCCTATTTTGCAGCTGATTTGGAGATAGTGATTATGGTTCCACGTTTCAAAGAATTTAAAATAGTTTTTTTTGTGCCAGTAGGTATAAAAAAACAACACTACTCTTCAAACTTTTGCTGCGATACCTATGGCATAAAGTAATTTCTGTCCGCAAAATTAGTGATATAACAAGCTGTTTTAGAACTTGTTTACACGAAAATAGAGACTTAAAAAACGTCGTGATCTGATTAACAACTGTGCAGCCCAGAACAAAAACTGGACTTTGAAACGATTACTTAAAATACTTAGAGATAGGCCACACGTACATGGCCGCAGACGAATACCGTCACCAAGAGGAACAATCCCTGAAGAGGGAAAAACACATAAATTATGATTTAAATGACTTTCACCGATCAGTTCAATACTGCTCGGTGAAAGTCTAACACCAGAATAAATATTACCGTAAAAGTAATGAATGTGGAAGATTTTTGTCAGTTTGAAGACTGTTTCTTCATCGTATAAACTACAAAAATTCTTCTCCGCGGGCTTATTTTGGTGATTATGTGTGAGGTAAAATTCCGCACCCACGTCTCTCTTTACAAAACTGACTTCTATAATGAACAAGAATAATCACTTGACTTTCTGAGATAAAAAAAATGTCTAAATATACCAGATTACCACCTTTAAAACGAAATAACTATACTGTATAGAGGCATTACTCGAGAGCGCAAGTCGGCTATCATACAAAAACTGACACCCTTAATGCCAGACAACAGAAAATCGTGGTTTAATGTACCTACTCATAAAAATAGTGTTGACCTTACTCAAGTTTATGAAGACTGATTTACAAGTAGATAATTTCCTAAGCTATGATAATGATTCCTTCTTAGAATTAAGACCAATTTTGATAGTTATTAATATAATTTGTTTTTGAAAGAGTTTAAAATGTTATGTTACGAAAGCCACAGAGGCTTGTGATTTCTATTTTTGTTTATTTTATCTGAAAAATAAAAGACTGATTGTCATACCTACTTTGTGTTTTATTAGATAGAAGATGGTTATAAGTTAAAATGTTCTTCAGATTTAATATGGTGCGTGGGGGTTACTAAGCTGAAAAACCTAGTAACTAGTAACCCAATTTCACTAAGTAAGAGAAACGTTTCATAAATTACGCAGTTGAAAGGACGTACTCGTATCTAGCCAGAAACGTCTTTTCATTGCAGTATCACGTATTTTCTTGTATTTTTTTTAAATATAAAGAAAAAGAAAACTTAATTTATTTAATACATAACATGTATTTAATTACAATTTTCATCTATATTCTGATAGATCAAACATTAATCCACACGTTTGCACTACAAAATTCTAATGTTGTTTTTGTCCTTCCCACAGCGAATTTTTTAATTGAATAAATATGAAACATTTTTTTTCTCCGTTTTAAACTTTGGGTCGATAGATATGTCCCTTTTCCTTATGACGGCAATATTATAGTTCCTGACTTGATCTGCGGCGCAGGCGGCCGGGCTTTATCCTTCACAAGGGGGCTCCGCTATGCAGGCGCCTGGTACGATGCATGCCAAATTTTTACTATAACAGATAAAAAAAAATCCTACCCAATTCATGACTGCTTAGTAATTAAAGGTTTTATGTAGGAATATTTAATAATTTCTGTTCAATTTTGAACATCTGTGCTATGGCACAAATAAACAACCACGACCCAAAATCACAATTACACCATACCTTTTTTTTTTATTAGTGCCCTGTGGAATTTCTTCATGAACTTCTAGAGCCGCTCACTGGTGCCACGCCTATAAGCACATCTCGGAGAGGGTGATTGTAAAGGATCCCCCAAAGCGTCCCACGGCAGCGCGTGACCACATGCGTACTATACAGTCTTCTCTTGGGTCACTCGGTGTAGGCACGCAGATTCCCTAAACTACGCACCTGCGAACCCAGAGGTCCCCCGCCTTATAGCAACGGCAGGGGGTTTCAGGCGTATGTGAATTAGGTGCCAGGGCGTTTGTTACCGCGGCGCCGTCTCCTCCTTCTTCTTCTCCTCCTTCGATCTAGGATCGGCTCTCTCCCGATCACGATCTGCAGTCTCCTTCTGGAGCATGACGCTCTCACAGAAGGAGACTACTGCATTCCGGTTTTCGTGCTCGGCCAACATAGCCGACACTACTGCTGGCAGAGAGAGATCTTGCCCGATCCGATCGACCAGGATCCGCCGCTCGGCGGCCCACGCCTCGAGCGTGTGCTGTGCGGTGTCCTGGTCGCTATCAGAATGATTACAGCATACCTACTAGAGTATTTGCTGTAACAGCATATAATATATTTATAAAATATTTGGTTTTCCACGGTTCTGCGTAAGCATACAAACTGTGATTATGAAAGGCCGCTGCGTCGGCACAATTGGACACTAGCAAATACGCGTAGATGTGTACATAGTTTAAGACTAATATATAAGATGTTAATAATCTAAAATAAATCAGTCATTATGTTGAATCCGACTTTGACTCATTACCCGTCCACCCACTCTCACTGCGGCCAAGATACCTTTAACCGTCAGTAGGATCGGTCTTGTGAGCCTGCTTGACCGGCTGTGAGAAAACCATATCCAGACACACTCAGATCCCGCCCACCTACCGCCTGCTCCCTTAGATCTCCTGATAACTGGTTCCCCTGTCTTCAAAACTACAACATAGTAGGGCTAGGGATGTAGGGTATAACTAGGGACTTACGGTGTGGTAGTAAGTCAGATAGGGAGTTAGATTTAATTCGGGTACGGCCGTTGGTCAATAAACGTTGGCCCTCGCCCGTACAATGTCAGATAGTGAAATAGAGAAAAAATAATTCAGTGAAGCAGAAACACAGATATTAAAAAGATTTTTAAGAAAACGGAGTGGCATTGAATTGTCTATTGACAAAGGAGACTAGCAAACGCTCATACAACGCTAGACCCTGGATTGTAGTGATCGTTACATTTAAGAAAATTGGTGTAATAGGATATTTCACGAGTATTAAATAAAAAAATATAAAATCTCAATTGCGTTTAAGTAAAATCCTCGTTTTTGTGACGAGGTTAAGTATGGCAGTATGATCCAATAGCTATTATCGTTTATTTTATCACATAAATAATACCTATGCGTATCTATACATTTAATTAAGGAGTTGTTCGCAATATTCCAGTGAAATCGGTAACGAAAGAACTTTTTCTATCTATTTGCCACAAGTTCATAGACAATAGTATACGTTTCATTGAAATGTCACTGGTTTATTCATATTCATGTTATCTTCTTATTTTTTTCCAGTTTTTATAAAATTGTAAATCTCAAAGATAAATTTAGCGAAACAGAATATAAAAATATACACTTGTTTTTAGTTAAGCCTTCATTTCTGTAACACATATGACCCAATTTATTTTTTATTTTCTAAACCAGTTATCACAATGTAAAGTTCTTACTAGTTCCGTATACGCGATATCACTGTGTTGCGCCGACGCGATATACGTATTTACCTCAACACCGCATTGTGACTTAATACAAATAATAACACGCAGGGGACAACGACGATCAAACCTCAATACGGTTCGGATCCACACCTGTCTTCTACAAAGGATAAGGAATGGATTAACGTAAGGAAAAATAAGAACAAAAAAAGATGTAAATTAATCGGATAGGGATTCCTCACTGATATCTCAGGAAAGTAGAAGGTATAAAAAATCGTGTTGTTCAACGTGTATACTGAACTAAACATTAAACTCATTCCGCGAAGAAATGAAGGCCATGTATATCTTATTGACCACCACGAAAGAACAGCAGGATAAAAAATACACAAATATTCATTACCAAAATTAAAAAGGAGGTAATGGAAATTAAAACAAAAAACGGTAACATCGAAGATAGTGTGAAAACTTTAGAAGTCAAATACAGATAATTAGATCAGTCTCAACTAAATCTGATTAATGATACCCGTAAGAATGAAGTCAGAGTGAAGGATCTAATGCAAAAAGGGATATTTCAGGAAAAATACAATAAATTACTGGAGGATCGTATATAATGGTTGTAACAAAAGGAGCTGAAATATAACGTGGAATTAATTAATGTATACATGTATTAAGACATAGAAAAGGTATGGAAAATCAGAGGCGAAGGAATAAACACACCAGTAATAATAAAAATGCGTAACGAGGAAACTCACACTCAGTGGCTAAAAAGTCGGAAACAACGGTTGACGAACCACTCGATCTACAACAACGATGATGATACCCGCATTTACATTAATGAAAGTCGTCAAATGCGCCAACTGTTCTGGGCAACAAAACAAAAGTTAAAGGATGATTTCAAGTTTATATGGATACAAAACGGTAAAATTTAAATTAAAAAGCATGAGGATGAGAAAAAAATGTAATGCATAAATACATACCTGTAAGTTACGAGGACCGAGTCCGGAGGACCGAGGGCGAGTAAATATCTACATATACAAAACTAGTTACTGTAAAACAAAATACACCTCTTACTATGAAATATATTAATTATATACGTACATGAACTTTCAAGATACACTACATGGCATTATATATTCAAAATATGAATCTACACAATCTAAAAAACAATGGATAAATCATATAAGGAAACAATTTAATGAATTTGTTGTACTTTGTTGTACTTATAAAGGACTGCTTACCTAGATTGGATTTAATATGTTAAACAGAAATAAATATGTAAGAGGAGAAGGTTTATAATGTTGTATTCAAGACGATACGCGAGAGGTAATATTATCGGAGCGGCGAGTGACATCATGCATTGATCAAATATTTGTGCGAAGAGCGCGACCACGCGGCGAGTTGCACGCATACGTACTTACGACTAAAGTATCCGATCACTACTTAACGGGACTATCGATTGAAGTAGGTAAACTACCGATGCATTCTTGCTATCGCACGGTTCTAAACAATGAAGCGGTTAAAACCAAATTATATAATGTAGATTGGAACAGTTTTATACTAATTTTAGACGACTGTGCAACACTTTTAATAACATTTACAGCTCATCGAAATCAGAGAAGTTAATTTGAAACGGGGATCCAACAACTGGATTAATAATAAACTACAAAAATTACTAGAATACATGGATGCAGTGTTTAGAAAATGGAAAGTAATCCGAAAAACATGTCATTACGACTAGAATATCCTACATAAGCGACGAGGTAACGGTGACACTCGGCATTCCACAGGGTAGTATTCTAGCGCCTGCCTTATTTCAAATATATGTAAATGATCTCTGCAAGATTTCCTTTCCCTACACCAAAATATTTACCTATGCAGATGACACCGCGATCTTTACTTGGGGACCTAACTGGAACATAGTTAAGGAAAGAGCTGAATACTCCCTAAATAAGATTATGTCCTGGCTTTCACAGAATCTGCTCACGCTGAATCTTAATAAAACTAATTATATCCCTTTTTCCATTAGAACCAACACTAAACCCCCCCAGGACTACATGATCAAGGCCCACAATTGCGTAAATCGTGACCCCTGTTCATGTGAACATATTACACGTGTTACCTCCGCCAAATACCTGGGTGTGCAAATAGACGATGGACTGAAATGGGATAAACAGCTTCTTGTAGTCACCAGCAGAGTAAGGCACTTAATATATACACTTAAAATCCTTAAACAATCATGTCCTCCGGACTGCGAAGCTGGTTTACTTGGCCCTATGTCAGTCAATCATAGTATACTGCATTACGGTATGGGGCGGTGCTGCCAAATCAAGGTTCTTGGACCTGGAGAGAGCACAGCGAGCTGTGCTAAAAGTGATGACAGGGAAACCGTTCAAATTTCCTACAACCAAACTTTACTCAGATTGTCAAGTACAAGTATCAGTTCGCAAGCTTTATGTGCTTTTATCCATGGCCCGAAAGCATCGCGATATCGTGCCCCCAGGTCCTACTAAACGTACCAAAACTTCAGTCTGCACCACACATCAGTATCGAACAAGCTTTATAAGACGTCAATACTGTGTGCTAAGTTCTAAATTATATAATAATATTAATAAACACTTGAACATCGTTAGGTCCAGCAAACATGTACTTAAAAACAGGTTAACAAACTGGCTACAACAGCTAGACTACAAGAAGACGGAGGATCTTCTAACCTACATGGCCTAAATTTTTTAAATACACAAGCAACCATGCACTCACTCACTCATTCACACACACACCACATATATACACACACACACCACACATATGCACACTTCACACTTATACACACACCACACATATATACACATGCCGTTGTATAGTCACATTTATAAATCTCTAAATTCCTTTTACTGTATAATCTACTTTTATTTCACTAATTATAAGATTGTAATCCCCGATTATGCAATTACCAATGTTCCAGCGGGTGGGTGTCTCAGCCGTACACGGATGCTAATCATTAACCCAACCCTATCATATTCTAAGTCAATCTTTACAAGAATTATAAATTCGCCCCCTACTCCGTGTCCGGCAGAGGTACCTAGCCAAGAGGCTAGGTTGGAATTAACTTTAAAATGAAAGCAGCGACATCCGCTCATCCCAAACATGATACGACATGGCCGATACACTGCCCCCCGAAATACAGGCTAACCGCCTAGTTTGGGGGCCAGTGGACAAAATTCTGTACATTATTATTTTGTTTTAATGTTTTCCATGTACTGATGTATTTTTTTTTCTGAGCTTATAAATATTCTATAAAAAAATACACAAAATATCGAAATAAAGCAAATATTGTAATATCTTGCGCATATGTATTAAAGCAAAGAGGTTTTAATAATCACATATTGTTTTTCTTTGGGACTTCTTCATTGTCGTCTTTTGTCTTTTCTGATGTGTGTCACAAAATAAATTTCTATTCATGTTATAATGTTTTGTATTTCATTTAAACATTATATGTGAACGAGAATACAAATCCCGGGATTGGTATTCTCGTTCACATATAATGTTTAAATGAAATACAAAACATTATAACATGAATAATGCATGGTTCCTTTTAGATAGCGTAGTACTCTCTTTGCAGCTATCCAATGTTTTTCATCATAACAGTTGTTAAACTGGCTTAGCTGATTTACTGTGTGAGCAATGTCGGGCCTCGTGCACACTGCCAGATACATCAGTGATCCAATTAATGCTCGATATGGAATAGCTTCATTCAATTTATGATCAGGTTGCGGCTTCTCTAGACGCTGTCCTGAACCTGATACAGCTGGAGTGGCGACTGGCTTACAGTCCTCCATTCCGAAAGATCGTAGGATCTTTTCTATGTACCGCTCTTGGTCTAACTTAATCCCTTCACTATCCTGAGTTATACGTATTCCCAACATAAGCTCTGCTTTGCCTAGGTCTTTCATCTCAAATTTGTTGGCGAGATCTATCTTGACCTTCCGCAAGTCTTCAGCATCGTTCCAGAATAATAAAATATCATCAACATATACTGCAATGATGATGATTTTTCCTTCATTAAATCTGGTATAAACACAAGGTTCATTTTCAGATCTCTTGAACTGAAGTTTTATCAGTTCGTCATGAAGTCTTTTGTTCCATGCTCTCGGAGCTTGTTTAAGTCCGTACAGCGACCTCTGCAACAAACAAACGTGATTTTCTTTACCTTTCTCTTCAAAACCTTCAGGTTGCCTCATATAGACAACTTCGTCTAGATTTCCATTAAGAAAAGCTGTTTTCACGTCCATTTGGTCTACTTTTAGATTCATATGGACTGCTAATGCCATCAACGTCCTCAGTGAGCTATGCCTCACTACTGGCGAGAAAGTTTCAAAATAGTCAATGCCCCGCCTTTGACTAAAACCTCTTGCAACAAGACGAGCTTTATATCGCTTCTTTCTCCCCGTCTCTTCTTTTATTCTAAATATCCATTTAGAATCCACAACGTTGCAAGATTGTGGTAGCTCCACCAAAGTCCAAGTTTTATTTCTCTTCAGCGCTTCCAGCTCCTCCTTAATAGCAGCTCTCCACATTTCTTTGTCTCTTCTAGACATTGCCTCTTCGACACTCTGTGGATCATCTTCACCAGCGGTTGTTTGGTAAGTGATATAACCTGGAAAGTCTCTTTTCTTCCTTTCTCTAATAGGATATCTCCTTTCCACATGATGATCATCATCTTCCTTTTCATCAGATGTCATCCACTCTTCATCACTAACAACTTGATTCTCTGCTTCAATGCACTCCTGCACTGGCGGTTGCTCAATCTTCTCTTCTTTATTTTCAGTATCTCCTTGAAAATCTTCTTGAGCTTTTCTCAGGTGCAGACCTTCGTCTACATTCTTAGTCAAATTTTCTTCAAGACTGACTATCACATGCCCTTCATTCTTATTCTCTATAGGCTTCACACTGTTGAATTTTTTATTTTCGAAAAATACAACGTCCCTCGCCTTACTAAGTTGTCCGCTTGCCGGATCGATTAGTCGGTAAGCCTTTGACTCTCCGCAGATACCGACGTGAATAAGCTCTTTCGATTTTGGATCCCATTTCCTCCTTTTAGCGTCGGGGATATGTGCAAATGCTTTACATCCAAAAACTTTGATCATACTCAGATCTTGCTTCTTCCCCGTCCACGCTTCCTCTGGCGTTTTCCCTTTGACTGCGACTGTCGGAGACCTATTCTTTAAATAAACGGCATAATTTACGGCCTCGGCCCAGAAAGTTGTTTCCAATCCTGCCTCTTGAAGCATACTCCTAGCTTTTTCTACAATCGTTCGGTTTGCACGTTCTGCAACACCATTCTGCTCGGGCGTATACTCTACTGTAAGTTGGTGTAGGATTCCACAATCCTTCATCAACTTGTTCATCTGTCGGTTGACATACTCTTTGCCATTATCCGACCGAAGAATCTTCAGAGTCTTCCCAGATTGTTTTTCTACAAAAGTCTTGAACTCGTGAAACTTTTCAAATACTTCACTCTTATTATTATCGATATCACAGACCCTACTCCTATACCAAACACCTTACCTCCATTTGCACACCCAATCTCTATCTTTCGGCCACACATCCTGAAATCTCTCAGCCACTCTCTATTATTGGTCATGTGGTTAGTTGCTCCTGAATCAAGAATCCATTCTTGGTACTCTCCTGCCGTTGCAAGTCCAAGTGCTACTGAAGCATTCTTCTTGATTTTTGGATTTTCAGGGCAAACTTTTGCTTTATGTGGTCCATTACAGATAAAACATTTTATCATATGTGCCTTTCTTGGCACAGGTTTCTTTGCTTTACGATGTTTATCGGTTAGAAGTGCAGTATCATTGGTGCTGGTACTTAGACCTGAACTGTATGAAGCTTCCATCTGTAACAGCTTGGTCTTCACATAGTCTGTGGTCAACTCTACTCTTGAGTTTTCAATCGCAAGCCTCATCGGTTGAAAAGTTTCAGTCAAACCTTGTAACATCAACGTTGCTAATAACTCATCGTCAACCTCCTTACCGATGTCACTCAATTGCTGCGCTACTGACATCAGCTCGGTGACATAACTCCTAATTGATGTAAACTGTTCAAGCTTTAGGCTTACAAGCTTTGATAAAAGTCGGCATCTGTTATTTAATCCTTTATCCTCAAAAGCTGACCTTAAAGACTCCCACGCCTCCTTTGCCGTTTTTGCATGTCTTACGTGGATCAGGCAATGCGGTTTTATCATCAAGCATATCCTGGCTCTAGCTTTTTGGTCTCTTTTTAAGCCTAATACATCTGAACTCTCGGGTGTCGTCTGAGTGTACTCCCAAAGGTCGTCATGGATTAAGTACAGCTCTACCATAAACTTCCATGTGTTATAATTAGAGTTTCCGTCAAGTTTCTCTATAGACGTTAAGCTCATACCTGTATCATGTGGTTGCAATCTCTCCAGTCGCTCACCACTTGAAGTTGTACTTACAACTTTACCTTCAGTCGCCATAATAGGTAACAACTTTTTTCATTAAACATTGAATAGACTCGTGCTGGGCCCATAACCTGAACGGGATTGGTATTCTCGTTCACATATAATGTTTAAATGAAATACAAAACATTATAACATGAATAGAAATTTATTTTGTGACACACATCAGAAAAGACAAAAGACGACAATGAAGAAGTCCCAAAGAAAAACAATATGTGATTTATGTACCCGATTTAAAAACCAACCTATTAAGTGTGAGCACTATTGTAAAGAGAGGCTTTGTGGTAGTGTTTTCAAGGAAAGGTTTTCAGTTGTTGCGAGAAGATGGATGTAAGGTTACAGGTGATGTTGCACATACAGGTGTTGAGGAGAATGGTGTTTATAAACTAAAACTCTGTTCACAGGAAATCGCACTAGCTTCGACTATCAGTGAAGATATGGAGTTGTGGCATAGGCGTATGGGGCACCTTGGCATACGTAACCTTACATTGTTGAGAGACAAATTAGCCACAGGAGTAAGTTTTCCTAACACTTCAACTAACTTAGAGTGTACAGCGTGTTTAATGGGGAAACAAACGAAACAACCGTTTCAGAGAGGTCGTGCGAATAGGGCTAAAGAAGTTCTCGGATTAGTTCATTCTGATGTTTGTGGACCAATGGGTGAAAATTCACTCAGTGGATACAAATACTTCTTGACTTTCATTGATGATTTCACGCGTAAAACTTTCGTGTATTTCCTCAAGAATAAGAGTGAAGTATTTGAAAAGTTTCACGAGTTCAAGACTTTTGTAGAAAAACAATCTGGGAAGACTCTGAAGATTCTTCGGTCGGATAATGGCAAAGAGTATGTCAACCGACAGATGAACAAGTTGATGAAGGATTGTGGAATCCTACACCAACTTACAGTAGAGTATACGCCCGAGCAGAATGGTGTTGCAGAACGTGCAAACCGAACGATTGTAGAAAAAGCTAGGAGTATGCTTCAAGAGGCAGGATTGGAAACAACTTTCTGGGCCGAGGCCGTAAATTATGCCGTTTATTTAAAGAATAGGTCTCCGACAGTCGCAGTCAAAGGGAAAACGCCAGAGGAAGCGTGGACGGGGAAGAAGCAAGATCTGAGTATGATCAAAGTTTTTGGATGTAAAGCATTTGCACATATCCCCGACGCTAAAAGGAGGAAATGGGATCCAAAATCGAAAGAGCTTATTCACGTCGGTATCTGCGGAGAGTCAAAGGCTTACCGACTAATCGATCCGGCAAGCGGACAACTTAGTAAGGCGAGGGACGTTGTATTTTTCGAAAATAAAAAATTCAACAGTGTGAAGCCTATAGAGAATAAGAATGAAGGGCATATGATAGTCAGTCTTGAAGAAAATTTGACTAAGAATGTAGACGAAGGTCTGCACCTGAGAAAAGCTCAAGAAGATTTTCAAGGAGATACTGAAAATAAAGAAGAGAAGATTGAGCAACCGCCAGTGCAGGAGTGCATTGAAGCAGAGAATCAAGTTGTTAGTGATGAAGAGTGGATGACATCTGATGAAAAGGAAGATGATGATCATCATGTGGAAAGGAGATATCCTATTAGAGAAAGGAAGAAAAGAGACTTTCCAGGTTATATCACTTACCAAACAACCGCTGGTGAAGATGATCCACAGAGTGTCGAAGAGGCAATGTCTAGAAGAGACAAAGAAATGTGGAGAGCTGCTATTAAGGAGGAGCTGGAAGCGCTGAAGAGAAATAAAACTTGGACTTTGGTGGAGCTACCACAATCTTGCAACGTTGTGGATTCTAAATGGATATTTAGAATAAAAGAAGAGACGGGGAGAAAGAAGCGATATAAAGCTCGTCTTGTTGCAAGAGGTTTTAGTCAAAGGCGGGGGCATTGACTATTTTGAAACTTTCTCGCCAGTAGTGAGGCATAGCTCACTGAGGACGTTGATGGCATTAGCAGTCCATATGAATCTAAAAGTAGACCAAATGGACGTGAAAACAGCTTTTCTTAATGGAAATCTAGACGAAGTTGTCTATATGAGGCAACCTGAAGGTTTTGAAGAGAAAGGTAAAGAAAATCACGTTTGTTTGTTGCAGAGGTCGCTGTACGGACTTAAACAAGCTCCGAGAGCATGGAACAAAAGACTTCATGACGAACTGATAAAACTTCAGTTCAAGAGATCTGAAAATGAACCTTGTGTTTATACCAGATTTAATGAAGGAAAAATCATCATCATTGCAGTATATGTTGATGATATTTTATTATTCTGGAACGATGCTGAAGACTTGCGGAAGGTCAAGATAGATCTCGCCAACAAATTTGAGATGAAAGACCTAGGCAAAGCAGAGCTTATGTTGGGAATACGTATAACTCAGGATAGTGAAGGGATTAAGTTAGACCAAGAGCGGTACATAGAAAAGATCCTACGATCTTTCGGAATGGAGGACTGTAAGCCAGTCGCCACTCCAGCTGTATCAGGTTCAGGACAGCGTCTAGAGAAGCCGCAACCTGATCATAAATTGAATGAAGCTATTCCATATCGAGCATTAATTGGATCACTGATGTATCTGGCAGTGTGCACGAGGCCCGACATTGCTCACACAGTAAATCAGCTAAGCCAGTTTAACAACTGTTATGATGAAAAACATTGGATAGCTGCAAAGAGAGTACTACGCTATCTAAAAGGAACCATGCATTATTCATTGAGATACACGAGAGGTAATCGACAAGAACTTGTTGTAGGATATGCAGATGCAGATCATGCTGGAGACTATGATCGTAAATCTAATTCAGGGTGGTTGTTCTTGTCTCAAGGAGGAGCGATTTCTTGGGAGAGCAAGAAACAAAGAACAATTGCTTTATCAACTGCGGAGGCAGAATATATTTCACTATCTGAGGCTGCAAAGGAAGCGGTATTCCTTCGCAGGTTTATAGCAGAGATGGGGCGAGAATCAATTACGCTACCATCAATTACTATATTCACTGATAGTCAGTCGGCTATGGCGATAGCTAAAAACCCAGTGCACCACCAACGTACGAAGCACGTGGATGTGCGATATCACTTTGTCAGAGAGGCAATAGAGAAAGGTGATCTACAATTAAGGTACAAGGAGACAGCGCGGATGGTAGCGGATGTTCTGACCAAGGCGTTGTTAAGACAGAAGTATGAGTGGTGTGTGAGTAGTATGGGGTTGAGATGATGATGAGTGATGAGAGGAGTGCCAGGAGATATGAGATTAAGGAGGAGTATTAAAGCAAAGAGGTTTTAATAATCACATATTGTTTTTCTTTGGGACTTCTTCATTGTCGTCTTTTGTCTTTTCTGATGTGTGTCACAAAATAAATTTCTATTCATGTTATAATGTTTTGTATTCCATTTAAACATTATATGTGAACGAGAATACCAATCCCGTTCAATATGCGACAAGAGATCAATAATTGTATCGGAGATAAGCGAAAGGTATTATGGCTATGGTATGGTAAAGGTATGGGCTATATGAATAAGTGGCTTGGCAGAACAAAGGTAAATGTAGATTATGTAATACAAAAGCATTTCATAACAGGTAACGAAAACATGGATAGCATAATTATGTAACAATTTTTGTCAAACATTTACTAAAGAAATAGGCATATTTTGTGTCTGTGCCTTCGCTTGACCCTTATGAGATTAACCTTGCTTACCACACTATTCAAGACCTACCATCCGCTCCCCTTCGGCGCGCGGCGACGACACATCGTCGTCCCACCGCACTCCGCAGCGCCGGCCGCCCGCTTTGCGCCGGCTAGTTTGCTAGCGCTTCAGTACGCTTTTGCTGTCACACATTCACAGAACACTATATACCACACACATTGCGGGCGTGCATTCTTGCTCACGCTGCCCGCGCAATCTATTATTACTATAATAAAATCGTAGAGAGACAAAAACTGTACAATGAATATTTTTTGAAAAAAGTCATTGCCCCGTGTTCCAGGAACGAGACTGATGCCAAAACTGCAATTTTTAGAATTTCTGTCTATTTGTCTGTTTCTATGTTGGGTGTTACCGGTAAAACTACACAATAGAATTCGTTGAAATTTGGCAAAAATGTCCGTTACTATCCAAGGATGGATCTAGAATACAAATCATCACGCTTTTGTACATGGGAGGTGAGTATTATAACAATATGTCTACAAATTTTTGTTTTACGGCGAACATTATGAAACAATCACACAAGTGAACACATTCCTTTTGAGCAATTATTTTTTAACTGGTGTAGAATACTTTCGAGTTGGTCCCATATAAATTTCATTACATTTGATTGAGTAGTTTTTTAACCACCTTCAATAAACAGGTTAATTTGAATGCACACTTATCTAGATGATGTCTTAATAGTTTCGATTCCTCTCAGATCAGATAACCGATTTGAGTCATTACTATTTTTAGTGTTATATACTGATACCAAATTGGAAAAAGGTCTTACATTTATTTACACTAAAAAGAAACAAATAAACCCTTTTAACCAAAAATATTAATTTCGGCCGAATTAAGTCCACTGCTGGACACAGGCCTCCCCCAAAGATCACCACAACAACCGATATGGGTGTGTTGTGGGCTCATTGGGGGGTATGCCATAATCGCCACGCTTGGCAGACGGGTTCTCGGGTCCTCCGGCTAATCCCTTAGTCGACTTTTACAACACCCACGTGAGGAGATGGGGTAACCTTACCTACGATATTTTATTTATATCTGAAATATTTGAACAATCGCCGATTCTTACGGATACGTGTTGATTAATTTTGTTTGATTTGGATGTTATTGACATCGGATTCAAAGGGGAATTTTACATGCCTCCTAGAAAGACGAATATCTTTCGAAGCTCCAGTGCAATGCTCTGTGCATGTTTAGTAGCAAACTGAGCCTCACGATCAACTGCAGTTTTGAGAGATCGAATTAGCCTTTGCATCTTAAAAGCCCATGAACTTTGAAAGATATTCCTCTTTAACTGCGGAAAGCAGCACGCAGCGCCAGTCGCGGTTAGGTACCCAATGGGTTGTCATTGGTGCCTCTCGATTACAAGATAGAAATGAAGGACATGAAGCACGTCTCGCAAGCGATTGGAAGCGCCATGCTGCATCGCGAGCCTCAGAGACTTACACCCAGTGTGAATCGCAATCGAGCTCGCAGAGTATCTACACTGCGACGTCTCTAGAAAATGGCTTGCGAATTTATTTCAATTCTGAAAATGTCATAGAGCGCTTAGAAAATCCGCGTCAAACTACGGTATTCGTATTTTTTCAACTGTGCGAAGAGGATCCTCTTCGTTCGCCAAATCGCCAGTGATTGGACTGTTAATACTGGGCGGAAAAGGGCAAGCTACATTTTATGAAAGTTATTGATGATGACACCCAGTGCCACGTGGGAAGCGTTACCAAACAAAAGACAAAAGCGCATGGTTTGGCACTCGGCAGGCTGGGCTGGATGCAATATGCGGTAGGCCTATGGGTCGTGTCATTCGGAAATATATCATGATCTCTCTACACCTATACAAGTTCCTAATAAAAGCTCCAGGTCATTATTGCATGTTTTCAGTAGCATGATATACATTTCTAAATTCCACGCGTGCGAAGCCGCGGGCAAAAGCTAGTTACTAAATATATTATTTATGAGTCTTAACCTATAACTTGTGCCTAAACCAATAACTAAAGACTTTAGTGTTATTCTAGTGCAATGGATAATGATTTCCAGGTATGAAATGTTTCCTTTAAAATATATTTGGTATAGGCATAATATAATCCCAGTACTAATATTTTTAGATTGTTACAATTTCATTGAAATAGTTATTGATTTTAATTTATTAAACTTTGTTTGTGTTTTAGATGTATTAGTTACTCGAGCGTCTCATACCTCAGTAGCATACATATTTTACAGTAAGTATAAAAAAAACTCACGGTAATTACCTAATGACCCCGAAAGGCTGCGAGCCCGTGCTCAGTCTTCCATATTTTGCCTTCTAGTTGTTTTGATGTGATTTGACTGATTAGTCCTACAAATTATTTAGTTACCTATCATAAGAATGATTATCTTTTGTTCCTAAGTGTTGATCTCATTATCATAATATATCTTACGAGGTTACCTCGAAAATTTCTAATGTAGATTTTCTAGAATGTTTAATTGATGTAGGTTAATAAAAAAGTTTCAAAATTCTATTAAAAAACAAAAAGTTTATAAAACAAACATTTGTCTTAGGAAGGAACGTGTTCATTTAATAAATGAATTAAATAATTGTCACAATGAACTTGAACTATGTAGGAATGCATATTATACTGACACACTTCGCCTGCAGAAGGAGCTAATTCACAAGGAAACTATGTTAAAGGATATTTTTACCAAGTATGAAGCATCCCAAAATGAGCTGACTAAGCGCTTGCTGGAGGCCAGTGAGCTGGTGGATTTAGTAGGGTATAATGCAGAGAGATATGTGTCACTGACAAATAACCTGTCTTGCAGCTGTGCCCGCTCTCTACCACTTTCAGAGCCCCAATCTGTTGCACCTTCACCTGAGTTACCACCTTTACCTGAGTTACCTCTACCTGTAGGGAACTGTGCCAATATAGCTAATCAGAGTAAATGTTACTTAAATAATACTACATAATTTTTTTCAGATAAACTAGGTAAAGGCTTTGGCAGATTACTCAGCCAGTATTCTGAAAAGCCTGTAATAAATACTTGTTTACCTGGTGCTAGCTACAATAAATTGTTACTTAATATTAAAATGACTAGTCTTAACTCTACATCCACAGCCATATTGTTGTGTGGAGATAGTTTAACAGTTACCAAGAAAGACATTTTAGAAGGTGTAGAATTGATGTTAGGTATTAATGAAAAAAGTAATTGTAAATTTATTATCTGTGCCCTACCATACTCAGCAACCTTGACTCAGTCACAAAATAGAAATATCTATGACCTTAATATGTTTATTTTTAATATTACTTGTCGTCATAGTGACACTATTTTATATTTTGACACAAATAAATTCATTTATAATTTTAAATTGACAAAAGATACAATGTATCTGCCAACTAGTTGTAGAAGACTAATTGCTAAACTCTTAGCATATAATATACCAACAGACACAGGTACCTGTGCTGTACCTAAGGTTATTATTAGTGTTAGTAATAATATTACCATTGACACACCTTGTAGTTTAAACTACAATGTGGGACAACGGGTGGGCTGCATCAGTTGAATGTTGTACATCAAAACATGCAGGGTCTGTCCGGCAAGGAGCTAGAATTAAGTTTATTGATGGAAAACTGTAATGTTCAGATTTTATGCTTAACTGAACATTGGTTAAAAAGCCATGAAATTTTGTTTGTCAATAATGACAATTATTCTGTGCAAAGTGCGTTTGTAAGAAAGAGTGCAATTCGCGGTGGATCATTGGTAATTGTATCTAATAAGCTCAAATGTAAAGCGCGTTTAGATTTACTCAGTCTGTCTGTCTATCGAGCGCACTGTTGAGTTGTCTTGTGTTGAACTCGAGCTATACATTATTATTTGCGTATATCGACCCCCCTTAAGTGATTTCAATTTATTTGAATCGGTGATGGAAGATATACTTACAAAAATAAAAGCCAGTAAGAAAAAGTTAATAGTATGTGGAGATTTTAATGTTAACATTTTAGACGTTTCCCCAACTAGTATTCGACTAGTTAACCTCTTTAAATCGTTTAACTTAAGTAACTTATTTTTTGAACCAACCAGAATTACAGCATTTTCTGCCACTTGTCTGGATAATATATATAGTGATTGTGATGCTACAAACAAATTAATTATAAGTGATTTGACGTCTGACCACTGTGGACAAATAGCGAGTTTTCCCAATATTCACATAAAATAGTATGCGGGCCGTAGACATTTAGTAAATGTAATCGATTTAGGAATAATGTAGCCTCTAAAATTAAACCTTCAATATTGGAGCATAATAATCCGAATGACATTTATAAAGCTCTTTTCAATGTTGTAAAAAAGGAATTTGAAACTACTTTTAAAACAAAAACAATAAATATAAAAAGTACTACTGCTCCTTTCAATCAATGGGCCACTGAAGGTATATATAAAAGTAGAGCAAAACTATACGAGTTATATGGTATGAAAAAATACAAGTTTGATGCTCCGTTTCTAGACTATGTTAGGAATTACTCTAAAATATTTAAAAAGGTTTGCTCTTTGGCAAAGTCGAAATTTATTAGTGATAAAATCAAACAATCGCCTAACATAGTAAAAGCTACATGGAAAGTTATTAATAATGAAATGGGCAAGTCACTTAGACATGACAAACTTTTTGAGATTATCCACGATGATAAGTTAGTTAGCAAAGGTCATGATGTAGCTCAGGCCTTTAATCAGTTCTTTGCCAACATACCTATAACTACGACTCGTTCCTTAAAGTCATGTTCAACTGCCGCTGAAAAATTATTGCATGACAGCGTGTCGGAATGTAGTACCTCTTTCAGATTTGAACATATTACACCACATGAGGTAATTAACGTCTTTAAGTCACTTAACCTTAAAAATACTGGTGACTTTTGGGGAATTTCTATTAGACTAATAAATAATATAATTGATATTGTTGCCCCTTATCTTGCTGTTACTTTTAATAAATGTGTCGATTTAGGATTTTTTCCTGATCTTATGAAGTATAGTAAAGTCATTCCTTTATTTAAATCTGGTTCCAAAAGTGACATAGGGAATTTTAGGCCGATATCCATCTTACCAGCATTCAGCAAAATATTTGAAAAGTTAATTCTCAAGCAGCTACTTAGACATTTTAATATAAATAGCCTACTTCATAATGAACAGTATGGTTTTACAAAAGGTCGTTCAACGACCGATGCAGGGGTAGCTCTAATTAAACATATTTATAATGCATGGGAGGACTCGAAGAATGCAATTGGAGTGTTCTGTGATCTTTCGAAAGCATTCGATTGCGTGCACCATGACACTCTTATACGAAAATTTCGTCATTATGGTGTCCATAATGTAGCACTTCGTGTAATTAAATCTTATCTGGATCAAAGGGTTCAGTGTGTCGAGATAAATGGAGAAAAATCTGCCGGACTACCCGTTAAATTAGGCGTGCCTCAAGGCTCGATACTAGGGCCGTTCTTGTTCTTAGTATACATCAACGATTTGCCGTACTTCCTGAGGGAAATTTGTGACGTTGTACTGTTTGCAGATGATACCTCCCTTATTTTTAAGGTAGAGAGAAATAGACAACATTTTGACGAAGTGAACAGTGCTCTGTCTCAGGTTACACATTGGTTTACGGCAGTCATTCCTAACGTGGGCGATAACGCCCCCTTGTGGGCGCTGCAGGCCTAAAGGGGGGCGGTAAGAGACCCAGAAAAAAAGGGGGCATTGTGTAGGGCTTTGGGGTCGATTTATAATTTCATCTACCTAGCTAGGAAGACTCTTAGACACCGACTGAGCTCTCGACTCTCGACTACATCTTGTGAACATCAACTAATATTAATTAAGATATAGCTCAAACTCGGTTCGATATAAAAGACCGCGGGCAATCATGTTTTAACAAGTTTTTGTTAAATAATCCGAATTGTACATTCCTATACCAATCGGCTGGTTCTATAATACTTGTTCTTGCTTGTCGAGTACGATTGGGCGTCGAATGAGATAAACGAGTTTATGCACGTTTGTCTTATTCCTGTTGGTGCGTGCTGCTTATGCAATCCTATATAAACGACGTAAATTTATTTCATTTTCATTTGCGGTTTCGCGCATAATAGATAAGCAGTACTTGATTTCAACACTTACGTATTTCTTAAAACAAAACAATGTCGGAAGTAAAAAAGAAGAGACGGCAATACTCTGCGGAATATATTAAATTCGGATTTATTGAAAATCCCACAAACCCGTCGTCGCCTTTGTGTCTTCTATGTCTAAAAACATTTTCGAACGAAGCAATGAAGCCTTCAAGACTGCAAGATCATTTGAATAAAATGCATCCAGATAAGACAGAAAAGAATGTAGCATATTTTCAAGACCTAGAGAAGAAGCATAATACTCAGCCAAGTGTATCAAAACTATTTTCGGCGGCTGCTAAGCAAGATGACGACGGACTTCGAGCTTCGTACAATATCTCTTTGTTAATTGCTCAAAAAGGCAAACCACACAACATCGGAGAAGAGTTAATTTTGCCAGCAATAAAGGAAGTAATAACTACTGTGCTTCATAAACCGGCCGCAGATATTATCCGAAAAATTCCTTTGAGTAATAATTCTGTGCAAAGACGAATTGATGAAATGGCTGAAAACATTGAAGAATCATTGTGCAATCATCTGAGGACTAGTCAATTCTCAATTCAGCTCGATGAGTCCACTTTACCAACTAATGAAGCGTTGTTGCTATCTTACGTGAGGTTTATTAAAGATGAGAAAATACGTGAAGAACTATTTGTTTGCCAGAAATTTGGAGACAGATACAAAAGGCGAAACCATATTCAATACATTGGAAAAGTTTTGTGAAGAGAAAGAGATTCCTTTGAAAAATATTATATCAGTTGCTACGGATGGCGCTCCGGCTATGACAGGGCGCCATAAAGGCTTCATAGCATACTTAAAGAATAAAATTCCAGAACCCCTTGCTATACATTGCGTTATTCATAGACAACATTTGGTTGCTAGAAACTTAAGTGAACGACTATTTCAATCACTGCAATATGTCATCAAAGCAGTCAATAAAATCCGTAGCAGCTCTTTGAATGATAGATTATTTCATCAGCTTTGTGTTACTAATGACGAAGATTTTAACCGTTTGTTGCTTCATACTGAAGTTTGTTGGCTGTCAAGAGGCAATTGTCTGATTCGATTTTACAACCTGTTTGACTCTATGATAGAGTTCTTGGAAACTAAAGATACAGAACTGCGCAACAAGCTCATAACATCAAAGAATGATATAGCTTACATGACAGACCTGTATAAAATGTTCAACGACATGAACCTCCAACTGCAAGGCGATGAACTAAATTTAATTAAAACAAAAAATGTCGTTGCTGCTTTCGCAGCCAAACTGCTTCTGCACAAAAAGAATATTGGCAGACGTGAGTTTCACAATTTTCCGAATTTATCAGTATACTGCAGTAACGACGACTTGTTTGCCTACTGCCAACATTTGGAAAACCTCCACATTGACTTCACCGAACGATACCAGGACATTTTAAACTTGGAAATACCAGACTGGGTGTTGGATTCGTTTTCAAATGTCAACACAGCAATGTCACCTCAGCGGGAAGAAGAACTTATAGAATTGACAACAAACGAAGAAATAAAAATCAAGTTCAAAAATGGATATCAAGAATTTTGGCTACAAAAACCGATCCCGCAATTGTACCCTGGATTGTGGTCAATTGTTCAACGATTTTTGATAGCATTCCCATCGTCATATTTGTGTGAACGTGGATTTAGTGCTGTGGCAACGCTGCTTACTAAAACGAGAAATCGTTTGCGTGTTACCGAACGTGGCGACTTGCGGCTGTTTTTGAGTAAATTGGAACCTGATATCTACGAACTTATTGAACAGCATCAGATTCAACCTTCACATTAGTTTTTAAATAAGAATTGATTATGTTTGTTTTATTTTCAATAAAAGATACTCTGTCCGAATACTATAAATTTGCGTTTCAATAATCAGTTATAAGTACTTAGAAAAAGGGGGGCGTTAAAAAATAATTTATTCTTAAAGTGGGCAGTAGACAAAAAAAGGTTGGGAACCCCTGGTTTACGGTAAATAACTTAGTACTAAATGCCAAGAAGACGAAGTGTATTAAATTCGCAATGCCGAATGTAAAAGATCTAGGACCCAACATTGTTCTCAATAATGAGGTACTCGAAAATGTAGATACCACAATGTTTCTGGGTATTACAATAGATAAAAGACTCCAGTGGGGCGCTCAAGTGTCTTGTCTCGCAGGAAAGCTCAGCTCTGCTGCTTATGCAGTCCGAAAAGTTAGGCAACTTACTGACGTGGACACAGCTCGGTTGGTTTATTTTGGCTATTTTCATAGTATCATGTCCTACGGAATTCTGTTATGGGGCAAAGCTGCAGACATTGAAAGTGTCTTCATTCTGCAGAAACGAGCTGTTCGAGCTATATATCAGTTAGGCGCAAGGGTTTCTCTGAGAGATTATTTCAAAAATATCAATATTCTCACTGTTGCATCACAATTTATTTTTACTAACATAATATATATTAGGCAAAATATAAGTTCCTACGTCAAAAATAGTGACGTCCATAATGTCAATACACGAAATAGACATAAATTATGCGTTCCTTACCACAGATTACACAGAGTGCATGGTTCGTTTGTAGGGCTTGGCATTCGCGTTTACAATAAACTACCCCATCGTTTACTAGAGTTACCATTTAGTTCATTTAAAACTAATGTTAAATCTATACTTATTCAAAAAGCATACTATACCGTAAACGATTATTTAGATGATAAAAATTGTTGGTCGCTGTGTCCAGCACAAGACAATCTCATATAACATGTACAGAGTGAGTTGAATTCAGTGAATATTATATTATTCAAACATTTGTTTTTCTTTCAACCTTGACATTTTTTTGTAAGCATTTCTTACCATTTGTTTAATAACTTTTGATATTTAATATGATTGCAAGTGTTGCAACGTGCAATCAAAGGTTTAAATCTTCGTTTAAAAATTGGAATTCATTATATTATTAATGTAAAATAATAACATGATAGTTGACATAACTCATTATTTTGATGTTATTTACTTATAAATTGCATTTTTTATGTTATTTACTTATAATTAATAACTTGACATTTGACTTGACTCTGTTGAATTTACATTTTTTACGAATTTTCATTTTTTATGTTATTTAATAACTTTGATTAATTTGAATTAATTAATTGAAAAATTCATATTTTTTTATGTTATTTACTTATATTATGGCATTGATTGAACATAAGTTATTGTTAATATTGTTTATTGGACACATTCATACAAAACTGTAAATGTGTGAGCATCATGTAGCCACCAATGTTATTTTTGTTACTTATATTGATTGTTTTTTGCCTGGCTGTATTGGTCTGTCATGCTCACTACAATGTCTTGCTGGTGGTGGCGTCGTGTATTGGGTCGTTCGGTTCCCTACAATATGGTTGAGCTAAGCGATGCTGATGCATGCGTCATGCTCGTGAACGGGTGCCGTCTGTTGGGACTGGTCAGCCGTTAACTGCCACGGCAAATAAACTATTATTATTATATTATTGTCTAACACATTGACCTACATTTTTCTCGGTATATGTTTTACAATATTTTGTATTAATCAACATTGTATTCTCAATTATTTTAAAAGAGTATCCATGGAGTTTCTTGCCGGCTCTTCTCCACGAGATCAACTATTTGGAACCGTGCAACTTAGATTCTGACGTTTCATAAGTGCCAATATTTATATATGCCGTGTGGTGCCGGCTCAGAATGCCACCACCCCATCTCCTCCCATGGGTGTCGTAAAAGTCGACTAATGGATTAGCCGGAGGATGGGCAGCAGCGTCCTTCGAGTACATTAACAACTCAACTGCGATCGCCAACCCGTCTGCCAAGCGTGGCGATTATGGCAAAACCCCCCAATGAGCCCACAACACATCCATATCGGTCGTTGTGGACATCTTTAGGGGAGGCCTGTGTCCAGCAGTGGACTTCATTCGGCCGAAATGATGAATATTTGGTTTATTTGAAATAAAATACTTTGACTTTGACTTTGATAATGTTATGTTGATTATATTCTTTTTTTTAACTTACAAAAATAAATTTAATCTTCACAACCTTAGGGTTACACAGTCACAGTACGCCGGCAGAATATAAACACTTCTCATAAGATATGCAAAGCGAAGCTTCGGCAAGACCCAAAATAAATGTTTTTAATCCTTCGGGGGAAAAACATCAATATTTTGTGTCTGTGCCTTCGCTTGACCATCAGTTTGAAGACCTAGCCAGCTTAAAAAGGTACTGAAGCGCTAGCGAACGAGCCGGCGCAAAGCGGGCAGCCGGCGTTGCGGAGTGCGGGAGGGACGACGATGTGTCGTCGCCGCGCGCCGAAGGGGAGCGGATGGTAGGTCTGGAATAGTGTGGTAAGCAAGGTTAATCTCATAAGGGTCCAGCGAAGGCACAGACCCAAAATAAATGTTTTTAACCCTTCGGGGGAAAATCATCAATATTAAAACAAAAGCATATATGTAATCTTTTATTATATGAATCTTTTAAAGAAAGTGATGTCAGTTTCGATTTAAAAAGGTCTGCCCTAGAGATATATGTATAATAATAGATAATTTGAACTGTAGCAAGTCCCCTTGGTTCGATGGCATCCGAGTTAACGATACAAACATTATAAAGCAAAATGTATGCCAAATCATTGCGCATTTTATCAACTTAAGTACAGGTCAAGAAGTATATCCTAATGAATTAAAGATTTCAATAATAAGACCAACATACAAACAGGCAAAATACAAAGAATATACAAATTATAGCCCTATCGCGATATTAAGTGTAATAAATATAGTGGTTGAAAAGGTTGTGGGGAACTCGTATATATTTACTTTTATGTATACATATACTTCATACCTATATATAATAATACTAACACAATAATACTTTCTATAATATTATACATGTACACAGGATGAGCCATAAGGGTGTTGGCGGTTTCAATATTCAATTAAAAAAGAACTACGAAACATAACAAAAATATATTTGTATTTTAAAAAAGTTGAAACAGGAATTTTAAGACCTAAAAATAATGTTGTCCAAATGACTTCCCTCGGCTGCTTGGCACATTTGGAACCGAAGTCGCAAATTTTGGAAAACTCGTTTCCCTTTCCTTTCCTGAATAATATTCCTCTTCAGCTGCTCTAAATTTCTTTTCTTATCTTTCTTTTTTAAAAAAACCGTTGCCCCACACTAGGATTTCTCCTGTGTCGTGGGTGCGTTTACAGACACAAATTCCACACACAATACACCCAGACCCGGAACAACTACCTGCAGATGGTACAAATATTTGTTCCGTGCGGGAATCGAACCCACGACCCGGTGCGCAGCAGCCGACTGCATCAGCCACTGCACCAACCGTGCCGTCAAATTGGTCGGATTCGGGTGGCCTCACTGCGAGCCGTGTGACGTAGACGCTAGCACATTCCACAGCGCACATGCAGACGACGCGTGATCAAGCATGCAAGTACTGTGCGAACGAATTACGCTCGCCCCTCTCACCAGTCACAATCTGAGCTTGCTGTTGTTGTTGTGGCGTATGTCTAACCGCTATTACCAAGTCTTCAAAACTATAACATATATGTTATATTTCATAAACAAGGAACAAAATCGTGAGTTGGTTTATTTATTTACACACCATACGCCTAAACTGGTGACCCCGAACGAACATTTAAAAAATGAGCAGTGAAGACAGTGACATGGGGCGCGTTTCCACTGACCGCGATCATACGTCATCGGAGTTATTTAGAGTCGGTGTTAGGATAGCAGCCCTTCTGGCCTGAAAAACCATTAATATGGTTCTGCCAAATAGAGGGCAAAGCTGGCCAGGATCACCGATGATGACACGAAATTTCACTACGTTCGCGATAAGCAATACTCAGTGGAAGTGAGGATGTCATTACAACGCCACCTACTCCAGGCAAGAATGATAAGCTAAAAAGTGAGCCAAATAAATGCTTGTCTGTGTCCAAAGAAAGAAAGACTTCTTCATTCGAAAGAATTGGGTGATCAGAAACCGTCCCAATTCTTACGGCATTTACAGCACTTGGCAGGACCTACAATGCCAGAGGACTTTCTGAGGACCATCTGGACGAGCCGTTTACCAGATAATCTGCAGACCATCATCGCATCACAAATGAGCCTATCCTTGCCTGAACTTGCTGATTTAGCTGATAGGGTTCACGACTTAGCGCCTGCTTCTCCACAAGTCGCATCAACGTCCATTTCCAGAAAGGAATCTTCCTCAAACATGATGTGCCTTATCTTGGCACTGACGAGGAAAGTTGATGCTCTCACCTCGGAAGTACATAGACGATCCCGTGCCCGTACAAGACAGAGTTCAACCAACCGAAGACGCACACCTCCGAAGCGATCTCATTCCAATTACAAGTTACCAATGTGTTGCTATCACTTCAAGTTCGGCAGCGAAGCTAAACGCTGTGTGCATCCATGCGACTGCAAGTCGGAAAACGCTCAGGGCAGTCGGGAATGGCGACTGAAGATTGACCTTCTACAACTGGTCACCTGCTCGTGACAGACCGTTGGTCGAAAGTCCCGCGGCGAAGGCGCGCCTCCAGGGGCGTTGGACAGGCTGAGGCGGCTAGCTCGGCGGCGCGCACTTGGAAATTGGCGTCACCGCCTGCGGATGCAGTGTGCGATCAAGCGCGTCGTGGAGGCCGTCCTGCCGCTCTTTGGAGCCTGGCTCAGAAAGAGCGAGCGCGTACCACCTGACGCAGGTGCTCACCGGGCATGGTTGTTTTGGTGCGTACCTGCCCAGGACAGGACGTGAGGACACGGCACAGTACCACCATTGTGATAGCGACCAGGACACCGCATAGCACACGCTCGAGGTGTGCTATGCGCTGTCACAAAAACGAAGATTTTACTTAAACGCAATTGAGTTTTTTATTTTTTTATTAAATCCTCGTGAAATACCCTTACACCATACCATTTTCTTAAATTTAACGATCACTCCAATCCAGGGTCTAGCGTTGTATGGGCGATTGCCAGTCTCCTTTGTCAAAACATTTTCAATTCCACTCTGTTTTCTTAAAAAAACATTTTAACATCTGTGTTTCTGCTTCACTGAATTATTTTTTCTCTATATCACTATCTGACATTGTACGGGCGACGGCCAACGTTTATTGACCAACGTCCGTACCTGAATTAAACCTAACTCCCTATCTGACTTACTACCACACCGTAAGTCCCTAGTTATACCCTACAGTCCCTAAGTCCCTAGCCCTAGTAACTTGACGTTTTGAAGACAGGGAAACCAGTTATCAGGAGATCTAAGGGAGCAGGAGGAAGGTGGGCGGGATCTGGGTGTGTGGACATGGCTTTTTCACTTCCGGGCAAGCAGGCTCACAAGACCGATCGTACTGACAGCTAAAGGTGTCTTGGCCGCAGCGAGAGTTGGTGGATGGGTAATGAGTCAAGTCGGATTCAACATAATGACTGATTTATTTTACATTATTAACATCTTATATATTAGTCTTAAACTATATACACATCTACGCTTATTTGCTAGTATGCCGTCCATGTATTGTGCCGACGCAGCGGCCTTTCATAATCACAGTTTGTATGCTGACGCAGAACCGTGGAAACCAAATACTTTATAAATATATTATATACTTACAGCAAGTACTCTAGTAGGTATGCTGTAATCATTGTGATAGCGACCAGGACACCGCACAGTACACGCTCGGGGCGTGGGCCGCCGAGCGGCGAAATCCTCGTTGCTATAAGGCGGGGGACCTCAGACCTCGTTAATATTACGGTTGATATCAGGTCAGGCATGGAAATCGGAAACTTAACGATCCTAGCACTGTTAGACTTCAGCAATGCTTTTAACACCGTTGATGTCGATATTTTGCTTGGCATACTTTGCTCTTTTAACATATCTCCATCAGCGATTGATTGGTTTCATAGTTACCTGCTTGGTCGTCGACAGCATATTTGTATCAACGATACCTTTTCTTCTTGGTGTAATACTACTGCTGGCGTATAATTATAGTTGTTGGTAACATCTTCTAGTACTCATCAGTTAAGAAATAAGTCACCTTTTATTTTTTCGATATCGTAACTAATTATCATTAAATTTTTCAAAAGCACTCACTTATTTCATACGCTAACAATCATTTTTTTATTATATATAGGGTAAGTCCGGGGGAGATAGCCGTACGGGAGAGATGGCCAGTCGAAAAAAATCCGTCATATAACAGATAGATGGCGTTACTAACAATTTAGTTCGCCTCGCCGCCGGCAACAAAAGTTTAAGGAACTTTTCAGCGAAAACAATATAAAAAAGTAAGTAAAATGTTGTTTGTTTTTTGAACACGTGTTCAATATAAGATAAGGGGTTGACATTTTATGTGGACAACATTTTTTTTGGAAAAAATTCACTGTTTTTGTACTTTTATTGCGAACTAATTAACTTTTCTCGTATTCTAACCTAAAAATCTTTCACGTCGTGATTCTATTTCAAATTGGTATGACCATTTCTATCGGACATTTTGGATAGCCTTAATTTTTCCGGGGGAGATGGCCATAAAATAATAAAATTTATTTAAATACTACAGCTTATGTATGATCTTTTCCACAGATGCACAAACAACTACGTGCGAAAGGCGGGAGCTGTTCGAGGTACCTGGGCTGACGAAGACCTGAAAAAAGCTATGGCTGAAGTGCACAAACAAACAATGTCAGTCTATAGAGCGGCCATTATATATGGAATACCCAGAAAAACATTAGAAAGAAGACTCAAACTGAATGTTGACACAAAGGGGCCTAAGGGTCGAAACTCTGTCAACACAAAATAAATTCAGTCCAAAGGGTTTCCCTTGACTATTGATGATACGAGAAGAATTGCATTCAATTTTGCAGAGCAAATACATGTAAAACATAGATTCAATCCAACTTTGGAGAAAACAGGCTACGATTGGTTGAAACTGTTTTTAAAAAGAAGCCTTGACATTTCTTTGAGAAATTCAGAAGGAGTATCTTACGCTAGGTGAGTCAGGGTATAAATAAAACAGAAGTAAATGCTTATTTCGAGATGCTCGAGTAAACTCTCTGTGAAAATGATTTGCTCGACGATGTGTACAAAACTCAGTGTTCTCGTGAAAGGTCACGGTCAACTTGGCCGAAACGTTGAGGTTAGTCAAAATATAGTTTTGATTTATCTGTGCGCGAAAAGTCCCGAAATCATAGTATATGTATGTATATAGAAATATTCCCCCATGATTTTGAAGCTACTAAATCTAAACAAATGAGCTATAACAATTTTAAACGGATTAGATCGCGTATATTATAGATTTTTGTTTTTCCTGACGTTTCAAATACTTTACGGCATTCGTGGTCGCAGAATGACTAAGATGACAGGCGTCGTTACAGATTTTAAAAAGGAATTTTATTTTATCTGGCGTACAATTTTAATAAAAAAATTAGTTTCGATGCTCGCAGTAATCAGTTAATCACTCACAGTGTCTTGGTTTTTTTTAGTGCGGTATGTTGAGACTTTATTATTTTAATAACTGGATTCCAAACAGGTGGTACCTGCCAATACTATATTTTATCTTTATGTGTAATTGTGAAGGAACGTTCACAACTATCTAAGCTTAGATTATTTTGTTGTTACTTTCCACAATGTAGGTTACATTGTGGAAAGTCACGTCATTTCACGTAATTTTACTTATCTTCTTGGTAAGAAAAGTTTCAGATGTCCACGCATTAGGGCACGTAAGAAATCTCTCTTCTATATTCCCCTTGCCCGGACTAATTATGGTAGTAACGCATTTATTAAAAGATCTTGTCGTGCATATAACAGAGTAGCATCTACCAGTAAGTGTAATTGTATGGATGTCTTCCACTTTTCCCTACCTCAGTTCAAGAATCTGTTCAAGACATTCTTCTATGGCCTATATTGTGATTTTCCTTTACAGTTATAGTTTTAAATTTCTTTAGTTAATATGTTTGCTCCCCAGACCATTTCTCAACCAGGTCGAGGTTCAGTACTATTATTGATCTATTTTGTAAAAAAAAAGGTTTTATTTATTGTATGTTTTTTTTATCCGGCGTAACAAAAATGTATTATAATTATGTGGAAACTGTTTTGGACTGTGTATTTATTTGTAAAAAAATCATATCATGTTGTATCTGTTTGTTTCCCAAATAAAACAAAATAAAAATAAAATATCGTTTCTCTTTCGCGAGGACTTGAGGTTGATCAAAACGAAGATAGTGGTTGGGTTTGCCTAAGGCATGTTCACACACTGCAGACTTTGTGGAGCGTCTATGCTTGACGTCAGCTATATGTTCTTTTATTCGGGTGGCTATGCTACGCTTTGTTTGCCCTATGTATGACAAACCACAATCACAGTCAATTTTGTAGACCCCTGCATCTTGTAAAGGTATGTGACATTTCACCGGTTTTAAAAGTTGGCTGATCTTCTTATGCGGCTTGAAGTAGGTTTTTATAGAAGCACGCTTCAAGATGTGACCAATTTTGTCGGTGACTCCCTTAATGAATGGTAAAACAGCGGGTCGTTCACAAAGTTGTAAAAAGCTTTTTATGGCATGTGACACATCACTAGCAAGAGATAGACTAGGGAATTTTTGAGAGAGTTGGAAGATCCCGGTCGCTCGTGGTTTTTTTTTTTATAGCCATGTAAATAGCTGTAACATGGACAGCTGTAATTTAAGTCCGAAACTTTGCTAGTAAATTAAAAAAGAACTAGATGGCTATGTCACTAATTTTAAAGTACTGTAATACAATACACATCTAATTAAAATTAAAATTCAGAGTCTACGACTTATACTTTTTTAAAATTTGTATTTGAATGTAAAATTTGGTTATTTTTTTAATAAAACAATAAAAAGTCGACGAAAAACAATCCACGGGGCATGAGAAATGTTTAGGGGTCTGAAAGGATAGCAGATGACCCCCCAGTCGACCATTTCAATTTGACACACGATGCACCAAACACCCTGTATATGTACAACCTAAATTAAATAGATACAATAATTCTCATTGTATTAAAATAAATAATATTTCACTATTCTTATCATAAATATAAACCCAAATATCCATAGTATCATGAAGTAGCTAGGTACTTAAATTAAATGAATACGTTGTTATTTTAATTTAGGCAGTACGAGCGAAGTTCCGTCGCTACACCTGACCCTGCCAGCTCCGTAAGCTCCGCCAAGCCAGTCAGTTAAACAAGGCCTGCAAGCTCCGCAAGCTCTGCCAGACCTAGCAATTTCGCCAGACCTGAAAGCAAAAATTATTTCGATGCACGCAGTAATCACTCACAGTGTCTTGATGTTTTTTAGTGTGGTATTTGGTTTGGGACTTTATTATTTTAATAACAGGATTCCAAACTGGTGGTAGGTCTGCCAGCCATCTTCCCTATTAAAATTAGGATGTTTTTTAATTTCAATAGCCTCACGAAACATTCTTGGTACATATCGGTTCTCTTTCGCGAGGACTTGAGGTTGATCGAAACGAAGAAAATGGTTGGGTTTGTCTAAGGCATATTTGCAGCGAACGTATTGAATCGACCGAGTAAGGTTGTCGATTGAGTTAATTCGGATACACGAATCGAATTATTAATCGATCTAATCCAATGTATTTGGATTTCGGATTACGGATATGTCCGTTTTTTTTAAATTAAATGTGCCCGTAACAAGAAGGTACTTTCTCCTCCTAAAAATGGCGTCTGTGAACAACTCGGTAAGATTTTTCTCTTTTTTACTGTTGTCTGGATCCTCTTATTAAATAATTAACATTTTAAATCAGTAGACCTATGAAATCTTCCAGACATTCTATATCTACCTTGGTTATTGGTGTAATATAGTAACCTAACAGCATGTCGGGGATAATGTTGCTTTGTATGATATAACCTCTGATGCCGAGTCCGAGTTGGAGATGGAAAAAGAGGAAGTACAAAAACGCAAACAGTTATCACCAGAAATGTTGCCACGGCGCCAACCCCGATCGCCGCTCCCCACCAAAACGTGCCCGTCGGCGATCCCGCAATGGGCACTACCTAAGTGGAGCGAAATGCCAGAGGTGCCAAAAATAAAAATGCGCCCGGCGCGAACTTTTCAAATAAATTAATCCTTTTTTAAAATTAAAATATACATGCTATATATATAATCATTCGTTTTTCATTTATTTACCCACCATGTTTGATGCATTAGTAAACCTACTTCTAGTAAAATGTAGAGTACTAGCGTACTATTACCGAAAACTGAATAATTAATATAAAGCGCTTATGTAGGTACTACAACCGTCTTTACAGTCACCCCTCTCCGAGATGTGCCTATAGGCGTGGCACCAGTGGGCGGCTCTAGTGTGATCATACGAGGACATGGAGCCTCCCGTAAGTGCCGAAGATGACCGCTCCAGTAGTTTTAGCTGGTAGGAGTCCGGCATACCCCTTTGCCATTCCTCGGGGCGAAGGACGAAGGAAGTTCATGAAGAAATTAACCAATAAAAAAAAAAAAAAAAATGTACATACATCCATATGATTATAGTATTACGAACTCTGTGGTGTCCGAGTGTGTGAATATAGCAACCCTCCAAAGGCCCCATCGTCGCGTGCCGGGTGACCAGGTTCGGCCGCCGGGGCACCTGCTAGGGCGGCTGCTTGGTCACCTCGACCCAGACCGGCGGCGGCTGATGGTGAGCTGGCAGTAAAAACCATTAATTGATTAATTAAAAGTCCCGTCAAAATAAGTCCAGACGGAAAGACTTGCAAAAAATAAAAAAATTGATGCTTTTTATATGTACCATATATATTTTAATATGCATGTCGGCGTTGACAAAATTGTTTACGAACGCGCGCACGTGCAAGTGACGACATCGTTCCTCTCTATGAGTTAGGCGAGGTGGGGATGGAGCTCTTCTCTCTTATCTTATCTTATCTCTTAACTGTGATATGGATCACTCCTGAATCATTATATAAGCAGTGCAGTATTTGTGTAACTAATTTAAATACTTAATTAATTTACTAAATTAATATTGTGACATAATACTGAAGTTTTCATAAACAATGTCTGGAAAATCAGTCATAGAATGATTTACATTTTTTTTATTTAACGGCCCTTAGTCCTTAAAGCCTAACTTAAATATTAACAAAATATCTTATTATAATGTTCCTAATGTGTTGATAATAAATTTATATAGACTTCTGTGTATTTTAAGTCTTACTTACTTCATTATCACACGCACTTTGTAATTCTGACACTAAAATCAAACGGTCAAAGTTAAACTTTTGACACTTCATCACGATATGTTGAAGGTCAGCGACCTCGTTGATGCAACGGTCACATTTTCCTTCGGATACAATTTTGAGTCTTGCAAGGTGAGCCGGTGAGCTTAACCGATTGATTGTAGTTATGAAATTTCGGCTATCAGCATCTTTACTTTTGTGATACCAAGGTCTTTGCGGCGGGGTCTCCTGATTTTTTGTGTACCACTTGCCTTTTTCTCGGCTTATCACTTTCCAATACTCGTTCCACAATATTTTTAGGTTTCCAGTTATTATTTCATAATAATCTGTGAAAGGAACCTTAAGTAAAGCAGAGTGATCCTCATCACCTACTGCTCGGGTTGCTCTGTCTACTATTTCATTACCGGAGATACCACAATGAGAAGGTACCCATTTCAAAAATATACTTTTGCCTTTATGACTTAATTTTTTATGATTTTTTTATAGCTGAAATAAAAGAAATGAAATCTGTTGCAATTTTACCTCGACGGAAACCAAATTGTTGTTCAGGTAAGATGCTGAATTTTACACTATAGTACTGTAAACAAAATTTTAACATGCAGTCAAATAGTTTACCTAAGTAGGATGATAGTGATATTGGTCTGTATGAATTGCAATCATTGTCAGATTTATCAGGCTTAAGAATTGGAATCACACAGTGTTTTCCATGAGTCTGGGATAGATTCTGATAACCATAAGAAATTATTTTTTTAGAAGTATCTGTTTTGCTTTAATAATAATAATCTGGCAACACTAGAGCAGTGTCAACATTTTTCAGATGTCTTATAGAAAATGATTTTAAAAATAATTTTAAATTGCTAATAACGGAGATAAAAACACATTAATTGATAAAAAAGTACAGTATCTCAACCTCAATCAAAAATGACGATAAATAAAGCCACTATGGAAAT
The DNA here is from genome assembly GCA_947459985.1 of Diloba caeruleocephala. NCBI lineage: Eukaryota > Metazoa > Arthropoda > Insecta > Lepidoptera > Noctuidae > Diloba > Diloba caeruleocephala. The sequence continues at coordinate 4,587,350 of OX381625.1, read as the reverse complement.
ATAACAGATATATGCACGGCAAGGATGACAGCTATTGTCATCCAAGATAATGCCAAAATGAAAATCGAGAAAAAGGATATACAAATGATAAATTTATAATGTTGACAAGAGCCAGGTCGAAGTTCGCACACCTACCACCCCCGGACTCGTCGCCCAGCTCCGCCTCGCAGCCGCCGGACTCCAGATCACCAGTGACGCCGGCAGCTGCAGTCGCGTCGAGCTCGAGTGACGAGTTTTTCTCTCCGCCGACGTCGCCACCATCTGTACGTCGGCAGGGGAGACGCCGGCCACCGAACAGTTTAGGGCCTAGGGGCCAACCGGCTCCGAACCGGGCCCCCGCTGCCGGTGGTTATGTGCAGCGCATGAAGTGGACTCATACTATGAACGAGAACGTCATGCGCGCATATTACGGGTCTACAGAGGGAGGAACCAATCTCACTGCGTACCGTAGTAGAATGCTTACTCTGTTCCAGGAACTTGAACCAGCCATCAACGTTTCGGCTCAACGACTGTCGGATCAGGTGCGGGTCATCCAACGCAATCATAGATTGGATGACGCCGCACTCGATCGGCTACGCTCCGAAGTGCAGAATAATCGTGTCATTTCTTCTACGCTTCGGACTGCGGTACAACCTCAAGTGATTGCCGAGGTTCCGTCGCGGTCCGAAATCTATGAGGAAGAGGATGACATGACTATAACTGTAAGTACCCAGTACAACGACCAATTGAGGAGCGCATTGGAGGAAGCAATTCGGGAATATAGAACCACCCCCGCCGAACTTAAACTACGACTACCACGCTTGCCCATGCATAATAAAAATAGGGCGTTGGTGTGTGCCCTGGATTCGCTGCTTTCTAGTTATCTAGAAGGCAGCGAAGATCTCGGTGATACTCACTCAATCCTGTATTGTGCAGCTGTAGCGGCATGTCGTGTAGCTCACGTCAAATTCCCAGTTGGTGACACAGCTACACGACCAAAATCCGCCGTACCAGCTTGGCAGTACAGGATTGAGCGTCTTATCGACGAGGCCAGGGTACTCATTGCTAAATTAATCTGCTTCAGGGATGGTAATACTCGACCTAGAGTAATGCGCTTTGTGAGGCGGGCATTTTCGGGGACTGGGATCAGTCGTCCAGAATATATGTCCCGTGTCACAGAGCGCATCGATTTCCTGAAGTAGAAGGTTTATGCTTGGGCAAGCCGTATTCGCCGGTATAAGAGGCGAGTGGAACGATTCTTTCAGAATCGCATTTACCAATGTGATCAAAGGCGGGTTTATAGATCTTGGGAGCGACCTGACCAAAGTGTGAGCAATGTGGGTCGCCCAGATGATGAAGCCACGAATGCATTCTGGCGCAGCATCTAGTCGACGCCTGTTGGTCACACGGAGGGTGAATGGATGCGGGATATTGAGCGAACGTGTGAACCCATACAAGAGATGGAGGAAATCACAATTTCCATCCAAGACGTAGCCAGTGCAGCCCGTCCGATGCCGAATTGGAAATCCCCGGGACCGGACGGACTGCAAAACTTTTGGATCAAATGGCTGCGTAGTTCACACGCTCACTTGGCATCCCAATTTCAGTCAGCCTTGGAGTCTGGGTCGCTACCACATTTCTTTACAACTGGAGTTACCCACAAACAACCCCAAAAACTATAGGCCGGTCACATGTTTACCGACGCTATATAAACTTCTTACATCCATTTTGAGAGAAAAAATTACTAACCATATTGACAACAACGCCATCATGTCTGCCTCTCAAAATGGATGTAGGAATGGGTCCCGCGGCACTAAGGAGCTGCGCCTCATTGACATGGCCATTAGCCGACAGGTTCGTCGCTCCCGAAAAAATCTGTCGACACGTTGGATAGATTATAAGAAGGCCTATGACTCGGTGCCGCATACATGGCTCATGAGAGTGCTGGAGTTATATAAAATAAATAAAACTATACGCACTTTCATGTTGTCATGTATGGGGCAATGGAGGACGGTCCTTCGCTATCCAGGATGTCGACAAATTCAAGGGAACGATGGAACGATCAAGATTGAGCGGGGAATATTCCAGGGCGACAGTCTGAGCTCCCTGTGGTTTTGTTTAGCCTTGAACCCTCTCAGCACATTGCTGGAGGGATCAAGGCTAGGCTACCAATTGCGGAGAGGAGGTCAGGTAGTATCTCAGCTGCTTTATATGGATGACCTGAAACTGTTTACCCCTAGCAAATTGCAACTAATAAAGTTACTGAAAGTAACTGAAACTTTCAGTAATTCTATTAGGATGGAATTTGGTATGGATAAATGTGCGGTCATGCATGTAAAACGAGGGGAGATAATGGAATCCGAAGGAATTCAACTTTCAGATTCCATTAACCTTAGATCGCTCTCCGCAGCAGAAACATACAGATACTTGGGTATGTCAGAGGCGTTAGGCATCAACGAGGCTGACATGAAGCAATCGTTAAAGGAGCGTTTCTTTGGCCGCCTGAGAAAAGTACTTCAAAGTCTTTTATCAGGTGGCAATAAAGTTCGCGCCTTTAACGGTTGGGTCATGCCAGTTTTGATGTACTCCTTTGGCATACTCAAGTGGACTCAGACAGAACCGGATGCCCTGGATAGGAAAGTTCGTACATTGCTGACCACAAATCGGATGCATCACCCTCGATCGTCGGTCATGAGGCTGTACATCCCACGGAAGTGTGGAGGTCGAGGCTTTTTGAATGTTAAGACTCTCCACAACCGTGAGGTGTGCAGTCTCAGAGAGTATTTTCTACATACCGATGAGGGAATGCACCGAGATGTGGTCTCAGTGGACAAAGGACTAACCCCGCTCGGTTTGGCTAAAGAGAACTGGCGCAAACCTGTAGTACTCAGTACCAACGACCGCAGGGAGGTATGGCAGAGCAAAGAGCTACATGGACGCTTCTATCGGGCACTTCATGGTCCCGATGTAGATTTTCTAGCGTCCGTGTCCTGGCTACGTTTCGGTAACCTTTTCGGGGAAACCGAAGGTTTTGCTTGTGCAATTATGGACGAAGTTATCATGACGAACAACTACCGGAAATATATTGTTAAGGATGGCACCGTTGATATCTGTCGGGCATGTCACTGTCCTGGTGAATCACTTAGACATATAATTTCTGGTTGTTCTCGTCTTGCTAACGGCGACTACTTGCACAGGCATAACCAAGTGGCCAGGATCATCCATCAGCAACTTGCTCTAAAGTACAACCTTGTGGAATCTGAGGTGCCGTATTACAGGTATGTGCCCGACCCAGTTCTTTAAAATGACCATGTCACATTGTACTGGGATCGATCTATCATCACTGATAGGACTATTGTCGCTGATAAGCCTGACATAGTGGTGATAGATCGATTAGAGCGCCGCACGATGATTGTTGATGTTACAATTCCGCATGACGAGAATCTCGTGAAAGCCGAGAAAGATAAACAAATTAAGTATCTTGACTTGGCACACGAGATTGTCGACATGTGGGATGTGGACTCTGCAATCATTGTGCCGATAGTTGTAACAGCCAATGGCCTCATTGCCAAGAGCCTCGACCACCATCTAAAGAGGCTCTCGTTAGGTGGCTGGATCAAGGGCCTGCTACAGAAAGCAGTAATCCTCGACACGGCACGTATAGTGAGGAGGTTCCTCTCTCTGGAGCCCTAACCACCGGTAGCTTGGACCCTGTGCCCGCTGCCGGTTGGTCTCTATTTTTTATATTTTTAAATGTATGTGTTTTTATTTTTTACTTCTATATATATTTAAAAATGTAATGAATATGAAAGTATCAGAAATAAAGGAATAATAATATTAATTTGCGTAAAACATGGTATAAAAAGATGTTAAGTATAAAACGCGCATACATGTTTTGCTAATACCTAGCATGCAAAATAAACCATTTACATTGTTCAACAGTAGGGAAGTCTATTCTTTCCCTTTTTATGACTTGACAATATTAACTTTTCTTATCAAGGAATTCCTTTACACTATAAAAATTGTTTTCATTTAACCATACATGTAGTTTAGTTTTGAACGAGAACTTTATATTAAGCTCTTTTAGATAGCTTGGTAATTAATTATATACACGCACACACATCGCTAAGCAGCTTTTATTATATTTAGTTTAGTTGGGGATATCACTAAGTACGAGCCGGTATGGGTCTCGCCGATTTCTTACATTAATGTCATTAGCTGTTTTAAACAGTTCCATACAAACATGCATACTTCATATATGTAAAGAGATGGCAGCGGTATGGTAGTATATAAATATGGAGGTTTCGAATTGACTTATAAGTAATATAATCGAGACCAGGAGTAGTATCCTTTCTGCACTTAAGAGCAATTTCAAATTCATTTAAAGTGAAAGGTTCAGATAAAAAATGACTCAGTGTTTCCAGCTAAAATGTTTTTTAAACTTGTAGTGTCTATATCTTTTATAGGTGGAGACATAGGAGCATATTTATCAAGAAAAGAAGGGATCCATTAATCATGTTTCGAATGTTTGCTATATGCTACACGTTTAAATCTACGGATGTAGTTTCAAATCTTGCTAACAGGTGTGTATCTATTGAATGCTTCACATAACAATCTCCAACTAAGTTTCTTTTTCTTACTAAGTAATTTTTTTTGTTGCATCTAATTTCTGCTGTATATGAAGCGCTCGGATGGATAAACTACCTCATATTTCTCTATAGTCTAAATATTTACAGTTGTTGGAAGGTGATAACTAACCATTGGATCGTCGTATACCTTCCAGTCACATAAAGGAGTTAGAACAGGACTCACACATGATATGTCTATAGCAGATGGATTATGATGGTTGAAGTACAGTGGTTGAAGCTCCAGTATACAATATGCAAAGATCACAACTATCCAATAAATTATAGACATCATTTCCTCTAGAATTTGAAGACAAGCCACCAAATACAACGTGATGTGCATTCAAGTCACCTGATAGAATGACAGGCTTTGGCAAATCATCAATGATCTGTTCTAATTTTTTACATTTAAATCGATCTCTTGGAGGACTATATGCATTAAGTATAGACATACTACCTATACGGGTCTTAAGAATAACAGAAGCTGTTTGAAGGTTTTCATAGTAAGGAGTCTGTACTACCTTGTATTTAAAAATACTTTTAATTAAAATAGCCACACCGCCATGCCCATTAGGACCAATCTGTTTTATAATATATATTTATTTATTTACGGGTATACCAACATATCAAACAACACAGACAGAATGTTACAAAATAATAGTGCTGATACATTTGCCCATTAAAGGTGCACACAACCTTCTTGATACGTCAACAAATGTTTTACTTTTATAGTATTGTAAAAACTATAGAAATATAAAAAATTTAGTTGAATAAAATAAAAAAACTATTTGCATTATAAATTAAACAAAATATACAAATAAATGCAATCCAAGTTAAATCAGGTGAATCTAACTATTCAATTTTAAATAAGTTCAATAAAACCTAAATAGACTAATCACACTAATCCGAAACAGAATAATCTAGAACAACTGAGGTTTGAAACTCAGATTACTGTCCATTGTCATACCAAGATCACGGATTTCACTTACCTTTGCCAATGTGGTATGGCACAGTTTGTAAGTAGTGGGAATAGGCTTTTTTTTCGTGAAACGTATATGAAAGCATTTTATTGCGTTCAAGGCCATATTGTTATTTTGGCACCAGTTTTCTATGTTCTCCAAGTCACTCTGAATAAGCAAACTGTCTACAGGCCCAGTGATCCTTCTATACATTTTTAAATCATCAGCAAAAAGCAAACTTTCACAGTACTTAATTTGACTTGTAATGTCGTTTACAAATAATAAAAACAATACTGGACCAAGATGGGACCCTTGCGGGACTCCTGACCGCGCGTTACACTCGTATGATACGTAACCATTGACTGCGACAAACTGAGAACGGTTTTGGAGATAGGACGTAAACCACCTCAAAAGCGACCCGTGAATGCGCTACGTTGCAGCTTCGATACTAAGAGAGAATGGCTCACTTTATCGAATGCACTGCTGAAATCGGTGTAAATTGCATCTACATCATCCCTGTCATCTAAAGCCTCCGATATATCCGTTACATATCTCACTAGGTTAGTCTGCGCAGAACGCCCTACCCGGAAACCGTGTTGACTGTCGGAAAGCTTCGCATCTAAATAGTTCGTAATAATTGGGCAAACAAGACATTCAAATTGAGTCGCCTTTTTTATATATACGGACTATACGGGCCTTTTTCCACTCATCAGGAAATACTTCTAGTTCCAAAGACCGATTAATAATAAGGCATAGTGGCAACGCGATCGCCATTCCGCATGTTTTTATAAATATAGGTGGTATAGAATCAGGACATTTAGATGTGTCTAGTTTCTTAATTTTGGCAAGGACTTCGTTTGTTGTAAATTGAGTACAGTTCATTACATCAAAGGATTCTGGAATATCACTCACCGAACTGCCAGTTGGAATAGTAAAAACAGATGAGAAGTGGAAAGCAAAAAGATTCGCAATGTCAGGTCCGTTGTAAGCTACTACGCCATTCATGTGCATTCTGGCAGGAATCGGAGGTTTACTGTTGAGCTTGTTCCTTATATAACCTTCGATAAGGATAATGTTTAGACAGGCAACTTACTGAAGTTAAATAATCAGATATCAAAGTTCTGGTACTGTATTGAGGTTACAGTTCTAACCTAACTTGACCAAATGACTTGGAGTCTGTTTGTAGCTTTTTACTAAATGCATTTCGGAAGGAATAGGTATTTGGTGCGAATTGGTAAAGGTTGGCAACCATCCTGACGGTGTAAATCATTCTGGACTTTTTGGCGGGAAGTCTAAATAAGCGGGCGCTAAATAAGGACTGCAGTACTTGGACGCGCAGCTGTCTCTCATGCCATCGTTCAAAAGTTTCCCGTCACACTCATTCTCCGGTACATGCTTTTGTTCCTCCGTCGAACAGATTTAGTCATGTAAACATAGACCTCATAGGACCTCTGCCAATGTCACATGAATACAAATACTGTCTTCCGGCAGTTGACAGATTTACACGTTGGCCAGAAGTGATGCCGATCTATGACATCAAAGCTGACACAGTGGCAAGTGCATTTGTCACTGGATGGATATCACGTTTTGGTTGTCCCGAAAAAATAACTACAGACCGAGGTAAGCAATTTGAGGCACATTTGTTTCGGGAACTTTCACGATTGATAGGCGTCGATCTCCTACAGACGACAGCATACCACCCAGCTGCAAATGGAATGGTGGAGAGGTTTCACCGACAACTTAAGGCGGCTATAATGTCTCACACCAACGAAGACTGGTATGAAGTTCTCTCAATAGTCCTACTTGGAATTCGGTCAGCTTGGAAGGAAGATATTAGTGCGACATCAGCTGAGTTAGTATATGAAGAAACATTACGACTACCAGGATAATTTTTAATAGCTCACCCACAGAAGTCGTAGACTACGGCGATTTCCTTTCCCGTCTACGAGCTTATATACGAAAGCTTAAGGCCACACCGGTACTTCATCATGGTGCTTCACCCATCTTTATAAGCAGACTTACCATCTTCTTCGCAAGTTTTCCTACGGTAAGATGCAGTACGTAAGCCCTTTCAAGCACCGTACACTGGACCATACAGCGTTATAGAACGTGGAGATAAATACTACAAGATAAACGTGAGAGGTAAAACTACCACCGTATCTATAGATAGGCTGAAACCAGCGTACCTGCTTAGCGAATCACCACAAGAAATGATATCTGACATGCCGAATTTATCATCCGGACAACCCAAGAGAACACGTTCTGGACGTCAAGTACGTTTCACAGATTTTTTCCGACCATAACGGTCTTCGGGGGGGCTGATGTAGCGATCCACCGATCCACTGAACGCTCGGAGAATAAATTCCCGTTATACGAGTGGAGGTCAATGCCCGCGCCGGAGCCGGCCAAAGGCACTTCGTCGGTTTTCCCCGGCCCGCTAGTCGATATCCGTATACGACGCCGAAAGGCGCCGCGCGCGCATTCCGAGTTGCTGTTAATTTAAATACGCACCTACATTGTATTTTCTTAAATCGCTTAATATACTCGTATGTGAACTTTACTCTAAACCTTCCTTCCTCTCTCTCTCTTGTGCTTTCTCTGTTCTGCTACTGTGCTATCATTTCAATAAACTTTAATATAATTTATATAGTTGTTTCTTTGTTCTCTGCTTAACTTTGCCCTACTGTGCTGAACTATAAATATAATGTTAATGAATAATTTGTTATCTATTTTAGACAATAAAAATTAAGATACATATTCACTATGGAGCAACTTACATTTAACAGGCATCCACCAATAAATTTCGTTGGCTCTCGTGAGTTGTGACTTGGGCAACTCAATGATTAAATAAATAGAATTACATAGAGCCTATTATGTTGAACAAAATTCCTGAAATGACTACTCAGCTTGTCAATACGAGCATTATATGTGATAAAAAAAGAAAGCAATAGCCGATTGCGTACATCTTGAAACGGTACGCTAACGGATAAAGCTTTTTACAACTTTGTGAATTAGCTAAAATTGTAAATCGAGCTACAAAATACTAAATTCCAAATTCTAAAGAAAGATGTCTTTTTGCGTAATTGTTACTTGAGAAACAGGTAACATTTGTTTTCTCAGTCTCGCGAAGTAAAATCTATCTTCTATCTCTTTCTTGCATAGCGTAAACTAGTGTGAACAAACGACGAACTGCCGCCGACGACGCCGTCAATCCGTCATTATTTTAGTCGAGACATCACTGCCTCTGCTACCTGACGTGTGTGCTAGTTCTTCGTACTCCGCGATTTTTTCATTTTGTTACTTTGTTTTGTTGAGTTTTATTGGTTTTTGTTACGTTTTAATTTTTGATGTTATTGCTAAACTTTCTTGACTTTTTTGTTGTTGCAATGGCGACGTTCTCTAACGAAAAATATGCTGACATCATGATGGCTTATGGAGCCGCCCATAGTGTCTGTAGTAGTGGTGCGCAACGACTTTACCAGGAACGCTTTCCTGGTAGACGAGTACCTGGCCGCAGTCTTCCAAGAGACATACCGACGCATACGCGAGACTGGCAGTGTCACTTTTCATGAACCAAGGGGCCATATTGTGCGACATAATATTGAAGTGGACGAGAGAATACTGGCACTTTTTGGGGAAGACCCTACAAGAAGCATTAGAAATGTGGCAGCACATCTTGATATTTCAATATGGAAAGTGTGGAAAGTTCTTCAGCAAAACAAAAAGCATCCATTCCACTACACTCCGGTGCAAGGTACGTAGTTTTAAACAACTTTAAACCCGTACACACTTTGTTTGACGATGCCTTTGTTTATCAGGTAATGGGTATGGTATGACGTCAGTTCCAGGTAGTGAATCAGCCCATACAGGCGGTCCGCCGGTCCATAAAAATCTTATTGTGCAATTATTTACTGCTTAACAGGAATTTAAAAGAGTTCTTTGCTTGTAGGTCTTGAGGGTGGCGACTTTAACAGATGAGTGGAATTCTGTCGCTTTATGTTACACACGGATGTGGATCCTATTTTTTTAAAAAGAATACTGTGGACGGATGAATCCAAATTTACCAAAGAAGGGAAACTCAATCTTCATAATCTGCACCACGGGACAAACAAAATTGAAAACCCACGTGTTAAAAGACAGAAATCTTTTCAAAGGAGGTTTAGTGTAAACGTTTGGGCAGGAGTGATTGGGAATCAGGTAGTTGGACCGCATTACCTGCCGGATAACCTCAATGGCGACAACTATTTGGAGTTCCTTCAAAATGACCTGCCCGAATTAGTGTCCGAGGTACCTGTATTTAATGAAAATGTACCCAAGGTATTCCAGCATGACGGCTGTCCCGCGCATTGGCGTTTGACTGTTAGGGGAATATCTCGACGATGTGTTCCCCAATGCGTGTATTGGTCGCGATTGCCCTATTGCATGGCCGGCACGTTCCCCAGACCTAACTCCGCTAGACTTTAGACAGACATAAGCCTGAGGACGTGCCAAAGAGCTGGTATACGCCACGGAGGTTCCGACTAGGGAGGTATTACTACAACGCATTGAAACGGCGTTCCAATACAATTAAGGAGGAAATGCGACTTCGTACCACAAAAGTGGAAATACGAAATAGATGTCGGGCCTGTATTCGCAATAGAGGCCATCAATTTGAGCAGAATATGTAAAAAAATATTTAAAAAATGTTAAAAATGCATTTCTTTTATTTCTAGTGACCTCCCCCCCCTCAAAAGAGAGATACGAGACAGATTTTAGATGTAAAAAGATTTTTATGGCATGTGGCACATTACTAGTAAGATGATAGACTAGAGAATTTTCGAGGGAGTTAGAAGATCCCGGTCGCTTTTAGTTTTTTTTTTATAGCCATGTAAATAGCTTTAATGGTCACAGCTTTAATTTAAGTCCGAAACTTTGCGAGTAAATTAAAAAAAAAACTAGAAGGCCAATGTCACTAATTTAAAAGTACTGTAATACAATACACATTTAAATAAGATTAAAATTCAGAGTCTACGACTTATACTTTGTTTTTAATTTGTGTTTGAATGTAAAATTTGGGTATTTTTTTAATAAAACAATAAAAAGTCGATGAAAAAAAATCCCCAGGGCATGCGAAATGTTTAGGGGTCTGAAAGGATAGCAGATGACCCCCCCAGTAGATCATTTCAGTTTGGCACACGATGCACCAAACACCCTGTATTACAAGAATTTGTTGTAATATGTAAAACTCTATAAGAACAAAAGAATGCCGACACCTTTGTTATAGTTTGCGGAATATTATTTGCACCAATGTATGTTATCAGTTAAATTTGTAAATTTGTAAATTTGTTTACAAATTTAATTTTTTTATTATTTTATTTAATTTTGTAAACAAATTTACAAAAATTCCATGGCAAAAGTACAGCTTGAACAAATTGGAGAAGAATTCGACATCCAGAGAGGCGTTAGACAAGGTGACCCACTCTCACCGAAACTTTTTACAGCCGTGTTAGAAAATATATTTAGGAACATAGACTGGGGTAACTTGGGAATAAACATAAACGGAACAAACCTTAATCATCTAAGATTTGCTGACGATTTGGTGTTATTCGCAGAGAAACCAGAAACTCTTCAAACCATGTTACAGCAATTAGCTTGCGAAAGCAGGAAAGCAGGCTTGTCAATGAATCCGTCTAAAACTAAAGTTATGACAAATGTAATAAGAGCTAATATAGTAGTGGAACAGGAGAAAATAGAATATGTCGATGAATATATATATTTAGGCCAGCTAATTTCAGTAAAGGATCCATATTCAAAAGAAATTGACAGACGAATTAGCAACACCTGGAAACGCTTTTGGTCACTGAAAGAAATAATAAAAAATGAAACAATACCAATGTCGGTAAGAAGTAAACTATATAATATATGTATTCTTCCTTGTCTCACATACGGCTGTCAAACTTGGCCAGCTACCAACAAAAATGATCACAAACTAATCGTTTGTCAACGTAGTATGGAAAGAAGCATGCTGAATATAAGGCTATGTAACAGATGGAGAGCTTCGCAAATCAGAAAGAATACAAAAGTAAACGACGTTATAACAATAACAAAAAAGCTGAAATGGAAATGGACTGGGCATATCATGAGAACTAAAAAGGTAAAATGGACAAAGGACATAATAGAATGGTATCCCAGGAACGGAAAAAGAAAAAAAGGACGACAAATTAAAAGATGGGATGATGACTTTCCGATTGGTTGGAGAAGATTAGCTCAGGATAGGGAGACTTGGAAGGAACTAGGGGAGGCCTATGTGTCAAGGGACAACCTGACCAACACACTGGTTGCTGATGAAACTTTTATGTTTTCTTAGCTTATTTTTATTTTAAATTTTTTTTTTACTTTAATTTTTTTGTTTTGTAATTTTTCTGAAACAAATTTATAATTATGTAAGTGGTCAGCGAATAAAGGCTTTTTATTTTATTTATTTATATGTTATCAGTTTGAACGGTTTCGCTCTATTTGTTTTGGCTCTTGGTATAATAATGTTACTTAATACAAAAGAATCCTTTGTGAACACCTGGAAACTAGGTAATAAAATCTACTTTAAAATATTTTATTTCAAGAATTTGTTGGATTATGCTTATCTCTTTAAGAATAAATGTGTGTGTCAGGTTTACGGATTTACTTTACGATTAATTTTGTATATTGGCAACGGCAGATGCTGACTTTGTTTATACTATTTAAAAGTTGCAGCTTGCAACACTGGAAAGTGGGGGCTCCGGTCCGTTGCGCGTGGCCCGACACTTACCATCGAGGAGGGAACCAGACAGGTTGTGCAGATGTGGGTATAGTACATTTATGGAAGTCTGTAAACAATAAAGTGTTTTGCACTACATCGGGTGATTTTATTACAGTTCAGAAGTGGTAAGTACCTTGTTAATTTAAGCATGCTTAGAAAATCTTATAATATCGTCAACGGGCATTTGCCTGAAAATGTGTAGCAGTGGCATACACTGAAGTGGATGGTGGAATTAGTTTTGAAATATCATAAATTATAATTACGCGTAGATTGCATGCAGAATCTCGTGGCGGTAGGTTTCGGGATAAAGCTAAAAAGTATACCCGCGTATATTTTGTAATAAGTAACTACTTTGGGTGAATTAAATACCAATATAATTAGGTAGGTAATTGTATAAACTAAACCTAGTTATTGCGACATGGCGCAGATATTCGGGGAGGACTTGGACGTTGAATATGAGTCCGAGCAAACTAATAACGGGAGTTTGTCATCTGCCATCTCAGACAGGTGTTATATTTACTATTTCTATTGATAAGAAAATGTTCTTCCACCTACTTCCATTATACAATTATAAACATGAACAATTTGCTATTCTTTACAGCACTCGTGTCTCATCTACTAACGACGTTACGTCTCGCCCACAGCCCGACGAAGAATGGACGGAAGAAACATCGGAGGGTTTAAAGGGACGGACTGAAAACCAGCGTTGACCAGTGCGTGGTTTAATCACTGGGCACTGCCAACATTGCTGAGTCTGTTCAGTTTACCATACTACACAATATTTTATGTATCTTTTGTTTTTTATTTTATTTTATAATTATGTGTGTGTGGTAATAAAATATCTTTATCTTATCTAAATGACTTTAGTTTTAGTGGCGTCCCACGAATTAATATTGAGAATGCGAACAATTTAGGACCTTTCAATTATTTTAAATATTTTTAATGACATTTTTCTTCATAATTTTTGGCCGAAACGACGAATGCCCATGCGCACAACCTAAAATTACGACCGCACAAGCCGGATCGAAACATGGAAAGATACCAATGCGTCTGAACTCCTCGCCTTTATCGGTGTTATATTTTACATGGGCACTGTGAGACTTACAAAATCAACGATTATTGGAAAAAACAATATCAAGTAAATTTTAATTTTAAGAGCCTTGTATTTCAAAATACAAGATGTGGTAAATATATATTCAAAAGTGGATCCACTGATAGCGTATTTTAATAATTTGATGAATGAAAGTACTTATCCAGGAAGAGAACTGACTATTGATGAATCAATGGTTTTATTTAGAGGGCGTTTAAAGACTGCAATATACATAGGCTGCACTAAAAGTATCGGGAATGGAATATTTCCACTGTTCCTGTCATATTAAAATCTTTTTAATTGAAAACTCTTTGGTTTTACAAATCGAATACCATTTATTTATTTAAAAAAAGATTCACGGTCTTGTCACAAGGTTTTGTCAAACTTGTTTAGTCGTTGAGAAAATGGAATTGACTCGAGAAAATTCAAGAGCGATGATTTATTATGACTTTCGAAGTGGTTTAACACAAAAACAGTGTGTTGACCGGATGATTTCTGCATTTGGTGATGAAGCCCCATCCAAAACCACAATTTATCGCTGGTTTGCTGAATTTCAACGTGGACGTGTCAAGCTCAGTGATGATCCTCGTCAAGGTCGTCCAAAAACTGCAGTCACCAAAACGTTGATGCTGTGCGTAAGCTGATTGAGGAAGATCGACATGTGACATACCGCGAAATTCAAGCAACTTTAGACATTGGCATGAGTCAAATACAAATAATCTTGCATGAACAATTAGGTGTAAAAAAGTTGTTTTCCCGATGGATACCGCATTTGCTATGTGAAGAGCAAAAAGCGGCTCGCGTTACTTGGTGCGTCAGAACTCTCGAAAGATTCCACGCAGGAACCTCAAATGCTGTATACAACATCGTATCAGGTGAAGAATCCTGGATATATGCGTACGAACCCAAAACAAAAAACCAGTCACGAGTTTGGGTGTTCGAAAATGAGTTAAAGCCAACAAAAATTGTTCGTTCACGGAGTGTTGCAAAAAAAATGGTGGCCACGTTTGTCTCCAAAACCGGCCATGTTACGACTATTCCTCTTGCGGGACAAAGAACGGTTAATGCAGAATGGTATGCTAGCATTTGTTTGCCACAGGTCGTTTCTGAACTCCGTAGAGAGAACTGCAACCGCCGCATCATCCTCCATCACGACAATGCGAGTTCTCACACCGCGCACAGAACAAAAGAGTTTTTAGAGCAAGAAAACAGAATTATTAGACCATCCGCCGTACAGCCCCGACCTAAGCCCTAATGATTTCTATACTTTCCCTAAAATAAAGAATAAATTGCGTAGACAGAGATTTTCATCACCTAAAGAAGCTGTGGACGCCTACAAAACGGCCATTTTGGAGACCCCAACTTCCGAATGGAATGGTTGCTTCAATGATTGGTTCCATCGTATGGAAAAATGTGTCAAATTTCGCGGAGAATACTTCGAAAAGCAATAAATACATTTTTAAATAGAAATGTTGTGTCACTTCCTTGATTCCCGAAATTTTCAGTGCCGCCCTCGTATAAAGAATATAAAGCATAAGTTTGGCATTAAATTGTAAGTACTATCAGATCCGCATGGCCGCGTTCACAGAATACGGATGTACAAAGGATCTGCAGATACTGAAGTAGGTGGGAATGGACATGTTGACAAGGTAGTGATGTCAATATTAGATAATTATTTAAATTTGGGTCACTCCATTTACATGGTCAATTTTTTATAATAGTGTGCAATAAGCGGAGTAATTGTTATTAAAAAAACATATTTAACAGGTAGTCTGCTAATTAACAGGAAAAACAACACGAAAGTGGCCGTAACAAAAAAAATGGTGGTATTGTACACAGATACAACGGCAAAGGTGTTTGTGTCTGTAAATGGAAAGACAAGAGATGTGCTCACAATATCCACCTTACATAAAGCCAACGATTTTGAACGTGGAAAACAGGCGTGGTCGTATCGTTCAAAAACCATCAATGGTACTGAAATATAATAAATATATGAAAGGTGTTGATCGACATGACCAAATATGCTTGCATACTATCCGTGGGAGCACAACTCTATGAAATGGTACAAAAAGATTGGCATACATATCATGCAAATGATGCTGCTGAATTGCTTTTTCTTGTATAAAAAAGGCACAAACAGCACTATTTCGCTGGAGGAATACAGGGAAAAAGTGCTGTTAAACTTCTTCCTCCTGATACACGTGCGCCTAAAAAAGTCTTGCATATTTGCCAAAGCAATTAGAACTTAATAGTAGCACATTACAGTGCTTCAAACGGCGCAAGTGTATCAGATGTTGGAACAAATACAAGAAAAGGAAGGACACACGATTTTCAGGCTTAGTGGATTCTGTGGAAAAGGAAGGAAACAGTAGAATTATGTCGTTTTTCAGGGGAATCGCACCAACAATCGAAAAATGTAATGACTCTGATATCGTCGAATTTCAGTATGAGGTTATAAAAGCGATCCCATAAGACTCTCTTTCTAATAAAATAGGCTGAACCCATAGACTCTTCCTTTTTTTTGTAGTTGTTGTTTTTTGTATAAATAGTAGGCTAGAATAAGCTTTTTCTTTGCAGTCGACATAACGTACTGTTATATCCGTACTAATGTATAGAATCCTACACGCGTAGACGCGCTCCGTCAGCATTTCCTTTTCCACGGACAGACCACGAGTATCCGAGAAGAATCAGTCTCCCGCAAACCTCGGTCCTGAACACTTGCCTTTTCCTCTTAAAGCTGTATCCGTGAAATAAACTTTTTTTTTCAGTTAAATCTTTTTAAAAAAGAGGCTTTCTCTTTTTTAGGAAGTGTTTTCGAGACTCCCGGATAACAGTACGTGCACTTCTTCGCCCTTCAAGTACAGAACTGATATGGACAACAACCCACGCGCTCACGTTATGTTTAGTGGATCGTGTACAAAGGTAACCGTTCGCGTCGGCCCGTTACCTGTTGACAAAAACGGTCGTTAACAAGAGCCCTAACGTGGCTCACAAGTTTGCTGAACCAACCTTTTTAGTACTAGACTAATAGCGCCCTGATGGTGAGTACTGGCTGGTTCGAAAACGCATGCGCGTGGAGTTTCGGTCCACTTGACGTTTTGGAAAATAAAAAGGTTCTGAATTCGGGACGGTTCTATAATTGTGACTGATGCTGGTGTAAAACTGAAAAAAAAAAACTAACAATACGTCGTTGTAAAAAAATCTCAAGTTTGTGTTTAATTCGAACAACCCGCTATAAGACTACTTTTTCCCCAATAACAAATAACATAAACATTTATCCCTCATTATAGGCATGTAGATATTACTAAACCATTAGCCCATGCAAACGGCAAACTTCACACCCTACAGCTTTGGAAAGAGCTGACAACTCTTCTCAACAGCGATGGTAGCGGAGAAAAAAAATCAGTTGAAAAATCGAAAAAGGTTTGTATCAATCATTGACTATTTTGTGCTTTACTTTTGTAAACTCAAAGTATGCTTGCTTACTTATGTCTTTATAATGTTTTTTTGTTAATTTTTGTGTTTGGTCTGGTTTAATGTTAAGGTATGGAGTGACATGAAAAACAATACGAAGAAAAAGGCTGCTCGAATAAATAGAGCAGCCACTGATACTGGTGGTGGGCCTGCAATTACTTCCAAACTAAATTAATCGGCACTGCGCATAATTCATTTAGTTGGAACACAGGCAGCTACAGGTTTGGTGGCTATTACTGAAAGCGGGTTTTCACAAGTTTTTAAGATTTTAGTTACATTTAGTTTGATTTTGGCAAAATTGTATTAGTCGGCAGTACGACAAGCCTTTGGCAAACTTATGTATATTAGCCCTCAGGAAGTGACGCTGCATCTTCCTTAGTTTGATACTAGTCAGAGCCATTTACATCAAGTGGGCTTATCTAATTCTAGACTTATACAGCGTTCCCAAGTAACACAAACATACCTATAGCAGCTTACTTGTCGTTCACATGGATACCATTAGCTATAGAAATGTCATGTGTAACAGAAGATTAACCTATAATTCTGATTTGGGTAAAAATTAAACAGCCATAAGTTCACTTTAACTTATTTAATAGCAATACCAGAGAATTATAATACAGTTACAAAAGGTAACTATGCATTACAAAAATCCATATGAGTACTTTAAAAGAGGGTATGAGTTACCTAAGGGATCCTTATTACACTTTTCAAAAATACTTAGTTCACGAGTAGAACACGATGTGTGTCATTTATTGTTTTAATTTGTTCCCTTTATAAGTACTTTGCGAGTTGTAGACTTGTGGTAACTTCGTGCATCATAGCGCAGTTTTACTGACAATGGATATATTGTTAGTAAAACTGTTTTATATTATATTCAGTATAAGATTTTTATGCACCCTAACATTTTTTTACTAATTACTCATTTTGAACTTTTTTACTAAGATAGACTATAGTATATACTTTTTCAAGGTTGTTCAATGTAAGATTTGTTACGTGCCCGAATCTTCGTGATTATAAATAAGATAATTAAAGGTAAAAAATATCAAAATGGTGGCAGTGCTAATAAAGCCATTGTAAGCTATTTTTATCCTTATTGATTTTAATGGTTATGCAACGTGTAGTAATCTGTTACACAGCTAAAAGGTGAACAGAAGTACAATAATAATTCACCTTTTAGCTGTGAAAACATATTTTTTTTTAAACTTTGCCCCACACTAGGATTTCTCCTGTGTCGTGGGTGCGTTTACAGACATGAATTCCACATACAATACACCCAGACCAGGTAGTTGACCTGCAGATCATACAAATATTTGTCCGTGCGGGAATCGAACCCACGACCCGGAGCGCAGCAATTGACTGTAACAGCCACTGCACCAACCGTGCCGTCAATTAAATTCATGAACCCATGAACGAATGTACAGTAGAAAGTGTTTAAAGGGTCTACAGTAGATCTCAAAACATACCAATAATTAGTGTCCATGTGTGTCCTTTAAAGCAGCTTTGATGAAAATTGGGTTAAAAAGGCTGAATAAGGAGCATGGCTAAAGTAATAATAAGCATACAACTAAGCTTCTAAATGCATTAAATCACTCTCAACACACAACGCTGTAAAACTTTAAAAATAGTGGTGGGGATTTGTTTCTTAATGCAGCAATAACCATAATTTTCCTCCACTTCTTAAGGTGCTAATATAATGAAAGCTGTATAGCAGATCGCTAAAATACTTCACAACGGCGTTAACGCAATTTTCATTAGAAATGTCAAAATTGAACAGAATTTGCCACTCACACTCGCAGAACAATAGAGTTTACGCTCTTTTTTCGTTAAATCAAGGTTTACTTTACGTTGAGTCAAAGTGAAAATCTCACACTTACAAAAATGATTCATAAACGTCCCAACAGAGGCGCTGTACAAGTTACCATACAAATATACAAAAAAGAGTTAACTCCAACGTGATATATAGTATTAGTACGAAAACTCGCACTCATCATACTGTTCACCTGGTACCGAAACCGAAAAAGATAGACGCTTCGGGAGACCAAAAATATGGTATGGTGGTAGATTATCGAAAATTAAACGTGATAACTTGTGACGGTAAATACCAGCTTCCTAACATCGCAATCTGTTTGATAAATTAGGTAATAGCAATTATTTCACATTTATTTATTTATTTATTCATAACAATTTTCATTGTGTTTGATTTAAGTAGTTACATCATATTGTTTACATGCACAATTTAATATAAAATAACTATATCTAATAAAAACATAAGTATTATAACTCGATGTAAAAAATATTTATATAAGAATGAAAATAAAATTATTATACAAACATAATTCACTAATTAATTATTATTCCTATTATTTAATTACTACTATATTATGTCAACAATAAAATTGATTTTAGAGATACGAAATAAGGTGTCATATTGCTTTAAATATAACTTCTAAATGTCACGAACAACTAATAATTTAATATAGGTAATTAAAATGTATGTCAATTGTCTAGATACTAAATAAAATTCATTTATTATCATTCGACACTAATTCAGACACTGAGTATAAACATCTTTCTAATAGGAAGGCGTTAAGTTTGGCTTTGAATAGATTAACGTTATAAATTAATGCTTTTAACTCAGTAGGCAATCTATTATATATCTCTACTGCCTGATACTCTGAGCAATGCTTTGCTATGTTAAGTTTGGGTGCAATTACATTTTGTATAACCTTTCTTCGTGTGGCCTCTCTAATCTTACGTTCCTCTTGTGATTCATAGTGATGTATGTTCTTTGCAAAGTTATTTAGGAGGACTAATATATATAAACATGGTACAGTTAGTATGCCAAATTTTTTAAAATCACGTTGTGGAATTCTAACTATGGTTCTTATAGCACGCTTTTGTAAGATAAAGGCTGTCTGGCAGTTATAACTGTAGCTGTTTCCCCAAAACATTATGCTGTATCTGATTCTAGATTCTACCAACGCGTAATATACAGATTTAAGTTGCTTTATATCCAATTCATCTCTAAGACTTCTAAGTGCATAACATGCAGACGATATAGATGAATCAATAGCTGCAAGTTCCTGTTTCCAATTTAAATGCGAATCTATATTAATACCTAAGAATTTTACCTTGTCAACTAATTCAATGTTGTCCCTATTTATTTTAATATCTATAATGTCAGAATTACGAGTTGTTGTCCTAAATAAAATTACATTTGTTTTACTTTTATTTAGCAATAAGTTATTAGCCATAAACCAATCACAAAGATTTTCTAGACTTTTGTTTGCATTTATTGTCAATTCTCTTAAGTCGTCCGCCCCGATTATTATGTTCGTGTCATCAGCAAAGACAACTAGTTCCATATCAGGTTGCGTTTTGTGCATGAAGTTAATTAAATCATTTGTAAATATAATAAATAATATAGGTCCCAAAATTGAGCATATGTATATATCATTTCGTGATTGCTATCGTCCATGTTTTTTATTTCAACATACATTCGCCTATTTTGTAAGTAAGACGTTAAAAGATGTAATGCCTTGCCTCTTATACCATAATGTTCAAGTTTTGCAAGTAATAACTCATAATCTAGTGTCAAATGCAGAACTTAGGTCGATAAATAGTCCAGCCACTTTTTTTTGTCATTCATTTTACGAACTATGTCATTTATTAAAGTATTTATTGCAAAGTACTACATAGCCTATTTATTGTCTTCTTTGTATGTTGGTTCACCAGTTTCCTCGTCGCCTTATCATATTTTTAGCTCCTTTTAAATGACTCGATATGGCAAGCTTTTTGACTTGTTTAATGACACGTCTATAAATTCGAACATAGTTGGTTTTATAGTTTGAGATACTAACATTATTTAGTGTTCCAGAACATAAGACTCTTTTCATTTTGCTTGAGACTTTGACCCCTTTAGTTTAGACCCCACTTTATTTTATTGAAATTCCGTGGCTTTATTCTAATGAACTTTTTTCTATAACATTCTTGAAAGATTTTGCTAAAACGGCTTAGAAAATTATTTATGCCCATATCATTCCAATTTGTGTTCGCTTTTATAATAAGCTGCCCAAATCTGTTACAGACCTTACTGAGGGAAAGTTTAAAGCCCATATTAAACAGATCCTAATTAAAAAAGCTTATTATAGGGCTAATGACTATGTTGACGACAGAGATGTCTGGTATTGATTCTATCTGCACATGTGGCTTCCCTGGAACCTTATTGATGAAATATGGATTTATCTAATAACAAATCAAAATTTTATAGTGATAGTAATTATTTTTCGAATATATTAGCTTTTGATATATATTGTCTATATAATATATACTTTGACATATTGATTTTACTGACATATTCAATATGACATTTAAAGCTCTGGCGTTTAAAATGCCTTTCATTTTATATAATTTAGTTTCTTCTACATTTTGTAAATGTGTGAACTTCGTCGACTTTATTAGTGCTATACATTAATTGTTATCAGCTTTCTATTGTGTTAGAGGCAATTGTCTGTTTTGTTATTGTGTGTATTTTACATTTAATTAGTCTACTTTGTTCGCACATACCTAGCTTATTACCATGTAATAACAAAATTGTAGTATAACTTTTTTTGAAAAGAGTATATCCATGGAGTTTCTTGCCGGCTCTTCTCCATAGGACCGACTTTTCCGAACCGTGCACTTAGCTTGACTTTTCGTAAGAGCCTATTAGGGCCTATATGAAATAAAAAATTTGAGTTTGAGTTTGAGTTTGAATTTCTGTCAGTAATACTTCTTTTGAAAGAAGTATTACTTTTTTCGTTAAATAATCTTTTTTTAATTAATATCGTACGTTCAGAGTTTTTAGTTTTTCCATTAATTTTGTCAAGAACAACGTCGCAAAAGAGTCCACCATGACCTCTGCTAAGCCATTGTGATCCACAAAACATTGCTCTATGTCGTCGTCAGAAAGATTTGTGATTATATTATCGATACACGAATGCGAATTATTTCGAATGAAAGTTGAAGTATGTATAAGGTTAGGTACCTTTTAATTATAACATGTCAATATGCTTAGAAACTCAGAAGATTTTTTACTTTTAACAAGTACGTCGATATTAAAATCTCCACATACAATGCACTTTCTATCAAGAAAAAGTTCTAATAATTTTTCCAGATTGAATATAAAACTATCGAAATTTTGGTCATTGGGACTCCTATAACAACAACATATATATAGTCCTGTCTCAAAATCTTTTATATCACATATCTCAAAACTTTCTGATCTGTACAAGTTTTCAATGGAACCAATATTTTCACATTCTTTATTTTTATGTGCTAAAATAAGAGTACCTCCTCTTTTCTTGTTACTCCTCGTGTTGTATGAGACTAAATTATAATTGAACATATGGAATACATGGGCCGAATTGGCATTTAAAAAATGCTCTTATATGCATATATAGTCCACGAGAATGCCTAAAGATTCAATATATAATTCCAGTTCAGCTTTCTTGTTACTTATCCCACATACATTTTGGTGAAATATTTGTAAACGGCTAGTTTTGGTCATTAAATATTTTTTACAGACTGAATCTGGTCTTTCTTTTTTATGCACGAAAAAGATCACTATCCTTGGTGATAATCAGTGAATTATTTATTTGTTTGGTCGAATTTACTAACACTGTGGATGTAAATGTTTCGCCCGCGTTATTTACAAAAGTAAAATTGGTTTGTGTAGAAACGCTGCTAAATTGCTTTTTTTCCTTTCGATTTTTAAGCACATTAGGCACATAATGTAAATAATTTATTTTGTATTGAATACGCAATATTACCCTGTAAATTAATTTGCATGCATTCTGCTTGTTAAAACACAACTCTTGATTTAGCATCAGGGTACCATTAGATAGAAGTAGAAAAAGAGGATAGACTTCTAAAAAACAGCTTTCAATATACAATTCGGGCACTATGAATTCTTAAGAATGCCCTTTGGTTTGAAAACAGCACCAGCCAAATATCAACGCGCTATGGATAATATATGACTAGGATTACAAGGAATCCATTGTCTAATCTATTTGGATGATGTTATTATCTTCTCTAATAGTCTAGAAGAACTGGAATATCGTGCGCACCAGAGCAATTCCAAAAAATATTAGAATTTTTTTTATTGCCTTGAGCAAATTGAGAGAATGTATCAAATTTCATTGAAGATATTGTTGTTAATAGACGCGATGACAAAGAACACAACTCCAGGCTTCAGCACGTCCTACAAGTGTTATGAGACAATAACGATATGCTAAATAAAGAAGAATGTGTTTTCAACGCGAAAACCATTCAGTTCCTTGGAGACGAACTGTCTCCAGAGGGTATCGTTAGACAAATACATAAAGAAAATTGAATCATTTAGAGCACCGAAAACTATCGAAGAAGTTTCCTTGGCCTTGTAAACTTTGTCGGGAAATGGATTCCTAATTTAGCGACACTGACAATACGAATTCGTCAAGTCCTTCAACAAAAAGTTCATGAAAATGCTGATTTAACGGAATTTTGGGGAAATGAACAAGATATTACGTTCAAAAAATCAAACCAAAAGTCTAACCAAGATTCCTACTCTTGGTTACTACGACCGTACTCAAGTAATAGCTGACGAGCCCAGTCAGTATGACTGCAAAGGCCCTCACATTATAGCTTTTGGTAATGAAAGTTTGACAGATGTCGAAAAACGATTGTCAAACTGAAAAATAAGCTTTAGGGTTCGTTTTGGCCAACGACCCGTCTGATGCATCTCTAATACGTCTGTGGCACTGCGACTTGTATTATAACTCATAGTTACTTGTAGTTGTACGAAAGCAATTTTACAGGATGACAAAAAACATACCGCACGTAGGTAGGTATAGGCAAGTACCAATTTTTACTACACATAACTCGTAAGCGGCATTTTGCCTGTTAATTTTTTACTTGAATAGCTTTAATAAATTGCTCATCAGTCCAGTTTATTTTTTTTTTGTAGCCGGTTTTTTGTATTGATCACGTTGCGCTAAAATTGGATTTCTCTTGTGTCGTGGGTGCGTTTACAGATACAAATTCATACAATTTTAGACACAATACTCCCAGACCCGGAACAACTACCTGCACGATCGTACAAATATTTTTTCCGTGCGGGAATCGAACCCGACCCGGAAAACAGCAGCCTACTCTATCAGCCACTGCACCAACCGAGCCGACTGTGACGCCTTGACTTTGATTTGATAAATTAAAAGACGAAATAATTAAACGCCAAAAAGTACGAAAGAAATCACAAGGAGAGGACTAAGTAATGTATTTTCAAGTAATTCATTTCATGCGTCTAATTGTTATGGTTGATTCTAAGGGTTGAGTAGTTCCGTAACCAAATAAAGAACTAGCTCAACTATTCTCAGAAAATATGACACTGGGACATAAAACAGAAATAACTGGTTTGCGCCCATAAACTAGAGGATTTGTTACAGTTGGCATTTTAAAAGTGCATCTATTATTTAATTTTACGACCACCGAGGTCACGGTTGGCAGCAAATTTAATATTTTTTTACTCCGTGGAAAATCACTTGAGATAAGGGATTTCCCCTTCTTGAATTTTCATAGTATAAAAGACCAAGACCTTCTAAAGGAAATCGTCCTGGAACGTGCCAGCATCAACACCTCCCGCTTGGACCGCACTAACGCTTCCTCGTACAAACGTGGGTTACTGGCAACAGCAGCCGGCGTGGGTGCGAGGAAACTACTCCGTAACTACTGGTGTGGTGGCAGCACATCTTGTAATCGTGGGGGTCACGTCACAACGTGATGTCCTCACCTGGTGCCCGTGGGTGGCCCTTCTCAGGGCCATCCCAGTGTCAGTGTTAGTGTTAGTGAACCGCTGCCTCAACAACGCCTGCGCACCAAATCACAGGAGCTGAACACGCCAAGACGGATGAGTAAGACCTCAACTGATTTTACTCGGACCCGAGACCCGCCGAATTACGCACTTCACCACCGTTGGCCGGCGCACAGGATGCGTACATACAGCGCCCTGCCTCCGCTGCGGCGACTGCATCCAGCACAACAACGTCAAGGAAACAACACGACCAACCGCATTCCGCCCGGTGCCCTTAGAGCCTTGCTTCACGACACCATGCCGTGCGCCAGTCCGCGCCCGCCGCGACTGCCACACGCACAACAGCGTCGATACGGCGCGCACCGACCCTGTCTGCGCAATCAGTCACCTCACCCCAGGGAGCCCACCCCGTATATCCCCTCGCACCTCAATTACACCTTCTCTTACCCCTATATCCCTCGATAGTGCACGCGCCGCGAAGAGCCTCACACGCTCTCGCGATAGGATGCGGGCAGTTAGGAGGACAACATGTTATAATATAAGAGTGAATCCGATGCAAGATTTGAGCGATAGAGAATTTAAACAAAGATATAGATTTAACAAAGAAAACATGCTGAAAATATTTGATATCTTAAGGAATGATTTACATATGTAAATCACACAAGGCGGCAGTGTGTGTGGCACCTGTGGAATTACCAGTAATGGCCGTTATTACGTACTGGGGAAGGCACGAGGTAGGCACAATTTTACGTACCACAAATGTCACAAAATCTCATTTACATAAAAATGCCATCGAATGTAAGTGTAGAAACTGAGACTTCGCAAGTTTGAAGCCATTTGTGGGTTCCCACACATTACTGGAGCAATAGAAGGAACCCATATAAAAATAAGAAAGGTCCGGTGGTGATGCTGGTCAGTACTACGTCAACAGGAAAGGACACTATTCTATAAACACTCAGGTAACTTATCTGTAGATATCATTATAGGTATCAATCCTTGTTTTTCGCTGTTTTACTAAGAATGTTTATTATTTATTTACAGGTTGTCTGCAATAGTTTTAAAAATATGCGACATGGTTTGCCATTAGAGAGGCTGTACTCATGATGCTAGAATGTTACGTGAAAGCTCTATAAATCGAAGATTTGAAGAGCATGAATTTACAGGGAAACATAGGAGACCCGTGTTTGCCTTACTTATTAACACCTGTGTTAAGACCAAGGACTGACGCTGAGATACATTACAATCATAGCCATATCCGAACAAGGAATGTGATAGAGAGATGTTTTATTCTATCCGGATATTACTGCAAGTTATGAGAGGATCTTTTAGCACAATAAAAACAACAGTTGTAGCTTGTGCAGTACTCGTGTTGCATAATTTAGCAATTCTAGTCTAGCACGTCTGTACTCATACATAGGCTGCACTAAAAGTATCGGGAATGAAATATTTCCACTGTTCCTGTCATATTAAAATCTTTTTAATTAAAAACTCCTTGGTTTTACAAATCGAATACCATTTATTTATTTAAAAAAAGATTCACGGTCTTGTCACAAGGTTTTGTCAAACTTGTTTAGTCGTTGAGAAAATGGAATTGACTCGAGAAAATGCAAGAGCGATGATTTATTATGACTTTCGAAGTGGTTTAACACAAAAACAGTGTGTTGACCGGATGATTTCTGCATTTGGTGATGAAGCCCCATCCAAAACCACAATTTATCGCTGGTTTGCTGAATTTCAACGTGGACGTGTCAAGCTCAGTGATAATCCTCGTGAAGGTCGTCCAAAAACTGCAGTCACCCAAGAAAACGTTGATGCTGTGCGTAAGCTGATTGAGGAAGATCGACATGTGACATACCGCGAAATTCTGGCAACTTTAGACATTGGCATGAGTCAAATACAAATAATCTTGCATGAACAATTAGGTGTAAAAAAGTTGTTTTCCCGATGGATACCGCATTTGCTATGTGAAGAGCAAAAAACGGCTCGCGTTACTTGGTGCGTCAGAACTCTCGAAAGATCCTCAAATGCTGTATACAACATTGTATCAGGTGACGAATCCTGGATATATGCGTACGAACCCAAAACAAAAAACCAGTCACGAGTTTGGGTGTTCGAAAATGAGTTAAAGCCAACAAAAATTGTTCGTTCACGGAGTGTTGCAAAAAAAATGGTGGCCACGTTTGTCTCCAAAACCGGCCATGTTACGACTATTCCTCTTGAGGGACAAAGAACGGTTAATGCAGAATGGTATGCTAGCATTTGTTTGCCACAGGTCGTTTCTGAACTCCGTAGAAAGAACTGCAACCGCCGCATCATCCTCCATCACGACAATGCGAGTTCTCACACCGCGCGCAGAACAAAAGAGTTTTTAGAGCAAGAAAACATAGAATTATTAGACCATCCGCCGTACAGCCCCGACCTAAGCCCTAATGATTTCTATACTTTCCCTAAAATAAAGAATAAATTGCGTGGACAGAGATTTTCATCACCTAAAGAAGCTGTGGACGCCTACAAAACGGCCATTTTGGAGACCCCAACTTCCGAATGGAATGGTTGCTTCAATGATTGGTTCCATATATAGTATATAGATACAAAATCAGTAATTGGCAGATTCAAAATTCATATATCAAAAAATCTATATACTCGGGTATCGCTCGCTCCACATCGGCTACGTGATTCACGATTCGTGTGCGACGAAAGAGTGCGAGCGATTATAATAATAATAATAGTTTATTGGTAACCTTTCGTGACACTGTTACATATGAGCCCTGCCTCCCGAACTAGGTTGTTAGCCTGTATCTCAGGAGACAGTTCCTTCCCTAGTTACATTTATACAACTTTGAAAGAAACAACAAAAATTTGCTAAAGAAATAAAAATAAAAAGAAGTAATAACTACTTGGCTGAATGCGCGCGTGCGTGTGTGTGTATGTGTGTGTGTGTGTGTCTGTATGTGCGTGCGTGTGTGTGCGTGTATGTGCGTTGTGTGTGTGTGTGTGCGTGTGTGATTGCGTGTGAGTGAGGGCGTGTGTGTGAACGCGCTTGTATGGTATCGCTAGTATTTGGCTAAATATATATGTGTATTTACGCGTGAGATGTGCGTAGATCTATCTTTCAGTAATTAACTGAAGTAGGTTGTAATGAGGCTTTCAACTTTTTCGTAGTCCATATCATTGAGCCACTTTAGTATAGACCTCCTGAAATCATGATTATTTAGATTATGCCAGTTTCTGGTTGCGATTTTATTATATATACGTGGAGCGGTGTGGTTGTAGTGCCGTTGTGCGAAAGCAGATTTCACGAGAGGCACTGGACATCGGAACCGTCTTTTAGTAGTCGGTAAGAGTTGGGGAATTGTAATTCGGTGGTATCTACTAAGTACCTGATTTATATATAATTTGCGGACCGATAGTACACCTGTGTGTTTGTAGACATCTGTTGTCGGGTGACGGTATGGTAGAAACATGAGAACTTTAAGAATAGCACGTTGTGCACGCTCAAGTTCAATTATGTCAGTCTTAGCTGCTCCACCCCAAGAGCTGATGCAATAATTAAGTACACATTCACATAGTGCTTTGTATGTTGATATTAGTAGTTTAGAAGGTGCAACAGTTCTAAGTTGCTTAAATATATAAATTAACTTGCGCAGCCGGGTACAGAGACTTGAGATTTGTCGATCCCATTTTAAGTTGTCATCCACTATAATCCCTAAGTACTTAATAAAGTTGGATCTGGTCAAAGTATCACATTTACAGTTACTCCGAGTGTCACCTTGTAAATTTTTACAAGAAGAGGTATGAATCTTGATACTAAGCTGTGGATCAGGACGAGAAATATTTGTCTTTGTAAAACATAAGTATTTAGTTTTAGCAGTATTCAGCGTTAAGAGGTTGTCTTCGAGCCATCTTGCAATTCTTGAAAGGCCGCATTCTGTTATCATTCGTAAATGCTCCCATGATGGGCCATGAAATAAAATGACAGTGTCATCTGCGAACATAATAATTTCGGCATTGAGTATCTTAATTTCTGCAAGATTATTTATATAGGTTAAGAAAAGAGTCGGAGCAATCGTACTTCCTTGAGGTATACCAAACGTGCAAGCAGCAGCATCGCTTATGTACTTATCTACCTTGACTCGCTGCTCCCTGCACGCCAGATAATCTTGGAACCATTGGAGAACATGACCTCTGACACCCATATTGAAAAGCTTCGATAATAGTATAGCAATCGATATTGTGTCGAATGCTTTTTTTAGGTCGAGGAAGACACCGATTACTTTCTGACCAGCGTCAACATGTTTGGTGATTATCGACGTTAGATTCAACAGGGCATCATTAGTCGATATTCCTTTACGGAAACCAAATTGATGGGTAGTTAGAAGTTGGTTTTTTTCAAGGAAACTAACGAGTTGTTTGTTTACCAATTTTTCAAGCACCTTCGACAAACAAGAGAGGAGCGAGATGGGTCTATAATTTGAAGGTGTTCGTTTATCATCTGACTTATGTATTGGTGTAACTATTGCTATTTTGAATATGGTTGGGAAGATACCGTGTCCCAAGCTAAGATTGCAGAGATGGGTGATAGGTTCTACCAGTATAGATTTAGCCAACTTAATTAACCTGCTGGATATTTTGTCGAAGCCAGGTGCACTATTTGTTTTTAAGGATGCTATAATGCTGTCTATTTCTCGTGGGTCTGTGGGTGAGAATGACATCGAAGTTAGTGTTTCATTTGTTATTGGAGTGCCAGCTAGTTCAGCTTCTGATTTTTTCAGTCCATGAAGTGTAGCATCAGCCAGCTGACTACCAACGGTTGTAAAGTATGTATTTACTAGGTTCAATGATTTAGTTGGTGTGCTATCAATAAGCAACAGTTCTTTGGGTGAATCATTACCTTTTTTTATGTTACATATATCCTTAATAATACTCCAAGTTTTTTTTAGATTGTTGCTATTTTTTTCAAGCTCGGATCGGTAGTATTGTTTCCTTAGAGACTTAATTATTTTATTGCAATGATTTCTATAGTTTACATATATCTGGCGTAACTGTTCATTGTCTGGGTGTTTCCTTGACTTTATATGTAACTTGTCTCTTTTACGAATCGATCGTACAACGCCCATGGTAATCCATGGCTTCAGCGGGGCTTTCCTTTTGGGTTTGATTGACACATTAGAGCAATTATTCATAATGCTCGTAATCGTATCCACTAGAGATTCAGCCGCAGAGTTGACATCATCTAGCATATAAAAGTTGGTCCAGTCTACCTCACTCAGTTTCAAAAGTGCTGCAGCAAAGTCCAAAGTTCTATTTACATTTGTAGCTTTGGTTTTGCTTAATCCTGCATGTTTGACATACATGAGAATGGGACTGTGGTCTGTCAACTCCGGGAAGACTAATGTCTGCCATATTTCTTTCGTTCTAATCATAAAATGGTCCAGACAATTATTTACTCTAGTTGGGTATATAATGCCCTGCTGAAGGCCATGCGATGCTACGAGACATAGATAGTCACTTAGACATCCATTATGTCTATCACATGACAATGTATTGATGTTAATATCACCAGTAAAGATGATGTCTTTATTGCGAAACTTTTTGAATATCGCATCTAGCGATGAAAGGTACAGTTGAGGATTTATGTAGCAGGGTGGACGGTAGGAACAAATAACACTGAACCGGTCAGTATCCAATAGCAAACAGTTACCCTCTACTATATCAAGTTCAGAGGCCACAACATGTATTTCCGACCGAACATAAGCTACCAAACCATCATTCTGGTTTAGGTTGTTCTTAGTCATATACATGTTATAGTCATTTAAATACGGCGGTATGACATCTTTTTTAGTCCAACACTCAGTCAATACTATAATATCTATCGTTACATTGAGAGTCGCTACAAATGCAAGTAACAAGTCAAAGTTACAGTATATGCTGCGTATATTCAAACATAGAATACACAGGGAATTTGAATCGCTGGTTTGATCTAAAACAAGGGAACATTGGGATGAGTCGTTGAGCTTAGTACAATTTGCATTACCAGTATTATCAAGCTCATTAATTATAGCAAAGTTAGAAGTATTGAATTTTTACATAAGAGTACAAATGGTACCTTCTATATGGCCCTATTTGTTTATGTAGTTGCAAACGAAACACTATTATGAAATATGTAATATCCTTACGATATTTAGAACTGTAGTATTTTAGCATAGATTGAAACCTAGTCGAATCTGAAGTTGTGTATATTTTGTTAAGAGTTCGTATCAATTGTATGTACGTGTGTAAGTGTTTATGAGTTATGTGTTCATAATGTTTGGGACAAACATAGTAGTTTAACATGAAACATTGTGTTATTGACATAATATACGCACAGCCTATAAAAATGAAGTTAAATAAAAAATACAGTAAAGCCAAAAAGGTGCAAAGATATGGAATGCAACATTTCGTTACTAGTCATACAACACTTAGTTTTTTAAGGTCACTCTCGCTATCAATCCTTATCTGCTGTAGTCCTTCAGCTTTGCGCAAGAAAACCCGACCATGTGTAGTCCAGCAGAAAGCGTAGTCGTTGTCTTTGGCAAATATTCGACTTAGGTAGTACATTCTTCTCGCGTGAGTAGTAAGAGTTTCCGAGATATACACTGGTGTTGGTGCGCCATTTATTGCTAGGTGAGCGGTGTTTAATTTACTGTCCTTGTTCTCTTTATTGAATTTTTTCAGTGAGTATATGACATTTTCTTTCGTCAAACAGCTAGCGAATTCCACAATTATGGGTTTATAAGTATCAGATTTTGTGCTGACTCGAAATACATCTCTAATGTCTCTCGTCTGAACGTCAATTTTAAGAACATTACTAATTTTTTCAACCACATTAATAAGGTCAATCTTAGTTTCTTTGGCACTTAGTTTCGGGACATTACGCAACTCAATACTAGCAGATTTTTGGCTTCGTTCGGTAATTTCCAATTTATTTTCAAGAGCCTGTATAAATTTCGATTGTCGTCGCCTATCGTCCTCCAATTCTTTTATCTTTGCATTTATGTCATCGTACTGTGTTGAAATGTATTTGACCGTCTTGCTCAGTTCCCTGTTTTCATCTCTTAATTCATTTATTGACGTAATAATTTGATCGTACTTGCTCTGCTGTGTGTCTGTCCAACTTTTGAGGAGATTCAAGATTTCTGTTTTTAATGACTTTATCTCATCCTTGTACTCCTGGTCATGTTTACGCTTCTGGCCGCGGGTGCTTACGTTACAGAAAAAGTTCTCAGTATTTTCACTGTTGCGTCCACATGAGGCGATGTTTGGTTCAGAATCATAGTGGAGTAGTGAGTCCTTCGATGTAGGAGAGGACGCAGCTGGTGGGGGAGTGCGATTAATAGGCATATTGGTATATGGTATGGATAGCGGATCGCCGCAGTTACTCGCAGACGGTCGCATCGGGAGCGACCTCACTGCTCTTTAATACGCTCGGATACCTCGGAAAAGTTACCACACTTGCGCTTGATCGCTGGCAACAGTGATCGGCGTAGGTGTGGAAACACTACCACCGCGAGTTCCTATTCTAGTGTCGCGTATAGTAACGGCCTCGGAGAGTCTCGAAATGTCTCCCACTGGTGCCCGCGGCTCCGCAAGGGGCACGGGTGCCAAACCCAAAGGCCCTTTTCAGGGCCAAACCAAAGGCCTTTCTCAAGGCCAGCCACGTCAATCACAGGAAGTTCGCCCGTCGTACAGGAGGAGCCTGGACCCACCTACCGCTGCCGAACCTCACCGTGGGATCGACAGAGCCCCATCCGTGCCGGATATCCGCCGAATGGGACGCTCGTCTCCCGCGGAAGGGGCCACACAGCCGGGAAGTGCCGCCGCCCCAATTTTAATATCTTCACGCGATCCGCGAACCAGACGTGATCAGGCTGTGCCCAAGCCACCTGACGCCGCGATTACCGTGCCTTCTGCCGCGGTAGCAGCTCAGGAAGCCCGGAAGCACGCCGCTGCCATCCGCCAAGCCGCGATCCGCAAACCCACGCTACCGCCGCCGCCGTACGTGGACCCACGCTCGATCAGAGCCAGCGTACCGCCTACAACCGGTACTGCACGCACCACTGCTGTTTTCTCACGGATGCCGATCCCCCCCGCGCGCTCACCACCCACTACTCCAACTAGTGTAGTCGGCCCTGAAACGCCGGTCACATTGACTAAAAAGCCAGTTGTGCGATCTCGCGCGCCCGCTAGTCAGACCGGCGAAACAAGGATTTTTCGTTCCGCTTCACGGTCACGAACGCCCACGCCTACGATGCTCACGAAAGTGAAGAGCCCGCAACAGCTCCAGCAGCCTAGGCGCGGAGGACAGACAGCCCCGCAAGAGGCAGTCGCGTCGCCGCAAAAAGATGCTGCTGAAATCGCACGGCGTGTAGCCCTGAGAGAGCGGGGCTACTACGTGTACTCATCGGGTGATTCGGCCGACGACGACTCGGACTCTGACGGCTCAGTGGTTTCCGTGGGGCCGGTTTCTGGTCGCACCGGCGTGTCCTGCGACACGCTGGTGGAGACCCCCCCGACCCGCGCGGACACTGCCTCGTCCACCCGCTCGCTACCGGAAATGGTGTCGCCGATGTCGGCCGACAACGGGCCAGACTCGGAACCGGAAACGCGAGCGGCTAGAAGGAAAAGGAGCCCGGAAACACCAGTAGAGGAGGCGAAACGACCCTGCGTCAACCCCCTACAACCCTCACCTGCAATAGATGCCTTACCGGAGGAAACGCTAGACGGCGCCACTGCCGCACCTCGCTCGTTTGCCGAAGCAACGAGGACGACGCCCCCACCACGCTCACAAACGAGCGCGGCCAATCAGAAGGCCGCCCGCAACGATGAAGCCTCCAACGCTGCGGGACACAAAGAGAAGAAACGATTCCCACCACTGGTTGTGGAACACTTACCCGACTGGGCGCGACACTTTCGTGCCCTAAAGTCCAAACTGGGACACACCCCCAATGCCCGACCGTACGGGAACGGGGTGAGGTTTAGCCCCACATCCGAAGAGGAATTCCGAACGGTCCAGCGATACTTGGTGGACCTGGAAAAGACGGAGCGAATAAGCTGGTTCAGCTACTCGCTCCCAGCTGAGAGGTGCCTAAAGGTGGCCATACGGGGGCTGCCGGTCGACACCCCTCCCACAGAAATCGAAGAAGATCTCCGCACGCAGGGGTATGAGCCGGAGTACGTCCGCCACATTAAGGCACGGCAAGGACGTCCCGGCTGCATATTCTTTGCCATGATCAAAAGAACGCCTGATGTTGTACCGGGCATATACAGTATCACGGAGATGCTGTGTATGCCCGGCGTAACCATAGAGGGGTGGAGAGGGAAAAGGGGCCCGGCACAGTGCCACCGGTGCCAACTGTTCCGCCACTCCTCCCACGAATGCCATCGCCCCATAGCGTGCGTAAAGTGTGGAGGGGAGCACCGCGCAGGCGAGTGCCCCCGTTCGCCCGAAGAGGCCGCCACCTGCGCAAACTGCGGAGGAGCACACCCGGCGAGCAGCGTTACCTGCCCCGTGTTCCGGAAGGAGGCCCGGAACAAGCGGGCGGGCACATCAGCTGCTACGACGAAGCTAGCCCCCCGCGGCGACGAGAAGCCACCCACATCAGAAATCTCACCGGCCACAAACTTGACTCCACAACAAGAAGAAGAAAATCAACCCGCCACTCTCATGGCAGCGGCGAACGAGCCCGCCCCGCGTGGCACGACCATCGCCGCCACCAAAAGGAGGAGACGGGGCAAGAAAAGGGTGCGCTATCGCCCCCCCACAGAAGACCAACTACCTCAACACGAGGCCCAGGAAGTGGTCGGCTCGCAGGCACTATTGCCCACACCGCCGCCACTGCCCACACTGCCGCCACCTCACGAAAGAAGCCAGCACTCGGAGGCACCGTTGCCACAAAGGGACCTAGCCCAGCAACAACCCAGACAAGCCCTAAGGTCGATCCCCAGGATCACCACCCCCGCCGCGCAAGACGATGACGCCAAAGAAAGGCTCATCGTCGCCGCCATCACCATCCTGCAAGATGTGCTGTTGGCTATCCGCAGGCACGAAGACCCGGTCGGTGTCATACTCAACGGAGTGGCCACACTGATTAACCTCAGCGGCTAACCCGCTGAGCGTGACACCGACTGGGAGATTGCTCCGATCAAGTTCGCCCCCAAACGACGCCGAGTAAGTCCGATACACCTACACACGACTTACTCAAACAAGGATACTCGACAAGCACAATATGCATTTTCTACACTAGTTGCGGCTAAGTTAATATAGTCGCAACCGGTGTAGCACACATTCACGACTTCACAAGCGCATAGACTCACCCGTGGAACAGGTAGCATCATTTAGATGCACCTGTGAAACGTAATCATGAGGCGACGTTACTCGCAAACAAGTCGCCCATACTCAAGTCACACGTCCCACTACTTGCGGCGCGTTTGGCTAGTACTGAATTCGTCGTAAGCGGTGGGTCAAAATTTACGGTAGGGGGCGTCACATAAAGCCGACAGCCGGTCGCTGATCGGGTTCCTGCTGGGCTTCCCTTGGGTAACCTCGGGTTCCACCTGGTAGGGCCTGATCGCCCGGTCTGTCGTGAAAAGCTTCGGACGCCCCTACTATGAACAAATTACAGATACTCATCGCTGTGCGGCGAGTTATTATGCCTTGCCGCACGCGATAACCCATTGCAATATTGCCACCTTCGGTGACAATATTGCCATAGTCCATTCGCTTGGAACGCCAAGCACCCACAAATACCGGCTGTTCAGTGTGGCAGCCGCGAATTGAAACCCAGAGAAGGACATAACAGTCCATGTTCTGTTCCTCGCGCCCCTTACGGGGCGCGTAGATGACCCACGAGTCGGTATGGATAGCAAAACCGCGCAGTACAACTTGTAACAAAACAGCTTCCCAGCGCACAGTGCCCGGTTATGTTGATTAAATGGTGCGAAGTCGTTTGCTCCGCCCCTGTCGTCTGCGCAGGTGGGGTTAGTAGTGGCGTGATAAGTACGATTACGCGGGCGTGACAGCAGTACTAGCCGTGGGCGCGGTCAATACTTAATGAATAGTCCTTATTCGCTAATTACTCACGCCAAGCCGACTGACAGGGATGGTAGATATATTACTCTTCACACAATTTGCTCTGCTCGGATTATGCGCGCCTGGTAGCCGCACGGAATTAATTGCAATTTATTTTTGGTAATTTATTTAAAAAATTAAAGAAACAGAGGTTCAACTTGCAACACGTCTGTACTGTACAGAAATCCGAGGGAAGGGGGATTTAAAGTAGATATTCGATATACCGACCGAGATTAATATAGTAGTTAGAGTGGTATGGCAATTAAAATCAGATTTTGAACCTATTTCACATTTGTCATCTTTTGAGTACAATTTTTTTGACATCGATATGAATGGCATAACTTTAGCTCTTTAGGATACGAGTTTAAAGTTTTGTTTCGGTTGACTATTAATTATACATTTAAAATATCGTTTATTAAGCCATGCACTTGAGCGCTTAATCTATTTATAGATAGAACTTTCAGTTTATTTTTGGTTCAGCTGGAATAATTACGTGTGAAAGAAAGTTGCACTTTTTATTCTTCAGTGTTCATAAATGTCGTTTTTGTGGTGATCTATACAGCTACAAAGGATCGACGGGAAATTTAAAAGCCCACTTGAAGAAGAGGCATCTGGATGCATACACCCAGGTCGTAACTGCCCAGCAGCAACCGCAAACGGCTCCAACAGGTATGCTGGTTTCTGTGACAACATCAGCCAGTACAGCAGCAGCGACCAGCACCACAGAGGCACCGTCCACGTCCTCGTTCATACCCACAGCTGCAACGTCGTCGACTTCTGCTGTAAAGCGGCTTCCCAAACAGTCTACCATGAAGAGGTACGATTCTGCCAAAAAAATATCATGTGAACTCAAAAGAAAAATCGACGGCGATCTTTTAGATTTATTTGTTGGAAAGTTATCAGAAATTGCCAGCTGGATTCCGGGCTATCTAGCTTCCGAGTCGGAAAACGATATCATACTCTATGATACCGAATCTTTATAAAATAACAAAAGGAAAAAATGAAAAATGAGTTCAAGTCCTCAAATATTGAAAATATTTGTCAGACGGCTGATTTGTGGACGTCCAGGATTAATGACTCGTATTTGGCAGTTACGGGTCTATATTTAACGGAAGACCTTGGTTTGAAACCAGAGGTGATAGATTGTTGCCATTTCGAAAATTCGCATACTACGGAAAACATCCAGCGTGCTTTGCTAGAGTTAGCCGATGAGTGGTTGATTTCAATCAATTTCATGGTGACGGACAATGCAACAAATATCCAAAAAGCTGTGAATAACATAGGCTAGAAGCACTACGGGTGTTATGCGCACACTTTAAACTTGATTGTCCAAGATGCCTTGCGGTCATTGGCACAAAAAATTGTTTGTTTTTTTAAGACCAGCGCTAGAAAGCTTTTAAAGGACACAGACGAACGACGTGCCAAATTGTGTACCAAAGCGTATGATACAAGAAGTTCCCACACGCTGGAATTCCACATACCACAACGTTTCGTGGAATTAGAACACTATATAAGAGCCACAGTTGCGGTCATAAAAAAGGACCTGCCTGTTATTTCTAATGAGGCATGGATATTTTTCGGCGAGCTATGCAACATTTGAAGCCCTTTAATGAGGCGACTCAGTCAACTTGTGGTGAACACTACATGACTGCTGGATCAGTTATTGTTATAACTCGCTGTTTAATAACGGCGCGTGGAAAATTGTTAGCCGAAGACTTTTCGGAACTTGCACAATCTTGCATTTTCAATTTGCATACCGGGCTTACAACAATATTTTTGAACTTAGAAAAAAGCGGCAGTTCTCTGTGCGCATAGTTCTTGATCCTCGCTACAAACTAGCCGTATTCACAGATACGAATGACGCAAGAAATGCCCGCAAAAAAGTACAAGATCTCTTGACTGACCTCATCAGAAGTTGTGAAAATGAGAGTCAGCAGGTGCCATCTGAAGCTGAGATACAGGGTGACAAATTTTCACCTTGGAGCATTCTCAATGAACTGGTAGGCCAGCAATATAATGTAGGTACTCCATTGTCCAAAGCTATCACGGAACTAGACACCTACATAAATGACGATATACTCTGTCCATTAAATTGGTGGCGGACACATCGTTTTACATACCCCAATCTAAATAAGCTGCTTCGAATATATTATGGCTTCGTTAGTTCCTTGCGAACGTATCTTCAGCAAAACAGGGACTGATAATTAATGATCGCCGCACAAGCCTCTCGATTAACAAAGTCAGGCAACTTACGTTCCTAAACGTAAATTTAGATCCAGAGCGGTTTAAATAGATAGTTGATTAACATTGTAAACACCTATATTTAATTAATATAAAATTGTAAATATCAAAATCGTCGTATAATATCATGAAAATCGTCGTGTAATATCATGAAAATCGTCGTGTAATATTATGCAAATCGTGTAAATAGGTAAATTCGTATGCACATTTAATTAATTAACTTTTAAACACGCCTGAATTTTTTACAAGTAAGAACACATGTATCAAAAACAAAACAGGTTATTTAAAAATGTTAAATAATGCAGTCAGTCCTAAGCCTGGAAGAAGCATGAAGGAAAGTTCTTTCATTGATATTAATTTTAACAAGTGCTGCAAATTAATTCTCTGGTGTACCTACCTATAATTTAAGGGAATATCAGCCGAATACTCAAACGACATTCAACTCGTTAAGCACTGCTCTACTGTTTGGCGCGCCGTTATCTTAGTTTTTCGTATACTCAAACGTCTATTAAGAGCATCATTTAAATAAATTTGGGATCCAATTAAACTTGCGCTTAAAATGCCACTCAATGTAAAATTCGTATACTAAACGTTACTTAAGCCGTGACAGCTGTCAAATCGAGGTCTTATATAACTTGAGTACCTGTCGAATTTAAGAGTGGTCGAGAGCTATCTTAAATAGTTTTAAAGAATAGTAAAAAGTTATAAATAGAAATTGAAATGTCCTTATCATCACTTTCTGATGAAGAAACTACCAGAAGAAGTCGTAGAAACGTGAAAAGGCCTTTAACGCCTGTGAAAAATACAACGATATCGTTTCGAATGCGGTTCCGAATCTCCAAGGAAACTGTGTTGGATTTGGATTCAGTGATAGGCAATGCTATCTACTACTAATACAGTAATCTGTGATGCTATCAAGCCTCTGACTAAGCGCAATCGAGCTTTACATTCAATAGATCAATCGGCTTCTGATAATTCTGCGGTTTTATGCTACAGGCATTTATCAAACATTTATACCAGATGTATTTAGTGTGGAACAACCAACTGTTCACCGAATCGTGCACAGAGTTACAGCTAAAATAGCTGAATTAAAATGTGAACATCTTCACATGCCAACTCCTAGCGAACGCTTGAAAGTTGCACATGATTTTACACAATACCTGGATTTCCAAGAGTATTGGGTGCTGTGGACTGTACCCATATTAAAATAAATTCACCAGGTATGTTCCATCTTATAACCAAGTTACTTATTTATTTATTTATTTAATTTATTTATATACTCTTTATTGTACACCACATAATACATACATAGAGATAAAAATTTAAAAAGATACATGTACAATGGGCGGTCTTATCGCACAGGGCGATCTCTTCCAGACAACCTTTGGATGGACAGGAAAAAAGGAGAGAGATATTGGGCTGTCAAGTGTACAATATATCATACACAATATTACTTAGACATAAAAATATAAAATACATAACAATATATACAATAAATATTATATATATAAAACGATGATAAAATATACTAATAAACATCAAATATAACTAGGATAGGAGAAGAAAAATTAGAGAGAAAGGTAATGCTCCTTCACCATTTTCTTAAAAATAGGTAGTGTTTGAGCACGTCTTACTTCAATAGGTAATGCATTCCACAAGCGAGCCGCTTGAATAGTAAATGAATTATCGAAGAAGGAAGTGGAATGCATACGTATACTTAATTTTAGATTTTCTGATGATCTCAAGAAACTAGAATGTGTCTCACAAATAAACTGAAAGCGTTCTTTAAGATAAAAAGGGGTAGAAGGTTTAAAGAGCACATTATAAAGCAAAGAAAGAATATGAGCGTTCCGGCGAAAGCGGATGGGAAGCCATTTGAGCTTAGTTCGAAATTCAGAAACGTGATCATATTTGCGTAGGCCAAATATAAATCTGATACAAAGATTTTGAAATCGCTCAAGCTTGTCAAATTGGTCTTGCGTGAGATCGAGATAGCTGGCATCAGCATAGTCAAGGATCGAGAGTAGAAGAGATTGTGCTAACGCAATTTTGGTATTAATAGGGAGAAAATTACGAAGACGTCTCAAGGAGCCTGCTGCAGCAAATAATTTACGACTGACTTCCTGAAGTTGTTTAGTCCAGGAAAGAGTACTGTCGATATAAATCCCTAAGTTCTTAACGTTGTTGGATATAGGAATAACAGAGTTACCAAGAGAAACTTGGGGAAGTGTCGACCAGACAATTTTAGAGACAGTTCGAGAGCCACCAACAACTGTCACTTGAGTTTTTGTTGGATTGATCTTTAGTCCAAACTGCGTGGTCCATTCATCTATACGAGCCAAGTCAATATTGATAGTTTCAATAGCGTTAGACAGCTCTCCGAGAGTGGCCTGAGTGTAAATTTGGAGATCATCTGCATAAAGGTGGAAGGAAGAAGACAGTCGAAGAGTGATAGAATTAATAAAAATTGCAAAAAGTAGTGGGGATAAAACGCCACCCTGCGGCACACCAGTAGAGGTGTAGCACCAAGAAGAGAAAGATTCTTGGATGCAAATACGCTGCCGGCGGCCAAACAGGTAACTATGAAACCAGTCAAGTACCGATGGAGATATGTTAAAAGAGCAGAGTATTCCAAGCAAAATATCGTGATCGACGGTATTAAAAGCGTTGCTAAAGTCAAGCAGTGCAAGTACAGTTAACTTACCCATTTCCATGCCTGACCTGATATCGTCTGTAATATTCACAAGGGCTGAGGTAGTGCTATGTCCAGGCCGAAAACCAGACTGAAAGCGATTAAGTAGATTGTGTTTGAACTTATTCTATAATGAAAGTAAGTAAAAACTGAAAGGTCTTAATAGAAACAAAAAATTGTTTGCAGGAGGAGTTCAAGCTGAAACCTTTCATAATTTGTTACTTTTCTTTGAATGTCCAAATGGTGTGTGAAGCAAGACTGCGCATTAAAAATGTGATTCCAAGATGGCCAGGTTCTGTACATACAGTACAAGTTTTAATGATTCACCTTTGTGTGCACAACTAGAGTGCTGCGACTTCGAAAACATGATGCTTTTTGGTGATTGTGATTATCCATGCCGCTGCTATTTAGTAACACCTTTATTAAATACAAGGACTCCTGCTGAAGAAGCTTATAAACTTATGGTGCACTTTCTAATCAGGATACATCTCTAGAGGTTGAACATTCCTTCAGACAGTGCTGAGGAGGAACTTATTGAATAACAGACACATCAAGGAAATTAGTTTTTTTTATTGTGAGGACAATATTAATTAAAACACATTTTTCTAATTAACAATTGTTTTATTTTAATATAAAAGTGAAGATTTATATAAAAAAGAATAAACTAGACATAGCAATGATCACAGTAATGTTTACAATAGCACCAGTCTTTATTTAATATACAAATAATAATAAATAAGAATTAGTAATGCATAGTCAAGTCAGTTTTTATTTCAAATAGGACATGCAATTATTAAACCTTTAAGTTGAATGATGCCAATTGGTTAGTCCTATGGAGAAGAGTCAGTACAAAGCGAATTCATGTCTAATAATTGAGATTAGTGTTGATGGATACAAATTATGTAAAAGTATATAATGAGAAAAAATTGTTTGATGTGTAAAGAATTAAAGGTAGAACATACTATAATATTATTATAATTTATTTGCCATGGCAGTTAACAGCTGACCAGTCCCAACAGATGATACCCATTCACACAACTGCATCTCTAAGCTCAACCATATTGTAGGTAACTCAATGGCCTGACACAATGCCACCACCAGTAAGACATTTTATTGAGCATTTTATGTACATTAACTTTTGGCTACATGCTGCTCACACAGTTACAGTTCTGTATATATCTGTGTAATATTGTACTTTAATGTCACAAGAAATGATACATATCAACCATTAAGTTAAGTAAAGGTTTATTTAGATTAAATTAATAATTACATTTATTAACATTAACCATTGATTGAAAGTGTATACACACACAACACTTCACTAAAGTCAAGAACTGTAAAAGTAATTAGACAGGGCCTGAGAGGCATCTTGCTTGATAATGTTAAGATTATCACAAGTTTTCATTCAACACAATCTTCTTCTTTCCTTAGATCATGGCTTCTGTAAGTATCTTTCACAATTTCGCCAATGTCAAGTATAAGGCAACGTTGTACGGTGCTCAGATGAATCAATCTTTAAATATTCATAAAATATATCCCAAAAATGTAACATATCTAATAAATATGTCGGCAACGTCGTACGATTTCATTAAATTAAAAGCGCACGTTTAATTTGGCATCTTTTGATTAGTTCATCATGTATGTATGTTTATAAAAAATATATTTGCATAATTGTAAAACTGGTGATAGGTACTTAACTACTGCCAGGCGCCAGCTGTTACAAAATCGTTACATTATACGTAAAGTTTCTGACGATCCCAGTTTAATTTATTTCTTTAGTAAAACAGACAGAACAGGTAATGTTGCAGCTATAACATAAAAAAAAATGTAAAGCTCAGTCTCAAAATATATTCTTAACTGATTTATCTAATTTTTCTATTCATTTGCGTAATTTAAAATTATTACTATTGAAGTAAATACTGCGTGAAACTGAAAAGTAATTAAATTGTAATCGAGAACAAACTGTTTCTAGATAATGTTGCCCTATTAGAAACATGTAAGAGACGCTGAGCTGATTATGGTCTTAAATCGTTTGAGTAGCGTTTGAGAATTCCATTTTAATTTGGGGGCTGTACCAAACTAAAGGGAACTCGGCTGACAGACTGAGTTGAATGGCGTTTCAGTATTCGGCCCTAAGACATCGCATCAATCTCACCACGACTAAGAGCGAGTGAGAAAATGTACGTATTCGACGCCTAAAAGCAAAATAAATACGGCAATATTGCATAGGTACTTCCTTAGGTACCGTACCACCGCGTACGAGCAGTGGGGCGCGCCGCGATCTTATTGTATTCAACTTTATATGTAGGCATTATAGGATCGATCATCATCGTATCATTTCAAACAAGGTATATAACTTGAACTGCCGTACACAAGTATATTAATTTAAAACCTAACCTTTCTTTCTAATAAATTTATAAATTTAACTTTAAACATTATAAAAAATACTATTTTATAATTCACTTATAGCAAATTGTGCTAAATTGAATAATAGTATATAGAGTTGTTGTCATATCCGTATACATCGAAAGATATGACGAGTGGTAGCGCAACCCCACTCTCTCTGATCTGATTTTGTTTTTATATTCATTCGCGAGCGGGTTAAGAATCTTGTAACATATCGGTTCCTATATACTATATTAATATTACAGTTAATTTGCACATATAGTTTCCTTTTATTTAATACACATCAATACATGGTCCTTCGACGTCAAAAGTTCAAGATTACTTAGACTCATAAGCGCATCATTCCTCCAACCAGCAAGGGCGTGGTCAATATCGCCTAGAGGTCGCGCAGAGGTCACTCCGCAGCACAACTTCAAGTTGGTAGAATATGTAACAATAGAATGGATTGACTGGAATCCTGCATCAATTTGCGTATGATTCTGGAAACGAATCACATACGTCAGCAAATTTATCTATCAAGATTATATATATTTGACAACGTGTTCCATCTTTGGACAAGAAAATTTGCAACTGGAAATCACTACAAGGCAAAGCAGTGAGTCCGTTCCAATCTCTTGTTGCTTTTAGACTAACTTCCTTTTTCTTAAAAAACAAAAAAAACCGTTGGCCTTTGTAGGAGTCCAACAGATCTTATATACCTATTCAGTCCAAGCTCTATTAGTAAAACTAGTTTAATAATCACACTTATACACCTACCTATAGTAATTTAAAAGTCTTTGCCGCAAATACGTAGCTAAATGTAGAT
Organism: Diloba caeruleocephala; assembly: GCA_947459985.1. NCBI lineage: Eukaryota > Metazoa > Arthropoda > Insecta > Lepidoptera > Noctuidae > Diloba > Diloba caeruleocephala. Next base: position 4,543,369 of record OX381625.1, on the reverse strand, counting down.
TGTAGATAACAGCCTTTAATATTCAATCACCGAGAGTGAATTTGTTCTATTAAAACGTCAAAGTCAAAGTCAATAGTTTTTTTATTCATGTAAACCATTTACGGGCACTTACGAATAGTCAGAATTTAAAAAGTTGCACGGTTCCAAGTCGTTGGTCCTATGGAAAAGAATCATCATTTCATCATTTCGGCCGAATGAAGTCCACTGCTGGACACAGGCCTCCCCCATAGATCACCACAACGACCCATATGGCTGTGTCGTGTGCTCATTGGGGGGTCTTGCCATAATCGCCACGCTTGGCAGACGGGTTGGCGATCGCAGTTGAGTTGTTAATGTACTCGAAGGACGCTGCTGCCCATCCTCCGGTTAATCCCTTAGTCGACTTTTACGACACCCACGGGATGAAATGGGGTAGTGGCATTCTGAGCCGGCACCACCACCAGAGCCAGGAGAACAGCCAGTTACTTGATATTACAAGTCTGAAAAGACAAAAGAGAAGCTGGTGGCGAGTAGTTATAGCATTTATAAGGGCAGTAAGACCTGTTGCAAGGAATGCAGGAAAACTAACAAAGTATGGTAAATTCATGAAAGGACTAAAGTATACAGGATATGCAGTTTCTGCAGGTGTGTTTGCATATGAAATGGCAGATATTTTTGGAGCTATTCCAGATGTCAAGTACCAGGAAGTGACCCAACAACTTAAAGAACTACATGAGAGTAGGGTTAAGGACTTAGAAATAATGAAGAATATAACTTTGATTACTGTGAACACAAACAATAATATAAAGGATATCGGAAATGAAGTATCCAATGTTTTATCTGATGCTCATGATAAATTTGAAATTATGATTAAGACGTCACAGATCTTCGGGTCCTATATGCAACAGATAAGTAATGGGCTATTGCTACTCCACCAAGGAAATATACCTTCAAATCTGATATCACTTGAACTCCAGAGAGAATGGTTGGAGCGGCAACTTCCTAGCCCTTTACTTAATCATATAGGTTCCATTACTCCTCACTTGACTGTTAAGCTTAAGGCAATAGATGAATCTAATTATCAATTGATATTGTCTGTTGAAGTCCCTAACACTGGATCACGATTCAAGATACTTAATTATGTATACTGGGAACCTAAAGTCATACATGGAGGACTTTGTTACACATCTCCAAAATCATCTCTCCTTCTAGCCTACCCTCCTGGAATTACAACAGCCTCAGAGGTGCCAAAGCCTATTCTTCTAGACCCTGAATCTTGCATGACTAGTGGATATATAATGTGTGAGTCTGATGCAATTCTTGATCAAATTCCTATGCTTTCTCTTAATAGGATATGTACTAATGAGATAGAAAGTCAAGGTCACAATTTGGTGAAAAGGAATGCAGATGATTTATTCTTACAAGCCTCCTCACCTATATATGATATTAGCCGCCTTGTGAATAAGAAAAGAATAGTAATAGATAAATACTCATTTTCTTTTTTTAACTTTTTATATATCACTATGGAAAAATATAAAGCACATCTCAGAGGGAATGACTGTAAGGCGGTCACCCTCTCTAGCAGAGGGCAGCGACTACAAAAAGGCCGCCCCCCAGACACTTCTCGGGGCATTGTAAAGGATTGCCCGGAGCCTCACTGTGCGCTGTGCTGCGCACACGGCGGCACGTTTCCGCGAGCGCACTGCCGTCTTTCCGGAGGTTACTTGGTATGAGCACGTAGACTCCTCAATCCACGCGCCGGCGACCCCGAGGCCCCCCGCAATATAACGACAGCGGGGGACTTATGCGTATTGGACCTGGGCGTCGGGGCGGTTGTTACCCCGGCGCCGTCTAGTCCTTCGTGCAGGATCGGCTCTCTCGATCCCACTCTGCGGTCTCCTTCTGCAGCATGACGCACTCACAGAAGACCACTGCATTCCAAAGACAGATCTGGCCCGATTCGATCAACCAGGATCCGCTGCTCGGCAGCTCACGCAGGGCACTCCTCGAGCCTGTGCTGTGCGGTATCCTGGTCGCCTTCACAGTGGTGGCACTGTGCCGCGACCTCACGTCCTATCCTGTGCAGGTACGCACCGAAACAACTGTGACCGACGAATACCTGCATCAGGCGGTACGTGACGCGCTCGCTTCTTTTGAGCCAAGTTCCGAAGAGTGGCAGGACGGCTTCGACGACGCGCTTGGTCACGAACTGCAACCTAAGGCGCTCTCGCCACTTCTCGAGTTCGCGCCACCGGGCCAGCCGTTTCAGCCTATCAGTATTTTAAAACCTAACCTGAATCTAGTATTTAAGGACCTACCCTGTATCTCGTTTACATGCACGACTTAACTAACTTAAAGATACCCAATGGTGAAATTATCTCATATGCAGATGGCACTGCTCTCCTCTTCTCAGCCAATACTTGGGAGGAGGTTTTTGATACCGCCCAAAGAGGCTTTAATCTAGCTAAGGAGTGGCTTGAGTGTAACATCCTCACATTAAATGTTGATAAGACCAAGTACATAACTTCTAGTATTCGTAAACCAGTTCTTTTTCTCTTTGTTTTATCTACTTTAACCCATTCATTGCTATCAACGACCCATTTGCGTTGATTGATTTTACACTGTCATGCCACCAACGCAACCGTATGCGTTGAGATATCTCCTAACGGTTTTTTTGTTTTACTAAAAAACGGTAGGATATATTGAAAATATCTGGCAATATTTAGGGGAAGAACAAATTTTTTAATATAGTAACACTGCTGGTTTTCGCTTTGACCTGTCACTTCTTGTTTTGTAAATGCGAAACGGTTGATGCCGAAAAGTTCTATTTTGATTTTGGAAATAATTAATGTTTAATTGTGTTCTAACCATATATTTGTATATTGGGAGTGAAAGGTAAGCAATATTATTACTTTTATAATCATATTTCATTGTTTCGTTTAGTAGTTTTTAAATAAAATCCCATGCACGCACACGGTGCGTTCTTTGGCATAACATTATATACCTATGTTGAATGGTTTCATGCATAAGTAACAAACAAATCATGCCAAAAAATATTCACGTTGGTATTATTATTGTTTTAATCTATTTTAAATTATTGATTTTAAATTTAACAATCGTAAACCGGAAAAAAAATTAAGTAGATAGTTATTTTAAATGACTTTTTTTTTCGATTCCAGATAGACAACTAGTTGTGGCAGTACCTAAAAATTACATACATATTTATTTGCGAATAGAATTCCACTAAATCGTAAGTGTCCATTTAGCTACATTAATTGACTCCGTTTCCGAATTCCGTGTGGTGTCCGGATTAAGAATATAGCACCACTCCATCTCCTCCCGTGGAGGTCGTAAAAGTCGACTAAGGGACTCTTAACCAAAGGGATGGGCAGCAGCGTCCCTTTGCTGAACAGAAGCATTACTGCGCTCACCAACACGCCTGCCAAGCGTGGTGAGTATCGGCAAATTCCCCCCAAAATGACGACACGACTAATGCACCGGCCCCCAGTTCCCGGCAGCCCCGCTATTCCTGGTCATGGTAGCGGCCACGGTAACGGCGGGGCAGGGGGTGCTAAGAATCACCGGACGGGATCCGGCTACCACCCCAAACGAAAACTGGCCCTGGTAACGTATAACACACGCACACTGAGGGCAGACGAAAAGATTGTTGAGCTGGAAGAAGAGATAGATAAGTTGCACTGGGATATCATGGGTCTATCAGAAGTCCGAAGAGAGGGCGAGGACACGATAACCCTGAAATCTGGCAACTTATTCTACTACCGGGAAGGCGAACATCTGTCTCAAGGTGGTGTCGGGTTTCTCGTCCGCAGGTCCCTCATTAACAGCATAGTGGCCATCGAAAGTGTGTCGAGCAGGGTAGCGTACCTTATACTCAGAATATCCAAGAGGTATTCGTTGAAGGTCATACAGGTCTACGCACCGACCTCGACACACCCAGATGATGAAGTAGAGAGTATGTATGAGGACGTAAGTAGGGCCATACATACCTCGAAGACACACTTCACTGTTGTGATGGGGGACTTCAACGCGAAGCTGGGCACTCGATGCGATGGTGAGTTGAGAGTGGGGCAATTTGGATATGGGCAACGGAACCCCAGGGGACAGAGGCTGGCCGACTTTTTGGAAAAGGAGGGACTCTTCGTGATGAACTCCTTTTTCCAAAAGCCGCCTCACAGGAAATGGACCTGGATGAGTCCCGATGGTTCCACGAGGAATGAGATTGACTTCATCATGACCAATAGGAGGCAAATATTCAATGATGTCTCTGTGATCCACAGGGTGAAAACCGGTAGTGATCACCGAATGGTAAGAGGCACATTGAATATTAATCTCAAAGTTGAGAGGTCTCGTCTGATGAGGTCTACGCTCCGGCCCTCTAGTGCTCATGTCCAAAACCCCGAGAGCTTTCAACTCGAACTCCAAAACCGCTTCGAGTGCCTAGAACATTGCGTATCTGTGGACGATTTAAATGGTAGGTTTGTAGAAACTGTCCAAACGGTTGGGTCTAAGTTCTTTAAGGCCCACCGTAAAGGTAGACCAAAAAAATTCTCCGATCACACTCTCGACCTCATGGCAGAAAGACGCGCCATGACGCTGCAGTCCTCCGGTGATGCTGAAGCATACCGACTGCTCAATAGACGGATATGGAAGTCCTTGCGTCACGATATCCGCACCTTTAACACCAACGGTGTTAAAGAGGCGATTGAGCGGAATCAAGGCTCCAAAGTGTTCGCAAGAGACAAGTCTATTGGGCAAAGTCGTATTATGAAGCTGAAGACCGAGGACGGCAGTGTAGCGTCGACTAAGCCAGAGGTTTTGAGAGAGATTGAGAAGTTCTACCGGCAGTTATACACCTCGGTAAGTATACCTACCATTGGCTCTGACAAAGACCCGCGAGCCAAACTAACCCGACACTATACCGAGGATATCCCGGACATCAGCCTGTACGAGATTAGGATGGCCTTGAAACAGCTTAAAAATAACAAGGCGCCGGGTGGAGACGGAATTACGACAGAGCTTCTGAAAGCGGGTGGAACACCGGTACTTAAAGTCCTTCAGAAGCTATTCAATTCCGTCTTACTCGAGGGCACAACGCCGGAAGCGTGGAACAGAGGTGAGGTGGTGCTCTTCTTCAAAAAGGGTGATAACACCCTATTGAAGAATTATAGACCCATCTCACTTCTGAGCCATGTTTATAAGCTGTTTTCAAGGGTCATCACGAATCGTCTCGAGCGCAGGTTTGATGACTTCCAGCCTCCCGAACAAGCCGGTTTCCGAAAAGGTTTCAGTACCATAGACCACATCCATACGCTGCGGCAGGTTATACAGAAGACCGAGGAGTATAATCTGCCACTATGCTTGGCGTTTGTGGACTATGAGAAAGCCTTCGATTCGATCGAAACCTGGGCAGTGCTCTAATCTCTGCAGCGGTGCCAGATTGACTATCGGTACATTGAAGTGTTGAAGTGCTTATACAGAAACGCCACCATGTCGGTCCGAGTACATGAACAGAGCACGGGGGCAATTCCATTGCAGAGAGGTGTGAGACAGGGGGACGTCATTTCCCCGAAACTGTTCACCGCTGCAATGGAGGATGCTTTCAAGCTACTGGAGTGGAAAGGATTCGGCATTAACATCAATGGCGAGTATATCACTCACCTTCGATTTGCCGATGACATCGTAGTCATGGCAGAATCGCTGCAAGAGCTCAGCACAATGCTCGATGATCTCAACAGAGTTTCCCAACAGGTGGGCCTTAAGATGAACATGGGCAAGACAAAAGTCATGTCAAATGCCCATGTCGTGCCCATCCCAATATCCGTTGGGAGCTCTGTTCTCGAAGTTGTTGACGAGTATGTCTACCTAGGACAAACTGTCCAGTTAGGTAGGTCCAACTTCGAGAAAGAGTTCAATCGTCGAATCCGACTCGGCTGGGCAGCGTTCGGGAAACTTCGCAACGTCTTTTCGTCAACAATACCGCAATGCCTCAAGACGCAAGTCTTTAACCAGTGTGTGTTACCAGTGATGACATATGGAACAGAGACGTGGTCACTCACAATGGGCCTCATAAGAAAGCTCAAGGTCACTCAGCGAGCTATGGAGAGAGCTATGCTTGGTATTTCTCTACGAGATCGAATCAGAAATGAGGAGATCCGTAGAAGAACTAAAGTTGTCGACATAGCTGAAAGGATTAGTAAACTGAAGTGGCAATGGGCAGGGCACATTGCTCGTAGAACTGATGGCCGTTGGGGCACAAAGGTTCTCGAATGGAGACCGCGCACCGGAAAACGCAGCGTGGGACGACCTCCAACGAGGTGGACAGACGACCTGGTGAAGGTCGCTGGGAGTCGTTGGATGAGAGCGGCATGTGACCGCTCGTTGTGGAAATCTAAGGGGGAGGCCTTTGTTCAGCAGTGGACGTCCTGTGGCTGATATGATGAATTGACTAACAAACCGCTAACTTTTTCTTTGCATGGTTGATTTGTTTAGCATATTTCTTCTAAAATAAATTCTTATCATTCAACTTTAGATTTCATTTTCGAAAAGTATGGTAACTTTATGTGATATTTATGTTCCAAATAATATAGAAGCTTAAATTCATCTTATTGGATTTAGAGTGAGGTCTCGTTCTCAGCATGCATGCTTTTATTTGATAACAGCATTAAAAACAACATCTGCCATCTTAGATGTTCCACCATGTTTTTATCATGTTTCACCATGTTTATACAAAAATATTGTTGTTTTGTTTGTTTATAGAATTGTTTATAGAATTTACCTACAAAAAATACAAACTTGTGGAAGGGGCATACTTCCACAAGTTTGTATTTTTTGTAGGTAAATTCTAGAGATCTTCGAAGAATATACAGAATATACTATCCATAACTCTTAGACAAATTAATATATCTAAGATGGTAATATTGCTGGACGTGGATGATTACTTCGAACGTACAGACTTTTATTTATTTTGGCAACAAAATTTAAAATGGCCATGGCCAGTGACACATTTTATAAGAAGTGACCTATGTTATGGTTGTGGTCAAAATACAAATGTGTACTCACTGCAACATTTTGTTTTCGTTAATGAAACGGAAATGATTCAAAAATTGTTTTTTTGCAACTTTTTTTGGTGCCAAATATGTAATTTTTCTATCTATGAACACTATCCAACCGATGAATGTTTTTTTTGTAATTAACTAACTTGCTAAAATAAATGTTCAGCTAACATAACTTTGGGTGTTTGTTATTATTGCATGTTTTTCTGGCTATATAGCATTTTGCTATATAGCCAGATTTTGCTTATGACTGCTTCGGTGTCATGAAAGAAAAAAATAACCATTAAATATATTATATCTATTACAATGATGTGGTTTGAGTAAATACCAATTTTTGGTTTTCAGTTCCAATTTTTTCTTTTTGACAATGAAACGAAGAAGTGATAAATTACTAGAACTGGCTTTAGATACAGAAGATCTGGGCCTCGATAGTAACAACAGCTGCGTGTCACCGAAAAGACGTTTCACTATTCATGAAATCCCGTCTCCACAAGCGTTTGAATCTGTGACGACAGAACCTAAAATATCTGCACCAGCTAAAAGATCAAAGCGTGCCAAATCACTGTTTTTTGATTCACGGCAAAGTGATTTTGGAAACTTGGCTGTAACTTCCGTTGATTCATTAGGTGAATGCAGTACATCGATTGCACCTCCGGAAAACAAATCTAAATGTAAAGATAGCGATGTCACACTTTCAACTTCATCAACTAGTCCACATCAAGATAAATATGTGTCTATTCAAAAAAAAAGAATCTCCGCCTTTCAACTCCAATGTTCTAATTGAACCCAAACCATCCACCAGCAAACATTCTGACTATTCATATTCTTTTCCAGCCGATAAAAACGTTTCCTTTTTAAATAAGGGTGTGAAAACAAGGGGTGGAATGCGCCGAAATACAGGAATTAAGATTATCAAATCTCAAAAGGTAGACATACAACATGGAAAAGCAATTTTGATTGATGATATACATGAAAATGACAGAAAAACTGATGAAAACGAAAAACAAACAGCAGATTTAGATGAAACATTGCAGAATTTTGATTTAATAGATCAATTGGAAAATATGTTTGAAGAAGACGGGGAAGAAAAACCTAAAGAAATAGAAAAACTACCTCCTTCAAAAATATTGACTGAAGAAGATTTAATAAAGCTGTTGGAGTTAGATAATGATGATTTAGAAACGGAACTTTGTCAGCAAATTTCATCAGACGATTACTTATCTGATTCTAGTGAAGACACAGCTCTATTGACCGGTAATACGCCGCTAGAAAGTGAAGAGAATAATACAATACAATCATCACGATTGACTGACGAATGGAAAAGTGACCGCGATCATACAATTGTACCAATAGATTTTGATGAACTTGACAAAACACTAAAAATATTGCCCGAAACAAACGATCCATATGATTATTTTCGATTGATTGCTACGGTTGAGTTTTTTACAATGCTTGTCACAAACATTAACAATTATGCGTCCAAGTTGTTATCAACGATAGTAGATCCTAAAAGCAGAATGAGACTATGGAAAGATGTGACTATTTCAGAAATTAAGACATTTTTAGGCATTTTATTTCACATGGGCACTATTAAATTAAATCGTGTCACAGACTACTGGAAAAAACATCCACTATTTAATTTACCAGCCTTTTCGAAACACATGAGCAGAAATAGATTTCTGCTAATAATGAGAGCATTGAATTTCGAAGATGAAGTTTCCGATAATAGACTGTCGAAAATAAACAGCTTAATTAATTTTTTTAACAAGCGAATGAAAGACATTTATTCCCCTTCTAAAAATCTAGCTATTGATGAGTCAATGGTATTATTTCGGGGTCGTTTGATATTTCGGCAATATCTCAAGGGCAAAAAGCACCCCTACGGAATAAAGCTTTATATCTTAACCGACGAATACGGAGTCGTTATGAAGACCATCGCGCGCGCTTCGGATGATGTAGTAGGTGGTAGCAATCATACTGAAAAAGTTGTTTTAAATTTACTTGCAGACTATTTAAACAAAGGTTATTCTGTTTATATGGACAATTTTTATAATTCGGTCAATCTTGTAAACAAATTATTGGCTTTTAAAACTTATTGTACCGGCACTTTACGCACGAACCGAAAAAACAACCCAAAAGACTTACTCCAAACAAAATTACGACGTGGTGAAATGATATCAAAATACAATAGCAGTGGCATTTGTGTGACAAAATGGAAAGATCGACGAGACGTTCTCATGATTTCATCTCAGTATGGAGCAAGTATGGTCAATGTTACCAATCGGCGTGGTGAAACAATTTCCAAGCCCGAACTTGTTGTAAAATACAACAAATACATGGGTGGTATAGATCACCAAGATCAAATGCTCGCATACTACTCATGCGAGCACAAGACCATACGATGGTACAAAAAGTTAGGGATTCATGTGTTCCAACAAATGCTTTATAACTCCTATTCATTGCACAACATTTTCTCGACAAAGAAATCGTTTTACGATTACAGACTTCAAGTTATAACAAAATTATTAAATGAAGATGTAGAAGACGCAACGCGGAGTTCAGTCTCAACAAATAAAGTGCACGTCTTACAACAGTGCTCTCGTGCAAAAGCTGGGAACAAAAATAAAATTTTACGACGACGGTGTCGGCACTGTTGGGCAACAAAAAATATCAGAAAAGATACTACATATTTCTGTCCCGATTGTCCCGAGCAATTCGGGTTTTGTATTGACAATTGCTTTAAAGAATATCACAGTTATTGATAATTTAAAAAAAATATTGGTGACATCGATAACATCTCACAGTCCTTATAATATTACATATACACACTCATATCAGTTTGAATAAATAAATAAATAAAATAAATATCGAATTTTTTTGTCGGTTAAAAAATAAAACTTCTCACAATATTATGTTAATTAATTATGTTGCATAATACAATCCAAACGTCAACGCAAAAGGGTAGTTGGATGGCACTTGCGAATAAATTTCTTTTATCAGTGCCATCAACGCATAGGGTGCGTTTATGGTTTTTGAACATATTTTATTATTAATAGGGTTTTTGTAACTTCAAAAACATATAATATTACGCATTTACTATTTAAATACGTAAAAATATTAAGTGGCACCAGAGTGATGTTTTTACAATTTAAGTGGCAAGGAATGGGTTAAGAGATACAGTTGTTCGTTTAGCGAACCCAGCCACTCCGGCAGTAGTCCTAATTGTCCAATCCTATATATAGAGCTATATGGCAGGATCATCAGTTGATGAATCCAAATGAAATAATGCCTGCTGAGTATGGTTATGATGACGACCTGCGAACAGATACTTTGCGCATCGCGCCATACCTATCACGGATTTACAGAAGCACGCTCCAAAGTTGGTGGGAGGCCCTTTAGAATCAAAATCAACCGCTGGAATAGACTCAGCGTTTTTAAGTAATTAAATGGAAGATTTAAGAACAAGACTTAGAAACCCAGGTGAAGATTTGAATACCTATTACGAAAGGTGTATGCCTGATGGCAAGATAAGATTTTATCAACAATAACCTCCGCATAATTCCTCATAATTGGGGTTAGATGTGTTTATAATTATAAACCTTTGGAGAGAGTGAATAATTTAAAATATCTAGACATCGTCATTGATCAGAACCTAACATCCAAAGAACATATAAAGCGGCGTTCGGAGAGCCACGTCAAACATTATGTGGCTGTGGTCTTAACATGGAGATTTTCGAGTTCTTGGTCCCTCGTTGCCGAACATGACCACTCTGGTGGTTTTAATCGGTAGGAGTCCGGTATGTCCCTTCGCCCTTTCCCGGGACGAAGGAAGTACATGATGTATTTCCACCGGATCAATAAAATATAAAAAAAAACTGGTGGTTACCTACTGTGTGTACGTACGATACGTAATAATGGCCTTACTTTGTTTTGTATAGTATAAAATAAAATCAAATGTTATTTGTATTCCTGAATATAAATGTTTAACCATTTAATTACAGACGGCATGTGACCGCTCGTTGTGGAAATCTAAGGGGGAGGCCTTTGTTCAACAGTGGACATCCTGTCGCTGATATGATGATGATGAACCATTTAATTGACTACTCTCTGTAACCAGCATAATGTTGCTGCTGCTGGGTTTGCGCTCCCCAGTTCAATTCCCGGTCTTCAAATGCATTTATTTAAATGGCTACAGACAATGATTTGGATTTGGTTTTGGTCTTGGAATTCGTATCGAGGTCTGCCACACAGAGAATCCGGGAGCGTGTAAATGTGCACGCTTTTGTTCTTTTGTATTACAATTTCAATCATTTGTTTTTCATTTTTTATTTACTGTATTTGAAAGAAGCTGCACTACGCCGAAACTCCCATAACATTGTGGACTATTTCTTATGTTATTTCTAAGTTGACTAACACTGGAAAGTGGGCGGAATGCAAAAGTGCAAGAAAGAACTTCAAGACATCCCTGAGCAGCTAGTCAAACATATGAGTATTTGTCCAGGGGCTTCTAACTCGTCTACAAATTCTACAACCGAAGAAAACAGCCCTCAACGAAAAGTAACACCTTAAACAAACCTATGGCAAAGAATCGCTCATTATCTACTGCAAGACCATCATGTACAAATATGCTAGACAAAGTGATTGTTACATCTGAAGCTAAAGCAAAAACTAATGATTTGGCAATCGCAATCTTTTTCTATGCGACCAATACGTCTTTTTTACACGCAGGTCACTAGAAATTTAAAGTAATGATAGCGGCGCTCCTAAATCTCGTTCAATAAGAGGACCGCTGCCAGAAGAAGCTTACAGCGATACATTACAAATTGTCTATGTCATTAGATGGTTGGTCCCACGTTCACAATAGCCCTATAGTTTGTTGCAGCATCACTACACCTGAAGGGCTATCGATATTAGTTGATACCATCAGGCCAGCCTCACAATGATAATTATTTAATAAAGTTGCCATATAAGCAATTAGTAACACTAGCAAATAATTAAACCCTTTCTAAGGCATTGGAGACATATTTACCCCCAATATTTTCGGACGAATAATCTCTGAGAACATATGTAGGATATTATATTTGTTTGTTGGCAATACTAAGGAAAACCTATCTAGCCAACCATAAAAACCGGACTTGTCTTTGACATTTTCTGTTATGGCGGAATCAGATGTTATAATTTAAATTACAATGCCATTATAAGGCATTGGAGGAGATTTTTAGGATTCCTGATGATGGTTCGGAAGACAGCTTTGAATCTAATAAGGCACAAGAATTCATGTATACAACACTATTCAAAGAATTATGGGATCAGATGATGATGATTTGACAAAATCTCCTGCACCGGCACAATTGCATCCCACACCGAGTTAAATAGATCAGATCCAACTCCTTCCACGTCTACAGAATAAACTTTTGCTAGACGGTTAGATAACTCACATCTCATCACACGAACCTTTGACAAAAAGAGCTACCCAGCAGATAACAGATCCACCAGATTAAGAATTTAGTGAGGAATCTGAATGTGAAGATGAGTCCTGTGAAACAATATGTGGATTTTTCGGCCAGATCCTGAAGACTTCGATGAGGTATCAACGACACCTAAGTATTTCAATAGGAGAGCACGTCCAGTAGCCCACTTTGGAAAGTTTTCAAGATGAAGTTTTTGATCTGATTGATTCTCAGACAAACTTGTATGCGGGTCAGGAAAACATTAAAAAATTGAAATCTGTAGACAAAGCAGAAACTCGTGCTTTCAGTGACGCTTTTTAAAATAATGCCTGCAACTCATAATCACAGAGTATCGATAAAGTATGATTCTATTCAAAGATAAGTCCAGCTTGAAGCAGTATATGCCACTCAAGCCGATGAAAACGGGTTATAAAGTGTGGTGTTGCAGCGATAGTAGCACATGGTATCTCTATAACTTTCGAGATTTAAACAGGCCAAACAGGATAGGGAACAAAAGAGGGCTTGGGTGCTAAAGTTGTGAAGAAATTGTCAAGCAAACTATAAGAGGAAGAGTCCTAAAAACATGTCACATTTGATTTGTAAATGTGACTTTTCTCTTCTGCAGTATTATATGCCACTGGAACGGTGAGAAGAAAAGAGCAGTTTTACCTAATATCATAAAAAAGAAAACAATTGGAACTGGCAGGAACATCGAGTCTGAAATTGAAACTGATTGGAGTAGGAACCGACAATGCTTCCGTAATGGTGGGAATAAACAATGGAGTGTTTAAGATTCTCAAAGAAGAGTACAATCTACCCCATTTTATTTTGAATAGATGATTATGCCACTCAATAGCAAGCTGTTTCGCATACTTCCCAAGAGACTATACCAAGAAACATTGAGTTTTTAATAAGATTGACCTACAATTGATTTTGTCTATCCCCATCAAGACCAGACGCTCACAAAAAAGTGTATGCAACAATTAATGTGCTTGAAAATCCGCTGAAAATTTTAAAGATGTGTGCTACTCTTTGGATTTCTACTGAACCAGCAGTAGTTCGCATTCTTGCTCAATGGGATAAACTCAAAATACACTTTCAATTACCCCAGACGGCGGAAAATTGTTATACAGCCACAACGCTTTATTCGATGTTGCAAGGCCAAAGGAATAAATTGTACTTGATTTACTTGAAATCAATGCTTAGCGAAAAGCGAATTCCTATAGACATTGAAGATACTTTCTACTAGATACGCTAAAAATACTTTTTGAAAAATTATCAATCTGAATTCCAAAGTAGACTATTACGTTGAAAGAGTTAACGACTACGTTGACCCAAACCCGTGTATGAGATATTTGTTTGAGGATACCTTGAATAAATCAACACAGGAAAACAGAAAAGAAAGCGCTCAAACAAAAATGCATTGATTTTACATTGAAATTAACAAGCGAATGGCAACAGCGCCTATCAGATCATTTAAAACATTTGGAGACAGAGACGGCTCTTTCTGTTAAAGAGACTTAAACGAAACAAGACTGTACTAAGCATCGTTCGCCTTGCAGAAGCATTTTCCTGATACCTGAAGAAATTGATAAGTTTTGTCGCGGAGTGCCTCCCTCCGTGTTTCTTTCCGGTTAGCTCAACTAGGTGGCTTTCTCCACAGCAGCAAGTAACGGAGTTCAGTTAAAGTGATTCAATGAAACGTATCATATATATTGTTATATTGCTGGTATATTGTTATTCACAAGTGTTGAATTATCACTTTATGCTGATGTTTATATTTTTTAAATACAAGCTGTATTTACTACTAACAATATTTAAGCTAGTTAAACAGAAGTAATTGTAATATTGCAGGCAGACTATTTGTCAGAGCTACAGCTGTGTGTCGACCCACTAGTACTCGTTCGATCTGGCAAAAAACGCAGATGTCAATCAGCCATCCACTTCTTCTGCTTCAGCAGACACGATTTTGGAAGATTCCGATGAGGACTCCGATACAAAATGTAACTGCGAGCACAGAACACCTTTTTTTTATTGGTGCCTAGTGGAAATTCTTCATGGACTTCCTTCGCCCCGGGGAAGAGCGAAGGGGTATACCGGAATCCTACCGGCTAAAACCACTGGAGCGGTCATCTTCAAAACCTCTGGGAGGCTCCAGGTCCTCGTATGATCACATTAGAGCAAGAGCACCGAACACCTACTGAGTTTCCGCCGTAAAAGTATTTGTTTTTAAGCCCTTTTAACCGCTCTTTTGATGGCAAATTTTGCTGTAGCTAGCCCATTCTAGCTTGTCCAACTGTGCCTTTTCAAAAACCAAGGCGGCAGCGCTGGTCAAGAGGTTCGTTACCGATAATGCCGCTAACGTCGTGAAAATGATGCACAAATTATGCAAGGATAGTGAAAAGGTGATTCAGTGTGGTTGTTGCGCGCATATGTTAAATCTTCTGGCGCAAGATGTCGAAATATAAGGCGTTTCTCCGAGTATAATAAAGATAGTTAAATATTTCAGAAACAAACATTTACCATTTAGATACCTTGCCCATCGAAGAACATTAGTGTAAATATGCCAGAACCAATTATATTATATATTAAAAGACTTAGATATGTTACATGCGTGCCAAAAGTAAGAACCAAAACTCTCCCAATTGTAGTAGTAGTCTCTCGCAATCATTTCGCCCAAAACAGAACAACGAGCACACGCTGTCACAATCTGAGTTATTTTATTAATTAAGTGATAACAATGCCGTCGTGCGTATATAGAAAATGCACAAACTATCATGCAAACATGAATAACGAACTAGGGATATCATACCACACGTGAGTAACAAATAAAATATTTGATTAAATACCATTCATATTATTCTCGAAGAAAACACAGGCCAAGCAAAGAAAAGAGACAACACCTATTGTTAAGGACCTATAAATGAGACGGAGACGGTGCGCTGCATCTCATGACTTTAGCCGCCACCCGATGAATACCGATGAGGCGCGACGATGTCCGACGAAGCCCGAACGTGATTAGACAAAAATTAGTTAAAAATTACTGCAACGATCGCGCACGCATGCTTAGCAAATATACTTGTAAATCAATGTTGTAATCACCTTATATATCATTAAAGTCAATTAGAATCAATCATCAGATCCAGTTGTTTTAACGGTGCCCTCAAAACCTTCACTAACATATTTGGTCATTCGAGCCGGAAAGCGATCTATGGATTTGAAGCCGAACCAGGATCTCAATCATTAAACGTTAAGAAGAGGATCTCTTTATGGATGGCATAAATCAAAGGCAAATCAGGGATTACAAGCGATTGTACTACGAAATAAAAAAGCAAGTGGTCTGAGTGAGTTCGATCCATTAAGTTGTTCTGTGGTGTCATATTTATCGTCAATTAGTGTCCTTAGTCCTTGTTTTAATTTGTATTACCTGTTTATTTACGTAGTTCATACCCTTGTTAGTAGATATCAAGAAAAAACCGCATTAAAGATTCACACATTTCGATAATATTAGCACTTAAAACTTTGTAATAGAACTACGCATTTAATAAACTCATTAGTCATTATCACTGGTAGCGAGCGTTAGACAAAAGAATACCCACTTACTCCAACGGTTATACATTTAATTAACTTCATCCAATGGTTATACAGTAATTACTGCTTTTCTTTAGTGATTTAATATCAATTTAGCGTATCTATTTGGAGCAGTGAATTACATGCGGAATACCTTGAATGTAGTTTGATTATAATGTAATATCAATTTATATAATTTGAATCTTCCATTTTAAATGTTTGATTAGTTCGACTGGAGCGAATTATGATAAACTACATATCATATTTACATGTATGAGGTTATATTGGTATTATGAATTAACTCAATTATTCAATTCCTTTGCCGTGTGGTGCCGGCTCAGAATGCCACCACCCCATCTCCTCCCATGGGTGTCGTAAAAGTCGACTAAGGGATTATTCGGAGGATGGGCAGCAGCGTCCTTCGAGTACATTAACAACTCAACTGCGATCGCCAACCCGCCTGCCAAGCGTGGCGATTATGGCAAAACCCCCCAATGAGCTCAAAACATATCCATATCGGTGGTTGTGATGATCTTTGGGGGAGGCCTGTGTCCAACAGTGGACTTCATTAGGCCGAAATGAATTCAATTCCTCATTATATTGTTATTCATTTATTGAATAACTTACATTATATAATCAAATATAAAAAATTGACAAATTATATTTCATTAATTGAGTAGATACATTGTACTCGTTTTCTTTTGAACAAACTTTATTACTGTAGCGTAATGGCAAAACTTAACGATTTGGTTATGAAAAGAGGTACTTATAAAGGACGTTTAACCAAATTTAAATCGTACATTGATATGTTTAAAGATGTTTCAACTTGCAGCGAGATTCAAGTTTTGGAATTAAAGCTTCGTATGAGCAATATTGAATCCATGTTTTCGGAGTTTGAGGAGGTTCAAACTAACATCGAGTGCCTGGCGCCTTCTGAGGAGGAGTCTCAGAATCAAGCTGTTCAAAGGTCAGATTTTGAATCTCAATACTTTTCAACGATGGCTAGGGCACAACAATTGTGTGCCACTTGTAATAAGTCTACAAAGTCTAGAAAAGACAAGGATTCTGAAACTTCTTTCTCGTCGGCTAGCGATAACGAGGATAGTCAAACCAAACGGGCATGCATTCAAGGTGTTAAATTACCTACTATTTTGATACCTAAATACAACGGCGACTATAGTAACTGGCTTGAATTCCGTGACACCTTCTTATCTCTGATTCATACGAATGCGAAAATTAGTAACATTCAAAAATTTCATTATTTACGCGCTTCTCTGGAGGGGACTGCTGCTCAGGTTATTCGTGCACTGGAATTTTCTGCTGCAAATTATACTTTAGCGTGGAATTCTGTGTGCGACCGGTTTGATAACACAAGGCTGTTGGTGCAAAATCACGTTAAGGCCATTTTTGATGAAGAGATGATTAAGAAGGAATCGGCTTCCTCTATACGTAGGGTATTAGATTCTTATACCAAAAACTTACGTGCCTTGCAAATTCTCGGTGAACCCACTGATAGTTGGGATACTTTAATCATTTTTATAATTTCATCAAAATTAGATGCCCGTACACAGCGCGAATGGGAAGAATTCAAAATTACAAAAAAGAAGCTAAAGTTAGATATATTTAGTAGTTTTCTTAAAAACAGGGCAGACTTACTCGAATCCATTGAATTAAGTAACAATAAACAAGAATCAACGATCAGAAGTAGAAATGTTCGTGCGTTAGCTACTGTCACAAGTTCTAGTTTTAAAAGTTATAAATGTCCCTTTTGTAAGGGTGAACATGCATTATACAACTGCAGTGATTTTTTACAGATTAATGTAACCGATCGTGAACAGTTTGTTACTAAAATGAAACTGTGTACTAACTGCCTTAGAGCGGGTCATAATGTACGTTTATGTAAGCTGGGTCCATGCAGAAAATGCAACAGAAAGCACAACACTTTGCTTCATAGGGATCAGGGTTATGGCGGAACGACAACCATGGGTACCAACAGGGAACCTCGGAGCACCCATACTCCGTCCGCGCCTGTGTGCACGCCAGAGCAGACGTCTGCACCCCCTCATGAATCTACACCTGCACGTGCACCGGTCCCCTCAACCGGGGACCCGCCGCATTCTATTCACATTAAGAATTTTGCAACATCGAACAAACAATCCGGCCAGGTTCTTCTAGCGACTGCTTTAGTTTATGTTTTAGACGCACATAATAGACCTCATATAGCGAGGGCAATCCTTGACTCAGGAAGTCAGGCCTCCTTTATGACAGAGTCTTTTCTGTCTTTGCTGGGTCTAAATTCTGAAAGACTCATGTCCACAGTCGCCGGCATTAACAACCAGGTCTCGACTATACACACAAGATGCATTGCTACAATACAGTCCAGAATCAATTCCTTTAAAACAAACATTAAATTTTTAGTGTTGCCAAATATAACTTCCATTACAAACGAAGTCTTTAATGTTCGGTCACTAAATATTCCTTCACACGTAACACTAGCAGACCCAGAATACTTTAATCCGTCAGGTTACGACCTATTGCTGGGCGCAGATATATTTTGGGATCTGCTAGGCGCAAACAGAATCCGATTAGGCCACAATTGTCCAGTGTTACAGGAAACTAAGTTCGGATATATTGTATCCGGGCCAATTGGACATTCAATTTCACATGTCACAAAAGTCTCATGTAACTTATCTCAGTTCGACGAGATTCAAGATCAACTGGCCAAATTCTGGAACATCGAAGAAATTCCAGGGCTTAGCAGACATAACTATTCCACTGAAGAGGAGTTGTGCGAGCAACATTTTGTGCAAAACATGTCCCGTGACAAAGATGGCAGATTCTCAGTGGGCAAACCTATGAAAAAAGATGAGGCCAAGCTAGGTCAATCTTTTGAACGGGCTAAACAAAGTTTTTTATCATTAGAAAGACGACTTCTAAGGCAGCCCACGTTAAGAGCCATGTACGTCAACTTTATGAACGAATATCAAACGTTAGATCACATGACCGAAAACGAAATTGATAATCGTCATGAACATTCTTATTTCATGCCGCACCATGGTGTGCTGCGCGAACAAAGCACCACTGCCAAATTACGTGCAATTTGATATCAATACTGATGCTGGCCATGACGTTACAAAACGAGTGATTCTCTCAGCTGTATCTCAAGTTTTTGACCCTTTAGGGCTTCTAAGTATTTTTATCATCATAGGCAAAATTATTCTGCAGAAACTCTGGCTGCACAAGCTTGACTGGGATAGTCCATTACCTCAAGACATCATTAAGCCATGGCTCAAGTTCATCAGCGAACTTCACTATCTCAACAATCTCAGGATTCCTCGTCATGTTGTATGTGAAAAACCATCAAACACGCAATTCCATGTTTTCTGTGATTCATCGAAGGACGCTTACGGTGCGTGTATATTCGTTAGATCTACCAATTTGAATGGCCATGTTCTAGTACGTCTGCTGTGTTCGAAAACGCGAGTTGCACCAATCAAGGTTGTAACAATACCGCGCCTCGAGCTGTGTGGTGCACAAGTTGCAGCAAAGCTCTTGGAAAAGGTTTTACAAGCCACTCGACTACAGGTCAACGCCTGCTTTCTCTGGACAGATTCGTCCGTAGTTTTGGGGTGGCTTAAAACAGCACCTAACAAATTAAAGCCATTTGTTAAAAATAGAGTGGCTGACATTCAGGAAAAGACCAAGAACTATTTTTGGCGTCATGTTCCCACTGCAAGCAATCCTGCAGATTTACTGAGTAGGGGCGTTAGTGCTGCTCAATCGCATAAAATGGATTTGTGGTGGACCGGTCCCAAGTTTCTAATGGAAAGTGAAGATTCGTGGCCGAACAAAACGTTTGCTCAAAGTCTTGATCTGCCAGAAATAATGTCAAATGTGGTTACAGCAAATAATAGTTCGATCAGTTTGTTTCCTTTTTCCAGATTTTCCAAATTAATTAAACTAAAAAATACAATGGCATATATAGAAAGATTCATCTATAATTGTCGAAATCACGATAAAAAAAGAGGCAGTCTTTTGTATGCAGAAAAACAATCAGCATTCACTGCTTTATTAATAATGTCGCAAAAGGAAGCTTTCGATGTTTACGATATCCTTGCTAATAATAAATCACTATCATCAAAAAACAAATTGCTATCATTAAGCCCATTTGTTGACGAAAAAGGCCTCATTAGGGTAGGTGGCAGAATTAAATCCGGAAATTTTACCTTTGATAAAAAACACCCGATACTTCTAACTTCTCACCATGCATTAACTAAATTAATATTCCATTTTGAACACCTACGCTTAATGCATGCAGGGCCACAATTACTGTTGTCATCAATTCGTGAACAGTTTTGGCCTCTGGGCGGTCGTAACTTGGCTAAAACCACAGTTCATAAATGACAGCGTTGCTTTCATCTCAATGCACAACCGGCTCGACCAATGATGGGTAACTTGCCTGAGCAGCGCCTCCAACCAGGCTATCCGTTTCAAACAACCGGTATGGATTACGCTGGTCCGCTTTTGGCACTTAATAGAAGGGGTCGCGGTAGCAAGACAGAGAAAGTTTATGTTGCCGTATTCATCTGCTTCGTCACTAAATGCATTCATTCATCTTGAACTAGTAAGCTCTTTATGTAAGGACTCATTCCTATCAACGTTACGTCGCTTTATCGCTAGGCGCTCCAAACCCTCAACTCTGATTTCCGACAATGGAACTCAGTTTGTCGGCGCGCGTAATGAGCTTTATAAGTTCCTCAATAAAAATGCCGAAATCCTCGTCAAAGATATGTCAGACGAAGGCGTAGATTTCCAGTTCATACCAGCTTACGCCCCTCATATGGGTGGTTTGTGGGAGGCGGGTGTGAAGTCCTTTAAGTCACACTTGCTACGTGTATTAGGTAACGCTCATTTAGTCTTTGAAGATCTTTATACCGTCTTAGTACAAATTGAGGCAATCTTAAACTCGCGTTCCCTGACTCCTCTATCGACCGACCCACACGACCTGACACCTTTGACTCCAGGACACTTCTTGGTAGGACGACCGATGACTGCCTTGCCGACGCCTTCGCTTCTAGATGTCAATCTAAGCCGGCTCACATGCTTCGAGAGACTGGAGCAACTGCGGCAACACTTTTGGGCCAGGTGGAGCAAAGAGTATGTCGCCGAACTCCAGCAACGTACCAAATGGCGGTCATGCAAGGGGCAACATTTACAAGAAGGTGCTTTAGTCCTAATAAAAGAGGACTCTCTTCCTCCCATGAAATGGAGTCTTGGGCGCATCTTGAAGGTTCATCCCGGTACCGACGGCATTTGCAGAGTTGCCGATATGAAGACTTCCAAAGGTGTTTTGCGTCGCGCCTTCAATAGAATATGTCCTCTACCAATCAGCGATTAAGGGTTGAAAGTGAAGCCTTTCAACGCCCGGGGGTATGTTAAGGACCTATAAATGAGACGGAGACGGTGCGCTGCATCTCATGACTTTAGCCGCCACCCGATGAATACCGATGAGGCGCGACGATGTCCGACGAAGCCCGAACGTGATTAGACAAAAATTAGTTAAAAATTACTGCAACGATCGCGCACGCATGCTTAGCAAATATACTTGTAAATCAATGTTGTAATCACCTTATATATCATTAAAGTCAATTAGAATCAATCATCAGATCCAGTTGTTTTAACGGTGCCCTCAAAACCTTCACTAACACCTATATTCTATCACAGGTGAGACAAAGACATCGAGTACACGTGTTGTCATTTTAGATAGCTATCTCTTTTACTCTCGTAGTTTTTGTATCTTCTTTCTTACAGTATAGGTAGATGTGCAGTTTTGTAGGTTTATACATACAGCGAGACTGAATTTTGCGCGCCATTTAATATGGACGTAACACTTCTATGCTATAATATCATTGGCCAGAACTATAAAAATGAACTTGAATGAAACATTGTTCAAATAGTCCATGACCAGCAAATTACAAACGACACAATGAATTTTTAAGAGCCCAGGGTCCAAAGGGGTGGGCCAAATTACCGGAGGCTGTAGACATTTTGGCATCGGCTCGAAAAAGACCTAGATAACTAAACACGAGTTAAAAATTATTTCCAGGCTAGGCGTGACATTGCATTATTTTGCAAACATATTCCATCCATTATTTGGCTAATATATTTGATCACCGATTAAACATTTGAGCAACGACCAAAAAGACCAAGCTTATTCTGAACTAAATTAAGGATACATGCCAATTGTTAGGGCCTAGTGAGCGGCTCTAGTGTGATCATACAAGGTCCTAGAGCCCCCTTTAGGTGCCGAAGATGACCGCCTCAGTGGTTTTAGCCGGTAGGAGTCCGGCACGCTCCTTCGCCCTTCCCCAGAGCAGAGGAAGTTCATGAAGAATTTCCAATGGGGCCAATAAAAAAAAGGGAGGCATTGATGACCCAATCACCGATGTTCCCCTATTATCTGTTCGGATAAGAGTTTATTAAACAGACTCCACCACTGGAATGGTTGAAGGTTCTAGACAGGAATACTAAATATCATAGATGGATACACTGGGTAGACAAGGAAGCATTTCAAACACTTTGCGAGCAATTACTGTTATCAAAGTCTGTACTGTACTACAAACTACTACTGTACTGTCAAAGATTTTTTCATCTTTCGGCCTAGTGCAGTCAGAGATACGTTATAGATTAGGAACCGAAAAGGTGCCATAAGTTTATTTATATCTTCAAGACCTTGAACCACAAAAGCAGAACTCATGCAAGTCCATTACAGATGTCGAAGTAAGCGGAGTCAAGGAAGAGCCCGAAAACGAAAATGAAAATTGAATAGACCCGGAGCCAGAAGACGATTTTTCTCTTAAGCCTGCGACTATGAGATGATAATGATTAGTTAATTCAAAACTGTATTTCGCTGATTTCAATCAGTCATTAAATAATTTTTCAATCAGTCATTAAATAATTAATGTTGTTGTTTGATTGTACATCAAGAGAGTAAATTTCAGCTAGCTGACTTGTTTTGTTGTCAATTTGTTTAGATAATCATTATTGTTGCTGGCTATTTGGTCAGTGTTGTCTTACCAGCACTTGCCAACTTGAAGCAATGTGTTTGAAAATTACTAATAGAAATAGTGTTTCCATGTATATCGTGAAGAGTTTTACAATACATATTCGGTAGTAGAAGTTTTAATTGTTCAATTAAGAGAAGTAGAAGAGATTGATTAATGAATTGATTTTTCTACAATAGACAAATGTATCTTTTCTATCTTTAAGTTTTATTTAACAATACAGACACGATAATACAACTTACAAAATGACATTTGAGGCCTTTTAGTGCACATGATATATGCTGAATATATATCAAATATTTTGATGTTTATTATAAACATCGGATTTTTAACAAACCCTTATCAAAACTGTGCATAAATAATGCCCATGCAACAATCTATTTCAGAAACTGCAAACTGTTTATTTAATTTTTTCATTATTAAAATGTATCTACATAATTTGATTAATATGGCATGATTCGATGATATATCTACTTTCATTTTCTTATACTATATTTACCACTGAATGTGCAAATAGCCCATAATTAAAAAAAACTAGTTGTGGCCAGTACTCTTAAATGGACATTGTGATTTGAATTTGATTTTAATAGACTCAACTGTACACTTAACAGTTACAGCGTCTGGCTATAAATATTAAGAAAATGCATCTGCATAATACCCATGTCGTATTACCTTCACTACAATTACTACAATGCCTGAGCACATGTGGCAAAAATTACATATTACAAGTACAGTTAAAAACACTTAGAATTTAACTGGAAAATATTGCCTTACCTGATCACTGTCTATGCTGACAGATTTTCTGTTATCTGGACACTATTATTATTATTTCAATGACAAAAAAAAATTAAATCCCAAGTATATATTTTAAGGAAACATTGTAGGGTATTCTTATCACCTAACCTTCACCACGGAACGGCACTGTAACAGGAAATATTCCATATAGCAAATACTTTTTTACAGAATCTATGGTATACAAGTATTTATCCCATATGAATGAAAGTTCATGAAAAAAGTGAGTACTTCTCATAATCGAACAATTAAAACTTCTACTTCCAAATATGTATTGTAAAACTCTTCATGATATACATGGAAACACTATTTCTATTAGTCATTTTCAAACACATTGCTTCAAGTTGGCAAGTGCTGGTAAGACAACACTGACCAAATAGCCAGCAACAATAATCATTATCTGAACAAATTCACAACAAAACAAATCAGCTAGCTGAAATTTACCCTCTTGATGTACAATAAAACAACAACATTAATTAATTGCCCAGATTAAGAATGTACCACCACTTCATCTCCTGCAGTAGATGTTGTAAAGGCGACTAAGGGATACTAAATCAGAGGGATGTACAGCAGTGTCCCTTCTGTGGAACAGCAGCCATTGTGTGCTCACCAACCTGCCTGCCAAGTGTGGTGGGTACTGGTAGGTTCCCCCCAAAAAGATGACAATTGAGGCCAAGGGAGGCCTTTGTTCAGCAGCAGACAATATTAATCGTACAATACCCAACATTTGTACCACAGTTTTGAGATGTTACTCTGATCCACCATGCTCCCGATATTACAAAATCAGCTTAAAATGCTACTAGATTTTTTCGACATTAATAATTCACCACACTCAGTAATAGCATAATTATTTCCACTTAACAAAAGAAGAAATGTCTTTTAATCCTAACAACAAACACCACAACTAACTCCATTAAAGAAAATAAAATACCATGTTACAAGAATAAAATTACAAAAAGACACCGAAAGGAAACTTGGTATAAATTTAATTAGTGGTTAATGTTATCAATTAAGATTTCAATCGAACTGCGTAGGACTCTGCCCCTACGACGACACTGAACAATGAATGAACCAATCAGTCAGTCAGTCACTTGACAAAATTATGAAATTATCCGTTTCATCGAGCAAAGAAATCCCAAAATTGCAGGGGCGTCATGCCATTGATATATGTATTAATATGATGCGTCATGCACACAACCCACAAAATAATTCGAAACATTGAATACAACTGCAAAAAGACAATAGATTATATAAGCGCCGAATGTGAGGTGACATGTCACTACTCTCGCAAAGTTACAAAACCCGAATATCTAGGCAATTATTTATTTGAAACCTACTTTTTCGACTTTCAGTTTTTATGAACAATCCAACAAAATTACAAATATGACCAGTTACCACATGTACAGGATATAAATATTTTATAAATATGAATTAGAGAGGCACAAACTAGATAGGGATAGGTTAGAGGTAGGGAACAGTGTTGCCACCTGGTAAGAATTAAAGTCACTAGATCAACACCCAAAAATCACCAGATTGAACTAAATTCGTCATAGCTAAAAGTCACCAGAGATCACCGTTGCTACCTGATAAAAATTAAAGTCACTAGATCAAAGCCCAAAGATCACCAGATTGAGCTAAATTTGCCAAAACTAAAAAGCAAATCTCTAATAAGATATTACAACAAAATAAAAATTGTAACGCCATCTGTTGATCATACTGGACACGCGACTCAACTTGCCGCCGACTTCCGTGAACGCATCGTTATCTCTGACTACAGCTGCAGTGACTAGAAGTGGGTAATTAAGCTTTTTGCGTGAACCGAACCGAAACTATGTATTGGTATCCGATAAAGTGTTTCAAAACTATGTATTTTCAAAAACTATTTATTGGACGATATGCGTATCAAGTGTTTATGAAATGATAAACGTTTTCGTGTCGGTTCATGTGTTTGCTTCGAAACATGGTATCAACACAAAACTATGTATATACGGTAACTATTTATTGGATGAGATGCGTATATAGTGTTTATGAAATGATAAACGTTTTCGTGTCGGTTTAGGTATTTGCTTCGAAACTTGTAATCAATAGTAAACAAATTCAAGTTCGATATCAACTGAAAATTTTATACTTTGGTTTTTTGTTCTTTGTCTGTGGTAAATGATTATTATGACTGGTAAAATACAATAATTTGACACAATAAATTCTAGTCTTATGCAAAGTTCTAATATGTAATTTATACTCGTGCCAATATAGGATGGATATACCTAAATAACGTGTCAAAGATTTGATAGCAGCAATATAAAAATCATTCCTAATAAAATAGAATAAAATGTGATTTTTATTATTATTATTTAGACTGACTAAAATTCATAAATGCGCGATCTCGCTTCTTGTTCGTGCGATCGTCGGTATCGGTCGGGTTTACTTCGGAATAACTCGGTCGGAGTCATTCGGCTAGTTTCGGTAACTGTTTATCGACGATCCAATGCTGTGTGAATAAAGTGTTTCGCCCGATAAATAGTTTCTGAAGAGACCAATACATAGTTTTAGGTATTGGACGCGATACATAGTTTCAATAACTGTTTACGGTTTGCAACGCACACCGCTAGCAGTGACACAGTTGCACACCAAGCCATTATTCTGTGCACCAAGCCGAGCATACGCCTGACTACCATGCGCGATTGGTCTTAGGCCATTGCGTGCCCGGCAGATCCCTCGTTTCCGCGATATCGTTACGTCAGTAGGTACTATATTTTCTATGATTAATCATTGTTAAATATTATTAGGTAATAACAATAAATGTTATAACTTAATCATTGCTACACACCAGTTATTTCTTTGAAAAACCCCACTACCTACTAACCTTAGTTGAAAAATAATAATCGAATTTAAAAACGAAAGGGTTCCAAGATTAAAAGTCTTCTCATTTTTTATTAAATTTATAAAATCAACAAGTTACGTGTTGAATAATAACATTAAATATCTAACCTTATTATTAAATAACAGTAAAAAAAATCAGTCTTGACACATAAATTTCAGTAACTTGTAAAAATCACTTTCTAAATATAATGCAATAAGTAATTTAAAGTGGTAACTAATCTAACCGTTTTTATTAAATTACAATCAAATCAGCTTCTAAACAAAAATCTTCGGCAGCTTGTGTATCACTTTTTTTAAATCAATGATTATTAATAGTGGTAACTTATTTAACCTTATTTATAAAAAAACATACATGTACGTCTCAAGGACAACATCTTCCGTACAATCAACGAATAATTAACCAACAAATACCAAAAATAGATCAATTTAAAAATCTAAATCTTCAAAGACAAAATCTTCTTCACTTTGGGAAGGTGTAATAGCAGCTGCTGCGGAATCATGCGATGTGGTAGGTTCTTCATTATTCTGTGCTTTAAATGAATACTTCTGATTTTTTCCGACAGCAGCCACCACATCATCGGGCAAGTTATATTTGAAGCAATTCGTTTTCAAAATACTTAATTGGTTTCTTATAAAAACAATTGCGTTGACTAGCTGTGGAGCCATTCTATTCCTAAGTTTATTTTTCACAACATTCATCACGCTAAAAATCCTCTCCACTTCAGCATTGGAGACTGGCAACGCCAATAAAGAGACAGCAAAGTCTGCTAACTCTCCAAAAATGTTTATGCCTGCAGCATTTCTGTTATCTCTAACCTCTGTCCAGAATTTTATCACGTCATCTGTGTTTTTCCATTGGACAAAGTTGATGTTATGCCATTTGTGTAATATTTTGTCAATTTCATTCGCGTTATAACCCAGTTCTACAGCGAGATTGGAAATACTGTTGTCTTTGCCTTGACGCAAAGTGTTTTCTGGGCTTAACTTTGACATTAACTCTAATACAGTAAAATTCGAAGGCAGCCTTTGCTGAATTTCTTTTGCTAATTTGACGTTAAATTCTGTACAACGGATTCTTACAGTAGATATAATATCAGGTGATAGCGATGCTTTTTGAACTTCCGATTCAAAGAGATAGCCCAAATATGGGACAGGGTTTAAATTTGACTCAATGTTGATAGTAAAAAAGTCTTTGTCTGTAGTTGCGGCATAAGGTAATAATATTCTATTGCAAACAGAGCGTAAAAGTGTTACTAAAATATCCAGCAAGACCAGGGGGTTAGTGTAATTATTTTCAAAGGTTTTGACAGCAATCTGAACATCATATAATATGCTCCTTAAAAATAACAAGTACATGTGGTTTGCCTCATCATTGTACATGGAATATAAAAGATCTGCAGTGTAACATTTATCTCTCGTTATGCCGAAATGTAAACGCAGCTCTTCCCATTGATGCAAAATTCGTACCACTGCTGGTTCTACTGATAACCAACGAGTATTGCATGCACGCAGGACTTTTAAAGGAGCTTCACCACAGTTGATTGCCTCATAGATTTCCTTGTATTCATTACAACGTTTTGGTGAATGTGCAAACCAATTGTAAGTTTCCCGAATGAGAAACTCTATGTTCCTTGGGAGTGTTTGCTCTGACGCATGTGTCACGGCTAATTGCAATGAGTGACAAGTGCGTCTGATCAGAATTAAATGTGGCATATTATACTGAGTTTGAAGTATTCTGTGAACACCATTGTTGACACCTGTCATGACAGACGCATTATCTGTGCCCAAACCCACCATGTTTTGTCTATTTAGGCCGTACTTTTGTAGACAAGAAAGTACAGCATCAATGATTCCATTAGCATCTGAACTGGTTAGTGGTTCTAAGGCCTAGAATGATGACACAACTGATTTGAATTTTGGACTGTAATATCTTAACACTATACCCAAAAACTTACAAACGCTTAAATCTGTGGATTCATCAATAATAAGATTATATTTTTGTGAGCCAATATCATGAATTAGCTCTTGCATAAAGTGCGGAG
Organism: Diloba caeruleocephala; assembly: GCA_947459985.1. Lineage (NCBI taxonomy): Eukaryota > Metazoa > Arthropoda > Insecta > Lepidoptera > Noctuidae > Diloba > Diloba caeruleocephala. Next base: position 4,514,519 of record OX381625.1, on the reverse strand, counting down.
CCAAAACTTGTTTAATCACTCAGAGCATTTTGTTCGGTGTAATTTCAAATCATTTGCGCACTTAGAATCTGAGAATGCTGTTTTTACTAATTCAGATAAATGATCGATATGCGAAATCGAACTATGCTCAGCGATATAGAGTGCAAGCATACCTTCGGCCTTGAATGCACCTTTTGGTCGCTGGGGTGCTGTCTGTACCAACGATAAACAAGTAAACGTAAAGTCGACAAAAAAGTAAACACTACGGCTATTTTCTTTGACATGAGCAGGGCTTTTGACTATGTTTCCCACGAGATATTGCTGAAAAAATGTGACGCGTATGGTATTCGAGGAGTAGCGTATGAATGGCTGCTGAGTTATCTCAGTAACAGACGACAATACGTTGAAATCACTATTGTTGGCGAACAGGAAACAGAGGTAACGTACAAATCTGACCTAGTTGCTAATACAGTTGGTGTTCCACAGGGCAGCATATTGGGCCCCCTTTTGTTCCTCATATATGTAAACGACCTGCCAGAAGTTACTGAACACCATTGCACACTTTTCGCAGATGACATTTCAGTAGTTATTGCACAAAATCCAAACATAACCAACTATAATCTGGAAATCAACCTTGCAGTGGAAAACATAATCAAATCGCTTGAGAGTAACAATCTAATGGTTAATATAGAAAAAACCAAATATATTCAATTTTATAACAGAAGGAAAATGGATAACAATATAAATCTAATATACAATAACCAGCCTATATTGGAATCAAATAGTGTTTCTTTTCTTGGTATTTGTCTAGACAACCAATGCACGTGGAAATTGCATATAGACAAAATATGCACTAAAATTAATAGATTTGTATATGCACTAGGGCGCCTTACTAAAATATCAAATCAAAAAACGGCCTTATCGGCATATCACGGATATGTTGCCTCTAATATAAGATATGGTATCCTATTATGGGGTAACTCTGTGGATTTCAACAGGGTATTTGTGGCACAAAAGCAATGCATCCGTGCCCTGTGCAGGGTATCACCCCTGACTTCCTGTAAGCCATTATTCACACAACTAAAACTGCTTACTCTGCCTTGCATTTATGTATATGAATCTTGCGTATTTGTAAAATCAAATCCTAATTTGTTTAATACATTTGGCCAGTATTGCAACTTCAATACTAGGTATCCTGATAGGTTACTCTTGCCTAGAATAAACACGCAGCTATACAAGAGAAATTGTTATCCAATGGCCATACAAATATACAACAAATTACCAAATGTAATAAAAGAGCTAACTCTTCATAATTTTAAAACTAAATTACGTAAATGGTTGTTATTGAAATGCTTTTATAGCATCCAAGAGTATTTGGACAGGTAAAATCAATAATGAGCATTTGGAAGCAATGAACACGACTAAGTTTTTGATGACATACATATTATTTGTTATTATGGATAGAATTTGAATTAATTTGAATTGTTTTATATTAATTAATAAATGACGTATTATAGATTATTGTTGATGATATTGTTATTGTTTGTATTTTATCCGATGTTTTATCCGGAAATTGGTAAATGAACTGGCTATTTTTATATTATGAATTACTTGTAAAGGTTTTAATGGATGACATGAGTATTATTGAAAACATCTATTTTAAAATATTTAAATTATTGTTATTATTGTAGCGCATCCGATATATATGAAATGTAAGTGATGTCGAACAGAAAAATTATGTATTTTGAATTAATAGTAATGTGTAACAGGGAATACCGAAGTGTTCATTTTATTTTCTACAGTGGCTCTGAAACTATTATTAAGTCAGAAGACAGTTATTACTTGCATTAAACTACATGTAGCTATAGTATGATGTATAAATAATATTAATTCGCATACCAGAAATGGTCAATATGTGGCAGCTTAAAATCTTTAAATACCATCTTTGTACCCATATTTTAGCGAATAAATGACTTTGACTTTGACTTTGATAAATCAATTTTTTGATTACTAGACATTAACTTAGATTTTTCCCTGTGTTTATTAGTTCCACTGTGTTTTCGTAAGTCAGCAATTTTCGCAAAAAGTTCAGTTTTCCATAGTGAGCAATAAGCTTTAGACGCGTCGGTTGGTACAGGTTTTAGCCAAGCTTTGAATCCGTCTTGGGACTCCCACTCTTTTTTATACTTCTGCATATATAACTTTTTTTTTTGTGGAGCTTCCATGACTACAACATCAGCTAAGTTCTTCCATTCACATCACACGGCACACCGTTAAGGGAGTCACCGACAAAATTGGTCACATCTTGAAACGTGCTTCTATATAAACCTACTTCAAGCCGCTTAAGAAGATCAGCCAACTTTTAAAACCGGTGAAATGTCACATACCTTTACAAGATGCAGGGGTCTACAAGATTGACTGTAAGTGTGGGTTGTCATACATAGGGCAAACAACGCGTAGTATAGCCACCAGGTTAAAAGAACACATAGCTGACGTCAAGCATAGACGCTCCACAAAGTCTGCAGTGTGCGAACATGCCTTAGATAAACCCAACCATTTTCTTCGTTTCGATCAACCTCAAGTCCTCGCGAAAGAGAACCGATATGTACCAAGAATGTTTCGTGAGGCTATTGAAATTTAAAAACATCCTAATTTTAATAGAGAAGATGGCTGGCAGGTACCACCAGTTTGGAATCCTGTTATTAAAATAATAAAGTCCCAAACCAAATACCACACTAAAAAACATCAAGACACTGTGAGTGATTACTGCGTGCATCGAAATAATTTTTGATTATAATTGTACGGTAGATAAAATAAAATAACTTTTTAAAATCTGTAACGACGCCTGTCACCTTAGTCATCCTGCGACCACGAACCCTGCAAAGTGTTCGAAACGTCAGGAAAAACAAAAAAATCTAAAATATACGCGATAGAATCCGTTTAAAAGTGTTTTATTATAATGTGTAATACTCGCGAAAACCTAAGACATTTAAATGAGTCAAACATCAGATTTTTTATTACATCAAAAAATTCTAAGTATGGAATTGTGTAAATAGATAACATAGTTTGGTTTTATTATATTGTAACGTCAAAACAAGAATATAAATAGTAATTAATATTCTTGAGAAACTTTTTAGGACAGATGAAGACGACTCAAATCTCGCTAGAAGTCGCTAAAAAAAATCGCTAAACGGCAGAAATAAATCGCCAAAAGGGGTCAAAAGTCACCAGATCTAGTGACAAAATCGCTAAGGTGGCAACACTGGTAGGGAAGTGCGTATTTACACGACCAGGTATTTACTTTCATATGTAAGTATTTTTACGTTCCAGGCATGGAAGTATTTTCTTAAATAGAGAAGTCGATCTGGAATCGATTAATTATAGAAACGATTTTTCATATTACATATACTTTTTTTTAAATTCAATCTGGGGCTCTGCATCGATTCGGTAAATCGATTCATCATCCAATCGAATCAGACCTATTCAAGAATTAGTGATAAATTTCCTAAATTGGCTGCGGTATGCGGTATATTTACTTAAAATTAAAAAGTTTTAAAAGCTTAAAATTATTATCACTGACTAACCTACTTAGACTATAGAGATTTATACCCGTATTCACAAACATTACTTCCCAACGTATGCAACGTATGCAACGCTATGCTAAGTAAGATGTTTCTCAGTGCGTTCGGTATGGCAAGCCATTCCTTTCTTAAACGACACTTCTAGGACTTTTTGTTGTGCGGACGCATAGCTATGAATGAGGCGCTATGATCAGCTAACGTTGTGAAGCAATTTCACTCGAGTCGCCAGACAGAAAAAAAATTAGACAAACGTCAACCTACCTATTAAAAGAACAATTGGAGACCGTACGACGTTGCCAACATGTTTTGTAGTATTTTTCATGTATACTAGTCGCACATGTTTGATGTTTGAGTGCGATATCACCCAAAATATGGTAAATTTTACGTTTGTGAAAATAATAACACGATGTGTTTTCTGTCAGTCCAAAGAAATTACCACTTACTCATTCGGTAAACTCTAAGAGTACTAACTGTAGCTAGTACTCTGTAGGTTTACTTTCTCATGGATATAACTATCAAATTCTTCTTCACTACAATAATCTATGCACATACAGAAACATAAAAATAAAGAAAAATTAAATAGGACTAAAAGGTACAAAGGTACGGCTTATTTCTTAAGAAATCTCTCCCAGCAGACCTGCGAGAGGAGAGTTTAAATAAGAAATGTAGACAAAGTGTGTAAAGGAGTAAATAAATGAAGAACATAAACATATAATTACTTATGTAAAAATATACGATACATAAAATATAGGTATATATAAATACACACTTACATAAATATACATATCCAAAAATAAAATACATATGCAACTATGTAGACGTGGAGAGATAGTGCTATTTAAGGCATTTTTTAAATATAGCGACGGTTGTACAGTTCCTTATATCAGGCGGTAGTGAGTTCCATAATCTAACCGCATGTACAGAAAAGGAGTAGGAATAGAAATCAGTTTTGTGAGGTGGGAATTTGAGGATGGTCCTAAGATGAGAGGGCATATCAGTTTTATAAGTATAGGAAAATCGTTCCCGCAGGTATGATGGAGATGTTGGGTTATGAAGGATATTAAAGAGGAGACACAATATCCGAGTATTTCTGCGAAGACGAATTGGGAGCCACTTGAGTTCTTTACGAAAGTTGGAGACACGGTGATACTTTTTTAAATTGAAAACAAAACGAATGCATACCTTTTGTAATCGCTCAAGTTTATGCAAGAGCTCTTCTGTGGCATCCAGATAGCATCGCATCAGCGTAATCTATGATGGGCTAAATAAGAGTCTAAGCAAGAGAGATTTTGGTTTTCAAGGGCAACATTTCTCTGGAGACATTTCAGCGAATGAAAGGTGAAGTGAACTTTCTTACTGACTTCCTTGACTTGTGTTCTCCACGTCAAATTAGAGTCCAAAAACACCCCTAAGTTTTTAGCTGACTCAATTTAATCCATCGCAATTGAAATAAAACCTAAAGAAATCAGCAAAGAACCTAATACACGTCACTAGATTGACGTTTTGTGTTAGATACCGAGCTACTTTATCTGTGCGTTCATTATAATGAGCACATATTGTCGTTCATCCCTCAAGTGTCGTTTGTTATTAAGGTTTCTGTACCCTGTGCGTTCGAGCGCACTGTGAGACCTCATAGTTCATCATTCGTTGGTCTGGTGGTCGCGAGCGCGACTGTTGAGCAAGAGGTCGTGGGTTCGATCCCCGAGATGGGCAAATTATCATTGGTTTTTTCTAACTTGAAATTCCGTCTAGTAATATGGAGTCTGGGTTAGTGCCCAGTGTATGGCAAAAAAGAAAGAAATAAAGAATTTTATTAGAACATACAAAACACAATAGGCTCACCCCCTACTATATGGGACGTATAATATAACTGGTGACAAGTGGGAGTACTACACACCTCTGCCTACCTCTTCGAAGAAATACAGGCGCGATTTTTTTGTTCAATAATTATGATTTTAATGATATATTTTAAAAAGGTACAATTAATTGAAAATCGACAATTGAAAGCATGATTCAATCGAGATTCGATTCTAGTATGTTCGATTTGAATCGGATCGGAAATCGTTTTTTTAAGAGAATGGACATGCCTAGTTCGAAATAAGTAATCTAAACCAAATATTGGCACTTATGAAACGTCAGAATTTAAGTTGCACGGTTCCAAATAGTTATGGATACTCTTTTAAAATAGTTGGGGATTACAATGTTAATTGTATAGGTAAACATGTTTGTAAAACATATACAGAGAAAAATGTAGGTTAATGTGTAAAGATGAAACATACCACAATAAAATTACAATAATGAATTTGCCGTGGCAGGTAACGGCTGACCAGTCCCAACAGACGGCACCCGATATAGTATTACGTACATATTGATGCTAATATTAGTGTTGAGAGCAACGTACATATTTACACAAGAGAAACTGAATGTTTTAAATAGTAAATAATATGCGATTGGAATCTTACTTGACATGACTTAGGGTGAGATTCAGAAACAAGTCTAAGCGTGAACTTACGCTTCCATCTGTCAAAATGCACTACTTACGCTCATAATTTTGGCCGGGGCCAAAAAGTTCTTGAGTGGCGACCGCGTACCGGAAGACGCAGCGTGGGTAGACCCCCCACGAGATGGACCGATGACCTGGTGAAGGTTCGGGGAATCCGCTGGATGCAAGTAGAGCAGAACCGGTCATTGTGGCGATCTTTGGGGGTGGCCTATGTTCAGCAGTGGATGTCTTTCGGCTGAAATGATGATGATGATGATGGCATACATTTCTAGAGAAATGCGGGCCACGGACCTTGGCTCAGGGCGTTACTGGGATAACAATAATCGCAAGGGACTGCTGGATCAATGTTAATGAGGGTTTAAGGGGATCTTTTGACTGAGATTGTGCGAGTCTCTTTGTGTGCTACGTGGTAGAGGGTGATTGGATCGTTCGGATCCTCGGGTGCATGCCGTGGACGGCGGAATTTGCTTATTTTGTGAGGCCTGTAATTAACGGCTACTACTACTACAAGGGGATTCGGGTGGTGAAGGCAGAGTCGAAAAAGCGTTTACTCGCTAGTGTAATGGACTGCTTTATAGTGGGCGAGTATGATCGGTATGCAATTCAATTAGCCACGGTAACACATTATTTTTATACATGACAGCCTATGAATGATGAAGCCAAGTGGAAAAGCCTTTGGGTGGCTTGAACGACTCTGAAACAAAGTTGGCCGCTAACCACGCGAATAAAGAAGCAATCAGACTCATACTTCACTAAAGACTGGTCACGTGTATATGACGCTTCGACTCTAACGTACACCCTATTGGTTCTGAGTCAGGGAATAGTGTATGTGGGATTTGTGTTTGAAAGTGCGCCAAAAATACTTCAAGAACTATCTTCTTTTTTTATACAACTTGGTTACGAGACGAGCAAGTCATTCACCTGAATGTAAGCGTCACGCCTGCCCATAACAATTGTAATGCTACCCATGACTAGTCCTGCGCAGCATGGCACAGCGCTCGTCACCTCGAGACGTGAAGTTATTTAGTCTCTTATGCCCAGTAATGTCACTAGCTACAGTGCCCTTCTAATCGGAGCACAGTAATGTCTAAAGTTTAAACACTACTGCTTTGCGGCGGCAGACCTACCACCTGTAGTATCTAGATTGGACTATGGCTTTCATAAAAGAAAACTATCCGTAGTTCTTATTTAATCCTGTCAACTTTCGCTGCTGAACTTTACCCTTCTAAACGGTCGCGGTTCACTATACGCTTCGTATTATTTATACGTAATTCACGGTAAGCACGGCATAAGCCGTCGCTACGTTTCGATACTATGAGTTTACAAAAACTTATAGTTAATGGGCTTCTGGCGTCCCTGCAACACCAACTGGGCGTCATGGATGAAGTTAGCGTCATGCAGATCTGCCTCTGACACAATCGACCATGTTGACGTCACGGGGCTGCTTAAGGACATCACTACTCTGAAAACAAGCCTGGCTGACGTGACTTTTAAGTTAGAGCCCTCACAAAACACCACACGTGAACTCCGTACTGAAATAGTTGACTTACGCAACACTATGATAGTACGTCACACGAGGCTGACAACATAAATACCCGTCGCGGGCAATTAACGCTTCGCAGCTAAGTTTCGACTCAGCAAAACTGGACTCGTCACCGGCCGCCGTTTCTGCAAGCGATGCAAACATAGCCCCTGCTACCACGCACCTATTGCGGGGAAACTGACACGAGTAAATGCGTCAACACCCCGACGTGCTTACTCGGCTGCCGTGAATCAAGCTCCAGTGGAAAATCAGTGCCAGCCAAAAACAAATCCCGAGGGTGTACAACGGGCTCCGGGACCTGTTCGAAGCATCTTGCCTCCAGCAGCACGCCAAGGACAGGCCGATCATGACGGTCTCATCGAAGTGAAGAAGAAGAAGTCGTCCCACCGTAATCAGTGCGGTAGCGCGCTCAGTGGACCCAACATGCTGCTGCGTGCCGCTATACCCTCGACGCAGCTGTATATGTCACGTCTTCACCACTCCATGAAGGTTGAGGAGATCGTGCAGTACATTCGAGTGAAGACGCAATGGACGTGATACTTCGTGGTGTGGTGGTGGTGACACCGACGTGATATTGTTGCAAGTTCTAGTTATATGGTGGAGAGGTAGGTGTCGCCATATGTTGTTATTAGCACACCGGGGGATGCTGCTGCCCATTCTTTTGATATTATCCCCTAGTCAACTTTTATGACACCCATGGATGGAGAGCGGTGGTCTGTACTTTACCGGCAACAACGTGGACATACTGTAGTGTAGGTAGTTGTAAGTTAATATTATGTTATTAGTATGTAGGTAGATTTAAGCAATGTTTTGTCAAGCAGTGCAAATACAGCTGTGCTAAATAACGGACGCGTATACTTTTATTTCTTTCCCTCCAAACACTACAGTGGCGACGAGGATAGTTGAACGATTTCACGTGTGATTGTGCGTAATAGAGTATTATTGACTCTGTGCGAACGGAAAGTAACAATTTAAGATGTCGATAGGTAAGATAAAGGAATTCGACTTGAAGTCCGGCACGTGGTCAGTGTATGCGGACCGGGTGGACATGTACTTTAAAGTTAACAAAATCGACGACGGCATAAAATTACCTACTCTAATAGCCGTTATGGGGGATGAGACATATGAACTGTTGTATAATTTAGCAAGTCCAACAAAGCCAGCGGAGTTAACTTATAGTAGGGCAGTGGAATTACTACGGAACCATCTAGAACCAACACCATCGGTACTTGCGGAACGGTATCGGTTTAGACAACGGAGGCAGACCAGTATCGAAAACGTAGCCACCTACGTGGCCGAGCTAAAGAAACTCGCCCGACATTGTGGTTTTAAGGACGGATTGAACGAGAATTTGCGAGATCAATTCATCTGTGGCCTACATAGTGACATCATTCGTCAACGACTGTTCGCGGAACCCGACACAATAACTTATACGGACGCGGTCAGGTTGGCAAATTCGTTGGAGGCGGCGGAGCGGGACGCGGCTGCGGTGGAGGTTAAGACGATAGGCAGCGGAGGTGATGCTGCGGAGATCGGATGCCTGCCGGTGCAGGCGGTACACGCGCTCGGTGGCGGAAGAGAGAGCGGTGGCGCAGGGTGGGGCGCACGGCGGAGTGCACGTGGAGGCACGAGCACAGTGGCCGCGCGGTACAGCGCGCCCAAGCCGAGACAGCTTGCTGGCGATGGCGGCGTTGGCGGGAGCGGCCGCCGGCTTAACTGCACAGGATGCGGGGCAACGGAGCATACTTTTTCCGTTTGCCGGTTCCGCGACTACGTGTGTAGCAACTGTAGACGCACGGGCCACCTGCGGCGTGTATGCCCGGCGCGGGTGTCGAGAGCGGCCGGTGGCACCGATATCAGGCGCTCGGCTATGTACTACGGAGACGCGAGCGAGGAAGTACTGCGGGAGGAGACGTCACCAGAAGAAGACTTCCATCATCTGTGTCTGAATGACTACCGAGCGGTAAAGTTGAACATGTCTATTGATAAAATTAGTGTTCCCATGGAAGTCGACACCGGGACAGCAGTATCGTGTATAAGTAGTGAGACGTACAAGAAGTATTTCAAGTATCATATCATAGAACCAAGTGATCTTGTGTTAAACTTTTATGACGGTTCAAAAATTAAACCCATAGGTATGATCAAGCCGATGGTAGGTTACGGGGATTGTAGTAAACAGCTTGAATTATTTGTTATCGAGGGAGGTACCACTTCATTGCTAGGCCGCCAATGGCTAGCAGAATTAAAAATTAAAATACCCGTATTCAATAGTTGCAACAGTATAAATTGGCAAGAGGTGAATATATCTAATGAGATAAATGGTCTCTTAAACAGGTATAAGGAGCTGTTTAGCGGCGGCTTGGGACGATACACTGGAGGCAAGGCAACGCTGCGAGTGCGCGAGGGCGCGGCGCCGGTGTTCCACCGCGCGCGGCCGGTACCGTACGCGTTGCACGACCGGCTCGACGCCGAGCTGGACGCCATGCTGCGCGATGGCATCATCGAGCCCGTAGACTGCTCCGACTGGGCCTCGCCGCTTGTGCCGGTAAATAAACCGGACGGGTCGCTGAGAATCTGTGCTGACTATAAGGCGACTGTAAATCCCGTTCTACTTATTGATCGTTATCCATTGCCTAGAATCGAGGATCTAATCGTTAATCTTAGCGGAGCTACCTATTTTTCTAAAATAGATTTATGTCAAGCATATAACCAAATTGAATTAGACGATTCAAAGAAAATTACGGTGATAAATACACACAGGGGTCTTTATAGATACAATAGGTTAGTGTACGGTCTATCGTCCAGTCCAGGAATTTTTCAACGTATCATGTGCAATTTATTGAAGGGAATTCCTAACGTAGAAATATTTCTTGATGACGTAATTATAACCGGGAAAAATAAACGAGAACACTTAGCAGCACTAGAAGGAGTTTTTAATAGATTACATCGCTATGGGTTAAAATTAAAGAGCAATAAATGTGAGTTTCTAGTTAAGGAAGTTCAATATCTTGGGTACATCATTAGTAGCGAAGGCATAAAAACAGACCCTTCCAAGGTGGAGGCCATCTTTAAAATTCCACGTCCGTTAAATGTGTCTGAACTGCGGTCATTTTTGGGATTGATAAACTTCTATGGCAAATTCGTTAGGAATATGAGCAGTAAGTTAGTACCACTTTATGAACTACTAAAAAAGGGTAAACAGTGGATTTGGTCTGCAGAATGTGAACAATCTTTCGCTGAAATAAAAAAAGTATTGTCGGGGGCGCAAGTTTTAGCGCATTACGAACCTAGGAAACCATTAATATTGACCTGTGACGCGAGCGCACGCGGGGTGGGCGGGGTACTCTCGCAGCCGAGCGAACGCGGCGAGCGGCCGGTGGCCTACGCGTCGCGCACACTTACCGAAGCGGAAAAGAATTACTCCCAAATACATCGCGAGGCGTTAGCGATTATATTTTGCGTGAATAAGTTTCACCAATATTTGTACGGACGTAATTTCACACTACGTACTGACCATAAGCCTTTAGTTTCAATATTCGGTCCGAACACGGGCATACCGACTATGGTCGCGAGCAGAATGCAAAGGTGGGCTATCATCTTATCGGCCTATTCATTTAATATAGAATATGTGCGCACGGATCAAAATGTGGCTGACGGGTTTTCAAGGTTACCGCTAAAGAGTAAACAATCAACTATAGCCGTACCGCCAGAGCAAACTTATTTACATTTTGTGCAACAGTCATTATTATTAGACTATAATGAGATCAAACGTCAGACCGTGCGAGATGTCGAGTTGTCAAAGATATTGAGTTATATTAGGGACGGCTGGCCCAGTGAATGTGAAGTACAAAATTTAAAACCTTACTTCAATAGAAGAAGGGAGCTGTATGAAGAATTAGGGTGCATAATGTGGGGGCATAGGCTGGTAGTACCTGAAACTTGTAGGGATAAAAGTTTATTAATGATACATGAACCTCACATGGGAATAGTGAAGTCAAAAGCTTTAGCACGAAGTTATGTGTGGTGGCCCGGGGCGGATGAGGCGGTGGAGCGCATGTGTCGGGAGTGCGAAGTATGCTCGGCACAGGCGGACGCGCCTCCTCGGCAGACGCCGCGTCTGTGGCCCTGGCCGAACAAACCCTGGAGTCGAATACATATCGACTACATGGGACCTATAGCTGGTCGAACATATCTTGTCATAGTAGATGCTACCTCAAAGTGGTTAGAGGTATTTAATGTATCAAGTACTTCAGCATTTAATCTTATAGATCGACTAAGTGATTTATTTAGTAGATGGGGACTACCTAGACAGATAGTTAGTGATAATGGTACGCAGTTCGCATCGAAAGAATTTCAGGAATTTACAAAGAGTAATGGAATCGAACACATATTTACGGCCCCTTACCACCCCGCATCAAATGGACTGGCAGAGAACGCAGTTAGACTTCTAAAGCGGGTTATTAAAAAGGCTATTGTCGAGAAGCAAAATATAGATAGGGCAATGTGGACATATTTACTTTATTATAGGAATGTAGAACATTCTACGACGGGTGAAAGCCCAGCAATGATTTTATTAGGCAGACGTATACGCACTCGGCTGGACGCCATCAAACCAGATAGGGAAAATAAGGTACGTCTAGCACAACAACGTCAGCTTAAATCAGTGGAGGGGATGAATAGATCGATTGGGAAAGAGGAAGACGTATGGTATCGACAATATTTAAAAGGGGAGAGATGGATACCCGGTCAAGTAGTAGATTGTCTAGGGCCTAGCAACTACCGAGTCAGGGGTACAAACGGGGAAACAGTGCATAGGCATATTGATCAACTACGTAGGAGAACAGGAGGAAGATTATCTCTAGTTGGTAGTGGTCCAAGTGCTAGCGAGCTATCAGACACAGATTCTCAGACGACAGATATCGAGGAGGTAAGAGGGGGTGAACAGACTCATGCCGAGGGGTCGCTGAGTCCGAGCGGGGAGCCCAGCGGAGTGGCGGGGCCGAGTCAGTCAGTTGCTGAACCTACTGTAGAAACTCAGCCTGCATCTGAAGGTTTGGTTGCCTTGCCTCAAGTGCCATCAACTCCACAGCGCTCCGTTAGACAATGTAGACTTAAGATACGTAATTATAAGGTTTAGGGTTATTTCGTTTGTGTACTAAATATGTATTAGATTAAGTTGTATGTTATTTTAGTAGAGAGGAGTGTAGTGTAGGTAGTTGTAAGTTAATATTATGTTATTAGTATGTAGGTAGATTTAAGCAATGTTTTGTCAAGCAGTGCAAATACAGCTGTGCTAAATAACGGACGCGTATACTTTTATTTCTTTCCCTCCAAACACTACACATACCCACAACAATCACAAGCCTTCTGAGCTTCTGACAGGCCACTGAAAAGACCGTATGCGCTGCGTAGTACGGACGGTATCCATAAGCCGCTATTATTTATACTATCTGGAAGACCATAATAAAGACTGGATTGTGCTGTTCAATAGCCATTTACCCTTGTGTAGGAACATCAAATGATGTAATCGATAAATAACTACTTAAATATTTATAAACAACAACGGTCAAGTTCATATTCTTGAACCTGTGCTGCACATTTGCACATCCCTGTTGACATAGTTCTTATTCTTCGTCATCATAATAATATGATTATCTCATGGGTTATTATAACAGATAATGGCATGGTTGGTGCAGTGGCTTATACAGTCGGCTGCTGCGCTCTGGGTCGTGGGTTCGATTGAATGTGGAATTTGTGTCTGTAAACATACCCGTGACAGTAGAAGGTATAATATGCAATATTTATTTTATATACTGTTTTTACACCCGTGAATCACCGAATCACCGAAGGGTCCAGTTGAAAACCAGCGCCAGGCTCTTGTCTGGCAAATGCTGAACTGGTTACCTGTTTGGCGCAACTGTGGGGCACACAACAAACTCTAACCTAATATTGAGTTTTTTTTTTGCTGTTTATAACCCTATCTAAATTTCTAACGTGTTTTTTTTTCAGTTTTATATTAAGTTTTATTACCGTTTGTGATGTCTCACTTTGCTGTCAAATAAAAAAATGATTTCTTTCTTTCTTTCTAGAAATCTTAGAAATCCTATAAACCACGGCAACGTTTAAAAAAATGAGATACAAGACAAAGGGGTGGTGCCCCACGTTGACATTTCTCCTGTATTGTGGGTACAGTTTACAGACATAAATCTCACATGCACAAACACCCAGACCCGGAACCACTATCTATAGATCATTATCATCGTCATACCAGCCAAAAGACGTCCACTAATGAACAAAGGCCTCACCCACAGATTTCCACAACTGTGTCGTAATTTTGGGGGGTATTTGCCAGTACTCACCACGCTTGGCACTGAAAACACGGTCTTGAATGAAACCCGTAACGAAATAAACAGAAAAGAAAAGGCAGCCTTTTCTTTTCTGGTAAGAAACTACGAAAAGGCAGTCACAGGCACTTGCCTGCGTAGTGCAGGAGGCAGAAGAGAATTTAGGCCATAGGTAATAAAATTTAGGTTGACAACTGACATAAACCCACTTACTTGCCAAACAACACAAAAATAAAGAACTATTATTTTTTATTTATTTCTGTCCAATAGTTGAAGAACCGTTGAAGGCAAACTTTTTAACTTCTAGTAACGCTTGACGTAGCCAATTCGTGTGACAACAAATTCACTGTTTAACGTTTTCTCAAAGACGCGGAGAAGTGTGGAGGTCATCCCCCAAGACCGTGGCCATTTCAGCTTCACCATATAGCCACAGCCCGCGAGCCGTTTCTGCGCTAATGTGTGGATCACAATGCGTTAATTGATGTAGTTAGGTAGGTACTAAATAAAGTATCACTTAACTTTCGCTACGTCTACGCAGTCAGTTCTAATCGATATCCGTGGTTCTAACAAACATGAAAAAGGTCAACCTTGAAGCTTGCTTGAACCACAGAACCTGAGACATATTGTATCTCGTATTTTAATTATCATCATTGTCATTACCATATTTATGCGCGTCTCTGTCGTATATATTATCCCACTCACTTGTTTAGGGTTAACTGAAGTGGGTTAAGAGCTGCTGTCATGTTAGTTTAAATCACCTCGGAGGGTGAACCACGCCTCGCTACCCACTACGGCGATCATATGTCATTACTTACGCGTTTCAAGAAACGTGGAGTACGTGTATTTTTGAAGTGAAACTTCTTTTGGGACAGTGTGCATTGGATTCTATGAAACGAAAATGTGTAACGAAAAAGAGACAACTATATGTGTACTTAAAGGGTTTATGCTGTGAGAGAATGAGATAAAACACGTTTCTATATAGTTCCCTATTCCCTATTGCCGATCAATCGCTCTCTCTCTCTCTCTCTGTTTACCACCTCCATAGTGTATTCATCTGATTCTCTTACAAATTAACCAAAATACAAAGCTACTATATTATTATACTCTTTGATACAAAGTTTCACTTCTGCCGCGTGTGGACTCACACTCAACATTTTTTTTTAAAGTTCTTCTAGTTTTGCTCGGCGCTTTCTTATATTTCTTGAGTTTCGATTTGAGTTAAAGATTGTCAGATATTCATGTTAATAAAAAATGTAATTTTCGATATGGTTATTGAATTAATTTGGGTATTACTCCGGATAACACACAATAACACCAATATATACGGACCAATATTGTTTTGTTATCCGAAATAAAGTATTGAATTTAATTTAATGTTATTAATTTATATTATAGTATAATAGTAAATGTTAGTAATAAATATATAGTTACAGAAATCCTCTACCGGGCACCGGGTAGACAAATTAGTTGTTACCCAGTACTTCAGTACGGGACTGTCTGGATTTCCAGCCATGACCTTCAAGATAGTGTTAGAACTCCCACACACTCTGCCTATCATAGATGCAACTCGCTTACGCATAATGGCGTAGAAGTCATCGGTATGTGCAACTGGAAACATTGTGGGTGCGCTACAGTAGCGCGGGAGTCCCAGCAATATCCTGAAGGCATTATTATATTGGATACGCAGGGCGCTATAGGCCTTCAGCGTATATCTTACCCAAAGGCTGCACGTGTAAAAAGATAAGCCTTCAAAAGTGTAATTTTAACATCATCTGTGCAATGTGCAAACCTCCGAGCTATCATTTTCCATCGGACCGCTAACTCCCTGCGTTACCTTTCCGATCTTCAGTAACTATATGGCCAAGTAAGTGAATAGAGATACCTGTTTTAGAAGTACTTGTATAATCATATCAGCCATTTATACGTCCACTGCTGAACAAATGCCTCATCATTTTGGGGGGAATTTGCCTGCGGGTTGGTGAGCGCAGTATGGCTACCGTTTCACAGAAAATACGCTGCTGCCCATCCCTCTGGTTTAGATTCCCTTAGTCGCCTTTTACGATATCCACGGGATGAGATGGAGTGGTGCTATATTCATAATCCGGACACCACACGGACTAGAGGTATTCCATTTAGCATTATTGTTGGGATCACGGATGACGCTTTATTTTTCCCTCTTTTTTAACATATATTAAAACCCATAGGAAACTGCGTATGACTCCATAGTGACAAGTTTTCTAATTGCGCAAATTGGCAGAGCCAGCAGCACCATGTCATCTGTACCCCTAGTACGAGTTACTTTTTGCGATCGAAACGAAACTACACGTTTACTATTACGTTTCGATTGTGAACTAGGAATGCATAGCTGAAATTGATGACTAAAACTCCGTCAATAGAGCAGCCGACATTCAGCTCGTTCATATATATACCTACATTTAAATAAAGTAGTCAATCCATTCTAACATCCGTTCTCAATTCGAGCGTATTTTTTTTAATGTATGTACGCCTATATAAAAACTACATTTATATGCCACACAAAATACGATTTTTAGGACTTACTAGTTAGGAACATAATTTTTTGTTATTTATAATATTTTTTTAAACTAAAACAAAATGCGAAATTTCAAAGATTCGGACCCACATTTCGATTTACAATAGTGGAGGAAAATCAATGAAATACGGTCAGACGACATATCCTTCATAACTGGTTGGTACACGGGCTGAGCTGGCTGCTGGAGACTCATCTAGTACAATCTCAAACACACCGACCGTCGGTCGTTAAAAGAAGCTATTTTGTGTCCATGTTGTTGCGTACCCATCTCATTGCAATGCAGCGGTCTACAACTAGCTGCCCGCCTCGCCTCAGTATAGCCCGCAAAAACTGTAAATACGATTAAAAATCTTATACCATTGCATTTTAGAGTTACCATCCGTACGGATTTCCGGGTTATCGGCCTTCGGTCTGGGCTTTTTAATTTGTCAGGATTTTCACAACTGTCGCTTTAAATTACATAAGTACTATTTTTTGTGACTAAAATGTCCAAAGTTTTTTCAAATGGCCGGGCTTTATGAGATATGTCCAGCTTTTTGTGAGGACTTTTCAAATTTCCAAACGGTAATCCAAATTTTGTTTTGTGTGTAAATAAAAGAGTATATATAATAACTATTGTAAAGACTAAAAACATGCGGCCCTCACGGACACCGACCTTAATATAAGCACTCGTAATACAAAAGTGTGCCCATGTTCTAATGTATCTCGGTTGTGCCAAATAAACCGTCATTTCAATACACGTAAAAGTGCAAATGAAGGGCCTTACTTCATTTCGGGCGAATAAAGTCCACTGCTGGACACAGGCCTCCCCTAAATATCACCACAACGACCGAAATGCGTGTTGTGGGCTCATTGGGGGGTTTTGCCATAATTGCCACGCTTGGCAGGCGGGTTGGCGATCGCAGTTGAGTTGTTAATGTACTCGAACGACGCTGCTGCCGATCCTCCGGCTAATCCCTTAGTCTACTCTTACGACACCCACGGGATGAGTCGGGGTAATGGTATCCTGAGCCGGCACCACACACCTTATTACTGACTAAACTATTCTATTCTAAACGTATTTTCTCTCTTCTTTCTTTCAGACAGCAGAGCCTCACTATCGGTACCGGAAAGCAGGGTCTGCAGCAGCCATGGCCATTACCATTATAATAAGTAAAAGCTTATGTCCAGGTTTTGACTGGAATAAGCTTAGTTGCTCTAATTTGCTTCACGAGTGACTTTATTATCCGACATTACGGAACCGATTTGGATGATTCTTTTTTTATACATTTATTTATTTATATTTATACTACCAGTGTAATTCCGTATAAATTTGGCCCAAAAAGCTGACGAAAGACCACAGAGATGATAATGGTTGGGAATACCTACATCAGAAATAAACTGTCACGAACAAATAAATCGATTAGATTATACGGATAATGTCGGTTAAGTTTACAGGAAGTACAAAAAGAACAAACTCATTTGAATAAAAGTGTGAAATAGGTAAGGTGATGTATTTTTCTTGGAAGTTACTGCGCTAATGTGCAAATAGAACCTCCAGGAACGGAATTAACGCATTTTAGGCCTGTTATTACAACTTTAATTGCCAGCAATGATAAAAATACCGCTTATAATACCACGAAGTACCTTAACTGCATTATTAATTTGTAATATATAATTGCGAATTGCATACCTAAGCACGAACAATACTGTCATGAAGGTTCACGTTCACATCTCGCCCGAGACCGATAACATTTGACCTATCCTATAACCCTACCGCCTTTAAAACATCGATTTAACTGGAGCATTTTACGTACCAGACATTCTGCCACATTTAGTCAGGTTACTACCGTCTGACCCAGCCTCCACTGCCTCCAAAGTGAATGCAAAGTAACGATCACAACCGAATTCACCCGAACCGCTTCGGTACCGGAGGTTATAAATAGATCCCGCTTGGAAAATGACTCTTCAGTACAACACTGTGCGCGGTAGGGGAGTACACTTTCCACACGCTTGGCGCGCTCGCTAACAATAACATTGCAAATTGTTATGTGAATAACGCATTGTAACCAAAACAATAAAATGCCTGCAGACATTATGTCGAACACATGTCGCGGTGAGAATTTCGGCAAAAGCTTCAGTAAAAAAACTAGCGAAAGTGAAGTAAAGTCGGGTTTTTTGGTGTTGCTGGGACCCGGCGGGATGCGGCAGGACGTGAGAGTCGTTGTGTACAGAACGTCTCTGGAGCACTTCGCGGTAATATACCCGAGGAAAAGGGTTTCGAAACCCATCGGAGTTGTGAATTTGAGGAACACGGTTGTGGAACAAGCCGAAACAAACAGCGGGTTTATTATTCGGCAGAAAGGCTACGACAACACGATCTCTGCAAAGTTTGTGTGCTCTGAACGCGAAGTGGAATCTTGGGTGTCTGCGTTTACGTCGAGAGCTTCGCCACACTGCGTGCACACAAGCCTACCGGTTCTGGTAGAGACGGAGGAGAGTTAGGAACATATTTAGATTATCTAACCGCAAATTGGTCTGAGTAATCTTCCTAATTTTGACGCGCCACGTCAAACGAGGTTATGTTTGTTTTGCAATGGGATGCGAAAGTGAAAGTGAGTTTTTGCAAGCGCTCTCAAGTGTCTCGCCTAAGGAGCTTAATAAAAACAAGTGTTAACCACCGTCTTCGTCGTGACTCATCTAGGTTATTCCATGTAATTGTTTGGTTCTTAGAAGCCGTGTTATTTTGTTTTGCAAATAAGAAATACGATTGTGCAGAACAATTACTTCGCATTAGGAATGAATATTTTAAGAGGTTGTTCACCATGCAAGTTAGTTTTACTCCCGATACCCCAAATTTCTTAGGTAATATATACAGTAACAATATATTCACAAGTAACGCAAGGACATGTATTATAATTATAAGTATACAAGCATTTGCCGTGTGGTGCCGGCTCAGAATACCACCACTCCATCTCCTCCCGTGGGTATCAAGGGATTAGCCGGAGTATGGGCAGCAGCGTCCTTGGAGTGCATTGGCAGCTCAACTACGATCGCCAACCCGTCTGCCAAGCGTGGCGATTATGGCAAAACCTCCCGATGAGTCCACAACGCACCCATGTAGGTCGTTGTGGTGATCTGGGCGGGAGGCCTGTGTCCAGCAGTGGACTTCATTCGGCCGAAATGATGAAGCATATATTTTTTATTAACCTCTAAAGTAAAAATTCTAAATTTTAATAGGTTTTATTTTGGTGCGACCGCAAATTGCGGAAGTTTGAATTGCAATAATATGCTGATACGATCTTAATTTAAATAAGAAAGGTTAATGTCCTGCGGCTACCTTTCAAACAGCAGCGCCAGTTTTCTGTTCAAAAAGGAACAATACAATCTTATCAGATTGATTTATAATCTGAATCAGTTACCTTTTTCATACCACAATCAGTGTTCTTTGTGGTCGGGTACACAATATACATTACAATTACTTTCTAAACAATATCATTTAATATGTTCCTTATCCAAACGCTTTATTATTTATTACTTATACGACGGTGGGTTTTATCCAGTTGTGGACATAAGTACGGCTGACCCTGATTGCAACGATATTCATCTCAATATACAACTCGGTTCAGTTTATTTAAAGTACCGAAAGGTGGGTACAGACGTACAGGTTGAACCTGTCATAGTGTTTCCTAGCTGCCACAACGCTTGGTGCTCAGCCTCCTTCTGGTCTTCGCATCTAGACTCCCTTCCTCGGATCATCAGTCCATCTTGTTGTAGACCATCCCACGGCCTTTGACCACAAAGCCCGGCCTTTTCCGGCGATTCCAAACGAGCAAAAACAAACTGTCCACAAGGTCATGCTTTCACCTTATAAAATATGACACCATACAAAAAGTTCAGTTAACATTATTTTAACCGTGAACTCCTTTTCTATTGGCAAGCATATTTATATATTTTTTTGTAATAGACGGCGGTGGAACCGTTATTCCCACACTTATTTTTCTGTTCGTTGCAAAGCAATTAAACTTTCTCAAGAGCTCTCCAAATATATCCAACCTTTTTTATTCAGTAGGTACCATAATTTGCAGTTTATTATTTTGATAGACAGGTTGGATAAAGTTCGTTGGAAAAAGTAGGTAATATTTTGTTTTGATAATCTAATATTTATTTTCTTCATCATTTCAGCCGAAAAAAGTCCACTGCTGGACAGAAGCCTCACCTAAAAATTGCCACAACGACCGGTATGAGTTTGTGTTGTATGCTCATTGGGGGTTTTGCCATAATCGCCACGCATGGCAGACGCGTTGGCGATCGCAGTTGTGTTATTGTATTATAAATGTACTCAAAGGCTGCTGCTGCCTTTTACGACACCCACGGGATGAGATGGGGTGGTGGTATTCTTAGCCGGCACAGCACGGCACATAGCTAACTCATAGTGAACTTTCATTCCAGTAATGAAATGCTGAATTCATTTTGATAATATGTATAGGTACTAAGGAATTTACAAACATGTTCACCACACATATTCAAACATTCATATTCGTGGCGCAATGCTGCATCACCAGATATACTTTTTAATAAATACTAAAATCTTTTTGTTCCTACTTGCGGAAACTATATTTATATATTGAAGAAAAGAAAATTAAAGAGGTAAAATATTAAAAGGAACTGCGATGGGTTGGTTTTTTTTTTTTTTTCTTCATGGCAATTGTATTCCATTTTGCCAGTGTCAAGTTAAGAAGATGGGTTGGTTATAAAACTTATTATTGTTCTTTTTTCAAATATCACTTAAAATGTCTTGACTTGTTGGATGCTTGTTGGATTATCAAACAATATAATGTCCTGTGTTACCTTACTGTGTATCGGGAATAACCATATTAAATGAGCTTATGTATAATCAATTATTCAGATAATGACGATGAGATTGTTATAACTGTATTTTTAATTTATAAATGTAAATATATTTCTTAATGAAGATAACGGTAACATAAAGCCATTGTAAGGTAAGGACTTAAATGAACGATGTCCTATCAGTGTAATCGAATCTATGTCTAGTAGTTAACGTTAGCCATTTTGTACAAGAGTCAAAAAGAAAATTCATTATCCACGATCTAGTGGTGGCCAACTAGCCACTGGTGGCCGCTCCACTCACGGCATGAAGACCTGCAAACACGCGTGATCATGTTCGACCATGATCATTTACTATGAATTTCTTTTCAACTTACAGCATAAAATACTTGATATGACTGCAATACCTATGTATTTATAAAAAATTACGTTATTGTTTGACAGAGAAACTGATGTTTCGTATCGGTACGTAGTCAGGAAGTGAATGGAGTTCATTTATTTCGAAAATCTTGAGAAGTTCTTTACTTTTCACAGAAACGTTTTTTGTTAAACTTGAAAAGACGATTTCATTGACGATGTTGGTAGATATGTAGTGTCATATATAGGGACATATTCTCTTATTGAGCTTTACCTAGACACGTTATTCATTGTCAACCGAAATTATATCAACCATCTTCATAATATTGAAAACCGATATGGAAATTAGGCTTTCTGGACTTACGGCAAATGATTTTGTCGTTTCTTTTCTACTTTAGATTACACTTCGAAGAATTCACACGAGTTCTAGTGCGATTAGACTTAGAATTGGGACTAATTTTTAGTAGTCTTAGAAAAAGTATTTGCTTACGTTGAATTGAAGTATTATAACGGGATTGGAAATATCGTAACAAAATTGTTCCGATTAATTGGACTAAAACTGGTTCGAGTGAACGTAAGTTTATTTAAAAACAAAGTAAGACAACTAAAATGCCAGCAAGTGTTCTCAATTATTATTGGACCATTATTTTTATTATAAAACTCAAGGTGAACGAAAGATTCTCAAAATCCTGTATTTATATGTCTTTATTAAATGAATGTAGGAACCTAGTGCATTAGGTTGTACGACGATCGACCTAATTAAAAAAAAAATACATGGCTCGATCTGTATTTTACATGAAATTGCCTACGCTGCACCACTGTGGTTAAAAGGTTAGCCAGTCAGCTGGGTTGGTAACTGGGAGACTTCCCAGGGTGTACTGACGTATTTAGGTATGGTCATTTGTGGAGGCTCTTTTCATGCACCCTGAATTGAAAATAACCCCGTAACCGATCGATCGAGCTTTAAGTTCACTGCACTTTGGCGCCATCGCATCATTTCTCTTATCTACTATCATAAGCAACTGTATATGCATATATTTTAATACACTAGTAACCCTGAAGCACGGAGTAATCGAAGTACTTTCTTACTTTGTGCCTGAACGTCAAGTTCAAAATAATAAATTAATATCAATATCAATTTAATGAATTATTTGTATTTATTTCGACTTCAAGGTCTGGATTCCAATCATCAATTTATTATACTTATCAGGCAAAATCTGCTCAATGTTTGCAGCATACCAACCAAATTGTAATGTAATGTTAAAACGTCGTTAACACTGCGAAACACTTTATTGTAATTTATTTTTAAATTGCAAAGCGCACGCGGTCGCTCTGCGGAACGGCCTAGTTTTTATACAACCGACTATAACGGCCAGCACGATATAACACTACATCTTAAATACGCCAACTTACTCATAAAAACTTTTTGCTAAAGTAATGGAAGTTTTACAATTATAGGGGATTCGTATCCGCCGTTAATTGTTCTTCACCGCTGTACTTTTTACATAGAATTGTGTTCCCAAATCACGCTTTTTAGTCACACCTAAATTTCCAACGTTTCCAAGATGTAAATAGAACCTGTTCACATAAAAAACATGCAGGCGTGACCGATTAAGATCAGACGCGGTAGTTAAATCGATGCAACTATGATTAACAAGGATTGACTAACTACATCCTTTTAAATAATATTGCATCACGTAACTATACAGAAGATTAAAATATCTCTAAAAATATAGGATCAATGCCATTGCTTTATTCGTAAAGCGGTGACACTGTTTTGAATGCAAATTACTTCCCATTTTAGACAAGATTTACATCATAATTAATTAACCTTAAATTATAAATACACTCCAAGGATGCTGCTGCCCATCCTCTGGCTAATCCCAGTCGCTTTTTCCGACACTTACGACATGCGATGGGGAGATGGTATTCTTAGTCGGCACTATACGGCAAGCTTGGTTATAAGTTACGTATTGTATCTCGAGGGTTACATACTCACACAGGGTTACATGTCAAGGTATACTTTTCCAGTATAAGCTGATCCGTACTGTACAGGCTTTTCGTACGATGAGAGATTAGTGTAAAATAAATAGGCATAGCTTGATATTTAGCCATGTGTACTTGCATTCGCGGCGCGCAACTTGACGACTAACTCTAAAACCAGTCTACAAACCCTAAAAATTGTATTTTGATAGAAAATAAATGCTTTGTGCTTTCTGGTAAAAAGAGCAGGTTAGTGCATATGGATATATATAGGGTCTTACTTTAATAATGGAAAATATTTTAGGAGGTAAATCTATAGGTAGCAATGATGCGTTTTAGCAAAATAAATAAAAGTAACATCAACCTTTATTTTATCAAATAGTAGGTACAGAGTAAGTAAATATTTCGCTAGTCGAATGTTTGAATATTGATTTATTTATCATCAGTAAAACCGATACTTGATATTTGAAATGAATTCTATACCATTCATAGAGTCTAGCCTTAAAATATTTTCCATTATTAATGTAAGACCCTATATATATATGGGTTAGTCCTTAAGTTTGCCGCAGTTATTGTGTTAAGCTCCGTAAGAAACAAACGGTCTGTTTTGGATCTGCCTAAATAACGCTCACACCCCTAAACCCTGAACGGGCTCACGCAGAGATGCACAATATATGGTGCAATATATTTATATTTGTATTAGTTACATATATTTCACTGGTTACAACATACCAGAAATGAACCTTTCTCCATTTACCACGCAATTCGAACCCCCTGAATTCTCTCTCAAGAACACAATTACTCGATGTTCGAACTTATAATTGATCTCAGCAACCAACTCTTAAATTAATGTGGCGGATAAAATTGACTTAATTTCAATGTTCCTGTAAAAATCATCGGTGGACGAAGCGAAAAATGCGAGTATGAGCTGCTTCGCTTATGAGTTTAGAAAGTCATTTTGAAAAATGTATAGGCAATTCTTTTTTGAGTCTTGGTTCTTCCAGGAAACGTTCAAGTGAAATCGATCTTGTTTTTTGGATTTGAAAGTGCACGTGAAGTGCCACTCAATGTCATTAAAACTTAAAAACAAATGCGTGGGCGGAATGTGGGCTGGGCTTGGACTCGTTGAATATGAGCTTTTTGGGCATTTATTGACACAGATCGTTTTGTTCCACTGAGTTTGTTTTGTAATATAATATTTGTTATAAGTATGTGGGTTAATCGAATACAATTATCTAATGTGTTAGAGCTTAAATTAATTATGTTTAAAATTTATAGTAGCTTTTTACGGAAATATTTACTTTTCAATTTAAATTCATATGAGATTCCTCGTTGCATTAATTTTACACCTTTTCAGATTAATCATTTACAAACCAAATTAATGTTTACTAATTCTTGTTAGTGGCCATATATGCTCCTATATATCGCATAGAACCTAATATCGTCATCGAGATGCTATGTATAGGATCTGCTCTAAATCTAGGAATAATGGACGCGTGGCCTTATTTGGCGCTTCGCTGCGATACGACGCTAGCGATAGAAGCCTAGGCTAAAGGCTAAAAAATAGGCAGTCCCATATTTTCCACCTCAATCACGTATTTTGGAAACGGATGTCTCTTATTAAATTTCTGACCTGGCCTCTATTTCTACCTGAAAGATTAAGTTTTATATTACAACACAATTATTCTTGGATGGCGCTTTTTAAGTCTAGATGCCTAATTTTTCGTCGACTTTGCTGTCTTATTCATTAAAACTTTAGTTAATTCTCAACAGTCTTGAGACCGTAGTTCCTTAAACCTTTATCATTTATTTTGTGTCCTTCTCGAGCTTACATTTTTTGCTTATAACGTTGAGACTTGTTAGCCAAGAAAGTTGTGATTGTGAGTCACAAACTTGGCTCATATTACTATTACATACGATTGATGAGGTCTTTGCTCTGTTATATTTGGTATTGAGATGTCATACTGTGTACACAGTGCTTACATTTTCAAAGCCTAGGTGACGTCTGGCGAGGTGTCAAGTTACTAAGCTGTAGGAATGCTTTATGGCGGCGTATTAGGATCTAGTTTTCGTAAAATCATACTTTCACCTCGGAATGTGTAATAGTAAACTTTGCTTTCACTAGGTGTTCACGATTTAATAGTAGTAGAAAGTACAGGACTAATATATAATCTATTACTGTACCTTACTTAGGTACACTTTCTCTAACCACTTCGTTCAAAATCAACTCAAATAGGAGACCTATATTGTTTTTGCACTCAAGCATCGTATGCCCTATTAGTAGTAGTAGTATACACTATTTAATTTACATATGGCTCAGAATGCCACTACCCCATCTCCTCCCATGGGTGTCGTAAAAGTCGACTAAGGGATTAGCCGGCGTCCTTCGAGTA
The DNA here is from genome assembly GCA_947459985.1 of Diloba caeruleocephala. Classification (NCBI taxonomy): domain Eukaryota; kingdom Metazoa; phylum Arthropoda; class Insecta; order Lepidoptera; family Noctuidae; genus Diloba; species Diloba caeruleocephala. The sequence continues at coordinate 4,488,458 of OX381625.1, read as the reverse complement.
CATTAACAACTCAACTGCGATCGCCAACCCGCCTGCCAAGCGTGGCGATTATGGCAAAACCCCCCAATGAGCCCACAACACATCCATATCGGTGGTTGTGGTGATCTTTGGGGGAGGCCTGTGTCCAGCAGTGGACTTCGTTCGGCCGAAATGATGAATGATGAATTTACATACATATTTCAATTATATAATATACACGAATTCATATTATACAAGTAGCGCTTTGCTTAACAGTTAACACATATCTCATTAAACAGTACCACGTCAAGTGTCGATCTACTTCGACCATATACAAAAATAAATCAAATACATAGATTATATTATTTAATCGCAGTGTTTTTTCTTTATATTTATCAACATCGTGTACCAAAATGCATAAAGGTATTATCAGACGTAAGGCTGTAAGGCCCCACAGTGACGAAAACGTTCTAAACGTTGCTACGCCGACACTCTGACTAGGCACTAAACTAATATTATCAAGATGTTTTATTTTGTGGCAGTATCTAGGCATTGTACCATTTAAATGTGATAACCTAAGCGCCACTTTGTATAACTTAAAAATCTACAGAACACGTTGTGCTGAAGACACGTGCTGCGCTGTAGCGTGGTGTCGCGTAGTCTCGCGAAAACGCCATTACACGACACCCTTCGGCCAACTATTCCATCATGAATGTTTCAAGATATTGTTTGGCCCGCACCTCAAACGACTTAAAGCTGATGTTATGGCGCGATTCCAGATTTTCGACCCGCAACTATTGCCTTGTTCTCAATTTTGTAGTATGTATGTTAAACTTACCTAAGTAATTTGATAGAGGATATACTATAAACGCTATTAAATCAGATTCGATTGCTACAAATTGCTAATTTACCGAAGGCAAAAAGCAATAGTCATTTTACGCACATTGTCAGCATAACTAGATGTTTGTATGAAATACGGATATCCATCTAAATGTTAATAGGACCGGCGTCTGCCACAAAATGTCTAAAAACTCCTTTGATGTGATCCCAGCGGTGTTTGATTCAGGTTTTCGATACAATTTACATATAAATTCGCCTGAACGATTCCATGAAATTTGATGAATAATTTATCTGGTAAGAGCTACAGAGACCACTTTGATGTTTCATTTTAAGTTTTTTATTCTTAATTATATAAATACTTGAACAGAAAAACCTTAGAATAAATATCTAGATAGTTAGTCGACACATTTCCTCGACAGTTAGTGTTGTGTGATATTCTTATGAATACTGTTTTAGAAAAAATTTAATTATGACGATTTCAAACAAGACGAAAATTGCTTAACAAAGCTTATTTATGTGCCTGTATGTGAAACTTTAAAAAATAAGCATACACTGATTATGCACACATGCATACATAGTATTTAGGTTACGCGTTTGCTACAGCGGCGTGCAACGATCCGCAGGGGTCTCCTTCTGGGTATTTTAGTTTTTTTTTTAACGTGCTCCACACTAGGATTTCTCCTGTGTCGTGGGTGCGTTTACAGACTTCTGGGTATTACGAGTATTATCCAAATTGCAAAATTTAATTTGCATCGCTGCTTCTATCGACTGGTTAAATAATCTAATATAATACTGACTTGCTATAACAACTAACTAATACGGGAAAGCAAAGAGTTCAAAGTCAACTTACGGCTCAAATAATAAATAAATTCTAATACAAAACCTTAGATTTAAAATTTTGAACTTTGATGACAAATCCTCAATCCCAAATTCAAAGGTTTTGGATTAGTTTAATTATTAATAAACTTCTAACCTTTGAGTAAGTAGGTACTTTGAACTTAGCCGTGGCCGTAAGAATAAATTATACCTACGCAAATTTTATTAGTCCGAGAAAACGTTAATCGTCTAATGGGCATTTTAGGCTAATCAAGTTAGGTTCGTAAATTGAGCTCTTGAACCCTACCTACTCACGTCCGCTACCATATTGTAACTTTTTGTACGTTGATTAAAGATAAAAGTTAATATAGTTACTTAGTAGCTGTTTAAATGTATTATTAGAACTCATTCAGATGTGAATTAAACAAGAAAGAGATTTTTAAGACGGCAATTGTGTGATTGCAATTAAATGTAACTCATTATTTTTATGTTCTCAATTAAATGTCTAACAAAACTAGTACCGAAGTACAACTTTTTTTGTTTGTTTAATAATCATTGCCCCACGCATTTCTAAGGATTTCTCCTGTGTCGTGGGTGCGTTTACAAACACAAATCCCACACACAATACACCCAGTCCCGGAATAACTACCTGCAGATCGTACAAATATTTGTTCCGTGCGGGAATCGAACCCACGACCCCGTGCGCATCAGTCGACTGTATCAGCCACTGCACCAACCGTGCCGTCAATTCATTATTATGTGGATTACATTTTAAAAATAACCTATCTACCTTGCAGACCAATCAGTCCAGCTTTACTATCAAACAGAACTACAATGCCAAGTGGACTCTCACCCAGCTCCCCTCATAAGTTGGTACCACAACGGTACCGAACTAGCCACTAGTGCCAACGTTCATATCACTGAAGACAATTCTACCGTATACTTGAAACGCATCGATTTTGATAACTTAGGCATGTACGTGTGTAAAGCGGGAAACGGATTCGAGAATATTACAGTTACCGGGACGATAAGCGTGTATGGATTAGGTAAGACGTGGCTTATTTATTTATTTATATGTGTTTGTGTGCGACCCCGTGCGCATCAGTCGACTGTATCAGCCACTGCACCAACCGTGCCGTCAAATCATTTATTTATCAATCACATTTTTTTCCCTATGCAGAACTAAAGAAATTCATACGTAAAATAGAGATTGCAAATCGAACTAAGTTGGTCCAAGCCACAGAAATATTTTATATATTTTTGTGGTTTGGACCAACTTAATTTCCAACACGTGTAGTGTCCAAAGTTCCAAACACTCATTGTGAGTTAAGTTACTGGCACTCATTACTTAGATATACTTTGTGTGAACTATGAATGCTAGAGGTTTTGAGAGTGCTTAATGATGTGCAATCGGTATTTTTGTTGAGAAATTTACGTAGGCTGTTGGACAAAGTTATGGTTTTTGGTAAGCTGTAAAATACCAAATACAATAATGATCACTGAAAAGTGAGTAGTAGTTTGTTTACATAGGTAAACATTTTTATTCGTAAACTGTCAATTGTGCATGCCGATTGTCATAGCGTAAACAAAGATCTTGTTGCCGTCGCGTTTTTCAACGCGTGCCCATAAGTCTCGTCCTTAATCGCCATGCTTGGCAGGCGGTTTGGCGAATTGCGGTTGAGTTGTAGTGGTACTCGAAGGACGCTGCTGCTCATCTTTGGGCTAATACCATAGGCGCTTTTTACGACACCTACAGTATGAGATGGGGTGATTCCATTCTTGCAATGAATGCTTCTTTGCAATAAACAATACTCCAATCTCATAAATAATAAAATAAAAATTATTGATCGCTAATGTAAATCGAAAGATCGATAATTATTACATATAACCTTTAGCGAGATATTGACGTGAATAGGGTCACATTAATATTGACCTCTAATTATGCATTCTGTAATGGCAAAAGTCATTTGATTTTCTATTGTAAAATAATAGAGAACCTTAATGTGATACGTAAATGTGTGATTGTATTATAGTATTAATAAATATTATTATATCGTATGTGTATGTGCCCCAACCGTTACTCATAAAATTGTTAATACATTGTAAGGTACTTTTATGGTTAATTATAAGAAATAAACCATGTTGTCAAGGAACTGGTAAAGTTAAAGTGTGTAAAATCGAAAAAAAAAAACAGCAGAAAGATATGTTAATTATCCTGATATAATTCATTATTGACTTTCAATTACATGGCGCTTTTTACGACACCTACAGTATGAGATGGGGTGATTCCATTCTTGCAATGAATGCTTCTTTGCAATAAACAATACTCCAATCTCATAAATAATAAAATAAAAATTATTGATCGCTAATGTAAATCGAAAGATCGATAATTATTACATATAACCTTTAGCGAGATATTGACGTGAATAGGGTCACATTAATATTGACCTCTAATTATGCATTCTGTAATGGCAAAAGTCATTTGATTTTCTATTGTAAAATAATAGAGAACCTTAATGTGATACGTAAATGTGTGATTGTATTATAGTATTAATAAATATTATTATATCGTATGTGTATGTGCCCCAACCGTTACTCATAAAATTGTTAATACATTGTAAGGTACTTTTATGGTTAATTATAAGAAATAAACCATGTTGTCAAGGAACTGGTAAAGTTAAAGTGTGTAAAATCGAAAAAAAAAAACAGCAGAAAGATATGTTAATTATCCTGATATAATTCATTATTGACTTTCAATTACATTAAAAACATATTTTCATTATTATTATTATGACCTGCATCGGAATTCATTAATTTTTTGTAAAGAATTAGAATCTAATATGCATACCTAATACCTTAGAAGTAATATTAAATTAGTAAAGCAGCGAAATATAGAAATAGTTAATTATTGTGTTGTTTTATTTAAAGGTATATTTAAAATTATACCACCTATATTCTATTTATATTCCTATCAGCAGTGCTATTCTGTAAAAATTCACTAGCAAACTCATTTCTGTCTCCGCAATGTAAATCTCTAATATCGTATTGTTTTTACTACTTATCACTGTGGTTTCTTAAGTGAGTTTGCTTCCCTAACAAACCCATTTCTGATTTCGCAGTGAAATCACAAACTTCGCATTGTTTTTACTACTTTTCACTGCGGCTTCAGAAGTGACTTTGCTAGTCAGTTCTTACAGAATAACACTGTAAAACCTAATAATACCAGGCAAATCTACACGTCTTCAGCACGACTGTGATCACGTCGCACGCTTAATAAAAAGAAACACCTCGATAACCGTAAATTTCGCGAAATTGCATTCAAAGTTTACCACGTCCGGTGCGACCTTCTTATAATTATTACAAAAATACGAAAATTTACTATATTGCTAGATGTATATATTTTCATATAACAATTATAAAGATTAATTATTAAATATTTAAAAGTATTATAATAAAGGCTTCAAAAATAAATATAGTAAATTCATTTAAACACGTTAACGGCCGAATACTGAAACGCAACTTAATATTAATCCCGCTTTAACTATTTGAGACGCTCGGTTTCCTACGCATAAGTGCCCTTATCGATGCGGATTTTTTTTTAAATAAAATGTCATTTAATTGGCGTCCAATTCTTTGTAAGCACTCTTGCAGCTCGATTCGCAAATACACGAGAGCAGACGCTTCAAAATAACATGACAGACAGAGATGTGTTGCTCGGGAGTTTGCGCCGTTTCTTCTCCCCAGCTTAAACGGTAGGAAGCGGTGAAGGGTGGGCGTTTTGGGGGCTGTCTATTTTGAATAAATGATTTTTGAATGTTGAATATTTTACTGGTTGCGAGGAGATCGTGTAGCTGCTCATACATGCTCTGACTGGCGTTCGCCACCGATACACCGGATGCCGGTCGACGCGGGCGTGGCGCTACAGCCAGACTACTGAGGCCTATCGGGAGACCCCGCCATAATTTAGTTGGCAAGTTGCGCCCGTAGAGGGGTGGGGTGGCTGAAATAATGGTCCCAGATTTACTGGCGACATTTCCGGCGGTCCGTGAACATCCTGGTCCCTTCCCCTCAACTATAGACTCAAAAGCAAATGTTTTCTCAAACTGGAAATACAAAGTTAGTTAAAGCTATTGCTTTAACTACGCAACCTGGTTAGCGGCGGAAGTCAGTTTCTAAATAGCGCAACAATTAGAGTATCGACTCGGATGAAATATCCAGCATACGCAATAGCTTCCTATCGCCAATACTGGCGGTTTTACAACCCATATCAAGATCGCTAACACTGGTTTATTACTCCAAGTTAACTGCCTCCAAATTGTGTTAGTTGCAACACGTCAATCTTATGTCGACATTTGTTTCGTCCGCGGTTTCGTCTATTGCTTTTTAAATACATTGGTACCAAGCCACCGCCTGTTCAATTCTCAGGTATAGCACTATATGGGGTTGCACTACAAGTTTTTATTTTTAGTTTACCACTTTATATGTAAAACTTGAAATTGGGTTAAAGGTACGCAAAGGCAGATAATATGGCACATATGCATGAACATTGCCGAAAGCATATGTTTTTGGCAACGGTCATAATATAGGTACCTAACAGAGAAAAAAACAGTAAAAAATGTATAACAATCACACACTCAAAAGCCCGTTAACGTCCACTGCTGAACTTGGGCCTTCCAATTGATCACCACAATCGGTTAGGGATATTGCCATAATCACTATACTTGGCAGGAGGATTGGTGAACGAAGTATGTTGCTACGGGGACACGAGAGAATGCGCTGCCCCTTCTCTTTATATAAACTCTTACTAAAGAAGTGGAATATTATTGTACTGAGCAAAGCATCTATAATAATTACTACATTCCTTACAGACACTTAAGAAATGTAAATACTTTAGGTACCTATCAATCATTCCGTGTGGTGTCCGAATTAAATGTAGCACCACTCCATCTCCTGCCATGGAACTTGTAAAAGGCGACCAAGGGACTCTAAACCAAAGAAATGGGGACCAGCGTCCTTTCTGTGGAACAGCAGCCATCCTGCACTCACTAAACCGACTGCCAAACCTGGTGATAATGACAAATTTCCCCCAAAACGACGACACAGTTGTGGAACTCGATGCGGGAGCCATTTGTTCAGTAGTCTACGTCCATTGGCTGATATGATCAATGATTTAGATAGTATAGAATAACTATAACTATACAACCGACATACGGCTACTACGAATCAGTATGGGTATTAAAAATAAATTGGCGCTAACGACCAATTAGTTAACGCAATCGGTTACTATGAAATGAAGATTAAAACAAAAAGCACGCACGAGTTGGTGCGCGCGAAAATGAATAATACTATTACAAATTTCTTTACAAGTATACTGTTTTTTCTATTCGCATTTGCGTTCTATATCACTATATCCTTCACACCGCTATCTAAAGAAGAGCATATGGAACGGTATAACAAGATGAACGAAGATGTCGAACCGTTCAGGAAGAACTTGACGGAATGCGCGCGTCAAGTGAAAGCATCTATGGTAGACGTCGAAAACTTTTTAAAACGTATCCCGCAAGCGTCGATGCAAGGCAAGTGTTTCGTAGCGTGTATTCTTAAACGGAACACGATTATAAAGAATAATAAGATTAGTAAAGATCATCTGTTAGAAGCGAATCGAGCAGTTTATGGTGAAGATAGCGAGGTGATGTCGAGGTTGAAGATGGCAATAGGGCAGTGTACCAAAGCTGTTGATGGAATCTTCGAGATTTGCGAGTATGCATCGGTATTTAACGACTGCATGCATATGAAGATGGAGCATATCTTAGACCAGGTGACCATGGAGCGACGCATGGAGGCTCTGGGACAGATGACGTCGAACCCTGATCAGTGGGGAGAAGATGAGGACGAGATGTTGAAATTGGTGAAGGATGAACTCTAGTTTAAGTGTTCTATTTGTCAGTGTTTTTTTTCTTAAGATGGAACAATATGTTAATGTTTGAAACATAATTTAAATAACTGACGTTAAATTAATAAAAATATATATATTATATCAACATTGATGTTTAGTAGGATGCTGTATGACAAATTTGAAAAAAGTCCGACGACTTTTTCTCAAATCTTTGAAGGTTTAGTAGAAACTTATTTCAATATTCTTTATTTAATTAAAAAGTCTAACCCTTTATATAATTACTTTCCATAAGAGTTTCAAATCTTGCTGGGCTTTTATGGAGTTGTAGTGAGTGACCACGTTACCGTGCCATATGTCATCGCTGGTAACACAGTGGTTGAAGACTCGTCTTGAGGCACTGCTATTTTCCCGAACGCTGCACAACCGAGTCTGATTCGACGATTGACCTCTTTCTCGAAATTGGACCTACCTAACTGGATGGTTTGTTCCAGACATATTCATCAACAACTCCTAGAACAGCGTTCCCAACGGATATTGGGATGAGCACGACACGGACGAATATGACTTTTGTCTTGCCCATGCTCATTTTAAGGTACCGGTGGGCCGGTTGGGAAGCTCTGTTGGGATCATCGAGCATTGTGCTGAGCTCTTGTAGCGATTCTGCCATGACTACGAAGTCGTCGGTAAATCGCAGGTGATTGATATAATCGCCCCTGATGTTAATGCCGAATCCTTTCCTCTCCAGTAACTTGAAGGTATCCTCGATTACAGCGGTAAACAGTTTCGGGGATGTAACGTCTACCCGTCTCACACGTCTCTGCAATGGAATTGCCCCCTGCTCTCTTCATGTACTCTGACTAACATGGTGGTGTTTCTGTATTATCACTTTAACGCCTCAAGCTATCGATAGTCAATGTGGCACCGCTGCAGAGATTGCAGCGCCGCCCAGGTTTCAATATATTCGAAGGCTTTTTCATAGTCCTCAAGCGCTAAGTATAGGGGCAGATTTATACACCTCGGTCTCTCTCGGTAGGTTATACAGTACCCTGCCGCAGCGTACATACAATGTCACACTAAAATTATTCAGAAAATCAAAAACGGCATTCCGTTTACATTACATTCAGTTCTACATGATTATGTAGGAACTTGACTATTTAATTAGTCTCCATTTCTTTCTAAGCACCGTCGCATGCGATGAAACCATTAACTATAGCAGTGAGCCCACTCTTCTATAGGGATCTCTTCCACGTTGTTTTCGAACGCAGCCATGGCATCTTGGGGTTCATACAGCGAATTCCTGTGAGTTTGCTTTTACTTTGAGAAATAAATAATTGTCGTAAGTTACCAGGTCGAGACTGTAAAGAGGATGACTCACTAATTCCATAAACAATTATTCGATTCCGTCTGGTGGAGTGAGCTGGAGCGTAGTCGTGATGGAGGATCCTCCTTCTCCGGCGCTACTGTCGAACATTTTTCATTTTTCACATACTAGTCCTCTTATCCTCTAGCGTAATTGTTGCGAAATTACCCATCCGTCCAAAGAATACGGCAATCATCTTCTTCCTTTGACTTCTGCCCTTCTTTACATTTGTTGGCAAATCTTTGAATAGAAAAACCCATTGGGCAGATGTCTTTTGGTTTCGGGCTCGTAACAACAGATCCAGCTTTCATGACCTGTGTGTGACGATCTCAAACAGAGCATTCTAGTCACTTCCGTTATATTTTCAAGCATTTCGCGGCACTAATCCAAATGACGGCGTTTTTGATTCTCCGTCAAATTATGAGGTATCCATCTGGTGTAAAGCTTTCTGACGCCTAAATGTTCGTGTAAGACTTTTCCACTTGACTCATACCAATGCCTAAACTTGCCCGGATCTGTTGATAAGTATGTCACTCTTTTATCAGCTTCTATCACTAGCAGCACAGTACTCACGTTATCTCCAGTGATCGCCGTAGAAGGATGTCCTTCGCACAAATCATCATTGAGATTTTTTGATCCAGTGGAAATACATCTTGTACTTCCTCCGCCCCGGGAAAGGGCGGAGAGGTATGCCGCGTACTCCTACCGGCTGAAACCACCGGAGTGGTCATCTTCGGCACCGTAGGGAGGCTCCAGGAACTCGAATAATCTCCATCTAGAGCCACCCATTGGTGAGATAATAATAAAAAAAAGTGAGTGTGAAGAAGTGATTCCCTCTCGAAATTAAATCCTGGCTACGGCTTAGGAGATCTATCAACTTTAAGATTAATTTTCAATGTGACTTACCATTCTGTGATCACTGCCAGTTTTCACCCTATGAATCAAGAAGACACAGCTGAATACTTGTCTTTTATTGCTCATGCCGAAGTCAATCTCATTCTTTGTAGAACCATCCGGAGCCATCCAGGTCCATTCCCAGTGAGGCGGCTTTTGGAAAAAGGAGTTCATCATGAAGAGACTAGAACCTTGTCGAAACGAACCTGTCCATGAACTGTAGCGGGGAGAAGGATAAGGTGACGTCTAGGCAAACTGCCAGAGAAAAACTATTGCCTTGTTTAGTAGGAACTTGTAATTTTCTTAATATCCCCATTTTTGTTAAAATAATAAATGTAATTTTAATGTTATCACAAATGAATGTTATTAGATTTGAAGCAAATGTAATGAAATAAAACAAAACTTGTTATGAAGAAATTTTAATGCTTTTCGAAATCACCTAATAATAACTTCGATATGATTCACTTAAAATTTATAATAGAAGCGCACATTACAAAACAAATTGGACACAAATTTGCTCCACATATTTATCAAATAGTCACTTGGTGGGTACATTTATGAGAGCCCTTCGACTCAACGTAAGTAACTTTCAATTTACCAAATGTTCGAGTTACTGGTATTTGTTACATGATAAATGACGAGTGTCTCAATAATGTCATATAGATATTACTAGAAATATCAAGGTAAGACGTCGGCATTCGACAAACCAATTGTCAAGTTACAAAATTACAAAATATTGCATAAATCCATCAATAAATTGAACATTTAACTGACATTTCTTAATTAATACATTTTCGAAAAATTGTTTACATTTTCGTTACACCATTTCTAAAGAAACAACATTTGTGTCCCAGTTTCAGAGAAGAGCATCAAACGAACTTCGTTGTTACGGATAATGTTCTTAATCGCTACAAGTACAAATTATAAAACAAAATAAATACGTTAAAAATCAGTTCACAACTTTTGTAAACAATCTAAGGTTCGCTTTTTAAGGACAAGTGTGATTAAACAGTCCCTACAAAGTAGGTTTTGCACTACGACACTAGCCACCAATTAACGTATTTGTCGCCGTATTATCAAGATATTGAGGTAATGCTAGTATTTTCTAGACCACCGCTCTCCACCTATGACTGCCCTAAAAAGGCTTACTAACCTACCCACTAACCATGGTGATAATGGCAATCCGTATGACTGCTCATTGCAGTAATAATTGAGAAGCCTATACTATGTGCATGTTTACGGGCTTGTGTATGTATTAAAAAGGGGGCTATGGACGTAGTTTTGTATGTATTAAAAAGGGGATACTGTCGTAGTTTTGTATGTATTGAAAAGGGGCTACTGTCGTAGTTTTGTATGTATTAAAAAGGGACTACTGTCGTAGTTTTGTATGTATTAAAAGGAGGCTACTGACATTAGTTATGTATGTATTAAAAAGGGGCTGCTTCCATAGTTATGTATGTATTAAAAAGGGGCTGCTATCGCAGTTTTGTATGTATTCAAAAGGGGCTACTGTCGTAGTCTAAATCTACCTCGAAATTCGCTATGAAATCAAGTACGATTTTGTAATGTCACACACAAACCGAAACAAATCAGTTTTTCTAAGCTAAAGGACTAATATACCTGTTTCATGCACTTCTCTTTATACAAAATACTAAGAAGACATCGAATGTACAATAGTTACTATATAAACTAGTACTAAAACTATACCCAGTGGGCAGTTGAGCTGTTCCATAGACAAAAATAAGACCATTTTGTACACCATTTGCGTCGTGGAGTATGTTTTTTTTTTAATAAATAGAAAACTTAGTTATTTTTAATGAATTAGCCTATTCAAAGTCAAGATCAAATCGACTAAAAACATAAGTGGTTAATATACGACTTTCTCTAACCACACCACTTTAAGGTGGATAGGATGCAGGTATTTTTTTACTATATTTAAAACTTCGTAACACGAACAAATATAAATTCATTGAAAATTTAACACACATCAGACCACAAAAATTGGTACAACAACGAACATTTCAATTTTTTTCTTAAAAACAAGTGCTCCATAATTAAAATGGTTAAATATACTTAGAATATTACCAGATGATACCTAACATTACGTACTAAAAACTAAGGTATCATACAGTCTTAATTTCATCATTTTTATTTAGAACCAAAATTAAATGTTTTAATTTTTATATAAATTACTATTCACTATATAAATAGTTTACTAACCATTTCTTACCTAAATATATAACTAACCCTAATCCTTGAAGTCGTGGTGTATAGTACTTACAACTAATATCGTTCAAAGAAAATCCAAATTAAAGAAAACGATATTATGGCAGTGTCTTAAAACAAAAATTATATAATGGTGTTAAAAATAGTAAGCGTATATTGAATTCTAACTTAATTGTAAAATGTTATTGTTTTAGTTCCATCTAAGGTAGGTTAAGTTAAGCTCAAAATTAAACTGGTACCTTTATTAATTAACATTGTTAAAAATAATGATAACTACCTGAAATATTTTTTTTACTTTAACGTTTAAACTATTCGATGCAGATAACATGCACACAAGTATATTTATAGCTAAGAGTGTTTTATAACTAGAGACATATAAAGACAAAACAAACGACAACCGCTGTTCAGCTTACGTTACCAATTTCTTTATTAATTATGAAAAAAATATTTTTTTTATCTTAGTTTTGGAGGACATTCGTTGTGGGGAATTTGAGAGGGGCGGGCGATGTCGCGACTCTTACAGGCTAAGGTTCTTTGACGTCCCTGTGATTTTTGTCATATTTCCCTGTTGTTTTTATCGTAGTCGCAAACGTAATGTAAGAGTTTTTATATCAATAATTTCTAACTTCCACTCTCGAAAAACGGCAATGCATACCTATATTGGCCTACAGTACGGAGACTTTCGGAATCAAGATGTGACGGTTCTACTGCAAACAAAGGTACTAGATATTCCCCAGCTATTCTTTGTTTTCCAAGATACTATGTAAAGTTTTTCAGGGTACATGTACAGTCCGGAGTAATAAGCTGTATGACCCACGTCACGAATAAACACGGATGGTTCACACTAAACGTAACTCGCTTCCAGTCAGTCGCCGAATGTGATCTAGTTTTATGCAGTTTGCTGATTTTTCATGGTATCCAGATTAAGAATATGACCCAACTTCATCTCCTCCAATGGATGTCGTAAAAGGCGACTAAGGGACTCTAAACCAGAGGGATTGGCAGTAGCGTCTGTTCTGGGGAACGGTAGCCACACTGCGCTCACCAACCCGCCTGCCAAGCGTAGTTGTGGAAAGCATTGGCGGAGGACTTTGTTCAGTAGTGGACATCCTCCGGTTGATATGAAGAACTTATACACAATAATCGAACGCGTAATGGTGTTGGCAAATGTAGTCCGACTTCACATTTATTATGGGACTCACAGTAGGTCACATACGTTTTGTGTGAACCTTCCCTGAAATGGTATCTGGATAGTAGTCGTTGGCTAAGTTGAAGTTAAGGCCTTGTATCAGGTGGAGAAATAGTGTAATAATTCTCTAGATAAATATTGGACATCCACACCTTGATACTTGGTGTTGAAGTAAATAATGTTTTTTTAACTGTAATGTCTCTAATTATTAAAAAACTATTTACTAATATAATGGCTATACAACTAAATTAAGATCAAAATATACACACCACAAGTAAGTGGCAATTATCAATTTATTTTTTAATACTACAAAAATACTTCATTTTATCATGGACTCTTTATTTGGCCCACATTGTTTAATTCAAAAATATTTTTTCCCAAATAAAAAAGGAAGAATATGTACAGTTTCGGCAGTTAGGTTCAGTCACAAGTAAATTTCAACACAATTAAAGCTAAACCAAAAATATTTGTATTATGAAATTGTTAAAAAACATTGAATGTATTCATGTTCATTACGATGAATAATACAAGCCTAGCTATTTGAAATTCTTCTATAATAAATTCAAATATTTACCTAACAATAATTTAAAGGTATAATAAATACATAATTCAACAATTCACTATTGACCCTAAAAAAATCTATAAAAGATTTACATAATTTTACAAAACTGCCATCTAACGATGGGCGATTGTTACTAAATATAATCGAAGTATTCGGAGTTATTCGATTGATGGTCGACTGTTATTCGATTATAGGTCCATTGTTATTCATAGCTGTGCACGGTTTTCAACTGATGATGTAGACACCATGTTGAACAGACGAGCTATTTTAGAGGACATGTTGATGTATATAGTGATCGTATTTAATTATTCGTTTGCATTCGTTTGTTATTCGGCGACAATGAATAACTCTACAATCGACCACATGATTGTCAATTTACTCGATTGTTTTTCAGCAACAATCGCACATCGCTACTGCCAACCTTGGGAGCACACACACATGCAAATATTGTATTGTGACATTCAAAAGCAACAGTTTGTTCACACGCCTACTTTAATATGAGTAATTCGTAACGATGTTCCTTACGAGGTTGATGACAACCTTAATATAGGTAAACTATACCTATATTAAGGTTGTCATCTACCTTTTATTTGATTGCAAATGAGTTACTGATCTCATAAATAACAATAAAATATTTTTCAAACAAGAGTTAATTTACATTTAAATAACATAAATATCATGTACAGAACAAACATGTATTTTAATAGAAATCTTTCATGTTTATGATTTATCAGATCAGGTTAAAAAATACTTCTGACACTATCAACGTTTAAAATATATGTGACAAATGTTTGTGTTTACATAAGAAAGTTAAATTTTATGTGTAACCTTAATCTGTCTGTATAATCTGTCTGTGAAGTCTGTATAATCCATACTTGATTGAAATTTATATAAGAACTGAGAAGGAGACAGATTCAAGATTCAATAATGGCTGACAAATATTACGGTCCAGGAATCTCGATCAAGAAGACTAAATAGACCTTTTCTGGGTTTAGAAAACTACACACAAATTCCTGTCAAGCTAACTTAGGTAACCCACCTTGCACGTCCTTATTCTAATTCCTACTTTGTTCTACAACAGGGGAATATTAAAAATGCCAAACATTCATTGGGCCATACATTTGAACAGCTGTTCCCATCACAAATATTTACTAAAAAAGTGTCCCAAACCTCGAGGGGGTAGGCCTTTGTCATTCCTGTGGGCAGCTCTGAACGAAAGAGGCTGGAAAGAGGCCCGTGCGACCGGTGCGTTGTAAGGTTCCTTTGTACCAGCCGTCGCCTCTCTTTTTTGACACTATCACTATGTCATCCACTTTCAGTTCCAATTCGTATTCTGAATTAGGCGGGTACGGTACTATGCAACGAAATCTGTGAACGCGATAGTGTTGGTTTATATAGATAATATATAAATGATTGTACTTATCATATTCATAAAAATATAAAACGTTTAAAAAAATCTTCACCATTTTAGCCGAATAAACTCCACTAGTCAACACAGTCTTCCCCCAAAGATTACCACAACAACCAGTCTGACCTGACTGGATTAAGAATATAGCACCACTCCATCTCCTCCCGTGGATATCGTAAAAGGCGACTGAGGGACTTAAAACCAGAGGGACGGGCAGCAGCGTCCCTTCTGTGAAAAAGCAGCCATACTGCGATCACCAACCCGCCTGCCTGCCAAGCGTGGTGAGTATTGGTAAATTCCCCCAAAATGACGACACTATTGTGGAAATCTATGGGGGAGGCCTTTGTTCAGCAGTGGACGTCTATAGGCCGATATGATGAACCCTTCATAATCATCATGCATGTGCTGTGTGCCGCCGGCTCAGAATACCACCACCACATTTCCTCCCGTGGGTGACGTAAAAGTCGACGAAGGTATTAGCCGGAGGATTGGGCAGCAGCGTACATTAACAACTCAAACTGCGATCGCCAACCCGTCTGCCAATTTGCGATTATGGCAAAACCTCCCAATGAGCCCACAACACACATATCGGTCGTTGTGGTGATATTTGGGGAAGGCCTGTGTCCAGCAGTCGACTTCATTCGGCCGAAATGATGATGATGATGATGAACCCTTCATGGCTTTTCACGACACCCATGGGACGTAGGGTGGTCTATTCTTTGTCGCGAATCACACGGCGTTGTTTAATTTTGTTGAATTACCTCTCTTTAACTGGTTGCGAGTGGTGCCTATCTCGTCTCGAAGCGGTCACATCCAGCGACTGTGATTTGCGGTGCTGGGTTTGCCAAGGGTTTTCTGTGCTTGCTCTGTAAATTTATTGACACGTTATACAAACTAAGCAATTCATGACAGCGTGTTTGGCGCAGTAGTTTGTGGTTCGATTCAGGCACATAACTAATGTTGGTATGACCTTATAGTTCCGGGTTTGGGTGTTGTGAAGTTTATGTATTTAAACCGTACCCACCACAGGAGAAATTCTAAGGAGGTTTTACAAAAACAAATATACGGAATGCAAGTTAACAGATAGAAAAGCCATTTATTTCGGAAATATTAGGTTACAGTATTTGTTATTTTTGAGCACGCAATGTATCGTAAACAACGCGATCAGAATGCTACGTGATTATTGTACTATGATACGATATTATTATGCTACTGCGAGCGTCGACGTCATCCGACGAACTGTAACGGTATTAAACCGTTAAATTTTATTTACATTGCAGTTTAATATCAAAATAATATTTGTTACTTTTGAGCACGCAATGTATCGTAAACAACGCGATCAGAAGGCTACGTGATTCTTGTACTATGATACGATATTATTATGCTACTGCGAGCGACGACGTCATCCGACGAATTGTAACGGAACTACAGCCGTTAAATTTTATTTACATTGCAGTTTAATGTGAAAATAATATATGTTATTTTTGAGCACGCAATGTATCGTAAACAACGCGATCAGAAGGCTACGTGATTATTGTACTATGATACGATATTATTATGCTACTGCGAGCGACGACGTCATCCGACGAATTGTAACGGAACTACAGCCGTTAAATTTTATTTACATTGCAGTTTAATGTGAAAATAATATATGTTATTTTTGAGCACGCAATGTATCGTAAACAACGCGATCAGAAGGCTATGTGATTATTGTACTATGATACGATATTATTATGCTACTGCGAGCGACGACGTCATCCGACGAACTGTAACGGAACTACAGCCGTCAAATTTTATTTACATTGCAGTTTAATGTGAAAATAAATAGTTTACATATTGTTTTTTATTCAAATTAGCGTCTTTATTAGACAAAAAAAACTATTTTATACGGCATTCAGTTAAATACAATTTAATCTAACGCTGTCTGTTCCAGAATCATGTGCTGAATCAATGGTATAAGTTATCGTTGCGATGTCACTACATACATTGCGTGGTCAAAAATGGCAAAAACTGAACTATTTTTTCTTAGATAAATGGCTTTCCTATTTTTATTATAGGCCTAAGCGTAATCTCTTTCTAACGTTTTCGGTCCGTTCTCACTTACAACCTGTATATTTAAATTACAAAACCGTTTAATTTTCTCTTGTATTTTAAACACATTTATTTTTCTCTTAATTTTATACGATTTCCAATACGGCAAAACAAGCAGGCAAACAGACATATTATATATTAGTGTATGATGTGAATGCATGTGAAATAAAGCAACACAGTAAATGTAACACATCATGCTCAAAGAACAAAACGTAACAACATGTTCATCTGTGAAGACCAGCTTTTACGCAGCAATTGGACGGCACGGTTGGTGCAATGGTTGATACAGTCAACTGCTGCGCTCCGGGTCGCGGGTTCGATTCCCGCACGGAACAAATATTTGTATGATCTGCAGGTAGTTGTTCCGGGTCTGGGTGTATTGTATGTGGAATTCATGTTTGTAAACGCACCTACGACACAGGAGAAATCCTAGTGTGGGGCAACGTTTAAAAAAAAAAAGCAATGTGAAAATCACTATCCTCTTTTATAAGCCACATACATAAATCTGACAATAGAATAATAATTCCATGTGCGAAGTTTATCACTTCTTCTACATGACAATTAATTAATCGACGGCACGGTTGGTGCAGTAGCTGATACAGTCGGCTGCTGCGCACCGGGTCGTGGGTTCGATTCACGCACGGAACAAATATTTGTACGATCTGCAGGTAGCTGTTCCGGGTCTGGGTGTATTGTGTATGGAGTTTGTGTTTGTAAACGCACCCACAACACAGGAGAAATCCTAGTGTGGGGCAACGTTATAATAAAAAAAAAAACAACAAAATCTGTCATTGTTATTTTGGATTATATTTATAACTCATCGTTCTGGCCGAATAAAGTCCACTGCTGGACCGGGCCTCCCCCAAAGATCGCCACAAGGACCGATCTGGGTATGTTGTTTGCTTATTGGGGGATTTGCCTTAATCGCCACGCTTGGCAGGCGGTTTGGGAATTGCTGTTGAGTTGTAAATGTACACGAAGGACACTGCTGCCCACCCTTCGGTTAATCACATAGTCACCTACGACACCCACGGCATGAGATGGGTTGGTGCTATTTTTAGCCGGCACCACACGACATATTAAATTAATATTGTATAATTTAGATTTATATTTTGAAATTTTGATTATAGTATTACTATACTATTTTATATTAATGTGCTTGCCTGAAACAAGAATTCATATTATTTGACGGCACGGTGGGCGCAGTGGCTAAGCGATTGGCTTTTTGCGGTACGTGTAACGGGTTCAATCCCCATACGGAACAAATATCTGTATGGCCTACAGATAGTTATTACGGGTCTGGTCTGTGTATGTGAGATTTATGTCTGTAAGCTGTATCCACGACTTAGAAGAAATGCTAGTCGATGTTTTTCATAGGTAAAATAATCTTATTAAGTCTCAAGCAATAAAAAAGTTTTGTTTGTTTGGACGTTTTAACGGATTCCAGCATAATATGCATAATTTATTCTCAAATACCCGAAAACAACTGTGTGCGGTCGATGGGAGAGGATTGTGTGTGCATAAAACCTGTGCAGACGTAGTTGTGGTCGTGCGAGTTCGCGGGCACGAGTTGATCCTTGCGACGCAGACGTGATGTCGTTGTAGGGGTAGTTTTTAAGCGGGTGTATTTGTCGTTAGGGGACTCTGGATAGTACGTGCGAACTTTTGAGAATGTAATATATTGAGCCATGTAGATTGTATGAGGGTTTTATGGCCTATTCTTTGTTGAGATAGTGTGTAAGTGCATACAACCTGTGCAGATGATGGTGGTGTTCGTGCAGAGGCGTCGGTGCCGGCCGCTCCTTGTGCGAGTTGTGCGTGCGGGTTGCCGGCGGCAGCGCACGCAGCAGCTGCGACGGGCACGAGCCCGACCTGTGCCCACACCGTTAATATGCCACAAGCCAACATCGATTATATCAAATAAATCTAATCATTTAAATGGTTACTTGAATGTATTAAACTTAACATCGTCGTGATTAACCGCCTGTGTATTTTCGGTGCAAATATAATGCATTTACAAGCGACGCACGGTGAGCGTGTGCGCAATGTACAGAGTCCTTAAACACGAAGGCTTTCGATTACCACGGAATTCAAGCTCCAATGAAATGTATATGAATGATATTTCCGGAGCATTCGAGACTTTAGCTTGTCAGTACAACAGATAATGTTCAAGGTTCTCTTGAAAACAATGCTTAAGACCGACATAAGATTATTTTTAATGAGTGATTTTCATATCATTCTGCGGAAGGTCAGAGGGAATCTGGGCAGCCCCAAAATATACTTTCACCGAATCCACCGACGATTATACGGATCTTACATAGGATAAAATGAAGAAAACTTAATCACGGAACTGAATTAATGAAAATAATCGAATAATTTGGCTTATCGCAATAAAAAACACACGAGAAAAACGAAGGCAGTGACAGTGCTGTTAGAACAAATAATACATTCAGGCACACATGTTTGAATACACTCAACGAACATGTTAGAATCACACATATGCATGGCGATGTACATTAACAAGGTGCCTACAGACGCAGAATTTCGCTTATTATCGGATAGGCACAGTTCAATGACAAGATCTGTATCTTAATATCTGGCAGATAAGTTATAATGGATTACTGACGTCTATTATTAGTTCACTCAATTTATTCTGATTCGATTTTATTGACATTGTATTGTTGACATATTATTATTTCTAATGCTTAACTTTGACTAATTGTCATTATAAAATTTACATAACCAGAGATTTAATGCCAACATGCCAAACGGTAGAATATTAAGTTAATCAGTTGTTTTCAATGCCAATTCTAATAATTAAAAAATGTTCAAAATATAGATCTCATCTAGTCTCAATGTCATAAATGTTACAAATTGTATTCTCCTAAACTAACAAACAACCTAAAACGTGAACTTATGGATCGAAAATGGTTCGAGAGTTGATCGTAGGCAAACAATTTGGAACTGACACGGGTACTAAAATTGTTATTAAATAAACGTCAAAATTTACATTGAAATGAGACTAGACTGAGATCATATCGAAATCCAACTAAACTTTAAGAGTAGCACAATTCAAATTTATTGTCGGTTCATAATTTAATCTCAGTTCGGTCAACTTTCAGTCATTGTGTAAATTGATTATGAGAATTGGCCCTCTGAACATCTATGTATTTTTTCTACCCATATTTGCAAATCATCATATCAGCCAAAGGACGTCCACAGATGAACAAAGGCCTCGCCATAGACAACAACAATCATTTACATGCCGTGTGACGTCATTTTGGGGGGAATTTGCCAGTACTCACCACTTGACTGTCAGGTTGGTGAGCGCAGAATGATTGCTGTTCCACAGAAGGGATGCTGTTGCCCATCTCTCTGGTTTAGACTCCTTTAGTCGCCTTTTTACGACATCCACAGGAGGAGATGGAGTGGTGCTATATTCGTAACCCGACTCACAAGGAAATAAATGATTTGTGTCTTTAATCGTCCACCTTTTTTTATTCCAATAAATTTCTACCAATGTCATCAACTGCAGTATATATTGAGTGGTTAAAGAAGTCATCGAAGTTTATTTCTACAAACCCGACTTGTATTAATGCACGTGATAAGATGTTTCCAAGTTCACAGTAAGTTTTGAGATGAACGCAAACGAGTTGCAATGTCAAACGACTGGAGATAATAGTTGGCGAATTCTAACTGGAAATCTCTTAAGATTCATGTTATGGCGTATGTAGGCACCTTATAAGTAAAGCTTGATTGCAGACACGCTTTTGATCAAATATAAATTGAACATACAAACTCAAAATGTACAAAAAACAAATATAAAAATGCACATTCCAAATGTTTTGCTGATGAACCTATGATAAAAATGGTTTGTCAGTGATAGCTAAATATCTGTATGTTTAATTTGTTTCATCAATAACATACATCTCCACGTCAGTTCACGATTTACGAGTATCCCAACACATTTCAAGACAACACTGAAGAATGAACATCATGAAATCATACTGCAATCACTATAGTAACTTTATAACCTCACTGAGTCAATACCACATCGACAATGTTTACATTGTAACCATGCGAGTTACAAGCAGTTTAGTTGACTATAATTGTATTAATCGCCAGTATATTTTATTATATGGTATATGGTATTTACTGCGCCATTTTTGACAAAGATTGTAAGGAATTACATCTTCCCACGCAAACTCGATCAGTTTTGGTTTTATTTCCAAAAATCGTAGAACAAGTTTCATACTTAGAATAAATTTCAAATATAGAATTTTCCGTTTCACTCGTACGTTTATTGTGCGTGATTTTTGCAGAATCTACTAAGGCGATTTGTACCTTTCATTCACTGGGGAAATTCATATGCTTATGAGAAGGTTCTAGTATATTAAATAATGACGTACCATTCTTATTATATAGGGTTTTATTTGCAGTAATTGTGCAACTTATGCCAAAAAGAATTACATCCCCCCATACAAACTCGACAAGGCGATCGGTAACTTTTAGCTTGTATGGATGAACCACAATTTAAGTTTTATTTCCAAAAGTCGTAGTACACAATTTTTTTGTGGGTGCTTGGAAGTTTTCCTATGCACTAAAAAACACTGGGCAGGGTTAAACATTTGGAACCGACCTGACATGAACGGGATGGTGTGGTTGCTGCAAGTTCAGCATCAGGGATGTCCCAGGCCCGTCTTCAAACACAGGGTTGTCCATGCTGTAGCCAGCAGGGGGAGGCGACTTACACTTCTTCATTGCGGCTAGCCGTTTCATCAAACTTACGCCCGTCGATATTGAGGATTTCTCCGCTTTTGACTTATCTTTTGGCTGTTGAGTGAGCGAGGTTATTGAAGGTGAGGTATTGAATAATAAGTTTAATTATACTACCCTTCGACCAGTACTCCCCGAGCCGTGTGGTGCCGGCTCAGAATGCCACCACCCCACCTCCTCCCATGGGTGTCGTAAAAGTCGACTAAGGGATTAGCCGGAGGATGGGCAGCAGCGTCCTTCGAGTACATTAACAACTCAACTGCGATCGCCAACCCGCATAGCTAAGTTACGCCTTATAGCATCAGCTATCTGCCAGTGACAGTCCCGTCAACCAGAAAAAATAGACAGACAGACAGACAAAAAATATATATATATATTTTCGCGATTATTACACATTATAATAAAAAAAAATTAAACGGATTAAATCGCGTGTATTGTTGATTTTTGCGTTCCTGACGTTTGGAACACTTTGCGAGGGTCGCAGGATGACTGATTTTGGTATAAGTACTGTATATAATTTTACATCATATCGGCTATTTATACGTCCATTGCTGAACAAAGGCCTCCCCCATAGATTTTCACAACTGTGTCATCATTCTAGGGGGTATTTGCCAATACTCATCACGCTTGGCAGGCGGGTTGGTGAGCGTAGTATGGCTACCGTTTAACAGAAGGGACGCTGCTGTACATCCCTCTGGTTTAGTTTCCCTTAGTCGCTTTTTACGACATCCACGGGAGGAGATGGAGTGGTGCTATATTCTTAATCCGGACACCACATGGAAGTATAATTTTACTTGCATTTTATAAAAACGTTGTTATTTTGACATCACATACAGACACTTCAATTTTATTTATTTGTATAGATTTTCAGATATTATTGTTGCTATTAGATTAACTGCCTCCTACAGTTTGGTGGGGGGGGGGGAGGGGACATAGCACCTGAGATGGATATGCCCTAGGCCAATGTCCCCCGTAAACCTATCAATAGACTAGGTCCCGGCTAATTAACGCGTAACGAAAGATATTTATTTTAATAATTGTAATTACCTTTTCAGATCTAGGTGTGCTTTGTTGTTGCTGACTTTGTGAACTCCACGGGTAAGTCAGTGGTTGAGCTGTAAAATACACAGATATATGTAATAGTTGATGCTTGGGACATGGGTTGCTTAACATACCACTATACTGGACGGCAGGGTAATTTTTTCTTTGGAACGAAGTTCTTTTACGTGGCTTACAGTACAGTGAACAGGCAGAAATCGTCACGTAAGGGAAAAGCGTTATGCCCCTTCTAGGCGACCTTTCGCTCTGTCTCTTTTGTATTATATATAGTAGGCGACCTTTTCCTCTGTCTCTATTAAATACGGCTGATTGTGTGTGTTTGTGTGCGTGCACACAGGCACACACACGATTATCATGATTCGAGCAGCAAGCATTGTACGCACTCAATTCTAAACACGTGTAAATATTATTAATTCTTATTTTTTGCTATTGTTTTACTTCACACGGGATTTATGTTGTCATTATTACAAATAGGGGGTCCCTGACCGCACATTTTTTAATATTAGTTTTAGCCAACCTTGTTATAGCGCTGTTTATGCCGCTCAAAGGCCTCCCAACTTGGTTTAATAACAACAACTGGGACCGACTTTACGTGTCATCCGAAGCAACGAGACGCTCATTTCAGATAATACTATGCGTTCATCCATCTATTGACTGACTGCCCTGAGCACTGCTTAATCTCACCGATCGTTTATCGTTTGTTATTACACCATTGTTGTATTTTCTTCTAAAAGAACAAGCCACCGTGTGGTTTTTACTTGTTTCCGGCAAAAAATAAACCAAACCGCTCCACTCGTGGGTCTCGTAAAATGCGATTAAGGTTTGATATCAAGAAGATGGGCAGCAGCTTCCTCCCGTGTCTAATAACAACATACTGCAATCACCAATCTGCCTGCCAAGCATGCTGATGATGACAATGTCGTTATGACCGCTCATTGAAGTGATTTTTGGGAGGCCCGTGTTCAGCAGAGCACGTGTACGGGCTGATGCACAGAAAAAGATATCAAGATGGAACGGAAAACTGAGCGGGCCACGCGTGCCTTCACTATACTGGATACTGATTGAAACGTTTACTCAGTACGCTCTGAGATTTCCTGCCGAAAACATCCAGTATAGAACCATGGCAACACCAAGAAATTGAGTATTCATTTTTTTTTTTTTTTTTTACATGTTTGCGGGCCAAAATTCTTTGCTGACAGTCAATGTCCTTCGGCGCCACAACGATTGGGCTAGTGATTTATTAAATCGACAACACAGTCGATATTTTCGAAAGTAAAATAATAAAATCGAATTTAAAACATTACTTTGTGATACTTCACAAGTTTTTAGGATACAATAGATTTTATTTATATATTTGAAAGCGAAGAAAATTCTTATGGAGACCGCGCACCGGAAAACCCAGCGTGGGACGACCTCCAACGAGGGTGGAGCTGGTGAAGGTCGCTGGGAGACATTGGATGCGGGCAGCATGTGACCGCTCGTCGTGGAAATCTATGGGGGAGGCCTTTGTTCAGCAGTGGACGTCCTTTGGCTGATATGATGATGATGATGATATGTTGAGATCTCTAAATTCCACTTGTGAAAGAGAAATGAATAGACGTCACGGGAATGACAAAGTAGTTTTCTATAAACAGAAATTGCTCGGCTCTATTTAGAAAAAAATGATTTTGACGACACGAAATAAATTAGTATCATAGCAAAATAAGAAAACATGAAAAGTTAAGTATTTTATCATTATTGTCTCAGCTCAAAGTTATTCATCCACTAACATTTCATTATACATCATGGCAAATAATTCTATAGTATCGATAACTCTGACACACTGTCAATGTCACCTCACTTAATGACGTCAGCGGGGGGGGCGTGGTTTGTCAGAAAGTCGGCACGCTTGGAATGTAAGTAAACTTTGAATACAACCGTTTATCTTGATACATTTGTGTGGGCTGTGTGTGTACGCACCAGGCGGCGCGGGAGAGCGTGCTCGCGGCGGTGCATCGGGAGCGGGTGCGCTGCTGGCAGCGCTGGTGGCTGCGGTTACTGCTGCCACGGCTGCCACTGCTGCTACGGCCGCTGTCTGCTAATACCATGCAATATTGTTAGTACGGGCCACAGATATAGGAAATAAGGTGAAGTGGTACGGGGCCGTACTCGCGTCACCGCGACATGCGCAATCTGCTCTTGTCGGGAAAAATTGCCGTTTTATAATATCAGTTGAAATTCGATCGCGTAGTGGAACTTTGTTAAAATGCCGTGTTGTTCGGCGATAACATGCAAAAGTCGAAGCGAATATAATAACTTCCTTTCTATGAAATAGTAGCCATATTGCGCTCACTAACCCGCCTGCCAAGCGTGGTGAGTACCGGCAAATTCCCCCAAAATGACGATACAGTTGTGGAAATCTATGTGGGAGGACTTTGTTCAGCAGTGGAGGTTCTATGATCTATGATGATGATAATAATGTTATCTTGCTCTATCGTTGGATACATTTAACTTAACCTCTTATCTAGACTTAAGTTTAATAAATGTTTTGACATTAGTGATAGTGTCACTAATGTCAAAAACATTTATTAAGTGGAGGAAGTCGATAATGTATTTTCACCGGGTCAGTAAAATAAGAAAGGTACAACTACTAGCTATTAATTTCAGCCGAAAAACGTCAACTGCTGGACAGAATTGCTACAACGACCGGTATCTATTAGTGTTGTGTGCTCATTGGTCTTCCATAATCGCCACGCTTGGCAGACGGGTTGGCAATCGCAGTTAGGTTATAACTGTACTCCAAGGACATTGCTACCCATCCTCCGGCTAATCCCATAGTCGCCTTTTACACCGCCCACGGGATGTGATGAGGTGGTGGTATTCGTAGGTTACGCCTTATAATGTAATAAATTATTGTTTTGGAAGTCGCTAGATACTAAGCGCTCAGGGAGGCGTGTTCAGTGCGTTCGGCGCCTTATATATGAACTAATGTACGCACCTTGTCGTGCTTGGGCCGCACGTTGGCGGCGGGCGCGACATAGTTCCCCGGAAACACGCCGCAGCGCTGCGAGCGCTCCGAGCAGCCCTTGTACCAGCCGTCGCGACAGCGCTCCGTCACCGTGTAGATACCTGCACGCAACAGATCTTAGATAAACGATATGGGTGGCTTCGGGCCTGATCTGTTACAGGAATGGAAGCTTAACCAAAATTAGGTGTGTCTTTGTATTTTCTTTCACTATTTATCTCTGATATTTACAATTAAAAAGAAGGTCCCTCGAAGGACTCAGGACCAAGAGCGACACTCTTGCGTAAGTTAAGCGTAACGAAGTAAGCTGACACCAGCGGAAAATCGACACGCAAGACCACGTTGTAGGAGAGGTTTCATAAGAGCGGACCGAGAACCGACCCCTGTGGAAACCCGCATATTATCTTCTCCGCTTTACGCTACCGTCCCTGCCCACGTAGCGAACGTGCCTATTGCGCAGACAGGCCCCTATGGTGCCGCCTGCCAGGTAGGAGGGATGTCACTGATGGTGGACTTATAATAGCCCATCCCCCTAATAGCGCCCTACGGGATGAAGTTGAAGGCGTTACCGGTATCTACAACAAGAGATCTACCACCAGTAACTTGTTTCTTTGTTTACATTTAGTTTCTTCTTCCCCGAATACGGTATGGTTTGTTTATGGCTGCATGTTATACAGCAGTTTGTAATATGACAACGTCATCTGTTTATAATCAAACAGACCTCCTTTTTTGAGCTCAAGTTCGTCGGGTTTCTGTGGCTTGTACGGGTAGATAGCCACGTACGCAGCTGGTAACGGTCGCTCGTTGCTCCGCGATCGTCGCCGTCTTCTCTCTCGCTCGCGTTCATTTCGAGTTTCCACTGCGTGGTCTAGCAGGCTCGTTGCTAGGATCTCCGCAGAATGTCTGTAGGTAACAAGCAATGGATAATAAGAAGGACTGATAATTAATTACCTACTTTTTAGTTTTTATTTTTGACATGACATTGCGACTATTCGTCATATGGTGGACGTTTCTAGAGGCTGTAATTATTATTTTTGTCTATTTAGAATAAACGGTATTTAAATTCAAGAAACCACGTATTCCACAATGCGTCCTTTAACGCATAAGTTTGTTTACGTCAGAGTGCAGTGTGTGAGCATGCAAAAAAATCGTCCACTCCAATATTTTAAAAGACGTTGAAATTACTGTATTTTTTTCGACCCACATTTTTTAGAAGTTAGTCCAGGTATGAGAACACGATAGAAACGGAAAAATCATATAAAAAGGATCATTTACTGTTGCATTGTCATCGCCACGTTTTATGTGTGGCTTATTCAAATAATGTGCTGGCGATCTTGATGCATTAGTATATTATGAAACTCTGGTTAAATAAGACTCAAGTACGCCTGAAGTACCGGGTAGTCAGCTGATAAGCAGCCAAATAAGAACGCTGAACCCTGTTTAATTGCTACAAATCGTAATCAGTCGACAACTGAAGGCACGGTTGGCGATTCGCTTTTTGAGCCAGTCATATGTTGGACGGAACAAATATAGTTATGGCCTACAAATAGTTGTTCCGCGTCTATGAATGACAATGATTTGTCTGTAAAATATACCCACTATACAGAAACAAACAAACCCGCGTGGGGTTAAATTATTTGAATAAAATAAAAGAATAGAATTGTTAGAAGAGCGAATTAAGAGTAGCGTTTTATTTTATATATTTATCGTACATGCATTTCTGTTCCACTATACAAATTCGTTGCTTAATTGTGTATTGCATGTATGATTTTTCAGGTATTATTATGAACAAATATGAGTATGTAGGGTAGGGGTATTTTATTTTGTAATTCATATATCTGTGTATTAATAATATAATCATTGTGTGCTAGGGCTGCAAGTTGCTCGTATAGATGCTGTACGTAAGTATATAGAATGAATGAATTATACGCGATATATTTCCGTAAGCTATTTCAATTCAATAAAAGAATAGACTTACCCTCTTATTAATAAAAAAGAAAAAGATAATGTGTTTTGTCCTTATCGTTCAAAATCAAACGTCGCAATGACAAAGACAAACTTATTATAACTATTGACCAGTTTTACCTTTTTATGAATAACTGGGACCAGCGGTTTCACCCGCCGATTAATTTAAAAGATATAAGATTATTTATAAATAATGTTGAGTACTTCGGCATAGACACTTGACATAGAGTAAATGTATTGGATTTCATCGGTTTTTTTTGCGCGGAACCCTAATTATTTTTCTCAAATAAAAGTAGCCTAAGTTATTCCTTATAGCCTCAGCTATCTGTCCCGTGTGAAAGTCCCGTAGAAATCGGTCCGGCCGTTTCTGACATTAGTGGGAACAAACAGACAGACAGACAAAAAAGTTAAAAATTGTTTTTTGTTGTAGGTACCGAAAGTATATAACTTTCATATGCATTTAGTAAAAATCTGTTATTTTGACATTACAAACAGACACTTCAATTTTATTTATTTGTATAGATGAATGGGCACTGTTTTTATAAAATATTTCATTCAAATGACTACTCACCTATTTTGCGTATTATGATTCCCTTGTAAATGCGTCGATGGTGTTAAGCTATGTCTCTTGTCTCTTTCTCTATGGTGGTGATCTCTATTCGCTCTCGTTACCATGTAATTACCATCTTTGCCGTGAGAGGGCGACAACGCCGCTTGCAAACCTAACCCGAAATTCAACAAAGAGTCCGGACCACTTGATCGCAAAATCGCGTTTTTACTAGACGACGGTGTATCGAGCCTGGTAGGCTCACTATTGCTTGCACCTTCTTGAGTTTCCCCTTGATTTTGAGACGTATTATTTGGAACGGAAGCATTCAATTTTGGACTCTCCGATGGCGGCAAACTAACGTTCAGCGACGTGTTCGTAGCTGTCGAACTTTCGTTCAAACTCAACACTCCCATTGAAGTGTTGAGAGATTCGTTGTTGGTCTCCTCTTCTGGTGGATTAACATTTTGGGGTGTATTACAAGCAATTACGGTTGCGTTTCGCTCGGTATTGTTGTCTGGCGAACTTGGGAGGCTGGGCTCGGCACTTTCACAAGTACTGGTGTTCGAACTCGTGTTTGGAGTAGTCGTAGAACTAACTCCGACCGAAGGCGTGTTCATACTCGAACTAGAATCGGAACTGACGTTGTTTGCGTTGAAATTGGCTACGGACACGGGGAAATGTTCGTGTGTTCTCACATTCTGATATGTAGTCTCAACTTTATGCACTGGCGTTAAGTTATAATTATCATATTTAACTGTTCGCAATCTATCGTAGTTTTCACCGATTCGCGAAACGCTCTGAATTCCCATTGTGCCTTGGTGTGACTTGTTGTGCATGTTAGTGAATTGTATGAGATCCAATGAATGTTTCGTTTGTGTTGGTTCCATAATGTTCCTAGGTACAGCGGTAGTGGTTACAAGTCCGCCGTGAGATATCGCTGTGACGTGTTGGTTGATGGGCTGGGGCACCAATATTTGCGCCTGTTGGGCCAACATTGTTTGGGCGGCGTGGTAGTTGGGGTGGGATTGGCTCATGGTCGCCATGTTTTGGTAGTTGCTCTGCACGGTGGCGGGCGTCGACATCGACATTTGCTGGTATCGATGAGGGTGCTGCAATAACGAAAAAGATCATAATCAAATTAATACAGTTTTGCCGCTATGAGTAAATTCTTAAAAGTGATTATATATTTGCTCGTATCAATTCTCTTTACGTTTGGGCAGGATGTTGATTTGATCCACAACTTTCGTGATGTGATGTCTTGGAGACCTAAAGGTTTTGCATAGGAAGCTCATCATTTCGGCCAAATGAAGTCCACTGCTGGACACCTCCCCGAAACTCGAAACTCGAATTGACACTGTCTAGTTAAAAGTCGAGTTTCCAAACCTCCTGGTGGTAGGTCTCTTATTGCAAGAGGCCGGCTAGGTCGGTACCACTCCTGTGCCAGATATTCGCCGCTAAGCACTTTAGACATTACTGTGCTCCGGTTAGAAGGGCACTGTAGCTCGTGAAATTACTGGGCATCAGAGACTAAATAACTTGTCTCGAGGTAACGAGCGCAGTGTGATGCCTCGCAGGTCTAGTCCTGGGTAGCATTACAATAGTTATGAGCGGGCGCTTACCACCAGGCGAATGACTTTCGTCTTGTCACAATTATTACAATGTCAGGCATATGTCTCTACCATTTTTTTTTTGTTTGACCTCTTTATAATACTATATAGAGAAAAAAATGATACAGACCTGTGCATGATGCCTGTGTTCAGAGTGCGAGGGTCGTTGTGGCGGGTGTTCAGGTACCGCCGGCACAGGACGATTGAGCGGAGCGCTGGAAGTTACGCAAACATTCATAAATAATCTTATATACTATACTGTAACAAATTATAAATGTAATATTTATCTGTGTGGTATCCGGATCATAGTTTCATAGTAGCTTAGCCCTATAATCACGCGTGAGTTTACAGTTGTTTGAACCTTTAATAGAAACCACATATTGGTTATTATATCAGGTATTATGAAAGACGCTGCTAATGATAGGGTTGCCCCCTTTTATGAACAATACAAGTACATATAGTGTTTAGGCATTGATGTATATGTTGCTTTATAGAAAAAAAAAAATACGATGTATAAAAAGTCCGTGTGTGGTCCGGATTAAGAATATAGCACCACTCCATCTCCTCCCGTGAATGTCGTAAAAGGTGACTAAGGAACTCAAAAAAGGGATGGGCAACAGCGTCCTTTCTGTGAAACAGTAGCCATTCTGCGCTCGCCAACCCGCCTGCCAAACGTATTGAGTACTGGCTAATTCCCCCAAACTGACGACACAATTGTGGAAATATGTTAGGGGAGGCCTTTGTTCAGCAGTGGACGTTCTATGGCCGATATGATATTTTTATTATAAATGTGAAAGTTCGTCTGTTTGTGCCACGCTCAAAGTAATCGCATTCTGATAATTTGGCGTAGAGGTAGATTATATCCTGGAATAGGATATACGATACTTTTTATATGATTAAAAGGGGGATTAATTATCATCATCAGCCTATAGCAGTCTAATGCTGGACATAGGCTTCTCCAATGTTAAGCCACTGAACACGATCCTCGGCTTTTCTCATCTAACTCGTGCCAGCCGCCCTGCGAAGAATCCACTAAACCTAAGGGCGTCCACTCCGGTCTCTACACAAGTACATGTTTGAAGTACATACGCCCTAAATCAACAGCTGGGCTCCGGGCCGCCATATTTTTATCTTCCTGCTAGAAATACTTCATGTATTTCCTCCGTCCTGCGGAAGGGCGGAGGGTCAAACTGGACCACTACCGGCTTTAACCACCGGAGCTGTGATACGAACTCGCAAACAATTACACTTGAACCACCCGTTGGTGACAGGCTTTTTAAGCACATTTCGGAGAAGACTGTAAAGCGGTTACCCCCTTTAGCGGAGAATCAACTGTAAGAAGGCCACCCCCAGGCGCAAATTTTTGTGTTGTAAAGAGCACCCCCAAGCACCACGGTCCGCGATCCCCAAGGGGTTTCAGCCCGCCTTGTATACGTCTTGCCTGCCCGGAGGTTCCTCCTTTTTTAACAGAGGACCACACCATAGAGCAGAACAGCCTTACCTCCTCAATGCGCAATACATATCGAAGAT
Source organism: Diloba caeruleocephala (assembly GCA_947459985.1). Taxonomy (NCBI): domain Eukaryota; kingdom Metazoa; phylum Arthropoda; class Insecta; order Lepidoptera; family Noctuidae; genus Diloba; species Diloba caeruleocephala. Next base: position 4,456,727 of record OX381625.1, on the reverse strand, counting down.
GCGGCAAGCTATTGTCTGCCGTTGTTTTAGACCTGCGATACCGTTTAGGCCGAGACACATCGTATTAAGCTTTATAAAGTTTATCAACCTTGTGTACCTGTTCATCAGCTGTCGGGCGGCTTGGTTGAGTTCTACGAAAGCGATGGGGAAGATGCCGATGCGCTGGTCCAGACGACCCTCCGCCCAGTTGTCGTCCACGCGGCGGTGCACAGTTATTATTGCCCCTGGGACATGGAATAAAGATCGTTAATATTAAAATATCACTGACATGCTATTTGTTATAGTAATGTCTTAGGTTTTCGCGATTATTACACATTGTAATAAAACAATTTTAAACGGATTAAATCGCGTATATTATTGATTTTCCTGACGTTTCTAACACTTTGCAGGGTTCGTGGTCGCAGGATGACTAAGGTGACTTAAAAAGTGACAGATTTAAAAAGATTACTTTACCGTACAAAACAAATCAAAAATTGTTTCGATGCACGCAGTAATCACTCACAGTGTCTTGATGTTTTTTAGTGTGGTGTGTTGTTTGGGATTTTATTAATTTAATAACCGGATTCCAAACAGGTGGTACCTGCCAACCATCTTCTCTATTAAAATTAGGATGTTTTTTAATTTCAATAGCCTCACGAAACATTCTTGGTACATAACGTTTCTCTTCCGCGAGGATGATCAAATCGAAGAAAATGGTTGGGTTTGCCTAAGGCATGTTCACACAGTGCAGACTTTGTGGTGCGTCTATGCTATTTATTTTCAAACGGCTGATCTTATTAAAATCGTATGGCACATTGTTTTGACCAGGGTAGTCTACAAATAGCCTGAGAAGAATCTAGAATTAAGGATGCAGCTAGAAGAAATTGTAGCGATTCTACAAACTGTACCCAACATTAAAGACTTATTTAAAAACTATTACTGCCTATCACACTCATAATGTAACGTGAAAATATATTAGAAACTACCGCCTTTTATCATCCAGCCCTCCTCCCTAGAGTGCCACGCTGCGCCGACAGTGCTTTCCTCCAAACTTTTTTTATATGGTCTGCCCATTTAGCAGGTCTTCTAGTGCTATTTTGACTCACTTACTGTCATCACTTGCCATTTTGAAAAGGGTTACACATGTTATTTGACATTTGGTAGTTTTTCAAACAATTGGAGACTCGGAACTCAAACTTAGCTCATAAATGTATTATTTACTAATAGTGATGTAATCTCCTATTAGGAAGAACCTTGTAAAAAGCTGCTATCAAACGGAGAATCAAAGAAACATAAGTAATGGAACATACCTTTGTCAAACGCAAGGCAGCCTTCTTCGTCGGGGGCAGACATCCGGAAGTCATACAGCGCTTTGCAAAGGGCAGTGGCAACGGGGAGCGGGACAACGACCTGTAAATAAAAATATATTTGATTATTATTTATTTTAATATAATAATTCATATGCTCGACACGTGAAACGCTTTACTAAAGTATCCGACACGAGAGACTTTTAATTTTGACGGCACGGTTGGTACAGTGGCTGACACAGTCGGCTGCTGCGCTCCGGGTCACGGGTTCGATTCCCGCACGGATCGAATATTTGTACGATCTGCAGGCAGTTATTTCCGGGTCTGAGTGTATTGCACCCACGACACACGAGAAATAAAAGTGCGGGGCAACGTTTTAAAAAAAAGAATATGTATGAAGATCGAAGAGGTTCGCAACCTTTTTAAATTGTTAAATTTGACGTTCTTTAAATAATTGTACCATGAAAATAAAAATTTACAAATTAGTGCGCCAATACAATCTGTTGCGTTCATATTTTGATAACCTACGCACCGGGTGCGTTTTTGTACCGCAAAACATACGAAACAATTCGATTAATTAATTGATTTTATAATTAATGTTCAACAGTGTACAAAGGCAGGGAGATTGAATTAAGATTTTGTAAACGTATACTCATCTATAGCGCAGGGTTCTATCCGGTGTTTTAGAGTCTATCAAACAGCTCCGGAGGATGGGCAGCAGCGTCCTTCGAGTACATTAACATTTCAACGGCGATCGCCAACCCGTCTGCCAAGCGTGGCGATTATGGCAAAACCCGCCAATGAGTTACAACACACCCATATCGGTCGTTGTGGTGATCTTTGGGGGAGGCCTGTGTCCAGCAGTGGACTCCATTTGGCCGAAATGATGAAACAGCGCAACGCAAATTAGTTTTTAAAATTCACATCTTCTCGCGACTTTACCAACATCAAGCATATACTTGCGAACACAAGGACTCCGTATCTCGTTATAAACCATAAAAGATAATACAAAATATATTTATTTAGATATCGTTTTCTGGAGTTCTGTTCGTTGTTTTGAACGCGAAAGGACACTGAACCGTATTAATTAAACAATGAAGATTTAAAATCGATTAATAAAAGTAAAGTGCAATTTCTTTTGCATATTAATACGTTAATCACTCATCCGTCTAAAAAAAGTATAATGTACCAGCAGCATGTGACGATAATTATTTTTTCTTTTGCAAACACATGTACTTGCACTTAAATTAAGATACAATTTATTCTCATAAGCTACGAGGTCATTGATCGTGTATTGTTATCTGTACAAATAAATAAAATTGAAGTGTCTATTTGTTGTGCCTAAATAACAGATGTGTACTAAATGCATATGAAAGTATATACGGTACTTACAACTATATAAAAAAAAAATGTCCTGTGTTGTGGGTACAGTTTACATACATCTCACATGCCCAAACGCCAAGATTTGTAACAACTATCTGTAGATTATACAAATATTTGGTCGGTGCGAGGATCGAACCTGTGACACGTAGCGGAGAAAGCCAATTGCATAGCCACTGCACCAACCGTGCCGTTATTCTCCTTACATAACGCTTATTTGCCTTGTATGGACCGCAATAGACTAGACTGACTGAGACTTCACTATATTAATTTTATTAACGTTTATTATTATTTTTATTTTCATTAGCGTCGCCAGTAAACAACTTGACAATTGACATCTATACAAATAAATAAAATTGTAGTGTCTGTTTGTAATGTCAAAATAACAGGTTTTTACTAAATGCATATGAAAGTATATATGGTACCTATAACAAAAACACAATTTTTAATTTTTTTGTCTGTCTGTCTGTCTGTTTGTTCCGGGTAAACTCCGAAACGGCTGGACCGATTTTGACGGGACTTTCACTGGCTGATAGCTGATGTTATAAGGAATAACTTAGGCTACTTTTATTTTAGAAAAACGATTGGGGTTCCGCGCAAAAAAATAAAAACCTTGAAATCCAATATATCTTCTATACATCTATACAAATAAATAAAATTGAAGTGTCTGTTTGTAATGTCAAAATAACAGGTTTTTACTAAATGCATATGAAAGTATATATGGTACCTATAACAAAAACACAATTTTTAATTTTTTTGTCTGTCTGTCTGTCTGTCTGTTTGTTCCGGGTGAACTCCGAAACGGCTGGACCGATTTTGACGGGACTTTCACTGGCTGATAGCTGATGTTATAAGGAATAACTTAGGCAACTTTTATTTTAGAAAAACGATAGGGGTTCCGCGCAAAAAAATAAAAACCTTGAAATCCAATATATCTTCTATACATCTTCTATACAAATAAATAAAATTGAAGTGTCTGTTTGTAATGTCAAAATAACAGGTTTTTACTAAATGCATATGAAAGTATATATGGTACCTATAACAAAAACACAATTTTTAATTTTTTTGTCTGTCTGTCTGTCTGTCTGTTTGTTCCGGGTGAACTCCGAAACGGCTGGACCGATTTTGACGGGACTTTCACTGGCTGATAGCTGATGTTATAAGGAATATTTAAGGCTACTTTTATTTTAGAAAAACGATAGGGGTTCCGCGCAAAAAAATAAAAACCTTGAAATCCAATATATCTTCTATACATCTTCTATACAAATAAATAAAATTGAATTGTCTGTTTGTAATGTCAAAATAACAGGTTTTTACTAAATGCATATGAAAGTATATATGGTACCTATAACAAAAACACAATTTTTAATTTTTTTGTCTGTCTGTCTGTTTGTTCCGGGTAAACTCCGAAACGGCTGGACCGATTTTGACGGGACTTTCACTGGCTGATAGCTGATGTTATAAGGAATAACTTAGGCTACTTTTATTTTAGAAAAACGATTGGGGTTCCGCGCAAAAAAATAAAAACCTTGAAATCCAATATATCTTCTATACATCTATACAAATAAATAAAATTGAAGTGTCTGTTTGTAATGTCAAAATAACAGGTTTTTACTAAATGCATATGAAAGTATATATGGTACCTATAACAAAAACACAATTTTTGAATTTTTTGTCTGTCTGTCTATCTGTTTGTTCCGGGTAAACTCCGAAACGGCTGGACCGATTTTGACGGGACTTTCACTGGCTGATAGCTAATGTTATAAGGAATAACTTAGGCTACTTTTATTTTAGGAAAACGATTGGGGGTTCCGCGCAAAAAAATAAAAACCTTGAAATCCAATATATCTTCTATGTCAAGTGTCTATGTCGAAGTACTCTAAATTTCTTTTAAATTACACGCGGGTGAAACCGCGGGTCCCAGCTAGTTCTCAATATTATTGTTGTTTGTTTGCCAACAGGTAGGCAAAGGTCCGAGCCATACAGCCTGGTCTGACGTTCTCCCGTAGACAGAGTATAACCATCATGACATCCATAGCATATTTAATAAACATTGATCATATTTGGTACATGCACGTAAGTAACACTTCTATATTTAATTAGACCTTAATAAAACTTTTTTCTTTCTTTCTTTCTTTCTTTCAGACAGTTCATGTTAATAAAGAAATTTCAAAATCAATCAAATCATAATGAGGATTTTCATCTAGAGACAGGACTGTTTAAATTAGAATAAGTGAAGTGTATAAAGCGCCTACAGTTTTGCATTAGCACTTCCGCAAAGGCTCCCCTTACTGCGTCAACATTGTCTCATATCGGCCATTTATACGTCCACTGCTGAACAAAGACCTCCCCCATAGATTTTCACAGCTGTGTCATCATTTTGGGGGGTATTTGCCAATACTCACCACGCTTGGCAGGCGGGTTGGTGCGCAGTATGGCTACCGTTTCACAGAAGGGATGCTGCTGCCCATCCCTCTGATGTAGACTCCCTTAGTCGCCTTTTACGACATCCACGGGAGGAGATGGAGTGGTGCTATATTCTTAATCCGGACACCACACGGATTGTCCACCACATTGTCTATATCTTATTATTTTTAACGCCTTGTTTTTCTGTTTTGTCTATCCCCAACAAGCACAGCCACGCTAATCATTTGATACTGTGTTTGCCAAGCGCGTTGAGTATGGCAATAATCCAATTGGCCCTCAAGATTGTTAACTGAACGATATAACGATACGATAGAACGTGCGTGTGGATTGAGAAAAGCACACCCGCCATCTCATCACGTTGGTGTCACAAAAGGACACTATGGTGTTAGCCGGAGGAAGGGCAGCGGCGCCCTATGAGTACATTTACAACATAACTGCGATCGCCAACCCGCCTTCCAAGCCAAGATATAGCAAGTCCCTCAATGGGCACACAACACAAACCCAGACCCGTCGTTGGGGCGATCTTTGGGGGAGGCTTCTGGCTAGCGGTGCACGTCTTCACTATGGCTAGCGGGTGGACGCCTCTCGGCTGAAATGATGACGATCATGATGAGGAGACTCGTTGACCAGGCTTACGAGATAAAGAATCTTTGTTTAGCAGGTTTCAAGGCACACTTTCACTCATCAATAAATCAAGCAGAGAGAAGACGGGATTTCCTTCGGACTGCCGCTGAGAATACTTGCCAAAACAAACTCTTTAAAGTCCAGACACATTTACTATATAGTATTTTGTGCGAAAAATTGAGGACAGCATCTGGAATGGCCTTTTGAAGAAATATCCATAGCCGGTTTGAGAATTGGATGACCTGTCCGGGTAGGTCGTTTATCATTTTTTTCATCATTTCAGCCGAATAAAGTCCACTGCTGGACAGAAGCCTCCCCAAAGATTGCCATAACGACCGGTATGGGTTTGTGTTGTGTGCTCATTGAGGGTTTTTTGCCATAATCACCACGCTTAGCGACGGGTTGGCGATCGCAGTTGAGTTATACATGTACTCGAAGGATGCTGTTGTCCACCCTCTAGCTAATCCCATAGTCACCTTCTACTACACCCACGGGATGAGATGGGGTGGCGGTATTCTTAGCCGGCACCACACAGCAATAACTGGTATTTAATCAAAATATGCTTTCTTCTGTTAAGGTAAGCACTGGCATATGTCCATCGTTTTTTCTAAACGTTATTAATTCGATACTTGTGTGCGAAGCGCAGCAAATTATCACGTTTTAAGTTGCATTACTGTTCATCTCGATCGATTCGGATGAGTGCCGAAGTAAACCTGTTTTCTCAGACCATTAACCATTAAGTAATTAATTCCATAATAACTATGAGCTGTCAATTACGATCAGAAGGCCAATACTCGTAATAATTCACTCTATGACTGAAAGTTGACCGACCGAGATTTAATTCATCATCATCATATCAGCCAAAGGATGTCCATGGCTGAGCAAAAGGCTCTCGAATTTGGCAGTACTCACCACGCTTGGCAGGCGGTTTGGTGAGCGCAGTATGGCTACTGATCTACAGAAGGGACGTTGCTACCCATCCCTCTTGTTTAGTCTCTTAGTTGCATTTTACGGCAGCCACAGGATGTGATGGCGTAGTTTTATATCCTCTTGCCTGTCAAGTGCCGGCAGCCGGCGAGACACAGTTTTTTTTTTTTGTATTGTTTATCATTAAAAAAATACAGAATAAATATAGCATAAAGATATAGCATTCGTAAACCACAAAGGTTTGTAATTAATGCTACTAAATTATGTCTGGCTTTGTAACAGGTAATGAGATATTCTTGATCCGGACATTGTTAATCCGGATTTAATTATTAATTTACAAAAACAAAATCTTCTGCTCGTCTTAAAGTTCAGACCAGTGTCAGTATGGTCTCAATCTAGTCTCTACTCAGACTTAAATTTCCATCTCACTTGAGGTTTACTTATGCACGAGAATACCAATTTTATTATGTATTGTGTTTCAGTTCAGAATGTTAGCATAATACGAGGGCGGCACTGAAAATTTCGGGAATCAAGGAAGTGACACAACATTACTATTTAAAAATGTATTTATTGCTTTTCGAAGTATTCTCCGCGAAATTTGACACATTTTTCCATACGATGGAACCAATCATTGAAGCAACCATTCCATTCGGAAGTTGGGGGTCTCCAAAATGGCCGTTTTGTAGGCGTCCACAGCTTCTTTAGGTGATGAAAATCTCTGTCCACGCAATTTATTCTTTATTTTAGGGAAAGTATAGAAATCATTAGGGCTTAGGTCGGGGCTGTACGGCGGATGGTCTAATAATTCTATGTTTTCTTGCTCTAAAAACTCTTTTGTTCTGTGCGCGGTGTGAGAACTCGCATTGTCGTGATGGAGGATGATGCGGCGGTTGCAATTCTCTCTACGGAGTTCAGAAACGACCTGTGGCAAACAAATGCTAGCATACCATTCTGCATTAACCATTCTTTGTCCCTCAAGAGGAATAGTCGTAACATGGCCGGTTTTGGAGACAAACGTGGCCACCATTTTTTTTGCAACACTCCGTGAACGAACAATTTTTGTTGGCTTTAACTCATTTTCGAACACCCAAACTCATGACTGGTTTTTTGTTTCGGGTTCGTACGCATATATCCAGGATTCGTCACCTGATACGATGTTGTATACAGCATTTGAGGATCCTGCGTGGAATCTTTCGAGAGTTCTGACGCACCAAGTAACGCGAGCCGCTTTTTGCTCTTCACATAGCAAATGCGGTATCCATCGGGAAAACAACTTTTTTACACCTAATTGTTCATGCAAGATTGTTTGTATTTGACTCATGCCAATGTCTAAAGTTGCCTGAATTTCGCGGTATGTCACATGTCGATCTTCCTCAATCAGCTTACGCACAGCATCAACGTTTTCTTGGGTGACTGCAGTTTTTGGGCGACCTTGACGAGGATCATCACTGAGCTTGACACGTCCACGTTGAAATTCAGCAAACCAGCGATAAATTGTGGTTTTGGATGGGGCTTCATCACCAAATGCAGAAATCATCCGGTCAACACACTTTTTTTGTGTTAAACCACTTCGAAAGTCATAATAAATCATCGCTCTTGAATTTTCTCGAGTCAATTCCACTTTCTCGACGACTAAACAAGTTTGACAAAACCTTGTGATAAGACCGTGAATCTTTTTTTAAATAAATAAATGGTATTCGATTTGTAAAAACAAGGAGTTTTCAATTAAAAAGATTTTAATATGACAGGAACAGTGGAAATATTCCATTCCCGATACTTTTAGTGCAGCCTATGTAATACCGATTTAGCTTCGATCAACTTTCGATCGCATCACATTAGAGTTCACATCTGCGGTTGTTTGTTGGTTTAGGAGAAAACCATCTGTGAAGTATACGACATAGAGAGTCTACGGCCCCCGGATATTTCATCATAGACAAAAAACGTCCCCTGCTGAACAAACGTCGTCATTCTGAGGGGAATTTGCCGGTGCTCACCACACTAGGCAGGCGGATTGGAGAGCGCAGTATCGCTATTGTTACACAGAAGGGACGCTGCTGTCCTTCCCACTGGTTTAGAGTCCCTTAGTCGCCTTTTATGACATTCACGGGAGGAGATGGAGTGGTGCTATATTCTTAGACTCGCACATGAACCACGTAACCCATACTCAGGTTCCTATTATTATAGTATAGACGCTTTTTCCAACTATTTTAGGGTTGATTTCTAATTAATTGATTCCTATTCATTGGAAACCAATTAGACGGCACGGTTGGTGCAGTGGCTGATACAGTCGGCTGCTGCGCTGCGGGTCGTGGGTTCGATTGCCGCACGGAACAAATATTTGCATGATCTGCAGGTAGTTGTTTCGGGTCTGGGTGTATTGGATGTGGAATTCATGTCTGTAAACGCACCCACGACACATGAGACAACCTAGTGTGGGGCAAAGTTTAAAAAAAATCTGCCATCAGCTAACAACCATCTGAATGGGTATCAGTAATTTACACGGAGTATTAAGCTCACTACTTGTATGTTTTGAATAACATACCTGTACATAGGTTATAGGGAACATGCCACTCCTTCCGGAACATTCTCCTTGGTACCAAAACGGATCCAATTTCTTGTGCAGCAATATCGTTTCACCTTTCTTGAACGACATGTCCCTGTAAACAATAATAAAACATTCTGTTACACTCGGAGAAATCGTGTAATGTAATGAGAGTCTTACTAAATGGCTTGTTCTATTTAACCTATTATTATTGTCTGTCGCCAGAGCGTTATTCATGAAGAATGGATGAGTCATTTGGTTTACTGTAGCAGTAAATAAATGATTGATTTATTTGCTAAGATAACGTTGATTTCTTGACATATTTATAGTCCACAGTTTACGCATGACGTTATAGACGTGAATCGATCGATTTGCTATTAACCCTAAAATATCATAGCATCATTTTACGAAACCCACAGGATGAGATGGGGTGGTGCTATTTCTTATTGGGTAAAAGAACTACTACGATAATAATTCACTCGTCTGTCACATAGTACTGGAATGCTAAAGCTACTTGTGTCTTCCCGAATTGTATGACTCAGATGAGAAGAGTAACAATGATGACTTTGAACACGGTGTCCACTATCGGTGCACACCAGTGTGTGAACCACTTGGTTTAAATTAGTAATCATTGAACTTGATGCATTGTTGTTATTGTGAGTCATAGTCTATTAATTCAGTGACTGCGCTTGGTAATATTATGCTTAATCGGCATATTAACATGTGCAACGTGTTATGAAATATGTAAACAAGTCACGTTTTTGATCCGTATAGAGTTTAACGGCACGGCTGGCGCGGTGGCTAAGCGATTGGATTTCTGTGCAACGAGTCATGAGTTCTATTCCCGTTCGAAACAAATATTTGCATGGCAGTTGTTTCGAGGTTTAGAGTTAGAAAAAAATACAAAACAAAATTGTATTATTTTTACTTTAAAATAAACGTGGCATGCACTAGGATTTCTCCTGTCGGTGCGTTTACAGACATAAATTCCACACACAATACATCCAGACCCGGAACAACCACCTGCAGATCATATAAATATTTGTTCCGTGCGGGAATCGAACCCGCGACCCGGTGCGCAGCAGCCGACTGTATCAACCACTGCACCAACCGTGCCGTGCCGTCACGTTGGCGAGTACTCATCGCGCGACGACTGAGCGAGCTGACTAGTACCCTAAATGTTAACTTACTGCCCTATAAATGTTATTACATTGCCCAATCGGCAGAGCGCTTAAGCAATTAGGTGGATCGGGTTGACACGATAGGCCTGGGTCGGGATCCTCTCTAACTCTTATTACACCTTCCTAAATGTGGGTAATTGTAATAAGGTTTTTAATCTCAACGAATATGGCCGAACACTACCGAAAATTTTACTTTTGGCGCCAAGACGAAGAAAAGGATAGAACAGCAGACTGTTCCAGAGCCAGCGCGTGATTGATCTCATTCTCATTTCGTCCAATTCATCTCATTATCAGTTAGTCCAATTCGCAGATGATTGAAAGCATAAAAGTTAGGTAAGGATGTCCACATCGTTCATTGCTGCACGTGCGGCAATGAACGATGTGGACATCCTGTAGCGTGGTTGCGCTGTTTCATAGTTATAGTTGTCAGTTCAGTTTTAAATTGGACCATTCACGAAATGGACTTTATTAGAATTGGACTTTTTTGACCATTGCACTAAATTAACGAATGAGAATTGAATCAACCGTGCTTAAACGGGAAAGAACATGTGAGATCATACGCATCGACGTTCTCGTGTTGCATCGACATGCAGTAAGAGAACGCAAACGGGGTAAGTAAAATTTGGACACCGGCCATCACCGGCTATGTCGGCAGTTGTCGGAAACAAATAGATCAATCAAAATCGGTAGTATATAGGGTCTTACTTTAATAATGGTAACTATTTTAACTTGTTAACTGTTACAAAGCCAGACACAATTAAAAATCTATTATGTCTCGCCGGCTGCCGACAATTGACAGGACATTGAGAGGACTCAGGACAAGAGTATATGGCTAGTCTCTATGAATGGTATAGAATTCATTTCAAATATCAAGCATCGGTTTTACCGATGATAAATATTTAAATACTTGACTAGTAAAACATTTACTGACTCTGTATTATTTTATAAAATAAAGGTTGATGTTATATTTTTTTTGGTAAAACTCATCATTACGACCTATAGATTTACCTCCTAAAATATTTTACATTATTAAAGCTGACCTTATATATATTTGTAAATGTTAGGCATGAATAAAAATGAATAATATATATTCCCACTGTTCTAAGTAATTACAGCCATCGTAATCAAATTACGTGTGTAGGAAATTTTATCAAGCTGGTTTGCTAATCTAGCATTTTTACGGTCGGTTACAATAATAAATATTGCATGATAAACGAAATGGAAAATGTATAGCATTAATGTATAATTTCACACGACGAATACTGTCACGCTAAGCCAGCTGCACATGATCTGTTTAAACACTTTTATAATAGCTAAGTTACGTTACATATTTATTTTTTTTTTAACATTGTCCCTCACTAGGATTTCTCCTGTGTTGTGGAGCGTTTACAGACACAAATTCCATACACACAAAAAAAAAAAAGCATTAATGATATATGAATTCTGACCTCCATTTTTGCGCACATGCGACATCACTCGTAACGTAACTTTTAGTTTTCATTTTCAACATCATCATATCAACCACAAGACGTCCACTGCTGAACAAAGGCCTCTCCCTTAGATTTCCACAACGACCGGTCACTTGCCGCTCTCATCCAACGACTCCCAGCGACCTTCACCAGATCGTCTGTCCACCTCGTTGGAGGTCGTCCCACGCTGCGTTTTCCGGTGCGCGGTCTCCATGCGAGAACCTTTGTGCCCCAACGGCCATCAATTCTACGAGCAATGTGCCCTGCCCATTGCCACTTAGGTTTACTCATCCTTTCAGCTATGTCGACAACTTTAGTTCTTCTACGGATTTCCTCATTTCTGATTCGATCTGGCAGAGAAATACCAAGCATAGCTCTCTCCATAGCTCGCTGAGTGACCTTGAGCTTTCTTATGAGGCCCATTGTGAGTGACCACGTCTCTGTTCCATTTTAATTAACCCAAATTGTTATTGTTTAAGCAATTGTTGTTCTTTGGATGAGGCACGGCATTATAGATTATACTGGTTATTCAGATAACAGTACATGGAATCCACAGATTAAAATAAACTGGATACACATTGCACAGGAACAGATATTTTTTTTTACTTATTAATTTATGTATGTTTAGAGTTTAGTATATTATGTTGAAACAGCTTAAAAATAATAAGGTGGCAACGGAATTAGGAGACTTCACTTTTACGAATTCCGTGTGGTGTCCGGATTAAGAATATAGCACCATTCCATCTCCTCCCGTGGATGTCGTAAAAGGCGACTAAGGGAATCTATACCAGAGGGATGGGCAGCAGCGTCCATTCTGTGAAACGGTAACCATGCTGCGCTCACCAACCCGCCTGCCAAGCGTGGTGAGTATTGGCAAATACCTCCCAAAATGGTGACACAGTTGTGAAAATCTATGGGAGAGGCTTTTGTTCAGCAGTGGACGTGTAAATGGCCTATATGACTTTTACAGTGCTTTTGAAAGCGGGTAGTCCGCCGATTTTATTTGTAGTACAGTCAAAGTCCTGGCACAGCTAATCGATTCCGTTTTACTTGAGGGCACAACACCGGAAGCATTGAAAACAAAAAGTATGGTAACAGCCTGTTGAAGAATTATAAACATCTCGCTTCTGAACCATAGCTATAAGCTGTTTTGAATTTTTGTTTGAATGCGAACCGTCTCAAGCGCAGGTTTGATGACTTCCAGTCCGAACCAGCCTGGTTCCAAAAAGATGTTAGTACTATAAACCACATCAATAAGGCCTAGAATATTATAAGGTTTAACTAGTGAGAGTGAATAGCTTACATAAGTATCGGGGCCTGATAAAGTTATATCAACCGATTGGAGAGTATTCAACAGAACTTTAACAAGAGGAAACTACTTGATGGAATCAGATACACGAAGTACAAGCAAATGGAAAAAATTGTTTGGTACAGTTCATGAAAGAGCTAAATTGGACTTCTGGGGTGGAAGGCCTGGTGACCTGAGATACAGTCTTAAGCCTAGTTTAGGCACCAGTCTCCCACACTAAATTTCAATAATACTGTAACTTTTACTGTGGTGAGAAATAAACAAATAAACTATATACAACTATAAGTTTGATAGCAAGATACTGGCTGAGTGGACTTCGTAGTATGTGCACTAATGATAAGAGAACAAACGTAATGAGGCCTACTCACCCCGGTTCCTTGGATATAAAATCATAGAGTGCTCTTCCGTGCGGCGGTAACTGCTTACCGCCTGCCTGTAGAACCTTGAACAATGTACGAAGAAATTACTAGATAAAACAAAAAAGTTGTTTTTAGTAATAAATTAAACCGAATCTTTTTTTTAAAACGTTGCCCCACACTAGGATTAGTCCGGTGTCGTGGGTACGTTTACAGACATGAATTCCACATACAATACACCCAGACCCGGAACAACTACCTGCAGATCGTACAAATAGTTGTTCCGTTCGGGAATCGATCCCGCGACCCGGAGCGCAGCAGTCGACTGTATTAGCCACTGCACCAACCGTGCCGTCGCGTCGCCGTATGCTACAATTACGTATTTAATGATTATACTATTTATTTAAAAAAGGCAGTGCCTAGTTTATAGAGTACAATGGGTGGCCTTATCGCACACCGAAATTTCTTCCAGGCAAACTTAAGATGGAAAAAACGGACCTACACAAAAACGTTATTGCTGAATAAATAAAAGAAAATCTCTCATCAAAGTCAAAAGTCAAAGTCAAATATTTTTATTTCAAATAAACCAAATATTGGCACTTATGAAACGTCAGAATCTAAGTTGCACGGTTACAAATAGTTGATCTATGGAGAAGAGCCGGCAAGAAACTCCATAGATACTCTTTTAAAATAATTGAGATTACAATGTTGATTAATACAAATTAAGGTAAACCATATAAAGAGCATTACGTAGGCCAATGTATAAAAAAAAGACATACTAATGTAATATAATCATTATTCGCCAAAATCATCATCATATCAGCCAAAGGGCGACCACTGCTGAACAAAGGCGGGAGGGGAGGGAGAGGCCCCCATAGATTTCTATGTATCCACCTCGTTGGAGGTCGTCCCACGCTGCGCTTTCAGATGCGCGGTGTCCACTCGAGTACCTTTTTACTCCAACGGCCATTATTTTTACGAGCAGTGTCCCCAAAGCTACTACACTACAATACAAAAAGCTACCAAATCACTAACCACTTCAAAGAAAAAAAAACGCCTGTTTTAGTCTCACCTGAGAATGTCCAGTTCTCGATGTCCGTTGTCCAGTTACTATCTTTCTCGGGGCAGAGTTCTTCATGCCCTCGAGGATCCTCATGAGAAGCACGTTTGGAGGCAGCTCCTCCACCTTCGCTTCCACTAGGACCCTGCATTCTGGACAACGGAGCTCCTTGTGGGATTCAACTATCACCTGTAAATGAGACAAAGCTTAAATTATTATCATAAGTCAGTGGGCGTTAAGTGTAGGATCGCAAGGAAAAGCATTTCTATAATGCTTTTATAATATTATTGTGGTATGTTCCATATTTACACAACCATTTGTATCATTTTCTCTACATATCCTTTATGATTTACTGCTTTTAAATTGTTCGGAAACCTAATAAATATGAAGCAGTCGGATTTAGACTGAGCCGAAATGAAGAGCGTTTATCATCCCACGCTAGTCAGGCAATAAATTGAGGGAAACAGATTGTTCCCATGCTCGTGGGCGATGGTTGAACTAGTAGGTTATTATGAACTTCAAACAACAGTTCGACGAATGGCCGGACTTTGCCCAGTAATGGGCAACTCGGTTTCGGCTGACAAAAGCGACCAAGGCGACTTTATAATAACCTTATTTGGCTTTACAAATCGGCATAAATATTGTCTTCATTCAAGAATCAATATATATCAGCACATATTACGGTATGTGTCGCAGAATTTAGTAGAAGAAATGAAGCTTAACGGAACACCTAAAAACCTTTTTTTGATAATTAGAATAGGCCTTTTCCATTTTATATTCTACAACGACAATAATGTTAAAGTTAAAGCCAATAAAAAAGGATCAAAATGAAAACAATTGGTAACGTGGGCGAATTAGGATTGCACAAAAATTATATAGTGAACTCTATACAAATAAATAAAATTGAAGTGTCTGTTTGTAATGTCAAAATAACATACATACATACGGTACTTATAAATAAAAATAACAACAATTTCAAAATTTTCTGCCTGCCTGTCTGTTTGTTCCAGCTAATCTCCGAAAACATGATAATACAGTAATGTATGTACATAGTAATAATTCCTCATGTTTATGGATAGAGAATGATGATCCTCTCAGAAAAATGTTTTTCTTACTTCAATAATGTAGTTATTGAAACGAGAGCCGAAAAAAGGAAATTGCAAATGAAACTTCACGTTCAATAACATACTTTTGTTTTCGTAATATTTTCTTTTACTAAAAATCATTGGATAAGCTTCACAAAGAAACCGTATGAATTAATTGGTTATCATTGTACGTTGAAGCGGATGAGCCATTGAAGAGAGATGGCGACATGTAGGAGTAGCTTGTGAGAACGGCCGACAACTTGAAGAAGATATAGACTCCCGGTAGATCTATTTTAACTATGGGATATTTGAAGTATTTATTTTATCCGTGTAGTGTCCGAATTAAGAATGGGCTGCAGCATCCCTCCTTCTTTGGAACAGTAGCCATACTGCGCTCACCAACTCGTCTGCCAAGCATGGTAGGTACTGGCAATATCCCCCTTATAATGATGACACCATTATGGAAATCTATAGGGGCGATTGGCCCGGCGACATTGCATCAGTACCACTAGTACGAGCTACTTTTTACAATCGCAACGTAATAGTAAACTACACGTTTACTGCGTTCAGCGTTCCGATTGGTTGAAGAGTTTGAAGCGGGCCAATCGGTTGTAATAGATTTTTTGTTTATGCTTAATAAAGATGGGCTAAAGTGCTATAATTTTTCAATGAATTATACTGCTGTGTTATATTTTTTAAACTGTTGTTTTAAAGTGTTATAATATTTATTAAAATGTTATTTGAAATAATGTTATATATTAGAGTGTTATATGCGTCGTTGTATTATAATTAAAGTGTTGTTTATTATAATTATAATGAGTTGTATTTTATTTTTGGTTAAAGCGTTGTTTGTTATAATTATAATGAGTTGTATGTTATTTAGTGTTACATTATATTGAAAGAGTTGTATTACATTGTAAAAGTTAATATTACGGTTCGATTTTATTTAGTCTTTTGAGTTGTATTCGGTACAAAATAAGTTGTGTTCATATCTAGAACACTAAAACCATTTACACTTTATCGAACGTACATACGTAATCGAACTAGGATGATGATGATGATGAAAACTAAATTAAATTATTTACTAAACTAAACTACCTACTTGTTCCAAAATTTAGCAAATCCTAAACATTATGTAGTTTGTCGGTAGCAACAGCAAATAAATATTCGCAATTTAAAACCAACGAAATATATTCGGTGCAATGAACTCTAAACTGTTACAATGTAATTCTTGGAATTCATTATAAATTAATCATGCTATCTCATTATTTTTGGTTGTAGCAAGTCAAAGTAGCTCTTATTTCTAAATAGAGAGTGCTCATTTAACCTTGAATAAGTAAAACAAACGCCATCTATTATAAGTTAGATTGAATTACTTAGTTCTTCGATATCGTATGTACATGTACTGTGACCTAAACGAAGCTAGATGGCGCTGTAACCAAAATATCGAAATTAAAATTAAAACAATGCCTATAATATATATTATAACAGTCTTGTTAGATTTCTAATAATTTGTGTTATACTGCTACAAAAATATATTTGAATATTTAATGTGTTATAACGCCCAACTTTAATGCTTAATACTATCCGTCTATAGATACTTGGTCTTAGCTTTTGTGTTTAATATTATGCGCGTCTCCATGGTGTTCAGAAATATAGTAAATACTTTTTATATCTTTTTTCTAATGCATAAATTCACATCAAAAATTACGCGTTAAATGTATTCACAATATTTATTTACGTACTTTTGCGGCTCTCGTATGTACATTTACTATACCACTCATTGGTAGGTGTGAGTGTGATTAATAATTATTAATCAATATTAATTTTCTACGAAGGCAGCTTCCAACAACATTGAAATGTTTATGCATCTACATTCTTTTTTACGTGCGGGAATCCTCTTTGACTTCCTCTGCCTTGGGAAGGGCGGAGGGACATGCCGGCCTCTTACCGGCTAAAACCCCACGGTGTCCTTCCAATTACCTCTAACCGGGGGTGAGGTGCACGCTTTGTCCCCATGCTACCGCGTGCCCAGCAGGTATCGGCCCGTCACTGTTAGACGGGCCCCGTCTCCATGCGACCTGGCTGGCCGCAAATATGCTACAGATAGGCGCGCGCAGAACACACGCGCCGCCATCTTGGGCCTGTTTCTGTTCGGGCGACAGACTGCCCTTAGTCCGTCGCCCGCAGGCCGCTTCTCATTGTGGCCGGGGATCGTTCAGCGCCCTCCTCCGTCGCTCATTTAACTTACCCCCCATAACTCATAAGTTAGGGAGAAAATCCCTGAGTTCATTGGTCCATGTAGGCATGGGTAATATTTTCACATTTAAAGACACGAACCTTTAATCTTCTAGGGCGGAATCCTCCTTTTTATTAAACTCAATCAATCATCAATCATTTCGGCCGAATGAAGTCCACTGCTGGACACAGGCCTCCGCCAAAGATCACCACAATGACCGATATCGGTGTGTTGTGGGCTCATTGGGGGGTTTTGCCATAATCGCCACGCTTGGCAGACGGGTTGGCGATCGCAGTTAAGTTGTTAATGTACTCGAAGGACGCTGCTGCCCATCCTCCGGCTAATCCCTTAGTCGACTTTTACGACACCCACGGGAGGAGATGGGGTGGTGGTATTTTGAGCCGGCACCACACGGCATTATTTATTGAACTATCTTTCCTTAATTGTTCTTAGTTGATAAATCGTGTTAATAGTAAACTTAGGAATCGTAATGAAACAATCGGTTGGAAACACTTATCGTTTTCACCTGTACATACGAACATGCAGATTTTACACACAAAAAATAAAGAAAATCATCGGTGCTGAACCGCTGATAAGTCACCGAAAAGAATTAGTTGCTGTAGTCGGGTTTGCGACAGTATCGCAAGCCCGTCAATTAACGTAGGCGTTCCTGCCAAAACAGTCGAGATCAATGTAACATTAATAGAAACGCAGCAATGTTATTATGCAAATCGTTTCAGTCGTGTGGTTTCTAAATGGTAAAAATTTTAAGTAAAAACATGTATGCACATTCATGTATGTATGCTTATCCACATCCCACGCGAAATGGAAGGATTTACTGAAAAGGATATCGGTTTTTTGGTGCTGCTCGTTCAAACGACATTCGTTGATGTTTGAACACGGAGTTTAAGTCCCAAAATCAATGATTATTTCGCAGACATTTTAAAATGTATTTTTGTCATATCTGAAGTACTTTCTGGAGAATACGTTTTTTATCGCATTATTGTCTTACATCCGTTTGCTCGTAATAGCTTGCTTATACATCAGGCAAAATCATATATGTGTACCCTATTTAGCAGGTATACAGGATGTCCAGTAAATAGCACGACATACTGCAGGGGATGAGAGCTTGGATCAATACCTACCAAAAAAACACAATATATATTGCGTTTTTCAGCAAAATTTTCGATAAGAAAATTGTACTGTGAAAATTTAAGTAAAAATTGTATTTCTTGAAAACATTTTAGTTTTTAATAGAATAAAGACTTATCAATGAGTAAAGTAACTATTCACAAATAATTTGAGGTAAAAAAAAAAACTAGAAAAGGAATTTTTCATTACGAGATATATGATATATATATGTGTCAAGGTAGAGACTTTTCGATATTTCGGAAAATTTTGTACTACTGTAAAACCGTAAGTTTATGCTGAACATATATTGTGTTTTTTTGGTAGGTATTGATCCAAGCTCTCACCCCTGCAGTATGTCGTGCTATTTACTGGACAGCCTGTATATCCTAATGCGGAGCATTCTTGTTTTTAGAATGTCACTGAAAATCGTTTGAAAGACAAGTGTTGTAATGGACTACATGTACCATTTTGAATTACTAGACCAAATCGGCCAACTGCGGTTTCTAAAGGAGTCCTACATACTCTTTATCATAATTGACATCATCATCATATCAGCCAGGTTGGTGAGAGCCGAATAGCTTATGTTTCAACAAAAGAGACGCGGCTTCCCAACGGCTTTACGACATCCGCGGAAGATGAAGTGGTGCTATATTCTTAATCCGGACACCAAATGGACAATAATAATAATAGACATATGAAGATTATATTTAAACTTAGATTAGCATTCATACAAAATATGTTTATAGTTTATAACAATACAAATACGAAGGTAATCTACGACCTTATCTAATCGATAATTATCGCCAAGTTTTGTGAGTCAAGGTGGAAGTAATTGACGTATGCGTACAATAGGCATGACAAGTAAAAGATAGCTCCGTTTACTTCCGCTTAGGTCTAAATAAATAGTTTGCAAATTATAGATATATAACATAACATTACGGATCGTTATCACACAAATAACTAAAATATTTGAAATAACATTTTAATTATGTATCCATGTATTTGTTGTAACTTTTTCATATATATTTTTTTATGGTGTGCAGATAATTGACATCCGTGAGTCACCAAGAAGGTTTGGTTGACCACCGTCAGCCACTACTAATGAATCTGGAAAAATGCTGAACTGGGCATAAGTAGCGCAATCGTGTGGCTCACTAATCTAGTTTGTTTTAGTTATGTTTTCTTCTAGAAAGAAAGATCGAAAAATCATTTATTATATTATTTTACTATTCTATACCCTTCTAACTTCCTTCACCCCGGGGAAGGGCGAAGGGGTATGCCGGACTCCTACCGGCTAAAACCACTGGAACGGTCATCTTCGGCACCTAAGGGAGGCTCCAGGTCCTCGTATGATCACACTAGAGCCGAGCTAAATATACCTAGGTAGCCCAAATTCCTGTAGCCTGCCAATAATTAAACAACCCCCCAGTTAAAGAGCTTGCAACTGAGAGCAACAATTAGAATGCAGAGATGCATTCCCTAATTGCTGCGGCGAGCCCATAGACTTATACACTTGGCGAGCCTCATGTGCCAGAGAGTATGACCTCTTTGGCACAATCTACATTATACTTAAATAACTATGATAAAAACTATAGGCTCGTACAAAATTAGTGAACATTTTCAAGTGGACATTCAGTAGGTTATAGGGGCAACATTTATCAAAAAAAAAACAAGCTTTAATATCCTTTTTTGCTGTTTTATTTGCAATTCGAGACCCAAAAAATATCACAATTTTATTTCGAACATGTGCTCAAATAAAGAATACGCGCCGCTGTAATAAAATGGTGAAAAAGGAATTATTTTTATAAATTATTTATTCCAATAAGTAAATAATTATAGAATATACATTTTGTTTTTTAATAAATTGAAATCAAAGTTTATATTTTTTAGGACGTTATATACTCGTAGTTATTCAAAGTGAGGTTTATCATTGCGATGTTACGACGTGTTTATCCCAGCAAAACAAATGGGTTTGATACACCACACAATTTACAATTAGGTACGTTTTTCCGGTTCTCTCAATTGAAAAAACTTCTGTTAGAAGCTACAAAAGTTAGATCAATAGTAATTATTTCAATATTTTTGTGAACCAGCAAATCAACAGTCAAACCATCCAAAATGTAGTGGGTGAAAATGGAACCAAAATTAACAAAATAGTTCTGGACATTAGTCCGGATTTGATGATTGAAATGCTCAGTCAAGAAAATAAATCTTACTTTTTACTATTTCTATAAAGAGGAACGTTTGTTTGTTTGCATAATTCTAAAAAATAATGCACCAACCACGTTTTTTTTACATTAGATTATTATGTACTCCAAAGTGTCAAAGGCAAAATAACTTTTTTAAATCTGTAACGACGCCTGTCACCTTAGTCATCCTGCGACCACGAACCCTGCAAAGTGTTTGAAACGTCAGGAAAAACAAAAATTTAAAATATACGCGATAGACTCCGTTTAAAAGTGTTTTATTGTAATGTGTAATACTCGCGAAAACCTAAGACATTATTACTGTAAATTAATTACGAAAATTGGTCCTCTGATATTTTTTAAATAATTTATTCAGCCTGTAGAAGTGTAACAAAATGTATCATCCAGTGATCCAAAATGTTTTTCACATCGGCAGCTTAATGTCGCCTGGTCACGTGTCCAGTCACAAAATCAAATGGCCTAGCTTGGATTTTTTTATAATGGCGGTACCGTTAAATTTGGGACACGATCCACGCGGGCGTAGCCGCGGGCGGCAGATAGTTACATTATACAGAACGAAAGCAGCTACGTACCTAGAACGTTAGCCTAGAGCAGGGGTTCCCAACCTTTTTTTGTCTACTGCCCACTTTAAGAATAAATTATTTTTTAACGCCCCCCTTTTTAAACATAACTGAAACCGCTAAGTACTTATAACTGATTATTGAAACGCAAATTTATAGTATTCGGACAGAGTATCTTTTATTGAAAATAAAACAAACATAATCAATTCTTATATAAAAACTAATGTGAAGGTTGAATCTGATGCTGTTCAATAAGTTTGTTGATATCAGGTTCCAATTTACTCAAAAACAGCCGCAAGTCGCCACGTTCGGTAACACGCAAACGATTTCTCTTTTTAGTAAGCAGCGTTGCCACAGCACTAAATCCACGTTCACACAAATATGACGATGGGAATGCTATCAAAAATCGTTGAACAATTGACCACAATCCAGGGTACAACTGCGGGATCGGTTTTTGTAGCCAAAATTCTTGATATCCATTTTTGAACTTGATTTTTATTTCTTCGTTTGTTGTCAATTCTATAAGTTCTTCTTCCAGCTGAGGTGACATTGCTGTGTTGACATTTGAAAACGGATCCAACACCTAGTCTGGTATTCCCAAGTTTAAAATGTCCTGGTATCGTTCGGTGAAGTCAATGTGGAGGTTTTCCAAATGTTGGCAGTAGGCAAACAAGTCGTCGTTACTGCAGTATACTGATAAATTCGGAAAATTGTGAAACTCACGTCTGCCCATATTCTTTTTGTGCAGAAGCAGTTTGGCTGCGAAAGCAGCAACGATATTTTTTGTTTTAATTAAATTTAGTTCACGCCTTGCAGTTGGAGGTTCATGTCGTTGAACATTTTATACAGGTCTGTCATGTAAGCTATGCGGATTATTTAACAAAAACTTGTTAAAACATGAGTGCCCGCGGTCTTTTATATCGAACCGAGTTTGAGCTATATCTTAATTAATATTAGTTGATGTTCACAAGATGTAGTCGAGAGTCGAGAGCTCAGTCGGTGTCTAAGAGTCTTCCTAGCTAGGTAGATGAAATTATAATTGGACCCCAAAGCCCTACACAATGCCCCTTTTTTTCTGGGTCTCTTACCACCCCCCTTTAGACCTGCAGCGCCCACAAGGGGGCGTTATCGCCCACGTTGGGAAAGACTGGCCTAGAGCTTACACTTAGGCCTATAGTGAAAAAAGAAAAGTCATTTCTCTCAGAAATAATACATAACTTGTAATTTTTGAGCGCGCGATGTATCGTATACAACGCGATCACAACGCTACGTGACTACTGCGATGACCTCATCCGTGAACTGTAGCGAAACGGCAGCCGTTTAGTTTTTATTTTACATAGCTGTTTTACCTATTTTATACAGTTTTTAATCAAAATAGCGTTAGCATGGAAAGAAATATTTTTATTTATACTTAAATTAGTTAAATTAGCCGTAAATGAATCCATGGTACCAGTTTTCGTCACGATGTCACTTACAACTATATGTGAAAGTTTGTATAATTGGATATTAGTGTCTCAATCACGCGTCAACGGCTGAACTGAAAGGGTTCAAGTGAAATTTGGCAGAGGTAGACATTATGGAATAGGACATAAGGTATATTTTATTGAGCTACCAAGAGGTTTCTATTAGTTCCCTCGCGGGCGAAGTCACAAGTGACTGCTATCATAACATAGCATTACACTGAAAAAACCCTGAGCCAAAATAAACTGGTCCAGTAAGGAGTACAATCAATACCAAACTACTTATGGAAATAAATGATTTATTTATTGTTCTGCTATTTATTTTCCAGAGTTTTGTACAATTTACCCACTTTATTACCTCTCTAACCCAGATCGTTACAAAGATACAAGGACTTCCACGAAACTGCTAGTTGATACATTGGTTGGTCCACACTGACAGCTTCTCTCATCGCTCCTCCATCGCCCAAATTTGGGTATCCACAAATAAATACGGCCCTTCGGGTTTGACGGAAAATATAAATAAACAATTACGACCCTAAACATTATCCGCGCCAGAAACTGACTGGTCTATTTATACATCGACCCCGAATGAAATGAACATGGACAGACAACCCACTGGCGCATATCCGTAAGTAGGACAATTAGTGATCAATATCATTTCAAGAGGTATATCGGACAAAGTAATAAATTATGAGATTTTTTAATTTTTGGAGGTGGTGGCAAGCTCAGTTCATTGAACTTGTACAATAAAATGGTCCAATTACTTTTCGCATATCTTATTATAAAATGTTTGTACCTGTATCTTTTGTACATCTTTTCGATGCATTTCTTTTTAACCCAAAAGTTGACTGGTAGATAATGTCATATGGCATTAAGTCCGCCTTGTGTTCCATCATTATGCATAAAAGTATAAATAAATAAATGTGTGTATGTTGCCGTTAAGGAAGGAAAATAAAACAAAATTAAAAAACTAAAACTCGACCATAAAAACCAACCCAACCGCGATTAACAAAGCATATCTAACGACTCTTGGCCTTCAACTACCAGAAATGTATTTATTAGGTTAACATGGTTTTGTAAAAAATTTCTTCAAACTTGATTTGTGCTTTTCCATAGTCGGGTTTAGTTTTTTTTTGTTGGAATTGTGGTTGGAAAAGCGTTTACTGAGATTAATTGGACCTAAACATTTAAAAGATAATGGGTTAATGTATGTAAAATTATAGGTAATCTATGCATTTTTGGAACATACTCGTTAAGATTTTTCAGTTTTATAAAAAAAATGCGTATACCAAACAAAAAAAAAACTATAAAATATCGTTTATAGTTTTTTTTGGTAGCAGTTTACGTCCGCTATGAACCAACATGTTGAATTTTATGTGACGTCATATAGCCTATAATAATTTGTCAAAATGCGACGAGTAGTTTAGGCGATCTGAGGGAACAGATGAATATGTTCCCCATACATACATACCGGTCAAAATCATAACCCTCCTTTTGGCTTCGCCGTAGTCGGGTAAATAAAGTACACGTACTGACAAGCTTGATTTTTCCTTTCGCAACGTTTTATCTAATTAAGTGAAGGCATTTTGATCACGTTCATTGCTATATGAGCTATGATCCCTTCACTGCATGGGATAACAAAAGTACCTACAAAAAAGATATACATAAATATACAGCGTTGTTTCCGTTTCTTTCAAATTGAATTACCACTTATCTTTATTCATTCGTTAAATTATTCTACTGTTTAATAATAAATTCGGTACCTCAGAAGTCTGAGCTACGCCATCACCGCAACTCTAATTATAACGAAATCTTGGAATAACTAGGTACCTGCAGGTCATACAAATATTTGCTAAGTGCGGAATCAAACCTGCGACTCGCAGTGCAGCAGCCGACTGTATTAGCCACTGCAACTACCGTGTCGTCAGATGCGGTCTTCATATATGAGGATATAAAGCAATCAATTCTACGACGAAAGTAAATAAATAATTTAAAAAATAAATATTACATGACGTAAATATAAGTATGGCCCCAAAAGTTTGCAAATATCTACAGATTATTATTAGGTCTAAAAAAAGAACTACAAATATTAATATGATAAAACATCTCAAGGGATCACAAGTTTGTTTACTCTTAAACTTAACTTTTTCATAATATGATATAAAGTACTTATATAAAACACATCTATAAATAATATTATACAAAATACAGTCTAGGTCCTTTCAGTATATCCTAAATAACTCGCTAACAACGACATAAAAAATGTCTCCAGCAATTCTCGCACAATTTTTGCCCGTCCTGCAAAATTTGTTAAATGTTTTATACCTCTGACTCTACTTGAATTGTTTAATATTTTTGGCATTTATTCCATTAACATTCCCCTTACCCACTCTTTTCATCATAGCATCAAAATAGCAATTAAGATTCTGCATACAAATAATTGTCAGTTAATTATTTAAAAAAACAACTTGAATTTCGTTACTTTATAAACACCAACCGTCGAATTTCGAATAACTGAAAATAATGTAGTAGTTTTTTTTTAAATACATTAACGAAGCATTAGCAAGCAGATTACAGAACCAACCGGTGGAAGTTAACCACTGACACGACACGCAACAGCGATCGATAAAGTTTTAAATAAAGCGACAGACTAGCGGTAAAATATGCAGAGGGCTTCTGTAAATAAGTTTTCCATTTACAAAAGCGTCATGAACTAACATTAGAGTACTTTTTTTTTTTTTTTTTTTACCTGGGGAAATCCTCTTGGACTTCCTCCGCCTTGGGAAGGGCGGAGGGGCATGCCGGGATCAAACCGGCTAAAACCCCACGGTGTCCTTCTTCTTACCTCTAGCCGGGGGTGAGTTGTACGCTTTTCTGCATTGGACCGCTCCCCCGGCAGGAACATTAGAGTACTGAGTTCCAGGCTTATTGCAGGCAGAATATCGCATCGCACTCTTGTATGGGGACTGAGGACTAACATGCAACTTCTTTGCTCTTTAAGTTGATATCGTGCAAGAATATGACAAGGTGTAGATCTAAACTAGCGGGTGCTCATCATCATATCAGCCGCAGCACGTCCACTGCTGAAAATCCCCTCCCCCATAGATTACCACAACGAGCGGTTACATGTCGCCCACATCCGAGTACTCAAGAGATACTTTTTGGCGGTGCTATAATAGCGTACGAACTCGCGACTTACATAAACCACCAGTTGAATTGTTTAGTCAATTAAGCTAGATAGAAATATTTTTAATAATTTAAACCTATGAAACTTTCCGTGTAGTGCCGGCTCAGAATACCACTACCCCATTTCCTCCAGTGGGTGTCGTAAAAGTCGACTAAGGGATTAAAGTCAAAGTCAAAGTTTTTTATTTCAAATAAACCAAATATTGGCACTTATGAAACGTCAGAATCTAAGTTGCACGGTTCCAAATAGTGGATCTCATGGAGAAGAGCCGGCAAGAAACTCCATGGATACTCTTTTAAAATAATGGAGATTACAATGCTGATTGATACAAAAATGATTGTACAACAAATACCGAGAAAAATGTAGGTCAATGTCTAAAGATGGAACGTACCATAATAATATTTTTCGCCGTGGTAGTTAATGACTGACCAGTCCCAACAGACGGCACCCGTTCACGAGCATAACGCATGCATCAGCATCACTTAGCTCAACCATGTTGAAGGGAACCGAACGACCCGATACACAACGCCACCATCAGCAAGACATTTTAGTGAGCATGACAGACCAATACAGCCAGGCAAAAGACACAATCAAAATTAAGTACTAAATATATATCATCAATGCCTACATAATGCTCACACATTTACGGTTTTGTAAGAATATTATAATTTGATGTCACAAGAACAATATTAACAATAACAAATAGTCAATCAATGTATATAAGTAAATTTACATTTTTTTTAAATGTTTTAAATGAGTCAAGTCAAATGTCAATTTATTAACTATAAGTAAATAACATAAATATCTGCAATTTTAAATGCGATATTAGAAATGTCAAGTTATTTTTACAATAATAATATAATTAATTCCAATTTGTAGACATTATGCCTTTGATTGCAAGTTAAAACACCTGCAATCATGTCAATTAGCCGGAGGATAGGCAGCAGCGTCCTTCGAGTACATTAACAACTCAACTGCGATCGCCAACCCGTCTGCCAAGCGTGGTGATTATAGCAAAACCCCCCAATGAGACCACAAAACACCCATATCGGTCGTTGTGGTGATCTTTGGGGGAGGTCTGTGTCCAGCAGTGGACTTCATTCGGCCGAAATGATGATGATGACTTATGAACACTCTAGACTTTAGCTGCCGCTTTCTAGATGTAGATTTCCTATGGAGAAGAACGGGCCAGAAACACCAGGGTTATTCTTTTTAAATACATTAGTATTTGACATAATATATTAATGTTTCAATATTTATGAGCACATGTGCTCGAAATTAGGGTTGTATGAAGAAGACATTGAAGGGAGGAAGAAAGGGTCTAAATTACTTAAAAAATTCTACACTAAACAAGCCCGATTGTAATATTTATTCAAGTTTATGATTAAATAGTCATGGCACCATTATGGTGACCGGTCCCGACAGACGGCACTCACTCGCGAGCATGACGCAACTAGTGGGTTCATTAAGCCTTTGATTTTAATTAGAGAAAACGTAAGTATAACATGTGTTACGTACATACTGAACATATCAATTTATCGGTATACCTAAACAAAATATATGAACCGTACATCGAAAGATTTATCTTCATCATCATATCAACCAAAAAACCTCTCTGTTGAACAAAGGCCTTTCCCATAGATTTCCAGGAATGCGTCATCATTTTGGGGGGAATTCGCCAGTACTCACCACGCTTGGTAGGCGGGTCGGTGACCGCAGTATGGCTACCGTCCCGTGGAAGGGTCGCAGCTGCCCATTCATGTGGTTTAGAGTCCCTTTATCGCGTTTTACGAACAGATCACAGAGCATTGACCTTCAAAGGTCGCCATTGTAAATATTCTTAGGAGTGCAGTCGTCACCACTACGCTTGCCAAATTGATGATCAAACCTTGACATGTAATCACATAAGTGTACGCTATACTATCTTGTCAGTAACGTTACCCGACCAAAGTACGTACGTGATGTCTTCTGAGGGTCTAGCACGAATATTTTGACGTATAGTATCGTAATCGAAACGTTAATGTGAGTCAATTTTGAATCGAAAATACAACTATCCTATACGTACGCTTGTTGTACCCATTCTCAAAAATAAAACGGGGAATGTTTCGAGCATGACCAACTATAGGCCAATTTCGCTTGCAACGATATTGGCCAAGGTACTGGAACGACTTATACATCGTAATTTAACACCTTCATTATCTATTGACGATGGCCAGTTTGGTTTTAGATCGGACGTTTCGACCGACATGGCTATTTTTGCCTTGAAACAAGTAGTCAATTATTATAAGAGTGGTCAGACAAGCGTATACGCATGTTGTTTAGACCTAAGCCGGGCGTTTGACACTATTAATCACGAACTCTTATGGCAGAAACTACGGCGTTCATCTACTTCGTATGATGTTGTTGGCCTGCTTAAGTATTGGTATCGAAATCAGGACAATAGCATCAGATGGGGTCAGGAGGTATCGGATAGCTTCAGGATGTCCTCTGGGGTGAGACAAGGGGGGCTCACCTCCCCGGATCTATTTAATATATATGTTAATGATTTAATCGTGGAGCTGAGCTGTACTCCGGTGGGGCTCAGATTAGATAACAGATATGTTAATAATCTGAGCTACGCTGATGATATGGTGCTGCTGAGCCCCACGATTAGGGGTTTGAGACGATTAATTTCAATCTGCGAAAGATATGCCATCGATCACAGTCTAACTTATAACGTTAAAAAGACAGAGATGGTTATATTTAGATCCGGTAAGGGACCTGATAATGTTCCCAGTGTCTATCTCAGCGGGAAGCCTGTCAATATTGTAGACAATTTGAAGTACCTTGGCCACATCGTTACTTCGAAGTTAAAGGATGACAGTGATATAGAACGGCAGCGGAGGTCCTTATTTGTTATAGGAAATATGATTATTCGTAAGTTTTGTAAGTCTTCTCCGCATGTGAAAATCACCTTATTTAGATCGTTCTGTCAGACTTTTTACACGTGTCAACTCTGGACGAACTACACTAAAAAAGCGATTGATGGCATTCGAGTTGCCTATAATAATATCTTTAGGCAACTAATGGGGCTGACGCGTTACTGTAGTGCCTCCGGCATGTTCTTGGAGGCGCGAATTAACTCCTTCGAAGCCATACAGAGGAACCGCATAGCTAGATTTATGTCCAGAGTTCACGGGTGTGAAAACTCTATTATAAGAAGTCTGTCAGAAAGAATTGTTTCAACGGGTATGTATAAGCACTGGCTGCGTACTGCGGCATGAATGACTGTTGTGTTGATTTGTCAGTGGGCGTTTCTTTATTTTATTTTATTTTATTTTTCTGTGATGTGTTTATATGGATCTAGTGTCCGCAATAAAGAGTTATTATTATTATAGCGCTTTCGTTTAAATTTATACGACAAACACAATTCGTATCATATATAGGTATGAATAGTCTTCAGTTTAATTAATGAAACTTTTTAACAAAAAAATATACCGATATTTTTTTTGTTTTTATTGTTTCTTTTTAGTGTAAATAAATGTAAGAACTTTCCCCAATTTGGTATCCGTATCTAACACTAAAAATAATTCTAAGAATCGAAACTATTAAGGTAAGCGCAGTCAAATTAAACCTATTTATTGAAGCTGGTTAAAAACTACTCAATCAAATGTAACGAGTAATGAGATTGATATGGGACCAATTCGAAAGCATTCTGCACCTATTGAAATAGAATAGGTCTACAAATCTCGGAGTAATCGGTGTACATAAATAAAGAAATAC
This sequence comes from Diloba caeruleocephala, assembly GCA_947459985.1. Classification (NCBI taxonomy): domain Eukaryota; kingdom Metazoa; phylum Arthropoda; class Insecta; order Lepidoptera; family Noctuidae; genus Diloba; species Diloba caeruleocephala. Next base: position 4,426,535 of record OX381625.1, on the reverse strand, counting down.
GCATCGAATTGAGAACCTCCTCCTTTTTGAAGTCGGTAAAAAATACGTGTGAATCAAGTATTTCCAATTCAAAATTGACTCACATTAACGTTACGATACTTATACGTCCAAATATTCGTGCTAGGCTCTCAGAATGTATTGGGAACCTTACAGCACTCGACGCTTTCTTGGAAGCATCCTAATAGTAATTGTGATATGTTTGCGGATAAATGGAAGACGACTATGTCGGTGTGTATGATGTATTGTGAGAAGTCTGTGTAATAGTTGAGTCTTTAATTAGTGAAACAAGCCTACCGCACATACTTATTTTTAAAAAATCGATTAAGAATAACAAAGCAACGAAATCTGGATCTAAGGGTCTGAAATCGCCAAGACGCAGTAAGCAAGCGTGGTAATCAATGCTCGGACCTTCTTCGTATAAGAAGAGGCCTGCACTAGGACAGTCATAGGCTGATTTTATAACCTATTTCGAGGAAACCGGTATCCTAGTTTGCCTTTCGCCTAAAATACCCAGATAATTGTGTCACACGTTCGTGTCACGGATATTGTAGAATCTCGATCAATCGTTATATGTTACATATAAACGATTCGTCAATTTCAGGTGGCAATGTGAATCATCAACGCTATATAACAACAAGGAGCCAAAAATAGAGAAGATCTGTCGACTGCCGCCTAATTTCCTAAGTCCCACGATAAATAATGTTTAGCTTCGCCAAGCCTATAGTTATACAGCGAAGCTTCGGGGGATCCTTTATCAAATAATATCAATGGCCCGAGATGGGCCTGGGAGGGGCAGTCAATTTTTTAATAAAAAATGGCCTGTAGTTACCATAGGTAGGCATGTCATGACGCTGCGTATCGACCAAGCCCACGTCTCTATCATATCTACACCGAAGTAATATACAGGTTGTCCAGTAAATAGCACGACATACTGCAGGGGGTGAGAGCTTGGGTCAATACCTACCAAAAATCACAATATATGTTCAGCAAAATCTCTACCTTTTTTAAGACTACACAGATTTTTAAGCATCTCGTAATGAAAAATTCCTTTTCTAGTTTCTTTTTTACTTCAAATTACTTGTGAATAGTTACTTTACTCATTGATAAGTCTTTATTCTATTAAAAACTAAAATGTTTTCAAGAAATACAATTTTTATTTAAATTTTGACAGTACAATTTTCTTATCGCTTAACTTTAACCTACAGTGGTGAAAAAAAAAATTCGTAAGATTTTGCTGAACATATATTGTTTTTTTGGTAGGTATTGATCAAGCTTTCACCCCCTGCAGTATGTCGTGCTATTTACTGGACATCCATATATAGTAATCAACAAGACATAAAATACACTCCCAACTCCCAAGCGCCATACAATTGCAGAATAAGGTCGTTTTGTTTAATCTGGTAAAACGATTCTTTTAATAGGACTCGATGTTTATTGGACGCTCTTTGATCAAATAATTCATGGTGTGATCACGTCCGATGAATTCTGACTAATAGATATTTATAAATTGGTTTTATGGTATTGTTTTCCACGAAATAATAAATCATAATTTTTACGGTGTCAGAATGACTTCACAGTAAAGATAAGGTCGTCTGCTACTGGATGTGAGCAGTCATACTTTTAACTTTAGCAATGGCATAACTTTTATTTATGCAAGAGCTAGTCATTCTCCTGGTGGTAAGCGTCACGCCTGCCCATAACAATTGTAATGCTACCCATGACGAGTCCTGCGTGGCATGACACTGCGCTCGTCACCTCGACACGTGAAGTTATTCATCTTCATCATCATCATAATTATCAGCCAAAGGCCGTCCACTGCTGAACAAAGGCCTCCCACATAGATTTCCACAACGAGCGGTCACATGCCGGTCGCATCCAACGAGTCCCAGCGACCTAAACCAGATCGTCTGTCTATCTCGTTACAGGTCGTCCCACACTGCGTTTTCTGGTGCGCGGTCTCCATTTTAGAACCTTTTTGCCCCAACGGCCATCAGTTCTACGAGCAATGTGCCCCGCCCATTGACACTTCAGTTTACTAATAATTTCAGCTATGTCAGCAACTTCAGTTTTAGTTGCGAAAGGATTTAATTATTACTACGATTGGACGTGACGGTTGTGTATTAAGATGAGACAATATAATCATCTCACTATATAAGTATTATCTACATGTTTCTCTATTCACGGGCTTATATCCCCTGTAAGAGGGAGCCCGGTCTTTTGATAGGCTTACGCGGGGACATGGGTCCAACACGCAGAGGCCATTTAGAGAATTTAAGTCTATAATGTAATGGGACACTAACCGGGAATTCTCTATGGCTGCACTATAAAACGCAGTCTCGCATTGTCCCCGGAGGTGTAAAACTATTGTACAATTATAAGGTCTATTGTAATGGGTGCTAAATGGATTATATACTTCTAAAACGGAAACAACGGCGTCTGCCTTTCCAACCTTTAAAGTGAAACTCTGTGACAGACGGTGACTTGCCACTCACAAGATGGGCCCCCTAAATGGCCACCACTACAGGCGACAAGGAGCAACACCGGTGTGAGCGGCTAGGGGTGTAGGTGCGGCACCGGTTTCATCATCGCGCGTCTCGAAGACTCGGAGTTCCTCGGGTTTCCCCGTTATTACGCCATTAGACACTTTCACCCCCGAGCATATAGCTCTGGCGTATAGTTTTGACGACATAAATCCTGACGTTCCGACAAATATGTTATAGATATATGAACTATTCTACCCGGCTCCACTTAAAACGCAGTAATAGTAATATATCAAGGTTTGTATAAGAAGGCAGTTACTGTTTTTCTAAACATGTAACACTATTTCCGTAACAGTTTTTAGGACAGATATTTTTGAACATATTAGCTGCCCTATACATACAAAACATTTTAGCTGCCTTTTTCTCCAACTCGCGATTTCTTATTACTGCGTTTAAAGCGGAGCCAGCAGTGTCGATAGCACTCGCAACTCCTGCCGTGAATGTCGTAAAAGGCGACTAAGAAACTGTAAACCAGCGGGAAGGGCAGCAGCGTCACTTCTGTGGAATAGTAGAAATACTGCGCTCACCACCCTGACTGCGAAGCATTGTGAGCACCAGCGAATTCCCACAAAATGACAACACAATTGTAGAAATCTATGGTTCTATCTATAGGTCTTTGTTCAACAGTGGAGGTATAAATAGCTGATATGACGCCTTTGTTCAGCTGTGGACGTCCTTTGTTTGATATGATGAGGTAATATTTCAATGGATCTTGCAGGCAAAGCCCGGTTTGACATATTTGTAGGGTCAAGAGTCGTTGGCCAACATCCTTTCTAAATCTTCATTTATCAGCAAAGAGGACGGAAAGAGATTCCGCCAAATGGGTCCATATATCATACACTCGTAGACATAAAACCATTAATCATGTATCGTTAGTGTTAGTATCTTATCAAATGTTTGTTGTGGCTGTAGGCATATATTAATGAGTAAGATAATAGTTTCACGTATTAATCCCTGCACGCGAATTTGCCAGTGAATTGTTCAATGTGACTTGCTTTCTATCTCGATATATCGTTTCCTTCAACTAAGTCCGACAATCGATTCAGCGGAACAATCGAATCAATAGATTTATTTTAGTAGGAATAGCCTATCGCTTACTCCTACAAGAATCTGCCTATCCTTAGTTATTCCATTACAGTGTGTAAATAAATAAATGGATTTGAATTTGAAATTATTCTTAAAAAAATGTCGAAACGAACCTCTTTACGCGTTGCATGAAAATCGACTTTATAAAAGCTAAATATTTTAATACGAATGTAATTTTTACCCGACTGCCCCAAAACGTTTTTACGAGTGTATGTATGTCTATGTCTACTGCACGCTATGTAGCCTAAACAGCGTAATCACATGAGCAATCGTTAGATTCGTCTTAAATTATTGTAGGAGTGACATAGGATACAATATTTAGATGTGGCGAATGTTATTTTTTACGCAATTAAGATTTTTATTTTGTACCATCGTGTACATAATGTACAGAAGATAATAATTTAGACATTTTTACACATCATCACCATATTAGCCACAAGACGTTCACTGCTGAACAAAGGCATGCCCCTAAAACGACCGGTCACATGGTCGTCATTTTGGGGGCAATTTACTCACTCACCACGCATGGCAGGCGGGTTGGTGAGCGCAGAATAGCTGCTTTGCCCACAGAGAGGCCGCTGCTACCCACCTCTATGGTATCAAATCCCTTAGTCGCTAGGACATCCTCGGACGGGAGATGCGAATAGTGCTACATTCTTAATCCGGACACCACACGGATTGCATTTCACAAATTCAATAATAACCACTGTGGTGATAATTGGGAGGCCCATATTCAGCACTTGACGTTTACGGGCCGATGTGTACAACTACAACCTAAGGAATTATTTAATAGAAAGTAGCTAACCGATTGGTCACATCGCGGCGTCGATCCTCGCACGGAAAAAATATTTGTATAACCTACAGATAATTGTTCCGGGTCTAAATGTTTGTACATTTAATATCGTACCCACGATATTGTGGAACTCAGTGTGCAGTGTGAACACTTATATATAACAAACTAGCTGGGACCCGCGGTATCACCCGCCGTTTAATTTAAAAGAGATTAGATTATTTATAAATAATTTAGAGTAGATACTTCGGCATTGACACTTGACATAGAGTATATATGTTGGATTTCATGGGATTTAATTTATTTGCGCGGATCCTTATTATTTTTCTGAAATAAAAGTAGCCTAAGTTATTCCGTATAACATCATCTATCTGCCAGTGAAAGTCCAGTAGAAATCGGTCCAGCCATTTCGGAGATTAGCGGAAACAAACAGACAGACTAAAAAGTAAAAAATTGTTTTTTTGTTGTATGTACCGTATATAATATACACATATGGTACATATGCATCTAGTAAAAAGCTGTTATTTTGACATTACTAACAGACACTTTAATTTTATTTATTTGCATAGATAAAATTAAACATAACGTAGTTAGCATCTACAAAAACATATCTATTTAAAATCAAAAAAAGAATTGTAAATCATTCCACGAAAAACATTATATTTTACAGCAAAGCAAGCCTTCCTTGATTTTTATGGGTACTTATTTTAACGCGGGCAAAACCGCAAGCCAATGATAGTGCATCAACAAATGACAAAGCCGACAAGTGCTAATTAAGTACGTCACGGGAGTGTCATAATATACCTATATGATTGGATGATTCAGACGTGACTCAAGCGCTGAGCGTTTAGATAGGGCAGACTAACTACTGTTTATTTACGATGACCGAGGATTACACAGGATGCAGTGAGGAGAGAGGGGAGGGAGAGAGGGGCACAAGCCATGTTAAGTGTAATACACCACAATGAAGAGTTGCTGTAAAAAGGTTGTTTAAATGAGGTAGTGTTTTTCATGAATTTGTTTCTTATTTTCTTTGAATCGGAGGGTATATTCTCGTACTTAATTTGTTGTTAGTTTAAGTTTAAATTAATTCAAAAATTGGTATTCAGCTCCTCGTTCAGTCCAGCTCCAATATCTTGTCTTATTTCAATTATGTGTAGATATTTAAGGACGAGAATACCAATTATGTTCCGTAATCTCGTCCTCATTTAGTACTATGTAGTTTGCACCTTGCACAACTCACTGCATCACAATTTTAAAGATGAACACTTTCATCAAAAATTTTAATATAGTCTGTGGTTCCTACGCGCTCTTTCGCTATCTGTAATGTACATGTCATTGTACTTTTTTGTGCTACTCGCTGTATACGCAACTCAAGAAAATCTTCCAATTATCCTCCTTTTTCTTCAAAAATGGGGAAACACTGGCAAAGGAGTAAGGATGAGGCAATAGAAAAGCTAAATAATCGATTGTGGGAGCCCAAAAAAAGTGGGAGTCTACACGACCGTATCGGTAAGTTACTAACTACATGTTTCACAGGAGATGGATCCGCAGTGTCGCAGCAATATACACTATATGCACGTAAATCTAAACGACACCACCAATAGAGCTTTCACGAGAGGTCAGCCGGTGGGGGTTATTCGTTTACAAAAAAGAAGACAGGTCAACGGTGACAAGTTTATAGTGCCTTATTTTAAAAATAAACGACACCACCAATAGAGCTTTCACGAGAGGTCAGCCGGTGGGGGTTATTCGTTTACAAGGAAGAGCACAGGTCAACAGTGCCTTAATTTAAAAATAAACGACACCACCAATAGAGCTTTCACGAGAGGTCAGCCGGTGGGGGTTATTCGTTTACAAGGAAGAGCACAGGTCAACAGTGCCTTAATTTAAAAATAAACGACACCACCAATAGAGCTTTCACGAGAGGTCAGCCGGTGGGGGTTATTCGTTTACAAGGAAGAGCACAGGTCAATAGTGCCTTAATTTAAAAATAAACGACACCACCAATAGAGCTTTCACGAGAGGTAAGCCGGTGCAGTATTCGTTTACAAGCGAAGAACGAGAGAGCTTCCACGAGAGGCTAGCCAGTTAAGTATCTTTTATTAGCAAGATAAAACGCTGTTTGATGCATCCTTAGAGCTTTCACGAGGGGTTAGCCTTGGATTTGCAGTCAGGAGCTTAGATGATTACGAAGACCTCTTCAGTCGAAGCCGAGGTAGTCTACCACACGGACAAGGACAATGTTTTTCATTACTATTACATCATTCAGCGGAGCTGATGCAGTCAAGCTCTAATGAACCAGGTGCAAACACGTTTCCGTCACCTATCATAAGTGGCTACAAATATAGTGTCTCACCTAGTGATGAAATCAGATTAAAGAAAGGAGGGGGGCAGGCTTGCAAAAATAGTGCTCACCTCTGAGATAATTCAGTAGGAATAACACGCAATATACAAAAAAAAAAAAAAAACGACTAATCATGCAGAATGGCCTTAAGAAACTAGATTCACTATAATCAAGAAACATGGCCCTATAAATAAAGCATACAAGCATTTATGCAAAAGTCAAATCAATGCTATTATGAGACACTTAGTACTATCTCAACCCTTGAAAAGATTTTCAACAACATGATTGTAAACAATGAGATGAAAATCACATTTCGGAATCAGTGATTCAACTGGATTGCTATGCAACTTATTGTATGAAGTTATAGCCTGCACATCATTGATAAATTGATATCAGAGAAGCCTGCAATCTCATAATACCTGTTTGGGGACAAACTATAGGATAAAGTAAATACCATTAAAGCTGTTCAAAATCTGGGTGAGAATGAAAGAATACTCCCAGTGAAGGTAAGTACCTATCAGAATCCCCTAAAACTTGAAACTAAAAGGGGAAGCACAACAACTATAAATGTCTTTCCAAGCGGGCAAAACCATGTCGAGTCCAACAACATACTATGTGAATAAATTGTTGGTGTTTTTCGTGATATTCTGGCGGAGACACCACTATCCCTGTTGCTGAGGCCCTAACCTGGATCCTGATCAATGATGAATAAGGTACATACCAATCAACTGAAATACTTTTCCTACTACTGCGATACTAGGTATCACTAAAAGTCATACCATACACAAATGGTTAAAAGGTTATACTATACCTTTCACTAATGTTCCTGTACAAACTACTGCTCCATTAAATAACCAGGTTACTCAGAAACTGAGTAAATTTTTATCAAAATGAGAAAATATTTTAAAAGTTGTTGCAACAAATTTTTTGTATGATTTAAAAAAATGCATATTGTACTGTCAATAAGGGAATCTGATAGGAAACACTCATGTTCCCTATTTCCAGATTATTTGTATGAATTTACATGCCATCCCTTCAGGCTTAGTACAGCACCATATGATTTTACCTAGATCATGAAACCGCTAATTTTTACATGAGATCATTGCATCGGTTATTAATAATAATTCTTGTCTTACTGACTCCTATGAAAAGTGTAAACTAAATGTGTTTACCAACTAAAATTTCTTAGAAAATCTTGGTGTTTTCATATCAAAGAAAATATGCCTAAATGCTAAACAAAAATAGCAGAATTTGGGACCCATATTAGATTCCATGCAATTTTTTCTATCTTGCTCTCCCAGAAGAAGATAATATTTTATTTCTAAATTCTAGAGAAACCATAAACGGGTGCAAAATAATAATTATCTCAACCATAAAATGTCCTTGTTTCAACATAGCTTAACATTGTGCATGGCCCAGCTATAGAATACATTTGACTTTATACCTACCAATGTCATGGAAAAATCTTACAACAGTAGCCCTGAAAAAGTAATAGTGCAATCTTATGTATATAGGATACATTTGCACATACTTAAATGTTGGCCTCCTATATTGAAAGGAATTAAAACTAAATGAATTAACCTACACTTATATGCACAGAAACCAGTTGCTTCTGAAATAAAACAAGGTAATAAATATTTCACTTGGAATAGATAAGAACCATAACCTATATTAATAAGATATGGGCACACACTTCAATGGCAAAGAAGCTGTGGTGGTTTTGTAGTGGTTTGGAACAGGCATGTTCGACAGCACACCTGCGCACTTAATAATGTATATTGTAGCTTTCATTTCATTTTATGCACTGTCTAATATGTTCTTTGCCGAATAAATGTTTTCTATTTCTATTCTATATTATATGTGTAGAATGCCATTGCTAATAAAAAATGAAGGTGTTTCAGTCGGAAATTGAAATGGAACTATGTGGCCGTAGCCTTTGAACCACTTATAGCTAATCTTGGTGAACGATAGAATCATGTTTGCAAATGGATGTATTGCTAATTGCATCAACTATGTATCATGGGTTCCTGACCTAGATACACCATAGATGCCTCTACTCTTGAATGGCATGGGACATTCTTCTGTGTTCCCTCCATTTGCACTCATAGTAGATTTTTATTTTTTCGGAAAATAAAAACAGAGCATTGTAATTATATATATATGGGTGTATAGTAAGATATATATGTATATATATACATATATATCTATAATAAAAACTAAAAGATGTGTATATACATATATTATTCTGCGACCTAGTAAATATAAAAAAAAAAAAAAAAAAAAAAAAAAAAAAAAAAAGATGTCTATATACATACAATATACTGCGACCTAGTCGTGACTTACTGTCGTATCCTTCCAGGGAATCACAATCCTTTACACAGGATTCTAACACTGATTGCCACCACATTTTCAGGAGAGCGCGTTTCTAAGAAGTATACCATCCTCTTCAATGGACAAAATGTTAGCTTCGTTATGGAACAAAACAGGATGGCAATATTAATCTGCAATAATCAGTGAATCCCCAACTGTAAAAGTTATGATGTGCATCCCCTGGTTATATTATTCTTAGCATCTAAGTTTAATTAATAATTAAAGTTTTTCCTATAGCTCACTCAACACTGAGGTTAACAATTTTTATTTTCATTTTTCTCTTCCTACTCTTAGGATCGCACTTGAGTAGAGATGAGAGAAGAACAAAGTTCTTTAAGCAAATATTTAAAGGTAGGGCAACAAACCCTAAGTATTATGTTGTATGTGACTTTAACATTAAGAATAATTATTGTTGAATATGTTTCCCAATGAAAGCCTGTGTGGAATTACCCAAACACAGGATCAAACCTTGTTGCTGATTCTATAGATAAAATTACCGTTAAAGTAGATAATATCAACATAAAAATTACAAAATGGTTAAAACATCTAGCTTTTGTTGATCTTAACCTTTTTAATACTAGCATTTCTTACCAAGTATTTTAAAGATAATTGCCATTAATATTTGTCCTGCAACAACCTTACTTTGTTATTTAGATGTTAATAAAATAAAGGACGAACTGTAATACATAATTATTACATTAAGGAAGCCTTATTACGGCGCCTCCACCGCATCTATTAAGCAGATGGTTGAAGTAAGTTTTTAACTAATAATGGATTGGATACTAGTAAATCTACAGCATACTACACAAAAACAAGAAACGCCTCAAATTGGCTTGGTTTTGCAAGAGGCCAAATGTTTATTTATGATCCCAATGGCTCAAGCTATGTGTTCTATATGGATATTTCTTAAATAAATAATAAACACAAACTAAAATAAGAACCAACTTATGTGATGAATAGGTATTATAAGTACACCATATAATCATATACATTAGAAATGCAAAGAATTGCACTTTTGGGAGTACGGCAGTGCTTCCGCCAAGTTTATTTTTATATGAATAATGCGAAACGTATTTTTTTATACCTGTTCATCTACTATAAGTCTTAGAGGACACAAGACTGAGGTTCATAAATAATTGTAATAATGTTTATTAACGAATAAACAAGGTTGATTATTAACACAACTTTCTTCTTTGAACATCTACATAGTACTAAATGAGGACGAGATTACGGAACATAATTACAAAGATCGGACTAACTTACCTAGTGACGTCCGATCCTCAATTATGTGAAGTAATCTCGTCCTCATCGAGTCCCAACCCATCCCAAATAAATCTAGAATTCTATAAAATTGCAATCTAGATCCCTGCTGAAAGTTGTGTTCTTATGCTTTGAATTAATGACATGTACATTACAGATAGCGAAAGAGCGCGTAGGAACCACAGACTATATTAAAATTTTTGATGAAAGTGTTCATCTTTAAAATTGTGATGCAGTGAGTTGTGCAAGGTGCAAACTACATAGTACTAAATGAGGACGAGATTACTTCACATAATTGAGGATCGGACGTCACTAGGTAAGTTAGTCCGATCTTTGTAATTATATTACCTGTGTCAACTCGGAATGGTGGCAGAATACCGTTTTGGTTTCCATCAAATTTCGATCCATTTTCGATCTCATTACGATATATTATGCTCACATTTGACGTTGTTTGTTAGTTTAAGAGTACCATTTGTGACTTTTACGATATCGAGACTAAATCGGACCTAAATTTTGAAGAAAAAAATAGAACAATTAAAAACTCCACGTTAAAAAAGCGGAAAAAAATGGTTTGACTTTCGAAGGTCACCAAGTTCAACAGCCATTCTCTTCCGTATATTCGATTACCCACAGTCTGTGTTTTTTGGAAAATTCCGATGTTCAGGTGCATCTAACTTACTTGGGAACCGAGAATTTTAATTGACAGAAAGTACTTACAAGCATTTGAGTACCGGATGGGATGGACTAGATCCCGCTTACTATATCGCCTCTTATGAGCCGGTGCCAGGTCTTATCGCAATGAAGCGCAGTGTTCTCCTTCTGCGAGAGCGTCATGCTGCAGAAGGAGGCTGCAGAGCGGGATCGGGAGAGGGTCGATCCAGATCCATTCTACAGGTCCATTACGGCTGAGCCCCCTGCCGTCCCTTAACAGCAGGGGGTATCGGGGGTCGCGGGTACGCAGATTGGGGAGTCTGCGTGCTCATACCAAGCAACCCATGGGAAGACAGTGGCGCGCACGTGGTTACGTGATACTATATGCCGTGTGCGCAGCACAGCGCACAGCAAGGCTTGGGTATCCTTTACAGTCCTCCCCGAAAAGTGCATGGGGGTGAACTTTTTTACAGTCGCCTTCTCTATGCTAGAGGGATTGAACGCTTTACAGTCATCCTCTCCAAGATGTGCCTAAAGATGTGGCACCATGGGCGACTATAGTGTGATCTTACGAGGACCTAGAGCTCCCCTTCGGTACCGAAGATAACCGCTCCCATGGTTTTAGCCGGTAGGAGGCCCACATGCCCCTTCGCCCTTCCCCGGGGCTACGGAAGTTCATGAAAAATTTCCACTGGGCACCAATAAAAAAAGGTACCGCTGCGGTGACAGGTATTCTATAGCCAAACAGTAGTGTTTAAACTTTAAACATTACTGCGTTCCGGTTTGAAGGGCACTGTAGCTAGTGAAATTACTGGGCATAAGATACTAAATATCTAATATCTCCAGGTAACGAGCGTAGTGTGGTGCCACGCAGGATAGCCCTGCGTATTATACAATTGTTAAGCGCAAACATGACGCTTACAATACACGAATGGCTAGCTTGTCTCATTATCGGATAATATAATCAAAAGCCTCAAAATGAGATTGTTTTAACAGGCTTTTATTGAACTTGCAATGTATGTTAGTTTGTTTAGGTCAAAGCCAAATTTGAACCACTTCCTCTGAAGGACTATGAAATTTTGCATGCTTCTTCAGTTCTGCTGATAATACACTAAAATTAAAGTTTTTTTTTTTCAAACTTTTCCCAACTCTAGGATTTCTCCTGTGTCGTAGGTTTCGTTTACAGACATGAATTCCACATACAATACACCCAGACCCGGAACAACTACCTGCAGACCATACAAATATATGTTCCGTGCGGGAATCGAAACCACAACCCGGAGCGACAGCAGCCGATTGTATCAGCCACTGCACCAACCGTGCCGACGAGCCTGATGCTGCAGCCAGGATTGTCTCCTCATGAGGGCACTCCTCAGCGGTAAGTAGCACGGACATGAAACTGCATATACGTTTAATTTTGATAGCTAAACATGATCTCTACCATGAACTCTTGCTGCAGCCAGAATTGTCTCCTCATGAGGACACTCCTCAACGGTTAGTAGCATGCATATGAAAATACAAGTTTGTTCAGTTCTAACGACAATACACTAAAATGAAAGAAATAACCTGATGCTGTTCAATATAATGATGCACGACATTAGAAGCTTGTTTTATAAAAATAAAAAATACGATTAATTCTACTAAAGAGGGCCAAAAGCGGCAAACCCATGAGCTCATTTACATGTCCTGTAGTGAGTTTGGGGTTGTCATAACTCTGTTTCCAGCCGTGTAGAAACCACATCAGTAATAATTAGATCGTCAATGTACTAGTGAGAATTCGCAATGACCACTATCCATGCGTCTGGATTCCGTGTGGTATCCGGATTACGAATATATCACCACTCCATCTTCTCCCGCAGATGGCGTAAAAGGCGACTAAGAGACACTAAACCACAGGGATGGGCAGTAGCATCTCTTCTGGAACAAAAGCTATCCTGCGCATACCAACCCACCTCTGGGCTCACCTACCCGCCTGCCAAGTGTGATGAGTACTGGCAAATTCGCTCGGCATGTAACCGTTCGTTTATGTGGAAGGCCTTTGTCCAGCAGTGTATGTCTTTTGGCTGATATGACGATGATGACTACCCACGCTTCTAATCGATTTTGAGAACGTTCACAATGTAAATGCCTCGTTAAACTTATTTCAGTAAACGCCATTTTCGTCGTAAGTACGCCGCGCACAGTGCTTGTTTATATTTCGATGCCCCAATTCGTGAGCGGCACCAAACATATGACTTTGTTACAAAAATGTTTGTAACTACATTGGCAACGATGTACTCGTAGATAGAACTACTTAATACCTATTGTGTAAGCATAAAGTTCATGTGGCTCTCGGTAAAGAATAGACTATAACACTCGAGTTTTTAAAAGTTTTTGAATCCCAATGGAAATTAGTCTAATGAACTTCCGCCGCCCCAGGGAAGGGCGACGGCATGGGGCTAAAATCATATTTGGCACCAAAGGGGGCTCCAGGTCCTCCCATGATCACACTAGAGCCACCCACTGGTGCCACGCCTATAGGCACATCTCTGGGAGACCCTGACTCCTCTCCACTATGTGTCGTAAAAGGCAACTAGGGGGTCCATATCAAGAGGGTAGGTAGCAGCTTCCTCCCGTGTGCTAATAACAACATACGGCGGTCACCAATCCGCCTGCCAAGCGTAGTGATTTTGGCAAAGCCCCCCAATAAGCACACAAAACACTCAGACCGGTCGTTGTGGCGATCTTTGGGAAGACCTGTGTTCAGCAGCGGTCTTTATTCGGCCGACTTGATGAATAAGACAAATACGATAGTTTTATTGCGGTATTGATTAGGTATAAATTAGTTGCGTCGCGGACAGTCGCGGGTACTAGCTATATATACGGCACGGTTGGTGTAGTGGCTGATACAGTCGGCTGCTGCGCACCGGGTCGTGGGTTCGATTCCCGCAGGGAACAAATACTTGTATGATCTGCAGATAATTGTTCCGGGTCTGGGTGTATTGTGTGTGGAATTCATGTCTATAAACGCACCCACGACACAGGAGAAATCCTAGTGTGGGGCAATGATTTTCAAAAAAACAAAATAATAAAAATAAAAAATTGACCGGTCATAGGGTTTATTGCGATAATCACCACGCTTGGCAGGTGGATTGGTAATCATAATACATTGTTATTAGCAATCGGGAGGATGGTGCTGACCATCCTCCTTGATATCAACCCTTAGTCGCCTTTTATGATACCCATGGGGGACAGGGGTGGTCTATTCTTTGCTGGGAATCACGCGGAATCCGCTCGCTCATGTCTCATATCCCCTGTAACAACCTTAGAAAAATCAGCAAGGCACCATATCATTCAACGCTTGCAACACGCTCATAGTTAGAATAAAATAATACAATCTGTATTTCTTTCATTACCAGTTCAGCATTGAGACATTATACACGGTACTAAACGAAAATACACCTTCATCACTAAGACATACGGCTCTAAACCTAGAAGATTGTTAATATTAAGTGTTATTAATAGAGCACTGAATGTACTGCTTGAGTTTAAGAGTATAGAGTGATTTAGAAGTGCAGATTAGGGATGTTACGAAGCTTTGACTCCAAATCCGATGTGTCGAATGGAGAAATCTTATACTATCGAAGGTTTAACGGAACACAAGGGTCTGCTGACGACCAGCCAAGAGTCAAGGGACACGAGAGTTGCGACAAATTCCAATTGCGACTGTTTTGTTTGTCTATACAAATAAATAAAATTGAAGTGTCTGTTTGTAATGTCAAAATAACCGCTTTTTACTAAATGCATATATAAACGGTACCTATAACAAAAAAACTATTTTTAATTTTTTTGTCTGTCTGTTTGTTCCGGGAAATCTCCGAAACGGCTGGACCGATTTTGACGGGACTTTCACTGGCAGATAGCTGATGTTATAAAGAATAACTTAGGCTACTTTTATTTTATAAAAATAATTAGGGTTTCGCGCAAACAAAATAAAACCCTTGAAATCCAATATATATATTCTATGTCAAGTGTCATGTCGAAGTACTCTAAATTTCTTTTAAATTAAACGCGGGTGAGACCGCGGGTCCCAGCTAGTATACAATATAAAGCACCGGTTAAAATGAGTAAGAGACGGTAAATATGAAAACCAATGTGGCGTGGCGGTGCGAAATAATTTGGGGATAAAAAATTGGATCTTTAATTTGTTTAACATATACTAACCGTAAGTTTTGTTTTTTGACTACTTAATATCACTATATTTACTTATTTTCGACGTATTTATTATTTCCTAAAAACTTCCATTAGATTTTGTAACCTTCGACTCCCGACTCAGATTCACCTCCGGCTCCGCGGAGGTCATCATGAGGCCTCAACTCCGCCTTCGATAAAACGACCTCCGTAACATCCCTTTCTTTATTTATTCTTTATTTGGCCCAGTGGAAATTCGTCATGAACTTCCTCCGGCCTGCGGAAGGGCGAAGGGATATTCCGGGCTCCTACCGGTTAAAACCTGTGCAGGATAGCCACATCAACTGAACATAGTGACAGATATATAGTTATAGAACAATAATATCGAGTTAATACGCGACTTAAAGTGATAGTGAATCAACTACGTAAGATAAAAATACGACTTTGAGTTCTTGTTGTTTTTGCCCTAAATATTATGTTATCTTGTTAATTATAGTCAGAACATTAATTTAAAAATATTTACAGATCTGTCACTTTTATAGAATAATAATTATAGTTGATTTACTGTGTAACAATGTGTAATTTGCGTATATTTTTATAGTTTTAGGCCATTATTTTTTACGCATTTTATGTTTATATTTGTTTTATAGTTTGAGCATATAGTCAATCGTGTTCTGTACATGGATATGTAAATAGGTTAGGAACTTTTTACTGTATAAATACGACCATTTGTGTTGATCACGCATAATGAAAATTAATGTGAATTGAACACGGAATCGGGACTAGAAATTGCGGCTCTAGTGACGGTAAAGTTTCGAGGTAGCTTAGCGACCGCGATTTTTTGGTCAGACACGTTATATTTTCTACAAATCTACTATTACTACTTACTTGCAAAAGTAAAAGATAATAATTGTGAACAGTTGAACATGAACATTAAGAACAAGAAAATGTCAGGCTCCGACGAGCGGCAGGATGAAACTGCATCTTCAGGCGGTGACTCTCTTTCTCAAGTGTGCGCCGCCGAGCCAGCTTGTCGAACACCCCAGGAGGCGCGCTTTCACCGCTCTGGCGGAGGGAACGTGTCTGATCATAAAACTACGCATCCGTCTCCGCCAGGAGCCGACTCGTAGGATACTGTATACTCGTGCAATCCGTATAGCCACTCTGCGCTGCAGACCGTGAAGTGAGAAGGCAGCGCTAGACGCCTGACAGTCAAGCTGACCATACAAGCGCCTCGTAGAGGACCACGGACCGCACGACCCTCCCGTAGACACGGCGAACTTCCTCACACGGTCCCCGAGATTGGGTAGCAGCCGGTGTAATGCATCAATGCACCTCGCCTCGGGGGACGAGGCGTGTGAAGTGCTCTTCGAAGCCCGTCCGTAACATGCCTAGTGCAAATCCTAAATGTTTTGACACAGGAACCCTGTGGAAATGTTATTAATCATAGACAACAATGGATTTGTAAGTGTAAGAGCGGAGACTGGTATTGATGAATCGATAATATTATTATATGATCTGTTAGGAAGCCCGTGTTTAGTAGTGCATATCTACGAACTTGTTTATGTTTTTTAAAGTTGCCCTACATTAGGATTCCTCTTGTGTCGAGGAAACAATTTACAGGCGTAAATTCGACATGCACAAACACCCAGACCTGAAACAACTACCAATACGACATAAATATTTATACATCGCATAACCTATTACAAAACCCTAGCCTAGGCAATTGATTGATATGGCCTTAAAATCATTTCAGATATGTTACACCGTGGTCACACGGGATATTAGCTAGCAACTGAGCCAATTATCTTCCTTCCCTCGTGACGGTACGAGCTGTATTTCATATGAAAATAGTTCTAGCCGTAGTCTAAAGATAAGACATCAGCAAGCTTGGTAAAAGGGGTCAGTCCAGTCCGCCCAGGGTGGTTCGGGCGTAATTAGGTATCGTCACTCGTGGAAGCTCTTTTCATGCAACTAAATTATAAAACTTAGTTTTGTTATCAAAGGTTGACTGGTAGAGAATGCCTCATGGCAGTAAGTCCACCTTGGTTGCCATCAATGTACATAGAAGTTTCATAAATAAATAAATAATAAAAGATTATTATTAAGCCACAGTCTGGTGAAAGACAAACTATACGAAGTTTGGAGGAACTAGGAGTGATGCTTCTCCATTGAAATGGAAAGCCTCCAGCCAGGCTCCGCCCTGAGGTATGCTTGGGGACGGACTGGCAGAAGCTTCAGACTCAATTATGACCCTAAATCTAATCACATTTGATAGTGGCTCAACGGCGTTTTTATGACATTTAATACATTGCAGACAGAACATTGCAAGCTAAAAAATAAAAAAATGTTACTAGCTTATGGGCCAGTTTAGACGATTTTACACTACGTTTTAAGTAATGATAAGCAATTTTTTTATCGGAAGAGTACTACAACTCGACCGATCTCTTTCTATTTATGGAGGAAAATCCTTCACCTTTAAAAACACAATATGCCGCTTACGATGATTTTCATAAAAAGGCTCGATAAATTAATCATTAAAAGTGGAGATCCGTGAATAACAAAAAAATGCCGATGTAGCTGAAAGGATTTTAAGCTAAATGGCAATGGGCGGGGAAAATACCTCGTAGAACTGATTGCGTTGCGTTGGAGACCACACACCAGAAAACGCTCTGTTGAAGGTTTGTGGGAGTCGTTGGTTGCGGGTGGCATGTAACCGGTCTTTGTGGAAATGTATGAGGGAGGCAATTCAATATGTTAATCAATCATCATTTCGGCCAAATAAAGTCCACTGCTGGACACAGGCCTCCCCCAAAGATCACTACAACGACCGATATGGGGGTTTTGTGTGCTCATTGGGGGGTTTTGCCATAATAGCCACGCTTGGCAGGCGGGGTGGCGATCGCAGTTGAGTTGTTAATGTACTCGAAGGACGCTGCTGCCCATCCACCAGCTAATCCCATAGTCGCCTTTTACGACACCCAAGGGATGAGATGGGTTGGTGCTATTCGTAGCCGGCACCACACAGCAATGTTAATCATATCATGAGTTTTAGCGGATTTAGCTGCACATCCATCTAGTTTAGAGTCCCTTTTACGACATCCACGCGAGGAGAAGAGTGGTGATATATTCTTAATACGTACACCATACGTAACTAATAATTGTATAATATTGTTGTTACAAATAAAATTACAAATAAAAATAAATTCCGTGTGGTGTCCGGATGTTCCGTGTGGTGTCCGGATGTTCCGTGTGGTGTCCGGATGTTCCGTGTGGTGTCCGGATTAAGAATATAGCACCACTCCATCTCCTCCCGTGGATGTCGTAAAAGGCGACTAAGGGAATCTAAACCAGAGGGATGGGCAGCAGCGTCCCTTCTGTGAAACGGTAGCCATACTGCGCTCACCAACCCGCCTGCCAAGCGTGGTGAGTATTGGCAAATACCCCCCAAAATGATGACACAGTTGTGAAAATCTATGGGGGAGGCCTTTGTTCAGCAGTGGACGTATAAATGGCCGTTATGATGATGATGAAATAAAAATAAACTGTTATATATTTTTTTCGCGAAACCTAATCGCGAGACGTCATCCGTTAAAGTATGTTATTGTAATATTTTTATGCTAAATATTATTATTTTTTCATAGTATCCGAAGGACCTATTAATTTGATACACCTTAGGAGAGCCCTGTCCAGCACTGGACTACGTTAGGTCTAGTTGATTAATAGGTCAATATTAGATACTTATAATTTGATAATTATACTCCATGCTTATGCTCACCTTCAAACATTTTAGACAGAAGGTATGCTGGCACGGCAGGACACGCGACGAGGTGTCGAGTCGCTCCAGACAAACGGAGCACTCGAGCAGGTCGTTGAGTAGACCTTCATCCATGCCGGTCGGGGCACTGGAAACAAAACATCATACTATCATTGCAGATTGTCACATAATTTCCATTTCTATAGGTTATTCTGGATTTAAATACACACAACAGATTAATTTTCACTTTTCCACCTGCGAAATTATGAGTTATGCTGACGTTACATAGCACATAACTGGCGTGTTATCGAGGTTGGAGTCTGATGCGAACTTACAAACTTAATATTATAGGGCAGTATAAACACGTCTATACATCAGTTCGTAAACGAACATGATCCAATGAGCGGTCAAAGGGGATATTGACACAAGCACCACGGTTAGCAGGCAGATTAGTGATTGTAATATGTTGTTCCTCCCGTGTGGTGCCGGCTCAGAATGCCACCATCCCATCTCCTCCCATGGGTGTCGTAAAAGTCGACTAAAGTACAAAAAGACATTAAGTGTCTTAAGAAACCATTGTATTGAATGTTATAGAATCCACTTAATGACATCTGTAATACAGACACAACGACATATGTATGTGCCAACCAGAGAATATTTTTGATATTCTGTAAGTAAATTTCATGTGGTATGTGAAAGAAAATTTATAAAAAATAATTCATTTTGGCAATACTAGTAATTGATTATATATAAGTAAGACCAAAGTGTTGTGGTGCCAGGATTAAGAATATAACAGTCCATTGCGCCCCGTGGATGTCGTAAAAGGCGATTTAAGGTCTCTGAACCAGAGGGGGGTATCAGCATCCCTTCTGTGAAACAGTAGCCATACTGCGCTATCCAACCCGCCTGCCAAGCGTGGCGATTATGGCAAAACCCCCCAAACTAGCACTGGCCATTGTGGTGATCTTTTGGGCAGGCCTATGTCCCTGGATGTTTTTCAGCTTAAATTTTGACAATGAGAATTTTACCAATTAGTCTGGTGATGTTAAGTCATTGTCTTAATTTAAAATTAAGACATCTCCAATTAAGACCAGTATGAATGCACTGGGCGGAGATTGGTAACTTCTTTTGTTATTTTCCTAACAATGGTATGTTTCCTTGAAACAGCACACCTGTTGAATTTTACACACTACATTCAATGGATTTAAGAGGAGACACTTTGTTGTTTCCTTGATATTTCTTTTAAACCTATCCATCATGATAGACCGTTATGTATGTCCACATTTGTTATACTATCAGCACAAGTGACATTTTAGGATGCAGTACATATTTTTAGATAGGTATTTATGATTATATTCTGTTTGACTGATAATAGTTATATATGAAGTCCACACAACTATTATCAGTATAGTTAGGTGACATATTTGACATTCTGGATGCAGCGGCCATTGCCTCTGCGAACCAATAAAACTACTTAGCTTATTCTCAGAAGTTTGGCTATTTTGGCAGTGTCTAGCATTTCTACAGCCAGAGGATTGTCTCATCCACATTTGCTGTATTAGAAATATAGTTTTGTATCACAGTAAGGGTCAATACCTCATATGGTCATGGACCTCTTAATGGATGAAAATTAATAAGTTCTGTAAAACATTTAGAATTACTTATGACATAAAAGTGAGGAAATTACATGAAATCTGATATTATCTATTCTTTCAGCTGATGTTTAACAATTAGGTCTTACTGCACAGTTTTTTAAATATGAATATATTTGTGTAATGAACCATGTTGGCTATTGTGCCACTATTATAGCAATTTGAATACAATTAAAATTATTATAAGTTTTTAGAATAACATTGGTACTAGTAAGATATTGTTACATCAATAGGTATTTATTATATTTATTTCCTATAAAGGAGCTTAGCATAAAGTTTTAATTCATTCCAATATTAAATTTATTATTTGTAACACTTATGTATTATTCATCTCATGAGTACAAAGTTTGCATATTATTCTTTAATGTGGACACTATAGATAATCCAGAATATTACCCATAATTATAAAAGGCAGGCACTAAGTAATAAATTAACTAGTAATAAATTACTCACTTCTGATAGATTAGGTAAACTTTAAGCAATGCTGAGGGATTTGGTAAACCTTAACCAAACTATCAGCTTTAAGCAAAATGTTTTATCTAAATTATTTACAACAAAAGGCACAGTTAATAACAAATATTGAAAGCCACAGTATGATGAAATTGAAGAAAAAATCTCTATAAAATGTGCGAAACATTATAGTGCCAATGTTATCTTGAGTGATGAGAGATACAATGATAAATTGATACAATAGTATGATACTAGGTTTCCTAAATATCAAACAATTGGCAATATTCAACTAAAATGTGCTTTTGTTATGTTGCTGGACCTGCCCATGTATTTCTTTTGTAAGATGATTTCTTAGAATCTTCTTGACCATAGCACAATGATAGGTATGTTATTATTACTATCAAGTGTAATATCAAGCAAAGATATTGAAATTATTTCAGTAAACATTATTTTAGAAGACAAGCCACAAGACTTTTAGAGGTCTACATTCGCTACAAATATGTTGCTAAGTTGAGATTTTAAAATATCGTTTGAAATTTGTTAACTGGTGTTTGCATTCCATACAAGACACGGAAGTGTCAGGAAAACAAATTTATTTGATTATAAATAGCCCGACTAACACTATACCGAATAGAACATCGCTACAATGCAAGTTTTGCTTGGTATTTTTAGATCAACATGCACGTTCATGTGAGATTTACATAGATACCTCTAACGTTAAAACTCAAAACGTTGATGACTCACCGAATGTTTTAAATTCCAACGATGTTAGCGGGAACTCTGACCATTATTGCACGGCACAATGAAACAAATCCACGGGATACCACCCTAAACCTGTCACACAAATATTTTCGGCACTAAACTACTTAGAACGGCTCATAGTTCACACTGTGAAAGGATAACTACACCAATGAGTTAAAGGTCGGAGGGCAAAGTTTCTGCTGTGAGAAATATGCAGTTGTTCACATAAAAACTGATACAATTTTACGCACAAATGCCATTCTCGCCGTTTTTTCGTTCGACCGGACGACGAAGAAGCGGGGGCGAGAGCAAGCGACTATAAGGTGAGTTAAAATATATCGATATTTTTTCATGAAATAACCGATATTTACAGCAATATTTTTCATATCGATAACTGATCTTTTATGCGATTGTATTTGGGTATCAAAATCGATACTTTTTGAACACAGGTCAGTATCCAGCTTCATGCTTTGCATTTATTGGATGGACATATGTACTTTACATGAAGCTCTGTCTGAACCCGTCTTAAAAATGACAATTTGTATTCTGTTCTCTGCATATTTTTATGTAGGTATCTGTAATAGCGGCGGGTTTTCTCTGATGTTACGAGGTTCCCAAGTTTGTTTCTTTTTTAATTGGTTTATAAGCGTCAACTCTTTTGTGTTGAATATCTTTAAAAAAAAAGGAATCAATATTAACCTATCATTTGCAATTTGTGTGGTAAAACATATAAAACTTGCGGGAATACTACCAATTTGCCTACTCATCTCAAAATGAAGCATTATCATTATGTATAATTTGTAAAAATGCAAACAAAACTTTCTCTAACTTGTAATTGTCTCTAATTTACTTAAATATTTGTGTATATTTTGGTTCTACATAGATAATTACTAGCTATGGGCAAAAATAGCGATATATCAATAAATCTAAAAAAAATTCTCGATACATATCGATACTACTTGTAAGTATCGATTCGATCTAAAAAGATATATATTTTCATTTGCCCATCCCTAAGCGACTATCGGCGCTTGGGGCTTTCATCAGAATCTGTCAAAATCTACCAACTTTAGCTTTAAATTACACTGAACATAAATACATTAATAACAGTTCTTTAAATATCTCACAAACACATCAGGTTTTGGATATCAGTCATATCCACTTACCAGGTACATCGGGTTATACGATTACAACAATTACATGACCGAAAAATAGTAGAAACAATTAATTCTTACATGGTAACTTCACTCTATTTCTTTTTTTCACTAAAGAAGAAAAATGAAGAACGTAAATAATAATTTATTTTTATTTTGTATTAGGTTCTCCAGTTAATAAAATGCAACTAATAAAATGGGGTCTACAAAATCCGGTTGGCATTATGAACAAATATGCCACAACGCGCCGTACCGCCGCCGCCATAGCCGTCCCAGCCGCACAGTAGCGCACAGTGGTCAGTGGTTTAACGTTAGTTCTCTAGAAATGAATGTCGAAAAGTCAGAGGTGCGGTCTTGACTCGAACTCAGACTCTCCTGTATGGAAGGCAAACGTTCAACCACTATGCCATCACTGATATTGTTATACAGTATACATTTCGGCCGAATATAAAGTCCACTGCTGGACTCAGGCCTACCTCAAAGATCACCACAAAGACCATCATCGGTCATTGCCATAATCGCCAAGCAAGGCAGGCGGGTTGGCGATCGCAGTTGTTAATGTATTCGAAGGACGAAGCTATTCTATGCTATTCAAAGCCGTGTACACCAACCCATCTCATCCCGTGGGTGTCGTAAAAGGTGACTAAAGGATTAACTGGAGGGTAGGCAGCAGCGTCCTTCGTGTACAGTATTATTTTGCATAAAAGCGTGAAGATATTTCTCATACCTATTAGTAGTCAAGTTTTATTTGCCATACTTGATTTTATAAAGGGTGTCACTAGATGATTAAGATTTATTATATTTTTTAAATTGTATTGATTAAAATTCGTACGGTCGCGTTCATAAGTCTAGTAGCAATTTCACAAAGCGATAGACTGACATTTTGGTTTGTCTTACGGCCTTCTCTTAATTAGATACCCAACTAGCAAAAACGTCGTATAATTCCAGTCTTATACGACTTCACGTTATATAATAATTATATAGTGGTATGTAGCTAACTATTACGTTATATAGACGTTCATCTTACGTCATTTCAGCCGCGTGACTGTTATGTATATTATATAGGTTGAGTAAACGTTTTCACTACTAATTTATACGACGTCGTACAATTGTATAAGCTATGACGTATAAACGTTTCGCTTAAATAAAAGGTTTCTGTAAGACAACCGTTATCGTGTGCAAAATCTTAACGTTACTTTTGACGTGACAACGTCTTATAAATTGGTTTGCCGGGTGACACTTCAAGAAACTGCGTTACGCTCCGCTCACGTTATGCGCTCACAATGAGAGCGAGTGAGAGGCACGCGTCCCTTCCACTCGGGCATGGTTAGCCCGCCTAAGAGCGAGAGAGACAGACATAAAAAGTGAAAGGCACGCGTCCCTTCCACTCGAGCACAGTTAGCCCGCCTAAGAGCGAAAGAGACAGAGCGAGAGAGAGAGAGTGACCACTCAAAGTCGTTGTCACGTAAAACTTTCGCCCGTATACCGACTTTACAGGCAACCAATTTTTATATAATTAAAACGTTTGTGCATGACTAAAAACGTAAGAAAAATGAAAAAAAATCTGTAATAAGCATCTCAACACATATTTCGCAAATAAATTCATCTTTATCTATTCAATAACTTGCGCTTCGACCGCGACTTCGCTTAGAATTAAGAATTTCCCATACAAACATCAACACCCTATTTATCCTCTTTAGGGGCGGATTATTATGCCTATCTCCTTACCCAGGGTTCAAGCTATCTCACACAAAATGCATCAAAATCGGTTCAGTACTTTAGCCGTGACCACGTAACAAGCAGGCAGACAGAAACACTTTCGCATTTATAATGTTTAATATATTTCTGCCTAGCCTTATAGCCTAGTGGTTGAAAGCTTGCCTTCCACAGTGGAGGGTCTGTAATCGATCTCTGACTTTTCGGATTTATGAGTGGATTAGAATTTGATTATCACTTGCGTTAACGGTGAACGAAAATTTCTTGAGGAAACCTGCACACCTGAGAGGGCTCCAGTAATGTTCTCAATGGTGAGTGTAGTCTGCCAACCCACACTAGCCGCGCCAGCGTGGTGGCCTAAGGCGTAACCTTTCTCATCCTGAGAAAAGGCCCATGCCCACCAGTGGGACAGTAATAGGCAGTTTTTTTTAAATTAAAATCTAAATCGTTTACATATAGGTATATATTTTTAGTCTTATAGACTTTAGCGACATTTTCATATAGTTATCGTTTTAGTTAATACTATAAATTTATAATAAACTAGCTGCGACCCGCGGTTTCACCCGCGTTTAATTTAAAAGAAATTTAGAGTACTTCGACATAGACACTTGACATAGAATATATATGTTGGATTTCAAGGGTTTTATTATTTTCGCGCGGAACCCTAATTATTTTTCTAAAATAAAAGTAGCCTAAGTTATTCCTTATAACGTCAGCTATCTGCCAGTGAAAGTCCCGTGAAAATCGGTCAAGCCGTTTCGGAGATTACCCGGAACAAACAGACAGACAGACAGACAGACAAACCGACAGACAGACAAAAAATGTTAAAATTGTTTTTTTGTTACAGGTACCATATATAAGGTCTTATTTTAATAATCCACGATATTTTGCATGGTGCCTCAGTAAATGCTTAAGATGATGTACCGAACACAAAAAAGTCTCACGGTAAAAATCTATTTCTTTCTTTTGTGTGATGTCGCTACCGTGCGCCGTCTGTTTTGTTTAACGTTACAGACTATCTATATCAGTCAACCAGCCCCTCCGCCATTGTCTTACTAGAATGTGAATATTATCACAACTAAGAGAACTAGGATGTAACGAAATAAATGATTTAATAAAATAATTTTTTAAACAGCAAATTTACAAGTTTTTTTTATACCTACATTATCTTCATCGTTCACTATAGCGCCATGCAAAATATCGTGGACTATTAAATTAAGACCTTGTATACTTTCATATGCATTTAGTAAAAAGCTATTATTTTGACATTACAAACAGACACTTGAATTTTATTTATTTGTATAGATAATAATAGATGTATAGGCGCTCAGGCACAGCGCAAATACATTGGTTTTATGTATTGCGAGACGAGCTAAACTTGCTTACAAAATATATACTTAAATGATACGTATATTATGGATAGAGCACCGCATGGTGGTGTGTGTGGCACGCGCTCAAACTAAACTGGATTTGTTTAACAGATAATAGCTTGATGTGTAGCCGAGTAGTTGAGTCTAGACGAGAGTGAGACGGAACGACAAAATGTACTACACCCTCTCGCACGATTCGAAGCGTTCCACTTGTAATAGTTCAAAGTAGGAATGAGCCAAAAAACAATCGATATATCGTATCAATATTTAATATCATTATGGTATTGGATCGAGAAACAAGGATTGTTAATTTTTTATATATTGATATTTCTGCCCAAAGCGATATGGCAATAATATCTAAATGTATTCTCAAAATATAATTAATGCAAATTAATACTGATCAACGTTAATAAAAATTGAATTTGATACCTTTAATTTTCGATATATTTTAACCAAGCCTAGTTCAAAGTCCAAACAGTTAACAGTCTAGTAGGCATGGGTCGTACTCATAAAATCGAGTACCAGGGGTTTCAAGTACGTCCACCATAAGATACCAACGCCAAAAACCAGGGTTCGAAATACTTCCAAGTATTTTTTTTCTGCATAGAAAAGTGATCAGTAAATTCATAGCAATAAGGATCAAATTCACGAATGCAATAAATAAAATACTTCCATGCCTGGAATGTAAATATACTAACACAGGAAATTGATAGCCTATAATATAAATGAGGAGCACAATCGCGTTTACAAAAAATACTTGCAAGCTCTGAACGTATAAATACTTGCATAGGAAATTGATCCGAGCCCCTATTACAAAGAAGGAGCACAATCACTTTTACAAAAAATACGTCCATTACAAACTCACAATACTTTAAGTATTAGTAGTAGTATTTAGTTCCTCTCAGTTCCAGGCGACCACCAACTACGGACGAAGCGGGGCGAAGCCACATCGTAAGGTCACGCAAACGAGCGCCGGGCGTGTAGCAAATGAGTAGCCGAGTAAAATACTTTTAAGTCTTTCAAGTCTTATGAGTCGGCAACTCGTGTGCGTACTTGAAAGTAAATACCTGGTCGCGTAAATACGCACTTTGCCTAGAGTAGAGTCTAGCTTGATTCGTATCCGTGTGTATGCAGATGAGAGAATAGGTTTTAAGACGTCTTGGGAGAAACCTAGTCTTAAAACCTGTTGCAGTATATACGTCTCACTTCTATTCAGTTTCAGTAATCAGTAGTAAATTCTGTCACATATGCTGTGCTGTCAAAATATGTCAGACTTCTTGCGTAGACCAAGATTTTTATTTTTCTGAATTTCACAATAATGTCACGAGATAAAAGCGTGTGGTTTGCAGAAGAGATACTGTTAGATGCCAAATTAATTAATTTTCAATTGGAAACGGGAGAATGGGATGCTGTCGAGGAAATGTTACGAGCAGAGGCTCAACTTTCCCGAGATGCAGAGACCGGACGATTGCGACCGTAAGTAAATAGAACACGATAAAATAATAAATACCGTAGTTTATGTTAGCCAATAAGCATTTTGTACAATACATTTACCCTCTTCTCCTTCCCATTATATACAGCTATATACTCTCCGCGTGGTTGCGATCTCGCTGCTAATCACAACCACGCTAGCAATGTTTTTTTCGGTAATGTCTTGCCCTACCATTTTATTATTTTTAATATTAAATTTGTAAATCTTAGGATTTTCTTACAGCAGATAAGTGAAACTATTCGGTTCGAATGTAGCTTTACGTGTCGAACTAGTTTTATTGTTTGCAAGATATGGGACTTCATATGCGGATACGAATCGGATAGATTAGGTTAGAAGGGTTGTTCTACATAGTTTTATTTTTCTAAGTCCTCGCTCCACAGAGTCCCTAAGGCTATGCTCTGACCAACTATTCTTTCAATAATATTTAAACACTTAAATGGAGTATATCGCATATATTATAGGTTTTTGTTTTTCCTAATGTTTTGAACACTTTGCAGCATTCATGGTTGCAGGATGACAAAAATATGTATGTGATATAATCCATTTTTTATTATTATTATAAGGTATATAATAATAGCACAAATCTAAGAAATTACTATATTTTTTCTCTTTCTGTTGGTTATGTGCTGTAAAGATAAAATAATTTAAATATAACTTGCATTTCAGGAAAAAAGCATCAGAATATACTTTACGACTTATAGCAGAAGTTCTACACATAATGCGTCTTGATGTTGAACAAGGATCATACAACAGAAGCACTTTAGCTGTTGCTGAACAATGTCTAAGATTAGTTCGTTCTTGTGCTGCAGCTGGAACTAAGATGCAAACTTACATCTCTAAAGAACTCTCTATATTAGACTCAATGCTAATCTTAGCCACAGAATACCAACACCCAAGCGTAGACTTTGTTAATGAAGAGTTACAAAAAAAGTTTGAATCGTGCATGACTGTACTCATGCAAACCTTGGGTAACTTAGTTGTCAATAATCCTTTCAACCAAATAATGATTTGGAACAAATTTGATGCTATAATTTTAAACAGTTTTGTGGGAGCTAATGATAAAATTGCTACAGCAGGAGCCATGATTGTTTACAACATATTATTAGGCCAGCCAAATGTATTGCCGGATGATGTCACATTGTTGAACTCTCTAGCTTACATGTACAGTAATGGCAACACTGAATACCCACATTTAATTATAGAATACTTAATAGGTGTTGAAAATACTTATATAGAGAAGTTATATTCAAAATTGGAACCAGAATGTCGGATGCTTGTGCTAAACTTTGCATACAATATATTGATGTCAACGGAATCTCAAGATATTAATGTATCTGTAAACTTTGTCAAGTTCATGGCACATGAATTTAAGAGTAAATCAGATTGTATATTGAAGACAGTTGATAAGTATGTCAACTCTATTGAACCTCAGGAGGTGGTATTTTTACTGGAAATCATAGCCACTGCATCAAGTATGGATGCATATATGGATTGTTTACAAACTGATAGCTCGTTGTTTATTAACTGTGCATGTAAGTAACATCTATCTTTATTATAACAGCAAACAAAGAGAGACAAAAGTCCACAATTAATAAAAAAAAATGCAACATAATATATGAGTACTTCCATGTGGTGTCTGGATTAGGAATATAGTACTGCTCCATCTCCTCCCATGGATGTCGTAAAAGAAGACTAAGGTACTCTAAATCATAGGCAGCAGTATCCAATCTCTGGAACAGTAGCCATACTGCGCTCACTAACCTAACTGCTAAGCATGGTGAGTACTTGCATTCCAGTTCCCCCCAAAATGACACAGTGGAAATCTATGGGGAGGCCTTTGTTTAGCAGTGGACATCTTCTTGCTGATATGATGATGATGAATAAGTTCCTTAAAATTTCAGTCTGTAATACACAAAATTAAGTCTTTTGTGTAGGTAAATACTGTAACAATAATGCTATTTTTCAGTCAATCAACTATTTTTCAGTCAATCAACTACAAGCATTTCATTTTTCCCACATCATAATTAAGTTTATAAGCTTTGCCCAAAACCTTTGTGTTTAGATAAGATAAAGTTATAGATAAAAATATTTTTATTCATGTTAGACCATATGCAGGCCCTTTAGAATATTCAGGAATTTAGATGGATCATAAACTAAGATTAAAATGTATTGATTCCAGTTCTACTCCGCGCAATCCACAAGCTAGGCAGAGAAAGTAGTAACTTCTTTTCTTCTCTTAACAAGCTGTATGAAGCAACTGGCAAGACTCTAATAGATGACGAGAACTTACCTGTCAACATTCCTTGCGAGAGTGAGTTGCTTTTATGAATTGACAATTTGCTTCTCTGCATACATTTTTTTACAGAACACCCATGATTTGTGGCTTGATCTTTTTATCATTATCAACAACTCGTTTTGTAAAGTGAAAATCATCGTGGACACACTTCGCACGGTGGAGGCAGAAGGGTGCTACGAGCTGCCGCGTACGATGCTCCGATTGGCTGAAGAGTTTGGAGCGGGCAAATCGCAGCGCCGAACGCGTTTACCTTTAGAGTGTGAAAAAAAGACATGCTCGGCCCTTCTGTCGATCTTTACAACACCGAACAAAAGAAGAAATGGCCGTTCCTTTCGAGATCCACACAGCATGGTGAAACGTCGGTGTTCATTCAATTACAGACATTTCATTCTACCTTTGTAATTCGGTTTGTTTAATTATTCCCTCATTCGAGAAATACGCGTATTAGCACTCTATACCTTATGTTTGACACGCTCACCAGTTAGTTTCAGCTGTTTGTTATAGTATAGACGGTGTTTGTAGAGCCATATTTGCGATTACACGGTATATCGTTACCGGTTCAATCAATACAGCCATGAAGGCATTTAATTTGAGTGCCTATTTCACACATTTGTGTACTAATACGATAAAAAATCCTGTATACCTATATAATTATGAATTTTGTTACTGGACTTCACATAACCCGTGTTGAAAGGTTCATCGGGTTATGCATTGTCATACTCATCTTACAGCTGTAGCAGTCTGTCATTCTGCATTTACGAAGCAAATGTCTTCTAGAAATAAACACTAAAGTGCATTACAGCTACCGCTATCAGCTGGTTGAACAGGACACAGGTTAAACAAATTATGTGAATTCTTGTGTCAATAACTCAAACTGCCGGCGTAATATGTAATAAGCTTAGTGTTACACGATTTAAATCGATCGTTTGATTGTGAGCTTTCTACAATAAATGTTCGTGAATCATCATCAACAGTCGATGGACTTGTGCACCTTTCGATCAAAGTCAAATCCTTTTGTTGATATATGCTAGATGGCTCGGTTGGTACAGTAGCTCAGCGATTGGCTTGCTGCGCTGTCATAGGTTCTTGCGCGGCACCCTAATTATTTGTCTAAAATAAAGGTAGCCTTAGTTATTTCCTTATAATATCAGCTATCGGCCAGTAAGTCCCGTAGAAATCGGTCCAGCCGTTTCGGATATTAGACAGACAGACGAAAAAAATTTAGTACTTTTTGTTGTAGGTACACGTATATACTTTCATATGCATTTAGAAAAATAATGTTATTTTGATATTTTTATTTTTATAGATTATAGATGATAATGTTTTAAACTACGCCGAATGTCCGGTGGATGACTGGCACGGTGACATATAACTTCCCCTTGCGTCGCTGCTACTCGACATTGTAACTCCATTCACTCACTGCTCTGTTGTTTCTAATCAATTACAGTTCCTCTAACGAAAAACGATTCCGCCGACAACATGTTATCATGCAATGAAACGACTTCCGAATGTACCGAATCAGAGAGTAGTGAACAGTACTACGAATGTAACGAGAACCCCTCTTATATGGAAAAAATCGACGCCTTAGACAACATGCAACCTCTAAAATGTGCCGACACCTTCCCCGACGTCAAAAATGCAAGAAGCAACTCAAATGCCAACGTTAAAATCGATGTAGACATGTCAAAAGTCGCGTATAAAAGAAGCAGTTCTGTCCCGAAAACGGACGACCGCGTGCATTTGCCGATGAGGAGGATAAGTTTAGAACATAAAATTGATATAGGGGATGACAATGAACCGCCTTTAATTATAGATTCGGCATCACCGAACGGCAGTATGAACACGATTGCCGAAGTCATCCCCGTAGGCTTGCAACCGAGGCTTGACTTACAGCCCACAAGCAGATCCGAATCGCAAGACAGCTCTCCCAATGACCCGCCAACTGAAATACACTTTGCCAGAGATGAAATGAAGGCCGAAGTGAAAGCGTCCCCTAGCGAAATTTCCCCGCCACTAGCCGAAAATATTCCAGAAACGGAATCACAGAAACAATCGCCAGATATACCGAAAGAAGTGAAGAAAAGTCAGAATCTGTCGACAGATTTCGATTTAAGTGAACAGTTGCAGAAGATTCTAGGTATTTCGTCAGAAAAAACGCGTGTTGATACAACTAATGTTGAGAAGAAGAGCGAGCCAGTGCAAGAAGTGAAGATCTCCGATGAGGTTGCCACCAATAAGGTGCCGTCCGTAAAGATAGACTCACCTGAAGGTCTAAAAACGAGGTAAGCTTGGGTATCTGCTAATGTCTATGGTTTTCGCGATTATTATATTACTCAATATAATAAAACACTTTTAAACGGATTAAATCGCGTATATTATAGATTTTAGTTTTTCGTAACGTTTCGAACACTGCAGTGTTCGTGGTCGCAGGATCCGTGAAAAGTCTTTCGACGGCACGGTTGGTGCAGTGGCTGATACAGTCGGCTACTGCGCTCCGGTCGTGGGTTCGATTCCCGTACGGAACACAAATTTGTATGATCTGCAGGTAGTTGTTCCGGGTTTGGGTGTATTGTGTGATATTTGTGTCTATAAACGCACCCACGACACAGGAGAAATCGTAGTGTGGGGCAAAGTCTATTAAAAAAAACTGCTTATATTTTTTGTTACACTTTTCGTTTCGTTTGATTGATTTCGCGTTGCTTCAGGAAAATTGCACGTGGTAGCCATGCCATTAAATTTAAGCGAGACTCAACCAGGACTTATTTGGCTCCTGGTCTGTAATACGGACCTTAGATGCACAAAAGCTAGCACACACGTGTATGTAAAAAAAAATCACCTCTGTCGATGTTTTCTTGTACTTCCGGGCAGATAGATGTGCTAGACACAACCACTTACTACCTAGGTCGTTCTTGAGAACAAACACATCGGAAATTATAGCGGTCATCCTCTCTAGCGGAGCTAGGACGGCCAAGTATTACCAAATTTGACCGGTAATATTACTCAAACAAATCGTTATCTCACGTTAACTACGATTTACCGGTATTTTTAAAACTGTAACACACAGTTCAATGATATTGTTAGCAAGATGTTAACGGTATTTTGTAACGTTAATAGTTTGGTTACCTACAATGCTTGCTATTTTGTATATAATTGCTTGATCTTCAATAGTTAGTAGATCTTAAATATTGAGTGGAGTTTCAGTATTCGGCCGTAAGATTCGAAATAAATATACGAAAAATAAACAAAAAATATTTTTAGTTAATTACTGCTCAAAGTAACTAAAATTATTTTCTGATGTAATAAAATGTTCTGTTTGCAAAGCTATGTTCTCGTTATACCAGTGATAATTAATTTTAACTCTGACTTAACTTAAAATATGCTATATGTGAGTAAGTGCTGGTATAGTGTGATGTGTGCCATGTGGGTTGTTACTGCGACTTACATGTCACACATCATATTGTATTGTGAATGATCCCATGAGGCTGCACCTAGAGTGTACTAAATTAGCCTCATAAATTAGATTTAAAAGAAAAACTTAAATGGAAAATTTAAGGGGTTTTTTTATATTTCGTCTCTTATTTCAGGCTAGGTGCGATCGACATGACAACTCCTAAAAAAACCATCACGAGCGTGGAGACGGTGGAACGGCACGTCGCGTTCGGCTTCAAGGCAGCCCTCGTGCGAACACTCGCTAACCTTTGCTGGAAGAACCAGGAAAATAAGAAAATGGTAATTATGCTTTATACTTCTTTCACCACCCTATCTCGTCACGTGGGTGTTGTAAAAGGCGACTATGGGATCAGCCGAAGGAGTGCCAGTAGGCGTGCTTCGAGTACATTAATTACAACTCAACTGCGATTTGCCGTGTGGTGCCGGCTCAGAATACCACCACCCCATGTCCTCCCATGGGTGTCGTAAAAGTCGACTAAGGGATTAGCCGGAGGATGGGCAGCAGCGTCCTTCGAGTACATTACCAACTCAACTGCGATCGCCAACCCGTCTGCCAAGCGTGGCGATTATGGCAAAACCCCCCAATGAGCCCACAACATATCCATATCGGTCGTTGTGGACATCTTTGTGGGAGGCCTGTGTCCAGCAGTGGACTTCATTCGGCCGAAATGATGAACTGCGATTGCTAACCAACCTGCCAAACGTTGCCATTATGGAAAAAGTACGCAATACAATGTAATAAAACTCCACACGTACATTTCTGTATTTCTATTCCACAGGCAGATTACACACAGAATACTTTGATCATAAAATGATTAATCATAATCGATTAGGTGTATGTCTTTCTTCAACGAGCGCCAGTAACCGAATGCCCCCAAAACTCCCTCCCACTATTGTCAGCTTTCCAGAATTACTTCTGACAGTTATGTTCACGTCAGTATTGCAAGCACAACGAATCCATTGAGACAATTAATCGAATACATTTGGTTCTTAAATAACAATAATTTTCACAAAATGATCGGTTAACATATTAAAACCTTACACTCGTCCATCCTGACGACGTGTATGTCCCCATACATGCATCAAGGGAAGCAAAAACCTTGCACTCCGTCAAACACATAATTACACGGTTGGTGTAGTGGCTGATACAGTCGACTGCTGCGCTCCGGGTCGCGGGTTCGATTCCCGCACGGAACAAATATTTGTATGATCTGCACGTAGTTGTTCCGGGTCTGGGTGTATTGTGTGTGAAATTTGTGTCTGTAAACGCACCGACGACACAGGAGAAGTCCTATGGTGTGGCAAAAAAAATCATACAAGTTGCAACATTTGCATTAATGAATAACTTCGACTTTTGGAGTAGTCTCTACACTTTTCCAACTTTGGGAGTTCTCTACAAAATTGAATCGAAATCTACTTGTTTTTTCTGTTTTCAGATCCGCGAACTAGAAGTAATTCCAATTCTTCTTGATTGCTGCAATATCGACGCTCGGAATCCTCGTATCCTTTTAAGACTTTTATAGAGTGGCGTTCTCACTGTGTCTCGTCTTATCCTTCAAGCTTAGCTCGTATTTTAGCTTGTCATCAGTACCGTAGTACGAGTTTCTTTTGACGTTCAAATAATAGTAATCTATACCTTTACCGCGTTCGGTGCTCCGATTGATTGAAGAGTTTGGAACGTTTGGAGTGGTAGGCTGGTAGTCCACTAAAGGTTAACCGGTAAGAGTCCAGTACTACCCTCTGGCTTCCTCAGGGCGAAGGATGAATGAAGCCATGAAGCTACCCCTATGATTTAAAAATAAAATGGATGTATCCCGGACATGAAATACAATGTTTAGTGTTTAGCCCTTTAGTTATTTTGGAAATATAGTCCTCTCCAAGCTCCTCCCGACTAAGGGAACTCTAAACCAGAGGGATGTGCAGCAGCGTCCCTTCTGCGGAACTGCGCTCACCAACCCGCCTGCCAAGCGTGGTGAGTACTGGCAAATACCCCTGAAATGACCACACAATTGTACAAATTTGCGGGGAGGCCTTTGTTCAGCAGTGGACGTATGAATGGCTGATATTATGATGATGATGATTGTAGTATTCCTATCTGGCAACCCTAGTTAGTAAGCATGATGTATTGTATTATTGTCGCTAAAATCAGGCGTAGACTAGTGACTGCCATTAAATTTGACGATTTTCTTACTCAATTCTTAGTTTTAATGAAACTTACAGGTAGTATTTTGCCTGGCCTACTCCTGGCGTAAGTCACGATGATATATCCTTATAACATTAACAGTAATAATGCAGTGGGTAATCTTCGCTGTGCGCAACTTATGCGAGAACTGTCCGGAAAATCAGGTACAGTATTTTGTCTTAACTTTCTATCCAAAAACTTAACTAACGTCTTAGACTTTGAGGATTATTATTCATTATAATAAAACACTTTTAAACAGGTTACATGAATTTAAAACAACACCTAATTTTAATACAGAAGATGGGTGGCAGGTACCCCTAGTTTGGAACCCTGTAATTTCACTGTAGAGTGATTGCTGCGTGCATAGAAACAAATTTTTATTATTGCACGAAAGATAAACTTAATAACTTTTTAAAATCTGTAACGACGCCTGTCACCTTAGTCATCCTGCGACCGCGAATGCTGCAGTGTTCGAAACGTTAGGAAAAACAAAAATCTGTATTATACGTGATGTAATCCGTTTAAAAGTGTTGTATTATATGTTATAACTTAACACCATAACATGACGTCACGGTTGGTGCAGTGGCTGACACAGTCGGCTGCTGCATATTTGTATGATCTGCAGGTACTTGTTCCGGGTCTGGGTGTATTGTGTGTGGAATTTGTGTCTGTATACGCACCCACAGCACAGGATAAATCCTAGTGTGGGGCAAGGTTTTTATTAAAAAAAAAACTGCATACTAGAGTATGCAGTGCTTACAATAATAAAACCAGTATTAAGTAGTGTACTGCACAGTTGGCGAGTGGCTAGTTCATCAGATCAAGCTCAACATTTGAACTCAGGCAAAACTTAGTATTATAAAACTCGGTTTTTAATACAAACGGTGTAATCATAATTAAGACTGCCCAGGTGGTTTGAGCTGGTAAGAGTGCAGCATGCCCGACTGTGACGACATGCTCTACTGGCGATCGATTCTTTTTCCGAAGCTGTATGAGAAGAGGCTTTTTGCCTATTATTATATAATAATCTGCTGACCATAAGACTACACTTTTTTACAGGAGGTGATATCAAAGGTGACACTCCAAGCTCCCGTGGACAACGAGGTGCTTCAAGAGATGGGTCTCACACTTCACACAGACACACAAGGCAACAGCATCAAGATCGTACCGATGTCGCGAGGATAGACTGAATAAATTTATTAAAATACCTTCATAATCTATCTTCCTTGTTAATAAATGCTCCATATATCTTATGGTCATTGTCTTTTGCTTTCCGAAGATTTTGATGTATGGATTGGGTCAATGGAGGATGACCACGGAGCCAACCACAACTGCAGACGTTGCAATTTTAGCTTTAAAAAAAAATGAAACCATTGTATTGCTTGGTGAAGTTAATTCCAATTCTGTTTACCCGGCTTTGGCTGTATATTTGTTAGCTTTTAGAGATATGTTACAATACAATTTGTTGAATGGATACAATGTTTACGAAAAATTGTCAACGAAATTCAGTCGTAACTTGGCCAATGAGGTGTTAAGCTATGTTGTATCAGATAAAACGGCGGTGCTAATATTTCTAGCACTGGTTAAAAAACATTATTGAATTGTTTATTGAAGGGGTGCGTGTCGTCGACGCGCTTTGCAAAATAAAATTTATAAGACGCAATATATTCAAATGATTGTAGAATATGAAAACTATTTTATCCTCTATATTAGAATTATCGTTGTAGCATTGTTATTAGAGGCAAATAATAAAATTATTTTTTATTTATTCATGGGGCGGCGACGAAATAAATTTCCTCGTAGGGCTTATTCATTATCAGTACACCATAACTATGCTCAGTACTGATACATCAACGCAATTAATAAATAGTTTTCTTTCCTTGTTGCAACTTTCATAACAATATAAATTATGATTGAATATAATATCGTGGTTTTATTGTGTTCCTTATAATGTGATTATATGAAGATGACAAATATGGATATCCTAGTTGGAAGATGACTAATATAGATACGACAAATTTTATATTGGATAACTAAACGGAAGAAATAACGTCAGACTAAGACTAGGCATATGGTCAATAGATAGCCTGCCCAAAAGGGCGAACGATAAAAAAAATGGGTCTGACAAGTGACATTGACATGTGCATTGACATTTCGGTGTTTTCGTACTCAGTGTTGTTATTTCTAGATTTTCAAGCGAATACTTTGTGAATAGGTATTCAGGATGGTTAAAATCGCTCTCCAGATAAAAGCTACTTTAGAATGTATCGAAACATTATATACGAATCACCCTCATTACCAGTGGTTCTTAAAACTCAAATGTGGAAGTTGCGGCGAGCTGACTGAAAAGTTTCACGACCTTACGGAGGCCGAGAAAGTGCCGCAAAAGCATAACAGATCAGAAACAAACTTGTTAATAAAATGCAAACTATGTTCTAGAGAGAACAATATAGATGTGACCGAAGGCAGCAATGGTACGTATAAAATCTTTTCATATAACCAAAATAACTGGCTTTGAAATCTGTCCATGTGTGGCTGATCTCAGTCTTCTATCAGCATTGGTATCATCAATTTTGTGGGCCTTCCAGTTGTACCTGATAATCCTTGTTGTCATGATCATCAGTTTAATATTGGATTAAGGAACAGGTTAGAACTAGAATAGACCAAGATCTGTTTGTTGACAGCAAGATCTAATATTGTTTAAATACATATTTATTTGAAATAATATATGTATTTTTACTATTTATTTTCTTATTTAACCAATAAAAAATGTTTAAATATTTTTGTCTTATTAACATAGATTCTAGGCAGTTTTGTTTAAAATAAAATCTAGCAGATTTGATAAAATCATCAGTTAAAAGATTGAATTCTTGAATTGAAAATTATATTTCAAAAATTAAATAAAACAATTTTCAATTAAAGTTTATTTTTATTTTGGTACAAAACAGATAAATTATACAAAACAAAATGTTTTACAAGCAAAATAAAAATACTTTAGGCTGTACACTGTACTGTACTTTAGGGTATGATATTTCTTAATAATGGCATACAAAGGCAATTATATATATAATAATAAGTGGTAAATTTTTGATCTGGCTGGTCAGCTTGCTTCTTGATGAACAAAAAACCAATCATCAAAATTTAAGAAAAGTTGCACATCACCCATCAACCTTGCATTAGGACTGTGGTGCCCCATTGCCCATTATTTGCAAACAATGAGATACATAGTCATATTGTTTGTGTGCTCTTTGTGTTTAATTTATTTAAAAGAGTCCAATTCTGTAAATATTGTGTGATTTCTTTTTCTTAAACTTAGGCAATTTTAGCACTCATCCTATGCATGCTCTACTGGTTTAACGAAATAAACATCACAAACATTTTGCTTACATTTTCGGCCACTTGAACAATGTAAATATTAGATGAAATCAAAAGAAAATTATATCTTGTGTGAATGCATATTAGCCCGTAAATTGTAAAAAATAGTATTATCATCATATCAGCTAAAGGCCATCAATTGCTGAACAAAGATCTCCATCGAAATCTATGATTTCCTCAATTGTTATGATTTTGGTAGGAATTTGCCAGTACTCACACCTTTGCAGGCGAGTTGGTGAGTGCAGTAGAGATACTATTCCACAGAAAGAACGGTGCTGCCAATTGTTTAGAGTCCTTTAGTCGCCTAGTCGCCTAGTTGTAGTCCTTACGACATCCATGGGAGGTGACGGAGTGGTGCTATAATCTTAATCCAGAGCATTATTATACCAGTAAATTATAACAGTAATTTCATTTTAATTCACATGTTTCAGGTCAGTATACCAGCATTGATGAGGGAAAATTCAAAACTTTAGTAGTATTTGACTGTCGAGGTGTGGAGCCTGTGGATTTTGAACCTAAATCTGGATGGATAGCTGTTGCTGAAAATGATGGTTAGCTAATCATATTTTATTCATTCTTGGCTATGAATCTACTGACAAAAAATCTTGAGGCTAGAATACAATTACTATATACCTTGTCATCTTGTACCAGCTTAGTGCTTCTCTCAGTAAGAATAGTCTTAAATCTCTTCTTGTCTAAATTTCATCCTGATTACTGCATTAATCAGATGATATTAGCACTACTTATTTCATGTAGACATTTCTGCCAACAGACTATCGATAGGGAACGTTAGTAAGAAAATATAGACAGCTTGGTGTACAAGATGGCTTGCTCCAGTGGTTTAGCCAGTAGGAGACCGGCCTCTTCGCCCTTCCCCAGGGCGGTGGAAGTTCCATTGAGGACCAAGAAAAAAATAGGTCATTATTTATAACAGTAAATGAGATTATCCGAAGTGTTTAGTGTTATAATAGTTGTCTTAGGTTTTAGCGATTATTTTTCATTATAATAAAATACTTTTTAAAAGCTCTAATAATTATTATACAAAACAATCTATAATATACGCAATGTAATGCATTGAAAAGTGTTTTATTATATGTTTAATGTTGGATAACATCTATATATTTTATAAATCTTTAATATACTTATATTTATTAAAATAGTAGGTACTTTTAAAACCCCTCCGAGATGTGCCTAAGGGCTTGGCACTAGTGGGTGGCCCCGCGTGTGTTCGTTCTCGAGAACCTGGAGCCCCCCTTTGGTGTGCAAGATCACTTATGGAGTTTCTTGCCCGTTCTTCTCCATAGGAAATCAACATCTTGGAACGCGGCAACTAAAGTCTTGACTATTCATAAGTGCCTCAATTAACTACCTACTTGTAACCAGAGTGTATTTTGTTCACGAAGGTAGTTGATAAAAAAACCGTTTGTTTTGCCTGCATATGATTTTTTTTACATAATTAAAAATATTTTTATCTTATCTTATCTTACCGCCCAGGTGCTTTAGCCGGTAAGAATCCAGGCACATCCCTCCGCCTTTCTCTAGGGAAGTCCAGGGGGATTTCTAGGGCAGTGACATTGTACTTTAAAAGGAAAATTTGTGTTTATAATTCTCGTATATTTGTTTCAGGAAAAACATTTGAGGATGTAGACTTAACTGAAAAAGAATGGGTGGACTATGATGAGGAGAATCAGAACTCGGTTGGTGTTTATGAATTAGAATGGCAATTCGTTAAAGTCAAGTAATATAATAATGTGATATTGTAGATTATTAGAGGGCAATCTCTGCTGTTAAAGAGATGTATTTCCATGCATACATTTACTGGAGCAATATGATGGTAATACATGCAACTTTTTTGTCTTGTCTGGATTTTGTACATATGAATATAAAATGCATTTTTAATATATGACGATACTATTGTATATTTTGGTTTTTATTAAAATATACCTATTTCAGTAATTACGCACCAACATACACTTTTACTTTAGTTCTTCTGCGTATCTCCTCATTTGTGATTCAATCTCATAGCTCGCTGAGTGACCTTGAGCGTTCTTATGAGGCCCATAGTGAGTGTCTCTATTCCATCGTCGTCATAAGACTTTCGTCTTGAGGCATTGCGGTATTGTTGACGAAAAGACGATGCTCATTTTCCCGAATACTACCCAACCGAGTCGGATTCGACGGTTGACCTCTTTCTCGAAGTTGGACCTACCTAGCTGGGCAGTTTGTCCCAGATGGACATACTCGTCAACAACTTCGAAAACGGAGCTCCCAACGATTATTGGGATGGGCACTACATGGCATTTGACATGACTTTCGTCTTGTCCATGTTCATTTTAAGGCCCATCTGTTGGGAGACTCTGTTGATATCATCGAGCATTGTGCTGAGCTCTTACAGCGGTTCTGCCATGACTACGATGGCAAATCTAAGGTGTGTGATATACTCGCCATTGATGTTGATGCCGAATCGTTTCCACTGTAGTAGCTTGCAAGGCCCTCCTCCATTGCAGCGGTGAACAGTTTCGGGGAAATGACGTCTCCCACCTCTTCGCAATGGAATTGCCTCCGTGCTCTGTTCATGTACTACGATCGATATGGTGGCGTTTCCGTATAAGCACTTCAACACTACGTTTTACCGATAGTCAATGTACCGCTGCAGAGACTGCTGCGCCGCCCAAGTTTCAGCTCAGAAATGAGATCCGTAGAACTAAAGTTGCCGACATAACTGAAAGGATTAGTTAGTAAACTGAAGTAGAAATGGGCGGGGCACATTGCTCGTAGAACTTATCTACGCTGGGGTAAAAAGGTTCTCAGGTGGAGACCGTGCACCGGTAAACGCAGCATGGGACGACCTCCAACGAGGTGGATAGACGACCTGGTGAAGGTCGCTGGGAGTCGTTGGATGAGGGTGGCATGTAACCGCTCGTTGTAGAAATCTATGGGGAGGCCTTTGTTCAGCGGTGGATGTATTTTGTCTGATATGGTGATGATACATTTTTACACGTCATATGAAAATGGAGGGTATTTAGATACATAACAGACTGAGAAGAAAGGCCGGTAGATACTCGGGGCTTGGTGTATTTTTCGTTATTATCTTAGGGGGTTGAGTATAACCCTAAATACGAATCCCTACACGCGGTCCCCGGATGGTGCAAATCTGGTGACATATGTGGCAGGCTTCAGCCGTAGCTCATGATCACTACCTCATGAGTCATGGTACCTTCTTCCTTCTTATTTTTAACTCAATCTTAAATCCAAATGAACAAGAAATAAGAGAACGGTTACACAGCGGCTGCACTCCGTCTCACTAAAAGTACACCTCAGTTACCAGTAACATCCGAGGCCTGAACTCAAATTTCGTCACAGATTTTATTGACTTTAGTAAGTCACCTTATAAAGCCTATATAGTGTTTTCTCATATTAGGGTGCAAAGTAGCGGGTGCACAAACACTCATCAGACCCCTGCCCATGGAGTACCGACCGGTGCTTTCCTCTCTGGCGAGTTCCTGCTGCCATCACCACCACGGTCATTACAACCGCGGTCTTCACCACTTTGGGGGCTGATCCAGGAGAGTACCTGCGCCTACCTACCTCAGAAACTGAAAGATATTAGTCACGGCCATACGACCACACCCTTATTTATTTATTTAATACTTTGTACACTAACACTACACAAAGGCGGACTTACTGCCATTAGGCATTATCTACCAGTCGATCTTAGGGCGATGCAGAGGGGGTCGCGGGCGCGCAGATTGGGGAATCTGCGTGCTCACACCGAGCGACCCCCGGGAAGACGGTGGCGCGCACGTGGTCACGTGCCGCCGTGTGCACAGCACAGCGCAAAGCGAAGCTTGGGGGGATCCTTTACAATCCTCCCCGAGAAGTGCCTGGGGGGGGGCGACCTTTTTACAGTCGCCTTCCCTCCGCTAGAGGGGGTGACCGCTTTACAGTCATCCCTTCCGAGATGTGCCTAAAGGCGTGGCACCAATGGGCGGCTCTAGTGTGATCTTACGAGGACCTGGAGCCCCCCTTCGGTGCCGAAGATGACCGCTTCAGTGGTTTTAGCCGGTAGGAGTCCGGCATACCCCTTCGCCCTTCCCCGGGGTGAAGGAAGTTCCATGTAGAATATCCACTGGACATCAATAAAAAAAAAGTGCTATGCAGAGACAAAACATAGTAGATGCACAGACATTGTCACTGAGTAGTCAAGACGACTTCAATCAAGTTATAGGAAAAGAAATCGAATGTGTTAGCGTTGTCTAATTTGTCTAATATGGTTTTATCATAATTTTTAGGGTTCCGAATGGAATCCAATAGGATGGTGTCTGTCTGTCCGTCGGTCTGTCTGTCCGTCTGTCACAGCCAATTTGCTTCGAATCTACTGGACCGATTAAGTTGAACCTTGGTACACATACGGACATGTGACGTAAATTAATAATAAAAATATAAAATAATTTTGAATACGGGGGCAATATAGAAAATTAAAGAATACAGTTTTGCAAACTGCACCGTGTAACATATAAAGTCGAAGGGCTTGTTTGAGGGTCTCACATATATTTATATTATAATTTTAATATATAGTTTCAAAATGATTTCAGAAAATAGACGAAAGTTGACCACCCCCCTTATCTCCGAAACGACGATCGAAAAAATTGAAAAATTATAGATAGCTCTTTACGTACAGATTACAGTAAGATTACAGGAAAACCTAGAAGAAGTATATGGTCTTAAAATAACATGGTAAATATTTTATCTCATATC
This sequence comes from Diloba caeruleocephala, assembly GCA_947459985.1. NCBI lineage: Eukaryota > Metazoa > Arthropoda > Insecta > Lepidoptera > Noctuidae > Diloba > Diloba caeruleocephala. The sequence goes on along the minus strand of OX381625.1, from coordinate 4,382,931 downwards.
TCAATATTGTGCATACAAACTTACACGTTTGCAGTTGGAATGTAAGGGAGAACATGTTTTGCAACTACGATGCTAAGTTTGTTCTTGGGATAGGCCAGGCATCCGTCACTCCTCGTACCTAGATAACATATTCATCGTACGGAACCCTCTCCGTACGAGTTCAACTCGCACTTGTCCGGTTTTTGAAGATAATTCAGGATCCCGTTGATTTATTCGCCCTGTTTTAGTGTTTATGAGGTTCCATACTATTCATCAGTTCAGTTCATTTTATTCTCGGTTCTAATTTATCGTCAGCAAAAGGTTTTCATAATACAAAGTTTAGAGCACATCTCTACTTTTTGTAATGCCTTAAATTGCAGAGTTATCATCATGCATGCATCATATATCATATCATACATTTAATCCCTCCTTTGACATCTTCTTATCTCGATTTAAGAGTCATTTGTTAATTTTCGCGTGTTCGAAAGTTAACAATTGAGTAGATAGTAGTAGCCAGGTAAGTTATAGATTAGATTAAAACAACAAGCCTGTTATTAATTAGCTATCCACGGCGGACCAAGCGCAAGCTAATCTTCGGTGAATGAAGATATTGGTAAATATTGCATGCACGGCTTCTAGAAGACCGAGAAGACTGTGGTTTTCGGGCCGCGGAAATACAATGTAAGATTGTTCCATGCCTCATTAGTTGGTTACGACTTTACAGTTTCCGAAGAAAAATAAACACGTCAATTTGCATGTTCTAACAATAAATAAAAGATTTATACCACGTTAAATGTAATTGCTACTTTTGTTTGTTCAATTTTACTTGGTTCGTTACTTCCGAAATACTTTTACCATCACGCGATGTATTGCATGCATTATAAATACAACGTAATTTCGTATCAGGAAGCGACAGTTCACGGAATTTCTATTAAATTCATTTCATATATTTGGCTAAAGTAATTTACTTGTAAGTTGGTAAAGAAAATAATCTTGTAGGCATAATTTATCTTATGAAGCTCCCGTGATACCAGTGTATCTGAATAGACATGCCAGTTCTTCTTCTTCTTCTCTTAAATTATGACATGCCAGTTGTCAAACGTATATCTATGTCAGACGTTATGAGTAGTCAGACGCCCAAGTCTTACAACCGGTCTAACCTTAATTTTTCGGAGGAGGTTTAGCTATTACTCGTAGTATAAAATATTGCCTATACATACAGCTAGAAATCAGACGGGTAAACTTATCTATACGTGAAATGATACGCGATACGGTAAACGTAATGTCCGCTTTCTATTCTCAGTTCAGGGATTAGGATACCGAATGCTGATGGTGTATCGCATATAATGTCTAGGAATTTTTACTCTAACCCACATTATTGCCCGTGGGAGAGTTGTTAAGGTGTTTGGTCATATTAATAAGGCGCACATAGTTAGTTGTACTCACTGATCGGTAAACAATCCGTGAGGTGCAAGGCTTGGCGCGGTCAGTCGGACCGCAGTGTTTGAACTTACCGTCTCCGTGCTGCGGAGGGTACGTAAAATCGTTGGTCCCGGTTTTATCAATAGACGGCAGTCGTGGGGCGGCTAGAACAACTCTGACAAATGGTAGGCCAAACTAAACTAAAACAACATTATTATTATACTTCTTCATTTTTTTACGGGACAATAAACCGTTCGCCAAAGCTCTTAAAATGCCAAAGTTCGTTGAGTGCGGATAAGCAATGAAGAAACCGTCGTCTAAAGGATCTTGGATCACAGATATCAATTTGAACTATTATTCATTTATTTTTTAAGATTGCACATCAATTATTGGCGGCACGGTTGGTGCAGTAGCTGATACAGTCGGCTGCTGCGCTGGGTTCGATTACCGCACGGACCAAATATTTGTATGATCTGCAGGTAGTTGTTCCGGGTCTGGGTGTATTGTGTGTGGAATATATATATGTCTGTAAACGCACCCACGACACAGGATAAATCCTTTTTTTTATTTTTTATTGATGTCCAGTGGAAATTCTACATGGAACTTCCTTCACCCCGGGGAAGGGCGAAGGGGTATGCCGGACTCCTACCGGCTAAAACCACTGGAGCGGTCATCTTCGGCACCGAAGGGAGGCTCCAGGTCCTCGTAAGATCACACTAGAGCCGCCCATTGGTGCCACGCCTTTAGGCACATCACGGAAGGGATGACTGTAAAGCGGTCACCCCCTCTAGCGGAGGGAGGCGACTGTAAAAAGGTCGCACCCTCAGGCACTTCTCGGGGAGGATTGTAAAGGATCCCCCCAAGCCTCGCTTTGCGCTGTGCTGCGCACACGGCGGCACGTGACCACGTGCGCGCCACCGTCTTCCCGGGGGTCGCTCGGTGTGAGCACGCAGACTCCCCAATCTGCGCACCCGCGACCCCCGTGGCCCCCCACCATGAATTGACGGCAGGGGGCTCAGGCGTGTTGGACTTGGGAGCCGGGACGGTTGTTGCCCCGGCGCCGTCTCGTCCTTCTCCGTGCGGGATCGGCCCTCTCCCGATCCCGCTCTGCAGTCTCCTTCTGCAACATGACGCTCTCGCAGAAGGAGACCACTGCACTCCAATTTTCATGCTCTGCCAACATAGCCGACACTACTGCCGGCAGAGAGAGATCTTGCCCGATCCGGTCGACCAGGATCCGCCGCTCGGCCGCCCACGCAGGGCACTCCTCGAGCGTGTGCTGTGCGGTGTCCTGGTCGCTTCCACAATGGTGGCACTGTGCCGTAACCTCGCGTCCTATTCTGTGCAGGTATGCACCGAAACAACCGTGACCGGTGAACACCTGCGTCAGACGGTAGGTGACGCGCTCGCTCCTTTGGAGCCAGGCTCCGAAGAGCGGCAGGATGGCCTCAACGACGCGCTTGGTCGCGAACTGCAACCGTAGGCGATGACGCCACATCTCGAGTGCGCGCCGTCGAGCCAGCCGCCTCAGTCTGTCGAACGCCCCTGAAGGCACGCCTTCCCCACTATGGCGGAGAGAGCGTGTCTGGTCGTAGACCCACGCATCCATCTCCGCCTGGATGTCGAAAGGCGGAAAGCGTGCCAGGAGAGTTGCCGCCTCATAGGACACTGTCCTGTATCCCCGTGCGATCCGTATAGCCACTCTGCGCTGCAGACTGTGAAGTTTGTTTCTGCAGCGCTGGACGCCTGACAGCCGGGATGACCATACAGGCGCCCCGTAGAGGGCCCAGACCGCACGACGCCCCCGTAGAGACGGCGAACTTCCTCGCTCGGTCCCCCGAGATTGGGCAGCACCCGGTGTAATGCACCCACTACCCTCTCGACTCGGGGGACGAGGCGCGCGAAGTGCTCTTCGAAGCCCCAACGACTGTCCAGGGTGAGCCCCAGGTACTTCATGTACTGGCCCACCCTGATTTGCGCGTCACCAACGCGTATCCACGAACTGGGTGGTTCTCTACTCCGCGGCAGTTTGTGGAACCATAGCGCCTCGGTTTTGTGAGGCGCTATCTGCAGACCCAGAGCGTGGATTTTGGCCACGACAATTGCCACCGCTTGCTCGGCAAGCCGGATGGTTCCCTCGAAGGACTCCCCGCTGGCCAACACAAGAGTGTCATCAGCGTAACACACCAAGCTGACGCCAGCGGGGAGAGCGACACGTAGGACCGCGTCGTAGGCGAGGTTCCATAAAAAGGGGCCAAGAACCGACCCCTGCGGAACCCCGCACGTAATCTCCCTCCGCTATACGCTACCGTCCCTGCCCACGTAGCGAATGTGCCTATCGCGTAGATAGGCCCCTATGATGCCCTGCAGGTAGGGGGGGCATCGATGATGGACTAGTGCCCCCCTAATCGCGCCCCACGGGATGGAGTTGAAGGCGTTGACGATGTCTAGACTGACAGCCAACGCCACCCCACCCCGCTGGGACACTGCCTGTTCCGACAGCGAGCGGACGCGAAGAATCGCGTCGATTGTGGAGCGCCGCTGCCGGAAGCCATACTGACTTTCGGCCAGGTCGGGACCCACTCGCGACAGGTGCTCAACGAGTCTTCGGGTAATTATTCTCTCGAATAGCTTCGAAGCCTCGTCGAGCAGGCAAATTGGACGATATGCAGAAGGAGACTCCGCGGGCCTTCCTTCCTTCCTCAACAGAACCAATCCGGCTTCCTTCCATCTGGACGGGAACACGCTTCGACGGAGGCAGCTGGTGAACAGCCGCCTCAGGTGGTCCCCAAGAGACTGCAGTGCATACACCCACGCGCGGCCCGGAATGCCGTCCGGACCTGGTGCGGTGTTGCGACTCTTCAGGCGGCCAATGGCTCGGCCCAGCTCCCCTTCCGAAACCCCTAACTCCTCGGCCCATTCCGAGGGAATCGGGGGTGGAGAGGGACCAGGATGGTCCCGGACCGCTGGAAAGAGCGTTGAAAGTACTCCCTCCAACAAATCCGGGGCCAAGGTTTCGGTCACCGGGAGGACCCACGGGCGCAATTTGCCCACGACCATACGATAGGGTCTCCCCCACGGATTCCTGTCCAGTCCCTCCAGGAGCTCGCTCCAGGACCGAGCCTTCGCCTCGCGAATTGCGCTGTTTAGCGACTTCGTGGCCGCCCGGTAGGCCAGATAGGCCTCCGCAGTCTCTCCAGCTGTAGCATTACGCCGGCGTCGGCTTCGTTGGTACCGGCGGCGGGATGCCAGGCAGACCGCGCGCAACTGCGCAATCTCCTCCGACCACCAGTACACCGCCGTACGTCGGGAGCGCCTGGCCCGGGGCATTGATGCATCGCATATCGACGTCATCGCCTCCCGGAAACAGGATAAATCCTAGTGTGGGGCAACGTTTTTTCTAAAAAAAAAAAAAAAAATGCCCAACACAGCCGATAAAATAGATAAAAAGACGAGTGGTATGAAGTCCCCAGTTTTTGTAATTATGATGGGATAGTACTTTTTCCGTCGCGTTAATTCGTTCTCGAATTAACCATATGATGTTAATGTTTTCGCGCGCAACTCGACTGTGACTTCACTTTCGATTAATGCAGTTCCTATTCCGCAGTTAATCTTCGTCTATTACCATTTTAATTGTATTGTTGTCCGTTATATTGATGGCGCGTACTTTGCCTGTTTACTTTTCGTATTAATAACAATCACATGGTCACATGTGATTATTATTTATATTATTACCGTCACCTTTGATCTGTCGGGGTGTACCTATTTAATGCAGAGGCGTGATATTGGAACGAAATATTGCGTTTTGTGTAGACACGTCTACCTACTTCCTCGGGCTTAGGCGCCAACATCTGTTGCGCTTTCGCAAATAATTGTAACACACAACTTTTTACAATCGAACTTTAATTCCAACAATGTAAAGTTTTACAGTGGAAGTATATCGGCGAATGTATCTAGCGCCTCTAGAAACATATTTTTGTTCCATGCAGTAAATCTGCGTCCCATTACAACATCGTTTTAGATGAGGTCACTGGATTTAATTACCTAATTAATTAATTTTAAGTCGACAAAAACTGTTACCGACTGAATTTTTATGTTGTATCCAATGATATTATATATTAAAAGAAGTAGATATGTTACATGCGCGCCAAAAGCAAGATCCAAAACTCCCCCAATTGTAGCACCTCGCAATCAGTTCGCCAAAAACAGGACAACGAGCACACACCGTCACAATCTGTATTATTTTATTAAGTAATAACAATGCTGTCGTGCGTATACAAAATGCACAAATTATCAAGCAAAAATAAATAAAGAACAACAGATCTCATACCACACGTGAGTAACAAACTATATAAAATATTTCAATAAAATACTATTCAAATTATCCATAGAATAATATTCTCGAACAAAACACAGGCCAAGCAAAGAGAAGAGACAACACATATATTCTATCACAGGTGCGACAAAGACATCGAGTAAACGTGTTGTCATTTTAGATAGCTAACTCTTTTACTCTCGTAGTTGTTGTACGTTCTTTCTTACAGCATAGATGTGTAGTTTTATAGCTTTATACCTACATACAACGAGACTGAGTTTTGCGCGCCATTTAATATGGACGTAACTTAACTATGGTATAATATCATTGGTTGTATCTATAAATGTGTATCCGTGTGGTTTCCGGATTAAGAAACATAGCACCACTTTGTCACCTCCCGTGGATGTCGAAAAGGCGACTAACGGCCAAAATTAATAAACAATCAATCCAATACTATATCTATAAATTTGGGATTGGGGATATGTTAATTGTGATCCTAACATAAAAGCGGAATATTTTCAAAATCTTAAATCTGATGATTTCGATTTAGGTTGATTATTAATTTCGACCGTAAGGGATTCTAAACCAGACAGATTGGCAGCCACGACCAATCTGGTGATTACTAGCAAATCTCCCCCCCCCCCCCCCCCCCCCAATTATGACACGATTGTGGAAATCGTTGGGGGAGGCCTGCGTTCAGTGGTGGACGTCCTTTGGCTGATATGATGATGATGATAAATGTGTATGGCACATTTAAATGGAATATTGCAACTAAACGGCATGATTAGTTCCATAGTGACTCATGATTTGTTTATGTTTGTCTTTTCTTCTTTCGGATCCTCTTCATAGGTAGAAGAATAAGTGAAGCGGTTACGCGTATGTTTATGTAACAAATACATAGCTGATAGCTGGCACCAGCTTTCTCGTTGAACTCTATTTGGACCGTAATGATTTATAAATACAATCAGATTTATCAATATCGGCGGCACGGTTGGTGCAGTGGCTGATACAGTCAGCCGCTGCGCTCCGGGTCGCGGGTTGGATTCCCACACGGAACAAAGATTTGTACGATCTGGTTGTTCCGGGTCTGGGTGTATTGTGTCTGTAAACGCACCCACGACAAGGACACGGAGATGTGCTAGTGTGGGACAAAGTAAAAAACAACCTTACCAAAGCATATCATTTTCACGGAATTCCTACACATTTTGCTATCGTTCGTCGTGAAATCGCATTTACAATTCGTTTGCGCGTAATAATGAAGTCATACGCGCTCCGTCGCAAAGTTGAGTGACATATAACAACATGTTATTTTGCGCTAGCTCTGTCACGCCCAACGCACTTACCATTGAACTTGGTTGAGCTTCCGCCGTGGATGATGTAAAGTGGTAATTGACGCTACTCTGCCATGTGGAAAAAAGATCATATTTGAAATTTGGTACACATATGGATTTCTGCGACCCAAACACGGACGTGTAAAGTAAGTAAATGAATTTTGAATATGGGGGTCACTTTTGAGGAGCAATATAGAAATTCTTATCTATACAAATAAATAAAATTGAAGTGTCTGTTTGTAATGTCAAAATAACAGCTTTATATTAAATACTTATTTATGAAAGTATAAACGGTAACTACCAAAAAAACCATAAATAAAAAATTGTCTGTCTGTTTGTTTGTTCCCGCTTATCTCCGAAACGGCTGGGCCGGTTTTTACGGGACTTTCACTGGCTAGCTGATGTTATAAGGAATAACTTAGGCTACTTTTATTGGAGAAAAATAATTAGGGTTCCGCGCAAGAAAACAAAACCCGTGAAATCCAATATATATAATCTATGTCGTGTCTATGCCGAAGTACTCCAAATTATTTATAATTATTCTAATTTATTTTAAATGTAACGGCGGGTGAAACCGGGGGTCCCAGCTAGTTATAGAATAAAGTTTTGCAAAGTGTATCGTGTAGGTAATATAGAAAATGGAAGGGCTTGTTGTGAGAATCTCAAATATATTAATTTTAAAATATATAGTTTTTAAAACAATAAAAAAGTTAATTAAGAAAATAGAAGAAAATTGAGCATTGCGATCCCCCCCTATCTCCAAAACTACTGAACCTAATTTTTGTAAATAAATATAGGCTCATTGCCTAAAGCTTACAGGAAAACCTATAAGAAGTCTATGTTCTTAAAATAACATGGTAATAATGATCCCCACAACGTCCGGTCTCGATCTGTGTTGTGTGCTCATCAGGGGGTTGTTTCATAATCGCCACGCTTGACACGAGGAAAGGCAATCGCAATTGAGTTATACTTGAAAGCCGCTGCTGTCATCCTCCGGCTAATCCCACAGTCAGATTTTACGACACCCACTGAAAGAGATGGGGTGGTGCTACTCTTAGCTGGTTTATTTTTAATACACTTATCATAATCATTTGTCAGCCTCGGAAAAGATAAATGAGACCAATAAAATGACAACACATTAAATATCACAGCACCATTCATTTACTCATAATCAGCTCATATTTACCACACACACACAACAATAACTTATCGAGAACAAGGAGGTATAGTATTCGAGTGGTTCATAAATTATATCCACTGTTAAGAACTAGTCGAATAATTACTAAAGGTCCATTATAATATCTAACTAGCGGATGTGGTCGATGTAGTTGTTTCCGGTTTATCAGAACGAGATTGGAAACCGCTGAATCCCGTATTCCCGTGCACAGTGACCACGTGCTGTGGTGTACTAGAGATTATTGGCGTGTTTTCGGTCACAGAATTTCCCCCATAGTGAGAGATATATTGATCGTCACTATATACTTGGAATGGATGATGAATATACACCGGCACTTCCACAGGCACCTTCACCGGCACTTTAACTGGTACCCTAACCTGCACTTTAACCGGATACGGCACTTTAACCGGATAGGGAACTTTCTTTTCTACCGGGTAGGGTTGCGGCACGTAAACGGGTACTCGTTTTTCGACTTCAACTCTCTGTGGTACAAGCACTTCGACAGGAACCGGTACTTTCTTTTCCACTTCGACTGGATAAGGCACTCTCTTCTCGACGGGCACAGGTACTGGATGTGGAACTTTAACAGTATACGGTTGGGGATACGGCACTCTTATCGGAACGTGTTTTATTACTTCGTATGGCTCTTTCACTTTCACTTGGACTGGATAAGGCACTTTCGTTTCGACTGGGTACGGTTGCGGTACGAGAACTTTTACAGGCACCGGGTAAGGTACTTGCTTTTCTACGTGCACGGGCACCGGGACTGGGCGATCGACCGGTACCGGCACTTTAACTTCCACCGGATACGGCACCTTCTTCTCCACATGCACTAGCACTGGATGCGGCACTTTCACTTGCACATGTTTCACTACTGGAACCTGATGAATTATAGGATACGGTTTCGGTATGTACTCCTTTTCGACAACTTTTATAGGCACAGGATGCGGTATTTTAATTTCTATTGGATAAGGAACTTTTTTCTCGACGGTAACCGGGTATGGCACCGGTCTGTCCACCAATTTAATCTTTTCAACCGGTACTGGCACTTTCTTCTCTACTGGGACCGGATATGGCTTCGGAACCTCGACTTTGTATGGAACTTTGACAGGTTTCTCGACAGTTTTAATGTATCTGTGATGGTGGTGGTGATGTTTGATTTTGGTGACGACTCGTGGGTGACTGTGGCTCCCATCGCTCTCTAGGTCCCCGTACATGTAGTGCATCGGTGAGCGTCCCCGCTTCCCACTGTAACCAGAATAATACGGATTCAATTGACGTCTTCGTTTAAAGAAAACCATTTTTTTTCTGGTCGTAACTGGTGCAAAATTTTGAGAACTCGGCACTGGGACAAGCCCAAAAGATTGTAAGTACATCGTTTGCTTACTTTGAATCGTGGCGGGATCGACAGTGAAAACGTCCGATCGTTTGGTTATTGGAGTCGGTGGGGGCCTCTTGAATTTAGGATAATGAGAGGGCAATATCGGCACCCAGTCGTTAGCCTCTATTTTTGTGAAATTAATTGGCGGCAAAGGCGTAGTGGTTTTAACTTTTATCTTTCTGGTGACTGGGCGATATACTCGCGGCGTCGAAGGTTGGACAGTCGTCGTCACAGATGTTGTATTTTTATACACATATCTAATTCGGTGATTTATACTTTCTGATGTGTCACGATCTGGATCGTCAGTGGTGTTAGTTTTAGTCGTGTTGTCTTTTGTCAATGTCGTGTTGTGTACGGTAAAGTTCACTTTCTCAAGCACACGCTGGGGCCATATTCGTTTCGTCCGCAGAACTTTTTGGGTGGTTGTGGTGGTGGTAGCTTCGGTAGTTGTCGTTGTTGACGTCGTATTATTAATTTTCGGCGGCCTGACAAAGTCGGCTCGAATGCCATTGATCACTTGGACGGGCAAGCTGAACTTAGGGCTCTTTGCAATTGTTGGGTTGCCCGTAGACGCAGCATAAACTAACGGTCGGTTATTTTTGTAATAGTATGTTCTATGGTGTGGCGGTAGCGGGATCACTCTAGGAAACTTGTAAATTGAGTTTGGTGAACGAAGCAGCTTCAAAGGTTGGGAATATAGTCGTGGTGGCGGTAGTTTTTGTATTTGTCCGGGGTAAATTCGAGGAATCTCAACTTTGTGATTTTGTTTCAATGATTTATCAGGGATGTTGGGTGGTTTGCTCGGCGGTCTTTGTTCATGTTTGTGAGTAGGCAAGTCAGGTCTCGTCAGTGATTGGTTATTGGGATTGGGTTGCGCTACGTACTTTGGGTTATGTATTATAGTTATAGCTTTATTCTTCGTCTCTATTGCGAGTGGCTCGTCAACATTGTCACTTTCTGCCGCCACGCCACTTCCTTGATTGACGACGATCACTAACGAAATGATCAGGAATGTCGTCTGAAAGGAAAATATCAAAATCAATTAACATGGTATGTACGTATCTAGTAAGTTGTCAAACTATTTTGTGGCTAGTTATGCTAGAACGTAGAATTAAATATGCTTCTAATTTGCAGCATTAACAACAGGCGACGGAGCGTGGGTCTAATTTCAAGATTTTTAGAGTTCATTGTTGAGGTCTAAGGTCAACTATATGCCATAGTTTGGGGGGAGGGGCATAGCCCTCTGAGCCCCTATAAATAAAACTCTTGAAAGATATTGTTGCTTAATGTCCGGGTGAGCAGCTACATTTCTCGGACAGGTCCGCGAGGAGCCCAACAAAATAAAAATTGTTTCGTTATCTTTAGAACTAGAATAGGATTTCCATACGTGTCCGTTTTCATTTATTTATATTCTTGTTTGAGTCCGCTCTTGATCTTGATCTCGCCTAATGTAAAGCGATGATGAGGTTTACGATGGAACGAGCTCACCCAGAAGATGCCTATTCAGTCTTACTTAAAGAAGTCGGATAGTAGAAAGGAGATGGTAGGATCAGTTCATGTAGCTCCCGCGCACACTCCCCGCGGTACCTACAATATGTTTTTGTTCTTTGCATCATATGTTCAGGAATTGGAGAAAACCTCACCTTACAAGCGTCTTTTAAATTCACCTCGAGTCAATGATAAGAAACTGATAGGTGTAAAAAGACAATTGTATAAGGCGTGTTTTGTGCAAATACCTCGATGGTTAATACGTTTTTAATCAGGTTTTACTATCGCCGTCGTTGGTGCGTGCTTGAAGTTACACGCGATCTTTTTCCGTATTATTACGTTTTAGGCAACGAACAATGCCGGTATAACTATAAAAAGCTGTGAGATTCCTTTGATTTATAAGTAGTAATTAACATATCAAAGCTTTTATGAATTATTACTTATACCTACTGATCTCTTTTCTGGTTATTCGTTTTTTTTTGTAATAGTAACAAATACCTACCTAATGGAAATGATCGAGATTATACTTGCGTTGAAACGAAAACACCTAAGCATTGGTTAGAAAAACCTACGAATGAAGTATTTCAAAATAAATTGCAATAGAACATTTTTTTGTTAGTGAAGAAATATGCCTAATGCCTAATATCACAAATTAAACATTCGTGTTTTGACACATGTACAGAAATACAAATAAAATAAAATATAATAAAATAAAATAAAAAATATAGAATCTATATATAATTTTGCCTTTAAAGCTCCTGAGCATAGAATAGGAATAAGGCTCAAGCTCACCTAAAGGGTGGAGAGTAGCGCTCTCGGCCTCTCTAGCCTGCTCGGAGGTTCCTTCGTGACCGAATAAATAATGAGGAGATCCGCAAAAGAACCAAGGTAACTGATATAGCTCGAAGAATTGCTAAATTTAAGTGGCAGTGAGCGGGGCACATTGTTCGTAGAACGGATGGGCGCGATAGGGCCGAAATGTTCTCGATTTGTGCACGCGTACCGGAGGAGGACGCAGCGTGGGCATATCCCCCACGAGGTATATTGACAACCTGGTTGCGGGAATCCGCTGGAAGCGAGTAGCACAGGAACTGTCGTGGCGATCTTTGGGGGAGGCCTATGTCCAGCAGTGGACATCTTTCGGCCGAAATTATGATGATGAGCATAAAGCACCATTTCATTCGTTATTCTTAAGAAAAGTCTAGTTAAACTATAAAGCGCGAGTTATTTTAAGTCTTGGCTAGTTATGTCATAGTTTACCTATAAACACAAAACAAAGCGACAATGGTTAAAATTCATTTTAATCACAGTTTTACTCATAATATATTTCTTGTACAATTTGTTGATAGGTGATAATTTATATAATTTCAGTAGAAATTATAATAGGCACTTCATAATTAAATTAAATTCCGCTACATATATTTTGTCCACATCTTATAAATCACTAAAACATATTATTATTAAACACTATGGTAAATGTTGGCATGATGTGTACCGTTTAATAAATAATATTCAAAAGAGATTAAATAATAATTTAATACACAGATTTTTCCCATCAAAGTAGGTATAAATTGTTTAAAAGTATAAAATATTTTATAATACTTTACCACACTTGAAATCCCCCTAAACCCTAAAATCACAATTACACAATTCACTAAGAATATAAACAATATGCACGTCACAAGTTAAACTTTGGGTTCTGTAAATTCACTTCACTGTTTTCCCGCTAAAATTGCGACATGTATAAAACGTTTTGTTACTCCAATGTAATTTTGACGTTAAAAATACCTACGTTGGTTTCTTCACATTCTAGAAAACGTTTAGTTTTTTCAACGAATTCATGTACGTACCGATAAGTGTTGCATATTGCGGTGCCTGCGGCCGATTGCAGACATGTACTTAATGATGGAGCCGGGGAAGCACCACCCACTTATATAGCATTCGCGTAATGGCTGGCTGAGTTACAGGACGATTACTTTCTCTGCCAATGCCAACTTTGCATTCCGTCATCCTGATGCCAAAGTCCAGATTCAGAAATATACAAAAGTGACAGTGTATGTTGCTTTTCACGTATTTATACAAACCAAAATGATAATAAAAAACCTCAAATAAAAGGATAAGTATTTTGCCGATTAAAATTAGATTGATTTTCATTATTTTTCAGATAATTATACCTATTATATCCTATGTACCGGCTTTTTAAATTTAATCCTGTGGAAATCCATCATGTACCTAAGTACTTACATCCTCCGCTCCAGATAAGGGCGGAGGGGCATAAACGTAATCGTAACCATAGATATAACCGGCAGGAACTTGAATCGGACTCGAATCCAGGATATACAACACATCAGCCATAAAACGTCCACTGCTGAACAAAGGCCTCCCCTATAAATTTTCACAATTGTGTCGTAATTTTGGGAGGATTTTGCCAGTACTCGCCACGCTTGGCAGGCGGGTTGGTGAGCTCAGTATGGCTAGTGTTCCACAGATCTGTGGACGCTGCTGCTGATCCCTCTGGATTAGAATCCCTAAAACAACCACTAAGTTTTAATTAAAAGCAGCCTAGTTCAGTTCGGGGCTCCTCACTGGCCACTGCATTGCAACAATATCGAATGCCTTAAATAATCTCGCACTATGACCGCGACATGGGGGCGACCATAGTCATGCATCAAGATGAAATTTTCCGAATCTGCGTATGACAACATGTATATGTATGGACAGTATTCTCCAAATTCTTTTTAATTATCCCGTTGGAAATTCTACATAAACTTCCTCCGCCCCGGGGACAGGGCGAAGGGGCATGCTGGACTCCTACCGGCTAAAACCACTGGGACAGTCATCTTCAGCACTTAAGAGGGGCTCCAGGTCCTCGTATGATCACACTAGAACCGACACTGGTGCCACGCCTATATGCACATCTCGGAGAGGGTGCTGTAAAGCGGTCACCCTCCTCGAGGAGATTGTAAAGGTTCCCCCCCGAAGCCACACTGTGCGCTGTGCTATGCTGCGCACACGGACACGCGAACATATACTCTCCTAGCAAATCTTGGATGTGGCCCTGACACGAATACAATAACAGTCTTGCTCCTACACGTTGACCGAATCCTGCTTCAAGGAGCGCAAGTGCTCGAGCGGCTTCAGCCGGCGATGTATCCATTTACCCAAATTTTTAATACGTAATCACTAGTTTAAACTCTATTCTGATCAAAGAAAAGCACTTATTGTTGTAGGATAACTGTATCGTGTAGCGTACCTGAGATAACTCATGAAGACACGCGGTTGATGTGAACATTTATGAATAAAATCTAATATGTCTAGATTTACGCTTCTTAAGTTATTCAGGGTAATAAAGGGTAGGAAATGTGAGACCTAAAACTACCTATATACATACAATTACATTTTTTTTATTTAGTCTAGATTTTAATACATATGGGTGTGCGATTTTATTCCTTGCAAGTGTATAAATACGAGGGGGGAACATAAAATATGTGGCATTCTGTAGATATTCTGTAGCTACAACCATTAAGCTAGGGCCGTAAATATATAGGTATCCATGTCGAATGTAAGGTGAATGAGAAAAGAGTAGGTACTTTAGAAATTTATCGATGCACTGCTGATGCAATTTAGTAAAAGAAACCACTTATTTGACTGGAAAGAAGATTGGAAAGATAAATATATTTTATCTGATCTTTTTAAATTAAAGTTTTCTGTCTGTGCATGTGGTATACGATTACGAGTACTATTATTTTCTGAATAAGTACCAACTCGTCCTCGCCGTGTGGAGCCGGCTACGAATAGCGGTTCCTTCTATCTCACCCCGTGAGTGTCTTAAAAGGCGACTATGGGATTAGGCGAAGAATCGGCAGTAGCGTCTTCGAGTACATTTACAATTCATCTGCTATCGCCAACCCGCGTGCTAAGCAAGACGATTATGGCAAACCCCTAGTGAGCACACAACCAAAACCCAGGCAGTCCCCGGCGGCCCTGCTATTAGTTGCTACGATAGCAGTCATGTTAAAGGAGAGGCAGGGAAATAAAAGCGGGTGCTAAATCTCGGTAGACCCCCGGCTATCACAACCAACGTCGTCTAGACGTATAAAATAAAATCGCCATGGACTGCCTCTGCCCTAGGGAAGGGCGAAGGGGCGTCCCGGAGTCTAACCAGCTCAAAACCCACGGTGTTCCTTCTATCTGCCTATCGCTGTTGTGCAGAGTTCGCTGACGCATTGGACCGCACTAACGCCAAATTTCGGCCTACCTAAAGCGCACCCCGTCCCGTCAGAAGCGCGTGTGGGACACACCCGCGCCGCCTCTGGAACATTTTAAGCAGAACGAAGGACTTCGCCAAGTCGGCCACCCATGGGCCCCCTAGAAGAGACGTCGGCTCGGCGACCGAGAAACATATAACACGCGCACACTGCGAACTGACGAGATCCCGGGACTTAAGGAAGAATTGAGCAGGTTGCGTTGGGATGTCAAAGTGAGATTACAATGCAGGGCCGCGAAAGTAGTACATACGAAGTACTCGCATTCCATCAAAATTCGGATGCAGGTAACACGGCGGTGTTTTTAATAGGTGCAAGCCCCACATAACCACGCAGTCTCCCAAGACGGCATGGTATGCGTTGGGCATTTTCCTGCGCCCAAAAAAAGGGTGATCTGAACACCAAAGAGTCCGTTGATCAAATCGAACTATTTTTATTATGACTATAGTGAGAAATCCTTAGTAATTATTAGTTACTGACATATTTTCAACGGCAATTTAAGTTGTTGCGTATGCCTAAGATTAAAATTACAATATTTTCCCACCAAATCCGTTGTTATCCAACACTGAATAGTTGCGCGAAACATCTGTTAGGCACCTTTAATTATGCACTTTCCTGCTTCCGTTTTTCCGCACGCGCTATACGTAAAAATATGTGTAAACTTTACGCAACCAAGTAAACATAGCACGCAAACTGGTTCATGCAGTGATTCTTTTCAATGTAAGTAAAACATATATTTCATGCACGCATTGTGGGTATCTTGATATCGAATATTCAAAAGCAGCAATAAATAACGTACTCATTGCGGTGAGATAAGGAAAGAAAAGTATATTATATATCGTTATGTACCAATTGTATTACGTCCTTCTTACTCTAGGGCACAACGCCGGAAGCATGGAACAGAGGCGAGGTGGTGCTCAACTTCAAAAAGGGTGACAACACCTTGTTGAATTATAGATCCATCTCGCTTCGGAGCCATGATTATAAGCTGTTTTCAAGGATCATCAGTAATCATCTCGAGCGCAGGTTTGATGACTTCCAGCCTCCCGAACAAGCCGGTTTCCGAAACTGTTCACCGCTGCAATGGAGGATGCCTTCAAGCTACTGGAGTGGAAAGGATTCGGCATTAACATCAGTGGCGAATATATCAGCCACCTTCGATTTGCCGACGACATCGTAGTCATGGCAGAATCACTGCAAGAGCTCAGCACAATGCTCTACGATCTCAACAGAGTTTTCCAACAGGTGGGCCTTAAAATGAATATGGGCAAGACGAAAGTAAGGTCTAATGCCCATGTCGTGCCTATCCCAATATCCGTTGGGAGCTCTGTTCTCAAAGTTGGTGACGAGGTATGTCCCCCTGGGACAAACTGTCCAACTTCGAGAAAGAGGTCAATCGTCGAATCCGACTTGGCTGGGTAGCGTTCGGGAAAATTAGCAACGTCCTTTCGTCAACAATACCGCATTGCCTCAAGACGTGTCTTTAACCATTGTGTGTTACCAGTGATGATATATGGAACAGAGACGTGGTCAGTCACTGTAGGACTCACCTCATAAGAAAGCTCTAGGTCACTCGGCGAATTACGGAGAGAGCTATGCTTGGTATTTCTCTACAAGATTGAATCAGAAATTAAGAGATCCGTAGAACTAAAGTTGCCGACATAGCTGGAAGGATTAGTAAACTGAAGTGGCAATGGGCGGGGCACAAAGCTCGTAGATCTGATGGTCATTGGGGCAAAAAGGTTCTCGAGTAGAGACCGCGCACCGGAAAACGCAGCGTGGGACGACCTCCAACGAGGTGTTCAGACGATCTGTTGAAGGTCGCTGGGAGTCGTTGGATGAGGTCGGCATGTAACAGCTCGTTGTGGGAATCTAAGGGGAGGCCTTTGTTCAGCAGTGGACGCCCTGTGGCTGATATGACCAATTATATGCCAAACAGATTTATTTTTACAGGTTCAGCAACACGCGTTTTATACCTCTGGTGTTGCATGCGTTAATATGTTACGGTAACCGCTGACCATTAGGTGGCCCGCATCCTTATATGCCAACTTAGTGGTATTTAAAGACCACCAGGCGATTGACAAATTGGTCACATCAACAGGCAAGGTATATTTAAAAAAATGCAGTGCGATTCCACATAGATGGAAAGCGCATAAATCTCGTTATAGGTACTTTTTGGATGTTTGCTTAGCTACATTATAACGAAACTCAGTCATTTCGCTAAAATAGTTGTGACTAAAGTCAACTGATTGTACCTAGAAAATTAATTGCGCCTGTAACTTCTTTGAACATACACAATTGCTTTACAAGTAACTTTCTGTTACTTTATTTACACCTAATTACATTACGAAAAAAAAAACATCGTTCGGATAGCAAAACAGACTTCTAACTTAGCGGTCCGTTTTGAGCTGAACTGAACCAGGCTGAAGTTTTTAAATTAATTTTATGGACTGCCTCCAGCGAGGTGAGCCGACGACCGAAAGCAGGGAGGCAAGAGCGGATCCAGGGAGGTCTCAGGGGGCCATGGCCTCCCCCAAAACCGTTAACCTTAGACTTAGTAGCAACAATGATCTCTGAAAATTTTAAAATTAGACGAGGGCCTCCCCCAGATTCAAATCCTAGATCAGACCCGGCTGGGAGTCATTTTATGCAGGCGGCATGGAACCGGTCATCGTGAAATCTATAGGGGAGGGCTTTGTTCAACAGTGGACGTCCTTTGGCTGATATGATGATGATGAGAAATAAACACAATTGAGAATTAATATTATATCACTGTATTTCTTTCAATATCTTAAGTCTATATTTATCATCGGGGAATCGCATCTTCACAATATGTCTCACTTCTTCACATGTGTAGCTTTGAAATTGTTCCTTGTCCTTGTTCCACAAGTTCGATATTTCTAACATCTGTGCCTTGAGCAACTGAGGCAGTTTTATAAATTTTGACCAAATGCCAATCTTCGTCTCGAATTCAACAGGCTCCTGAAAATAATAACGAATTAATGAATACCAATACAGTGTCTTTGTACTGAGATGGAGTTTCCGACAGAATTGCCCACCGCCTATTGAGTCGAACTCTCTACGGCGGATCGGGTCACTGGTCAGTCAGGGCATCTTTCTCCCTGACCCACTCCGCCGCCTACTTCTGCGAAATGACCTCCTCGCAGAAGGATGCGATTGCCTCCCAAGCTCCCTCGCTGTTGAGCATGGCTATGATCAAGGCCAGCAGCGAGAGGTCGGCCCCAGTTACTGCCGTGAGATCACGGCGGTGCACCGCCCAGGCGGGGCAATAGTGCTCAAGAGTGTGCTGCGCTGAGTCTTCACAGCAGCCGCAATGATGCCACACAAAAGTTGCCTCCCACCACTCTGTGCTGGTATTTGTCGAAGCAGCCATGCCCCGACAATACCTGCACTAGACGGAAGGACAACTTCTCAGGCCACTTCCGCACCCACTTATCCGGGATTGACTAGATAGCCCCTATGTTCCTAAGCACTGGGCGTCTCTAACCTCACCTTTCATTAGCTCATGATGGCACCTTGTGAATGTGTCAGGCGGAGAGTGACTCGGCGAGCATCCATCCACTCCAGGTTTCACGGGGGGGGAGCCTCGCGAGTGCGCACGCGGCCTCGGCAGACACCCGGCGGTATCCTCGTGCTTAGCCACTGCACCAACCTTGACTAACCTTTGCTAAGAACAGTGGTTGAATTGCCACAGCGCCGTATAATACATCAGGTCTGGTCTAATATCCTTTTTGTTATTGTTATTGTCTCTCTGTATTCACGGGTGCTATGAGCAACGCGGTCTTTTTTTAGGCTTATGCGGGGATATGGGTCCAACACATAGAGGCTGCCGCTGCTCCAAATCCCACGGCAGGTTCCCGCCAGCGCGCAAACGGTCTCGTCACACATCGTACGGTATCCGCGTATGACCCTGACCGCCGTGACCAATGGTCAGAGATTCCGCCCACGCCGGAGCGCCGTAAAGCACCATCGAGCGAACCACCCACGTGTAAGCATACGAACACCAACGTATACAGACAAGTCAAGTACAACAAAGGCACAATATTTGAGCCTTGATACCCGCCTCCATGAGGGGTGGTCTTCTGGCGGTGGATTTGGGGTTAAGTGACTGGCTAGGCCGCAAAGGGAGGCAGGGTTCGCTCTAGTGAGGGGAGAGACTTGGCAATCCCGTCTTTTGCTTTCTCCATGGTGGAGCACATCCATGTTAATTTCCCCAAGTTAAAAACAAAAAGGCTGAGCACATACTAACACAGTGAATCTTGAGGCCTGTGAGTGTTGCACATTGGTAATCATTTACTTACCTCAAACAATGTAAAAATATCAGCCACGGTATGATCAACCCTCATCGCTAACATGTACACTAACTCCTCACTGACTGGCTTGCTGTCCGCCAAAACTCTCTCCAGCACTGACTGACATAAAGTTTGCACTAGCGTACATACTGACATCTCATACATTCGAGTAGGTAGGACATTGTACCAGCAAGATTTAAGGTCTTTCATTAAAGTAATAGCTTTGTTTATTGCACAGTCGAATTGCTCATAAGATTCATGGGTCCAGGCAGTACCTGTAATTTAAAATTGGTTGTTAAAGTTTGCTTATGACCACTAGTTAAAAATGAGCCTAAAATGTTGACTAAAACGAAATAAAAGCAGACATTTCCTGCCCGCCATGACAGTGAAGTATATTGTCCCAATATCACATGATTAAATGTAGCGATTGTGAGAGTTTGTTTATGATTCCACAACCTGCATGTTGAATGACTTAAGATTTCTAAGATTACGACAGAAATACTTGTAGGCAATTATTGTACAAGGGTGTTGAACAATTTCATCTCAACACATCGCTGGTTCACTATCACAATGTTAAGTGACTATTTTCATAAAATTTGGGACTCATCATTAATTCTCCAATTTAAAAGAATGTTCGTTTATTATTATTATAATGGTAAAGAAGCTGCCTTCTAGTAAAATATTATTTATTAATCATGTAGTATTCATAACTCAATAAGTGCTATAATTATGTCATAGAACCTTGTAATACTGTTATCACCTTTAATAATGTATTAACGAACAAACTATACTTGCCCACATTGCAATGTTGCATGCTGCAGCATGCAGCAAAAGCCAACATGTATATTAGATTGAATCAATTTAATAAAGTAGTATTGAGATGGAGATTCTCATATGAAAATTATCTGATAAATATTAAGATACCATTAGATTCAATACTCTGCATGATGCTAGTCTTCTGGTTCTGCAGATACAGGGACATCTTCTCAAGCCCCAGCACCCTCAGATCCTGGATGCATTCCAATAGCACCACAGTGAGTTGATCAGCAAGGGTCTTGGGCAGAGTGTTGCACCAAGGGGGTCCAAGCAAACCATGTGCCAGGTAGAAGCAGTTATTGAAAAATAGGGCTGAAATAAATAATGTGTAATATATGTAATGTAATGTGTAAAATAATAGGTGTAATCTCTTATATCTTAACTAATTAGAAATGCTACAGTAGAAATATGATGCACCACAAAAAAGTGTGATTACTTACCAATATCAGAAGGACAGCACTCCAAATTAACTTTGAACTTCTTTGGAACAAAGCTCTGATACATAACAGCTATGTCTTTTATGTATCCCACCAGCTGTCTACTGTACTGCTCTGGCAACTTTGTACTCTCCTCCAAGTGTTCCACAATCAACAACATTATTGCTTTAACATTTTGTGATATCATACATTTCGGTAGAAAGAGAGGCTTATTTATGTCCCATAACACATTGTTGTCCGTAACATCAAGTATTGAATCATTTTCTATATTTGGAACGGACCCAACAACAATAATACCATTGGAAAGACTTTCTTTTAGTAACATTCTGACATCAGAAAGTAACTTATCACATTTTTTATTGTACAAGACACATTCAGTGTCATCAATATATTTATTTAAGGGCGACTCCTCAGCTTTTACAAATTTTAAGTCAATTAGAAACTTGTTGAATGAATCTAATTCTATTACAATGTTTTTGTAGTTTTGATAGCTGCCGTCACAAGATGGTAAGTTCATTCTAATACAATCTTCAATTATTTTGTTAAAGAATTTTTGACGAATTGTTTCAGCAAAAATTTCTATGAATGTTACTTCACTTTCAAATTGTGAACCTAATGTTGAGTGAAGAAATTCAAAAACAGCTGTTAAATTGTTAAAAATTGTTTGGTAATTAGGTTTCTTAGGATCATCTAGATTAATTTTTATGTTAAAAACTATAGCTCCTGTGTGGTCTTCTGTATAAATGTCACATTTGTATCTTATAACATTGTGAAGCAAGTTGTTTATAAAAAAATGTGAAAACAGACCAAGTTCAGCATACATTCTGTCTGTGAGATATAAAGTTTTTAAGATTTTCTTGAGCAATACTGGATCACTTTGTTGTACTGACAGTGAATAAGTTAAGAATTTTAAACCTTTCTTCTCTGTCCATGTAAAAATGTCCTCCCATTCAACACTTAATTGAGCTGTGTATAGTGCTAATTGGGTATCTGCTTGTGCATTGATCTTTATTAAAGCTTTCGCCATATTGCCTTCGAATTGCAAGTTCTTTATATCCATTTTAAATTTTTTCACAGTTAACATTGCGTCACTGTAGTTATATCTACCGAATTCGTGATTTGCTTTGTCAAAGACCCGTTTTCCATCAACAACAGAGCATAAGTCTTTTAAAATATTGAAGGATTTGCTTAATTTTGCACAATAACCGCTAAATTCTTCGTCATTTACTTCGCACATCACACGCAAAGTTTCGATGTCTTCAATGCATTTTGAGTGATCAGAAAGTATGTTAGCTCTTCGATTATTATAATTTAGTTGTTCCAAACTCTTCGTAATAGTATAATTGACGTAAGTATCAATAATATTTTGTTGTAATGCCCAAGACAGTAATTGTATTCGTTCAGTTAGATCTTTTATAATGGGCAAAACTTGATCTCTATTTTTCTTTAAGTCATCTGTACTTACTTTGTTCGCCTCTTGTAGAACAGCGCTCAGTAAACTCATTTTGAATATTAATTTAATTAGATAAAATCAAATTTATCTGAATTAGAACAAACTACCTAGGTATCTTTTGTTTCAGTTAAACTTAGTTTACTTCGTTTCAAAATTTGAATCTGTTTTGACATGAGACTTGACAATAATTTACTGTCACGTTCAAATTTGACTACTGCGTTTTGATATTACTTTGTTGTAATCATATATGACATGCTCTTATTTAGATACTCAGGTTATATGTATTATCATTTTCCAAGAACAAAAAATTGTTTAAATATATTTTATCAATGTACATAATCCCAGAAAGTAGATAACTACTGTTATTTTTTATAAATTGTTACTAATCCATAATGCTGTAGTTAGCACCTATCTATTTAGAATTGAATAAACATGCCTTAGTAATTAAATTGCATTTGGCACTTAGTTCATTTATTTAGTTTTAAAAAAGAAATGGAAATTAGATTGAAACACCTGTTTTGAACAACAATCTTCTTCTTTTTATCTGGTTGTCATTGGGCTGTTTAATCAATTGAGCCAAAACCCATGGGTATCCTTGTATTCATTAACTAAAAGATTCGACAATAACTAATTTTAAATTTTGCTGCCATAATGAATGAGTGTGAAATTGAATGTTTAAAAAGTGAACTGGAGCATGAGAAAACATATAGGTCAGTAAATAGTAGTAAAACACAAGTTGCACCAAATAAAATACATGTGAATGTAATAAAAAAGATTTTATATTAGTTTATGTAATTATAGGTAAATAGGTACGTCATATTTGCTAATAATATTTTAAGAATCATTAATAAACTGATACATCTATAATCTATACTTATTCATAAAAAAAGTAATACATCTATGCAATATGTAGTTTTCGTCGGCCCTACTTTTGGCCGAAAATAATAATCGATCTAATTCAAAGTCTTTGGATTCCGGATTACGGATATGTCTATTTTTTGTGTTAAATGTGATCGTAACACATTAACGGATGAATTTCAAAATCGTAAATCTGAAGATTTTGGATTAGATTGATTAGGTATTAGTTTCGGCCGTTAATAGGTCAAGGTTACTTCCTTGCTAATTTATGTCTATTTAATTCCGAAAACTTTTTCAAAAACTGCGCGTATGCGTAGAGACGCATATGCGTATTCTTAGTTTAAAGCGCAAGTAATAGGTAATTACCGAGTTAAGTAGCCGTTAAGTACCGAGTGAGTAGGTACTATTAGGTTCGAGAAGGCAAAAGGGCTATGGGTATGGCTCTGACTTTCAGAAAAAAAAATAGTTCATTACACAGTGTACATTTATATATATATATAGTTTATTAACTATGTGGACCAGTGCCCACTTACCGTTAAGTTAAGAACAAGCAAGTACATCCATGTTCGGATCTCATCACATCTTAATGGAAACAATCTCGTTTTTGGCAAAATATAGTTAAAGCTCGATCTGAAGCCCTACTGAATGTTATGATCTGTGTTTATTCCATACATATTACAAACCTACCTACGTTATCTAAGCGACGTGCAGTCGGGTTTCTGTATTCTTCTCTTCAATAATCGTTACCAAAGCATGGCATCACTTTGTGTGCGTACTTACCTGTATATGTCGTTTAGAGGCCAAATCATAGCTGCAAGACGATGAATAATTTATTAAACCATGGGATCAGAATAGAATAGAATAATTTATTCAGTAATTAGATCCAAACAGACAATTTTACACGTCATATTGAAATAACCGAGGGCATTTGCTAAATGAGAACCTCTGAGAAGAAATGCCAAAAGCTGGCTAGGACTTTTTTGTTTAGTTTTTCTCTTTTTTATACAGTTTTACAATTTTTATTTTATTTTAAATACATTGCCCCACACTAGATTGTCTCCTGTGTCGTGGGTGCGTTTACAGCACAAATTCCACACACAATACACCCAGACCCGGAACAACTACCTGCAGGTCGTATAAATATTTGTTCCTTACGGGAATCGAACCCACGACCCGGTGCGTAGCAGCTGACTGTATCAGCAACTGCACCAACCGTGCCGTCAAATCTGGGTATACATTCGGATATCTTAGGTTTACATCATCATTTCAACCGAATTACGTCCACTGGAGGACATATGTCTCCCCAAAGACCATCAAACGCCCAGTCTGGGTTGTGTTGTGTGCTTATTGGGGGTTTTTGCCATAATCGCCACGCTTGGAGGCGGGTTGGCGATCGCAGTAGAATTGTAAATGTACGCGAAGGACGCTGATGCCCATCCCCCGGCAAATCCCATAGTCGCCTCTAAGGACACCCACGAGATAAGATGGAGTGGTGCTATCCGGCATCTCACGGCAGGGTTGACATATTACTTGAAACAGCTCTATAGCCAGTGAAAAACATTTAGCTGCACAATACAAATAATGCAGGTAGATACAATTGGTTTCTAGGAAAGCCACATGTGTAGAAAAGAACTAACGCCGTATGTCCCCGTCGTCAACATAGTCTTTAACTTATAGTATGCTTTTTGATGAGAGTTGATTTACCGTTTGATATATACTTCCCATCTGTGAAATCAGCAAGCAATTGCTTTAGGTTTCTTGTTAAAGAATCAAACATTGAGTGACAAATTTTTGAGAATCCAGGCGGCTCTTCTACTGGTTTTGCTGTTTCCTGCCGATTGCAAATATTTTCCACTAGCGAAAAGTGACAAGGGGATCTTCCTTTTACAATCACATCATACAGAACATAGATCTCAATGATCGGTCACATGGGACATTGCCTTATTTATATATCACAGTTAGCAGGCGGAATGGTGATTGTTATTTATTACATTTGTATAGTAACTCGATCGTGCTGTATAACCATCTTTGTAAGATTATTAACCCTTACTGTTCGTGCGTTATCTTAAACCATCGATACCCATATAACGTAATGTTGCCCTCCTTAACTCAAAAAAGTACCTAAACGTAGTCACCATCATATCGGCCATTTATACGTCCACTGCTGAACTAAGGCCTTTTCCATAGACTTCACAACTGTGTCATCATTTTGGGGGGTATTTGCAGGCGGGTTGGTGAGCGCAGTACAGCTACCACTTCACAGGAGGAAAGCTGCTGCCCGTCCCTCTGGTTTGGATTCCCTTAGTCGCCTTTTACGACATCCACGGGAGGAGATGGAGTGGTGCTATATTCTTAATCCGGACACCACACGGACTATATACCTATACGTAGTAGTAACTCTAAAAGTTCCAAATTACACTTTAGTATACCTAAACAATAATCTTGTAACTCAAGATATGCTGTGCTACATTTAGACCATCATATCATCATTATCATTTCAGCCGAATAACGTCCACCTACTGTGTGGGTTTTAGTTGTGTGCTCATTGAGACGTTTTCCCATAATCGCGACACTTGGCAGGTGGGTTGGCGATCGCAGTTGAGATGCAATACTCTAAGGACACTGCCGGCCATGCTCCGGCTAACCCCATAGTCGCCTTTTACGATACTCACGTGAAGAGATGCAGTGGTGCTATTCTTAGCCAGTACCATACCTACGACGGACAGACCTTAGACCTATGAGCCATGCTTTATCAAATAATACCCACTCCTCCAATCCTTCCTTTTTATCCAGAGTAAATGAAACGTTGTATTTGAAATTACTAACAGAGAATCAGCAGCATGGCAGAACAGCGAACTCGAGAAGCAGATAGTATTAGTTCAAGACGAGCTGCGCAAGAGTGACTACGTCTGGGATCATGATGACGATTTGATGAAGGAGAGCGCGAGACACAAGGTGTATCTCGATACCATAGAGACGCTGAAGGAACAACTGCCGGCGTTAAAAGAAAAGATCAAAAACGCTAAGATTTGTGGAGCTGGTGAGACGTTATGCTATAGATTCACCTCCCCCCTTCCACTGGTGATGGTGTATGGGGAGGGGGATTTCCCTACATGTTTGTCCGCTCTTATGACAGAAGCTGGGTATATTCCTACACATGTGCCCCCCGACCCCCCAGGCCAAAAGCTTGGCTTGGTACATCTATTTTATGGCACCAAATATTTAGTTGTGGCGTTATTATAGTTACTTGCCTTTAACTTTAATGATAAATAATTACGAACATTGTTTAAAGTTTTTTGTTCCTTCTCTTTTCATATTTCAGACTGCAAATTGAAACACGATGACCTCAACATAAATTTGGATATTCTCACACCGGTAAGTGAAGAAAGTGACATGGTGTAACATATCAATCATTCGTTAATTATCAATTTATCTAAAACGAAAAATAATCCAATCAGCTACTGTGACTGACTGCAGCACGCTAGCTGATTGATCGATTTGTCGTTCCTCAGCTAATGATTGAATACATGTTAACTTCTTTAATTGACATGAAACATAGTCCGAAGTGATTAGCCATTTCTTTTCTTAACTATTATATATATATCGAGACTAGCTGTTGCCCACGAATTAATTTTGATCAATATAGAAACAAGTCCATCCTATATCAACCAGGGCTTTTCGTTGCTTTCTATAAGAAAAATAAATTTTAGAATCGGTTCTGTCAACCAACACAATCTCAATCAATCAACTCAATTAAAATCATGAAGAATGGTTGGTGCAGTGGTTGATACAGTCGGCTGCTGCGCTCCGGGTCGCGGGTTCGATTCCTGCACGGAACAAATATTTGTATGATCTGCAGTTAGTTGTTCCGGGTCTGGGTGTATTGTGTGTGGAATTTGTGTCTGTAAAACCCACGACACAGGAGAAATCCTAGAGTGGGGCAATGTTTTTTAAAAATACCAAAAACAAAAAAGCTTTCTATTCATATGGATCTACTGAATGGAAAACTTTTTATAATAATTATACGTTTATGTTCAATTGATTGAGATGTTGAAATTTGATTCTCGTTCTGTATAACGGCCCTAATACACCGCTCACTTTGACAGTGAAGGTAAACATCGTGAGGATACTTACCTGGAATCTAATGGTCTGAAAAAGCCAGCACGCAGTGAGCAAGCAATGTCCGTTTCTTTTCCGTATAAGAAGAAGCCTTTGCCCAGTGGAATGGTTACAGGCTGCTCGCTTTATTAATTTGTATTTATTTGCTTAAATAAAAGGAGAAACTGGCTGACTGACTGACATATCAACGCACAGCCTAAACCACTGGGGCTAGAATATTTAATTTTTCGACAGTAACATTACCTTAACGAAGGCATCTATTTACTCATTCCATCCCTGAGGGGGTGAAAGTTTATATGAAGATCCATCATTTCTGAAGTTAG
Source organism: Diloba caeruleocephala (assembly GCA_947459985.1). Taxonomy (NCBI): domain Eukaryota; kingdom Metazoa; phylum Arthropoda; class Insecta; order Lepidoptera; family Noctuidae; genus Diloba; species Diloba caeruleocephala. Next base: position 4,355,254 of record OX381625.1, on the reverse strand, counting down.
ATTCATGAGACTTGGTATTTGACTTTCTGGTTGAAAATAAAGAAATACGTGCTTCGGTGATTCTGTACATTCAATCCATAAAAAAGGGGGTAATAGTTTGTATGAATCTCCGTCATTTTTGAAGTTACATTTATGAAAACTAATATTTCGCTTTTTGGTTGAACAGGCAGAACTGTTGCGTACGGTGAAGAGATTTGAGCGCCTCAAAACTGATTTGATAAGCACTCTGCGTAGCAAGGAGTGGCGTTTGGACTCGGAATCTAAGGTACCAACTTTACGAAATTACTTTTAAAATGTTCGTATGCCTCGTCGGAATACAGCCGATACAGTGTTTAAAACATTGATAATAACTTTCAGCAGGGCTGTCAAATATGTGGGGACAATAATTCTTGTAATAAAATGGTTAAAGAAGTTAAAATATATATAGATACGATTAGTCTTATTGTTGTAAATGTAACAAACATAGTCAAACTTGAACTCATATTGTCATGAGATCGGAAATGGATTGAAAGTTTATCGACCCCAAAACGGAATATAAAACTGAAACAGATAGTAAAATTGGTATTTCCCTTTTAAAATAAACGTCACAACTAAGATTTAAATGTGACTATAGATTGAGGTGATACTGCAACCGGATTGAACTTTCATCATTTCAGCCGAATAAAGTCCACTGTTGGACAAGAGCCTCCCTCAAAGATCGCCACAACGACCGGTCTGGGTGTATTGTGTGCTCATGGGAAGGTATTGCTTTAATTGTCATGCTTGGCAGGCGCATTGGCGATCGCAATTGAGTTGTTAAATCTGCTAGTCCCATAGTCGCTTTTTACGACACCTAAGGGATAAGATGGGTTGCTGCTATTCGTAGCCGGCACCATACGTGTGGTGTCCGGATTAAGAATATAGCACCACTCCATCTCCTCCCGTGGATGTCGTAAAAGGCGACTAAGGGAATTTAAACCAGAGGGATGGGCAGCAGCGTCCCTTCTGTGAAACGGTAGCCATACTGCGCTCACCAACCCGCCTGCCAAGCGTGGTGAGTATTGGCAAATACCCCCCAGAATGATGACACAGTTGTGAAAATCTATGGGGGAGGCCTTTGTTCAGCAGTGGACGTATAATTGGCCGATATGACCATACGGATTTCTACTTTAAGAGAAGCAATATACAATTCTTTGCCAATTAATTATTTAATATCAGTTCGTTCGACTTTCAGTCATAGTATAAAATAAATACGAAAATTGGCCCTCTGCTCGTGAAAGCACAATACACCTGCCATTATATGAGTACTTTCATTTCAGTTGTTCGTAAGAGTAAACGACCAAAGAACGTACTTGCAAAACGAGCTGATGATATGTCAGAACAATATTATGAGACTCCAGAAAAACAGCAGTTACTGGCAGTAAGTACCAAGGCAAATAACATAGCTACCTAAGTACAGTTAATCAATTCACAGTCCAGGCGGTTGGCGAAAGTATCTCACAAGAAATGAGGTAATTCTCGAAGTCGTTTCGCTGTCCCAGCACTTGTTGATAACCGCAAGCCTACTGCCAACCGCAAGGCTGCAACCTGGTTTATTTATCTGGCTGGCCAGAGCCCCTGGTCAGTCGCAGATGAGGTTCGCTAACCCCAGTTTGGGAATGTTGTGCGGTTCCAACTTAGCCCGTACATTTATATACACCTTGTATCAATTTAGACCACAGAGAAGTGATGAAATGGAGTTACAATGTGCATGACAATGACACGTATGAAGCGACCTGTGTATTCATTGTACCTGACCCTGCTTTCTTCCTCCAAGCACTTACAAAATCGGTGGCTATTACATATGGTACTTGATAGCGAACTTTATGCATGGGCGTACCCAGGGATTCAGAGAATAAGACCTCGTTTCTCTGCACGTTTATCCCCTGTCGCCAAGGCCAAGAGCTGGGTACGTCCTTGTCTTTTTGTGAACTTTTATTCGGATAAAGCACCAGAAATCATGTGGAAACCAGTTTTAAAAAAGTGTGGTTATTTGTTTTTTTTTTTTATTAATTAGGATGACAGTTCAGAGTTGATTTGCACTTATTACTACCGGTGTTATGTTCCAGGAATGTTGCCCGAAAGAACGACGAGAGAGTTCTGGACCCAAAGCGAGGACATATAAGGAAGATTATAGGCAACGAACGGCTTCCACCTATTGCCACTTAATCCGCTCCAAAATACACTTGGAGAGTTTATTTTCGTAAAGAGGAAATGAAAATATGAATTTAGAGTAGTAAAGTACTGCCTATTAGGGATACTCCATAGATTATTTTGAAGCATTCTTATTTTTAATGACGGTTTGATACCTACATGCTAATAGTTTAGGAGAATTCATGTAGATAGTAGTTAAATGCATCGAAATCGAATATCTAACGATAAGTATATCTTACTTAAAATAGCCACTTAGATGTACAAAATTCCCTCGAGTCCAATCCAACAGTGTGTACACATGAATGAATGAATGCAGGTGGCAGCTCCTATGATTTCCAAATATGATACACAGATGAAAAGGAGGTAAGTGTGAACGGAAGGAAATGCTGATCGCCGAGTTGAACACAAGAGGATTCTGTTTACTTACGTGTTATTGTCGTTACTATGTAAATTTTAGATACTAGTTATATATGTAGGTATATTGTAATTTTATTAATTTATTTTGCCATAATTACATTTTTATTTAATTATTAAAATATTATCGATTCTCAAGTCTCTGAAAATTTGGCCGGTTATTGAAAATTACCCCTGTATTGTCAAGAATCTATATAAGATTATATATAGACGGTCTTAGATATAGACAGACAAGATTCATAGTTATACTAAGATCCGATAGGTGGCGCTGTAGTCAAGTTCAACAAATTTTATATTTGTACACCAAAATGACTCATATTCACGACATACTATGTTGGTTTAGTGCCAAAAAGAAAATCAGAAAATGTGGACCTCATAGACGGCGCTGTGGTCGGGTTAAAATCAATTTTAACATTTTTTTTTATCTCCTTGCGCCATCTGGTACGGCAGAACAGCGTATGCCAGGACAGCTAGTCAGTTATAAAATATTGACATATCGTATTTGTTTTTATCAAAGACTGTTCCATTCGACATTTCGTTTGTTCTACTATTCGTAATAAATGTAAGGCAGTCAGAAATACTTCAACGGAGTACCACTTGACACAACAGTAGATAAGCAATTCTCTGGCAGAAGGTTTGTCAAGATCTCTTAGATGTCATTACCAAAGACTACAATATTCTACTGGGTCATTATCATTACTTTGGGTAGCGTCACGGGTCGGGTCACCTCGTTCCCTCTAACATAGCTAAGAGGGTGATGGCTGATCTTTGCATCGTACTCATCATAGACAAAACAGGTACTAATGAATAGGTGTGCTTGCAGTGGAAAGTCGTCCTGCTGATTAACTCATGACTGTGTTTATTTTAAAGTGATTTTTCTTTACGCTCCTATGGAATTGGTATTTTATACACAAAATGTGAAACGAGTAGGCTTGAACTAGCTAACGCAGCGCTGCATCCTCACCTCATTGGCCGGCACCGCATATTTTGGCCCATGTGTGTGAGCGAGACAGAGTACAGGGGAGTGAATGTATAGGGATAGAATCTACTAAGTAATGTAGTAAAAATAGCTAATTCTTCCAATTCTTGACTACGCTGACAACAGCTATCTAGATCTCACGGAGGAACAACTTGATACACTTGAGCGACTCCAAAACGTCTGTATAAGATTTATATTTGGTTTACGCAAATATGATCAAGTGTCAGAGTATCGTATGAAGCTCAAGTGGTGTAGGTGTATTAAGATCATGTTTTAAAATATGTATTATGACAGAAATAAGTGTTGCTGGAAATAAGTTTATCGTTCTGTATAGTGTCCGGATTAAGAATATAGCACCACTCCATGTCCTCCCGTGGATGTCGTAAAAGGCGAATAAGGGAATCTAAACCAGAGGGATGGGCAGCAGCGTCCCTTCTGTGGAACGGTAGCCATACTGCGCTCACCAACCCGCCTGAAAAACATTTCTTTCTTTCTTCCTTCCAAAGTTTTCTATCTTGCTTTCTTTCAAAGTTACGTGCTTTATTTATGTTAACCTCCTGTTTAGAAAGTGATCGGCAAAAGAAACGGCCATTATAGAAATTCCATTTACATACTACTCCATGGTTTGTATGTATAAGAGAAAGAGAGAGAATGAAATAATAAAATAAAATAAATTATTCAAATCAAATCAAATTTATTTATTTGCTAAACACAGGTTTGTAGGATGTTACAGGAATATATTGGATTATGTAATTAGTCCTAAATGGGGTTCTGAATAGAATGTATCATATGACTTAGTTTAGTTATAGTAAAATGTATGCGTATAAATAAATTATATTCCTATTTTACAAATGTTAAAAAAAATGTAGAGATAAATACAAGTTATTCACATATTTATTGATATGACCATCCCACACGTAGAATTAAATAAATAGTACGAAAAGTTTATTATATCTTTTATTTACATTCAAATAATTTAAAGACAGCTTAAGCTTTTCTAGGCTTGTAATATTTTGAACACAATGTTTGAAGTCAAAGTACCCTTCTGCATGGGAATTGCAGGACATGTACTCTTTAGCAACCAGAGGGTCGTGTGTGAGTTTTCTTTTCGTAATCGAAACGTGAACACGTGCGTCTCGTTTACCGCGTTCGGTGCTCTACGGGTGAGATTCAGAAACGAGTCTAAGCTAAGTTCACGCTTCCATCGGTCAAAATTAGGGGCGTAAGTAGTGCATTTTGACATATGGAAGCGCTTAGACTCGCGCTTAGACTCGTTTCTGAATCCCACCCTAATTGCCCGAAGAGCATGGTATGGGCGAATCGCAGCGCGGTACGCGGAAAACGCGTCGTATGCGTTTAAGTTTGGAGTGTGAAAAGAAACTCGCACTTGGCTCTCAGAGTTCGTTTCATAAGTTTAACTTATACTCTAGTTGGTAAGTTTGTGGATATACTATTGATGAGCTGTTTTTCTATCCCATTGCCTTCATAGTATGAGCATGCTTAGGACAAACGCGTGAATAAACGTATCAATATAATCCGTAAAATGTTTATTTTTAGATTTTGTATTTATATAAGTTTGAAGACGCCAAAGTTCGTTTCTGAGGACCGAGTATGAGTTTATTTTCGTTTACCGCGTTCGGTGCTCCAATTGGCTGAAGAGTTTGGACCGGGCGAATTGCAGCGCTAAACGCGGTAATGCGTCGCACACGTTTACGTTTCGAGTGTGAAAAGTAACTCACACTCGTCCCTCTGGTTACCTCTATACCCCATGTTACTAACTGCAAAATGAGTACCGAGAATACTAAACCAACAATGCAAAATGTATTTATAGTGCGAGTTTATAATTTGGCGGTAGCGATTTGAAGAACTAACCGAAATCCACGTAACTGTCACAGATTATGTATCAACGTGTCAGAACAAAACGAATTGGCGCGTCGTCAATCTTCGTTCGCGCAGACACGAAAAGACGATCGACGAAAACACCCGAAACATTAAAATAAACTATAATCAATCTTACACCATGCACTTAAGGTGTAAAAATCAATGGCCGTCTTTTTCTATTTCGCTTACACGTTTCTGTGTTTTTAGAACTTTTTGCGTGCACTGGTTGGTTGGTTTACCAACTTCCCGCGTCTTCAAATTGTGTCAACTGCGCAGGTGCATCGGTGAGCCATAAATGAAATGTGTATTACTCAATGATATTATATATTAAAAAGAAGTAGATATGTGACATGCGTGCAAAAAGTAAGAACCAAAACTCCCCCAATTGTAGCACCTCGTAATAGGTTCGCCTAGATAGCTATCTCTTTTACTCTTGTTGTTTTTGTGTCTTCTTTCCCACGACATGGTTGTGCAAGCAATACTGTATTTTGCGCGCCATTTAATATGAACGTAACATATCTATGGTATAACATCATTGGTATTACTGTAATGTACTACGTATTTCTTATGGGTTTAGTGTACTTGGTCGGGAACTCTACGGTCGTACTCAAGTATTGCGTTTCCAATTCTTCAATCGGTCTTCGGTATAATGCAGCTGAAACAAAAATGTAAGTAAAATGATTTGATTGGCATTAAACTCTTTGTTGTGTACACAGACACAAATTCAGCCCGTAAACTTCAACTGCTGAATAATCTTCCAATGATCACTATATTGATGATCATATTGCCATAATCTCCACGCTTGGCAAGCGGATTGGTGATCGTAGTATTGTTATTAGAACATGGGGGATGGTGCTGCCCATCCTTTTGGTATTCTCTAAGTCGCCTTTTACGTCATCCGTGGGTGGAGAGGAATGGTCTGTGCTTTGCCGCAAATATTGCGCTATTTGATTGATCGTTGTTCTGGAATGGTAGGTTTAACTACTAATACTTTTTTTATCGGTCTTGTCTGTTTCGACGTCGAACTCAATATATTATTTCATATACGAGTCCTAGAGATACGTGGCTTTCCTAAACAGGACATTTATTGGAGACCAGAAGACGATGAAGAAGACAGATCGGATAACTGTTAAGTTAACCGATTTGATTTCCCGTATTCTGGGCGTCCCTCTGCTGGGCAGGGGCGGATTCAGGAATTTAACCTGGGGGTCCCTTCGGGTGTCATGTGAAGGTTTTTGGAAATCATTTTTGGTACTAGGTCTAAGGTCAACTGCATCCCACAATTTTGGGGGATGGGGCGTTGTTTCGTAACTTGGAAGAGTTCTGTGTCCAGCAGCAGACTGGATTAGCTGAGGAGCTACGCATGATGAATGAGAACGTCGCGGTGCAACTGCAGGTATTGCGGATAGGCGCACACGTAGTTTCAATTTGATTCACTTTCAGTCCGTTTCCAGCACTCATGTATATAATGGTATAGCTAGCCAATGATAACGTACGTGTGACGCAGTGGTGCTTGTTGAGGTGCAACCGCAGGAGTCGCGGACAGGCGCACACGTAGCCGCCAGCCGTGTTCACACAAGAGTGGGAGCAACCATCCGTTCCCAGCTCGCATTCGTTGATATCTGTGCATAAAACATGTATTAGTCAAGTTATTTTTGTTACAACAGACTTCAAAGTTACGCCTACTTAAAAATAGTACCGGTACGAGTCATTGGACCGGAGGGAGAAGTCTCAACATACGCTCTGCTCGGATCAACCATTTCGCTGATTGACGCACAAATAGCAGAACAAGTTGGAGTGGAGGGACAACTGGACCCACTGAAGATAGGTGTACCCGGGAATATCATGAACGATGCATCTGGTTCCCAAAGAATCTCCGTCAACACTCGACGTGAAAGGCAGATATACCCTTAAGAGCTCGCACCATAGCTCAACTCCACGGCACAACAGACTGTCAGCGAAATGGACAGCGCTATGTGAACATCTTCGTGACCTACAAGAACAACTAACCTACAACATAGACACGCCGGAGATACTCATCGACCAAGACAATTGGCATCTGCTCCTGGCCGACGATATCCGCAGAGGATCGGGTCAGCAACCTATAGCGTCACTTACAGCACTAGTTTGGGTGCTCCACGGTGGGCACCGAGGTCACCAAGTGCACACCTACAGTCATACGGAACAGTTGGAGAGCGTCGAGTTCAAACATAGCATGGCCTGGATTGAATTTGATTGAAGGATTGTTATGTTTCAGATCGTTGAGTTCCTTAAAATAGCGTTGAGCTTCATGATAATAATTCATGCGTCGGGTCGGGTCAACTCAAAATGTTTTTTTTTTCAAAATGCCAATCTACATTCTTCCACAATATTGTAACATAAAATATGTCTGGGCTATAAAACAGAAACGTCAGAAACCTTCGAGTTTATTTTGGCATTTCTTCTCAGAGGCGTGATCATACGACCTGGAGCCTCCCTTAGGCGCCGAAGATGGCCGCTCCGGTGGTTTTAGCCGGTAGGAGTCCGGCATACCCCTTCGCCCTTCCCCGGGGCGAAGGAAGTTCATGAAGAATTTTCACTGGGCACCAATAAAAAAAAAGGTAGGAAATGCCGGCTTCATCTAGATCACTACGCCGCTGTGTGCTCAAGATATTTGCCAGTCTCTGTACATCGGTATTGCTAGCGGCACGCTTTCTCGGTGTTCTTTTCGTGTTTCCGCCCTCTCGTTGACTCAGGGCTGTGTCGAAAGGCACACATTGCCAGTGAGAAGAGTGCTACTTACCGAGGCACCTCTGTCCGGCTCCTAGCGACAGATATCCAGGTGAACAAGAGCAGCGGTAGGCGCCCTCCGTGTTGACGCACAGCTGCGTCGAGTGGCACTGGTTCGTCTCTACCGTACATTCGTCTACATCTGCTCAAGAATATAACACTTTATATGACAATACAATTTCAAAATGTACCGTGTGCTGTGGTCTTTGAAGAGGCGTATGTCCAATAGTGGACTGCGATAAGCTGATATCATGTCGATGAACGTTGAATATCTGTGTGGTTTATTTTCAGTGAAGAATATGCCACCCGTTTCTTCCCATGGGTGTCGTAAAAGGCGACTAAAGGTTGAAATAAAGAACGAGAGGCTTCTTCATTCGAGAGGTCATGGTCCGCATCTAGGCAGCAGCATTCTCCCTTGTGATTAATAACAACACATTGCAATTACCAATCCGCCTGCCAAGCGTGAATTCCCCTATCAATTGGCAATTAGAACTATGGTTCGTATACAACAGCAGGAGTAGTGTCAGCAATATTTTAAGGATCTTAAAAAGATAACAGTATCGAGTTTGTATATAATGGTCTTATTAATGAACCATGCAGAAAACCTTTATCAGAATGAAAATATGGAAGAGAGAACTACGGGGAAAAGAAGGGGAGGCAAGATATACTATCTAGCATAGCGCCTACTCTCAATGTGGTTACATATTGCTCAAATTATAACTCAGTTAAACTGTGACTGCCTATAAAAAAAATAAAAAAAATCGATTCTTTCGTTTATTCAATTACAATTGATTAGCAATTCGTGTTATTCAATTGTTCATCATTTCAGCCGAATTAAGTCCACTGCTGGACACAGGCCTCCCACAAAAATAAATACACCGGCCTGGGTGCGTTGTGTTTCGGTGGTTTTGCCATAATCGCCACGCTTGGCAGGCGGCTGGCGTTGGCTGGGTTGGCAATCGCAGTTGAGTTGCTAATGCACTCAAAGGACGCTGCTTCCCATCTTCCAGCGAATCTCGTAGTAGCCTTTTACGACACGCACGGGATGAGAAGGGTTGGTGCTATTTTAAGCCGGGTCTAATATCGATTGCGGAGCGCATTGCGCGCGACTCACAATCAGATATGTAAGTCGATTGTAAAGTCCAAGGGCCACCCAAGCCGCACCTTAAACTACTGTGACAATATTTGATCCAGCTTAATTTGATGTGCAATACGATTTGGTGGTCATAATTTTATTGATCACTTAAAAAATATTTTTAACATCAATATTAATAAATTGATCGATAATAGATAATTACTTATTGAAAATAATTGTTAATAAATTTATTGTTAAAAGAGTAATGACACAGGTAGATAAATGCATTTTAAATAGTTTATGTTAAAAAAACTGCAAAAGTACACCCTTTTATACTCGCAGTCAGATAAATAACCGTAGTTAACCGCTGTTTATGGGAAGTTAACGGAGCATTCAGTTAAATAAACCGTTATTTTACAACTATATAATTTACCATCGCATGTGTTAGCAGAAGTGTTGTGCCTATATCCAGGGTCACAGGGTCCTCTGTCGCTGTTGTCCAAGTTGTCCGTTACGCTCACGTCGTAGAACACTGTCGAAGCTTGAGAACCTACAAATATCCTCGACGTTGAGTAAGGCTAATATTCTGTTTGAAATTATTAACAATATTATCATCCACTCCAAGTCCACTGCTGGACACAGGCCTCCCCCAAAGATCACCACAACGACCGATATGGGTGTGTTGTGGGCTCATTGGGGGGTTTTGCCATAATCGCCACGCTTGGCAGGCGGGTTGGCGATCGCAGTTGAGTTGTTAATGTACTCGAAGGACGCTGCTGCCCATCCTCCGGCTAATCCCTTAGTCGACTTTTACGACACCCACGGGAGGAGATGGGGTGGTAGTATTTTAAGCCGGCACCACACGGTTAGGTAACAATATTATATTACATACAGGACATCCAAAAGACGTCCATTGCTAAACATAGGCCTCCCTCATAAATGACCGGTTACATGCAGTGTGTCGTCATTTTGGGGGGAATTTGCTAGTACTCACCACACTTGGCAGGTGAGTTGGTGAGCGCAGAATGGCTGCTGTTCAGATCACAGAAGGGACAGTGCTGCACATCCATCTGGTTTAGAGGCCCTTAGTCGCCTTTTAAGACATCCACGGGCGGAGATGGAGTGGTGCTGTATTCTTAATCAGGACAACACACGGAACTCCGAACATTATTTTATTTGTTCGATTTCCCATACTCCTCCTCCTTTCTTGTGTCATTTATGTCTGAACAGACATAAATCTCCCATGCACAAAAACACCCAGACCCAAAATATCGTATCCATCCGATCTGTCATACAAATATTTGTTCGTGCGAGGTCGAACCCGTATCATGTAGCGCAGAAAGCCGATTCCTTAACCACTGCGGCAACCGTACTAACTGCGCCAATTGCTTCTACTAGTAGCTAGAGAGAAAGGGGCTTTACGATGCATCATGAGAACGAGCTAATCTACACAGACAGTTTATTTATATTAAGAATATACTTATATAGGCTTATTTTACCTGATGTACTGTAGAATCCTTCGACGTCTGGCGAGTAATGTGAGCTTATCACTTCTGGCTGCATCTCAAATGTGGCATCAGGCAAGTAAGAATTCTGAGGAAACGTATTTCAAGTTAGGCTTGCGCCATACAGAAAGTAAACAATAAATTAAGTGAACCGAGACTTGAACTTAAGATATGTTAATTTTCAATTCAGTTGGAAGTGTTTTTTGCAGACTAAGACAGAAGTATAAATTTTAGTTTTGACACAAATGAACTCACGTCATCGCTATTATCTTCTTTGCTATCAAAAACGTCATTTTCTGCTGGATTCGAACTGGGGTTACACAGAGGAAGGTCAGCACACTTTCTTATCTAAAAGTCGAATGTTAATTAATTACATACATGCAAGTTGTAAATTTCTCTAAAGAACAATTTGGTTACCTGCAAAAAAATACTAAACCAAAAGAATATAATTTATAAAAAATAGATTAAATCCAATTAATATTAAGTTTGCGTTGAATTTTTTGGTCGCACTGAAATTGGTCTTTCGCAGGTAGACCACAGGTTAAAAAGACAAACACACAAACATACATGTGCACTAGGCGATCGCCTGGGGCCCTGGAGTGAGGCAATTCCAAGAGTGAATCCCGTACCCATAGATAGGTAGGTAGGAATACCACCCCCCTACTTGCAGGGCATCATAGGGGACTATCTGTGCGCACTCTGCGCTACCGTCCCTGCCCACAGCGAATGTGACTATCGTGCAGATAGGCCCCTATGATGCCTTTCAGGTAGGGGTGGAAGTGATGATGGACTAGCGCCCCCCTAATCACACCTCTCAGGATGGAATTGAAGACGTTGACGATTTCTAGACTGACAGACAACTCCACCCCACCCCACGGCTACACTGCCTGCTCCGACAGTGAGCGGCCGCGAAGAATCGCGTCGATGGTGGACAGCCGCTGCTGGAAGCCATACTGGCTATCGGCAAGGTCGGGACCAACTCACGACAGATGCTTAACGAGTCTTCGGGCAATTATTCACTGGAATAGTTTCGAAGCCTCGTCGAAAAGGTAAATGGGACGATACGCAAAGGGAGACACCACGGCCCTTCGCTCTTTTCTTAAGAGAATCAGTCCGGCTTCTTTCAAGGCGGGAGGAAACACGCTGTGGCGGAGGCAGCTGGTTAATAGCACCTCAAGCGGACCCCACAAGACTGCAGTGCAAACACCCACGCACGAACAGTAATGCTATCCGGGTGCGGTGTTGCAAGCGTCTAGGCGGTCAACGCCTCGGCCCAACTCCCCTTCCGAAATGACCAACTTCTTGGCCCAGTCCGTGGCAATCGGAGGTAGATCCCTGAGCTCCCTGTCTCGGGCCTCAGGGTTCCCGAGCGCGCAGATTTAGGAAGCTGCGTGTTCATACCTCGCTCGCCCCGGGAAGACGACGGTGTGCACATCGTCAGGTGCCACCGAGCAATGTGGGGGGGGGGGGGGGGGGGGTATTTTAATCCATTACAACCCCTGACCTTTCGCCTGGGGGCGTATTTTTGGGTGACCGCTTTACATTCGGCAGGAATGGGCGTCTCTACTGTGATTGTAACGGATGTCTCTAGTGTGATTGTAACGAGGAACTGAAGCCCCTCCTTCGGTTAAGCCAGTAGGAGTCTGGCACGCCCCTCCGCCGAGGAAGGTGGAGGATGTGCCTACAGGATGTATTTCCACTGCAGGACAAAATGCCTCCTGTTAGAAACTACAAAGAACAGTACCACACCACACGCACGCGTATTCAGCCAGCCCATAAACGCCCACTACGGAACATGGGCCTCCCAATGATCACTACAATGACAATGAGCTATCATAAATATCACGACGGCACGGTTGGTGCAGTGGCTGATACAGTCGGCTGCTGCGCTCCGGGTCGCGGGTTCGATTCCCGCACGGAACAAATATTAGTATGATCTGCAGGTAGTTGTTCCGGGTCTGGGTGTATTGTGTGTGAAATTCATGTCTGTAAGCGCACCCACGACACAGGAGAAATCCTAGTGTGGGGCAATAAAAAAAAAAGGGTGTTGCCATAACCACTACGCTTAGCAAGCAGATTGATGATCCAGCAACAGTATGTACTTGATATCCACCCTTAGAACCCTATAATTTGTTTCTTTTTTGAAGACTTTAGAGTTTATTACGACACCCGTGGGTGGAGAAGAGTGCTTTATTCTTTGCCAGAAACCACACGGAACTAAACGAGCAGTCGTGAGGAGGCTATTGCCAAAAAACGATGCAGCTGCTCACACTGTTAACATAAGTCTTTAGGCTTGTCATGCTAAATCTGAGATAATACCTGTACATTATCCCCGTCGCACTTGGCCTTAGTCTTGCATCGCCTAGTCCTGGCCTGGGTACCGACTCCGCAGGTCGCCGAGCATTCCGACCATCGCGACCATTGAGTCCAGTGGGGTTTAGATTCATCCACCTGAAATGTTACGGTCTTAATGTCTGAGCCTTGATTAGTCTTGAATTAGAAATCTCATACACAGGTGATTGTATAATCATCAGCATCATTATCATTCCAGCCGAAAGACGTCCACTTCTGGATCATAGGCCTTCCCCAAAGGTCCCCACAATGACCGGTCTGAGTTTGTGTTGTGTGCTTATTGGTGGGTTCTGCCACAATCGCCACGGCAGGCTGGCGATTGCAGTTGTAAATATACTCGAAGGACACTGTTGCCTATCCTCCGGTTAATCCCATAGTCGCCTTTTATGATACCCACGGAATGAGGGGTAGTGATATTCTGATATTCTCCAGCACCACACGATAAAGTTGATCGATAGATTGTGTAGTGTATACTTAACAGGTGTGATGCCGGCTAAGTATACCACCACCCCGTCTCACCCCGTGGGTGTCGTAAAAGGCGACTATGGGATTAGCCGGATGATGGGCAGTAGCGTCCTTCCAGTACATTTATAACTCAACTGCGATCGCTAACCCGTTTGCCAAGCATGTCGATTATGGCAAAAACTTCTTTTCTTTTTCATTATTGATATAAATAATAATGCGACATTGGCCGCGGCAAAGCCTATAACATATTTCGATTGCAACTATGTTATGATCATAGCGGTGTAATACTCGGATCAATCATATTTATAGAATCATATTTAAGGCAAAAAATATGAATCGATAACTATGATAGTGTAATATGGCCCGTGACATTAAAGTACATTTGTATCAGAGGATCGAAAGTAAAGGAGAAGCTTCGGATTCACATCAACTTGGAAATTGTTTCATGAGTACATTTGTACTCACATATTTTACTACAATCGTTGGAAATGAAACACGGAACCAAGGAAGATATTTAAAGATTTTAAGCAATGAGAATTAAATCTGCAAGCCTTTATTACTGCGGACAAATATTTTAATCGTTAGATAGGCCCCACCAAGACAATGCAATGCTCCAAACTGGTCATCACTCAAACGAGTGAAAGAGTGAATTTGACTTCAGACGCGATCGTGTACTCGCCTGAGAACTTTGTCGTGTATTAAAAAATATATATTACTAAAAATAATGATGTCACATGACGTTTAATAAATGTAAAAACAACACCAAGAATACTTACGAGGATAAAGGCCTTACATTTCACTTGTAGGTAGTGAATACAGGTAATGTTTTGAATATTTAGATACATTTATAACGGTATTTCTGTTTATTGACATCACGGACGCTGCCAATAGTGATAGAAAATTAACTATTTGAAATACTTATGAGAAGGACAAAGATAGTTACGTACTTCGTCAAGAATACAACGATAATTAAACCGAAGTCCGAATGTCTACATGTTTTTTGTTCATTTATACACGCAGTACGTCAGCGGTTACCCGAGTCATGTCAAGTCATCGATACTGTCTTGCGTGTTTATGCTATTGAATATTGCTCTACAATAAAATTGCGAGTAACTTACGCGCACGTTTAAATAATACGCCACAGATTTTGTGGTTATGGGCTATATCTAATGATTTAAATCTTTGACTGCGGATACTTAAATACTCCAGCATCATATCGTTAGGACTATGCCATTCAGTATCTTGTAAATGAGAGATACAATAAATTCTTACTTCACACGGAGGCATGTGACATCTTCTTTTGTCAACTGTAGGGCCTTTACAAGCTGATTCATCTAGGATTATTTTCTCTGACTTAGAAGAATTATCTGAAACAATAATTGCTTAGGTACGTTAAAAATAAAAATTGTATTATTGGAACATTACATATTTTTATGGACACTAGACCTTGATTTCATCCTTGAGGTACACTTTAATTAACTGTAGTAGCAGTAGCAAATAGACAAATATTATTTATGGTTCACGGTATGGTAATCGCTATAAGTAAAGGAAGAATTAATATATTATCTTTAAAACATTTATTTCAAAACACGCGTCTTTACACTCAAAGTCAAAGTCAAAGTCAAATATTTTTATTTCAAATAAACCAAATATTGGCACTTATGAAACGTCAGAATCTAAGTTGCACGGTTCCAAATAGTTGATCTATGGAGAAGAGCCGGCAAGAAACTCCACAGATACTCTTTTAAAATAATTGAGATTACAATGTTGATTGATACAAATTATGGTAAAACATATAACGAGCATGATGTAGGCAAATGTATATATAAAAATTAAAAATACATACTAATGCAATATAACTATTATTCGCCATGGCAGTTAATGGCTGACCAGTCCCAACAGACGGCACCCGTTCACGAGCACGACGCATGCATCAGCATCGCTTAGCTCAACCATATTGTAGGGAACCGAACGATCCGATACACAACGCCACCGCCAGCAAGACATTTTAGTGAGCATGACAGACCGCTACTACCAGGCAAAAGGCAAAGTATAGGTACTAAATATATAACATTAACGGCAACATCATGCTAACAGTAACGGCTACTTGATGCTCGCACATTTACAATGTATGAATAATTAATTTAATAATGTCAAAATATTAAGAAAATATTAGAATGTAAATTGCTATAATGGCTATTATATTTAAACATAGGCAAATAATTTATATCATAATTATAGAATACAATTTTAAATAAGTCAAATTAAATGTCAAGATGTCAATAAAAAGATAAATAATAAGTCAAGTAAAATGTCAGGATGTCAACAAAAAAATTCACTACAATTTCTTTGTAAACGGTAAAGCATTGATTGGGAGTAACAACACGTCATTAATGCGAAAATTATAAAATATATTATAAAGCGCCAGAGGGTCGCAGTGTGCAGGAGGGAAACGTTTGCCAGACATCGCTATCGTCGATGTAATGATTTATATTATAGTAGGCTTTCGAAATTAAAATGCGCTTAATCAACGATTTGAATCTTATTTCTGGTAAGTCGGTAATACTACAAGGAATTTTGTTATAGAATCTAATACTGTTTCCCATAAACGACTTGCTGGTTCTACTAAGTCTAAAGCCCGGTACAACCAACTTGTTCTTGTTGCGAGTATTTAAGCTGTGCACGTCACTTTTCTTACTAAAATTAGCTATATGTTTGCGGGTATACATAATGTTTTGGAAAATATATAAGGATGGTAGAGTAAGAATGTTTGTTTCCTTAAATAGTTCCCGTAGTGACTCACGAGAGTCCAGGTTATAGATAGCTCGCACTGCTCTTTTCTGTAATATAAAAATAGACTCTACATCAGCAGCCGAGCCCCACAGTAAAATCCCATAAGACATAATACTGTGAAAGTACGCAAAATATACTAACCTAGCTGTAGCCACATCCGTAACCTGTCTAATTTTCCTAACGGCAAATGCAGCAGAGCTTAGCTTGCCTGAAAGTGCCTTTATATGGGGTCCCCATTGCAATTTTGAGTCTAAAGTAACACCCAAAAACACAGTTGAGGAGACTAGATTTAATTCTTTTCCGTCAAGTTTTACTTGTGACCTTACGTGGGTCACATTTGCTGTGGAGAATCTTAGACATTTAGTTTTATTTGCGTTTAATAGAAGATTATTCGCCGAAAACCAATCAGATATCTTACGAAGTATATCGTTGGATTCTATAAGATGGCTATCCTTTCTATTTACTTTAAATATAAGTGACGTGTCATCAGCAAACAAGACTATATTCGACATTGTATCGTTTATCATGTATGGCAGGTCATTTATATAGACCAGAAACAAAAATGGCCCCAAAATTGATCCTTGCGGTACCCCCATTTTAACGCGTGAGCCTGTTGATGTGACTTTTTCAATTTCTACTCTTTGATCCCGATTTGACAAATATGAGCATACAAAATCAATAGATCTACCTTGAATTCCGTAGTACTTAAGTTTCAGAATGAGGGTGCGGTGGTCCACGCAGTCGAATGCCTTAGACAGATCGCAGAACACGCCTAAAGCATCATGTGCATCCTCCCAGGCCCCTAAAACGGTTTTAATGAGAGTGGACCCAGCATCCTCTGTAGATCGTCCCCGCGTAAATCCAAACTGATTGTTATGAAATATCCTATTTCTGTTAAAGTGTGCTGCCATTTGATTTAAAACTAGTTTTTCAAAAATTTTGCTTAAGGTTGGTAGCACAGATATTGGCCTATAATTTGATGCATTATTTAGGCAACCAGCTTTAAAAATGGGTACAATTTTGCTGGATTTCATGAGATCGGGAAAAGTGCCCTCTGCGATGCAGGCATTAAATATTAGAGCCAAAATTGGCGCAATATTAGTTATAACAGATTCGATGGCTTTCATTGACAATCCCCATAAGTCCTCAGTTTTTTTAACTACTATGGTTTTAAATGTTTTAATTATATCACTGTCTGTCACAAAACTAAATTCAAAGACAGGTACATGTAAATCGACATTTTTCTTTAAGAATGCCTCTGCTGCTAAAGGAGACGATGGAAGGTGTTTAGTAGTCTCTATTGGAATATTAGTGAAAAAGTTTTCGAGGAAATTTGCGACTACAGACTTATCTGAAACTAGTTTGTCATCGATATTTAAATTAATTGCACTGTCACTGAATCTACCATCACTAGTTTCAGCATTAATTATTTTCCACGTCGTTTTTATTTTATTATTCGACTTTTTGATTTGGTCACTAATATAAGCAGCTTTTGCTTGAGCACAAACCTTTTTAAACATTTTAGAATATTTTCTAACGTAGATATGAAAATCAATATTAGGTATATAAGACTTTTTGTCATATAATTCGTATAGGACATCCCTACTGCGTTTTATACCCTTTGTTGCCCAGACACTGAACGTTAATTTTGGTTTTACATGTATTTTATTTACTTTGCAGGCTTTCTGAAACTCATTACATAGTGTATTAAATAGGGTACGGTACATTTCATTGGGATTGGCATAATGCGGCTTTAGAGTTTGAAGTTGAGAAGCTAGATTTTTACTAAAATTTTCTAGACTTCTTTTTGTTAAATTTCTGCAATGTATTATTTTATGCCCTTTAACTGCATTATAGTTTATTTTAACAATCTGGCACTTATGATCCGATCGAATGCCACTAATCAGTCCCTTATCTCTTATTTTAAAGTTTGTTATAATATTATCTATACAAGTAGCTGAGGTAGGTGTCACTCTAGTCGGCTCCGAATACAAAGACTTCAAGTTAAATGACCTAAAGAGGGCTATAAAGTTATGTTTATCTATGGTATCTATTAGAATGTCTATATTAAAATCTCCACAAACTAATATCTTTTTGTCAATTTTAATTTTTCTAAGTACATCCTCCATTGTTATAAGGAATAGAGATGTATTAGAAGAGGGAGGCCTATAAACACATAAAATGACAAACTCCTCCGTCTCTGCACACGCGAGCTCACAAACTCGTTCAACAGAGAGGTCGCAAATATCTAGTCGTTCTTTAAATTTCAAGTGTTGTTTCATCATAATTAATGACCCCCCACCTTCTGCTGACACTCTATGGAACGAACTGGCTACTTTAAAATTATTTATACAAAAAATCATTTTATCTGCCTTTAGCCATGTTTCTGTAAGGCATAAAATATCCACATTATATTTCTCAGCAAATAATTCAAGGTCTAAAACTTTGCCAGAGAAGCGATTGATATTCTGATGTGTCAGTGTTAAATAATGACAATCCTTCTCTGTTGTCACACACTTAAGTTTAAATTAACAGTTTGTTTGACCACATTAGGATTAGTACTACTACTAATTAGAGTGGAGGTTGGAGATGACTTCGTCATACTACTTATGACTGAGTTAATATTATAAGCTACTAGTGTAGCAAGGTGACGCTTACAACTAAAAGGCAGATACACAGTATCGCCAGTCAATTTTAATTTACCAACAAAACAATTGGTGTCAAAAAATATAAACTTGTCACTATAGTGACTTACTAAAAAGTGCATGTGCATATTTAGCACATGAATATTTTTGTTTAGTTCCTCTGACTGATGGTCTAGGTAGGGAAATGAACACAATATTATCCTACCACAGTTTAAATTTAACATCAAAGCAACACTGTCTGAGATGTCTTTTTTCCTAACGTTCAAACTATTACCTACTAGCAAAGTTATATTAGTATAAGGATTGAACTTATCTGTCAGAAGTGATGTTATTATTTGATTGTAGGATGACCCAGGCATACAATTATTATGTGCGGAATGACCCAGGCTGTTGCTTAACAAACCCCCAAGACCTTTACCTGTGCTGTCTGAATACATAACAGTGCGATAACAAATTGATTCACTTGTACTATGTACTTGTAGTGTACTTGTAGTGTTCATGTCTAATGAATCAGTTATTATAGGCTGAGAAGTAACCTCTGGCAATATTACAACACACTGATTTCCAACCTGTGACATGCCCAGTACCTCAGGTGGGGAAGTTTCACAAATAGGTTCACTCATACATTTACATAGGGTATCGCTGGACAAGGAATTAACTTTTTCTTTATTATGATTGCACATATTAACAAGCTGATTTGCAGCAAGAATATGTTCCTCAATTTGTTTTTGAGATGAAACATACTTAGTATAGAGGGAATGGAGTGACTCCTCCAAGTCCTTAATTTCAGACTGCAAGCGCTGAGTATCAATTTCATATATATTTTTACTATCTTCTAATTTTATCTGGTAATTATTGAGTTTATTGATTAAAGCAACACGTTCTTTCCTTAATTGAGTATTTTTTGAGTAGTGTTGCTGTTTTTTCCTTAAATTTTGACATTTTCTTAAAAATTTGCTAATTCTTATATATTTTTTTATTTTATTGTGACTTATTTTACTATTATGTTTATAGTCAACAAAAGAAACTTGCTCAGTTAGATCAATAGTAACTAATGATTTTAGAGACTTAGGGTCTGAACTAGAGTTAATTAACTCCTCAAACAGGTGTTGGGTTGCAACGGCCTGTGTGCAGTCCTTGTCATTCTGTAAGTTTAATATTTGTGAATTTGCATTTAATAATTCATCCTCCAGATCCCTAACTTTCCGCAAAGCCTCCTCATATAGGCAACTACACTGACTGAAACCATCCGTTACCAACTGAAGCTTGTCCCGTTCATCAATAACATCCAGGTGTAGCTGATGTAAATCTATTAATTCCCTTTTTAGGCTTGAGTTTTTGCCAACAATCTTCTTTACTTCCTCCTCGCTATCCTCTCTTTCCTGAAGCAGTTGTTGACACTGATTGTTTGATGCTTTGAGTTCTTTTAGGGCTGCATTTAATTTATGCTGCATTTCTTGGACTGTAGCTTTACGGGTGAGCATCGACATGGTCTCAGGATTGAGTTACTGTAAGGAGAAATTAAGAAACAGACAGAATAGCTAGGATAGATGGAAATGGAAAAATATGTAGAAAGTGTAAGAATAGTTTTTGTAGATAACAAGAGAGGCTGCAATTACGGGGGACCTTAAAATAATTATAATTAAATAGATTTATCTTTTTCTTTGAATTTGATGTGGGTACCTACTTGTAAATATGAAATTAAATACCGATCGATCTATCCCTAGTTAACGCTATTGTTTTATCTTTAGATAATGATAATCTACACTGTAGTGTTAAATTACAGTCACTATTTACAATAAAAGTACAGGACAAAAGTACTTATAACTTCGTTTTCAACTTATCGTCAGTTTTGGTCAAGTACTGTGCCAGATCTGGGATCACAAGATCTTCATACTAGATAAGACACGGTAAGAGTGTTGTTTAAGATCTGGGTGTGTGGTTAGTGTTATAAAAAGGTAACAATACTCCCCAGTAAAACTGATGAATTCGAAGTTCGGCCGTTGACCAGTCACCAGCACCGGTGACTAGTTAGACACTGTTTTGTAGTAGATATTAGACGGATAACTATAATTCCGTATACTATACTTGCGTTGACGAGTTAAATCATATAATTTGCTACTAATAACTATGAAAACTTATTTATATAATTTATTAAATACGGAACAAATAAATTGACATCAATCGTCGTTGTAATCTTTATCAAAAGCCGTAAAAAGAATGACTGACCATCTTTTTCGGGTTCCGAACGTCCGAAGGAAATCATACCCCCCCCCCTCCCCTACCTCCCCTCCCTTACCTCCGAAACTACTGGGCCTATAATTTTGAAAAAAATATAAGTAATAACTCTTTACTTATAGA
Organism: Diloba caeruleocephala; assembly: GCA_947459985.1. Classification (NCBI taxonomy): domain Eukaryota; kingdom Metazoa; phylum Arthropoda; class Insecta; order Lepidoptera; family Noctuidae; genus Diloba; species Diloba caeruleocephala. The sequence goes on along the minus strand of OX381625.1, from coordinate 4,333,843 downwards.
TTACAGAAAAACCTATAAGAAGTCTATGGTCTTAAAATAACATGGTAAATGTTTCAATATTGTGCGTACAAACTTACATTTGCGGTTGGATGTATTGGGGAACATGTTTTGCAACTAAAATGTTAAGATTGTTCTTCAGATAAATTATTGGTACTACTCGTTCACCTTAACTAGGCCAGGCATCTGCCACTTCTTGTACCTAAAGATAACAGATTCATCGTACGGAACCCTCTCCACGCGAGTTCAACTCGCACTTGTCCGGTTTTATTACTCCTTATATTATTAAACTCGATTAGATACATTTCCATATAATCATGATAAGTATACGAGCATATGAATTAAAAGATGTTATCATTCTCACCAATAGTGTTGTTATTGTTGTCAATATAATGACACGACCTGGATCTCTGCTGATATCCAAGTCCACAGGTGACATTGCATAGCGACCACTGCGTCCATGTACTCCATTTAGCGGGCACTAAAAATAATAAGGTACAAGGGACTAAAATACTTTTACATATTAAATAATCAATCTAAAACTGACAACGGTGGGTTGAGCGTTTGTCACCTCTTTGAACGATGGCTGACTCATTTCCAATTTTTGAATCGGCACGATAAATGCAAGTATTTGTCAAAGGTGACAGAATTACGACTGTCACAGGGATCTATGTATAATCAAAGATTTAGGCGAAGTTGGATGATATACTACTGTTACTCGTGAAAAGACATACTCTTTTATTATGTGTCGGTTATGTTGGTCGAGCATGAAAATTGGAATGCAGACACGCCTCAGCCCCTTGTCTTCATCATGACGGGTACCCTCGGGAGCCACGAACGCGCAGATTGGGGAAACTGCGTGCTTATACCGAGTGACGCCCGGGAAGACAACAGTCACCAACGCTCAAAACAGTGACTAAATACATTAAACTAACTAAGATTTTGGCATCGACTTATATCCAGCAATGGGCTGCGATAAGTTGAATTGCTATTTCACATTGTAGGCCGTATGGTTTCTCGAATAAATGATTAGGCCGATTTTTAGTTTCTTTAACGGTGACTATTTTTTCTCTTCTTTTTTTCTTAAATAAAACGTTGCCCCACACTAGGATTTCTCTTGTGTCGTGCGTGCGTTTACAGACATGAATTGCACATACAATACACCCAGACACGGAACAACTACCTGCAGATATACAAATATTTGTGTTCGTGTTGGAATCGAACCCACGACCCGGAGCGCAGCAGCCGACTGTATCAGCCACTGCACCAACTGTGCCGACTGAATGATTATTTCTATTACTCGTATATATATAACAGCATCTTTCCAAAGTTTACCTATCCGTTTGCCAAGAGATGGCAACATATCGTCTAACCCAATGAACGTTTATACTGATGATCTCATTCTCACCTTGTATAGCGACATTGTACCTCCGATGCGCAGTTCCAGCCTCGTTTTCAACAACACAGATGTATTGCCCCGCGTCCCTGACATCTGCGCTCCATATCGCTAACAAACTGTTGCCTAATACCCGTTGTATGTTGGATAAGCTCTCGCTGAGCTCTTGTGTGTCCTGAAACGAAAACATATACTAAGTATTCATTTTATGTTTCAGACGTAGCTATATCGTGTCCAAGAAAAAAAATTGGGGCTGCGGTATTCAATCTGTTCAGATAAAAGGTGATAGGCTCACTCTCCATCTTAATATCTGCATATTTAAATCATAAAAAAACACAACTTCACCTCATCTGAAGACGGAACCCAGGACGTGGTGTTAATTTTATAATTACGGGCCAAAATCAACTTTTTAACAAAAATATACCGACTTCAAAACCCCCTACACGATATAAAAATATTAAAACCACTAAAAAAGCTTTATGAAGTCGGGCGGGGCCAGGTATAAAATATAACTGTTCGTTGGTCTGCATGAGCCATGGTTGGGGCATACCTGGCCCCGCCCGACTTCATAAAGTTTTTTTTCCTTTTCAGTGGTTTTAATATTTTTATATCGTGTAGGGGTTTTAAAGTCGGGATTTAAAAAAAAAGTTTTATTTGTTTCTTTTTAGTGTAAATATATGTAAGAACTTTCCTCAATTTGATATCCATATCTAACACTAAAAATAATTCTAAGAATCGAAACTATTAAGACATCATCTAGGTAAGCGCAGTCAAATTGACCCATTTATTGAAGCTGGTTAAAAAACGACTCACGAAATTTATATGGGACCAACTCGAAAGCATTTTGCACCAGTTAAAAAAAATAGCTCAAATCAGTCCACAAATCTCGAAGTAATCAGTGCGTAATCAGTACATAAAAAAAATATCGCATCGAATTGAGAACCTCCTCCTTTTCGAAGTCGGTAAAAACACAGCCGACAGCCACTTCATGAATTATCATCATCATGATTTCAGCTGAAAATCAACTGCTGGGCATAGGCCTCCCCCAAAGATCACCACAACCGGTCTGGGTTTGTGTTGTGTGCTCATTGGGGTCTTTTGCCATAATCGCCACGCTTGGCAGGTAGTTTGGCGATCGTTTGAGTTGTAAATGTATTCTAAGGACGCTGCTGCCCATCCTGCGGTTTAACCAGTAATCGTCTTTTACGACACCCACGGAATGAGATGAGGTGATGCTAATCTTAGCCGGAACCACACTCATACTCTCACACACATTTTATGAATAAGCTAGCTACATATAAAACTAATTGTGTGGACTACAGTTTCATAATTAAAGCTAAACTAGATGTTTGACCGAGCTTTGCTCGGTATTTTTTTATTTTTAAATTGTGTTTTCTGGAAATTATATTTAAGTACGAATTACTAATAAAATAATGAAATATGAATAATATTTTTCGATCTTAATAAACCGATAGAATAATAAAAAATATGAACTGGTTATTTAAAGAAAAAAATCATGAGTGCAGTTAGTTTAATCTTATATTAGAAACAAATACTTAATTTTTTACAGTTTATCAATCAATTACGTAAGTATTAGTATTATTATTCGCCAATAGATGTCAGGAAGAGTAATATTTTTCAGTTGAGACTACTCAAATTTAAAGATATAAGATTAAGAAAACTGGAACTTCAATATTTTGAGTTTAGCGCCATCTATGCGGCAGTAGTGGTACCACTAAGCACTCCATTGTCTCAAAATTAGACTACATAGCTAACCTCATAAAAAATTTCTTAGAGTATGTAACAGATGCTACTTCTCCAAATTAATTTTTTTGGACAAAGTATTTAATATTGAATGTCAGTGGTACCTAAACAAAATTATAATACTTCCATTATAATTAACTTTTATACTATAATGTGAAATAATACTTGACATTATAGTATAAAATGAACATGGTGTTATGCTCGATTATTAATATACCTGGATGACCGAGCTTTGCTCGGTATTTTCGTGTTACTTAACAACGCCATCTGCTGTTGTGTCGTTAAAGCAATTAGTTGCTCACAAAAAATAGTATTATTATTCGCCAATAGATGTCAGGAAGAGTCATATTTTTCAGTTGAGACTACTCAAACGCCTATAAAATGACATTTTCTAAAAATGATTCCTAGCTAGATCGATTTATCGCCCCCGAAACCCCCTATATACTAAATTTTATGAAAATCGTTGGAGCCGATTCCGAGATTCTAATTACAAGAATTGCTCATTTAAAGAGATAAGATAAGATAAAACAATAGTGCGTCAGATCAATTTAAGTGCATATATTAAAATAATCTAAAAGCTTACCTTCAACCACGAAATCCGAGGCATCGGATGTCCGGACGCCTCGCATTTCAGTACAATGCTCCTTTTCAACGGCACGACGTGTCCCTCCACCATACTGATGCCTTCATTGCTAGCTATGGACGGTGGTTTTTGTACAGTGACTTCAAATACGACCTCCGTAGTTCCTACTTTGTTTGTCATAATGCAGGAATATTTGCCGCTATCAGTCACATCTGTTTTGTTGATGAGCTAGATGTGGAAAATAATAAAACGGTTGTTACAACTTTCGACAATCTTGCATTTATAAATTGATACTGTTTATTTGTACCGTATAGCTCGGTCACGAATAGGGCTTCCCCATCTCATCCCGTGGATGTCGCGAAAGGTACGATAGGACTAAGGGAGTTTGGAATCCAGTGCGTAGCAGCAATTTGGGATGCCCGCAGAAAGCGGGTAAACCACTAACACTAGCATGCCCAAGGAGAGTTGGTGTCAGGCAGGCGGCCAACTAAAACCCTTTTGCCAAATCCTTTGCAATATGACTAACATATCGCGCTGACCCCAAGTAACTTAGGACCAAGAAGAAGATTTGTTGCAGCATCATCATGTTATGATCCAAGTTTTTCTTGAATTTATCAAACAACATTGCCATGGGTGGATTGGACTGCTTTACAGGAGTACAAAATTATATTTAAAAGAATACAAATGTCTAATGTCCTGGAGGTTTACAGAATTGATTCTTTAGGTTGCGGGTTCAAACACTACTGCCGGCAGAGAAAGATTTGCCCGATCCGATCGACCAGGACGCGCCGATCGGCCGCCCACGCGGGGCACTCCTCGAGCGTGTGCTGTGCGGTATCCTGGACGCTTCCACAATGGTGGCACTGTGCCGTAACCTTGCATCCTATTCTGATTATGTGCAGATACGCACTGAAACAACCATGACCGGTGAACACCTGCGTCAGACGGTAGGTGACGCGCTCTCTCCTTCTGAGCTAGGCTCCGAAGAGCGGCAGGATGGCTTCGACGACGTGTTTGGTCGCGAACTGCAACCGTAGGCGATGTCGCCACATCTCGAGGGCGCGTCATCGAGCCAACCGCCTCATTCTGTCGAACGCCCCTGAAGGCACGCTTTCACCACTTCGGCGGAGGGAGAGTGTCTGATCCTAGACCCACGCATCCGTCTCCGCCTGGATATCGAAAAGCGGAAAGCGTGCCAGGAGAGTTGCCGCCTCGTAGGGCACAGTCCTGTATCCCTGTGCGATCCGGTTAGCCACTCTGCGCTGCAGACCGTGAAGTTTGTTTCTGCAGCGCTGGACGCCTGACAGCCGGGATGACCATACAGGCACGGACCGCACGACGCCTCCGTAGAGACGGCGAACTTCCTCGCTTGGTCCCCCGAGATTGGGCAGCACCCGGTGTAACGCACCCACTACCCACCCTCTCGACTCGGGGGACGAGGCGCGCGAAGTGCTCTTCGAAGCCCCAACGACTCTCCAGGGTGAGCTCCAGATACTTCATGTACTGTCCCACCCTGATTTGCGCGTCACCAACGCGTATCCATGAACTGGGCGGTTGTCTGCTCCGCGGCAGTTTGTGGAACCATAGCGCAGTTTTGTGAGGCGCTATCTGCAGACCCAGAGCGTGGATTTTAGCTATGACAATTGCCACCTATTCTAGATAAGCTATTCCTAGGGATCTGTCCTACGTTTGCAGCTGCACAAAATGTGGAGCATTGTCTTGATTGTCGATACAGAATCTGCACGTATCCATCGTACTAGGCTTCACCCTGTGAAGCTGCTCCTTGGTGCCAAAGGGACCTGTAATTGCGGTGCCTTAGTGCGACAGTTACATGCTAATATTATTACATCATTTATTTCCCATCATGTGAAAAAATTTACTTACCAAAGTAAAACTATCATCTGACAAAAGCACCCTCTCACCGCCGCTGATTTCAGTGTAGGGGTGTTTGATCCACATTACGTTAGGCAAAGGACTGCCTATCGCTGGACATGCTAACACCAACTGCTTTTCGAAGCCCACCGTTATCTTCCTTGTAGATTCCTTGGGTGATGGTGGTGGTACTGTGGATATGGTATAGCAAGTTGCAATGTCTAGATTTTAGATGTTACTGCAGAACAACCTCTTTATTCGATTTGTATTTTATTAGACAATATTCTACACTAGGATTTCCTCTATGTCGTGGGTACAGTTTACAGACAAATCTCACATGCACAGACACCCAGACCCGAAACAGATATCTGAATCAAACAAATATTTTTTGCATGCGGGGATTGAATCCAGCAACACGTTGCGCTGAAAGCCAATTTAGCTTAGCCACTGCGCCAAACGTGTTGTGTGGTTCCGATTTCATGTGGAGCATTATAGGAATCCACGACTTGATCCAACTGGGCCTAAAGCAGATCCCTGCGATACACTCAAAAACAGTCTGGATTATGTTGTCCAGCACTTCGATAAATTCTTCATTATACATTAACAGACAAGACTTCTAATCTAGGTTTCTTTTAATTCTGTTGTTAATGTACGTGACGGCTATTAATCGCTACGGAAAATCTTGATTCTCATTGGCTTAAAGTGACGTGAAACCTAAAATCGGCAAACGGTTTGTTGTCTAGAGTTTTGGACTAAATAAGGCTGATCAGTGGGCCAATTCTCGTAATTGGTTTACTCTATGGCTGAAAGTTGACCGAAGTGAGATTAAATTATGAATTGGCAAAAAAATGGTATTCTGCTACGCTTAATGTTCAGTGGGATTTCAGTATGATTGCAGTCTAATCTCATTTAAATCTCAAATTGACGTTTATTTAATGATCATTTTAGTACCTGTGACAGTTCGAAATGTTAGCAGAATACCGTTTTGGCTTCGATCAACTTTCGATGCATTTTCGATATCGTTACAGTGTAAGTTCACTTCTGACGTTGTTTGTTAGTTTATGAGAATACCATTTGTGACATTTAGGACAGTGAGACTAGATCGGAATTAAATACTGAACATTTTTAAGTTACGAGAATTGGCCTCCTGAGTTAATTTATTAGTTACTACTTACCTAACACATCAATTAAATAAACAACACTAGTATTCCCGACTTTGTTCCTCGCGATACACGTATAGTTCCCAGACTGCTCTTCTTTCGCTTCTTTCACCACAATCACTTCCCCGAAGTCGGTAGAAACCATTGAGCCATCAAACAACTTTAAGGGTACATCATCTTTGAACCAATATACTTCAGGTACCGGGTTCCCGTACGGATGACAGTGTAGGTAAAAAGCCTGGCCTGATATTACTTCCAGATTGATTTCCTTGTCTGTTGTATTTGTGCTTTGAAATAAGGTTTGAAAGATTTTTGGTGGTTCTGAAAAATATCACTCCAATATGATTAAAGATATACAAATTGAAATAGGAGAGAAAACTGGTGATATTGATTAACAGTTTGACGAAATTAGAGTTCCTGATTTCCAAAGTTTTCATATGAGTTTATTGTTGAAAAATGATTAAGGATTACAGTAAACGCTGTAAGTTGTTCCCGGTTCGCCCACCTCTGATTGTTCTCGATCTTGCTTTAGTCATACTGTCAGATTGGACTTTCAAATCTGATGGAAGCAACTGACCCAAAGAAAATCTGCAGCTAAGAACCATCAATTAGTGTGTCTTCCAACTCGATACACATGACACACACCTCAGCCAATAAACGCTCACTTCTGAACATGGGTCTACCAAAGATCACTACAATGAGCGGTCGCACAGGGATATAGGAAATATTACCATAATCACCACGCTTGATTATTGGTGATCGCAGCATGTTGTTATTAGTACACAGGAGGATGCTGCTGCTCATCCTCTTGATACCAAGCCTTAGTTTTTACTGCACCCATGGGTGGATTGGGGTATTTCGGTTAAGAATGGTTTCTGAAAAATGGCCGATCCATCCGATCCGATTGGATCATAAGATTTGATCAGAAATCGGAAATATGCGCCAGACTTAAGACCCAACGACGGCCTCGAGGGGCCAACGATAAGTGCTTGTTTGGTAAATTATAGATACTAGTATCATTCTTATTTGGTTAGTTTTGAAGAACGATGCACTGCAGTATGGTTTCCCCTGTATCGTGGGTACAGTTTCCAAGCAATAATCTCACGCCCACATATAACCAGACCCGGGACAACTATGTGTAGATCATACAAATATATATTAGGTACGCGCGAAGATCGAACACGCTACATGTAGCGCAGAAAGGTAATTGCTTAGCGCCAACCGTGCCGGTAAATTTTAAAGCATGAGTGAGAAAAAAAGTTTCATAAAGTTACTTACGGAGAACATCAAGTTTAACCTTCTTCTCGTCAGTCCCCCCTTCATTAGTAGCCACACAAGTGTACACCCCAGCCTGACTGATCTGAACATTGTTGATGACCAGGTCAGCATAGTCAATATCGTAAGAATTTTCGCTGACAATCCGGCCTTGTTTAATCCACTGTATGTCTGGTATGGGATTGCCCGTGGCTTTGCATGCTATTCTTATACGGGAGCCTTGCTGGAAATAGGAACGTGTGATTGTAATGACTATAATGAGTGATGGATATTTAGATCATCCGTGTTACAAACGGCACATAGCCGTCGTCGACAGAGCATAGCAGTCGGTCGTATTCAGAGGTTAGTTTCTAAGAGTTCTCGATTTCCCCTTCAGACGGGACTTGGAGACTTTTACTCTAATACCAGTGGCCTTGATCTCAAGGTAACTGACTGCAGATCTGGTGAGTGGTAATGGTTCTAATCTAACCAATCAAAAGTATCTGACCGAAGCGCCTTTTTTCTAGCGTCAAATACCTCTGTATCTTGAAGAACTTCCAGCAGCCAAAGGAGTGTAAAATCTGAAAATCTCCTTGAAAGAGAAATCGAAAGGGGATCTTGATACTATTCCTTTAAAGAGGATTTTGAGATTACGGTATCAAAAGGGAATATGAGACTAAAAGTTTCAAAGTCAAGTCCCCTTTAAACGGTAAATCGAAAGGCAGCCAGCCACGGGTAGCTCAGGGAACCGTTGCTGTTTAACCGGAAAAACGGGTGAAGTCGAAAAGACCTGCATCCAGGCGATAACTTATATACTAAACAATACACCTAAGGACATCCCAAATTAGGCCATAATCGGGATATTTCGGTCGTCGGCTTAACTTGTTGTTTAAAATCAACCTTGGGAGTTAGATCAAATTGTTTATTTGCTTTTTAGGGGCATTTTAAAGCTTCTAGTAACAGGTCCAGCAAAGGTTGTTGAAGACATAAGAAAACGAGCTTAATGTAGAAAATAGTACTCACCTCAATTTCCAGATTCTCATCAACAGTGACTCCTTCGCCGTCACTGAACGCCACTATGTCCGTGACCTTGGGGCTGGCTACGATGCCCACTCGGTACACAATATGAGTAGCACCCGCATTGTTGACGGCGTCACATCGGTATAGCCCTTCGGATTTGGTTGTTATGTTGGTACTTGATAAACTCGAGTTATGTTCATGCCAGTTTGTGTTGCTGTAGAGATGAGTGTAGTTTTGATACAAATTCTAATCATCGTCGTCATATCAGCCAAAGGATGACCACTTCTGAACAAGGGCCTTCCCATTTATTTTCGCAATTGTATCATCATTTTCGGGAGAACTTGCCAGTACTCATGTCGATTGGTAGGTCGGTGAGCGCAGTATAGCTACTGTCCCAAAGAGACGCTGGTGCCTATGATTCCCTTAGTCGCCTTTTACGACATCCACGGGGGGAGATGGAGTGGTGCTATATTATTAATTAGGACGCCACACGGAAAATATTCTTTTATGCCCAATTTGCCCGTTTTACTACCTGCAGTACCCTTCTAACCGGAACACAATAATGTTTAAAGTTTAATCACTACAGCATCGCAGCAGAATATCTGCCACAGCGGTGCAGATAGCAGTTTTATTTTTTATTGAAAATTAATCGTGTGTTTCCTCTGCCCTGGGGAAGGGCGAAAGGGCACGGTGGTCATCTTCGGCACTTAAGGGGGGCTCAGGACCTCGTATGATCACATTAGCGCGTAGATAATTTTGTCTTTGATGTTAATGTACTAGAATTTTTGTAGTCATTGAGGCTGAATGGCTACCGTACAGTACAGGTAGCCGTGTTGTTCCTCCCAGGATGTTCTGAAGGCCGGCCTGTTCATAGTCGCCTCCCTTCCGCTAGAAAGTTTAACTGCTTTACGGTCATCCCCTCTGAGACGGGGATTTTTCAAATCCCTACGGTGCCGAGGATGACCACACCGGTAGTTTTATTAATAGGAGTCCGGCATGCCCTTCCGCCTTTGCCCGGAGCGGATGAAGAACATTATGTATTTCAACTGGATCAATCAAATAAATAAAAAATCAAGGTAAACGTGTGGTGCCGGCTAAGAATAGCACCACCTTTTTCCTCCCGTCAGTGTCGTAAAAGGCGACAATGACAGGAAGAACGGCGATAAGCCACAGTATGTGCGGCAGCATGCTTCGAGTACACTAGCAACTCAACTGCGATCGCTAACCCGCCTGCGAAGCGTGGCGATTATGACAAAACCCCCAATGAGCATGACCCAATACAAATCCAGGCTGGTTTATATCATGATGTGTATGTTTTGGAGGAGGCCTATGTCTAGCAATTGTCGTTATTCGAAATGTGATGATGACAGTTCATGCCTCGGAGGGCGGCCTCTGCACAGTCACATCCCCTTTGCTAGAGTTGGTAACTTTTTACAGTGACCCGCTTCGCGATGTGCCAATACACGTGGCACATATATTTAGGCGACTCCGGAGCTTACGTTCTCAAGATCCTGGTCCCCTCTTCGGTACCAAAGATGATTGGCCAGGTGATATTAGTCTCTGGTGTGATCATACGAGGACCTGAAGTCCCCTTTCGGTGCCGAAGATGTCCGCCCCAGTTGTTTTAGCCGGTTGGAGTCCCCTTCATCATTCCCCGGGGCGGAGGAACTTCATGATGATTTTCCACTGAGCCACCAGTAACAAATATTCCACCAGATTCCACCAATAAAAAAGGTGATATTCGTCGGTCGGGTGCCGGATTCCCCCTTCGCCCCTCACCCCAGGGGCGTCGGACGATGCATGAACAATTCCCACGCAGTGAAAAATAAAATGCAGATCAAGAGTAAAATACAAACTTGTAAGTCCATTTAAGGTTAGGTGTGGGTGCTCCCTTGGCGTTGCATTCCAGCGTAGCGTTTACTCCTTCTTGAAGCTGCACGTCTAGCATGTCGAACTCCGATATGAACGGCGGTACTACGAGATAAAATTACTATGAATCGCAAGTTACATCGTTCTATTATACGGTAGCAAAGAAAAGGCTACTCGCGGCCGAACGTTCATAATTTCAGTAAAAGTCCAGTGCTAAACAAAGACCTTTTCCATATATTTCATCACCACCTTTTGATTATTTTTGGGCGAATTTGCCTGTACTCACCACGCTTGGCAGGCGGGTTGGCGAGCGTAGTATAGCTACTGTTACACAGAAGGGACGCTTCTGCACGTCCCTTTTTAGAGGGCTCTTTGTTTAGAATCCTTTACTCGCCTTTGATGATATTCGCGGGAGATAGAGTGGTACTATATTCTTAATCCGGACACCACACGAACACGGTCTCTTAGTATATTTCCGTGGATATCGTAAGAAAGCAACAAAATAATGATGTGTGTTATCCTTAAACGGTAGCCCTGTCAACGTCGATGATAAGCACGAATCTGGCTGGCGAAGCCAAATTTTGTCGCTAAGCGTAGGAAGGCTTTGGACGATTTTACTGAAGAAGGCGACCAGGTCTCGAAGTCTACGTTTTTGAAAGAACGGAACAGCCGTAATCAATTCTGGTCTAGTCTTTGTTGCGCTGGCTTTTCCCAACCCATGGAAGGAATGTCACATGCTAAAAATGGCGCTTGAGAACATTTGTGTATCATCAAAACTAACCCCCGATATACGTTTTAAAGATTATACACAGTGTAACGGAAAGCGTTTAAACATCCAAAAGCGTGTCATTGTACTCATCATTCTGAACAAATTTTACTAAGAGACCTACCCTGAAATCGCATCCATACATTTTGTCGAGTAACATCGATGATTTTCTATGGTTCAGCTATGTGTTTTTCGCGATTTCAGAAGTGGTCTCATAGTATAAGTTGATCACAATGATGCGTACAATAACCTCCTTTAAGATATCCGTTACATCATGTATAGTAGAAAGGTAGCTGTATTAGACAGTCAAATAAACATATCATACTGCGGTCCCCTATCCGTTTGCCAAACCTGATAATTTTGGCAATATTCTCTCCCAAACGTCATCAGTCAAGGTTGATGACGATGATCTTACCTAAGACATTTAAAGTGAACTGTCTCACAATAGTTCCATGAATGTTGCTAACGACACATTTGTATGTCCCGGCGTTGTGCGGCTGTGTGTTGATCAGTTTCAAACGGTCTTTGTCTTCGAACACCAAGGGTTTGGAGTTAAACACCCATTTAGTCTGTAAGAAATATCACCATGTTTCATCAACAATTTTACCGTTTTACCAAATTTCGAGCCGCAGTATGGCAGCTTGGGACCAAAGCGCCGCCCATTTCTATTCGGAAGTATCGCACGAATACACTACGAAAACGCTGGCGTTAACAGACTGCATGGATATGATAGATTTAGGTTAATTTGCACGGTTGGCGCAGTGGCTGATACAGTCGACTGCTGCGCTCCGGGTCGTGGGTTCGATTCCCGCACGGAACAAATATTTGTATGATCTGCAGGTAGTTGTTCCGGGTCTGATGTATTGTGTGTGGAATTCATGTCTGTAAACGCACCCACGACACAGGAGAAATCCTAGTGTGGGTAACGTATATATATATAAAAAAAAAAGTTGTGCTATATCTACGCTTAAACTTAGCAAGGCCCTTACACGCTGTGCCAAGTGAAGAAATCCCACGCACGTTATGTGTGTTTTTTATAATGTCCCACGTACAATAGTGAACTTAAATTTCATGGGGGCAATCAATAGTTTAAATCGGGATCAAGTTTATTAAAGTTGTAACTTCCACCTTGTTTTTTCGGTAATTCGGTTCTTGCAAAAGAGGCAGCACGTGTTCTTTATTTGTGTGCGTTTTAGTAATAGTTTTTTTGAAAAAAGTTTGTTTTTAAGTTCCTGCTAATAACTGTCTAATTTATTAATTACGATAACAAACATTAGAGCGCGTGCCATTGAGTACACGTGACAGAAGTGAAATTTCTTTGTTACAGGACACCATGAATGGAAACAATCGCTTATGCCCGCGCATGCACACACATATTTTATGCCTGCGTATGCGCCCACACATTTTATGCTGCCTATGCGCTCTCATACGACGTTATTCACGAATATTCAAATTAGAACCTCAAATTTTACTCCCTACACCCCCAAAGGAGGATCATTTCCAAAGAAAATTATAATTTGTTTTTTAATACACGCAATCCTTGTTACCTACTGAGTGTCGTCTGTAAATAAAATTCACTAGTTTTGTAGGACCAGTCATTGTACCATGATCACTTTCCTTGCGTGGAATATATTTACGTAGCATAGCGGGTAAGATATCAGGACGGGATCAGAGCGATCCCGGCCTTGCCCTTCGTATACAGGCAGACACTGTCAAATTCCTCGACATACACTATACTAACCTTAGCCCTCGGTTTCGCGTCGACAGCACAGTCAAAGTACCAATCATCTCCTCTAACAACCTCCACATCTTTTGTTTCATTTCTTATGAACGCAGGCGGCCATTGTACTAAGACTTGTACTTTAGAGTACGCAGAGCCGACCGCGTTCGTCACTACGCATGCGTAAGTTGACGCGTTGGCGCGCGAAACGTTTGACAGTTCAAGTGGACCAGTTGATATGAGTTTGGCATTCTGAAATAAAAATGAAACACTTATAGACATTTGTGTTGGTGATGTTTTTCATCATTATCATCATCATATCAGCCCGTGAACGTCCACTGCAAAACATGGGCCGTGACATACAGACGTACAGAAGAATTATTACATATATAAGACTAGCTGCCTACCCCAGCTTCGCTCAGATAGATACATGCAAACCCGATTGTATCGCCACAATAAGTCGATTGCATTTGGGCTATTTTAAAAGAAATAATAATATAAGTAATTTAATTTAGTTCTGGTTGGTTTAACAGTCTTTTTAAACATATAATACTTTTTTACACATTTCGTTATTATTGTGAATTTATGTACGTAATATGTATAGTATTTATTATTGAAATATACAGGGTGTAAGTGACAACGTACCGAAAACTTTGCAAACAGGTTACATTTAGGCCTATAGTAAAAGTAGGAAAGCCATTTATATCGGAAATAATAGTTTACGGATTTCGACATTTTTGGGCACGCAATGTATCGTAAACACCGCGATCAAAACGCTACGTTATAATTGTACTATTATATGATATTATTATGTTACTGCGAGCGATGATCTCATCCGTTAACTGTAGCGTAACAACATCCATTTAGTTTTCAATTCATTGCAGTTTTATGTGAAAATAAATACTTTATTGTGTTTTTATTTATTAGGGTAGATGAAAACAATGATTTTATACAGAAATCAGTTAAACTGTACAAAAAGGCCGACCCAACAATCCAACGCTGAGGGTTACAGAATCATATTCAGAATCCAGTATATCAGTTTTCGTTTCGATGTCACTTACGCTCGTTATACACGCTCCCTTTTTGGTCGGACGGCAGTTACTCCGTGTGACTAAGTTCCAAGCTTTGGCTGCGCCTATAATGAAGGCCCGGAAGAACTAAGTACGACATTCAACTACAATTATTTGATCAGCAAACCCCAAGACGCTTGTTAGATGTCTAGAAGAACGGCAGGTTTTTCCAAAACTGAAGGTCCACGTACCATAAACACTCAAACTCAAAACATACAAAAGATAGTTTGCTGTCTGTAATAAGTATAAGCAATCCGAAGGAAACAATCAGTTTTGATCTGGAAAATGTTAACTTTATAATGTAACATCGAACCTTATACCATTTGAGTGAGTGCGAGACTCGTACAGGGCACTCGACGGTTGCGTTCATTCCTTCCACCAGGGTTACTGAGGAAATACTCTCTTCTGATTGCGTGTGAGTTGGTATAGCTGGGAAAGAATAAGATACAATATTATAATGTGTAAATATTATGGCCGTTGGTATTGCAGTGCTTGACGGCATGGTTGGTGCAGTGGCTGATACAGTCGACTGCTGCGCTCCGGGTCGTGGGTTCGATTCCCGCACGGAACAATTATTTGTATGATCTGCAGGTAGTTGTTCCGGGTTTGGGTGTATTGTATGTGGAATTCATGTTTGTAAACGCACCCACGACACAGGAGAAATCCCAGTGTGAGGAAACGTTTCATAAATTATTATTTAAAAAAAAATCACCGTCGACCTAATTAACGAAGTAGAATGCCATCGTGATAATAATGGGACATTTAGCGTGTCATCAGACGGATTGAATATTTACTCACTGTATATTTCAACGGACACAGTCTTGTTGACGGCACCAACGGAGTTCCTCGCGGTGCACGTATAGTTGCCGCTCAGGTCTTCAGTTGGTAACTTTATAGTTAAAGTGCCGTCCATTTCGATAACGTACCGAGGGTCTGAAATTGTTATAACATTGTAAGCTGCGGGTGCAACATATAGCTATAAACCAACTAGATATTAAAATCTGCAGAATTCTCATGTGATGCAAATTAACTTTTTTTATAAAGTTCATCATTGCGGCCGAATTAAGTCCACTGCTGGACACAGACCTCTCCCAAAGATCAGCACAACGACCGATATGGATGTGTTGTGGGCTCATTGGGGGGTTTTGCCATAATCGCCACGCTTGGCAGACGGGTTGGCGATCGCAGTTGAGTTGTTAATGTACTCGAAGGACGCTGCTGCCCATCCTCCGGTTAATCCCTTAGTCGACTTTTACGACACCTACGGGAGGAGATAGGGTGGTGGTATTCTTAGCCGGGAAATGGCGGAGTGGCATGCCGGACTCCTACCGGCTAAAACCACCGGAGTGGTCATCTTATCGAATGATCCTCATCTAGAGCCACCCATTGGTGCCACGCCTTTAGGCACATCTAGGAAGGAATTACTGTAAAGCAGTCACCCCCTCCAGCGGAGGGAAGGTGACTGTAAAGAGGCCACCTCCCCACGCACTTCTCGGGGGGATTGTAAAGGATTCCCCCGAAGACTCGCTATGCGCTGTGCTGCCCTCACAGCAGTACGTGACCAAATGCACACCGCTGTCTTCCCGGGGGTGGCCCGGTATGAGCACGCAGATTTCCCAATAAGCGCGCTCGCGACCCCCAAGACCCCCTGCCATATATATGCGCTCAAAGGGGCTCAGGCGTGTTGGACACGGGCGCGGTTGCGGTTGTTACCTTGGCTCCGTGTCCTCCTCCTCCGAGCGGGATCGGCCCTCTCCCGATCCCGCTCAGCGACCTCCTGTGAAGTATCACCTAACGCTAGAGAATTGCAGGTGATAACTTAAAATACATACAAACCTTTATCAAGATAAAAGTCGTCTTTAGACCACACGACATAAGGTTTAGGCTTGCCTGTAGCTCGACAGGCTACTGTTAGCACTGTATCCATATTGGTGGCCAAGTAGGGCTCAGTGTAATTGTCTTCTAGAATTTGTGGAGGATCTGAAATGTTTCGTTATACGTGCTTTATACCTTTTTTTTTATTAGTGCCCAGTGGAAATTCTTCACGAACTTCCTTCGCCCCGGGGAAGGGCGAAGGGGTATGCCGGACTCCTACCGGCTAAAACCACTGGAGCGGTCATCTTCGGCACTTACAGGAGGCTCCAGGTCCTCGTATGATCACACTAGTATTAAAGTCTGTTTATAGAATACGTTTTAAATACTCATCTGCGTTCATGCAAGCGGCATTACCCTAACGAAGACATTTGGATCATATTTGCATAAACGTGAAATAACTGCCGGCACAAATGGTTGATTTTATCGCCAAAGTAGTGAATGGATAGATTATGATGAATATAAAATCCCATTAAAACCATTATTGATAAAATATGGGTAAAATTCTCTCTTAGGCAAGCAAAAGTGTTAAAATCTAAACTATTTCGTGGTACCGAGCTTAAACATGAAGATCATCTATAAAATTTGATTCTCAGGTCTTCGTGGCGAAAATAATTAGAAGTAAAAGTATTTTTTTATTCATGTAAACCATTTGCTGGCACTTACGAATAGTCAGAATTTAAATAGTTGCAAGGTTACAAGTCGTTCGTTCTATAGATAAGAGCCGGCACGAAACTACATGGATATACCCTTTTAAAACATGTGAAAGTATAAGTCTTATTACTTAACACAATTTGTTTGTTTGTTTATTGAGGCACTGATGCATTATTAGAGATGCTGGGTATAATATTTTTTTACTCAGCTACCTACATGATGACACATGTAAACACGAATAACACTGAAAAATTGTTTATTTACCATAAACCTTGAGATACGTAGTTTGTTCGGCGATTCCTCCATTGTTCTCAGCGATACAAACGTACAGACCTTCGTGTTTTGAGCTGGAGTCGGTTATGTTCAGGTTGCCTTCCTTGTTGAAGCTAGAAACATTGATTGTATAGCATTTGGGAAACTAAATGGTATTACCACACACATAGACGGATTGGACGGCACGGTTGGTGCAGTGGCTGATACAGTCGGCTGCTGCGCTCCGGGTCGCGGGTTCTATTCCCGCACGGAACAATAATTCGTATGATATGCAGGTAGTTGTTCCGGGTCTGGGTGTATTGTGTGTGGAATTTGTGTCTGTGTACCCACGACACTGGAGAAATCCTACGTGGGGCAAAGTTTAAAAAAGAAAGAATTAAATAGACAAGGGTCAACTTTTAGGAAAATTAGCAAACGTGTTTGTAGTAATATAACAGGTGTACGTGACATTGTGAAGAAAACTGATACCATCGATTCAGTACATTATTCTAGAACCCCCAGTGTTAGAAGTTTGCGTGGGTTATTTCATGATGTGATTTGTTTTCTACCTATTTTTTTACTGATTACAGTATAAAAAAATTGTTTTCGTATATCCGAACGCTATTACTAATATAATAAAAATGGAACTGTCGGTGATTTAAAAAATAAATAAATATATATAGTAATGTTTATTGATTCAAAAATATTACAGCTCTGATAACTTATATGACTAATACATGAGTCATCTAACATGACATAATTTCAGTGAAAATTGCTATTTATTATGCTTAGGTACATAATCATTAATGTTTTAGAATATTTGTGTGGCTGTATGTTTAAAAGTTCGTCTCGAATAGGCTACACAACTCAGCGGCTCATACGGCTTAATATCATACCATAGTATAGTAATCACATAGCGTTATGATCGTATTGTTTACGATACATCGCGTGCTCAAAAATGACGAGCGAACACGTCACTTCTATAGTTGTGATAAATCTTCAGAGCTTAGCTAAATTCATGCAACGCATGAATTAATTACTAAAATTATCCGCGATAGTATCATTACAGTTTTCATTACTAGATAAACATCTAGTAATGAAAACTGGATCGAAATCTGTTTTGTAGTTTTTGGAGTGCATTAATGCACAGACGCTTTCGAGGGACTTGCTGTGTACTATGCTGATACTACTCTACTACTCGCTATGCAATGCAAAATAATTACTCGCGTGGAACGCGCCACTTTTTTATTATATACAGGGCGTCCCACGGCGATGCCACACGCAGGGAAAGTACCTTAAATATTAAAGATAGGATATTTTACTGAAAGAAGACATCGTTTAATTTTTAATAATAAGTAGAACTGCATTCACAGATTTTTTTTAAATCGCCTACCTCAACCGGGAATCGATCCTGCCAAATGTGATAGTAAAATTACATGTATTTTATAATAGCGTTTGAAAGGGCTACTCATAAGCATTATTTTTTCCTAAATAACCTAGCATATTAAATGAAACTAAGATCATAAATAAATTAATTTATCAAATGCTCAAAATGTGATCCGTTCTGTTGTATACAAATTCTCACTCTTTTAATAATTTCTCTCCCTGTCGATTTACTTATTTTTGCATGGTGGATGTTTGAAATAATACGTCTAAGTTCATTTTTTAACTCCTGCACACTGTTGTACCGGTTCCTGTAAACTAAATCTTTTACATAACCCCATAAAAAAAAATCTAGTGGGGTTAGATTTGGGGATCTCGGTGGCCATCTAATTTGTCCAAAAGTGCCGATCCAGGAAGGAAAATGTTCATTAAGAAACTCGGCTGTTCTCCTACTGTTATGAGCCGGAGCCCCATCTTGCTGGAATATGAGATTTCGTCGATCTGCATCAGGAAGATTATTAATCTCATTTCTTAACATCTCGAGTATTTCTAGATATCTTTCCGTGTTCAGAGTTCCTTCGTAAAAATGTATTAAGAGAACCCGGTTACTTACAATCCCACACCAACAGTTGAAAGAAAAACGCACTTGATCATTAGTCTCGCGGATTCGTAAGGGATTCTGTCTGGACCAAATGCGATTATTACGCCGGTTGTACATACCGTTGTTACTAAAGTTTGACTCGTCTGACCAAATAATTTTGTTCAAAAAATTTTGATCCTCAAGGATGAGTCTCTCGATATGTTGGCAGAAATTGAGTAGTCTTTCAGCATCTTCCGGCCGTAATTTTTGCACTAATCGCCCTTCAACATAACTTTTAAACTTGTATTTTTTCAGCACGCGATGTATTCTACTCTTTGAAATTCCAATTTCTTCTTCACCTTCCTTCACTGAACTCTTCGGGTACGCTTCAAAGTAAATCAGAATGTTGAGTTCATCATCGCTGACGTTTATTATCTGCTGCTGTGGTTGCTGTAAGCGATGATCAAAACGTCCTAAATTTGTTAAATTATCCACCAATCTTTTCAACACAAATCGAGATGGTGTGTGTCTATCGGGATATCTTTCGCGGTACCATCGCAAAGCTAATGAAATGTCTTTGTGATTTAAAAAGTATGCTTCTATTTAATCCAAATTATTTTGGTACGCCATGGTAAGTAAATCACAAAAATTGCTAATAAACGAAAATGAAACTCACAATAAACAAAAGAACAGACGCTTAAAAATTTACGTGTTCCATTTTCGAATTATTTATTTTTACTAATATCAGCCAGTTGCATGGTAATTGTGAGCTCATGAAGAAATGCATACAAGTACCTACTACACTTTATGTATCGCTTTATTATTATCATGTACTTATACCACGGAAATCTCGTATCTCAAGTGGGCAGGTCTTTGAATTGATAATGTTTCATTTAATAGGAAAAAATAATGCTTATGAGTAGCCCTTTCAAACGCTATTATAAAATACATGTAATTTTACTATCACATTTGGCGGGTTCGATTCCCAGTTGAGGTAGGCGATTTTTAAAAAATCTGTGAAAGCAGTTCTACTTATTATTAAAAATTAAACGATGTCTTCTTTCAGTAAAATATCCTATCTTTAATATTTAAGGTACTTTCCCTCCGTGTGGCATCGCCGTGGGACGTCCTGTATATGCGTGTAGACTATCGTATAGTGGAGTTTTTTTTTTGCAATTTAATAAAAACCTTTACTTACACTATTTATGTCGAAGAGTACACTTACAGATATACACCCCGCATGGATAACCTAGAACAACTACATATCTATTGGCCATACAATTTTTTATTACGTACCAGAATTGAACCTGCTACCCGTGCCCTGAAATCCAATCCCTTAGCCATTGCGACGTCTGTGCGTAAAAATAAATGAACAAATCACCTCAAATTAGTAGTATTTTCCGTGAGCTCTTTATCATCAAACCGCCATTGTACAGTCGGTATCGGGAACCCGATGACGTCACATTGTAAAGTAACGTTTGAACCGACCATTACGTCTTTTGTAGTTTCCAAGGGTGGTGCTATGTATGGCGGTACTAAAAAGAAACAATATTCGTATAGTGTCACAGTTTTAAGTAATAATAATAATAATGTTGTGCCGATAGTCGTTACGGCCAACGGCCTAATGACGAAGAGCCTCGACTAACATCTTAAGAGGCTCTCGTTAGGCAGCTGGGTCAGGGGCCTGATACAGAAAGTGGTTCTCCTTGACACGGCACGTATTGTCAGGAGGTTCCTCACTCTGGAGCCCTAACCACCGGCAGCTTGGACCATGTTCCCGATGCCGGAGCATCACTATTTTTTATATTTTTAAATATATTTTATTTTTATATTGTGTATTTAAAAATGTATATAAGTAAAATAAAGAGAATAATAATATAAAATTGTCTATGCCTCTTGCTATTATTATGTCTTTTGATATATGTCTCTATTCACGGGTTAATAGCCTCTGCAAAGAGAAAACCGGTCTTTTGATAGGCTTACGCGGGGACATGGGTCCAGGGTCCAACACGCAGAGGGACTCTTAGAGAATTTTAATGAAAATCTAATGGTACACTAACCAGCGACTCTCCACGAATTCACTATAAAATACTGTGAAGGATTGTTTGCGATTGTGTAGGAGTAGGAAATATTGTATGAAATTGAAACTGTAACGATGATGTCTATTGCATTAGGCGTTATATGAATGAAATCGAACAACGGCGTCTCCCTTTCAACCTTCTAGTCAAATTCTGTGGCAGACGGTGAGTGGCCACTCACAAGATCCGGTCTGAACGGTCCGTACAGTCTACGCTCGGTTATATTAGTCGCGAGTACCCACATGTTGTTTCTAAATTTAAGCTGCTTTTGCTCATGACACATTTAGTAAATAAAGATTTTAATCTGTTTTTGTGGCTTCTCACATGCATCTCAGATATCTCTATCACTGCTTAACCGGGTATTCTGGCGAAGCCGAAAAGATCTCCAGCCAGGCATAAAAGCTTAAAATCTAAGCAGCTGCAGCTAAGGGCGCCACCTGCAGGACTTGTACCTCACCTAAAAGCGTCATTGGGGGACCAAACAATTTTTATATAATTTCAGCCGCATAAAGTCCACTGCTGGACACAGGTCTCCTCCCAAAATCGCCATATCGATCGGTCTAGGTGCGTTGTGTGCTCATTGAAGGGTGTCACCATAATAGCCACGCTTGGCAGGCTGGTTAGCGATCGCAGTTGAGTTGTTAATGTACTTGAAGGACGCTGCTGCCCATCCTCCGGTTAATTCCATAGTCGCCTTTTACGACACCCACGAGAGAAGATGGTTTGGTGCTATTCGTAGCCGGCACCACACGGCACAACAACTAGGGACAGCTGGATCGGTATTATTTAACGGTTCTTTAGGGGATGTTTAAAACTCGGCATGGGCCGGATCGAGGAGAGGTCAGGATGAAGATTGAAGAAGTTTTCATAAATGGCATCGATGACGAGCCGTGCGTCGGCGGCGAGGACGATATACCGGTCTGTTTAAACGAGAATCTGCGAGTCGCTTTTTGTATGCTTCGTGTAATAAGGTAAGTCGAAGTAGCGTTTAGACGCTTGTTTCGTGAACCATTTGATGGTCGGCAAGTTCAAATCGATATGGAATTGTTTGTTGCGAAGGTACCAGGATTCTCCCTTGGCCTTGCCTGGAGGGTTTGAAACCTATGGAGAGGCCAGGATTGTACGTGTGCGAACACAATGCTGGCATAGGTCATGATTGGCTGAATGCAGGTGACGTAAATTCTTAACTTATTTCTAAGGGATATTCTTTAGTATAAGGTAATTTTATTTTACGGAAATGTATGTTAAGTTATAGTTTTATGAAGTTCTTGTAACTATGAGCTTTAATAAAAAATGATATAGTTAGTTCTAAAATATTTTTGCCAGGTAATCCTTCGTTATGGTTTTGAAATGTAATGGTGATTTAGTTTAAACAAAATATTAATAATTAATTAAATAAATAATAATATTTACTTATGGATTAAGCTTTAAGAAAATAAAGAGTTAAATAAATGAAAATTAAGATTAAGAAAATAGAGATAAAAAGTATTTTCGTAGAATGTAATACAATCAATATTTACCCCAAACGTGCAGTGTGTACGCAACCGATATATTTCCGTATATATTTTTAGCTGTACAAACATATTCTCCAAAATCTGTCAAATTTGCCACGAATCTGAAATATGAAATTAGACATATTTATCTTGCCGTTGATTAACTCCGGGTCTTGGTTAAACTTGCATGCAGCATACATCTAAACGTATTCATTTTCTTCCAGCATGATGGTTTCAACAGACACAATGTAACACTTGGGTTAGCTAACTTGTCCGTAGTTTGTAAATCCTTACATTAAATATATACATATTGTTACGAGCCGGGGTTCGGGATAAATTTAATTCACCAATATTCACGGTACACACAATTTAATCTTGATTACACGGCGGCGGCGGCACGGTTGGTGCAGTGGCTGATACAGTCGACTGCTGCGCTCCGGGTCGTGGGTTCGATTCCCGCACGGAACAAATATTTGTATGATCTGCAGGTAGTTGTTCCGGGTCTGGGTGTATTGTGTGTGAAATTTGTGTCTGTAAACGCACCCACGACACAGGAGAAATCCTAGTGTGGGGCAACGTTTTTAAAAAAAAAAAAAAAAAAAAAAAAAAAAAAAAAAAAAAAAAAAAAAATATCGCTTATAAAACTTACAGGATAAGTGCTTGGTATTCCACTTGTTCTTCACTGTGTCGCAGAGTAAACTGAACTTTCTGTCGTTCCTTCGCGGCCACTATATGTATGGGCTGACCGATACTTTGTAGAAAGTTCCAGAATGTTCGTTTTCTAGAATTTTCCCAGACTATGTGGTGCTTCTAGACACCAGATGGCGCCACATAGAACAATCCAGAACATTATGGAAGTTACTACAAACCGTAGTACAGCTACTAGATAACAGATGGCGCTATGTGGCTTGTTTACGAAGAAATATCCAGAACACTACATGAGTTTCTACACGCCTTAGTATCGCTACTAAACACCAGACGGCGGCACGTTCCGCTATTGTTTTTCGGATGGCATAACAATATCATGCTCTTACCTCAATCCGTACTCGTCAACATCCTTCATGTGGCCACTAATAGGTTCGCCGTTCTGCGTCCACTCTACGATAGGTGATGGTAGTCCTTGGGCTGAACACGGCAGTTGTACTAACTGGCCTTCTAGAACTTCCTGTATGGGCTCAGTGTTAATTGGTGATATTGTGGGGGGATCTGAAAGCGATATGTCTTTTTAAAGGTCGCTCTTAGGTAGCGGGCGTGCTCACAAGTATAAAACCAGACTCGGATGATGACGTCAGAGTCAGTTTTCTCGTACTGGTGACGCTGCCAAGGTCTGCAGACATGTCAGCCAAAGGACGTCCACTACTGAACAAAAGCCGGGGGATTAACACAACTGTATCATCATTTTGGGGGGATTTTGCCAACACTCATCACGCTTGGCAGATGGGTTGGTGAGCGCAGTATGGCTACTGTTCCCCAGAAAGGACGCTGCTGCCCATCCCTCTAGTTAAGAGTCCCTTAGTCACCTTTTACGACATCCACGGGAGGAGATGGTGCGGAACTGCTGGGGCCAGACTTACAGGCAATATGAATATTCGTGGGAGGTCAAACATTCGACGGAAGGAGTGCCCCAGGGATTTCAGATACACGGATATAGGTTCTATCAAAGTACAATATCTACAATATATACAAGTTGATGCGCGAGCTTATTACGATAGGTAGATATGAAGGAAAAGGGAGCAAAGGATGACGTCACGGCTGATAGGGAAGAGTGCAAGACAAAAACATTTTGCGCCAACCGCATGTAACTAAGGACCGGGGAGCAAAGATACTGACCAATATTTACCGTGATGATAAAAGAAAATAATTACCGTATACTATCAGACTAAAGTTTCTATGTGTAGACCCCATCGCACTCGTTGCGTTGCATGTGTACGTCCCAGAGTCGTATGCCGTCGCATTCGCTATTACTAACTCGCTCGCGTTGCGTAGAAATCTGCCAACATTTTAATATCGACTAGCACATACTTAATAATAACATCGCCCCGGAGACAGAATAGTGAATTGCGAAAGAACGAAAAACCACTGTGAAAAAGTGGGCCAGCATTTACCACGGCAGCACGTGACCACATGCGCGCCGCCGTCTTTTCGTGGGTCGCTTGGGGCCACCCCCGACCCAGAGTAATAGTCAACACACCCAATGCGTAATCATTTGAATGGTGACTAATATGACACCATTCGCTGGTCGGCCAACTACTTCACTGGCATTTCCTTGGAAAATGCTGGTCCCCAAAAAATAATTATGGCGATTTGTGGTGTATGACTATAACAACATTATCTATGCGCTGCGAAAGTGAAAGTAAACCTGCTTACGCACGTACGTATTAACCACAGAAATCTGTATATTAATACGTGACGAAAAAACGTTATACCCATTTTAAGCACACTGCGCGTACGGAGGAGTGTCAGATTTGGTATAGTTAAAGTACATATGGAGGTGGAGAGTTAAAATATATGTGTATTAAGTGTAACAAAAAACCTCTGGGCGACCAATAGTATGATATATTTCGCAAGAGACTATTGTACTAGATGTAACAGCGCATATTAAAATGTTTTCATCTTTAATAACGCGTCATAAGTATCGAGTTTTATTTTCTTTATTTAATTTTAGGAACTTTTGAAAACAGTTCATGTCGGTTCCATTATTATTACATTAATGTTAGAACAAGCAACACAATTATATATTAAATAAGGCATATACGCTCATATAACGCATATAGCTTCATAAGACATAGGCTGAGTTAAAATGCTATTGAATATGTCTAACTTATTTATGCTTAAATTACTTATTATTTTATTTCTTTCAGATTCGTTCCTGACTCACTCTACTAAAAGGTGTTGCCATCCTCTACTTTTCGACAAGCCTCGTAATTAGGCAAATTTCCTTTTTTCATCAAATATGGAAAAGCCTTCAGCGACATGCGTTCGGAACGAACGCTGTGAGCAGTTTTTTTTTTAAAAACGTTGTCGCACACTAATCTTTCTCCTGTGTCGACATGAATATGAATGAATTCCACATACAATACACCCAGACCCGGAACAACTACCTGCAGATCGTACAAATATTTGTTCCGTGCGGGAATCGAACCCACGACCCGGAGCGCAGCAATCGACTGTATCAGCCACTGCACCAACCGTGCCGTCGTTATTATCAAAAGATTATAACTATTATACCATGGAATACGAGGAGGTTCATTTTGAATGGTTTTATACCATATGCTTTTTAATTCAGAATTTTCATTAAAATAATCCTTCCACTCTTCATATTTTATTTTTATTTTGTTAACATTTATGAATATATTCATCATCATCATCATCATTTCAGCCGAAAAACGTCCACTGCTGGACAGAAGCCTCCCCCAAAGGTTATGTACTCATTGGAGAGTTTTGCCATAATCGCCACGCTTGGCAGACGGGTTGGCGATCGCAGTTGTGTTATAATTGTACTCGAAGGACGCTGCTGCCCATCCTTCGGCTAATCCCATAGTCGCCTTTTACGACACCCACGGGATGAGATGGGCGGTGGTATACTTAGCCGGCACCACACAGCGTATGAATACATTAGTAAAATAAAAATTTCAGAACCCGAAGTAACAGTAATTTTAGCTAATCGATGCCTCCTCGGTTCCCTTCGGACCAATATGCGACGGAATCCACTGCAACACTATGTTGACGTTATTAATAATAAATGAATGTATTTTACTCAAAACATCTATCAGGCTATCGATACACCTCTGTGACCAGAGACACATCGAGCCAAATGTAGACCGCTCCTGCACCAGTAAATATTGCAACATTTGTGTGTTGTAACGTAGGACAAAGTCTCAGAAATTATATCGCAGTTGGAGACTAGTGTATAATCTATGGGAAGCGTGATGGTAAGGCTGGCGCGTAACATCTAAGATAGGTAGAATTCAATTCAATGTTTTTTTCTTCTTCTTCTTCTCTTAGATTATGGCTTCTGTAGAGTATCTTCCACAATTTCACCAATGTCAAGTATAAGGCAACGTCGTACGGTGTTTAGATTAATAAATCGTTACATATTCATAAAATATTTATGAAAAATGAAAACAATTCAAAAAAGATGTCGGCAACGTCGTACGGTTCAATTGTTTTTTTTTCTTCAATTTGATTGATTAAAGCTGAATACCGCACGTTGCCTTAAACTTGACATTGGCTAAATTGTGGAAGATACTCTACAGAAGCCATAATCTAGGAAAAGAAGTAGATCTATAGAGCGAAGATAAAACTATTTGAAAATATGACTTAATGCACAGATTAAGTTAAATATGTTAGGCAAGTAACAAGTTACAATTTTATGTCATTACTACGGACAAAAATCACCAAAGCTTCAAAAAGCGCTGGAGATGAATACGTCAGTAGAGAAGCAAAATTAATTAATTTAGGAATTTTCAATTTTGGAAGGCGACTGTATTCTAAATCTTTTTTTCTTATTCTATTCTAGGTACATATCGGTTGTCTTTCGCGAGGACTTGAGGTTGATCAAAACGAAGATAATGGTTAGGTTTGCCTAAGGCATGTTCACACACTGCAGACTTTGTGGAGCATCTATGCTTGACGTCAGCTATAAAGTGAACCGATATGTACCTAGAATGTATCGTAAGGCTATTGAAATTTAAATAACATCCTAATTTTAATAGAGAAGATGGTTGGCAGCTACCGCCTGTTTGGAATTCAGTAATTAAAATAATATAGTCCCAAACAACATACCACACTAAAAACATCAAGACACTTTGGGTGGACTGCGTGCATCGAAACTAATTTTTTATTAAAATTGTACGGTAGATAAAATAAATAAAACTTTTTAAAATCTGTAACGACGCCTGTCACCTTAGTCATCATGTGACCACGAACCCTGCAAAGTGTTCGAAACTTCAGGAAAAACATAAATCTATAATATACGCGATGTAATCCGTTTAAAAGTCTTTTGTTATAAAGAGTAATAATCGCGAAAACTTAAGACATTACTAGAGTATTTAAGTTCAAGTAAAACAAGTTAACTCACACGTTGGCAGTATAGATGAGAGGATGCGTATCTTTGGTCCATACTGTTATAGGTGGCGGTAGACCGACAGCTGAACATGAGAACGTCACTGTCTCTCCCACCTTTACTTCTCGAGGTTTCACAGCATCTTCCACGAATTTGTCAAAGCGTGGAGGATCTGGAAGTTAAGTGATACCAACATCAAAGATATTGGAAGAAAGGAGATATGTATATATATCCAGATGTCCCCTACCATTCTTCATAAAAACACACTAATGCACACAGTTCCAAGTTCTCATCCGATAAACTGATTAGACACAACATTATAATTGGTTACTCATACTAAAACACACCCACCACTTTGTAGGTAGCCAATCATGCCGAGCGTACGAACTGCACACGGTGGCCGTACCAACGCAACGCGTAAGTTTACTGGGAGTACCATTCGCTGTTCTATTCACTGCGTTTGTTATTCACCTATTGCTAGTTAAAACTGGTAGATAAGAAGCATTGTACTTTGTACAAAAATAATAATGTCGTTCTGCTCCATCAATCCAAATGTGACAATAAAGAAAACAATAATTTATAATTTGTTATTTTATAGACAAATACAATAAAAATATTTGACTTGCATCATACTAATATTATAAATGTGAATGTAAGTTTGTTTGTTACGCTTTCAAGCGAAAACTACTTAACCGATCATCATGAAACTTTGTACACATATTCTTGGAGGTATACGAAGTAACATAGGATCTTCTTTTAAAAACAATTTTTTATAGGATAGAAAAAATGACTTTCTTAATGGCTTCAATGCGAGCCAAGCCGCGGATAAAAGCTAGTATTGTATATGATTCCTTCATTGATAAATGTATTATTTTCGCTTCGGTTTTTGCATGTTTATCCCCGAACAACACGACATTTTAACAAAGTTTCACTTACGCGATCGAATCTAAACTAATGTTATAAAACCGCAATTTTTTCTGGATGGCCTGAATTCGAAGTCGCGGTGGCACGGTTACGCCCCTTGTACCACTTCTCCTTATTTCCTATTTCGGTGGTTGGTATACATCCTGTCTTATCACATAAATAAAAATACGTCCGGGTCGACAATTTAAGGAACGCGAAACTAGTAGTACGTCAGTAATGTACTGGCCTGTACAGTAACCAGGTCTGAAATAGAGCAATTCACGGCTGAGTAATATTGGAAGGACGAGGCGAAGCAGAATTACTGCCGAAGCTATTTAAAAGGACGAGTCGCAAGATTAGTCCTTTTTAACTGAACAAGGGCACATTGCTCGTAGAACTGATGGCCGCTGGGGCACAAAGGTTCTAGAATGGAGACCGCGCACCGGAAAACGCAGCGTGGGACGACCTCCAACGAGGTGGACAGACGACCTGGTGAAGGTCGCTGGGAGTCGTTGGATGAGGCCGGCATGTAACCGCTCGTTGTGGAAATCTAAGGGGGAGGCCTTTGTTCAGCAGTGGACGGCCTGTGGCTGATATGATGATGATGATGATGAACTGAACAAGGCCCATACTTGCTATTTGCCAAGACTCGTCTGGTACTTTTCTATAATTTGCAAGAAAATATTAAACATATTCCTTTTCATAATTCTCTCTCGATTTCGGTGGTAGGTTTCAGACAGCATCTTATGTCTCATAAAATGTAATCCTGCTTCCGATGAACTAAACTCACATTTTAAACGGTTAAATAAAAATAAGTTATTAAACAATTTAAAATTGTAATAAACTTATGCTGAAAACGTTCATCCACAAAACTGTACATAATTTTATTTCATTCGCGCCTGTTCGAAAGCGCGCGGTCGTTATTCCTCTTTTAAACTTTAAAGAAATACGCCATCAGCCTTTAAAATAATAAATGTAGTATTGTTACCTAAAAAGACCTAATGTATGTCATCATATCAGCCATAAGACGTCCATTGCTGAATAAAGGCTACCCTCATAAACTACCGATTGCGTCTTCATTTGGGGGAAATTTGCCAGTATTCACAACAATTGGCACCGCTTGCCACACACACTAACATATTTTTTCCGTGTGCTGTCCGGATTAAGAAATAGCAACACTCCATCTCCTCCCGTAATGTCGTAAAGGGCGACTAAGGGACTTAACCAGAGGGATGGGCAGTAGCGTCCCTTCTATGCCACCAACCCGCCTGCAAAGCGTTGTAAGTACTGGAAAATTCCCCTGTAAATGACAACACAATTGCACAATTGTTGAGGAAATCAATGGGGGAGGCCTGGATCCTCGATCTCGTCCTTTGGCCGATATATGCTGTTGATTGAATAATAAGTTATAAGACTTACATTGAACCACTAAAATAACGTCATACTCGTCTTTTCCAAGCACGTTCATTGCGATGCAGCGGTACACACCAGCGTGGATCTCAGTTGTATTCGATATAATCAGTTCATTTATATCATTGTTCACCACCACCCTATCTGGGAGCGACGTGAAGTCTTTGGATGTGTTGCCTTTGTACTGCCATGATAGTGTCGGCTCTGGATTGCTTGCGAGTATCCTGGAAAATAATATAGAGTATACATAGTAGAACATTCCGCGTGGTAAACGAAACAATCACCGTTAAGTGATTAAGGCTTGATATCAGGAGTATGGGATCCTCCCGTGTGCCAACAACATCCATACTGCCATCACCAATCCGCCTGCCAAGCGTGGTGATTACATACATACATATATACGATTACATGATACAGTCGACTGCTGCGCTCCGGGTCGCGGATTTGATTCCCGCACGGAACAAATATTTGTATGATCTGCAGGTAGTTGTCCCGTGTCTGGGTGTATTGTGTGTGGAATTCGTGTCTGTAAACTCACCCAACGACACAAGAGAAATCCTCGTGTCGTGGGTTCGTCGTGTTTCATCGGTCATCGTTTTACTAAATAAATCATAGTTCATTAAATTATAGCCCGGTTGAACTGCATTATTACCTATCATATCATACCATGTCGCCATTACCTTTCCAATAGTCAAGAGATTGTGTGATTATTTTGAATATCCTCTTTGAAAAAATGGGGTTGGAATTGATGATTTATGGTGAAATATCAGCATCTACGACATCAATGGGTGAACTACTCTTAAAGTTAAACGTCCCAGGAATTGAATGTAGTCACTTGAGCTTAGGGCTGCCAGGTAGAAAAATTAATAAAGGAGAGCAGATTAGGGCTAGTTTGAAACGACGCGGGATTACAAGAAAAAGGAGGGCAAACATAAATACTATATATTTGTCAGAACTACTTTTACTATTAAATAGGAGATAGTAATTTTTTATTAGGTAAGTACTTTTAAAAATCTTTATAACTTTTACCCTTATAATTGCATTGCGTTAGTGCTTTCGTACAGAATCAGTTCGCGGTAAAGCGGGACATTCGTAAATAGACATCATTCGGTAGGTCGATGAGGACATGCGAGGACAATATATGGAAAGCAGGACTTATTTATTTATTTATACATTTATGAACATTGATGGTACACAAGGCGAAATATATACCATATGGCATTCCCTACTAGGCAAGCTTTGGCTTAAAAAAGAAATGCATCGAAAAGAGGTACAAAAAATCAATAATAGGTAATATATACATACATAAAAATCTACATACTATAGATACGGTCAAATACATAAATATACTACATACAATACGTTCTATTTATATACATAACCATGCTCGTAATTGTCGATTAGGATTCTAACGAATTCAATTAGTAGTCCCGAACTTTGCGATTGAAAGAAAATTACTTGAGCTTTTTTTACATCAAGAGTTCCATAGTTAGATTGCTGAGTCAGCAAAGGAGTTAGAAATAAAACCTCTACGGTGAGAAGGAATCTAAAGAATCAAATTCTTGGCCACACGCAGGTTACGGCTATGAGAGCTACCCAACAGTAGAAAATATATTTTGCGATAATCAGGAGCACAAGGATCGTTAATAATGGAGAAGAGGAGACAAAGAGATCTCAGTGATCTTCTCTGACCGATAGGCTACCATTTAACCTAGGAGCGGTATAAAGAGATGTAGTCATATTTCCGAAGTCCAAAAATAAAGCGAATGCAGTTATCAAGTCGATCCAATTTGTTAAGAAGATCTTGGGATAAATCTGTGTAACAAACATCGGAATCATCATTTCGGCCGCATGGAGTCCACTGCTGGACACAGCCCTCCCCCAAAGATCACCACAAAGACCGATATGGGTGTGTGTTGTGTGCTCATTGGGGGGTGTTGCCATAATCGCCACGCTTGGCAGACGGGTTGGCGATCGCAGTTGAGTTGTTGATGTACTCGAAGGAAGTGTCCTTCCTAAGGGATGGAGGATCGGCAGCAGTGGCTGCCGATCCTCCATCCCTTAGTCGAATTTTACGACACCCACGGGATGAAATGGGGTGGTGGCATTCTGAGCCGACACCACACGGCATAATCCTAACTTAAAACTTATCCCCCATTTGGTTACTATCTGGCAACCCTACCTGAGTCACATGAGATTGGCCTTGTAGAGCACGTCACTCGTGCCGGTATAAACAATACATAATCTCACCTACATGTGATTATAGTAGACCGTCCAGCTGGCGTCGTTTGCCGTAACGGCTCTTTATACAACACAGGAGACGCTGAAAATAGAAATGTATCTCATAGTTTTCGAACTGTTTTAAAGCATTATATTCCTCCATTGAATTGTTGATAAATTGATATTAAAGGGAATCAATTATTCTGAGCGTAAAAAAAATACTTTATTTATCGGAGGAGAACTTCGTTTCTCACATGTGTGTAAATGCTTATACCTCGTTCAACTCCCGTGGGGAGGAGGCGAACGGTATATTTTACTCTTAGTAGCTAAAACCGCCTGTGCATCATTGGATGGAAGTGTAGAGTCTTTTAATTTGGTCGTATTCTATTTCATATAAAAAAAGATTCTCAGTTCAACCCCAATGATAGGCAAATGTTGGATGACACAGTATTAAAACTTAAAATTTCTTCTTCTTCTCTTAGATTATGGCTTCTGTAGAGTATCTTCCACAATTTCATCAATGTCAAGTATAAGGCAACGTTGTACGGTATTCAAATTTAATCAATCTTTACATATTTACTTTACATAAAAATGAAACAAAAGTTCAAAGTGATTTGAACTACTTATTGACAACTGTCAAATGTCTACGTAGGGTTTTACTATAATTCCGATAAAAAATTAAACCTTACGACGTTGCCGACATATTTTTGCAGACGTTTTTCATTTTTGAGATATATTTTATGAATATGTAAAGATTGACACAGAAAGCACAAAACAATTACATGATTAATAACTCAAAAAAACAAATCCATAACTTCTTGGCAAATAATAAATAATATAAAAAATATAGGCGAACCCATTTTGCAAATGAAAAAACATGATAAAATATTATCTGACCCTAACGAAATTGCCGAATCGCTTAACAATTTCTTTATCGATCAGATTCTAGATGTACCAAACCATATGTCAGATGATATTATTGAAATAGATTTCATCCCACATTCAATATTTATATCCCCAGTAATTCCTCAGGATATTATACGTGTGGTAAAATTCTTAAAAAACAAAAAAGCTTTGGTTATGACGTCTTATTTGTCAAAATGAGTAAAAATATTTTCGCCATCTTAAACGATACTAGAAAACGATCTACAAATATGAGATCACGATATCAGAACTTGTTGTGCACAGGAGCGTACAAAATATGTTATTAAAAAAATAACAATTTGTACCTACCTATAATTATATACCTATTATTATAATTATACCTGTAATTTTTAACAATATACCAATTAGTGTAAAATGGCAGCCTTTGAGAATATTTAAAAAACACATAACAGCATTATTATTAGAAAAGAAGAAGAAAGAAAGTTATTATTCAGTGTAGGAGTTCTTAGCCGACAAGCTGTTTAATTAATAGATTACATAAGTATGTTTCTACGTTAGTAAATTTTCATGCTATATTAAGGCAGAATGTACAAGTATTCGTTAAAAATTGTAACACCTAATTTTTGTACCTACATTCATTGCAAATAAACTTATCTATTCTATTGATTAATCTGAACACCGTCCAACGTTACCTTATACAAGACATTGGTGAAATTGTGGAAGATACTCTACAGAACCCATAATCTAAGAGAAGATTAAGAAGTATTATAATTCCATAATTGCTGTTATTACCTTGTGCGGCTGCCTACCGTTTCCAATAAATCAGATACATATTCAATACGAATATCCTTATTTTATCAAAAGCTACAACGTCCATACCTCCTCCTCCATCCGTACCTTGTTTTTTTATTGGTTCCCAGTGGAAATTAATCATGAATTTCCTTCGCCCCGGGAAGGGCGAAGTGGCATGTTGGACTCCTACCAGCTAAAACCAATGGAGTGGTCGTCTTCGGCACCGGAGGGGGGATCCGGGTCCTCGTAAGACCGCACTAGATCCCTACAGGACCTGGTGATCCTATCAATCTCTATACAGTATCTTAGACCATTTCACTTCAAACTATCTTACGTGGACGCGGGCGTAGAACCGCTCTAAACGCAGCTGGTCAACAATCTTCTTCACTATAGTGTATTTTAAATTGCATTACATGCATTCCATTATTTAGTATTACACTGTTACCCAATTCGAAAAACCCGAGAAGTTACCCAACTGTAACTCAATGCAACGTTTTTTTCCCCACTAAATAACAATGTATTCCAACAGGACGTAACATGGTAACTTATCGGGACGAATTATCTTAAAGAGTTACAGAACCTTAGTAATCAAGTAAAGGTAAAACCATATAAAAAATATTAACAGTAAGTATAACTAAAATATCACTTAAAGTACAAAAAATAAATCGTTTGCTCCATGGGTCCTTTTTTTTATTAGTGCCCAGTGGAAATTCTTCGTGAACTTCCTTAGCCCCGGGGAAGGGCGAAGGGGTATGCTGGACTCCTACCGGCTAAAACGCGGTCAACTTCGAAACCTAAGGGAGGCTCCAGGTCCTCGTATGATCACACTAGAGCCGCCCACTGGTGCCACGCCTATAGGCACATCTCGGAGAGGGTGACTGTAAGGCGGTCACCCCCCCCTGGGGGATTGTAAAGGATCCCCCGAAACGTCCCTGTGCGCTGTGCTGTGCTGCGCTCACGGGGGCGCGTGACCACCTGCGAAATGAGTAGTCCGAGCAGACCTCAGAATGTGAAACGTAAATGGAGTCTGCGCCGCGTAAGACAGGAAAGGGTCTTACCCGCTTTGTCCGGCCCCGATATTCAGACTCGATGACCTTTAATAAATTTAAACACATATAAATAAATAAATAAGCCACGTCTTACCTAATCCATACACGCTTATCGTCCCGGTAACTGTAATATTCTCGAATCCGTTTCCCGCTTTACACACGTACATGCCTAAGTTATCAAAATCGATGCGTTTCAAGTATACGGTAGAATTGTCTTCAGTGATATGAACGTTGGCACTAGTGGCTAGTTCGGTACCGTTGTGGTACCAACTTATGAGGGGAGCTGGGTGAGAGTCCACTTGGCATTGTAGTTCTGTTTGATAGTAAAGCTGGACTGATTGGTCTGCAAGGTAGATAGGTTATTTTTAAAATGTAATCCACATAATAATGAATTGACGGCACGGTTGGTGCAGTGGCTGATACAGTCTGCTGCTGCGCACCGGGTCGTGGGTTCGATTCCCGCACGGAACAAATATTTATACGATCTGCAGGTATTAGTTCCGGGTCTGGGTGTATTGTGTGTGGAATTTGTGTCTGTAAACGCACCCACGACACAGGAGAAATCCTAGTGTGGGGTACCGTTAAAAAATAATATTGTAAACGGGTCTTGCAAAAATAGTGAGTTTTATTTCAAAAGTTGTAATTTCAGTTGTGAACTCTGTATCGTATTAGTGTAGTATAGGATGTAGTGTTCTTATATTATATATAAGCACACAAGTTACTACCAAGGCGTAGGGGGAACGACTAGCGTTCTACCGTTGTTACATACATACATCATTACTATGTAGTTCCCACATAATTTACATTTTATTTGTGTAATCGTACTAATATTATAAATGAGAATGTAAGTTTGTTTATTACGCTTTCATGCGAAAACTACTTAACCGATCATCATGAAACTTTGTAACATATTCTTGGAGGTATTAGAAGTAACATAGGATTTAAAAACGTAACAATTTTTTTTTTACTAAGATAAATTCAATGCTTCAATGCGAGCGAAGCCGCGGGTAAAAGCTAGTAAGTAATAAATAAAGTTACTATTCATGCACAATAAATATTTCTCATTTTATTACGAAAGCGCACACAACTGTCACTATCAACCCGCCTGCTAAGCGTGGTGATTACGGTAATTATTTTATCACCGTTAATTTGTGCTCATGTTCAGCAGTGGACGTATACTGATATGACAGAGATCACCTTAGTATCACCAGAGTAACCTTGTCTATTACTTCTCGTGTGGTGTCCGGATTAACGATATAGCACCACTCCATTTGCTTCCGTGGATGGCATAAAAAGCAACTAAGCCCAGAGGCCAGATGATAAAGAGGGATGGGCGGCAGTGTCTCTTCTGTGGTACAGAAGCCATACTGCACTTGCTATCCTGCCAAGCGTGGTGAGCATCAGCAAATTCCCTCCAAAACGGCACAATTGTGGGAAACTATAGGGGAGGCATTTGTTCAGTTGTTGCCAATTTACTTGGCTGATGATGATTATGAGGTTAATCTCCACTATGGAATCGTTCCGGACATCCAAATGTCAAAAATAGCGTACTTACCTTCAAACCCCTTGACTAAGTTCATTTTCCTCCTGACATTAACTGTAACGCTGTCCTGGTGTATGCCTTCAGAGTTCTCTCCAAAACAAAAATACGTGTCCTGTACAGATTCCGCGCTCGAGTTGAGAGTTAAGACGCTCCGATAAACGTTGGGTTTGAATTGTTTAATCTGGAATTTGAAGCGGTTAATATTTGTATTGATTAGACAAGTGTGATTATTACTGAAAAAAAAGTATAACTCGACAATAGTGCAATAGCGTATTCGATGTCGATTTATTCTTCGTCACCGAATAACGAACAGGTAATGTTGCCCGCGCTCTATGATGGTCACATGAAAGCAAGGTAATTACCCGGAGTTATATTAGTCGCGCGCCGACCAGTGTCGCGGCGCGACGTTAATTTTACACGTAATTCTTGCATCATACTGCGGAAAAAATGGCTTCTTGTGTTTATAGAACGTTTATGCACGAATTATACTGCACCTCAAAAAAAAAGTCATGCCATGCAGCTGCTAATGCCACGTAACTAACGGTGTATAGGTATTCATATTTTTATAACAACCGGTATGCCGCATGGTGGCTTTCATTTTCTCTTCCTTCTTTCGCGCGCTGTTTGAGTGCTATATATATAACTATATATATGTACTGGTAGAAGCTAAAGTAAAATCTACGCCGTTCTGTAGTGTCATAATGTTCGTGTATGGCGCATCTATTTGTAAAATATCTTTGCAGGTAACCATAAAAATAACAATTAAATACAATTGTACACAGCGTGTGATTGCTAGTAGTGAACAATGAAATAGCATGTTATTCGATTGTAATCGAATAAATCGATTGTTTATAGTTACATTTCAATATAGTTCAAATATTTGTAGATAATCGTTTGGCGTTGAAACGCTTGAATCATGGGAGCCAATTTCACGTATCCTTGTTAAAGATATTGCCAGACGGTTGTTCGACACTTCACGTGATCTAAAGTATGGCCTTTATTTTCAGGCAAAGAACAAACATTGCTATTCAAAGGGGTAATGATGGCAGTCTTTTGGGAACGTTCGCTAACAGTGATTAGTAGGAGTATGTGGGCGCCTAATTACCCCCCTTTTATATTAGTTAACATACCTACACACTGTTTATGACTAAACTTTAGAGAAGATAAGTTATAAATAAACAGTGTATATATTCGAGTTCTAAACATTTGGTGCTTATCTTTCATTGAACAACAGGTTATTTAGCTTTGTAAAATTGGTGATATCTATTGTAATTTTCTTTTGTAATATTTTAGTAATAAGGATTATACATATGTCCGAGTGGTGTCTGGATGTCCGTGTGGTGTCCGGATTAAGAATATAGCACCACTCCATCTCCTCCCGTGGATGTCGTAAAAGCCGACTAAGGGAATCTAAACGAGAGTGATGGGCAGCAGTGTCCCTTTGCCCTGCGCTCATCAACCCGCCTGCCAAGCGTGGTGAGTATTGGCGAGTACCCTCCCCAAAATGATGACACAGTTGTGGAAATCTATGCGGGAGGCCTTTGTTCAGCAGTGAACATATAAATGGCCGATATATATATGTTCTGGTGTACAATAAAGACTATTCTGTTCTATTATTTTATATTCTTTACTTGTGTCCGTCCTACAGAAATAGGAAATAAGGAGAAGTGGTATGCTGCGCATACCGGGGTGAGATGCACAGTTGTATTATTTGTTTTGTAGGCTAGTATATAAGATTTAATGTGTAACTGTTTGTTAGTCCCAAATGAATAAATAAAAAGTGGCTAAGGGGCGAAACCGCGCCACCGCGACATGCACAATGCTCGGCATGTCAAAATTGCCGTTTTATACTCGACTGACGAGATTCGATCGCGTAAGTGAAACTTTGTTAAAGTGTCGTGTTGTTCGGGGATAACATGCAAAAACCGAAGCGAAAATAATAACTTTATCAGGGAAGGAATCATATACACAATGTGTAAGTGTAAGAATTTTCTTGTAAAAAAATGATAATTGATAAATGATTGTTTTCTTTATTATGTTACATTTGGATTGATGGAGCAGAACGACATTATTATTTTTGTACAAAGTACAATGCTTCTCATCTACCACTTTTAACTAGCAATCGGTGAACAAACGCAGTGCAGTCTGGAAGCTCGGCATGATTGGCTACCTACAAAGTCGTAGATATGTTTTAGTATGAGTAGCCAATTACAATGTTGTGTTTTAATTCAGTTCATTGGATGAGAACTTGTAACTGTGTGCATTAGTGTGTTTTTGTAAAGATTGGTAGGGGAATACTGGATCTCTAGGCTCGCATGCATTTTGAACTACATGGTATATCTCCTTTCTTCCAATATCTTTGGTCCGGCCAGAAGAAAATTATTTAATTTTCTTGCTTTCGCTTTCTCTAATTTAAAGTTGTATCCGGCAGAAGAATCACGCACACAGCCCGTAAACGTCAACTCCTGAACATGTGCCTCCCAATGATCACTACAATGACCGGTGATATTGTCATAATCACCACGCTTGGCGGGCTGATTGGTGGTCGCAGTACAGTTATGATTGGCACATGGCAGGATCCAGCTTCAGTAAAAACATATTAAGAAAACTACTCACAGTATTATTCAAGAAGTTCTCAGTTTCTCTATGCCACAGTATTCTGGGAGCCGGCTTGGCGATGACTTCGCATGTAACTTCAATCACTGTACCGTTCAATATCGTTATGTTTTTAGACCCTATCATACTTACTACCGGCTTTATCAATACCATGACATTCACGGAATCAGAACCTGGAATAATAAATAAATAGTGATTGAATTATGACGAGAGACAACTGCAAGGGCAAAGCAGACAGAGAATTATGTTCGAGTGACAATCACTTCTGCAAACGATGACTCTGAGGTTTTAGATTCAATCGCTAGATTGGACAAAGTATTATTTTCTCTTTTTGTCGGATTTCTCTGCAACGAGGAATCCGATCTTTTATCAGGCTAATGCGGGGACGCGGGTCTAACACGCAGAGGCCCTTTAGAGAATTTTAATCTAAAATGTAATGAGACACTCCAAGGCACTAAAGAAATACAGTGACAAATTGTCCCCGGTAGTGTAAGACTATTGTATGAGCCCCCTGCCGTCGCTACAGGGTGGGGGGCCTCGGAGTTCGCGGGCGCGCTGACTGGGGAGTCTGTGTGCTCACACCGAGCCACCCCCAGGACGACGGCGGCGCGCACGTGATCACGTGCCGCCTTGTGCGTAGCACAGCGTACAGCGAGACTTGGGGGTTCTGGGCTTTTTACAGTCACCTTTCCTCCGCTAGAGGGGGTGACCGCTTTCAGTCATCCCCTCCGTGATGAGCTTAAAGGCGTGGAACCAATGGGCGGCTCTAGTACGTATGATCTTACGAGGACCTGGAGACCCTATTCGGTGCCGAAGATGACCGCTCCAGTGGTTTTAGCCGATAGGAGTCCCATACCGCATACCCCTTCGCCCTTTCCCGGGGCGAAGGAATTTCATGTAGAATTTCCACTACAGACCAATAAAAAAATATTGTAGTATGAGATAGCCGATGGATGGAAGCTAAAAATGAGGTAAGAGGTTAATGGGTTTATATGGGCAAAAAACTCGAAGTAAACAAAAACAACAAGGGTAAACGTTTATTATCATCGAGTAAATTATTCTCATGTCAATTGCCCGCAGCCGTGTAGACACAATAGATTTATAATTGTGTCTCGTTTTACGACACTCAATGAGATAACTTCATGTTATGACAATTGGGTAATAAATAAGTTCCTTTAACCTTTATCCTTGCTCCAATACTTACTTTTTTTATGAATGCTATATAATTCGCTATTTATGAATTGATCATTGTCAATTACTGTTTCAGGTATAAATAACCAGTTATTGTTTTCATAATACTCCGAATTCACATAACTGGTTTGATTCATTATACATTAACTAGTTTTAGTTATTTTAGAAAATATCTAAGTTTTGCCTTTAATAGTACTATGCGACAACGACATCTCATAAATATTGAGTGAAATTTCTTTAATTGTACACAACATGTCCTCTGAGATTTAACCATACTCATTACTTAATTCGTATGGAGAATAGTGGCACACTCACCTTAATATTTGCAACATCACTAATTATTATTTTTAAAGATTAAGTACGTAAAGATAACATAATAACCGTACCTACCTTCACGAGACTTCCTCAAAGCTTTACACGTCCAAGCGCCATCATCCATAACATTTTTGACATTTAAAACGTCATTATAAGTCCCATTGACCTCAAGTCTCTTAACTATCGTCCCGTTAGGCGAGCTCCACACGATTGTTTCAGCGTTTTCCACAGTACAAACTAGTTGAAAGTTCGAGTTAATTTGTTTTGACAGCGTGTGTGGGCCTAATATTTGGGCTGATGGGTTTACTTTTATCGATATATGTGTGCTTTGGTTTGTTTTTCCACCTGTCAAAGAAGAGAGGATTATGAAATAATATGAATTTTTGTTCTTCTTTTTTTTCTTTTAAAACGTTTCCCCACACTAGGATTTCTCCTGTGTTGTAGGTGTTTACAGACACAAATTCCACACACAATACACGCAGACCCGAAACAACTACCTGCAGATCATGCAAATATTTGTTCCGTGCGGGAATCGAACCCGCGGCAGCCGACTGTGTCAACCACTGCACCAACCGTGCCGTCAAATTATATTGTGCTTTGTATTCGTGTTCGTGTGCCGTTTTTCTTCCAGTGATTGTCACTAAAGAATTACACAGTCTGTACTGAATAGTCAGTTCGAGACTCCCTTAGACACTGAAATCACCAACAGGTCCGTAACTACAACTGTGAGTGATATCATAACGAAAAGTGATATCGTGGATTCAGTACATGATTCTAGAATCTTCGGTGTCAGAATTTTGCGTCGGTCCATTCATGAATTTTCCAGATTTATTCCAGTTTATTTAACTGATTTCAGTATAGAATAAAATTGGTTTTGTTGATCCTTTTTTATTTATTTTATTGGTGCATTGGGGAAGGGCGAAGGGGTATGCCGGCTACTACCACTGGAGCGGTCATCTTCGGCACCTAAGGGAGGCTCCAGGTAGTGGTTTTGTTGATCCTAACGTTATTTTTAATAAAAACACAATTAACTATTTATTATAACATAAACTAATAAAGGCTGTTGTGTCGCTATAGTTTTGAATTTGAATTAGTTTCGCGTTGCTTACGATACATTGCGAGCTTAAGCATTTTTGAAACTGACCACCTGTAACCTACTATTACCGAGGTAAAAAGTAGGTATGTAGGTAGTCATGTAAGTGTAACCTATTCTCAAAGTTTTCGCTACGTTGTCACTTGCTTATTATAATAGATTAGTATGATTTATATATGGATATATATAATAGATTTATCATCAACATCATCATATCGGCCATACAACGTCCACTACCGAACAAAGGTCTCCCCCATAGATTTCCACAACTGTGTCATCATGTTGGGGGGAATTTGCCAGTACTCATAACGCTTGGTACTTGGGCTGGCGAGAACGG
Organism: Diloba caeruleocephala; assembly: GCA_947459985.1. NCBI lineage: Eukaryota > Metazoa > Arthropoda > Insecta > Lepidoptera > Noctuidae > Diloba > Diloba caeruleocephala. The sequence continues at coordinate 4,291,641 of OX381625.1, read as the reverse complement.
TATGACTACTATTCCGCGGAAGGTACGCTGCTGCCCATCCCTCTGGTTTCGAGCCACTTAGTCATCTTTTACGACATCCACGCGAGGAGTGGTGATGTTTTCTTAATCCGGATTTACTGGCTGTCCAGTTCTTTAAGCAGACCGGGCCTTTCAAAAGATGGGTTACCATGTTCTTAGATGGGATTTTATAAATGGTTAGGTTATCATACATACCTCTGTTAGCGGCCACACAGGTATACACTCCGCTTTCGCTTTCTTGTACAGTTTTATTGAATGTATACAGTCCTTCTATGTTGGGTTCCTTGTTTATGTCAATCGCTGTGAACAAGAGGACGCAGTTTAAAATTAGGTTCTCATAATCATCATCATATATAATCATTTATACAAACGCCCACTGCTGAACAAGGTCTCCCGAATAGATTTCCACAATTGTGTCGTCATGTTGGGTAGTATTTTCCAATACTCACCACGCTTGGTAGCGCAGTATGGCTATTGTTCCACAGAAGGGACGCTGCTGCCCATCCCGCTGGTATAAAGTCCCTTAGTCGCCTTTTACGACATCCAACGGGCGGAGATGGTGGTGCTATATTCTCACCACACGGATTAATAGTACTATTAGTAGTAGTGAATATCTACACACAATTATAATTATTTATATTCGAATGAAACAGTACTTTGTGCTTAAGTGTCAATATATATTATAATATATTGCAATTTTTAAACTATGTTGTATTTTGTTCCAAAAATAAGTTGGACACGCAAATCTGCTGACCGCACCGGCGACATCGCATGGTTTTTATTTTAGCAAGTAGGTTTCAGGTAAATTTTTCATCATCATATCATCCAAAGGACGTCCACTGCTGAACAAAGGCCTCCCTCACAGATTTTCACAATTTTGGAGGGAATTTGCAAATACTCACGCTTGGGAGCAGAGTATGGCTGCTGTTCCAAAGAAAGAACAGTGCTGCCCATCCCTCTGGTTTAGAGTCCCCTAGTTGCCTTTTACGACATCCACGGGAGGAGATGCGAGTGGTGCTATATTCTTAATCCAGACGCCAAATGGACAAGGTATTTAGGTACTTTTAAAAAGGAACTAGTGTTCAATATTATTTTAAAGCTACCTATAAGCCCTACTAACGGCTGAGATCTCTTTCGAAATTGCTGGACAGGCATTCGGCATTATTTTCCTGCACTACACTTTGTATGAAGTTTCTATACATTAATGGGATCTGACGTCATAATATCTCAATAGTGCCGTACATAGGCTGCACTAAAAGTATCGGGAATGGAATATTTCCACTGTCCCTGTCATATTAAAATCTTTTTAATTGAAAACTCCTTGGTTTTACAAATCGAATACCATTTATTTATTTAAAAAAAGATTCACGGTCTTGTCACAAGGTTTTGTCAAACTTGTTTAGTCGTTGAGAAAATGGAATTGACTCGAGAAAATTCAAGAGCGATGATTTATTATGACTTTCGAAGTGGTTTAACACAAAAACAGTGTGTTGACCGAATGATTTCTGCATTTGGTGATGAAGCCCCATCCAAAACCACAATTTATCGCTGGTTTGCTGAATTTCAACGTGGACGTGTCAAGCTCAGTGATGATCCTCGTCAAGGTCGTCCAAAAACTGCAGTCACCCAAGAAAACGTTGATGCTGTGCGTAAGCTGATTGAGGAAGATCGACATGTGACATACCGCGAAATTCAGGCAACTTTAGACATTGGCATGAGTCAAATACAAATAATCTTGCATGAACAATTAGGTGTAAAAAAGTTGTTTTCCCGATGGATACCGCATTTGCTATGTGAAGAGCAAAAAGCGGCTCGCGTTACTTGGTGCGTCAGAACTCTCGAAAGATTCCACGCAGGATCCTCAAATGCTGTATACAACATCGTATCAGGTGACGAATCCTGGATATATGCGTACGAACCCGAAACAAAAAACCAGTCACGAGTTTGGGTGTTCGAAAATGAGTTAAAGTCAACAAAAATTGTTCGTTCACGGAGTGTTGCAAAAAAAATGGTGGCCACGTTTGTCTCCAAAACCGGCCATGTTACGACTACTCCTCTTGAGGGACAAAGAACGGTTAATGCAGAATGGTATGCTAGCATTTGTTTGCCACAGGTCGTTTCTGAACTCCGTAGAGAGAACTGCAACCGCCGCATCATCCTCCATCACGACAATGCGAGTTCTCACACCGCGCACAGAACAAAAGAGTTTTTAGAGCAAGAAAACATAGAATTATTAGACCATCCGCCGTACAGCCCCGACCTAAGCCCTAATGATTTCTATACTTTCACTAAAATAAAGAATAAATTGCGTGGACAGAGATTTTCATCACCTAAAGAAGCTGTGGACGCCTACAAAACGGCCATTTTGGAGACCCCAACTTCCGAATGGAATGGTTGCTTCAATGATTGGTTCCATCGTATGGAAAAATGTGTCAAATTTCGCGGAGAATACTTCGAAAAGCAATAAATACATTTTTAAATAGTAATGTTGTGTCACTTCCTTGATTCCCGAAATTTTCAGTGCCGCCCTCGTATAAGCTATTTTTAAGCTAGCTATTTTGAAATGCTCATAAGATATAGTAATCATGTTTGATTAATGCTTTCGTCCGGTAATATTTGTTTTTATAAAGTCAAACATTTATTGTAATCCTGGTTCTTTTAAGAAAAAAGATATTGAATAAATAAATGAATCTAACATATAATTACGTCATCATTATTCTAGCCTGAAATCCCCCATTGCTGCGTATAACATTCATTTTACTTTTCCAGCTTCTCCTGTCCTATGCATTTCATCCAGGTGATTCCCGCGATTTTGACGGTCACCTCAACCTACTTTTGTACCAAACCATAACATATATATATATGTACCTACCATAATTCGCCTTTGTTCCGTTGAAAACCAGCCAGTTCTCCAACAGAAGTGCTTCACTATACACAGTACAGGCTATTGTAATATTGTCTCCTATCTCAACTGTCGCGTTCTCAGGCTCGATTGTGACTTGCGGAGGCTCCACTGAAACATATTATAAACAAAAATCGTTCGATAAAGCTCATAGAGGTTATGTTTTATTGAGACATTTTTATAAATTGCTTCTTGCAGACTGCTCATGGGACCTGCAGCTGCTTCATCGTCATCATTTTAGCAGAAATATGTTCACAGTCTCCCCCAAAAATCACCATAACCACTGGTCCTGCGCTACTTACATGTAGTGGATTCCCGCACACCAGGCTTAACTGTCGCTGCTTAGCTGAACAAATATTCGTGATATTTGATCAGCCAAGCAATAAACTTAAAAACTAAGCAATAACGCTAAATGCAACCCCTAGTGGTACCCGGTCCTCGGATTAGCGCGTTGCTCGGGAGAAGCTAGAGAGCTGGATCAGGAACGATTATTTATGACATATTTAAAGCTACTGGCTCAGGTTCTTCTGGGTGAGTGACCAAAATCTTTCATGGTTCGTGTTAATTTATCATCTGAATGATCACATCATCCTCTAAATGCTTATTTAAAAAAATTGGCCCTACCAAAATAGAACATTAGAAGTTTTTTATTATTGCAAACCATTTACATACAGGAATGAATATGAAACTTTAGCTGCCACGTCCCTCCGTGTAAGTTTCCTGCTCTAGTGTGATCATACGAGGACCTGGGGTGCCGAAGATGACCGCTCCAGTGGTTTTAGCCGGTAGGAGTCCAGCATACCCCTTCGCCTTTCCCCGGGGCGAAGGAAGTTCATGAAGAATTTCCACTGGGCACCAATAAAAAAAAGATGTAAGTTTCCTATGGAGAAGAACGGGCCTGAAACTCCATGGTTACGCTTTCTACAACCATAATATGTTACAATATCGATGTAAACATTGCTAACGAAATAAATGTATGGAATATAAAGGTATGTGAAAAAAGTTTAAATTTCTTAAAAACCTATACTAACAAACCCTTACTGCAATACTTATTTAGGGTTCTCGATTAATTTGTCAGGGCATCGTAATCCAACAAGACGGCGGCCCGTTCACGAGTTAGTTGGACGGGTTACTAATGTTTGGTACATTATTATTTTTTGTTTTTTTTTAAAATGAGCAACATTTAATATAAAACCACCCTAGGATTTCTCCTGTTTCGTGGGTGCGTTTACAGACATGAATTCTATATAAAATACACCCAGACCCGGAACAACTACCTGCAAACCTATTTAACAATTTTATTTAACTATTGAAACCAAGCAAATTGATACGCAACACAGTAAACAGTAGGTACCTGGTTTTAGCGGATACTCTCATAAGAATATATGGAATATAACGTGTCCTATACTCCTATCACTGACCCGCGTACCGAACACGGAGATTCGACTATATTATATTATTATTATAGGTACCTTAGTCCTTTAACTATAGACAGGGTAAGTAATTTTAATGCTTGACAAGGATAAGGAACATTGTACCTATAAGGGCGAGTTCTGTGCTCGCCTTGCTGAGTCCTGCGACGTTGTGCGCGAAGCATCTGTATGTCCCAACGTGCTCCTCACCCATGTCCTCTATCACAAACTCTACCGACGTTGTTTGTCTGAAACCATTAATTATTAAGAGAGCAAGTGGATTGACGGCCGCTGAGGGTCCTCTCATTGGTGTCATAACTGGTAAGTTCGATATCTCACCCATCTTGTGATTGTAGTCAGAGCGACCTCGGTTCGCGGCTGTCAATAACTTCATGTGATGTCCGGATTAAGGATATAGCACCACTCCATTTTCTACCGTGGATGTCTTAAAAGGCGACTAAGGATATATAACCAGGGATATGGGCAGCAGTGTCCCTTCTGTGGAACAGCACCCATCCTGCGTTCACCAACCTGCCTAACCGGCGCGATGAGTATTGGCAATTTCCCCCCAAAATATCGACACACGCCGTGTAACCGGTCGTCTATGGGGGAGGCCTTTGTTCAGCAGTGGACTTTTTTGACTGATATGATGATGATGACTTTTGTGGAAATCTTGTATGCACGAAAACCTAGGCTCGGGACAATCGCCGGCCGGCTCAGAGATGAAGCTGCCGAGGAGGTACCGCATTGGCCACCCAGCCCAGCGCGTAAAGTGCGTGGGTTGAATAGTGCACCCTCTCGCTATGATCAGCAGGGGCTATTGGAGACAAGGGCGATCGAGTGAGGGCTCCGGGCACCCATTGAGAATTCCCAGAGATGGAGAAGGCACGACGTGGCCACGGGATGTTTTGAACACAATGATAATGTCGTGGGACTCCACTCAGTCTGCGGTACCCCGTATGATGTGCTGCAGCTCGGCACTAGAGACTCCGAAGTAAAAATCTCACACGCCCCGACCTATGTCAGACCTTGACTTTTTGAAGGTTCCCCTCACGAGAAAAGGCATACAAATAGTTCCCTGTAAAGATCAGATTCGCGACAGGCGGAGAATGCCTAAAAACATACTGTATTTAATTAATGTGTCATCCCACATAAAATAGCAATAACACTATCATGTGAACTGATTTAGCCGCTTCTAGTCCCACTGAAAGCTGACCCTTGAAATACGTTTTTTTTATTGTTTATCATTAAAAAAAATACAGAATAAATAGATAATTGACATAGCATTCGTAAACCATAAAGGTTTGTAATTATTGCTACAATTAGTCTACTATTTTATTAATAGTAAACTAAAGTAAACTGAAAGTTGGTGAGTATATTTCCAAGCAATTAGCATTTCATGTGCTCCAAGAAGTAAGACGCAAGAAGTTATTAATTTACCAAGGAACAAGATATAAAGATGTGCGTTCGCCGTAGGTATTGTTTGCGCGAGTCGTGCAAAGCTGGTTTAGAGCGACGGCTCTCGTGTATACAGCATAACTGTTTTTTTAGGAGTCATCATCATCATCATATCAGCCACAGGACGTCCACTGCTGAACAAAGGCCTCCCCCTTAGATTTCCACAACGAGCGGTTACATGCCGCCCTCATCCAACGACTCCCAGCGACCTTCACCAGGTCGTCTGTCCACCTCGTTGGAGGTCGTCCCAGGCTGCGTTTTCCGGTGCGCGGTCTCCATTCTAGAACCTTTGTGCCCCAGCGGCCATCAGTTCTACGAGCAATGTGCCCTGCCCATTGCCACTTCAGTTTACTAATCCTTTCAGCTATGTCGACAACTTTAGTTCTTCTACGGATCTCCTCATTTCTGATTCGATCTCGTAGAGAAATACCAAGCATAGCTCTCTCCACAGCTCGCTGAGTGACCTTGAGCTTTCTTATGAGGCCTATTGTGAGTGACCACGTCTCTGTTCCATATGTCATCACTGGTAACACACACTGGTTAAAGACTTGCGTCTTGAGGCATTGCGGTATTGTTGACGAAAAGATGTTGCGAAGTTTCCCAAACGCTGCCCAGCCGAGTCGGATTCGACGATTGATCTCTTTCTCGAAGTTGGACCTACCTAACTGGACAGTTTGTCCCAGGTAGACATACTCGTCAACAACTTCGAGAACAGAGCTCCCAACAGATATTGGGATGGGCACGACATGGGCATTTGACATGACTTTTGTCTTGCCCATGTTCATCTTAAGGCCCACCTGTTGGGAAACTCTGTTGAGATCATCGAGCATTGTGCTGAGCTCTTGCAGCGATTCTGCCATGACTACGATGTCATCGGCAAATCGAAGGTGAGTGATATACTCGCCATTGATGTTAATGCCGAATCCTTTCCACTCCAGTAGTTTGAAGGCATCCTCCATTGCAGCGGTGAACAGTTTCGGGAAAATGACGTCCCCCTGTCTCACACCTCTCTGCAATGGAATTGCCCCCGTGCTCTGTTCATGTACTCGGACCGACATGGTGGCGTTTCTGTATAAGCACTTCGACACTTCAATATACCGATAGTCAATCTGGCACCGCTGCAGAGATTGCAGCACTGCCCAGGTTTCGATCGAATCGAAGGCTTTCTCATAGTCCACAAACGCCAAGCATAGTGGCAGATTATACTCCTCGGTCTTCTGTATAACCTGCCGCAGCGTATGGATGTGGTCTATGGTACTGAAACCTTTTCGGAAAGCTTTTCCTTTTCTTTTAGGAGTGCATATTTAAATTGTATATGAATAGGTAATATTTTACAGTGATTAAATAGTCGAAGTTCGTTGTTTTGGAATTGGTCTTTAATTTCGCTTGATACTATATTCTTAAGAATCTTTAGTTGAAGTTTATATATTTGATTGAGATAAGATTTAAATAGAAAAAAGCTGTTGTATGTAAACCGATCTGTAACGTACAAGCTGGTTATCTGCGGTTGTATTCTCGAAGCTTCTTTGGTCCACATAGCGGTGACGGGAACTAAACTTTCCACATTGCAAGTTAACACTACGCGGGAATGCGGGTTTGCCTCCACCTGGAAGATATAATAATGAAGGTTTATAACTGTTTTACAACTTCTCCTTCCGTGGATGCTGAAAAGGGCAATTAAGAGACTCTTAACTAGATTGATGGACACCACCGTTCCTTCTGTGAAACAGTAGCCGGGCGCAGTGAGTACTGGCAAATTCCCCCCAAAATAACGACACAATTGTGGAAACCAAGGGGAGGATTTTGTTTAACAGTGGACGTCCTTTAACTGATATGATGGGTATGATAATGAACTGTTGTATGCGAGGATATGTGCTGTTAAGAGTAACAGTACGGCACAATAGATTTTTGAGGCTGATGTACGAGTAAATGTCGCTATCAGTACCTGTAGTTCTACACGTCGCTAAATTAAACGTAGCGCTACGTCTCGCTACTAGTTTTTGTGAGTCTACACATAGTATTACCTACCTTATTGTAGACCTATAATGTAGCGCTTACGCGTTTCTATTAGCGGTACTAAAAAAGCTAGAAGCTTTCTATTAGAGTTGTCGTAGCTCTGCGCGTAGTGCTACGGAATGCTACAAGATATATTGCGTAGCACCATGGGTCGCTAACACTTTCATTGTAGATATATACGTAGCGCTGCTTGTACTACCGGTTTATTTATTTTCTACATGTTGTTGTTAATAACAGTTTTATCCTCGTTCTACACACAGGGTACGAGTCGCCATGGATACGTCTAGGTTACGAACATAGTAGTTGTAACAGTACATTGAAACTAAAAAACAAACATATTTTAGTCATACCAAGGCCTTAATGGAATACATAATTTGATAAAATCTATTTCGTACCTTTCGCGGTGCTGTTAAATATGGAACATCTGAAACGAAATTAACTATATTATGTATCTACAAATCATGAATATTAATTCTTTATTTATTTATGCTTAGCTTACCTGGTAACTTAGCTTGTATAGCGGTTGCCCCTATTCTACGTAACTCTTGGTTATATCGATCACGGCCATTGATCTGAAAGATTTAAATAAGGAGGATGGGCAGCAGCGTCTTTCGAGTACATTTATAACTCAACTGCGATCGCCAACCCGTCTGCCAAGCGTGGCAATTATGGCAATATCCCCAAATGAGCACACAACACAACCCATACCGGTCATTGTGGCCATCTTCTGGGAGGCTTCTGTCTAGCAGTGGACGTTTTTACGTCTGAAACGATGATGATGATGAGCCATTCGCTTTCTTTTTCGAGAGTGTCGTATAACTAAAGGACTTGTGGCGAGACCTACATCGCCATCATATAACAACAACTTACAGCTAGATCTACTTGAACATTACGTGCAACTCTTCGATGACATCAAAGAATCCTGAATCGCAAATGTAAAGAATGTATTGCACAACGCTGCATATTTACAGACACCCAACACCAACCGTTGGGCTTAGGCCCATCATCATCATCTCATTTTTCTATACCCTGGCCACCAGTCGGTTTGCCTACAGATATACTACACATTATTATACTCACGGCCACATAGAAAAACTCCTCGGGCGGTATGAACGGTGCTGTCAGATAAATATGATTGTCTCTGTCTATCTCCTTGAGCGGCAGCTCAAACAGCGATCTGCCCTCAAGAGTGAGGATCTCCGCGTACTGTATGCTGGCGCTCACATTGGGCTGTGTCAGCGATATCATCATGTAGTTGTATGTTCCTGAGAAAAATCATTCTTTAGGTAAAGATAAAATATAAATATTTTTTATTCATATAAAACCATATGCAGGCACTTATGAATGGTCAAGACTTTAGTTGCCGCGTTCCAAGATGTTAATATCCTGTGGAGAAGAACGGGCAAAAAACTCCATGGTTACTCTTTTTGTTATTATTACTAAGTACATTCATGGTGACCTGGTGAAGGTCGCTGGGAGTTGTTAGATGAGAGCTGCATGTAACCGCACATTGTGGAAATCTAAGGGGGAGGCCTTTGTTTAGCAGTGGACGTCCTTTGGCTGATATGATGATGATGACATTCATGGTGGTCGCCGGAAAAACATGCTACGAACTCGGTTGGAGAGGCCCTTCACCGACGCGGAGAATTGTTCCTCGTTGCCCACTTCTTCTTCTCTCGTGTGGGTAGTAGCCAATCTTGTGTCAGAATCGTTCAAGCCATCCAAAGGCGGCAGACTTGGCTTAATGACTAACAATGACAACAAACGGTACCGATGATTTTACGTGCCCTCTGTAACACGAAGCCGTTCAGTTCAAATACCAGTATGCCACCCATCGATACACTGACCGCGCCAAGGCTGACTATGAGCGCCTCAACTTGCCCACTGGCACCTTCCAGGTACTAACCTTTCAGAGGCCTATAGCTTGTCTCCTTCATAGTGTTAGGCGTCTCCACAGAGAAGCCGTGGTTGAACGTGACGTTGGAGAGGCCTACGACCTTCACGGAGTGCTCCTCTTCGCTGCCCACTGTTATCGTCCAGTTACCTGGCTCGGGCTGCATCACCTTCACCACCTTTAAAGTACCAGCAGAAAGGTCAGCAGAAAATCGCAGGGATAAAAGAGCAGTGAGGACTAGATAGTATGGTACGTCATATTATATGGCCAACATTGATCTGCTCTATGAAAGGATCCACTCTACCCCAGCCACCTTCTGTGTATAGAAAATCAGCGAATTTAATATCCCATGTCACAGTATCCCGAGTTCCGTTTCTCAATTATACTATACATACTGAAAGAAAGATTTTATTATTGGCACACAATATACATCCCAATATTGGGTATCAAAAATGTAATGTTTAAGTGTCGTTGCCTCCTCAATCTATAGACGCCTCAAATATTAACGTTGCATATACACATGTATTATCCAACACGATCATTTCAAATAAACTTCTTAAAGAAACCCCGAGCACATCTTGGCGTAACTACGATTTCAATATGTTACCAATTTTTTCAAACAAATTGTAATAATGGTACATGCACTAAATTATCTCATAGAGGTCTAACCTAGTGCTCAACTTTAGTGAGCCGGTGAGCCGGTGAGCTGCTCGCCCTTAGAATTACACTATGACATTTCTATGTTTATCAATACAAAACATGATATTTACCATAATCTCGGAAAGATCTAGCGTTGTTATCAATTTTGGCGGGCCGGTGAGCTGTTCACCCTTTGGATCCACCACCGTAATCTTAGGCTTAGCTCCCGACACCGATACAGTTACTTCACCTAAAGTACTGTCCACTGGTATCTGAAGAATAAAAAATATGCTACAGAAAGAAAGAATGAACCTTATCATGCATAACATAGAAGCTAGTAATGGAATATATAGTATGGAAAACGAAACAAACGTTTTTTTGGCACGGGACATTGTTAAAAAAGACAAATAAAAAAGTAAAAACAGGGTTACCAATTCAGCATCTTTCACCCCGCTGTGACACACGGACGAAGGTAAGGCATAGTTAAGAATAAATATTTTAGCTATTATAATTATTATACTTTTTACTATAAATACATAGGAATATTTTACACTCCATAAACATAAATAACTTATATATTGTTGATGTATGGGACATCCAGTAATATTATGGGACATACATTTCCGATCGATTGGATGTAAAACGGTTGTCCTTTTTTTTAACATTTGAGATATGTAATTGGGTTTCCTCCTAAGTCACTAATATAACGCTTGTATCGTATGGTAACATGATTAATCGCAGGCAACCCACTATTGTACTCTTCATACGTGCACTTTAGTTACTTCCACTTTGCATTATTGTGTCCTGCCACTTTAACAAATGTATTGTGATGTATAGTGGTCGCTTTCTCGAACTTGAAGCTGATATAATATTAATATTACCGTTTAAAGCTCATTAATTTTTTATAGAAAAACTTGTCACCTCTTGCGCGTAGTTATATCCCGCTGGGTTTGATACTGAAGCAAGGTTCACAGTCCGGCCCTTTATAGAACTTTTCACGAAATCGAGCATCTGAAAACAATGTTATCGAGCTCAACCGGCTTATAATATAATAGCTTAAAAAATAATCACATAGGTAAAGAAAAACAAAAGAAATATTAGATTAGCATTATTTACGTTACAAACCTTATGTACACTGGTTTTGTTTAAATTGAATATTTGTCCGGAACTAGCGGCTGCAACTTGCTGATACACCTTGTACGAGGGACGGTCCAAATCGTTGCAGTGACCGGTCAAAATGAACACCACCTGGAGATGATTTTATTAAAATGATATTATATTATTTATTGCAGCGGTGAATAGTTTTGGGGACACAACTTCCCCCATCTCACATATCTCTGCTATGTAATTGCCCCCGTGCACTGTTCATGCAATCGGACCGACATGGTAGCGTTTTGTATAAGCAGCACTTCGGATATACCGATAGTCAACTTAGCACCGGTGTAGAGATGCCCAGGTTTAGATCAAAGCCAAAGTTTTCTCGCGGTGCACAAACACTAAGCATAGTGGCAGATATTCTCCTCGGTCTTCTGGTATCCTTCAGTATTACCAGAGGGCTGAAGTGTCGTGACACGTTTTTCTGCCATTCAGTTGAGGGTGTGAACGGTATTTTTTTTTATCTAGGTGCAGACGGCGCTGCGTGCGGAGCACAGCGCACAGTGAGGCTTGGGGGGATCCTTTACAATCCTCCCCGAGAAGTGCCTGGGGGGCGACCTTTTTACAGTCGCCTTCCCTCCGCTGGAGAGGTGTCCGCTTTACAGCCATCCCCTCCGAGATATGCCTAAAGGCGTGGCATCAATGGGAGTTCTAGTGTGATCTTACGAGGACCTGGAGCCCCCTTCGGTGCCAAAGATAACGGCGTCAGTAGTTTTAGCCGGTAGGGGTCCGGCATGCCCCTTCTTGAAGGAACCCCGGGGCGGAGGACGTTCGCGCGGTTTACATGTACAGCACGCTGTCAAAACATAGCGTGCAATCTGTCCAACGACAATAAGCGTGATGCGAGAATATTCACCGCGCTTTTATAGCGCCATTCGCGTCCAGCCAGTCCTTTAGAAACGTAGCGTGTGTAGCGCGCTATTTTTTAATAGCATTTAGGCTGAAGCCCACGATTGCCATATCGCTTTTCTGAACACCACTAGTGGTGCTATATTCTTACTCTGGACACCACACGGGAATAAACATATCACCTCAGGAGTCTCTGTAACCACCCTGTGCAGAACAAGGCGGATCAACGGAATGGAGGACATCATCATCAGCCCGTAAACGGCCACTGCTAAACAAGGGTCTACTAATGCCATAATCACCACGAATTGCAGGCAAATTGGTGATCTTTTGTTGTTATTCTCACATGGGAGGATGAAGCTGTCCAGCCTGGACCCTTAGTCGCCTTTTACGGTGGGTGGAAGGGTGGACCGCACACGTACCGAGAACATTCTACACTAATAAAAATCATTTTTACCGAATTGCTACATTGCTACTTTATAAAAAAAATACTATGTTGGTTATTAAACGGCATCGTTGCTTCCTAATTTGATAACTCTCAAGAAAAGTTAATGGTGGCTAACCTGACTCTGCTTCCTCTGTATCGTGTCCAGGACTTTTCCGACTATGCGATGGTCGGCGGCCGTCGCGTCCGTGAACACGTATATGAAGGAGCGAGGCCTACTGACATTCAGCGCCAAGTTTATACCCGTCAGTGACTTTTCAGGGCAGTCTCCACCGCCTTGAACTCGTACCATACTTAAGGCTTTCTTAAATACATCTTTTCTTCGCGTTACTGTTACTGGGCCAACGGCTGTGAATGGACAAGTCAAAGTGCAAGGTTGTGTGTGTGTTTTGGTTGGTATCCATGATACAGGAATTGCCATTTTATTCTAAAAGTTTGGAATAAACATTTCCTTTTCTTTTTCTTTAAATATATAAGACTTATTATGTTAAGAATAATTAGTTGAGTATCTCATTCGTTTTTGATAACCGATAAGTCGACCTTAACATACTTAGGCATGTTAGAAGTCTATTATCATCATTTATGACTACGTATGTTCTGTCATTGCATTGTCTGCATTGCAGCTCTAGAACAGATTATCTGTTCTGCTAACGTAGGCGGTTTTCTTTCACATGTCCACCCATAAACGCCCAATGCTGAAACATGGGCTTCCCAATTACTATCACTACAATGAATGGTCATATTGTCTTAATAACAACTACGCTTGGCAGGCGGACTGGTAATCGTAGTACCCATATTATTATTAACACATGATAGGATGGCGCTGACCATCTTCTTGATGTTTACATCCTTTAATCACCTTTCACGACATCCACAGGTGGAGAGAGCTGGTCTGCAGTGCAATTCCCCAAGCTCAAACAATCATACATCCTTGAATACAGAAATTAAATGACGGTGACAACCCAATTTGGTTTTCACTAAGACTCGTCCTCATTACTCACAGTCTCCAACGTGTCCTTGAATAGCTTCAATCAAGTCTTAGCGCATACCAAATTAGTTTTATACCGTTATTTCAATTCTGTATTCAAGGATGTTCGAATGTTTGTATTTAGGGAATTGCACTGCTATTCTTTGCTAGGAACCACACGGTATTTGGTTTAAAAGCTGCCTGTGGTTGGTATTTGCAAGATGATTTGTAGCCATGTTTGATGTGAATCGGCTAGGCCGTTTCTCAGATGTTGACCTCTATTAAAACATAGTGATCGAATTTCTACCATCATAAATATAAGATACTTAATAATGTCTTAGGTTTTCGCGAGTATTACACATCATAATAAAACACTTTTAAACGGATTCTATCGCGTATATTCATCCACCACGAATGCTGCAAAGTATTCGAAACGTCAGGAAAAATAAAAATCTAAAATATACGCGATAGAATCCGTTTAAAAGTGTTTTATTATAATATAAGATACTTACTAGGATCATGAAACGGCACGAACACAAAATCAGCAATAACATCACTCTCCTTCAACGCAGTATTCAGGATCATCTCGGCGCCTTCCCGCAGCTGCCTCAAGTCATTAAACATCGACCCAGTTACATCGAACACGAACGCCAAACTACTCTTCGCATCATCTGTATCTTTCGTAGACCTTCCGTTCCTTTTAAACTTTTCACTTTTACACTCAGCTTGAGCAAGAAGCACACACATTAAAAGGGAAAAGCACTTCACTGTTCCGAACATGTTTAGCACTAAAACATGATGTACAATTTTAGTAAATAAATATTTTTGCTTCACTGTAGCAGCTTGTTTCAATGGACTTATCTGTAACCTCTGACCGACTAATCAATGTAGGTTGGAGTAAGGAAATGATCCACTGGAGTGTATTTATTTTAAGAATAGTTGTACATGATAAGCCTTAGATTTAAATACTCCATAGTTAGTCCTAATGCTGCCCCATTCTAAGATTTCTCCAGTATCCTGGGTGCAGTCTCACATGAACAAACACCCAGAACCGAAATCAGTACCTGTAGAATGATCAACAGGTAGACGATCGAGAGAGGCGACCGGTCCTGCGCTTCTCGCATCTAGCGGATTCCCGCAACCATCACCAGGTCGTCGGTCCATCTCGTGGAGGGTCTGCCCACGCTGCATCATTCAGTACGCGGTCGTTTTTATTCGATCTCGTAGGGAAACTCCAAGCATAGCCCTCTCCATTGCCCTTTGGGTGACCTTGAACCTTCTTATGAGACCTTCGTCTTGAGACACTGCGATATTTTGGACGAGAAGATATTGCGTAGTTTCCCGAACGCTGCCTAGCCGAATTGGATTCGTCGGTTGACCTCTTTCTCGAAGTTGGACTTACCTAACTGGACAGTTTGTCCAAGGTATACGTAATCGGCAACAACTACGAGCGTATTGTCTCCGATCTTAACGGAAGTTGGTACTACGTGGATATTCGACATGATCTTCGTCTTGTCCATGTTCATTTTAAGACCAACTTTTTCAGAGGTTCTACTGAGGTCATTAAACATTATACTTGTGACGTAGTAGTATATTAAGTAGCTTACAGAACGCAGGGCAGTTTGTGGCGAGCTGAATGTGAGTGGCGACACTGCGTACCCGAATGCTCCAGAGAGTCGATCAGGGCCTTGTCTCCGGCTTGCCTTTATTGGTTGGTTGGAGTGGTACCCTATCAGTGCCCGTAGGATTGTCAACTCTGGTTTGCCTTAGCTGGCCGATCAGAGGGGGGCCTGTAGTGGTGGCCATTTAGGGGGCCCATCTTGTGAGTGGCGAGTCACCGTCTGCCACAGAATTTCACTTTAAAGGTTGAAAGGCAGACGCCGTTTTTCTTAGTATTAAATCCATTTGGCACCTATTCCAATAGACCTTATACTTATAGTTTCCATTTCATACAATAGTTTTATACCTCCGGGGACAATCCGATACTGCATTTTATAGTGCAGCCATGGAGAGTCCCCGGTTAGTGTCCCATTACATTCTAGATTAAAATTCTCTAAAGGGCCACTGCGCGTTGGACCCATGTCCCCACGTAAGCCTATCAAAAGACCGGGTTCCCCCTTATAGAGGATATAAACCCGTGTAATAGAGAAACATGTAGATAATAATAATAACGTAAACATTAACACATTACATTTGATCCTGAACGGTAGTGATTCCGCACACATCTGTCGCTCTGACAAATAGTCCGCCTTCAATTTTACATTTATTTATTTTAACCAGCTTAAATTGTGATACTTAAAATTGTGTTAGTAAGCTATATTTTAAAAATATAATCCTCACCATGAAGTGTTAATTGAAGTTGTGAATAACAATATATATTATACGTTTCATTGAATCACAATAACTGAATTCCGTTACTTGCTGCCGTGGAGAGAGCGTCCTAGTTGAGCTAACCGGGCAGGAAACACGGAGTGAGCCACTCCGCGACATACTGAGGTCCTCCATGGTCTGAGCCACGACCACTATATCGTCAACAAACCGAAGGTGAGTGATGTATTCGCCGTTTATGTGGATGCCCAACCTTTTCCAGTCCAGAATCTTGAAAACGTCTTCCAGTACGGCGGAGAACAGTTTTGGAGAGATAAGATTACGAGACGCACGAGAAATGCGAGGCATTATTTTCCCTTGCCCATCAAGCGATCCATCTAGGGTTACGCACGCAACGCTAGAGTTCCCAATCTACTGGCTCCTATTAAGGTGGCATCAGGCGGGTGTTCTGCTGCCTGTACGTGCAGAGAATTAGGCCAGCTAGCCAAACATTTGCCAGAACCAGAAAGTCTTACTTAGCCACTGCACCAACTGTGCAATAAACTTTTGTGTCCAAAGAAACCTTTTTGTTCGTATTCTAGAATACACATGGATATTTAAGACACTATTTTATTATTTGTCCTCTATTGGCCCTAACTCTTCAGATGGAAAGCGATGGAACGAGAGAACCCAGAAGATGCCTACTTATAGGGTTATAGGTAGCAGGGAAACAGACGCTGGCAAGGATTTCCACACGAAGGTTGGGGAAAACCGCTGAGTATCTTTAAATGTCAGCATTCGCATACGTAGGTATGTATACAAAGTTAGTAATCACTTGACTTTGAAAGATAAATACTCATAAAACATTAAACGTGTCGCCTCGAACACGATAACAGCTAGCGCCTAGTACAGTAGTTACAGGCCGATTAAAACAGGGGCCTTACCAAGGACTCGTATTACGACTCATTACAAACGCTGCTTATGAGTATCGCTAGTTTTTGTACTGCAACCCAGCAAGCAAGCTTCAGTAGTGCTATTATGTAAGCAACGCAATCTTCAACCCGATGCTGCGGCAACGGCTAGTTACATTTACGAATTCACTTACTTTGCAAATTTCAACTGCCAACTTAGATAATTGTGCGTATGGGGAAGTTCATATAAATGTCTATCATAGAAATTATATAAGCTCAAAATGCCAAATTTTAAATTTTGGGGCGTTTTCGAACTTATAAATATATATAGGCATGGGACTATATGCCTACTGGCGGTACTAAAATAACGGGGTCATCTGGGGACAGGGCGCGGATTATGAGCAACATTTTTTGGACCACAGATATACATTTTGTATAAATGAGTAGTTTCGGGTCTAAACAACATAACCCTGTTTAGTAATAAAGCTCAGTGTATGGGATCATTCAGTATTTTTTGGTTATTTCAGTCACTTAACTTATCAGCTTCTAGTAAATAATTGGGTAACTTCAAAGAGCAACAAAAAGAAATAAGTATTATCGTAAACTTTTCATCATCATCATAAATTACCGCGCGTGCAGTTAAAGTGTATTCATATTGTAATGGCGAGATGCCGTCATACTGTACGTACAAAACCAAAAAGGTGTGTTTTTCGTCGTCAACGTGGGCGTGCAGTAGATGGTTGCGCGGGAGTTATAAAAACGCCGCATTGGATAGGGTTTCCACAGAGTATCCATGGAGTTTCTTGCCGGCTCTTCTCCACGAGATCAACTATTTGGAACCGTGCAACTTAGATTCTGACGTTTCATAAGTGCCAATATTTGGTTTATTTGAAATAAAATACTTTGACTTTGACTTTGACTTTGCATCCAAATAATGGCGAGTGCTATTTCTTGCGTACGAAGCCAAAAGCACAGGCAAAAGCTTGTACTTATGTATATAAACAATAAACTAAACGGGGAAATAACTCAATTCTATAATCTTGCTTCAGAGTCAAAAGCTCCCATATCCGTGTCATATCTAATGTGGAAATTATGAATAAAATATACGAGGTCAACTTACATACATATACTTCACTCAGATTATGCTATGCACTAATTAATCCTACACGCAGATGACAGAATTAATTGCGTGCTGGTTCAGTTTAGAATTGTTCAAAAAACCATATTATGAATATTGAGTAGGTAGATGTAGGTAATGTATTTATTCGCGGCGCAACAACAAAACCCGCGATATGATATTTACACACATAGCAATAGCGCTAGTGACACAACTCGCGATGTAATATACATACATAGTATTAGAATAATATATATAAAAATGTTTAGATAAGTCAAATATGTACACTTTTGGATAATTTATAAAAAAGTAACTTTTGCCTATTAGTCCTAGACACCCATTAGTACTTAGATTTCATCAAAACTAACCCCTATGTACTAGATTTAGACTATTATAAGCCAGAAAAGGGGATTCCCCTTAGTTACCCACGCCCTCAGCCCACAGATAATGTATAATCGTAGAAAACTAGCCTCACTACTGTTTTTAGCCACTCGGCCTAAACTACACACTGTACTGTGTACTGTGTGTGTAACTGTATAAGCATAATCTATAAGAAAATATAAACAACAGTTGGCCAAGACCACTGCTCACACCCTTGAACTTAGAGTCATAAGTATAGTCCTATAGTTACGACAATAAACGAAATTTGTTAAGTCACTCAGTTTCAACACCCTTACAACTAAGGATATAACTGTAAATACACAGCAAATACACGTTATTTTACCCTTTCCCTTTGTATACCTGAAAAGGATACACTTTAAGGAATAATAGACACACACAATAAAGCTTATTTTTTATTATACACACGAAAAAACGTAAACAATACCTGTATGACAATAGCGAAAATAAACGTGTACGTACAGATCGGAGGTAGCTAAGCGCACCCATCAGGAACAAGAACAGAAATAGATCCAAGTTTTTGATTAGTAATTAGTTCTCGATAGTAAATAGTGGTGCGATACGGTCTGAAATTGCTCTCTGCCATAAGGTACAGTGAAAGTTGCATTTTTATTTATTAACGTTATCTCTGCTAAAAAGTATAAGTGCACATACCGAATCAACCCGTTCGATTGTTTGGCAAGTTTAAAAGTACTTCCGGAACCTATAGGTACAGGACGTCAGCTGCTCATCACGGAGGTTCGCCCGTCCGGTGCAGTAATATTATTCCATTCTGGGTGATTACCGGCAAGGAATATACCACGTCTGTCCCCCCAATGGGTGTCGTATAAGGCGACTAAGGTTTGATATTTATAGAGGATGGGTCAGTATTCTCCCGTACAACGCTTGCCAAGCGTGATTATGGCAATACGCTTATGGCAATGACCACTCACTATAGTGATTATTGGGAAGCCCATATTCCGGAGTGAATGTTCACGGGCTGTTGTGTGCGTTTGAATATTCTACATACAAAACCAAACAATAAACAAAAACACCATTACATAAACTTTTTTTTTTTTTAAAACCTTGCCCCACACTAGGATTTCTCCTGTGTCGTGGGTGCGTTAACAGACACAAATTTCACACACAATACACCCAGACCCGGAACAACTACCTGCAGATCATACAAATATTTGTTCCGTGCGGGAATCGAACCCACGACCCGGAGCGCAGCAGTCGACTGTATCAGCCACTGCACCAACCGGGCCGTCTACATTGTATACAAAGGACGTTGTATAACTCAAGATTAGGAACATATAGACGGTAAAACAATAAAAAGCAATATTAAAAATAAAATCTTTATTTGAAAATTCACACTCCACATCTGTATAGAAGACATTATGTGCGACTTAAACACGAAAAACAATCAACTATTCACCTATCATAAGTATACTATTGCTCAAAATCTGCTCCTTACACACACTGACATACATAGTGCTTTGTGTGGAAGCATTCTTAGGGTGATTTCAATAAGATTGATCGTTGCAGCGTGCAATCTCTTTCACAGTGCTGGCGAACTGCAGAAATTGTTGTAATATCCGCCTTATTTGAAAACGTCCTCATAAAGTAGTCAATACATGATTTAATCATTATTTTTAATCGCTTCCAATAACGTAAACACGAGGTAGAAATTCATACGACAATTATAAGATCTTCTAAAAAAAATATTCGAAACTTTTCAATTCATTGTGGTTTTTTATAACACGTATGTAAAATAATAACTAATGTATGTAATTGTCCCGGGTGTCATTTTAATTTGAACCTTATATCAATGACATAAAAAGCCACGCAGCTCGCAATCTACAGTGATACAAGTATGTGTATACGTTATACACAACATGATTATGTGTAAAAAAATAGTAAAGATATCCAAATATGGAGTTTATTGTCGCGTTCTCGTGATACTTTTAATAGTTGTCAGAAAATTCAAATGATTGGTTTATTTCGTATACTAGATCGATATATTTATAATTACCCTTTGAATGTATTCGGTATTTGGCACTTTCTGTATGAGCTTATGACACATTATGTTGTGTTTTCTACTAATATAAATGTGAAAGTGAGGCTCCATCACACATCAAATGTGGCAAAGAGGCTAGAATACGTCGTTGAATGGGGCATATATTCTCATAGCCGCGAGTCGACACAACCGCAAAGATAGAATACAAATACGTGGTAACGGTTTTATTTTGTAAAAATACATCTTAGTTTCTAACAGCACAACAGTAATTGGCATAGTTAGTTATTGCATCCGGTAGTATACCTCTGCGTATTTATTCAGAAATCGCAGAAGTTCGTCGCCACAAACTTCTGTGATACCTCGTACTATTTTCCAAAAATGTTGAGGTCAGCTTCTACATCATATCGGCTTAATATATCGGCGGAATAGGTAGTACGATTTAATTTCAACTCTAAATATGGACATGCCATAAATGTAGTTAATATTCTCGGTTTACAAATAGGTATGCAAAATTTATAATCCCGGAATATCCGGTTATCCCGTGGGTGGAGTTTGGAAACCGGAGCGTACCATTAAGCACTTTGGGTTACCCGCAGGTGGTGAGTCAACTTACAACACGAGGATGCCTAAGGAGGGCTGGTGTCAGGCAGGCAGCCAACCAAAACCTTTTTGCTACAAACTTTGAAAATATAAATAAAATAGTGCGCTCAAGAAGACTTACTATTTAAAGTTATCGTTAAATAATACAATTACCCTGAACTAAATATTTATAAAAAATATTTTCCCGATACATTTTCCACCATTGTGTTTTCATTAATTAGATAAAAATAAACATATGAAATGCATTCAAGATTTTTTAATCGGTCGTATCCATACTATTATAATGTTTAAAGACGTTGACCCTAAATTGCACTACCTGTTCCGGTCACTGCTTATTACATTCGAATGGGCTTCCACACAAGGCAGTAATTAATATGATCGGTTCACACAGCAGCTGTCTTTTGACGAAACGCCAACAAACCTACAGTACTTGTAAAAAAGACCATCTATAAATTATATTTCAAATGTCAAAGTTCTCGTACTTAAAGCGTTGTTTTTAAAGCCAACAACTCGCAAAACTAATCGACAGTAATAATTCAAACTTGTCAAGTTGTTAATTACCTTAAATTAACCCATTTTACTAATGTTAGTTTTTATTATTAAAATAGTTTTATTTTAGTACTTTACAAGCTAGCTGTTTCCTCGGGTTCAAGACAGAGACAATCGTCTATAATCGGTTAGGCTTCGTTTTAGAATAGTGCTATCTCTGTCATTTCGTAATGACGACATGATGCGAACAATGAAGAGGCTGACCTGTCAGCCTTTGAAGAACAGAGAAAGCGCTCTACGGAACCGAAGGCACTTGCAGTTAGCAGGTACCCCTAGTAGGAGATTCTTTTCGCGATCGAAACGTAATAGTAAACTACATGTTTACCGCGTTCAGCGCTCCGATTGGTTGACGAGATTGCAGCGGGCCAATCGCAGTGCCGAACGCGGTAATCATGTAGTGTACTATTACGTTTCGATTACAAAAAGAAACTCATACTAGGGGTACATAGTACGGCTTTGTGGCCGAGGTAACAGTTAACTTTAAAAGAAATGTGAGTTCGATAACGTTCTATCGGATATGTTAGCTGTTATAATAAACAACGCTAAAAGTTATCTGAACTGTTAGCATTAAAGTATTAAAAAGACAAATATATCAAACTACTTGTCTGTCTTTATATTTTGAGCATCTCTAAACTACATAATATTCTAAATTTATAATTACGTTAAAAAAAGAAATCTTAAAAATGTATTGCAATTAAAATCCATAAACATTAAATAATAATAAATTTAAAACGGTCCAATTATTAAAATAACTTTGTATTTAACCAGTCAGCTCCAAGCAAAGGTTTAATGTGTTATACGTAGAGGCGGTGACGATGCGAAAATAAATAAACCCATGCATGCGACAATACTTGTAACTGGACCAAAAATCCGATCTTGTGTTTTCTGAAGGCTTAATTTACGGCCGAAATGAATAATCTACCTAATCTAATCCAAAATCTTTGTATAGCGGATTTTAGATATCTCTGTTTGTTGTTCAGTGTGATTGTAAGACAACAACGGATACATTTCTAAATATTAAATCTGAAGATTATGGACTAGATTAAATATTAATTTCGGTCTTTATGCGAATGAATTAAATGGCGACATATGTCTATTTTCTATATTCTACATGTACAGGATATTTTTTTTTTTTTTTACATACACACATACAGTACTTTATCTTGTTATGTGTAAAATTACTAAAAGGAATAATGAATCCAGTATCTACAATGTTGAATGAAATTGTATTTTAGTCTTATAACTTATGGTCCAATAAGTGGGTTAATTTCGGGTCGTATCGTCATAGCCACTTTATGTAATTAATTAGTCCATATATTTGAAATCGGCCTATTTAGATGAGCAAATAATATAATATATGATTTCATACATGGTGTATTATACAGTGAGTTCATTTAAAGTGGGGCACCTGCCCTAATATGCTATAGTATAATGTGGGTGATAACATCCTTATTAGGAAGAATTCCAGTAACATATTCGAAAAATAACAGAGATATAGACAAAAGCAAAGTTTACTTCATATGTACTCCCCCTTAACATATTACACAAGGGCTGGTTGATGTTGCATGGGACATAAATACGTAGATACGTAAATCGGGTTATTAGAACTCGTGTAAGACTAAAATTTCAAACCAGCCAATATAATATGTAGGGCGACCATGGTAATATGAGTTAAGTTCCCCTTAAGCCTTTCAAAATTACTTATCTATTGATAATGGTTTATATGATTTATATGATAGAGACTAAACAAATTATAAAATAAAATAATAAGTTCGATTCAATATCTTTTACTTTACAAATTCCAGCGGATTTATGCAGAATTGTGGTAATGATACTTAAAATGGTTATCACTCCAAGGCCCGTATTACATTAAATATTCGTCGTATTATATTAATTGAATATAAATTCAGCACCTATTACTGTAGAGTTTATATTTGATTAACATAATCTCTACTAAAGTTATTTTATTTATTTATTTACTCTTTATGCACAAACACGTACAGAGGTCTACTTGAGTTTTGATTTTAGATCTAAAATACGGGCCAATGACACACAGGTTGTATTAATTATCTTTGTAATTGCATATTAGTATTGCGCTATTTTATTTATTTAAACAGGTGTATCATATTCATGAAGACCCAATTTGATTACAAATAAAATAAAAAAACGATATATATATCTAGTAAGACATTCAAAGATATGTGTAAAGATATCGTTTTATGATACATTTATTTCCCTTACTTGAAGATGACAAAGAACTCTTAAAACTATTATGATGTTTTCTCGGTGGTTGAGGAATTTTCTCAAAAATGCCAGATGAACAATAAACTGTCTAACAAAATAAATATGGGCCCGACCAAAAATATATAAAGATTATGAAAGGATTTAATGAACAATAATTTAAAAATGTTAGTCTTACTTTAATGAGGTAAATATAAGATAGGCAGGCGTCGGCGTTAAGTGGAAATAATTTTCATAGAATCTTGGAACTTATTTAGGAATAAAAAAGTATGTATTTCAATAAAAGTTAACAATGAATTAATGATTCGTCCATTAGTCGACAGTTACGATGTTAAAGAAATGTTCCCTACGTATACTGTGTTACTAAGACCGACCAAGGCAGACTGACTGCGCAAACAAACAATCAAACATGTATTATGCTGGGGCCACACTAATGTTTAACGTATAACGCCCATTATCGCAATAATTAAGGCGCAGAGATACACAAAATAGTGCGTTAAACTGAGTGGCCATACCTGCATTTAATGTGTTGATGTCGAAGTTCAAGCTGGTAGTAAAGCTGCTAGACTGTATTATTTGAAGACTGTCCCAACCACTTTTTCATTTCTCCCCTCCATATCCACAGAATACTTAATATTAATTTCCAGCCATAGTTATCGTCGTTAAGCTGTTGCTTAGGACAGAAGTCAAAGACATTCGTATCGCACTCGGTGCATTAAATAACGTGCTAAATCTCTTTGATGTGCAAAAAAGACCACCAGCCAGCTATCGCCTAACGTCTGACGGCATTATAAATTCTATTACAAAATTTCCGCGTTAAGTCACATACATTGTACTACACCTATGTCTTGTGTTAACGCGATGGTTAACTGCGTTAAACCTTAGTGTGGCCCCAGCAGTATGGTGTATATTATATTCTCCGAACTATCCTAGTAATAGCCAGTCTCTGTATAAATGATTCAACTGTGGATCGGCTCATTATGATGAGCGATATCTATCTACATTCAATTAAGTATATTTTTAGTCGGGCTAAGCACAAAAAATGTTAGTATAGTATTCATTACTTAATGAATAACTTTGGCAAGCGTATAAACTACATAAAACGTTCACGATTTGTACTTGCGTCCTGCAAATATCGTCATGGATATGTGGATAGCAGCGGACTGATTTCATGATAGTTACAATATTGACGTCTACACTCACACACACGTAACATTATAACAAATATTTTATTAATACAATAATTATAAATTAATATGAATATTATTTTATTAATATAATATAATTATCTATTTATGTGATATAAGCACAAACTATTTTGTGAAAATTAATAAATGTATTTCAACTAATCTGTTTTAATTAAATGCTGAAAAAGAAGTGTTGGGTGTTTTCACTTTACATAGCTTTGTAAATTTTTAAGACATGTTTTCGTTTTACACCAAACATTTCAATCCAGTTTTTTAATATTTTAACAGAATTATTTTGTGTTCATAATTGGTCACACTGCTTTCGTAGACAACTATCTTGATTATATTTATGTCACTGAGAAATGCGATTCTAATTACTGAATAAAGAGATTGCAGGATATAATGACGGTCAAATTTGAGATAGCATTTTAAAAAATATTAATTTATAATATCAATTTATTATAGTTTATATTTACTAATTCGAACACATTGTTATGGGGCAACATTCCCATAGAGTCAATAATTATTATTAATAAATTTTAATTTAATACCAAAAGCCAATTAATTATAGCCGAATAAAAATTCGAGACATTAATATAAAAACGAGAATCGTAAATGTCGTCAAAAGATTGGTGTATCTCTTTGCGGTACCATCGCAAAGTGGTTCTACGTAGCAACTACTAGTTATAAGCATAGACCTAATTTACCTCTCTCGCGTGTCAATTGCCTGCAGCCGTGTAGGCACAACAGATTTTTAATTGTGTCTCGTTTTACGAAATGCAATGAGTCAATTACTAAATTATAAATAATTTAATTACTCGAGGAACCATGTATCGTTGTTTAAGTATAAAACATACAAATAGTGATTTATTCTTGGGCAATGATACCCGGTTCGACTCCATTACTTTAACTCGACGCATCTAACAGAAGACACGCACGCGTTAGGGTGCCATGCCAATTTATTTGTCCAAGATCAAACAAATATCTGTGTTATATTTTATAATCTGTACCTTCTATTAAGAAGACACTGATTGCATTCGTACTCATAAATATAAATATAAAATTTTGCTTATATACCCAAATAGTAGGGATTAATTGAACATTTCGAAATATCAAAATCTTTGATAAAAAATCTCATCCAAATTCTTTAACTAAATGTACACTGGATAAACAAATTTGTTGAATGGCATACAAGCCTTATTGACGCGTTACGTGTGATAGCGCCCTAAAAGGTGGTGAAACAACTGGAACATCCGTACGGATTCTGCTACATCCCAATATTTTATAGTATCCCAACACATTGTAGTAACTACTACTAGAAGTGGCTTTATAATGTTAATTAATTGGATAAAACAGTCTATGCTTATAAACTGGCGAGCACTATTATGTTTCTTATTCTATAACAATAAGATTCACAATTGCGTGCAATCTCCAATGTGCTAAGCTACGTCGCTATAGCATTAAAGTTCACTATCATGAACACAGCTGTGGTATGTTTCGATTGACGTTAAGCAACGCCGTCGGCAGGAGGTCTCTGCGTCTTTTTGTATACCAATACCTTTTCACTCACCTCGCCGTCAGGAAACTGCAAAAGAAAATTAGATAAATATTTACACTTACAATCTCACGAAGCTTTTTTTTGACAAGACGAGCACGTCATTCCCCTTTGCGTCGCGCCTGCCCTTAACAATTGTAATGCTAAATTCATATTCTTTATTGTGGATCATAGGTAGCTACCCAGGATTTGTCCTGCGTGGCATCACACAACGCTCGTCACCTCAAGACAGTAATTTAGTCTCTTATGCCCAGTAATTTCTGTAGCTACAGTACCCTTCAAACTATAACACAAATGTTTTTTAAACACTACTGCTTAACAGTAGAATATCTGGCACTGCGGTATAGACCTACCTGGACGGAGTCATGCAATAAGAGATCTCTACTACCAGTCATTAAGAGCGGGATGAGCAAGTTATAAAACTAATATCTAGTACAAATATCAATCAACAACAAATAAAATATATCCTCATTTACTAACAAGAGTTTAAGTAGCAATTATGTAATTAAGTAAAAACACTATTGTTGTTGATTTTGTTTTAAACTACAACATTTCTGGTTGGTAGTGTTCTATCAACCAGTAGTTTACCTTATAACAATTATTAGCCACACATGGATAGTAAAAAACAATTATGCATGTACCAATATATCCCAAAAATGAACGTCAAGCCAGAAACGAGTGATAGGCCAGTTGGTGACAGTTATCAGAAAAAAACTTACGTCTTACATATTTACAAAATAATAAGCATTGCCGGCTTAGAATACCACCATCACATCTCCCGTGGGTGCCGTAAAAGTCAACTAAGGGATTGGCCGGAGGATGGGCAGCAGCGTCCTTCGAGTACATTAGCAACTCAACTGCGATCGCCAACCCGTCTGCCAAGCGTGGCGATTATGGCAAAAACCCCCCAGTGAACCCACAACACATCCATATCGGTCGTTGTGGTGATCTTTGGGAGAGGCCTGTGTCCAGCAGTGGACTTCATTCGGTCGAAATGATGAAGCATTAAAAAGTCAATCGAGAAATTGTACACCCCATGATGATGGACAAGTGCTGTGACTGCAAATCTTTATTAGCTATCCCTTTTGTTTAGAGTCCCTTAGTCGCCTTTTCGACACTCAACGAGAGGAGATGCGAGTGGTGCTATATTCTTAACCTGGACACCACACGGAACTCTAATAGCGGGGTTTATACGTTAATAATAGCAACAAAAAATATGGACATTTCAACTGGCTTTCTTCAAGGCTGCTGGTCTAAAAAGGCCGCTTTAATAATAATATGATAATCGCATAATACGATTCACAATTAGCAATTAGCATATTAGCAATCACAAAACGGTCACATTAATGGTCAGTTATGATTAAACTTCACCACACCTAAAATGGCCGTTTTAGGCCTCCTGGACCATCTTTTTTATTTCTTGATTGAGGCCCCGTGGCGTTAATACGACCCCTACTGATTGTCCCTTTGAAACAAATTTCCCTATTTGCGTAGGACCTTACAAACAGCCATTTGCCCTGTGGTTATGGCTGGTTATGGTATAGTGGTGGTGGCTACGAATACCACCAACGCATCTCATAAAAGGTGACTATGGGATTAGCCGTAGGATGGGCCGCAGCGTCCTTTGAGGACATTAACAACTCAACTGCGATCGCCAACCTGCCTGCCAAGCGTGGCGATTATGACAAAACCCCCCAATGAGCACACACCCAGACAGCTCATTGTGGCCGTTGTGGTGGTCTTTGGCCGCAAAACAGGCCTCCCCTGTTTTCAGCATTGGACTTTATTCGGCCGAAATGATGAATGATTACATATAGACCCTGCATCAACCATGGGGCTCGGGCCGCCACGTTGTCGGACGATGCTACCTTTTTACTGAAGGAACACCATACATTATCCCTCCACATATACTTCAACAATGGTCCTAGTTACCTGTGTGTGCGGAATCTCGTGCAGCAGCGAGTATCCACTGAGCAAGTTTTCGACTCGGCCCTTCAGTCTGTCAAACAGCACCACTAACGTGGGCGTCTGCCTCGATGCGTACTCGTTGCGCCACCACCGCAGCGGGTTGTTGAAGAACGCCTCCGCCTCGTATGTCTCGCTGGTTTTATTGAAGGGTGGGTCGCAGTTCAGGTAGCGAGTCGTTATGTTCAAGTGGAGGTGGCTGCGGGAAGCAATTATGGTGTTTCTTTTAACCGGACAAATGCGAGTTTCTATTCTATTGTGGTTCTCACGGGGTCAGCTTTAGCCGAACGTACTTCGACCCTATTGGATCAATTGTGCTGCCCAAAGCCCTGCACTACTCCTGCGCTGGCAAATCAAGAAGTCCCTGTAGGTACTTCGTAATCATACCTGCCTGGAGCCGTGCAAAATCATCAGGCAAAGGATAAGTCATTCCTAGAATGAATTAATTAAACGCGATATATTTCCGTAAACTATTTTCAATTCGATGGATGCTATTCGCGTAAACTTCAGAAAATATTACATTCCTAGATGTTTTGCCCTACGTCTTCCCAGAGCGTCACAGCTGCAGAAAATGTGCTGCATTGACTCTTGATTGTCCATACAGAATCTGCATGTATCCGTTGTGCTAAGCTTCATCCTATGGAGGTGCTCCTTGGTGCCAAAGTGACCTGTCATTGCGCCTATATAGCGCCTTAAATGGGTTTTGGTTAGATTTAATAGTCTCTTAAACCCGTCTAGTTTTGTGCTGCAGAAAGTCTTAGAATGGTTTAGGCCTCTCGCTTGCCTCTATTCTCTGACATGTTCTTTATCAGCAAATGCATGTAATGCCTGTTGGTAGGTACCATTAGGTATTCCTACAAATGGCTCAGGGCCGATGAACTGCTCGTTCGATCCCGCCCTTGCTAGTTGATCTGCCTTCTCGTTACCTTCAATACCTTTATGTCCAGATAAGTTTTACATTATTGTGTTTTCCTAGTTCGTTTAATAGGATTAAACAAACTAGGAAAACACAAATGCGAGTTTAATTCCCTTCGAGGGTTCCGTATAATGGATATGTTACCTACCATGTTTTTTTTTATATGACGCATATCTGTTTGTGGTAACTAATAAAAGTGTGTATGATACTGGATTGTAGAGGGAAATTGCTGAATTGTCGAATTCTTATAGTTAAATAGTTATAGATAATCTACTCATAACACATACCTGTATAACGGCGTGGAGTGGCAAGGCATAAGGAATGTGATGGAGCTCCTGTTGTCAGCAGCTTCTCGTAGCAGCGGCATCACTTGCAGAGTACCAGCCTGGTGCACCATGCCAAAGTACGTCGCCGGCACCGCGTTGCCGACGATGATCGAACCAGCCAGCAGATACAGTTGCCATCTGGTAGTAGAATAAAATTAATATGTATATATATTCCGTGTGGTGTCCGGCTTAAGAATATAGCACCACTCCATCTCCTCCCGTGGATGTCGTGAAAGGCGACTACGGGAATCTAAGCCAGAGGGATGGGCAGCAGCGTCCCTTCTGATAAACGCTAATCATATTGCGCTTACCAACCCGCCTGCCAAGCGTGGTGAGTATTGGCATATACCCCCCAAATGACACAGTTGTGAAAATCGAAACCATGATGCAATCCAATATATGTACTAATTATACTTATATATTGTCTATGGTGTGGTGCCGGTTCAGAATGCCACCACCCCACCTCCTCCCATGGGTGTCGTAAAAGTCGACTAAGGGATTAGCCGGAGGATGGGCAGCAGCGTCCTTCGAGTACATTAACAACTCAACTGCGATCGCCAACCCGCCTGCCAAGCGAGGCGATTATGGCAAAACCCCCCAATGAGCCCACAACACATCCATATCGGTGGTTGTGGTGATCTTTGAGGGAGGCCTGTGTCCAGCAGTGGACTTCATTCGGCCGAAATGATGATGATTGTCTATGGCCGAAGTATTGTGAATTATATTCATATCAGGTGGTAAATCATTAGCATGCTTAAAGCATGCAGTGTGTACCTGTAATTAGTTGTGCAGTTAGATTTAAGAAATAATATGAATGTACCTGTTCTGAGTTATTAATATTGCAAATGTTGGTAAACCTACACACTCGTGGTGGACAGTAGCCATACAGCTCTCACCAACCCGCGACGCCAGCCAAGCGTGGTGAGTATTAGCAAATTCCCCCCAAAACGATGACATAGTTGTGAAAATCTATGGAGCGGGTCTTTGTTCAGCAGTGGATGTCCTATGGCTGATATGATAATGAAATAATTATGAAAATGGAAATCTAGTGTGTGTGGCCTCTGTCTAGCAGTGGACGTATTCCGACTAATGGGATGATTGTAATGAATATAATGGCCTGCACAAGGTAGTATATTTCTTTAGGCACGGGAAATGCCGTCGATAATTATTATAACAATAAAAACCGATGTATTTGAACTGGACATCATCATATCTTACTTCTTAGCTTTCCTGCTCCATGGAACTATGACGTCTTGCGCTAAATACATCAGGATGGGCAGCAGCGGCAGGACGAATCTGAACTCTTTGTGCGGTATAAAACTGAAACAATAAATAACCATTATTTCTTTACCAATTTAGTACTTTAGTACGTTAAAGACAAACTTACGATAACATATGTGATGGCACGGTGCTATGGTCGCGGGTTCTAAAACCGTTTTTGTAAAAAAAAACCTGCAAACGGCAAACATGGATTCCGAGGCCTTAGGCCATATACCT
This sequence comes from Diloba caeruleocephala, assembly GCA_947459985.1. NCBI lineage: Eukaryota > Metazoa > Arthropoda > Insecta > Lepidoptera > Noctuidae > Diloba > Diloba caeruleocephala. The sequence continues at coordinate 4,260,320 of OX381625.1, read as the reverse complement.
AAAAATAAATGTGTGTTGCCAGTTTATTGCACTTAGGTTGTTCTTGAGAATTTTAAACATATTGTGTTAATTTACGTTGAGTGTCGTTATTGGTGCAAAAATAAAAAATAAAACATTATTCCTTTTTCATATATATCTATAATCTACAGATAGTTATTCCAGGTCTGGGTGATGAGAGATTTATGTCTATTAACTATACCCACTATCTAGTCGTTCATGGACCGCGGCCAATGACGTCACACAGTCGTCGCCTTTTACACGGATCACGACTTCGCGAAAATACTGGCTTAAGCGAATTTTCATCAATTCAAAAGAAACTGTTTCTAATATTACATCTGTGAAAGGGTCAGAAAATCCCGCATCTAGTAATGCAAATATGAAAGTATACCCGAACCATATCTATCGGTAATCTAGTCGGTTATCGCTTTTTCACAGATAAAACAGGTCGAAGCATTAGAAAGAAACAAATAAATAACATTCTCAATCTTATTGCTTTCCTATAAGGTACATACTTTTACAGAAAACATTGTCAACCTTATTCCTTTAGTCATAAGGTACATACCTGTACAGTGCAACATGTACCGCGACCGCTATCAACAGCAATACCCCGATCTTGTTCTCCTTCGGTCGCTGGACTATCTTGCCGATAGCCCAAAGTACGGGTAGCAGGTTAATGCCTAACACCGCTGGGATGCCTTGCGTTAGGTACCAGTGCCTGCGAAAAGTACTGTTCAATTAATTTGACGGAGTGGCAAAGTACTTGGGCCTCTGCTCTGCGGGCCGCGAGTAAGCGGGTTGTATTGCTTACAGACGGAAGTTGTGATGTGAGATTTCTGGCCTACGTATCGCGGGTTCGATCTCCGCAACGAACAGATATTTGAATTATCTACAAATAGTTGTTTCGGGTCTGTCTGGGTGTTGGTGCATGTTAGATTTAATCTATAAATGTAAACTATACCAGAGAAACCCTAGTGTAAGTCCTCGATTCTCTATACCGATATAATAAAATTGAAGTGTTTGTCTGTGATTGTAAAATAAATACCAACAAAATGTCATCATCATCATATCAGCCATTTATATAGATTTCCACAATTATGTTATACGATGCCTAATCATAAATGATCATTTTTAGAATTTTGTCTGTCTGAAAGTTTGTTTCGAATAGGCTACGAACCGGCTCAATAAGTTTCAATGATAATTCTAGGGATTGAAATAAGAATTTTAACTTAAACTTTCGTGTATGTTCCGTTTCGATATCATAACATCATCATATCAGCCATTTATACGTCCACTGCTGAATAAAGGCCTCCCCCATAGATTTCCACAATTATGTCATCATTTCGGGGGGTATTTGCCAATACTCACTACACTTGGCAGGCTGGTTGGTGAGAGCAGTATGGCTACTGTTCCAAGGAAGGGATGCTGCTGCCCATCCCTCTGGTTTAGAGTGCCCTGGTCGCTTTTTACGACATCCACGAAGGAGAATGTGCTGTATTTTTAATCCGGACACCACACCGTCTTCCGACACTACACTGACTATATCATCATATCAGCCACAGGACGTCCACTGCTGAACAAAGGCCTCCCCCTTAGATTTCCACAACGAGCGGTCACATGCCGCTCTCATCCAACGACCTTCACCAGATCGTCTGTCCACCTCGTTGGAGGTCGTCCCACGCTGCGTTTTCCGGTGCGCGGTCTCCATTCGAGAACCTTTGTGCCCCAACGGCCATCAGTTCTACGAGCAATGTGCCCTGCCCATTGCCACTTCAGTTTACTAATCCTTTCAGCTATGTCGACAACTTTGGTTCTTCTACGGATCTCCTCATTTCTGATTCGATCTCGTAGAGAAATACCAAGCATAGCTCTCTCCATAGCTCGCTGAGTGACCTTGAGCTTTCTTATGAGGCCCATTGTGAGTGACCACGTCTCTGTTCCATATGTCACTGACTATATACGATATATAAATCGATACCTACATCAGTTCCAAAGTGTAACAAGAACTGAGATTATATGAGAGACATGTTGCCGTGTGGTGCCGGCTCAGAATGCCACCACCCCATCTCTTCCCATGGGTGTCGTAAAAGTCGACTAAGGGATTAGCCAGAGGATGGGCAGCAGCGTCCTTCGAGTACATTAACAACTCAACTGCGATCGCCAACCCGCCTGCCAAGCGTGGCGATTATGGCAAAACCCCCCAATGAGCCCACAACGCATCCATATCGGTGGTTGTGGTGGTCCTTGGGGGAGGCCTGTGTCCAGCAGTGGACTTCATTCGGCCGAAATGATGATGTTGCTCTTTGGAAATGGTGGGTAATCATCTATGGAACAATTTCTCATACTTATCTCAAACTAACAGAATTTCAGACTTGTTACACTTTGGATCTGATGTATCGAAATGCAAGTGAAAACTGCTATTTATACGATGCCTAATCATAAATGATCATTTTTAGAATTTTCTCTGTCTGTCTGAAAGTTTGTTTCGAATAGGCTACGAACCGGCTCAATAAGTTTCAATGATAATTCTAGGGATTGAAATAAGAATTTTAACTTAAACTTTCGTGTATGTTCCGTTTCGATATCATAACATCATCATATCAGCCATTTATACGTTCACTGCTGAATAAAGGCCTCCCCCATAGATTTTCACAACTGTGTCATCATTTTGGGGGGTATTTGCCAGTACTCACCACGCTTGGCAGGCGGGTTGGTCAGCGCAGTGTGGTTACTGCTCCACAGAAGGAATGCTGCTGCCCATCCCTCTGGCTTAAGTCCCTTAAACGCCTCTTACGACATCCACGGGGGAAATGGAGTGGTGCTATATTCTTAATCCGGACACCACACGGACTTAACAAGATATAGAAAAAATACTTGAGTGCCAGTTCTTCATTTGTTGTTTCAAGAATGAACAATGGATAAAATTACGCAAAATTTGAAATTATGGTCTTAGCTCTAATAACATCAACATCATCATGTCAGCGCAAAAACCCGCTGCTGAAAAAAGGCTTTCCCAATGGATCTCCACAATGACTTTGCATGCCAGTATGGTGACTACAGCAGTTGGGTTGGTGAGCGCAGAATGGCTGCTGTTTCACAGAAGAGATGCTGCTGCCAATCCCAGAGGGTTAGAGGGTTAGTTTAGAGTCAAATTCTAGAATCCACAAGCACAATCACTTATGAATAAAATAAAACAAACCATGGGTGTTGTCCGTAGAAAGAAGCGATGTCGTGTAGGACATTGAATTTAAAGAATTCCCATGGCGTGACTACGAGACTTCCGTAAAAGTAAGAGTCTACCGCGACGAGGGCGCCACCGGCGATCAGGCTGAAACAAAAGAAGGTTAAATACTTTGTACTTTTTAGTGGTGCTAGGTCTCATATTGTAAGAGGTAGGTAGATGACACCGCAGTGCCATATAATTGGCGGCACGGTTGGTGCAGTGGCTGACACAGTAGGCTGCTGCGCTCCTGGTCACGGGTTCGATTCCCGCACGGAACAAATGTTTGTATGATCTGCAGGTAGTTGTGCTGGGTCTGGGTGTATAGTGTGTGGAATTTATGTCTGTAAACGAACTCACGACACAGGAGAAATCCAAATGGGCAACATTTTTTTTTTTAAATGCCGCCAGCCGTACAGCAGTGTTTTCAGAGGCGGATCCAGGATTTTTATCTGGGTGGGGGCTCTCGAGTCTCATTTCAATATTTTCAGAGATAATTGTTGCTACTAATCTAAGGTCAACTGGAAACTAGATAGCCCCCCAGCGGAGGGATCATCGCCTTTGGGTGTTTCAACTTTAAAGATTACTGTGTTCTGGTTTGAAGGGCACTGTAACCAGTGAAATTACTGAGCATAAGAGATTAAATCACAAATGTTTTGAGGTAATGAGTGTAGTGTGGTGCCACGCAGGACTAGTCCTAAGTAGTATTAAGTCTCCTTCTGTGAGAGCGTCATGCTCCAGAAGGAGACCGCAGAGCGGGATCGGGAGAGGGCCGATCCCGCTCGAAGGAGGAGACGGCGCCGGGGTAACAACCGCCCTGGCGCCTAATTTCCACACGCCTGAAACCCCCTGCCGTTGCTGTGAGGCAGGGGACTCTGCGTGCCTACACCGAGCGACCCAAGAGAAGACGGTAGCACGCATGTGGTCACGCGCTGCCGTGGGACGCTTTGGGGGATCCTTTACAATCCCCCCGAGGGGGTGACTGCTTTACAGTCACCCTCTCAGGGATATGCCTATAGGCGTGGCACCAGTGGGCGGCTCTAGTGTGATCATACAAGGACCTGGAGCCTCCCTTAGGTCCCGAAGATGACCGCTACAGTGGCTTTAGCCGGTAGGAGTCCGGCATAACCCTTCGCCCTTCCCCGGGGCGAAGGAAGTTCATGAAGAATTTCCACTGGGCACCAATAAAAAAAAGGTAGTATTAAGTAGTCAAACAAAAAATAACACGGAAATTATAGGGTCTTTTTAGTGTTTGGAATCGTAGACATACGGCAATATTTGACTCTGTCAATCGGAACACCGCAGGATTCGATTGATTTCGATTCGATGTTTTGTCAAGGTAGTATCTAGTGAATAAACTTACAATATATCGGCGAAATATTTTGGCAATCGCTTAAAGCGTTACTACAAATCACTAGGCTGGGCCTAGCAATAGCCATATTCAAGAACCATGATTGCAGAACACATTAATATAATAAAACACAAACTTATGAACGGAAGTGAAACTTACGTAATAGGCAAATATGTGCGCAAAAGCAGTTTCAGTCTTTCTTGGTTGGTAGTGAGCAGGTTGTATGCTCCGAGCACCACCCACAGAGGAGCAGATGTTGGACGCAGGAACACGCATATTACTGCGAGCCATATCCACTGTGGATTCTCCGCTAAAAGTACACATAAACATCAGCTTCACACCTAATATAAACCTATGAAGAGCAGGCACAAGATAATAATGACACAGTCACCAAGACTTGGCGAAAACAGAGTGCTGGATGTTATTATCACACATGAGGATGTTCGAATCCTATCTACCTTAGTCCTTTCTAATATATCTTAGTCCTTTAATTTGCCTCAAACAAATCAGAGTGTATGAATAGCTAAATTTATTACAACAAAAGTTGTAAAGTTATTACAGCTACATTTTATTTTATTTTTTATTAAATTAAATTTGATGGGTTAAGACCCGTATAGAATCGTTAATTCAGTAATTTTGTCCTAACTATCTTATACATGTCAAACTGAAATAATGGAGAAGGAACACTATTAATAAAGTTGTACACTTAGGGAAAAAAGTACATTGTAACTATTAGTAATCTGTGTAGTCATCCATTGCAAGAATGCAGTAGCATATTATTGTATTAATATTTAATAACAGATCAGTAAAATAACAAATATAAGACCATAATATTGACTTTCTTGTTAATTGGAGATTATCATCACTGAAGTTTCATCATTGTGTTTGGAATAATAATGAAAGAACAAAAAAAAATAACATTTTAAAATTACCTTGTTTGTAATATCCATACTTGCCACCTTTGAATGGGAACACCGACAAAGCAATACTAACTAGCGCTGTCTCCAATGTCTGCAGCAATGTTCTACCTGATGTATAGAACCAGAACCATGACGTGAGAATCAGGAATAAGGCCCATTTGCGATTCCCTGTCCACTTGTAGAAACTGTAGTCAGCAGCAGTACTGACAACAGCTTGCAGGATGCGAGGCAGGAGAATCTAAGGACATGCAGAAGTCAACAACGGAATTGATAGTACCATAATAAGTATCACTGTGAAAATCTATAGAGGCCTATGTTAGCAGTGGACGTCCTTTGACTGATATGATGATAATGGTGTCACACAGAAACCCGTCAGGGTATACGTCAGAATAGTATGTAAATCACAAATTAACTGCTGAATACTGAATACATAAAATGGGCCCTTAAATATTTACTGGCCCTACCCCACAGATACACAGTAAGGTTGATGACAAAAGCTGACCATCATTGAGTGTACTGGACAAATGCAAGAGTTGCGTGGGCGCAGTGGCTAAGCGATTGGCTTTCTGTGCAACATGTCGCGGGTTCGATCTCTGCACAAATCAAATATTTGTATTCTCTACAGATGGTAGTTTCGGGTCATACACCCAGTATGTACAATTGAGATTTATTTCTGTAAACTGTACCCACGACAAGGGAAATCCTAGTGTGGAGTAAGTTTTAAATTACATTCCTCATAAATCAAACTCAACTCCATACAACACTTTTCTCTATTTCTCATAGTTTCAGATTTGGCTATATAATCTCAAAAATCCAGCCAGTATATTTCATGGCCTAAAAATAATTTACTGCAAGCAATAATTTACGACAAACAGCCTTGTTTCAGGTTGCTTATTGTTCTCAATCCCTATTCTTGTCAATGTGTCTTACAGCAGAATACTGAAACGCCACTGAGTATTAAGTCCCACTCTAACTACTTGAGAAAAAAAATGCTTTTTTTCTGCCTTTTTTTGGCAGGAAACTAGGTGGCTCAAATAGTTAAAGCGGGACTTAATATGAAGTGTTGTTTCAGTATTCAGCAGTTAATTTGTGATTTACAATACCTAAGTTCAAATACAAACAAGGATATTCGAACACTATTATATACTAATGATGGAGGCACAATTGGTATTTGTGGTGTAATAGTATACTTCTTATCATAATCATCCTATCAGACATATATGTTAACTGCTGAACAAAGGCCTCCTTCATAGATTTCAACAATTGTGTCGTCATTTTGAGGGGAAATTGCCAGTACTCACCACGCTTGGCAGGCGGGCTAGTGAGCGCATGGCTGCTGTTATAAAGAAGGGATGCTCTCTGCTGCCTCTCATAATGATATTATTTACTGATAGTAGGTCTTATACTGCAGTCCAGCTAGGTAGGTAAAGCCACAGTACATATTTAGAGCCAAGCAGTAGTGTTTAAACTTTACCAGTTAGAAGGGCACCATATCTAGTGAAATTACTAGGTATAAGACATGAAATCTAGTGAAATTACTAGGTATAAGACATGAAATAACTAATGTCTTGAGGTGACGAGTGCAGCATGGTGCCTCCCAGGAATAGTTCTAGGTTGAATTACAATTCTTATAGGCAGGCATGACACTTACCAGCAGGTAAATGACTTGTCACGGTATGTTGATGTTACCGTATTCAAAATCATTGTGTTCTTAACAATAGTTGAGTAGGTAGTAAAAAGTTGATGTAATTTTATCATAGTTTTTTGCTGTACAGTTTTTCAGATATAAAAAATGCTCAATTCATTGCAAGGCATAAAATGAGCTATTTATTGGTACAATTTCAATTTTTCAATTTTGAAAAAAAACGTTGCCCCTCACTAGGATTTCTCCTGTGTCGTGGGTGCGTTTACAGACATGAATTCCACACACAATACACCCAAACCCGGAACAACTACCTGCAGATCTTACAAATATTTGTTCCGTGCGGGAATCGAACCCACGACCCGGTGCGCAGCAGTCGACTGTATCAGCCACTGCACCAACCGTGCCGTCAAATGCTGATCCATGATAAAGATTTTAGGTATATACTATTTCCGTAATGACAAACTAGGAGTATTATAGGCTTACCAACACTTCAGGGTAGTCGAGATCAATGTATTTCAGTAGAGTGTACAGCGCCGCCACTACGCTTGGGTATAGGTAGCTTCTAATGCCTTTCTGCCATTCCCAAGTAAGTGCTCCATACCCAAAAGCTTGCTTATGAGCAACTTCCAAGGTTTGCCAGTACTCATCAGGCACATACCACGTCTGTACTAGGAATACAGACAGTATCCTTACGAAAAATATCACGGAGGCCACCTGTAGTGGCCTCAGGCCCTTTGCCAACACCATTCTCCCGCCTAAATCAAAAGAGGTTACATGTGAAACGTCTATAAATAGAAAGCTATAATGTGCTTAATTTAAACAGAACTCCTGTAAGAATACTACTAATTGTTAAACTTTATTCTTCAAACACTATAAAACATTATTCCATTAAGAAACCTCGATGTTGATTACTTTATCAATCGGAACAAACTTTACTCACAAAAATGTCAACTAACGCGTCCCTATAATTAACGTTGAAATTGAATGAAAAAGTGTTTTTAAATAAATAAAAATTGTGTAACACTATTTCATGGTTCTCTTTAAAACAATATTAGCGATTGGTATGGCTAAAAATAAGCACAAAAACTGTTTTTTCGTAATTATTCACTAACCTCAACAATACCCGCCGCCACCGCGAAGTAGTGCTGTGTTTATAATTAATTTATTTTAGTAACTAACGATAAGTTATAACGGGATCTTAAATCTTGTTGTCTTTCATTTATGTTAAAACATCAACGCCTAATTTATACAAATAATTATTAATATGTGATTATATGGCAATGACAACTTTATCTATTTTTTAACTAAAGAAAGAAGAAGAAAAGCTACATTCTGCTGCAATGATGAATCGACTAAATTTTAAGTAAGCAAAAATTTACATTATTGATTAAAGGAATAGTGTTGAGTGAGATATAAACGAACTAAATGGTTTTCTTCATGTTGCTTAATATTTTCTTTGGATCTGTGTTTTCAAAGTGGTGACAAAAAAGATTTTGAATCCTCTACTTATATCACTATGAGCCATTTGTAATGGTTTTGTAACTATTACTTTAATTGTACTTGTAATCCGAACAGCAATCCTTCTTTGGCTATCAACCACGCCATTAATCTATTGCCTTCTCTGAAAAAAAAAAACATCTTCCTCCTACCGTTGATGACTTATATTGTGCCGTACCACTGCTCGTATCGGTATCTGAGCCGTAGATGGGAGGCTGTAAACCAAAATAACGGTTAACAAATCAGGTTTTATTGTTATGACCATCGAGCCCTACTTTTTAACAATGTCAAGCATCTTCTTCTTTCTTTCAAATGGTCTGAACTGAAAAGTCTTCCTTTTCAATGGCTCATTTCAACACGAATTGTTTAAGCAATATCGCCTTTCTCGTGAGGCCTGTACTTTGATAAATAGTTATAGTTATAATAAGCATTTGCATCGCAATCTTTTCTTTTTTAACCACGCTCGGTTACCAATAGTTTCGTTCATTTAACTACAGTACTAGATAGCGATTGGCAATTGCAAATAATCACAATCGCACTCCGTCGTGGTGGACAGACGACCTGGTGAAGGTCCTTTGCTTGAAATCATAGGATACGGGTGGCATGTAAACGGTCGTTGTGGAAATATATGGCTTATAACCTTTGCTTAGCAGTGGACGTCTTTTGGCTGTTACGATGATGATGATGACAATCACATTGTTAAATTGTTAGCCTATTTTTTGACCTCAGAATTAGCATTGGCATTAATGCAATGTTTACAGAAACAATAAGAAAGTTTTTGATATACACTTCGACGGCACGGTTGGTGCAGTGGCTGATACAGACGGCTGCTGCGCTCTGGGCCGCGGGTTCGATTCCCACACGGAACAAATATTTGTATGATCTGCAAGTAGTTGTTGCGGGTCTGGGTGTATTGTAAGTGGAATTCATGTCTGTAAACGCACCCACGACACAGGAGAAATCCTAGAGTGGTGCAAGGTATAAAAAAATTACTATAAAATACACAGTCTTGACGAGAATTTAGCCTGTTCTTCTTACATGTTTGGTATATTTTGGTGTTATGTCCTGATTGTCTAGGTATCATGGCTCAATCATATAAATATATAATATAATATGCTTTCCGCGTGTGGTTTAGAATGTGGAATCTCAGATTATACACGTATAGAGAAACGAAATAATCAAGTTACAAAGTCATGCATTGATCATATATTCACACGATCACACACGTTAACACCTTACACGGCAGCAATCGACACTGTTCTGGCCGACCACCGTGCCACTATAATTTGTTTAACCGGCAGTTCGTCCGATTACCGCCCTAGACAGAGTGCGTCAAAAACTATATGTATTTATGATAAAAAAAAATTATATGACATATTAAGAGAGACAATATGGGATGAGACTAACAATTTAACGACCTCGAATTCCATTTATGAGTACATAACAACTGCTTTTAATGGTGCACTAAATAGGTCGAAACGAATTATCAACATTAAATATAAAATAAGAAAACATCTTCCCTGGCTTAGTAATGACATTATAAAATTGTGTAAGATAAGAGACGAATGCTTCAGTCTCTGGAGAAAAGATCCAAACAATAAAGTTCTAAGATTAAAGTATAATAGATTACGTAATAAAGTGCACAAAACTATTGAATTTTATAGAAATAAATACAATAAAGATCTAATTAAATCAAACTATAGTAATCCGAAAAAGCTTTGGAAAATAGTCAATTCAATATGTGGTAAAGTGACGCAGTCTATAGATAAATTTATTCAAGATGCGTTTAGCTCGCAAAATCTATCATCTTTTGAGATAGCAAATAAATTTGCCAAAGGCTTTGATAAATCTGTAAAGGACATCTTACCGAACTGTGCTATTCCTCTTCTCGCTAATCATACAGATGAGTCAGTTAACGTCAGTATGAGATTCCAAGAAGCTACACCGGAAAATATTCAGAAGCTAATTCGATCTCTAAACAGTAGGAAGGTTCCAGGTTTGGATGCGATCAGTGTGCTAGATATACAAGCTATTAGCACTAAGATCGCATCTACTATAGCTAATCTCATAAATGTCAGCATAAGCACAGGCCAGTACCCAGACGCTTTAAAAATGGGATGTGTGAGACCAGTCTTCAAGAAAGGCAAAAGAAATAACGAATATAATTACCGACCTATTACGTTACTATCATCCATAGACAAAATTGTCGAAAAATTTGTTTGCAACCAAATATCTAATTTCTATGAAACAAATTCTATTATTAACGAATCCCAATACGGATTCCAGCAAAATAAAAGCACGACCTCGCTTCTTTCAAAATTTTCTGATTACGTCAATACTGCACTTAATGATAAAAAGCATGTCCTAGCTCTCTTTATAGATTTTTCCCGAGCTTTCGATACCCTTGACCACAAAAAATTATTAAAAAAGCTAGAAGACTCGGGTCTAAGGGGACCTATTTATGGTTGGTGTGTAGACTACTTAAAAAATAGGAAATATCAGGTGCGAATCGATAAGAGCCTCAGTGATACAATTTCTGTAACCTATGGAACAGCTCAAGGCTCTGTATGCGGCCCTCTGCATTTTTTGTCATATGTTAATGATATGCATACAATATTCCAAAGCTGCAAATCGTACCAATTCGCTGATGACACATGCCTTCTTATAGACGGAATTGAGTTAGATGAAATTGGCTTACTCTTACAAACTGACTTTGATAGACTTAATATGTGGTGTCACGACATGGGACTTGTACTCAATTCTGATAAGACAAAGTTAATGCACATAAAATCAATTTACTTAAAATGCAACACCCAAGAACCTATTCTGGTAGCTCACACCCACACTTGTCTACACAGGAAACCATTTATGTGTGATTCTCAATGCCCAATTATTGAGCAGGTTGGTACACATATGTACTTGGGACTATTAATTGACAATAAATTTAACTGGGGCCCACATATTTCGCGAGTATGCGACAAATTACGTGCTATCTTAGCAAAGTTTTACATAATAAAAAACCAATTACCTTATAAAACTAAACTCCTATTGTATAAAGCACTGTTTGATTCAGTTGTAGCTTACGGACTATCCAGCTATGGTCGGACCTATAAGACCTACCTGGACTCATTATATAAATTACAACTCCGGATATTAAAATTAATAGTTTTGCCAAAAATCAAGTCTAATCTTGTAGACGATTCTGAGTTATTTAAGTACTCCAAAACCCTTCCTATACATGATAAGGTAAAATTCAGCCTCTTAAAAGAACAATTTTTCAACAAGCAACTACAGAAAGAAATAAATCATTCTGTATTTACACGTCAAGTCGCAGAAAACAAACTTATAACAATACCGGCAAAAAATTGCTACGGCGAGCGAACGTGTGCTTATTTGATTCCACGACTCATTAATTCTTTACCTTCCGCCATACGTAATATTATAACTGATAAAAACATAAAATACAAATTAAAAGCATACTTCCTATCCGAATTATAATTCATGCAGATATCATCATAACGACATAAATATATCATAATAATAATATATGACATCATAGCTGTCTAAACTTCATTTATAAGGAGGATCAAACACCAGAATAAAATACATTTATATTGTTGTTATTAATATAAGTAACAAGCGACATGTTCTTATATATGTTAATACGATATATAGAATTGTAAGTACCGCACACAAACCCAAGAGGTTTAAGTGGTGCTTTTTTGTATTTAACAAACTTGAATTGTATTTTTTTATTGATAATGTAATAAATAAAATAAAATAAATGTGTGCCACTGAATGAATCGTCAATTTACATTGTAATGCAATTTCATATGAATATTAATTTATCATTCAAATTCAAAAAAATCTATTCACAAAACTGCTGCGCTGCTTCAAAAATGGCTTGTCCAAATACGGTTTCGCACATCGATCCATCTTCCCACAGAAACTGAAAGCGTGTCCCTGGTTGTAGGCCGCATTGAGGAACTCGGGCTCCAGGTGGAGCTGGTAAAGACGAAGGCCTGGTCTTTTATGGGCCTCGTCATCGACCACCAGCGGGTGCTCACATTATGATAAGTAATGTGAGTATAATGGTCCAGGCGCAGATGCGCTTCTTAGGACTGGTCCTTGACCGGAGGTAGAACTTCGGTGAGCAACTAGTATTAGTCAATAGCGCTATATTTGAACAGACCGATGTCAAGGATATATCAAATGACGCGAAAACAAATATGAATAATTTAATATGAAATACAAATATGCGGGCTTAAATTTGAATTTGGAATTCCAGATATTTGAGACCATGTGGCCAGTTCGAAATAACGCCAATTTCATATGTAAGGACCTGATATTTGTCCGGAACCGAATCAAATGAATCAAATCTTTTATTTATATACAACGCAATAATCAGTTTTTCATATCTTTTATTTAGTTTTGGACTCGCAATCACATATCGCCAATATTATACTTTACGCACCCACTCACTAGTACGTCAGCTCAGTCACTAGTCAGTCCGCCCATTGCAAACGTTCGAAAACTATTAACGTTTTTCAACTTTAATTATCAATTTAATATTATATATATATATAACACTGCTGAACCTTTAGGCTCGCCATTTAAACATTTACTGACGAATTTTTTATTCGAAATTGAATAACGTTACTTAAATCAAGCTTCATTGGGTTATTTAACATAATCAGAACAGCTCATAAATAGAATTTTATTGATTGACTATGTATGATTGTTGTAAAATTACAATGTTCAGAACGTTAATATACGAATGTTGATTTTTATGGGCGAATTTCTTAAGTTTGTCTTTGATAAATAAATAAAACATGTTGTATTAGCTTAAAATGGGTAAGTATGTTTTACCAAGATAAAGTGGCGAAGCAAAACAATTTTATTTATGTATTGTTTGTTTACAGATGAGGCAACGAAAGAAACTGTAGACCTTTCGAGGCGTGGGTTGAAGAAAATAGAGAAAGCGCCTACGGAGGAATCTAAGACTATCATTAATTTGATCCTAGACCAGAATGAACTGCAGCGCCTCGATAATATCGACACATACAGTCGCGTAGAAAATGTAAGATTACTTTATTATTTAATATTAAGCCGATTGACATTTAGAAATATTACTAAAAATATTTTACCTATCCGTAATTTCTTTAGCCTTTTATTTTATTTATTTATTTATTTATTTCTGAGTACATGGTACATTGAGATCTTAAATATTTAAGTAGATTCACATATACTACCGTTCCCGGTGTAGAAATATTAATATAGCATCTAATTATGAAATCCTATATAATAATCTAAAGTAAATTAAATTATAAATTCCAATTCAAATCATACATTATGAAATTTTCATTAATTAAATGTTAGGTATTTGTTGTTGTTAATTATTGAAATTATACAGATTGAATGTCAACATTTTTGATTAAAAAAGTCATTAATAGAATAAAAACATTTGTCTAGAAGCCAGGAAAACAATTGACTCTTTAATTTATTAAGGGGTAACAATCTGAAGTGAGGTGGTAACTTATTGAAAATTTTAATTGCCATACAGTAGGTATTTCTGCTGTACAAATGTAGTCTTTGGACAGGTACAAGTAGTTTATTTGGATTCCTGTTGTTTACTCTCTTGGAAATGTGTTCATATAATGGGAACAAATGAGCATATCTCTTGACAAATAAACAAATTTCAAATATATACAAGCATGGAAGTGGAAGAATTTTTTGCGCTTTAAATAAAGGTCTACAGTGGTCCAAGTATTCTGCCCCATATATGCCCTTTATATTTATAGTCTCATTTCCTCCAATAATTTAATACTAATACGTAATATAAGAAACGGCATGATCTTCACTGTAAGCATCTGATTGCAAGATGCGTTTTAATACAACTGTATTGTTTATTTTTATTTTATTTAACAATCGTTCCACACTTGGGTTTTATCTGTGTATTGGTTTTAATATTGTAATGGAAAAAGCTACATATATTTTGTCTTTGTGTAGTTGTCAATATGCAACAACTTCCTGCTACGCATGCATGGTGTTTCCCGTCTGATGAACATTCGCATTCTGGCTCTGAACAACAATGGCATACTACAAATAGAAGGGCTAAAAGACCTGATATATTTGAAAGTATTGAAACTGGCAGGTAAGTTTATGTATGACTAATGCCCGGTTTCTGAAGTTCACAGTTATATTTCTATTAGCTATTGTATTGATTCAATAAACTTGTCACTGTCACTGCTTTTCTGAAAAAATTAACCATTCCATAACTATGAAACCGATAATCAGTTTCTTAATCAGCTGCTAGATGGGTCTGTTTAAGATATCAAGTTTAAAATTGATTTTATTATTTAATTTCATCATTAAATACTAGTTTTATTTATATCTTTTTTTCTAGAGTATATATAAGTAGCCTAGCACTCTTTTAGTTCATAGTTATGATTCCAGTCATCTCTTTTTTTAAGTAGTCATCAAACTCACTGTTATTCCTTTGTCATTTCATGCATTGTGGTATTGTTTCTTTATTGCTATTGTGGTTTACTTGCAGTTTGGTCTTTGCTATTGTTTGTGCTTAATTTATTCTTTAGTAAAATACCAATGATTGAATCTGTAGCGAAGTAAATCATTTATTGAGAGAGAAAGAGGGCTGATGATATCACTTAGGTGTATGACAGGCATAGGGAACATTGTGAAATATACTCTACAGAAGCCATAATCTAAGAGAAGAAGATGTAAG
Organism: Diloba caeruleocephala; assembly: GCA_947459985.1. Lineage (NCBI taxonomy): Eukaryota > Metazoa > Arthropoda > Insecta > Lepidoptera > Noctuidae > Diloba > Diloba caeruleocephala. The sequence goes on along the minus strand of OX381625.1, from coordinate 4,244,945 downwards.
AAGAATGCTCATCCTGACATTGATTCAGGGGTTTTTCTTCCAATAAATATATATAAATAAAGCCAATAAAGCTATAATGAAGTATATGTAGTTGGGTATTAGAAATGACTAAGAAGTTAGATATTATTACTGCAAAACCTATTTACACCAATTAACAATGAAATGTAACTAGTTAGTGGTTAAGTGGGGTATATACTGAATATTTTTGTAATATTTAACTACAACTTACATGTCACAGCCTGAGAATAAATAATTTATTATTATATTATTATTATTGTATTGTGAATGATCCCATGAGGCTGGCACAGTCACCTAGAGTGTACTGAAGCTTCATAAATAAAAATAACTATCAATACCAAGTTACGAGTATTTTTCTAACTACAATCCATTTTATCATTATTTCTGCAGTCTGTACTAACTATATTAGCAGTTTTACAACTGCAGGTAACCACATAGGTATTATTGCTTATAACTGTACATCTTGATATTACTTTCAAGGGATATGGCCTGGATCCACTCTCCAAAAATAATGGCAATGGTAATTGATACATCAAACCATTATATTATTTTTATTTTGTCATTTTTTATAATGGATGTTGCATATTCATTTAATGACATTTTTTCAATTTGTTTAATTGTCATAAATTACTTGTTTGCTTTTATTCTATATACATTTCATTTTTATTTGAACCTGTAAGTGCAAGGACCATATGGATTATTAGTTCATTTTGTTTAATTGACGTGATAGTTGTCTGGCAGTTTAGGTATGTCATGCTCGCTCAAGTGTCCTGTTGATGGTGGCGTCTTGTATCGGGTCGCTTAGTTGCCCTACAATATGGTTGAGCTGAGCGACACTAATGCATGTGTCATGCTCTTGAACGAGTGATGTCAGTTGGGATTGGTCAGCTTAATGCTGCCATGACAATTTAATCATAAACTTTTGAAAATAATCAGGCTTGTTTAGTGTAGACTTTTTACGAAGTCTACTATTTTATCCTACATTGTCCTTACATTATCTTTATTTTGAGAACAATGAATCCAGAAAAATTAAAATTAACTATAATTAAGCCACTGTTTAAGAAGATTGACAAACACAACATGACTTGCTATCAGCCCATTGCGCTTGTGCCTATCATTTCAAAAATATTTAAAAAAGGTGTTTTTTGTAGGTATTTACAACTTTTTCGAAGTGAATAACTTGTTTACTAATGAACAGTATGCCTTTAGGAAAAATAAAGGTATTATGGCAATACACAGTTTTCTCAATACAGTTACTACAAATATAGACAAGGGCAATCAGTCATGTTCACTCTTCATGGATTTAACAAAAGATGTCGATCATAAAATACTATTAGACAAGCTGTATGCGTACGGAGTTCGAGGAAATATACACGATTTAATAAAGTCTTACCTCAGTAATAGAGCTCAATCAACCTAAATTTCAAAAATATGTCCTATAGTGAAAAAGGTAGCCAATTACTCATCCGCATACTGAAGAGTAATCTTTGGAGTCCCACAGGGAAGTGTGCTAGGACCACTATTATTTAATAAATATATAAACGATCTACCAAAAATAATAAATCATAAAACAATATTATTCACTGATACTGATGACAGTACGGTTGTATTTAGAATAAAATACTATATTGAAAATAAAAATATATATTGTTACGTGTGGTTCTCGGTAAAGGATAGACCACCACTCTCTACCCAAAGGTGACATAAAAGGCGACTAAACGTTCATTATTATTAAGAAGAACGGCAGCAGCGTCGGCCAACTGTGTGCTAAAAATATTCAACATACTGCAATTATCAATCTGCCTGCCAAGAGTGCCGATAATGGCAATATTTTTTGTGAGGCTCATTCTGAGCAATGACCTATCATCATCATATCAGCCAAAGGACGTCCACTGCTGAACAAAGGCCTCTCCTTTAGATTTCCACAATGTGTCCCACGCTGTGTTTTCCGGTGCGCGGTCTCCACTCAAGAACCTTTTTGCCCCAACAGCCATCAGTTCTACCAGCTGTGCCCCGCCCATTGCCACTTCAGTTTACTAATCCTTTCAGCTATGTCGGCAACTTTAGTTCTTCTTCGGATCTCCTCATTTCTGATGCGACTTCGTAGAGAAATACCAAGCATAGGTCTCTCCATAGCTCACTGAGTGACCTTGAGCTTTCCCCACTATTTTGCTTTGGCCCACAGTGAGTGACAACGTCTCTGTTCCATATATCATCACTGGTTAAAGACCTTTTTCTTTCGTCTTATCTTAAATAACCTATTCTCATCTGGAATTGCATAGCTTCCTAGCGATGAAAGAATTTCCAGAATCAGTCGACTAATTCCAAAAGTTGCTCCCGTATTGAAAAAAACGGCTTCCTAAGATTTGTGTTCATTTTGCAGGTAACAACATAAAATCAATAGAACATTTAAATCACAATATACACCTGGAATACCTGGACTTGTCCAACAACCAAATATCATTCATAGCTGATATATCTTATTTGAAGAATTTGAAGGTTAGTAGGTATTGTTTGTTTCCAATCCTCCCCTAGAAGTGCCTAGGGGGGCCTTTTTTACAGCCGTCTGCCCTCCTCTAGAGGGGTGACCGCTTTACAGTCATCCCCTCCGAGATCTGCCTAAAGGCGTGGCACCAATGGGTTGCTCCAGTGTGATCTTACGAGGACCTGGAGCCCCCCTTCGGTGCCGAAGTTGACCGCTCTAGTAGTTTTAGCCGGTAGGAGTCTGGCTTCCCGTTCGCCCGTCCCCTGGGTGAAGGAAGTTCATGTAGAATTTCCACTGGACACCAACAAAAAAAAGGCATTGTTATTTTGTATCAATAATTCCTTCTTATGTAGGGTTGCTATCTGTAAAATCAGTAAACCAGGACAAGAAGCTTAAAGACCACTACTTTTAAAACTTAAAACCTGGACATTTGTGCTGTTTTTAAACTAACCAATAAATTAAAATTTACATGGGATAAAACATTGACATGGGCGCGCCTGGCTGAAGTCGGATAGTGCGAGAATCTTTAATATCCGGGCGGTATACAAAACCTCGCCAGGACGCTCACGTAACTAGGATAAATTCGGGGAAACCCAGACAGATGGCAACCCTATTCTGATGTCATGATTTTAAAATAGATTCTCTGAGAATACGGTTGAGTGTAAGAGTATAATTGCGCACAGAACAGTTTATATGACAGTTACGGAAAAACAGGTACTGGGTATAATATTCAAAACTTGTATTCTACATAGGCAAAACCGAACCGAATGGTTTCGTACTGATTCAGATTCACAATGTGTCAAATGATCTGCTGAACGATTTTGATGAACTAGTTCGCTTTACGGAACGAGAATTGGTGAGTGAGTTCACTGAAGTGAACGATTATGGCCAAGCCTAATTTCGACTAAGGGATTAGCCGAAGGATGGACAGCAGCGTCCTTCGAGTACATTAACAACTTAACTGCGATCGCCAACCCGTCTGCCAAGCGTGGCGATTATGGCAAAATCCCCAACGAGCACACAACACACCCATATTGGTCGTTGTGGTGATCTTTGGGGAGGCCTGTGTCCAGCAGTGGACTTCATTCGGCCGAAATGATGATAGAATGTTACAGTAAAAGATGCCGTTATTATAATTCTGATTGCAGCTCCAGTTTATAAGCTTACTTAATCATGTTGGTAGTTAGGTATTCATAGTTTGTAGAGAAGTGCAGTCTAAAATGAGATAATTCTGTTATAAGGGATCAAGAGGGAAGGAAACGACAGAATTCCGACTAATATAATTGTTATAAATACAAGTAGACATTAGCCGGAGGATGGGCAGCAGCGTCCTTCGAGCACATTAACAACTCAACTGTGATCGCCAACCCGTCTGCCAAGCGTGGCGATTATGGTAAAACCCCCCAATGAGCCCACAACAAATCCATATCGGTCGTTGTGGTGATCTTTGGGGGAGGCCAGTGTCCAGCAGTGGACTTCATTCGGCTGAAATGATTAAGTAGACATCGATTTTCATTCCAATAGAGAAAAAAAGAAAAGATTTTCTCTTAACGCCTTTATTTATCGTTGCGAACATATCGTTTTCGCAAAGTTTTAACTTCATTTTGGTTCAAGATGTTATATAAAATTGTCAAATTTATAATAGTATAGCTATCATAGAGAAAATAAAATAGGTGAGAATGTGGGGATCTAGTTTGGTTGGATCATACACACCTTCACTACGTCTAGACCACCTTTAGAAGATCTACCTGAAAACAATAAGAGCATGCAATTATGTTGCATGTTATAAATAATAATTTGACGGCACGTACAGTCGACTGCTGCGCACTCCGGGACGTGGGTTCGATTCCCACCCGTAACAAATATTTGTATGATCTGCAGGTAGTTGTTTCGGGTCTGGGTGTATTGTGTGTGGAATTTGTGCATGTAAACGCACCCACGGCACAGAAGAAATCCTAGTATGAAGCACGTTTAAAAAAAAAGAATTTACAGATAAAAATATCAAAATGTGTCAATCAAATCAAAATGGCATTTTATTAAGATACAATAAATCAATTTTGTCTACCTTAATTAATATCTTAGTAATGTAGTCAGGTTGATCTTTATCAGTTGATGTTTGGACTAGTAGGTATATTTCAAATCCATATTACTGTAAATCTCACTATTCCAGCACTTGAACCTCGAAAGGAATCGCATATCAGACCTTAGGCAGTGTGACCGCTACCTTCCGTCACACCTGGACCACCTGGGTCTTGGCCACAACAGCATCCAGGACCTGAATGAGATCAGTCACTTAGTGCATTTGAACAAACTGGAGAGCTTCTCTATACAGGGCAATCCATGCATCGCGATGGCTGGGAAGGACAAATTGTATCCTTTTTATGTACATATTAATGCTTTATTAAGGCGCGAAAGTTCTGGATGCATGTTTTCGCACTGTAACAGATTTTGAAGACCGGTACAAAGCCGAAGGGTGTCTAGGTCTACAGCCGATCAAAGACCTTCCCTATGGATTTCCACAGAGATTTAAGTATCGTCATAAAGGTCAATTTGCCACTACTCACCACGCATGGCAGGCGGATTTGTGAGCACAGTATGGCTACTGTCACACAGAAAGGGCGCTGCCGCCCATTCCTAAGGTTTAGAACACCTTAGATAGTAAAAAAAAAGTGTGTGTCAGCTCCGACGCACGACTGGAGTTTACTCCTTACGAACGATAATTATGATATATATCGAATAGAATAAGAGTGTGAATGAAGGCATCTTCTAAAATGATGAGAGAAACAAACATATATCTGTAATTATTCGGACTATTTAAATTACTTCAATAAAAGTGTATTACATAAAGTATGTTACAAAATAATAACATGATTTGTTTAATATTACATAAAAATACACTTATCAATGCATAGAAGTACAAGAAAACTTTAAAATCAATACTTTAAAATTTGATGGTTAGGTTGCTGTTTATGTACGTTGTATAGATACAATAAATGCTACTATATGTATTTATTATACAGCATGCATACCCTGTACTCGGCAGCAGTTGTATACTGCTAGTTGCGGCAGAACTTCGTAATACGCAGGCACACAACATACACGTACAAACATACGCACACATTCAACTCTCAGACCAGAGGTAGTGAACTATACATTGAGACTACGAAGCATCGCTCAAAGAGGAGGCCCCGAGAATAAGATGTGTAATGTATTCCATCTTATTCTTTTGCACGTTCAATCCTACAGATATATATGTTTGTCTCTCACAAAGAGGAGGCCCCGAGAATAAGATACGCTGTGTTAATGTATTCCATCTCATTCTTTTGCGAGTTCAATCCTACAGATATATATGTTTGTCTCTTTCTACGTAACGCCTCAACTTTCCGAGTGTTACATTTGATTTTACTCCTCATAAAATTTCCGTACCGGGCCTTATAACTCAAATTAAGGAGTAAACTTCAAAACTGTAGTACAGTAGGCAGGAAATATATTCCTTGACGCAGAAAACAGAGGATTTGATTATCGACCGTTTGTTCTCAACTGGATAATGAGCGTGAAAACTATTGATGGTTTCGTCGTCAGTGCGATAGAAAGGTAAGCTTGTGTAGCTATTATTATATTAAATTTATATAATAAAACACATTTAAATGGATTACACCGCGTTATAGATGTTTGTTTTTCCTGAAGTTTCGAACACTTTCCACTTTGCAGAAAACCTAAGACATTACTATTAATTTTATATTTATGTATACAGGATTTTAGACCTAATTGTAAATAAATATCTTTAGTAAAAAATAAAAGTTGCGTTCTTCTAAGTAAAAATTATAATAAAAATAAAAAAATTGAACGTCTGAACAAAGACTTGCCATTGATATTCAAATATTTGTCGTCATTTTGGGGGGATTTCAGTTCAGTATTCACCACGCTTGGCAGTTGGATTAGCGAGTGCAGTATGGCTACTGTTCCAATGAAAGGACGCTGCAGCCCATTCCTCAGGTTTGGAGTCCTTTAGTCGCCTTTTACGACATTCACGGGAGGACATGGGGCGGTGCTATATTCTTAATCCAGACACCACACGTGTTCAAATGTGTTCACTAAAATATTCATAGACACAATATTAAACCTGTGTGCCGCGTAACCTTGCGCGACCCCTGCCTCAGCTGAGCAATATTTGTACTATGACCCAGCGTCAAGATAACAGGTTCACACGATTCTTCTGCATCGGATAAGTCGTAAAAGTAATAAAAATAGAAACCTTCGTTTTGTAAATCTGTTCTATTAACGATTCGTAGAAAGAGTATCGGCAATGTAAAAAAAAAGTGTGTATTTTAGTTATTTAAATATATTTGAGGTTTATACAGAAACGTCTTGAGGAGAGAGCCAGAGCTAAATAAAAATTCTCAACATAATATAGTACAGGGGTGGCCAACTTATCTAGGGCTGTGAACTATTTAGTGTAATTGTTTTAATTGGCAACAAAAAAAGTGTCGTCTTTTCTACAAAAGTTTTTGGCCTCTCTTAATCAAGATTTTATAGGTTTGGTTGAATCAAGAAAACAAGTTTTATATTTTTTATTATTAAGAAGAGGTTAATGTATTGTTTGTGCTTTTTATTTCTTAGGATGAATAAAAATAAAGACTAGAGTGCATATAGATCAACCAAATTTAAAAACTCCATAAATATTGGTTATTACTTTTGAATATTGAACATTCTTGTTTTGTCCTTTCGCGGTCGACGGTTCTATCCGAGGATCGACTATTCGATCGTGATTCACGTGTTGACTACCCCTGGTATAGTACACAAAATCACAGCGTAGTATTCGACCTTGTGTGGTGTTCAAATCACTTTTTTTTCTATTTAATAAACTGGTAATATTCAGTTGTCCTTTGTTTAACACACTGAAGTCGTCGAGGCAACTGTGACATTCTAAAAGTTTAATAATGATGAATTCGGAGACCACGTTAAGCTGTAGAAATGGAGCGGAGGATTGGGTAATGCGCGATAAACAAATAAATATATGCCTTTAGTATCAAATGCTTATGTCACGTATATTTATAATTGGATATGGGCGTAGGTAGAACTTGTTAGGATAAAGAGCTCGATTACGTTTTCAATTCTAGCTTCAATCTTTTGGGCGAGTGTGTAAAACTCATCGTGTTTCAGTTTGAAAGCGGAGTGGCTGTACAGTCAAGGTAAAGGACGGCATTACCACGCGGGTCAGCATCAGGAGCTGTGCGAGTACTTAGCGTCCACCTGCCCTCTCACAGCCGATGCATTGGAAACCGAGGACCAGAGGAAACTGCGCCTTATACTCAGCAAGGTAGGGCCGGTTTTAACTCACCCGTATAAGGGTTATTTAAGTACATCATCATCATCTAAAAAATTTGCTTCACTTTGAACTATGTAAACAATTCTTGGAAGTCGATTTTAACCTACTCCTAACTGTCGTATCGATTTGAAATATAATGATAATATAAACTATATGTAATCCTGATGACAATACTATAATTTCGTGCTATCGAACTGGTCTGATGATGGACCCAGGAGGTAGATAGTGGAACTCTTCAATGGCTACTAGTAAGCCTTTTGAATTTGACCTTCTTATACATTACACTTGGTGACGAGGGACTCTACTTAGTCACAAATTATCTACCTTAGATATGAGCACTCCACTATTGTTACATTTTAGTTCATTTTTCATTAAAAGCGCCTTATTAACGTAGAATTCGGTATTTTAGATATTTATAAATTAGTCAATAGACAATACTCATTCGCCTACCACGTCCACGTCCCAGAAATGTTAGCTACGATAGTATTAGGCTGAATATTCCATGTAGTTTCCGGCAAATATATACAAGGGAATTAAATTAGGAGTTGATACATTAGTTCAGCCAAATGAAGTCCACTGCTGGACACAGGCCTCCCCAAAGATTGCCACATCGACCAGTCTGGGTGTGTTGTGTACTCATTGGAGGGTTTGGCCATAATCGTCATGCTTGGCAGGTGGGTTGGCGATGCAATCGTATGAGTTAATGTAGTCAAGGGACTGCAAGGTGCTGCAAATCCGGCTAATCCCATGGTCAAATTTTACGACACTCACGGGATGATACGGGTCGGTGATATTAGAAGCCGGCATCACACGGCCTAGCAGTAGCATCTAGGGTAGTAGCATCATCATCACCAATCCGCCTGACAAGCGTGGTTGTCTTGGCCATAATGACCGCTCACAGTAATCAAAGATATAATATTACCTACGTACATAGTTCGAGCCTATTAGGTTGAACAAATTTCCAGTTATCCTAATGTGAGTATTACGTGTGATAAAAAGAGAAAGCATGAACCGTTCGCGCACGCCTTGAAGAATTGCGCGCCTTAAGCTATATTTACCTGAAACCATCTGGTTAACACAAGACGCTAACAGTTTTAACAGAAAGTGGATTGTTACTTTAGTACGAAACGGTGCCATTCGATTATTTTCCTGTATCCAATGCTCTATAGACATCGCTTTCTTTCATATGACGTTGCGCATGTGCTCGTAAGAGGTAGTGATAGAATTTTTTGTTTATGCTTACTCTAGATACTTGGTCTTAGGCTGTAATAATTGGGAGCCCCCTGTCCAGCAGACGTTTACGGGCTGATGCGTGCGTGTGTGCAGAGTAGCCAGTACAACTGGTTATTACTAAATAATTTGATTTTATGTTGTGTGTATGTAGGCGCAGCATCATCAACAGCAACTGAAAGACCTAAACCACAGTCCCTTGAAGCCAAAGTTACAGTCGCCGCGGATGCAATGTAAGTACGTCGGCATTCGTCGTGTTGTACAAATTTATATTATGTGGCATATGTTGGCATGTTCGGTAAAGGAATGTTCGAGCTGTTCATTAAAATAACCAAATTTTTTGTTGATGTTTGTGGAATTGTAATTTTCTGCTGAAATTGTTGGATTGCTTTTCATTAAAAATATTATGTCAATATTAAATACATTAAAGGTTCGTTTTTTATCACTTGGTATTCATAAAGAACTCGTTGCACGACATCTAAAAACATTTACTTTCTTATAACTTGAACAAGTTTTATCTTAAAAACATGGAGGGCTATTTGTTTTACGCGATATTTTTGAAGATATCGACTAATTATGTTCGGATACAGGGAACTTAACTTTTTCTTTTCGCCAAAATCACGATTAATATAAATACATAGGCGGTACGGCATAACGTCTGGAATCTTACATATATCTTTGCACCCTTCCCACATTACGTTTCTTTCTCATTGATCCAATGAACATTGTCAGTCTTCAATACTAACTAAACAATTAAAACAAAATCTCAAGCTTCGATACTTTAGACAAAAGTCAAAACACATTTAAAACATTCAGAATTAATTATACGACGTTTTGCAAAAATGTAATGCCGTCTTTTTATAGTGTTCTGTTTATTGCTTCTGAGTTTTGGAAAAAGTCAGATCTTGTCTGGAACCTACACGGAAGTATATGGTGGACCAGTATATGCCTTCAATAATTTACAGCACGTATATCGACACCACGACACATGGGTCGGTCACCCGACCGCCTGACCTCGAGCTACCACGCAGCTCTCACAAAGGCAAGCTCCCCTTCGCGTCAGATGTCGTCATCACTTTGTGGCGACCTGCCCGGAATACCCACGGCCATGAGCCAGAGCTTCGATTCGCCAGGACTCATGTACAACACGGAGAAACGGGACAGTGCTAGAGAAAAAGCTCAAGGTATGTTTAGTACTTTAAGTGTATATATTGATTATAGTCTGATATTTACGGATATTCCTAAACCAAGACTTCCTCTCTAGGCCTCAGCCCTATATATCACAGTAAATTAAGGGATTTTTTTTTACTGGAAGTAGTTTTATTTTTGTTTTTATTAAATTGTTGCCACCGTTGTAGGAATTCTCCTATGTCGTGGATGCGTTAACAGACACAAAATCCACACGCAATACACCCAGACCCGAATATTTGTTCCGTGTGGGGATCGGACCTGCGACCCAGAGCGCTGCAGCCGACTGTATCATTCGATTCCCGCACGGAACAAATATTTGTATGATCTGCAGGTAGTTGTTCCGAGACTGGATGTATTGTGCGTGGAATTTGTGTCTGTAAATGCACCCACGACATAGGAGAAATCTTAGTGTGGCAACGTTTAAATAAAAAAAGATCTCCGCTCGAAACAAATATTTGTATGATCTACAGATAGTTGTTTCGGAACTTGGGGTGTGTGCGTGTGAGATGTATATCTGTAAAGTAGACAGAAGTATTAGTGAGGGGTATCGTATAAAAACATCTTTCGATCGATACCATTTTTCAATAAAACGCTGCATCATTCCCTATTTTTCTTTTCATATAGTATTAACATCCCTAGTAATTGACATTTACAAAAAATGGCCGCATAATTTGTGAAAAATATATATTCATCTTATAAGCAGCCCTTTACTAGATTCCCACACAAAATTAACAACTTAAACTTTCACAGAGATACCGCAACCAAAGCCTGTGAACCATTCACTGGAAGCCGCATCGAAAATGGTGCCTGTACCTGAATCACTAATGAGTCCTGACTATCAAGACCCTATTTACGACATCCAAAGAACCATACCAAAGCCAGCCAGCAACTCCGTACACAGCATATCCAATACATCATCACAGTCCAGCAACAGCAGCATCCACGAAGACAAACCACGCAGCGCCAAAAACATGAAAGGTTCTCCAAAACTTCCAAAGAGCGCCACTTCATCCCCAAAACTGAAAACCAAATTGGCCCAGAGGAAAGGCAGCTTAACCAAAATCGAACTGAAAAATGACGAGAAGAAATTGAACGGTGTCACAAATGATTCTGAGCAGTTGGGGGCTGATATTATGAATTTGGCCTCGAACCAGAGACGGCAGAAGAAAATGAGCGTAGAGTCTATGGCTGCTGTCACTATACAGAAGATGTGGCGAGGGTACCGAAGTAGGAACCTGAACAAGGATACGCTGCGGATACTCCACGCGATTCAAGCTGCGAGGGCCAGACAACATATACAGTATGTAGACGTAACAGCGACTCTAGTAGTTCTTAGAGCATTTTTATTTTTTCTTACCTGAGTAAATAAAGAAACAGAGAGTATGAATAATACAAGCTATAAGGCGCTAATATAATCGGTAGGTAACGCTAAATGTACTTCGATTTTATAACCACTAAATAAGACTCAAAACTGCGTGAATTTATTCTTACTTGTGCATATATATTGTGCATATTTTTCCGTGTGCTGACCGGATTAAGAATATAGCACCACTCCCTCTCCTCTCTTTGGGTGTCGTAAAAGGCGACTAAGGGACTCAAAACCAGAGGGATGGGCAGCAGCATCTCTTCTGTGGAACAGAAGCCATACTGCGCTCACCAACCCGCCTGCCAAGCGTAGTAAGTGTCGGAAAATACCCCCCACAATTAAAAAACACAATTGTCGAAATCTATAGGGAGGCCTTTGTTCAGCAGTGGACATATGTATGGCTGATATGATGATACATTAGCCAGTAAACATTCATTGCTGAACATGGGCCTCCCAATGATCACTACAGTAAGCGGACATACAGTATTGCCATAACCACCATGCTTAGCTGGTGGATTGGTGATCGCAGTGTATTGTTATTGCACACGGGAGGATGCTGCTGCCCATCATCTTGATATCAACCCTCAGTCGCTTTTCACGACACCCATGTAAGGAGAGGGGTGGTCGATTCCGTGCCAGGAACCACACGGAACCTACTTTTTGTAGATTGCGAAGGCGCTCTATAGCTTGTCATATTTATACTCAGTTATTGACTGCTTATCTCACACTAGTCGTAAAAGACAACTGTGAGGGGGTTACATTTGCACTAGTAGATCGGCGACGGGGTAATCACCAGTCGATCTTAATGTAGTTGTGTTACGGCCGAAATTAATTAGCCATCTAATCCAAAATCTTTGGATTTCGGATTATGGATATGTCTGCTTTTGTGTTGAATGTGATATTAACTCAACAACGGATGAATTTCAAAATCTTAAATCTGAAGATTTTGGATTAGATCGATTATTAATTTCGGCCGTTAGTAAATCACGTGATACTTAGATACCTAGATAGCTTGATAGCACTTGCGTTATACGGTGTACAGGACAGGCAGGGTACCACTTGAAAGAACTTGATTTAATGTCCTTGTTGGGTGAAGTGTAAGTCCGAATGACTGTCGGTAACCGAGGTTCAAAGTCCGCGGAACGGAGGGATGGTATGATAAATGACGATGATTTTGTGTTTGATTTAAATGACGAAGTCGTCCCATGCCCTCCATTTCGCGGACTTGGAGGATCCAAGTAAAAATAATTTGTAGGAGGCTAACATGCGATATGGAGGCGACTAAGGCTGCGTTGGAGAGCGAGCGGAAGATACAGCAGCTACAGATGCAGGCCATCAACGCGTTGTGGAAGAAAGTGTCTACATTACAGGCCGTGGGTAAGCTCACCTTTAGTTCCCTTTACTGCTAGCTCGTATCAACTTAACAAGCATTATTGGCAAGACGAATTGATGAGCTGTATGTAGCTATTGAGGCACATGAAGTTACCGCTGTCCATCTACTTGGAATTTTTTTCATTCACATCGGCCATTTATACGTCCACTGCTGAACAAAGGCCTCCCCCATAGATTTTCACAACTGCGTCATCATTTTGGGGGGTATTTGCCAGTACTTACCATGCTTGGGTGAGCGCAGTATGACTGTTGTTCCACAGAAGGGACGCTGCTGCCCATCCCTCTGGTTTAGATTCCCTTAGACGCCTTTTACAACATCCACGGGAGGAGATGGAGTGGTGCTATATTCTTAATCCGGACACCACACGGATAACTTGGAATAATCCCTGAATATTATTCATCTTCTTCATCATACCAGCCAAAAGACGTCCACTGCTGAACAAAGTCCTCTCCCATAGATTTCCACAATTGTGTCGTATTTTGGGGGGAATTTGCCAGTACTTACCATGCTTGAGTGAGCGCAGTATGACTGTTGTTCCACAGGAGGGACGCTGCTGCCCATCCCTCTGGTTTAGAGTCCCATAGTCGCCTTTTACGACATACATGACAGGAGATGGACTAGTCCTATATTTTTTATCCGTGCACAACACGGATGACGTAAAAGGCGACTTAGAGACTAAACCCGAGGGGTGGACAGAAGCGTCCCTTCTGTCGGAGTCCCAGCCATACTGCTCTTAGCAACCCGCTTGCCAAACGTGGTCAGTATTGGATCAGTCTTTGGGGAGGTTTTTGTTCAGCAGTGGAAGTCCTTTGGCTGATATGATGAGGCAGAGTTAATCTGTTTCTAGCATTAAACACCAAGCCAACTTTCAGATAACCAGAAACAGAGGATATCGGAGTCGGAGGACAATACAGACGTCGTATTGCGGCAGTTGACGGACACTTGCTTCAGCTTACAAGCCCAGGTTTGTGACTACCATTTCTTTATGATAATGCAAAACTAGTTGTCAATTTTTTTTATGATAGCCTAAGGGATATAGGGATACTAAGATTTCTCCTGTATAGTGGGTAGTTTCATCATCATCATCATCATTATTTCAGCCGCAAATGATCACTACCACTGTTTGAGTTGTGTGCTCACTAGGTGATTTTGCCATAATTGCATCGGTTGGCGGGTTGCGATCGCAGTTGAGTTGTAAATATACTCGAAGGACGCTGCTGCCCATCCTGCGGCTAATCCCTTAGTCGCCATTTAAGACACCCACGGGATGAGATGGGGTGGTGCCATTCTTAGCCATCAGTCTTACTATATTTATAAAACTATTTTAGTATGTTACAGTTTTAACAGAAAAAAAAAACGGGTTACACTCCGGGAGTGCCGCTAGAAGTGACATTTTTCTAGCAATAAATGTTTTTTTATTTATCTAGACGCGTTCGCGGTCTGCTATATGTACATGCATATATGCACACACTATAGCTGCGTCTCGTAACGGTGTCGCGAGTGCAGAGATTTTATCTCATCTAAAAATATGCGTACCACGCTAAAATAAGTTTTCACTTCAAATAGCGTCTCGTAACGGTGTTGCGAGTCCAGAGATTTTATTTCATCTAAAAATCGTGCGTACGCCAAATGAAGTTTCACTTAAAAAAAAAGTACTGTTGGTCGTCCAGTATCTAGGTAGGTCCTGTACCACCGCAGTGACAGGTATTAACTCTGTTGACGGCACGGATGGCACAGTGGCTTGACCGGAGGCGGGACTTGGGTGAGCATTTCCGCCAGCTTGCCCCGAAGCTGATTGGCACGGCATTTTTAAAAAATGTCCTTGTATGATCACACTAGAGTCGGCAGGATTAATCCTTGGTAACATTTACCACTGGGCGAATGACTTGCTAGTCTCGTCACTGGATTGTGTAAAAAAAGACCTCATACTTTGTTGCTAGGTGGTGGAGCTTCAGAGCTGTATGCAGGAAGTTCTGAAGGCCGTGTCGAACAAGAACCTAGCAGAGCCAGTCGCTACACAGACAGACATCACTGCCATTATAACGCCACAGGTGAGCTAAAACTCGTAAAATGTTGAAACGGTCTGATAATAATGCACTTGCAGGTTCAAGTGCACTGATTGGATCTGTGCTGAAACTTAATTAAACATTTATTATTGCAAGAATGTATTACACCGAAATGTTAACAAAATAATACGTCATACATTAGAATGTATTACAGTAAACATTAGAACTGTCATGATAGATATGACAGAGATGTAAAATTTGTTTCTTTTTAAATAATTTAAGATGTAAACATTTTAAAGATAAAACCTTTTTAAAAATTATATATTATTATATTAAATAAATTTTACCATATGATGGGGGTAAAGCCGTCGCCTCTGTGTGATTTATGTCAGCGGCCTGAAGACATACTACATATCATAATGGAATGTGATCGGTACCGGGACCAGAGGCTGAGTATGATGTCTGATATGAGTTTACATAATGGCCAATTAAATGTACTCTTAGGCCAGCCATTGTCTGACGAATGCAAGCATATTTGGGTTTTCCTGAAAATGTGTTTAAAGGTGAGGCAGGAAAGGATAGGGTAGACGGAATTACATTATAAGCGAGTAAGTGCTGGTATAGTGTGGTGTGTGCCATGTGTGTTGTTACTGCGACTTGCGTGTCACACATCATATTGTATCGTGAATGATCCCATGAGGCTGGCATAGTCACCTAGAGTGTACTGAAGCCTCAAAAATTAGATTTAAAAAAAAAAAAAAAAAAAAAAAAATTATATATTAATGTTAGTATCCAGAAATAATATCAATCAGTCAATCAATCATCATCATTTCGGCCAAATCCCCCAAAGATCACCACAACGACCGATATGGCTGTGTGCTCATTGGGGGGTATTGCCATAATCGCCACGCTTGGCAGGTAGTTTGGCGATCGCAGTTGAGTTATTCATGTACTCGACAGATGCAGCTGCACGTCCTCTGGCTAATCCCATAGTCGCCATTTACGACACCCACGGGATGCGATGGGTTGATGGTATACGTAGCCGGCACGAATAATTTTTAAAGTATGGATGTGCATCATCATCGCCATCATGTCAGCCAAAGGACGTCCACTGCGGAACAAAAGCCTCTCCCTTAAATGTCCACTGCTAATTGTGTTGTCTATTGGGAGGAATTTGCCAGTATTCGCTACGATTACAGGCAGGCGGGCATGCCCCTTCGCCCTTCCCCAGAGCGGAGGAAGTACAGGATGAATTTCCACTGGGACCAATAAAAAAAAGCCAGGTGGGTTGGTGAGCGCAGTATGACTGCTGTTCCACGGCTACCCAGCTCTCTGATTTAGAGTGCCTTAGTCACTTTTAGGACATAAACGGCCCTCCCGTTGGAGTGATGCTATGTTCTTTATGTAGACACCACACGGATCCTGATTTCTGATTGGAAATGTTATTTTTAATGTCTTATCATCATCATATCGGCCATACAACATCCACTACTGAACAAAGGCCTCCCCCGTCGATTTCCACAACTGTGTCATCATATCGGGGGGGATTTGCCAGTACTCATCACGCTTGGCAGGCGGGTTGGTGAGAGCAGAATGGCTACTGCTCAACAGTGGGGACGCTGCTGCCCATCCCTCTGGTTTAGAGTCCCTTAGTCGCCTTTTACGACCTCCGCGGGAGGAGATGGAGTGGTGCTATATTCTTAATCCGGACACCACACGGATAACTTGGAATAATCCCTGAATATTATTCATCTTCATCATACCAGCCAAAAGACGTCCACTGCTGAACTCTCTCATGCTCTCTGCTGGCTCTCCCATAGATTTCCACAATTGTGTCGTATTTTGGGGGGAATTTGCCAGTACTTACCATGCTTGGGTGAGCATTGTCCTAGTGAGTGATGTCTTAGCTGTCTACCAAATTGGCAATTACTAGTGTAATATGGGACTCTCAGTATTTTTATTGCGTTCCCTTAAATTCCTCCATTACCACGGCTACGCCCATGAAGTTGACTAAGCGCTTGTGGTGTAGGAGGAGCGCTGCACATGGCTGCGCCGGCCGCAGTCCCTCCCGCTGTGTGCACCCACCGCGCCCGCGTCGCCGCCCACGCCCACGCCCATCGCCATCCAGCGGGAACACGTGTAAGTAACACCAGCATAACACTTGACTTCAGCGAAGATGCGTGTTGCCGCAATAAACTTTCTTGCGCACATACGGATTGATTGAACTTCTCGGTCAGGGTGAGGTGACGTTATTTGATGCTCAATTGCAAAAGGTCAACTCTTCTTTTAACTAGATTGTAGACATACAGCTCACCATTTAATCACCTGAAACATTTTAGGAGGGAAATCGGTCCACTATTCTCTATCCGAATAAGTATTAAAACTCAAATGTTCTCCAGACCATAAATTTTTATTTTATTTTATCATACGAGTCAATACCGCTGGTGGTCAGTGGCCTCACGCGCCTATCATGATCGGGAATTAGGTACCAAACATCTCCGTAGAGCCCGCTTTGCGCACGGTCGAAACGGGTGCGTATGTAAGTGTTTTGGATAGATACTAAATAAACCCATACCAATAAAAACTCAATAAATTTATTAGTACTGATGTAGTATGCCGCATTGGACAAGGACAAAGGTGATAAAATCGGCGTTCAGTATATTAACTTCCTTGAAACTTAGCTTTGATAACACTAACATACATTTCTTGATTCGGGTCATTTCGGCAACACGAATCTTCGACGATGCTCATGCGTGCCTAACATATGACAGAGACGTGAAAAGAAATAGCCGATCATTTAATATTATGCACGCCTCAAACCTGTAGTATATATAATAAAAACAATATTGCAGCGAAAAATCAAACGAATCGGCCGCTCTAGGCATAGAGCGGACCGAGTCCGTTATAGAAGAAAAATCAACTGAAGTGATCAACATAGAAGTGGTGGACACGAGAGCACGTGACGTCATAGTTGACTGATACGATAAGAACTGTGCCCCTATTGAGCCGGAACATTAATATTATTGTAAAGTTTTGTGGCGAAGAGATAGTATACATTGACGTGTATAAAAATGATTAAAAGATTTTTTTATTATAAAACCTAATTGAAATCTTGGTCTTTTGGATGACGCTTTCAAAAGGCATGTTTGTCAAAGGAACAAATACTTCGACAAAGAAAAGATTTGTACAAAAGACGTAGACGGGCCATTATTTAAGGGCAAGTGTCACACGACTGTAGTTTTGGGTTATCTCCACAAGGAAGAGAAAAGTTTTTTTTTTTTTATGGAACTCTCGAGTGTCAGTTGTCCTTGGAGAGAGTTCTGTAGTATTTTACCATAGGAGCATTATTTGCAGCTAATTGACCAAAGAAATTGTAACATTTTTGCTTTACCTTATTTCGAATGAATACTTGGTCATGTCGGGAACGTTGTCTTTCGTCGTAATTTTTGTTAGAGAAAAAGACCGGTACCCGAGATCAGTCGTATTTAAATCATATAAAATGTATACTATCTCTTTGCACCGAACCAAATATGTTGTGATGTTCAATCTGTTTCGGAACTATAGGTTGTCACTAATATAGGAGAATATTAGTTCTCAGGATAAGGAAAATCGTAACTATCTAGCCGTAAGTTCGTGGTATGCTAAAGCAAAGCTTGTGTTGTAAAGTGGGCTTCATTAGAAGTTAGGTTTGATAGTACTGTGTAAGTTGAAAGTAGTAAGGTAAATCATGGCTTCTGTGTGATGAATATAAAGTATTTGAAGGCATCTCAAAATGTTGCCTGATGTTGGAATTATTCACTTGAGTGTGCATTTTTTTCGTTTACCGCAGCTGCCTGTACAAATGTTGCCAGACTTAAAAATATTATAATACATATGCTGAAAGACACTTTTTTAGGTAACATTTACATCAAAAGTGTAAAATTTTAAGCTTTAAATTTGATTGTCTATGGTCATACCAAGAATGTGATATTGTTGTAAAAGACTAAAAATCATTCGTAATTAAAATCAGATGTACCTCGTCTCTTCTTCATATACAGTAATACTACTCAAATATCAATATTTGTATACATATAAAGTAATCTACATTTATAATATCGTTGTCGCATATAATTTCTACAGGTAAAGACCTCTTCATAGACAAAACGAGAATTTGGTCAATATAAGTTTGACTGAAGCGTGATTTTACCACGCGACAACAGTAATAAATAAATTAACACGAGACATACTTTCCTTATTAAAAGAAATATTAATGTACTGAGATTTGAGTTATATTACTAACGTAAAGTCTGAAAAAGAGCCGCGGCGCTAGCGATGAATGGTTGTTACTGAAAAACAATCGACTATTGTGCAACAGTGTAATGGATTGTCTATTTATTCGTCGTCGCCGAATGTAAATAGAATGAAAATGAACAATCAACAACAAATGCGCGTAAGTCGTCTAGATAGTGTTTAAAAAATGTCGTCTAATCGGTATCAATCGACGAACAATAATATAACGACCGACGAACAATCGAATACCACCGATTGCTATCGATTGTAATCGAATAAACAGAGCAATCGATTAGTTCGATTGTTTTTAGTAACATCAATCATCGCTTGGCGATGCATACATTTTAAAAAGCTTGTTCTGCCATGTAGGCACCTACCATTATTTTATTGATGAAAACTTCTATACGGATCGATAGACTGGTGATAACTAAAAACGACAATTTGATCTACAATTCTAGATAAGTCTTTGCTTTAAGTGTTGATTCGTTATATTTCTGAAACTGCCGTTTTCTACTTGCGAGACGAATTGCAAAGAAGACGAATTTATGTTGCGATTATGATTAATTACGCTCTGAAATTTTTGCTCTAGCAAGACGAATTGAAAACTTACGGGAACAGCAAAAGGTTTTTAAATCGCCGAAACTTAGTCATTATTCTTGCTTATACAAGACCAATCGAAATAAAACTGTACAAGACGAGTCCTGTAATTCGCTGGATCCTTGCCTTTGATGTATATACAGGGTGTAAGTGACGTACCGAAACTTTAGGAAGAGGTGACACTTAGGCCTATAATAAAAGTAGGAAAGCCATTTATCCCAGAAATAATAGATTACAGTTAAAAAAAACAAAATGTAAGTTGCAAACAACGCGATCAGAACACTACGATATGTACTATGATATGATATTATTATACTACTGGGAGCGATGATCTCATCCGTGAACTGTAGCGAAACAACAGTAGTTTAGTTTTTACGTTAAATAGCAGTTTTATGTACATATTAATTGTTTGTGTTGTTATTCAAAATAACGTTAGTATAGACGAAAACAATTATTTTATACTGAAATCAGTTAAATAAAGAATTACGCAATATTCTAATGCGGAGGGTTCTAGAATCATGTACTGAATCCATGATATCAGTTTTCGGTACGATGTCACTTACACTCGTTATATGTGTTTATATTTTTTTAATTGCGCGATTATTAACATTAATAACAGTTTTAGCTATTTGCCAATGTGACAGTTTTATAGTGGTACGCACATATCGAGTGATACTTTTCCAGTATAAGCTGATCTTGCATTGTATAGGATTTAGACAGGAGGAGAGATCAGCGTAAACTGGATGTTTATAGCTTGATATGTAGCCGTGTGCACATTTAATTAATAGATATTCTGCCTTATTTGGTTTGAATTGTTAAAAGGGCGATCTGGTTTTTTAAGTTCATAATATTAATATTTTATCACTGTGTATGTTGTTTTAAAAGTACACAAAATCGTGGTTGTTGATTTTAATACGAAATAATATGTTCAATGTAATATTCAATGTTTTACCAAGTGTTTGTAACTTATACACTGTGAACATTTTTTATTTCTTTAATACGAGTACAATAATTGTTTGTTATTTTGATATTATTGTTATTTATTCCCTGTGCTTTGCGTTTGTGTGTCGGGGGACGTTCATTACCACTGACAGTTTAAACCGGTTATGGCACCGATCTTGAGCGCTGACCGCTGCCCCAATGTGCAGAAGCGTTTTTGGGTCTGTGAACGCAAACTGATTTTAACTCATTCACTGAGCGTTAAAGATCCGTGCCGGGCCCTGGACAAGGCTGATCAATTAAATTGAGCTACCTTTGGCTCATGTCTTATACAAAGACTGCATAACTTATTAATATATATTCACAAAATTGTAGATGCCAAAGAAAGTAATTAAAATTATTTAAGAATATATGGAATTATACATATTTATATTTAATGTTACAGTGTATGAGTTCTTTTAAGTTATCGCACTGACATTCACTGCCATTTTGCATCAATACAATTTATACATTTTTACGACATACCTGGGGGCCTAAAAAGGCCGCTTTAGCAGAATCATAATATGAATCACATTAAATATCACCACATGGTCCAGAAGGCCTAAAAAGACCGTATTAGGTTTTATTTATAAGGCATAATAATGATCTCAATACGATTCACATTACAAATCACAAAATGGTCAATTAATCATAACTGACCAATAACGTGATCATTTTGTGATTTCTAATGTAATTCATATTATGATTCTGCTAAAGCGGCCTTTTTAGGCCCCCTGTTGTATATTCACAATAATTGTACACAATATGGCTAGTAAGGCAGTATTAATTGTTAAAATATATGTATATTTACTTCTAGTAGTGTGGTACATAAATGTTAATGTTTATTTAGATTTAAAATTATACAAAGAACAGTTGAGGGGTTCTAGTACTCTTAGTATCTAGAGATAAAGGAATCAAATCTACCAACCAGCGAGACTTTTAAAAACAAAATGATAATAAGATTTGTTCATAAGATTCAGATTCTCATGTTCTACACCACAGTGGTAAGGCATTCATGTAAAAAGTGAAAATAATACGAGTTATCATTTACTTAAAAATACGTACAAGTACATCTGCAACTGAAACGTTAGTCAAAGGGTAATTATTAAGTAATTAAAAATATGCGCACTTTATATGGAAAGTAATAACTTGTACAGTATATGCCAAAATAAGCCCTATTGGTACACAAACATTGCGTAAGACTAACCATAAAGTTGATATTTGACTATGTAGGGTGATGACATTGATCTGATGATAATAAAATAAATTATTGTGAATGCGAGTACTATGTAGGCTAGTTATACACACTTTCTTAATATCTGTCTGGTGGTTTTGGGTATTCCAAAACAGGTCATCCCAAAACGGCTTTTTTTCTTACAAAGACCATTCCAGACGTCGCCCTACATTTTTTTTCAAATAATTTTGTATCTAAATATGTCAGGACTTTAAAACAGAAACCTTTGACTTTGTTTCGGCGTTTCTTCTCCGAAGGAATCAGTAGGAAATGCCGGCTTCATCTAAATTTATTGAGGAGTGAAAAAGATTTTTTGATATCTTGGTACCTGTTAGTTGCTAGAATAAAGATCATTTCATTTCATTACACATATTGGGAACTTAATTTCAAGGGTACAATCAGAAAGGTATCATCATCATCATATTAGCCAAAGGAAGTCCACTGCTGAACAGACTGCCTCCTCCTTGGATTTCCTCAACGAGCGGTCACATGCCGCTCTCATCCAACGACTCCCAGGGACCTTCACCTAGTCGTCTGTCCACCTCGTCTCATGCTACGTTATCCGGTGCGCGGTCTCCATTCGAGAACCTTTTTGCCCCAACGGTCATCAGCTCTACGAACAATGTGCCCCGCCCGTTGCTACTTCTGTTTACTCATCCTTTCAGCTAAGCCGGCAACTTTAGTTCTACGGATCTCCTCATTTCTGATTCGATCTCGTAGAGAAATACCAAGCATAGCTCTCTGAGTGACTTTGAGCTTTCTTATAAGGCCCATTGTGCGTGACTACGTCTCAGTTCCATATGTCGTTACTGGTCACACAGGTTAAAGACTTTCGTCTTGAGACATTTGCGGTATTGTTAACGAAAAGAAACGACGTGGCGAAGTTTCCCAAATGCTGCCCAGTCGAAGCGGATTCGACGATTGACCTCTTTCTCGACGTTGGACATACCTAACTGGACACTTTGTCCCAGGTAGACATACTCGTCAGCAACTTCGAGAACAGAGCTCACAACGGATACTGGGATGGGCACTACATGGGCATTTGACAGGAGTTTCATCTTGACCATGTTCATTTTAAGGCCCACCTGTTGGGAAACTGTTGAGACCATCGAGCATTGTGCTGAGCTCTTGCAGTGATCCTGACATGACTACGATGTTTGGAAATCTATGGGAGAGGCCTTTGTTCAGCAGTGGACGTATAAATGGCTGATATGATGATGATTGTCCCCTTGAAATAAAGTTCGCTGTTCTTGTAGGACCTCAAATGCAGCTTACACAGATAATTAAAGAAAAATGTTGGCCCAGACTATGTTTAATTTTGAGCGTCATTTATTTGCATAGTTCTTTTCGGGTCTGGGTGTTTGTACCCACAACGCAAGAGAAATCCTAGTATGGGGCGACGTGTTTTTATTTAATGAAAAAAAAGTGACTTCAAACGATATTAAAAGTCAAACTATCTTAGCCAACATGCCTGTATTCCCTGACGGCCACAACACTGCAGTATAATATTATAGACCCCAGATTTGAAGTTCGTTCGACGCTGTTGAAGTTTGTCAAACTTGGAGATCGAATTCAGGACTATTTCCGGCAGCTCTAATAGACCGGTAAGTTTGTGAATAAGACCATAAATGCCATAGATAACTTTAATTTAGTGCGTTGTTTCTGTACTAAGGACTTATTTTGGCATTTGCATAGCCCAGGAAGTACGTACACTCTACTTGGCAGAACCAAGTGGTGTAGTAAGGAATTTAAGGGAAAGCACAGTTTACTAACACACAAACACTTGTTTTAACAGTGCATCGCAACCAAAACATAAATTAGAGAAAACACTGTATTATTAAGAAGTTTTAATTAGTTATATTGGTAATTATAAAAAGGTGTAAACGAGATGCCTTGAGTATCGAGCTTTATTTTTCTCGCGATATATTTTTAATTTTCTATTTTTATCGTGTGTCTACTGGTTAACGAATCTCTACGCTTGATTTTTTTTATATAACTTTATTATTTATCTATATAGATTGTAACTATTTGAATTATGAGTGCCTGTCGAACGTGAAAAGTATAATTTAAAATAATAAATTATTGATATTTTAGCAGCAACAACACTTGCCGCTTGTGTTGGCAACTCTGTTATTCAAACGGGAACCGGTGGTAAGTAAATCTAACGCGTTGGCCTGGTACTATTGTTCTAAGCCCATTTCTAGGAATCAAAGATTCAATATTAGTTCAACGCGTTATTATTAGTAACATGCGGACTATATCCTCCAGGTACTCAGATTCAAATAGTCACCTGTATATGGAAGCTCTAATATGCTAAGTACTAGTCATTTTTAACAACCTATTGTCATTTATTTCATAGTGTTTTGTGTAATTAATTTTAGCTTCACGTTACATGACATTAATGTGTTCACAAAATATTCTTTTTACATATATCGACAACCCGTAGACGAACGTAATATGGTCGCGTTTTACTGTATTTTGGCACACGGTTCATTTTAGTGCACCCGGTATGCTCTGTCTGAGAAATACCTATACTGATTTGGCACATGTTAAAGTAGTGTCATAAAAATCTTTGAGGCATTAGAGTTACTATTCAAGGTCGTTGTCGATACAGTCCCACTACGATACGGTTTTATCTTGAGTTGTACCGTTAATCGTATCGATAGTGCTCTTTATTATTTTATCTTTAAGAACAATCCGCTGGTTCATTTCGACTCTTACAGCTCCTGGTTTCCCATACATCAGCTAGTAAACGTCCACTAGCGCTAGACGCTTTGGTAATCGCAGTTTGTTGTTATATAGCACACGGGAGGATGCTGCCCATCCTTTTGATATACACTCTTAGGTTTAGCGCAGATTAGACGAGAACTGCTCGCGCGTGCTCGAACAAGTTCTTGATCGTGAAGCGCATCAAGGGGAGGAGCGTGCTCGAGCACACGCTGCTCTCCGCTAGAGCAAATGATCTCTTGCATACTAATTGGATAAGGACGTTAACTAAATATCAGTGGGAAAATGCTTCGGAATTTTTTCGCTTAATTTATCTTACCTCACCTGACCCTTCCTTAGTCGCCTTTTCCGATACCCATGGGTAGAGAAGGGTGGTTTATTCTTTTTCTCTTTCAATCATGTTAAATACAGAAAATTATTCCTATGTCGGTGTGGATATGGGGATGTGGGGCTGTTTGAGCTTAAGGAATTGCATTGCTGATACCGACCTGTTTATTCATAATTGCACCGCAAGCCTGCAATACGCTTGCCACACCCCACGGTGAAATGGGTCTGCTCGTATTATACGCGTGTCGTAGCGTATCTAATATACAAGTGTCTCTCCGGCTTTAAAATGCAGTGAAGCAGTTTTTTACGGGAAAAAGTGACCGTTGTTGTATCAAGTATAACATAATTAACGTTAAGATATATTCGATGTTAAAGCCTTTTGGCGTCTTCACAACGATTTCTATCGGTTATTATTACATCACTTGCTAATCTTGTGGTCTTTAAAATTGCCTGATTTTCAAGTTTTTATACCCATGTTGTGTAAAGTTTTTTTCGAATGATTGTGAAGTCACCATTAGGTTCCAAAGACACTTGCCGTCCTGTATGTAATTTTAATTTCATCACGTGCCCACCTTATTTGTTGTCCATTACGTTATAGCCTGTATTTATTATGTTTTATAAAACGATTTTAAATCATTCCCCGTGTTTTACTTTCACCCCAGAATTATTGCTTGCTTTTCAGGTTTCCTAAATCTAACAAAAATATTGTAGCTTGAGGTCACTACTTACTAAGGGTTTGGTTAGGTACGTACACAATATTGACTTCTAAACATTTGTAAGTATTAGTCTCTTATACCCAGTAAAACTATTAGTTCGCAGCAGCATTTTTTATGTTTTGTTCTTTGGCCAGTACTTTTTCTATATGTTCTATCTTGTGATTTGATTCTGTGGTTTCTTTGTTTGTTTAATAATTTATATTGTCCGGTCAATTTAGACATGTAAATGTACAAATATTCGCATGTTATAAATTGGTAGGAATGTTCGGAACACCATTATATGTGAAATTACAAAGTCCACATCGATCGCGTACATGGAAAAAAAATGTATTCAAGGTCAAAGGTAAAAAATGGGGTTTTCGCGTCTTTCAGCAAAATGGTAAGTTATATTTTAGAAAATACTTCGGAGAACAATTGTAGAACATAAAATTATCTATAAAAAATGTTCCAATACGTTTTTTCCTAAGAGTACACGTTGTTTCTAAGATATAACGGTTTAAACAGTTGAACAATTGTATTTTTCAACGTGTGCAACGTTTCCACGCCACCTGTGAGGTTTGTTAATGTGGTTTCTCCGGAAGGCCTATTCCACGGTTGTGATCCTGTTTAATTGAAAATTATTGTATAATAAAAAATAGTATTAAAAATGTTGAAAGCGGTGTAACTTTTAAAAAACTGGGGATATATATTCGTCAGTATCGTAATCGTCTAATACCTCTGCTTCCTCTTTCTTGTTATTCTTCTCGTTCATCCGGTTCCTGTTCTACTCCTTCTTCTTCTTGCTGGGTGTAAATAAATTGCCTCAATAGCGATACATCACATGTCTCCTCGTTGGTATCATTCGAATTCTGTGCTGTTGGTGAATCAACATTGGAGCACGACTGACCTTGACATCTAGTACATGCTAGAGAACAAAACAATTCAACTTTTTTGCAGCCGCATTTAGCACTACATCCTTTTTTACAGTAGCAGTAAATTGTTTTGAGGAGTTTCTCCGGCGCAGGGAGTAAAGTCTGGACTGGTTCCAATGTGTTATCGATCAACTTCCAACCCCAGTCTTTTGGGTCTAGTTGGTAACCAAGCCACACTTGAACTTGATAATATACCCGAAATAGGTGTATCGAAACTTATCTAAATGGGTCGTTTTTTAGGAGCTTCGCGCATATAAAGAAGAAAGCAAATTCCGTCGGTTTTAACTTCTTGCGGAGTTGAGTTAATCTTTTTAAAAACTTCAGCACATTGAACCAAATCTTGTTTTTCTAATATTTTAAAAACGGTTGTTTCCCCCTCCTGAAAAATGCAGTTGTCGTATCGCAGCCAGTTATTGCGTGTAAAAATAATACATGCTTTTGACATTTTGCAAAAGCAGATAAACTTTTAGATGAATAAGTCAGAAATTGAAGGATGTTGAGCTTTTCCTGGTTTTAAAAAATAAATATTTTTTCGGGCTGGAGTACGAGCAGTAAGTTAGTAAGTATAAAGTCAACATCTTCACCAACAATAATAGTTGTATTTGTCAAGTTGAATTGGTCTAAGTAAGCTTTTGAGATTTCACATGTAGTGGTCAGTGGCGTAGCTAGGTGGACAAGGGCCTCGGTGCATAGAAGTAATATCGAGCTCCCAGCCCCTCTTTCCACGTAGCTTAAACTTATTTTAGCCCTCAAACTTAGAGATAGGAGTCAGAAAATAATACAGCGTGTATAATATTGTACTATATAGTTCACAAAATGTAGCTAGATGGCGTTGTACGTACAATCTGAATGGCGATATGGTTTCGTTACCTCGAAACTATGAGTATTGATTAACATTTTATTAAATTGTCTACTTTTTGGAATCCTGGGTTTTATTCATGGTCCTTCGAACTGGATACAGATAAAAGAACGAGATTGACGCAGTGGAACTCTTGGAAAACTACGACGGTGGCGCCCCCTAGCAGCGAAGTATAGGAAGAATCAGCGCAGCTAAGTGACAAGTGTTATTGTGAGTTTTGTGTAGTGCAATCAATGGACAAAACTGTAAGTACACTCTTATTTTACCGTAAAGTGAACTCTAAAGACTAGTACCAATTAACTTAGAAAAATTTAACTTATGCATGGACTTGTAAAATTTTAAGTTAAATTGTGGTAGAGACGGGGACTTGCATTTATCCCTCGTAGGCTCAATTCATACGTCGTCTTTATAATCAGGAGTAGAATCCATATGTGTTTATTAAAAAAAAGTGGCAATAAAATAAGAATAAACGAAAACAAGTCGGCATCAAACTTGGATTTAAGTGAAGTTATAGACGAGTTTGCAAAAATCAAAGCACGCCAAAGTCTATTGATGTTATCTGTATCACAAATATGTTATTTTGTCATCTGCATCATAGTCATCATCATCATCGTAGTAAATCCCAAGTTTGATGCCGCCTTGTTTTCGCAAGTTATCGCAATTAATCATAAATGTCGCAGGCGATCTTGTCCTATACCGTTTCTTAAATTTTTTTTATGTCACATTTAAGCAAGCCAAATTTTGTTATAGTTTCATTACAAAATTGGCGAGTGGACCACGTCTCCGTCAATTCAGGAAGGACCAGATGATACACATTAAGAAATTGAAGCGAGAAATTTGGTCCTATTATATCGGAATATTTCACATGAAACTGATCACATTTTTTGAGTAAAATCGGTTCATCAATGCTGAGAATTTTTTTTTGGAATCAAAATGTGGAACTTTTTATAAACTGCACTCACACCTTTAAAACGGGCATCTAACTGATTGATTATTATATCGAGTACATTGTTGAAAATAGTAATTTTAAAGACTTCTTCCTGGTTTTGGAATTGGTGATCAGAAGCCAATTAATCAAATTGCTTTTTGGTTTTTCTTCGTCGCTTAGCTGGAAAGGTAGGATCGATATCGTATTTTTTCGCGGTTTCGGTGGCCTTGCATTTAAATGACTCGAAGTCGTCCAAAGCCTTAGTCGCCTCATCCACAACGATATCACATTTTTGTAAAATTTCTGAAATATAATTCATCCTGTTTAATACACTGTGTATGAATTCGCAAAGAAATACAAACTCAAAATTGAGCATTTTCGATTTTATAATTTTTGCTTCACTACGTTCGTCTTTACTGAAGCTCTTCAGCGTTATTTCGGACAATGCTTTGATAATATTGAAAAAACGAAGTTTGACTGCAGTTATTGTATTAACCCTGCTGGCTGCTAAATCTGCTGTTTCTTTCATGTCTGTAATAATGAACTGTCCCTATAAGTGAGAAGTTGGACCCTTCAATATAATATGGACTATCGGCGTTCTCTTCTCCACAATATGGGCATTCGTTGGTATTAATATTCTTTAGTCTGTCCAAGTGAACTGAAGATTACTTTCCTATAAACAGCATATCAGGCACTGCGATGATACCAGCCTAGCCGGAGTCTTGCAATAAGAGATCTACCATCAGTAAAAGTTATGGTACCTCACGCCTTAAACCCTATGCAGTCTTCAAGTATAAACAGATAACATTGTGTGCTACGTACGAGTAAGTCATACAATAGATTGAAGTGTTGTAAAGATGCAAATAATTTAGAAGAAATGTATTGTATGGTCGTAGTCTGCGGTTTCAATGTAATATGCACCATGACGAAAAATATCGCAAATTTGGTGACTTATTGACAAAATTATACTTTTTGCAATTTACAGGAGATACGATGGGATTTTTGTATGATTTTAATATATGAATCATTGGACTGGGTAGTAGGAGAGGATGAATGGAAGGCTTTTTGTGAAATTTTAGGACTGCGTGCAGAAAGACTCTCTTGAACAAGTTGAGATGTCTGAGTACAGACGCTTTGAAGTGGGAAACCTAAGAGAAGCTTCTGAATAGCTTATATTTTACACATATACATTAGACATAACTATTTTAATAGATTTTTGTCTTGATACGGTGGCTTTGTGTCCACCCCTACATAGTAAGTATGAAGACAACTCGTCCGGAATATTACAGCTATCGCTCAAGTGGTTTTGCGAGCAGCGGAAGCAACAAGGCGGCGACCGACACTGGGCACGTATGTGCCCAAACTGTTGTGGGTATTTGCTATAGGTTTGTACGTGTACGTTCAATTATAAATAAATCAGTTGTTAACCAAACTTCATGGAGTATCATTGACATTACATGGTGACAGCGGTAAAAAATTGATTTAAATGGTTTAAATCTAAAATTATTGCAGTTTAATATCGTGTTATAGAAATTGTAAGCAGTATGGAACACGCGCGACCACCAACAGAGTTAAGTTTGGAGGGCAGCTCCGTCAGCCGGGCTGACGCATGGAAGCGTTGGAAAACGCAATTTATGTTATTTTTAAAAGCATCTGAGGTGCATAAAGAAGAAGGTGGTGTACAGGCCAGTTTACTAATCAATTTAATTGGATCCGAGGGGTTCGATGTGTATGAGACTTTTACATATGATCAAGAGGACGAAAAAGATGACGTCGACTTGTTAATGAAGAAATTCGATGAATATTTTGGGGTAAAGCAGAATATAACTTTAGCACGATACAATTTTTTCACGAGGAATCAAGAAACCGGCGAGTCGATTGATCAATATGTAACTGCATTGCGGTTATTAAGCAAAATTTGTGATTTTAAACATTTGGAAGAGGAGCTTATTCGCGACCGTATCGTTTGTGGCATAAAAAGTACGGTCGTACGAGACCGCTTGTTGAGAACAGAGGGTCTGACTTTAGACAAAGCAATTAAAATTGGTCAAGTCGATGAAATTTCACAAGACAGCAATCGGTTACTAGAGCCGCGCGGTGCAGCAGGCTCTGCGGGGTCGAGCCCTGTGCAGGTCGACGCGGTCGGCGTTCGCGGTGGCGGCGGCCGCGGCGCCTGGCGAGGGCGCGGACGTCACCGGGGTCGCAGAGCGGCCGGTGCTACTGCCGGCTCCAGCTCGGTGGGGCAATATTTAGACGTATCGGGACACTGTCACAGGTGTGGAGGTCAATGCACCGAACCTAGATCGTGTCCGGCTATTTCTGTGCAGTGTTATGTGTGTGAAAATCATGGGCATTTTGCTAGAATGTGCAAGTTAAATAAAAGTGTTAAAAAAATGTATGATATAGGTATGAGTGAAGAAAAAGTCGACAAAAGAGATGATGACTGTGAGTCATTTCTTATATCTATTTTGTACAATGTTTCCGAGATTAACTCGTCATCTGAGGATTGGTTTGAAACCCTTCAAGGAGAGTGCGGGTTTGAAAAATTTAAATTAGATACGGGAGCAGACATTAATGTGTTATCATATAAACGATTTTTATTACTAGGTTATGACAGTAACTTAATAAGTGTTAATCAGCATGTTAAATTGCAATCTTATAGCGGGGATTTTATTCATGTAAAAGGTATTTGCAATTTAAAATGGTGGTATAAGAGTGTTCTGTATGAATTAAAATTTGCAATTGCTACTATTGACTGTCAAAGTGTGCTGGGATTGCAAGCTTGTTTAACTTTGGGATTAGTTAAAAGAATTCATAATATTAATTTTACAGAATACCATGATTATATTATTATATCATAATATATTATTATTATATAATTATATGTTTCGGGGGATGATAAGGATGATGAGGCATATGAACCAAGTATTCAAATAGGTGATAGTTGGCGAAGATCGTATTCACCGCCTCATACCCGTAGTAAGGTTACAAAGAAATGAACCTTGTTGGCGACTGGATGAGTACTTACCTATGTAAATATTTAAGGGGAAGATGTTGTGGGTATTTGCTATAGGTTTGTACGTGTACGTTCAATTATAAATAAATCAGTTGTTAACCAAACTTCATGGAGTATCATTGACATTACACAAACCTGCAACAATTCTGGAACTGAATCGTTGGGAGCTGGTATATATCTACAGGAAGGGACGTGTCATCACAGAAACTCTTTTCGGGGGGGATTGACCTAAAAATATCAAGACTACAGTTCTAGAAGGAACCCAGGTGACTGAGTCATCTATTCTAGATTCGATATTTAAACGCCGAGCTCTAATTACTTGGCCACAATTTAAAGGTGTCTTGATGCCATCAACCAGTTCTTCTAAGGTACAGTCGGTAGGGATATTCCTAACGACAGACATGCGGGAAATATGGAGTTTGGGAATTTCGCCTGTGTATTTGTGGTCATCAAGAATCGTATTATTGGCATGTTTGTAATTATTAAACTCAATAGCTACTCTATTTCTGCCAAAACTTTTAATGCCACCTTTAACAATACCAGGAATTTTATTCTTGTGAATCAGTTGAGTAAACTTAAGCAACCTAATAGTTTGCCCAGCTGAAACATCAGGTTCGGATCGTGAATTATGTACAATAAAAGAAGCCGTGCCATTTTCTAAATAAGATAACTTTACATTAGATTCAAACCCGGGTTTTGAATAAACGGACTGCTTCGAATTCGATGGGGATCTATTTTTGTTTTTGGATCTATAGGTGTCTCGGAGTCATTACGTGCGGTTAGTGCAGTGATCGATACAGTCGATTGCTGCGCTCTGGGTCGCGGGTTCGATTTCCGCGCGGAACAAATACTTGTATGATCTGCAGGTAGTTGTTGTTCCGGGTCTGGGTGTAATGTATGTGGAATTTGTGTCTGTAAACGCACCCACGACACAGGAGAAAACATAGTGTGGGCAACGTTTAAAAATAAATTGGTATGCTTCAGATTCCTTTCAGACAGGCTTATGCCTCATAACTCATACGAAAAAGTTTAAGGGGAAGAAAGTCATTCTAGTCTTTCTATGTTATGTCTATTTTCATAATTTTCTTGAGAACTATATAAAGGTTTCTATAGGCGCAAAATCAGTGTGCCAACCATGAGTCTGTGGAATGGCCAAATTTATGGCTCTGAGAGGTCACTTTTATGTAAAAGATTTTAGAAAGGCTGATTTTGAAAGATCATCATTGTTTTATATGTATAATCTTTCCAATGTTTCGAATGTGCCACTAATTAAAAACTATTTATAGTTTGCCATCGAACGGACCCAAAACGCTGACATCCAGCGGTTGTAACTTTGCCATGATTACGACAGACATTGGCTGCTTGGATAGAAATATGCACTCGTGGTTGTCAGAAATAATTAAATTTGGTGGTCCTTGGTGCATGAAGTATGGCGTTGAATATGTTTAAGAACTGGAATGCAAAATTCTGCCGTCATCCAGCCGCTACCGTTTGCTAAGCCAAGATTTCCTTCTGAAGGACTCAGGACCGATTTTTATATTGTACTGATCTCATTTTGAACAAATCTCAAAATCACCTATTCCCAAAATGACTGATTTTCGAAATGTCTTTGTTTATGAATGTCCGAAATAAAACTGTCAAATAGGTGTACAGTCAGTTACACTTTATTTGAAAATCTTTAAATTACGTAACTAAATACTGAAGATAATATTACATTCAAGAAACAAAAATATTATTCTTAACCTGCGTCATAGTAGATTAATGCATTATATTTTTGATAGTTGTAATATTTTGTAGAAACTGAATTTCTGTTATTTCGCCAGCTTGTAACTCATTCGCTGTTTTTATACCAGTTGTTGAATAAAATGTCATGTCGTTGTCTAGTATCACCGCTAAACAAAGAATTTTCAATTCGGGTGTCCTGATATTTAGCCTCTTTCTTCGGTTTGTACAAAAACCGCATTGTAGTTAATTTGTGTAGCATACGTGTGTTCAATCTCCTATGCCAACCCTCTATTGCATTGTTCGTGCGATGCTTATATCTTGCGCAACTAATAAAAAATTAATGTTTAGTATAATATTCTTGAAATTTAGTCATTTCTTGAGTTTGTGAGAAAAGGGCTAGCAAAGATGACCATGCACAATGGGTTATTTCTTGGGGAAGTAATGATAAATTAGCTCACATCCTTACTAATCCTTTTTCCTCTGTTGTGGTTACCTTTAATTTTTATGCCTGCTTTCACACTGCCCTGTTATAATAATAATAACAGCCTCTGATCTCTGCAGACACAACTATGGCATTGATTACACCTATTTCAAAGTCGCACTTAAAAATATGAATTCTCAATCCCAATCTGTCCTTCAGCAACCTAAACATCCTGGTATACTTCTGTTGAGACTTATTAGGCAAAAGCACATACACAATAAGCATTACATGCGTTGATGTATTGTTTGTGCTAATATCAGCGTGAATTGTGAAGATCTATAAATCGGATTGGGTCCGTTTAAAAGTACTATCACCATGAAAAACTCTGTTTTTGTTTTCATTACTGACAAATTTCTCACAATTAATGTTGTAAATGCTCAGATCTTCTCATTCTCACCATCTGCAATGACAAGAAAACTATCTGTTCTGTAATAGATTTGGAGTTTTTAACCGACTTCAAAAAGAAGTTTGTTTCAAATGTTTGTACACCGATTACTCCGAGATTTGTAGACCGATTTTAAAAATTCTTTTTAACTGGTGCAGAATGCTTTCGAGTTGGACCCATATAAATTTCATTACATTTGGTTGAGTAGTTTTTTAACCAGCTTCAATAAATAGGTTAAGTTGACTGCGCTTATCTAGATGAAGTCTTAATAGTTTCGATTCCTCTCAGATCAGAGAAACCGATTTGAGTCATTCTTATTTTTAGTGTTTAAATACGGATACCAAATTTAGATTTAGATGAAGGTATGGATGAGGCTTTAAAGAATGTTTGTTCTTTATCAGTGCCCCGGAACCGTATTGGGAGGCGGTATGTACGACAGTTCCGAAAATGGAGGAGGACACGCCCCCGTCGTCTCAAGACTCGATTTGTATATCGTCGGAAGACGATGCGTCCCAGGAGAGTTAATCGTTCTAAACCTAAGGGTCCAGTCAGAATGAGTGTTATGACTGTTTCTGGTCCAATTATGCGATCTGTGTATTCTGGTGCTTCTATTCAACAAGAGGCATGGAAATTTGGTGCTTCTTTTTATGATGTTAGGTATGGAATTTTTTACATTGTTTGCGTGGGTGGGTGTGTGTGTGTGTGGGGGTTGGGGTCGGGGGTCGTCGAACGAGTCGGGCGGGGCCTTGGCCTTTGCTTTTCCTTTTCCCCATATATGCTAAATAACTGTATGAATGGCGTGAGGCAGCTCTTGAAAGTTCCGTCAGCAAAAAAATCCTTCAAATTTCTCATAATATATCTAGCTTCTAAGGAACAAAAAACAATTTTACCGCAAGGAAAACATCTTTAAACTTACCGTGACACGACGACGCGTGCGACGACATTCACTCTAGTTAGACAATAGATCGAGCGTTAGAAAGAGACTCAAACAACATCAATAAAATACTGAGAGATTTTCCAAAGGGGGTGATGGGTCACCCCGGTTGCCTTCCTAGAAATATGGTTTTTGTAGTTCCTGCAAGAATAAGTCCCGGCATTATAAAACTGCTTTAAACTTGAACAACACCGGTACGAGATTGGATAGTCCCTGCGGTCACCAACCTGCCTGCCCAGCGTGGTGACTATGGGCACAAACTTCTTATAAAAACGCTGTCCGTTTTCTAAGTGTACTGCAAGATGTGTAACAGTGGGATATCTTTCATGTAATGGAAAGCCAAACAGACGCCATGCTGCTTCATTGCTACTGACATATCTTTCTACTTGATAAGTTTGTATTTCATTGAGGGCCTGTACAACGCCTTCATTACGCAGATTGAAGATCGGATAAGTAGATGATAGTACTAAATATTTAAAACAAATCTCAATATAATATTATATACATACATAAAAGTGATATAGTAAAATAATGTGATAACAAAGAAATAGCATTGAGGAATTACTTATTTAAGAGGACAAATAATGTTCTTTTACCAAGTTTTTAAAGGAAGGTAATGATTTGGCAACTCTCACTGACATTGACAGTGCATTCCACAACCGTATATCCTGAACTGTAAAAGATTTATCGAAGAATTTGGTGGAATGCATTGGCACCTAAAGTCCGATGATCTTAAGTATCTCGTGTGTCATGAAGGAACTTAAAACGTTCCTTAAGATAAGGGGGTGTTGTGGGATTTAATTAAATGCTGTAAAGCAAAAACGGAATATGAGTATTCCGGCGAAGTTTTATTGGAAGCAAGTGGCTTCATTGGTGCAGTTTATTGCTAAATTCTGAGACATGATCATATTTGCGAAAACCAAATATGAATCTGATACAAACGTTTTGAAGTCGCTCAAGCTTATCTAGTTGTGCCTCAGTCAGATCAAGAGAACCAAAGTGATCGACATAGCACACCGAATCAGCAAGCTGAAGTGCAGTGGTCTGGTCACGTTTGTCGAAGGACCGATGGCCGATGGAACAGACGAGTCCTAGAGTGGAGACCGCGTATGGGCGGGAAACGTAGTGTGGGACGACGTGAAAAAGGTTGGTCCGGGTGGATGCGGAAAGCTGATGACCGGCTGTTGTGGCGACGCTGGTAGAGGCCTCCAACAGTGGATCGGTATAGGCTGATGATGAAATTTGAGTATGATGGCAACGCACATAATAAGTCATACGTGCTATTTTGTGATCATTTAACGTATTATTATCATCATAGCGGCCATGCAACGTCTCTAGCCATTTTTCTACGCGAAGATCCAATTCACTTCCGGTGTGTTCACTACGTAACTGTGAGTGTGAGCTGTGACTCTCCAGTTCAGCGAGATCAACGGCCAGCTTTTTATCAATTATTTCCATCATGTTGTTGCGCTTTTTGTTTTGCAGCTTCCAATAGCAGTTGTGCCCTCCTCGCCTTGACCGATGACGATGCAGAAGGAGATTTTATCTTACAGTTTCTGCTGCCTTCAGTTTTTATGCTTGAAGTAGGCGGAGGGTATTCAATTGGTTTCATGTTCTCGCCATCGCCATTTTCTGTTCGCGTTCCGGTCGTACTGTGCTTCGTGTGCCCACCATTATGCGGGCGGTGTGTGAAACATGCGGTTGCGAAGCGAAATAAATCATTTGTTAGTACTGCTAGTGCGTGCTTACTTCTTATTCGGTTCGAATAACCAGCTGATGTTAAGGGTGGATAAGTAAAAGTCAAAATTGGTACTTTCACAGGGTATGAGCGAAGCGAGCATGCTTTCTATCGTGAGCTTGATCAAAAATCGACTAACGTGGCCCGCCGCCGGTGGCCAGCGCAGCGACGGCGGCACGCACGGTGCCCCCGCCTCCCCGCGCTACCCCTGTAGGACGATTGCTACTCCCGCTCGCGCGCACACCGTATTTAATATAGGTATTTCAAATAATTACAATAAAACATGCTAATGTGATGCTGCCTTACTAGTTGAAATATTAATAAACAAAACATTTTTTCAATACTAATACTACAAACATTTTGGTCCTTTAAATTCTATAAAAGCTCATCCAGCATTTGATTATGCTCAGATAAATACTGCTCGAAATTAAGGATCTGTACTGCAGCGGAAGTTAAAGGATGGAGTCTTTTTCAGCGATTAAAATGTTGGCTGTCTAGAAAGCTACTAGTTGAGCCTCCTGCTAAGACTTGTGCTTGAACCAATACGTCCACCAATCCACTGCAGTCTATATATTTGCCAATAGCTTTAAATAAAGCCATCTGAATGTGAAATGTGTGCCGTGTGGTTGCTGCGGCTCAGAATGCCACCACCCCATCTCCTCCCATGGGTGTCGTAAAAGTCGACTAAGGGATTAGCCGGAGGATGGGCAGCAGCGTCCTTCGAGTACATTAACAACTCAACTGCGATCGCCAACCCGTCTGCCAAGCGTGGCGATTATGGCAAAACCCCCCAATGAGCCCACAACACACCCATATCGGTCGTTGTGGTGTACTTTGGGGGAGGCCTGTGTCCAGCAGTGGACTTCATTCGGCCGAAAGATTAATGTGAAATGCCCCCAAATTAATGAATATATTGTCATATTTAGGTTTTTCTTTTTGCTGTATTTGCATCGCCATTTTAGCTACGGCTAAGTCGTACGTGAGAATTATTGAGTCTTCATTACACTTCTCAGCAATTTCATTTGCCATGAGGAGCGTATCATTTACTATAGCATATGAGTTGGCGAAGAGTTGATTGGAGGTAAATAATGTACAGTTTGCATTTATTGAGTGTGATTTTTTTTTCTAAACTCCTGCTCTTCATAAGAAGTTTTAAAAAATAAAAGGAAAATGCATTATTATACCGGCGCTTTTCTCGGCGGCACGCCTTCGCGCACATAGCGATACTTAGGTACAATAGCCTCCATACAATTAGAAATATAATTCCACTGTTTTGAAATATTGCCTAACGCCCAATAATCAAGAAATATAGACTTCCTTTCAGCTTCAGTGAACTTTGTGCTACACGTCAATTTGCAACTCTCAGAGCAGGAATTTTTAATTTTACGCTCTGGTACAATTTTTTTTAGTGGTACTCATAAAGGACTTTCCTTCATTTCTTAGTTTTTTCAAAATATTCTTTTTCCAGTTATTTTCATCTCTTTTACGTTTACCTCTCTTCTGCGTTGCATTTTCTTGTTCTGGAACATTATTGGCATCACTGGTCACGAGTAAACCTGATTGTACTGGCGACTGTCTTTGTTCACCATAAGCGTCATCAAAAATCATTGAAGACACAGAGGCTTGATTTCCAGGTGGTTGGTATGGAGGGTCCTTGACGGAATCATCACTATCTGTAAAAGAAAAAAATAATGTTAACGGTAAATTTTTTAATAGCAATATTACTTAGAATTAATCTCTAGTTTTATCTCAGTAAGTTCTACGTCAAAGCTATGAGTACGAGTCTCCTTAGCAGTGGTTAAGATCTTTGCTCTCACTAAACTTTTGAAATCAAACCAGCACAGGTTTGATTCTGACCACGCTCCTAAGCAGGCCTTGAATAAATGGAAACGTAAAAATTAGTACTCGTAATTATTGTTGGAATAGAACCGAAAATACCTTCAATGAATGAAGTAAATGAAGAACTTGATGTGCTGCTATTCGAAGAACTTGAGGAAGAGGTACTGTTCAAACGACTGCGTTGAATATTTTCACTACATTCATTTGAATAAACATTACCCTCGGTCCCATTGGCCTCGTCGTCGTTTTCTAAAAATCAAGTGAATATGGGAATTAAAACAGTAAAAATAAAGTGAATTAGGAAGTTAGGTAGGTACGTATAACATAAATAACTATAATTATACCTTTTTCATGAGATATTGATTCCAGAGGTTTTTCCACATTTTCATTAATTAACTGCTATTTAAATGGGAATCCATCGTAGATCACTACCAAAGAAGTTCTACCTTAAACATATTTTTTTTATTATTAATATTGACTTGATAAAAATAAAACAAAACAAAGTCGCGAATATACTGTAGTTTTAACAACAAAAACAACCTAACCCAAAATGTGACATTACTGAAATACTCTATTTAATTTTAGTTGCTATCAAAAACATTTGATGACGAAATATGACTGTTGGTAACTATTTGTGTTTCTAGAAAGAATGACATAACGCAAAATATGATGGTCGTTTTCTAAAAGAATTTTAAATCAGAGAACGTCATAAGTATAGTTGCGTGAGATTGTCGACTTACCTTTGCAAAAAGAACGTCGTAACACTGAATATGTCGTCGTCACTGAAATCAAGTGCGTGCACACCTTAAAACGGTCCCGGTCTAACTGAGATGCTACGGTATCGAAACAAAGCAGCGGTATGAGTGCGACGAAGAAAAAAGTCACAATCTCTCTCGCTCTCTCATCGCATCTTAAGCATCGCGTAATGTCGTTTTTGCAGCAAAAAGAATACAATTTACTGAGTTTACCTGTATACTTAACTCAAAATTGCTGATTTTTAGTTATGTCACCCATCTCGCAAATGAGCGATATATATATATACGAGTATTAGTTGTGTTTTTATCGTGTTTTGTGGAAAAGTGTAACAGGTAACACGTGTGTACGCGCACAGGGACGCTTCGGGGATCCTGTACAATCACCCCGGGGGGTGACCGCTTTAAAGTCACCCTTTCAGAGATGTGCCTATAGGCGTGGCACCTGTGGGCGGCTCAAAAAAAGGTAAGTCGTGTGTAATACCGAAATTTACCAATCCTACTGCGAAGTTTGAGGCTTCAGCTGAAAATCAGCGCTGTGGCCTTTTAAACACACAACTCCACACTAGCCTAGCAATATTAAAAGTATGTGTGTAGGTATTCGTATTATAACGAGGGCAGTTTGGCAATGAATTTAAGGGTGAATAAAAACTTCTTTAATATGTATTTTTTTGTCTCATATTTGGAAACTCAACTACGAAGCTTTTTAGAAATAAAAAAGGTAGGCGACTTCTAAGTATTCTTTGAAAATGGAGAAAAGCGAGTTTCGAGTGCTAAAGTTCTTCCTCAATAAATTTGTTTAAGTCCGAAAATAGTTTGTCACTTTGTTTGTTTACAGTTAAGTCGTCTAAATCGATGTTCTGAAGTAAAATAGGAGATATGTTATTGCTTAAACTATTAGTCTTAGTATCTAATTTACAACATGAGTCCTTTATAATATTAAAGTCTAACCTAGGTATAGGAATATTTATATTAATGTCATCATTGGATGATTGGAGTCTAGCACTTTTGGTGTAAATTGTACACTGATTCGGGGTATGTAATATACCGGTACCGGACACTATTATTTCGCGTACTTCGGAGATGCCGCATTCAATGGACATCTTACTCGAACGAGATTGCACAAAGATACGTTGGTTATTCAAGAGTGGTTTCCAAATGTCTAAATTCTCCGAAAATCGTTTTAGTTTCGCACTGAACTGGGATAGCACTGATTGTTTTTGTTAACAGTTCACTTTCACACGTGGGGTTGCCGCTTGTCAACAGTACCGTAGGTATTTCACACAGAAAGAACTCAGAGTTTATTACCTTACACTTATCTAAGCTATCTAGATTACAAAAACTTAACTTATCCTTACAAATAGCAGTATATGAACTAGAAGGTAGAATAAGGCTGAACGTGTTCGGGTTTCCCGCTCCACGAGGAGTCGGTAACGCTAAGTTCTGGTATAGATTTAAATTGGTCGTTGTCAATGGTATTTTTAATACAAACACAAGATTATTCTTATAATAATAACACGCTACATGGATATACTTAAGATTACATGGACATTGTCTAGACTTAGAACTATGGGAATTCCAGTGTCTCTAGGTAAGTGCCTATCGTTATCAACGAGTTCTTTGTATAGTTGAGCCGGGCTGAGTATGTTAGGATGTAGGATGTTTTGACTAGTCAACATGATAGCATTAGTCAGATCTTCGAGTTGAAACGACAATGTTAGTAGTGAACTTTCAAGGTTTGTAAGTATGGAATGAACTTTTGTTTCAGTTATTAGAGTATTGGAGATTTCGGTAATATTATTCATTTGTTTTGCGATTTGGGTTAGTGAGCTGTGAAGAGATTTTTCGTTAATCTTTAATTTATTTATGGTTTGTTTAAAAGATTCTAACGTGGAGCTGGTGATTAAGATATTTTCTTTCATTAATTCGGCGAGCTTTTTCTCATGATTTCGGACCGATTCTATGGCGGAGTCGTATCTCAGCGCGTCGTCCTCGTCTAGAGTACCGAAGACGTGTTTGAATACGGTGCCTATCCCGCCAAACCATGCTGAGCGTTTACTGCGTTTTGAGATTAGGTGTGAAATTGAATTAAATTCGCGCGTGATGTCATATCTAACTGTGAGCGGGGATAGTATATTTTAGTATTGCGAGTTACCTGCCTTTTGGCACGTGGAATTCATTATAATCAGGATTTCTTCGAGATTTGCGAGATGTGGACTTACAAAGGAAATGTCTACATGACTAATGAAATTTAATTGGCCTTTAGTTACTATAAGCTTTTCTAGTCGAAGTAAATGCCGGAACTAGAAGGAAGCGGCTTGGTTAAAGTCCTGCTGCGCTTTGACCGAGGCACTGAAATATAATACGTAGAATGAAATTGAGATAAATAATAGACTTATTAGCTACTGGGGTCCTTAACTGTTTAATTAGGAGGATCCGTGACTTCCGCAGATTTCATTTGGTCGAAGTGATGTGTCACGTGACCTCTGTTAATAAGAGTATTGTTGCAGTATTATTGCCATGGACTCTGATGATTTTATAAGGCCCTTTCCAAGTGGGTGAGAGTGCTTTTCTGAGCCTTAAATAGTTCTTGAGGTATATGAAATCGCCTGCCTTGTATTGTGGTGGTGACCTGGTCTGGTAATCGTAATATGATTTAGAAGATTCTTTGGATTTCAATATATTTTCTAACGCCTTTTCTCTAGTGTATTTGAATTTGTGTTGTAGCATTTTAATATAATCTGAACATGTCGTGCCGGGGCTACTTTCGTATATAGACTTAGGAATTAAGGGTTTGTGTCCGAATATCAGTTCATAAGGAGTAAAGTTTGTGGTAGAGTGTACTGTGGTGTTGTACGTTAGCAGTGTATACATATGTGGGACAATTAACTTGATTCCTGTTGACGAATGATTTTAGATATTCCTTAAGGGTTGAATGGCTGCGCTCTAAAGCTCCTTGAGTCTGAGGATGATTTGGGGATGACCATTGTTTGATTTTAAGGAATTGACACGTGGTTTTGAAAAGGTCGGCCGTGAAGTTTGTGCCTTGATCGGTTAGAGATATGAAATGGATCAGACAATCGCTAGACTCTTCTGCGGTCGTGTTACGTAAAGGCTAAGCTAGAGAGTATTTGGTTAGATCGTCCTGTAGTGTGAGGATAAATCTGAGTTTAGCGGGGCCGGATTCTACTACGTCTAAGGCCACCCGTTGGAATGGAGCTGTGGATGTAGTGGTGATTTCCATCGAGGCTTTGTTCAGTTTTCTCAGGGCCTTGTTTTCTTGGCATGACTTGCATTTCTTAACATAGTCTTCTATGTCGCCTCTCATTCCTTTACAATAAAATTGTTCTCGGATTCTACTATACATGTGTCGTTCCTAGGTGACCGGCCATTGGAATGTCGTGGTTTTCACGAAGGATTGTAGGTCTTTCGCTTAGAGTAGGATAGATAACTTTATTTAAGTAGACATGAATGCAGATTTTTGTGTTGTGGAAGATATGGGA
The DNA here is from genome assembly GCA_947459985.1 of Diloba caeruleocephala. Lineage (NCBI taxonomy): Eukaryota > Metazoa > Arthropoda > Insecta > Lepidoptera > Noctuidae > Diloba > Diloba caeruleocephala. Next base: position 4,202,008 of record OX381625.1, on the reverse strand, counting down.
TAGAATGTTGTAGATTTTTGTGTAGGAATGTTGGCCGAATGGGTTTTTGAAATCAGAGATGGCAATGTCTGTCGTAGGGTCTGATTGTAGGATTTCGTCTCTTATTTGTTTCATATATAGCAGGATACGGTGATTCGTCAAAGTGGTGCACTTTGGTGAATAATAGGTAAACGGTCTTACTGTCGTATTTCGTTTTCAGGAAACGGTGTAGTTCTCTGTCAGAGTTAACTGTTTCGTCTTGGTTTTCAGCGTTTAAAAGTATTTCTGAGACATACGGGTTTGATTCGTCTAAGTCTATACATATAGGAATTAGTATTATTTTGCATAGGGATTTCAGGAGGTTTTCATTATGTTCTTTTATTGGTGTGTTAGACGTGATTTCTTTATTTGAAGTCGATTTTAGGAATTGTGCATAGTTGTCGTTGTTTAAATTAGGTTGTCTGTTGGTGAGGGAATTAGGAGAGATTGGAAGTCGAGATTGAGGTCTGCGCTTTTAGGACTGATGTCTAAGGGTCCTAAATCTATAAGGTCTGGTTGAAAGGTGAGTTCGTCCAGCAGTGGCGGAGGACGTGGTATGGGGTTTGGAATTGGGTTTGGATCAGGGTTTGCGTTTTGGTTAAATAGGTCTTCGTTATCAAAGTAGAAAGGAATAGGAGAAGGCAGTTCTAAGAGAACCCTTCTAGTGGATTGTCAAGTTCATTGTCAGGATTTGATGTCAAGGGATCAAGGAATGGTAGATCTTTCTTGTCTATAGGATTTACTGGGAATCGTGATAGCGCGTCAGCGTTAGTATAAATTTTGACCGTATCATGTATAATGTCGTAATCGAACTCTTCTAGTTTGAGTCGCCAGCAGACTAGTCTAGATCCAGGGTCCTTGCAATTGAATAACCATAGTAGGGGTTTATGGTAATTAATTAATTAATTGTTAATGGCCTAATTCCGATACGCCTGAAAAACCCTGCCATTGCTATAAGGTGGGGACCTCTGGGTTCGCGGGTGCGTAGATTGGGGAATCTGCGTGCCCACACCAAGCTACCCAAGAGAAGACGGTAGCACGCATGTGGTCACGCGCTGCCGTGGGACGCTTTGGGAGATCCATTACAATCCCCCCGAGGGGGTGACCGCTTTACAGTCACCTTTTAGCGATGTGCCTATAGGCGTGGCACCAGTGGGCGGCTCTAGTGTGATCATACGAGGACCTGGAGCCTCCCTTACGTGCCGAAGATGACCGCTCCCGTGGGTTTAGCCGGTAGGAGTCCGGCATACCCCTTCGTCCTTCCCCGGGGCGAAGGAAGTTCATGAAGAATTCCACTGGGGACCAATAAAAAAAAAAAGGGGGTTTATGGTCCGTGACGATAGTAAGCCGGTGTCCATAGAGATAGGGGCGGAAGGCTTTAGTGCCAAAGGCAATGGCAAGGCATTCTTTTTTAGTGACGCTGTAGTTGCATTCGGCTTTATTCAGTGTGCGAGAAGCATACGCGATCGGGCGGTCTTTTCCTATTTGACCTTGGGACAGGATGGCAGATACAGCGAAATTTGACGCGTCACAGGTGAGTACAAAGGGTTTAGAAAAGTCAGGGTAAGCTAAGACTGGAGACGTTGTGAGTTTGTTCTGAAGGTTCTCAAAAGGGAGTTGTTGCTCGTTCTTCCAGTGGAATGGTGTATCCTTTTTTAGGAGAGAAGTCAGAGGTTTTGCGAGCTTGGAGAAATCGGGGGTAAACCGCCTATAGTATGAGACAAGTCCAAGGAAAGATTTAATATCTTTCTGGCACTTTGGTACTGGGAATTCAGTGATGGATTTGATTTTATCTGGGTTTGGCTTTACGCCATCATTATAATGAGATGACCAAGATAAGCGACTTCCTTGCGCAGAAATTCGCATTTATCTGGTTCAAGTTTCAAGTTGTACGTTCTGAGTCTGTTGAAAACGGCGGATAGATTTTGGATGTGGTTTGACAGATCTGGGGAATATACGACGATATCTAAATATACGAAGCAGCGCGAGCCTTGGAGACCAGATAGACACGTATTCATTAGTTTTTGGAATGTTGAAGGGGCATTTTTTAATCCGAATGGCATTCTCGTAAATTGGAAATGACCTTGGGGTATTGAAAAGGCAGTTTTAGGAGAGTCTTGCGTTGATATGGGGATTTGATGGAAACCTGAAGCTAGGTGTAATGTGGTGAAGTATTGTCTTTTGCCCAATTGATCTAGAATTTCTGTTATCTGTGGAATGGGATATGTCTCACCAATGGTAATATCGTTACGTTTCCTATAGTCTATTACGACTCTCCATTTTCTCTGTCCTGAAGCGTCTGGTTTCTTAGGGACGACCCAAATAGGTGAGGACCATGGCGAGTTCGAAGGTGTGATTATGTTTTGATCTAGCATTTTATTAATTTGGTTTTCAACTTTCTTTTTATGGCACTGGGAATCTATAGGACTTTGTTTGGATAGGTACGTCTGTATTTGTTCTGATGTTGTGTTCAGTGGCTATGGTATGAGTGAGCTTGTCGTCCGGGAGATGGAAGATGTCAGAGTAATCAAAGCAGATTTGCAACAGTGCGTTTGTTTCTTCTTCGTTGAGGTGAGAGATTCTAAGTAATTTGAGAACTTCATTAGTTCTGACAGAGACGTTGGAAGGGGTTGGTGTTTCGCATAGGGTCATACAAGATTGGGCGTCTAACGGTTCTAGCATGAGGTTAAGTTTAGAGTGAACTATAGCAGGCTCATCGGAGGTATTAACTACGGTAATATTGATACGCTGATTTTCTTTTACTTTAACAATGCAGTTCGCGACTAATAGTGATTCAGAGATGTGTTGATCTAGGATTATACCGCCTCCAATATTTGGGTTCTTAACTGTATATTCGATTACAGTTTACGTACGAGGGGGAATGTTGTAAAGCGGTTCGGAGAAATTTAGGTCGATAGATTCGTCGTCTATTCGCAGAACTCCTTGGGAGTAGTCTACTTGGCACCCTAAGGTTTTTAAGAAGGTCATTGCCGACAACGCCATCGTGGTTTAAACTGATATTTTCGATAACGTGAAATTGATGTGTATAAGATTTATTTGATTTCTTGAATATTTGCATTTTGAAGCTGCCTATAGTTGAGTCATCACCAGGGTCGATTCCTTTAAGCATTATAGTTTCTTTACTTAATTCCGGGACTCGGGACATAGAGTCTAATTTCAGCAGACTAACGCAGGAGCCAGTGTCAACTAAGAAGGATAAAGGTGTGTCTGCAACTGAGGTTTGAATTACGACATGTACGACACCATCTATTTTTTGGGTTTTTATTCATTTCGAAAATTCTAATATTCTGCTCCTTTTTCTGTTTCAGGGTTTGCAGGATGTGAGGATCGGTGTTGGATTTGATACGTTTACGTGGTTCACTGGATTTAGAAATGAGATTCAGCGGGTTATGAGATTTAGTAAGCGATTCAGTTGACTTAGGAATGGGATTCAGTGCTTTAGTACAGGATTCAGTGGATTTACGGGGGTTAGTGTGAAATTCAGTGGATTTACGTGGACTAGTAGTTGATTCAGCGGATTTAGTGTAAGATTCGGTGGATTTAGAAGTAAGATTCAGTGGTTTACATGATGTAGCATATGATTCAGTGGATTCACGTATATTTGTATGCGATTCTGTGGATTTAGGAGTTTGATTCAGTGGTCTACGTGATTTAGGAAATGATTCAGTGGAATTAGGAATTTGATTCAGTGTTTCAAGCGATTCAGCGGATTTAGGAATAGGATTGAGTGGTTTGCGTGATTTAATAACGGATTCAGCTGGTTTACGTTAATTAGTACGTGATTCAGTGGATATAGGAATAGAATTCAGTGATTTACGTGATTTAGTAAATGATTCAGTGGATTTAGGAATACGATTCAGTGATTTACGCGATTTAGTAAAGGATTCAGTGGATACAGTGGATTTGTGGCATCGACTTTGATATTGTAAGAGTAATTTCTTATTCGTTAAAATTAACATTATCACCTTCATCGACTCCATAGTCATCTGCATGATCAACAGCGCAAACCTTTCGCCTTTGGGATTGGAGCGGAGCCGTACTGGCGATTGTATGAAGCTTGGGCATTGAATTGATTTCTGCTGTTATTTTTTTTTTTTTTCACTATCACAATCATAATTTATTTATTTCTCACCACAGTAAAATATTTATATTTATTTATTTATATTGACGTTTACGACAATTTTCGATAGTGTGCCCTATGTTTTTGCAATAGCGGCACACCATGCCGTTTGTGTTGATCTTTTTGGAGTAATCCGTGGATCCTGGGGAGTTGGTAAACGGTTTAATTGTGGTTGGAATTCGCGGCGTGGCGCGAATTTTGGCCTATCAGCGTTATTGGATTGATACTGTGTTGATCTCTGGTTAATACTGGATAATATTTTTTCTTCTGTGACTGCAAAGTATACAGCGGAATTCAGGGAGTCCGGATCACGGCACACGGCCAGCTAATTCCATTTTACGTTTAATTGGAATGGAAATGTTTATTTCAGTAAGCAGTTTTGCTAAGCACGTTTCTATCTTAGGGCAAATTGGTTTACTGTTTCCCCGGGATTCTGTTTGCAAGCTTAGAGTTAAATGAGCTTTCGGAGAGTAAATTAGCGTAATGCTTCCGTTCACCAAACTGCTGTTTGAGGCAATCTATGAACTGTTCAAAAGATTCGAATTGAATGAACGCTACATGTGGTCTTTTCAGCTCTATCCTTGTGTATGTCAATTTCCTAAGTATGTTTATGTTACCACGACCCTTTTTACTGTGGATCATAAGTAACTCACGCACTTCTATTCCTGACTTCGTTTATTATCATCGTGACTGTGTAAATTATTTAGATAAGAATAATATTACAGAAAATAAACCTTATAATAATTGAAAGCTTACAATAATTTAAGCTGTGGTGCCGGCTAAGCTGTGTGGTGCCGGCTACGAATAGCACCAACCCATCTCATTGGGTGTCGTAAAAGGCGACTATGGGATTAGCCGGAGGATATAAAATTGATGATTGAACATATAGATAATTATCTTATTAAACGTTCATATTTAAATGCAGTAGGTACAGCAATATAGAGTGATTTTCATAATATAAACAATTCGGCTTCATAATAGGAAAATCTACTTTTGACGCAGCAATCTCTGTCAGGAAAAGAGTAAATTAATCTGAACATAAGTACGTGACATGCATCTTCCTTGATATCTTTAGTGCTTTCGACAACGCGTGGTGGCCGCTACTATTAATACTTGTTTCTTTTTAGTGAAAATGAATGTAAGAAGTTTTTTTCAATTTGGTATCAGTAATTAACACTAAAAATAAGAATGACTCAAATCGGTTCTCAGAGGTATCGAAACTATTAAGACATGATCTAGATAAGCGCTTTCAAATTAACCTGTTTAGTGAAGCTGGTTGAAAAACTACTCAATCAAATGTAATTTAATTTATACGGGACTAACTCGCAAGGATTCTGTTCCTGTTATCAAATGAATTGCTCAAATCGGTCTACAAACCTCGGAGTGATCGGTGTACATACATAAAAAACGCATCGGATTGAGAACCTCCTTCTTTTTGAAGTTGATTTAAAACAAGACATGAACAAGTTGCACTGTATTTGTTATCAAGAAAGTAAATTTGAATATTGCAACTTTCGGCAATATGAGAAGACACCATATTACCAATTCTTATGACCTTTAGCAAGTAAATGGCTATCGATTTTAATGAAATATTTTCCTTTAATACTTAATTATTTTATGGATGATTGGCTGCCACAGTCTAGCAATGCTCGAACCTTCGCCTTTTGCTGGGTCAATAGATTCTTTAAGGAGACTTCAATCATAGCCATCGATAAAATAATTTGACTTGAAATCAGCTTTGAAAAGCTAGCAATCGTTTCGCAAATATTATCACACGCCTCATCTACCATTACATGATTATTAATATCCGAAGAAATGGGCGATGCAACAATGTGTGGTGCCTTTTATTGCACGCACGGCACGGTCCCAAGCGACACGCCACCTAAATGATGTCCCTGCCTAAGACAGTTCACACACAATTTGTATTTATTAACATCTTTCATTGTTAAATCGATCCCTTTGCTTTGATAGTGGGACAATCATAAATCCTGCGATTATCATTACAAACAACACATGAATACGAATAAGGATTGTTAGTATTAACTTTAGTAGTAGAAGCAGCAAATTATTTCATATAACTATTGTGACCGTGTTTATGAGTATTAATCGTGACAGAATTATATTGCGCGCACTGGCTATTTGAGACTTAGGAAGAGTGCTATTATATTTATTATGATTTAATGCCATCAGCACGTCTGCGCGGTCTATCATAAATTTATAGAACTGCTCTAAAGTTTGGGTATCACCGTCTAAATTATTTCTATATTCCTCCTACTTTATTAAAGTATTGCCATCTAACCTTGCGGACAACATAAAAAATATCAGAACGACCCACAAGTTTTTTGTGACATGGTCAACCTAAAATCTCAAAGACCTGTCTGAATCACGTAGAAGCTGCTTTATATCAAATAAATTAAATGTTATTGTTTATTAATGTCATGAACATATCGAAAAACTTTTGCCACTCTTCATATTTACCAGTAAAGTTAGGTAACTGGTTACGTGGCAACTTAACTTCACAGTTGTTACTAGACTTCCTGTAATGACCATGACATGAATGTCTGTTGCTGGGAACTGTATACCTGCAAGGCTTTGCGTAGTATAATTCAATATTGCATATAAATCTCTTCGCACTCATCGTACATATTATCGGATAAATACGGACGTTGTCTGTCTGATTTAATTGCTATAATAGCGATAATTGTCCGATGACCGTCTCTAAATTCTTTCCCCAGTTGCTCTAATATTTCCAAACGTGTCTCCAAATATACCAGTTTTATTATATCCTAAGATGTTTTCTTGTAGTTCTTTTCAGCGTTGCTCATGTTTTCTAAAAACTCCTCTTGATAGTTAACTAAGTTAGAAAACTCCATCTCGTTATTTAAGTATTCCCGATAAACTTAGCACTAAAAAATCGTTTATAACACTTGCAATGATAATGTTTGGATCTCGACTCACTCACAATTAAACAAGTTTATAACGTAATAAATATTACTTAGTCAATCACGTAAAACTTGCACAAATACGTTGGTCACTCCTTATCGCTTAGGAATGCGGTCCGCTATTGTTCTCACACAGGTATTCGCATCCCGACACGTCAGTGAATTTAATCCGGCCGTATGGACCAAATGTTCTAGACATGTTTGTAATTGAATGTCTGGAAGTTTAAAATTAAAAGACGACCGTTCAGCTTTCTTGTTTATTTGACACTAGTTTAATTGTTTAGATACAATATTAATGAATGGATTAAACAAAAAGGATTTATAGAAAACCGAACTATGAACATGGCATTATACGATTTATTGTATAAAGTCATGCTAAACGTAAACGATAAATCGAAACCTGACTGCACAATACTCTGTGATATGACCCAAGCATTCGATTGGGTTCGACATGATATCTTATTACAGAATATAGAGACAATTATGGTATTAGGGGCAATATTCTTAAAACTGATACAATCGTGCCTAGAAAATACAAAACAAGTTACGGAAATATTCCAATCCATCGAACTGTTATCCGGGAGGCGCAAAAACACCTTTTAAAAAATAAACTTTGTTTTAACTGAAAAATAAGTATTTCACGGATACAGCTTTAAGAGAAAAAGGCAAGTGTTCAGGATCGAGATTTGCGGCAGACATTGAGTGGCGGCGACTATCAAAGAGTGAGGCTTCCTGCAGCGGCGGAGCGTCACTCCTCACTGTCACTCCCGTGAGTTTAAGTACCTAATGTAATATTTTTTTAATTGGGTTTTTAATGTCTCGCGGGCCGGATCATATCTTACAGCGGGCCGGATCCGGCCCACGGGCCGGTTGTTGCCCATACCTGATCTAAATAATAACGAACTAGGTCAGCAATATTCATCAGAACATGAATATTATTTAGGTTCATTGAGAAATCTCTATACTTAGGGACTACCTTAAGATTACTTACAATACCTGTATATGACTGGTAGGGTGTCAGAATAGATGGGTGAATAGTGTTGCTCTTTACAAATAGAACGGAGTTTAGGATATCTTCGATTTTGAAAGACAATGTAAATAAGATGGATTGTAAGACATTTAGAGCAGCATCAAATCTTATTTTAAAACTATCTGCTAATACAATGCCGGATATGTTATTTAGTGCCACCGTTGCCCTATCAATGACTTCATTCAATTTTGCTTGGTTAGTGTTCATTTCATATAGAGAATGATTTAGGCTAGAAATAGCAGATTGGGAAACTATAATACTTTTCTTTACCGAATCTTTCAGTATTTTGTCATTTTTATATAATTGTTGTATAGCATTATTATAGTATTTTGCGTCATTTTCATCTAAGGCAGTCTTTCCCAACGTGGGCGATAACGCCCCCTTGTGGGCGCTGCAGGCCTAAAGGGGGGCGGTAAGAGACCCAGAAAAAAAGGGGGCATTGTGTAGGGCTTTGGGGTCGATTTATAATTTCATCTACCTAGCTAGGAAGACTCTTAGACACCGACTGAGCTCTCGACTCTCGACTACATCTTGTGAACATCAACTAATATTAATTAAGATATAGCTCAAACTCGGTTCGATATAAAAGACCGCGGGCAATCATGTTTTAACAAGTTTTTGTTAAATAATCCGAATTGTACATTCCTATACCAATCGGCTGGTTCTATAATACTTGTTCTTGCTTGTCGAGTACGATTGGGCGTCGAATGAGATAAACGAGTTTATGCACGTTTGTCTTATTCCTGTTGGTGCGTGCTGCTTATGCAATCCTATATAAACGACGTAAATTTATTTTATTTTCATTTGCGGTTTCGCGCATAATAATCGCGCATATATAATAATAGAGCAGTACTTGATTTCAACACTTACGTATTTCTTAAAACAAAACAATGTCGGAAGTAAAAAAGAAGAGACGGCAATACTCTGCGGAATATATTAAATTCGGATTTATTGAAAATCGCACAAACCCGTCGTCGCCTTTGTGTCATCTATGTCTAAAAACATTTTCGAACGAAGCAATGAAGCCTTCAAGACTACAAGATCATTTGAATAAAATGCATCCAGATAAGACAGAAAAGAATGTAGCATATTTTCAAGACCTAGAGAAGAAGCATAATACTCAGCCAAGTGTATCAAAACTATTTTCGGCGGCTGCTAAGCAAGATGACGACGGACTTCGACAATTTTCCGAATTTATCAGTATACTGCAGTAACGACGACTTGTTTGCCTACTGCCAACATTTGGAAAACCTCCACATTGACTTCACCGAACGATACCAGGACATTTTAAACTTGGAAATACCAGACTGGGTGTTGGATCCGTTTTCAAATGTCAACACAGCAATGTCACCTCAGCTGGAAGAAGAACTTATAGAATTGATAACAAACGAAGAAATAAAAATCAAGTTCAAAAATGGATATCAAGAATTTTGGCTACAAAAACCGATCCCGCAATTGTACCCTGGATTGTGGTCAATTGTTCAACGATTTTTGATAGCATTCCCATCGTCATATTTGTGTGAACGTGGATTTAGTGCTGTGGCAACGCTGCTTACTAAAAAGAGAAATCGTTTGCGTGTTACCGAACGTGGCGACTTGCGGCTGTTTTTGAGTAAATTGGAACCTGATATCAACAAACTTATTGAACAGCATCAGATTCAACCTTCACATTAGTTTTTATATAAGAATTGATTATGTTTGTTTTATTTTCAATAAAAGATACTCTGTCCGAATACTATAAATTTGCGTTTCAATAATCAGTTATAAGTACATAGCGGTTTTTAAGTATGTTTAAAAAGGGGGGCGTTAAAAAATAATTTATTCTTAAAGTGGGCAGTAGACAAAAAAAGGTTGGGAACCCCTGATCTAAGGTACCGAATATGTGTTTGAATACGACACCTACGCCGGAGAACCATGCGGATCTTTTGGATTTTCTATTAGAAATAATGTGAGAAATAGAATCAAAATCACGTAGAATATCTTTATACAATGAATCTAATGGCTCTAACTGATTGAGGCATAAGGTGTCATCTATTTCTTCGCTTTCTCGACATTGAAATTGGATTATATTAAATACGTTTTGTGTTGGGTTTTTGATGTAATAATGATGATAGTAAAATAACTAGGAATGGAGGATAGGACTCACCAGGTCGTTGTTCCTGTTGTATATGGATGCACAGCACACCAAAGTCACAAATTAAGCACACTGATGATTAAGCCGGCCGGCATATGTTCTTGAATATATTAAGACGCGTATGAGTTCGTTTAAGAATGATTTTGTTTTGTTCGGAGCCAATTTTACCGTGTTTTTCACTCGCGCGCCATGATAGATAGTGTTGTGCTTTCGAACCAATTAGGGAGGGGACGTTTTAGTATAGGAGCTAGCAACGTTTTCGAGAAAGAATTTTAGGTCAGCTGATTTTGTGATATGTTGTCTTTCTTGCACTTTCGGTTAGAATCTGGGCTATCTGGCTGGCGGTAGCGGTTGCGTTCTTTAGTGCGCATCCTACCTGTCCAGGTAATAATCCTGGATTTTAAAAAAATTTTAGAAGGCGTAATTTTTAATTTTTTGTTTTTAAATAAGTCTACCTGACATACTTTTTTTATTGCCAGACATTTTTGACAATGCTAACTATGTGCCATACGCGATTTTTTTTTTTTTTTTTATAAAAATTTCAAAGTATTTTGTAATGTCTGTAATTTTAATATTATGTTATTTAAAGATAAGAAAAACTTAAAATAAATTTGCCAGACATTAATTCGATTGTTAAGTCTTGAATTAAAATGAAAAAGTCATGAAAAGTATTGCAGTATAATGCTAGTAGTCCGACAGAGACAGCTGAAGGTGCGAGAGAGATAGACAACGACAGTGGCGCGACAGGCAAGTTTGCAAGATGGCGTCAGTCTAATGTCACATGTTTGTTTTTGTTTTGATTTTAATGTTTATTTTTTAATTTGATTACAATGGCCAGTGATAAAATAAAATGTGTTTTTTGTAAAGGACATAACGATAACATAATACTTTTCGAAAATGATAAACTAAAAGAATGTCAGCAAGTTTTAAGTGTACGTGTGAAATATAAATTAAAGTACAGTAACATTGAGCTGCCCACGCAAATAAATAAGACAGATGGATATCATAGACAATGTTATAGTAGTTTTACTGCTTTAATGGCAAAATACCGTGATTCATCATCAGAAACAGATTATGCCAGTAACTCCACTTCACTCACTTTGTCACCGAGTACTCCAGTAGATATTAGTGAAACTGTTCCAAGAAATGTAACTCAAAGCTCCTACAGTGAGGTTGCTTCTTCAAGTTTAAACATTCAAACAAAATCAGGAGATTTTGAATTGAATTTGAACAGTAAAATAACTCCAGAAGATGTTGCTCCTAGTTCAAATAACCAGAGCATATCAAGACATCCTGATTTAGATTTTAACCGTGAGATATCATCAGAAAATGCTGCTTCAAATTTAGATAGTCAGACAACGTTAGAAGATGTTGCTTCCAGCTCGACTTGTGATTTAAGTATCAATGAAACTAACGTTTTAATGAAATTCCTGACACTAATATTGAAGATATATGATTGCCGTGTGGTGCCGGCTCAGAATGCCACCACCCCATCTCCTCCCGTGGGTGTCGTAAAAGTCGACTAAGGGTTTGGCCGGAGGATGGGCAGCAGCGTCCTTCGAGTACATTAACAACTCAACTGCGATCGCCAACCCGCCTGCCAAGCGTGGCGATTATGGCAAAACCCCCCAATGAGCCTACAACACACCCATATCGGTCGTTGTGATCTTTGGGGAGGCCTGTGTCCAGCAGTGGACTTCATTCGGCCGAAATGATGAATATTGAAGATATTGGAAAAAAACGACAACTCAAAAATGTTTGCTTTTTTTGTGATAAAGATCGTAAACAGAATAAGGGTAAACAACAAAATCTTTATTCCTCAAACGATGCAAAGCTTTATGATAAAATTATTGAGTGGATGGAAAAACTTAATAACGAAGAATTATTACAGAAAATTAATCGTCTTAAATCTGAAAATAAAACAATTTTTTATCATCATTTATGTGAATTAAATTATTTAAATGATTATAATAAAATAGTTTCAGACATTCCACATACTTCTTGGCATAAAAATCGTAATATTCATAAATATATTTTTAATCATATTGTATCAACGGTAGAAGAAGAAGTTTTGCAAAAAAAAAATTGTGTATTGTTATCATCTCTCTGTGATACGTACAATCATTATTTGGAATATGAGCAGAAACTAGACCCTCAGTCAGATATTAGTTTAATAACTAATCATTATCTAGAAGAAAAAATACAAAAACATTTTAAGAAAAGTATTAAATTTATATCGAAGCAAAAGAAGAAAATTATCATTCATAAAGATTGCAGCTTACTAGAAAATGATTTTACAAAACTTGAAGAAGACAACTTAATTGATAAAGTTGCATTAACCTTGCGAAATGCTATTTTAAAAATTGAAAAATCAAAATTACCATCGAAAATTAAAACAAACGACTTAATTACTGGTGAATGCGTGATTCCTGATAAATTAAATCGATTCTTCAAAGTATTGATGGGGGGTAAAGATATAAGACGCAGAGATAGTCTAAATTGTAGTAGATTGAGTTCCTCTCTGGCTGCTGATGCCATTTTTTGTGTAAGTAATGGTACTATTAAACCATCTAAACATATCACTCTTGGTATGACTATAAAAAGTCTAACAAGCAGCAAGAAAATAATAAATATTTTAAATAGATTTGGACATTGCTGTAACTATACCACTCTAGAAGAATTAGAAACAGAAGCAACTATCTCATCGGTACGTCAATCCCAAGTTTGTCCTCCAGACATTATTTTAAATCCTTCGCTATGCACCGGTGTAGCGTTCGATAATTTCGATAGATATGTTGACACGTTGAATGGAAAAGAAACTTTACATGACACTGTGGGGATTATATACCAAAACATTGATAATAATTCCTGTAGTGGATTGAACCAAGATGATGGTAATGCAAACTCCGAAAATGTTTCACCAACAAGACCGCCTCAAAAAAGAAAAAGAACTTTGACAGAAATTACTCCAGATATTATTCCTTATAGCAAGCGATTAAAGATGTTGGGTCGCTTAACGCCAGTTCAAATCGATCAGCCATCACCTTTACCCGAAAATTTCTCCTCTATACAAACAATTGATCTATTGCATTTGCTTTCATATGTTTTTCACGTGCCGAACACACCATCGTGGACAGGATTCAATAGCAGAATTATAGAAGACAATAGTCCAACACAGAAAGTATCTTATCTCACTCCTATTAATTTATCACCGACAAATGTATCAGTAGTAGCCTACACAATGGAACAAGCACAAAATGTTGGTAAAGAATGTGGTCAAACTTATGTACAAGTTACCTATGACTTAGCCATTGCTAAAATAGCTTATAAAATTCAAGCAACAGAAGGTTTAAAGTTTAGTAATCTTTTCATACATCTTGGCTCGTTTCATTTAATGATGGCTTTTTTTAAAGCTGTTGGTACTTTCATCAATGAGTGCGGGTTATCTCACATGATGATTGAGAGTAAAATTATTGCTTCGGGGTCTGTAAATGGAATACTTGAGGGTAAACATTTTAACCGTTGCAAACGTCTACACCCGTTAATGGCATTAGGCTTACAAATATTGCATTTCGATGAATTTTTAAAGAGTAAGAATGCTGAACATGATTTTGTGAAAGGACAAATTTATGAAGATCTGCTAGAATATCAAAACAAAAAAATTTCGTTACCACCATCAGCGAGCACAGATTTAATACCAAATGAAGTGTTATCAGAACTGCTCAATTCTTATAAAAGGTACGTAGAAAATTCCAGACAAGGCAACCACGGAAAAACAGCACAATTTTATATGATCTACATCGAGTTAATTAGTCACTACATAAACCTGTCGAGAAGCATACGTATGGGTGACTTTGAAATGTTTAAGTACGTGATTCCGAAAATGGCAAATTTATTTTTTATTGTTAATCAGCCTAACTACGCTCGATATTGTGTAAAATATTCGGAAAATTTGAATAATGTCAGTAAAACCCACCCTGGACTAGAAGATGATTTTTATAAAGGATGTTTCGGAGTTAAAAGAACCAATAAACCATTCTCACGAATACCGATAGATCTCACTCTGGAACAAACAATAAATGCTGATGCAGCTAAACGATTGAGTGGTATTGCTCACTTTACTAATTCTATAGCTGCACGACAACGCTGGTCAAAAAGTCACAGCATAAGAGCAGCATTGATATCACATGTCTTGGATGTTTGTGGCTTAAGGTACTTACAAGATGTAACAGCAGAATTACAACCGAACAGAGTTAAAATCTATGGAAAACAAATTTCTGATTTTATTGAAATTCTCAAAGCAAATTGCAATCCATTCGATCCACAATTAGATAAAGAAAATCTGTACAACATTGCTACTTCAAAGCCTGCTTCTCCTGAAATTGCTGACTTTTTATTGAATATTCAAGAGAATGGTGAGAATTTAAGGAACCAATTTATCAATGAATGCGCAGATGATGAGAGTAGATTTGATAAAGCAATAAAAAAAAAAAAAGTTTTTAATTTTGCTGAAGCGCCAAAAAAAAAGAAATTAACGCTAGGGAATAAAGTTGTTGAGCTGCGAATGCAGAGAGATCTATTTGGTAGAATGCTGGGAATTTCTCTCACTCACAAGGTTGACATTGAAAAAATTTTGGCATTTCCACTTACACCGATGCCAACGTCAATGTGTCATCCAGATGGTTCAATATGCAAAACCGACAAATCGCAATTAGCAAAACTAATAGAGAAGAAATTGGACAACACTATAGATCGACAACCGTCAACTTTTGATGTTTGTCTTGTTGATGGTTTTTTTTTGTTGCATCTGATGAAAGATGTGCCACAAACCTATGACGGTATTTCTAAGAAGTTTCTAAGTACTATCTCCCAAATGAAATCTGTTCGAATTGATATTGTCTTCGACCAATATTTTTCGCCTTCTATCAAAGATTGTGAGCGTTTACGGCGGGAAGAAGCAACCAGCCCTGTCTCAATCGGTCCTAACCAAATTCGGCCCCATCATTTCGCAGCTGAACTTAAAAATGCGCAATTTAAAGAAGCTTTAGTTAACTTTTTCATTGATCACTGGGGTAGTGAAGACATGTTGCCTTTCATTGGTAATAAAAACATTTACGTAAGTTTCAATAAATGTTATTCATACAAAGTGATAAATAACAAAGTAATTAAAACTATTGAAGAATCATTATCGTGTGAAGAACACGAAGAAGCTGATTCTAGGATTATTTTTCATATTTGCCAAATCGATTTTGACGCAGACGTTGTTATACGCTGTTCTGATTCTGATATTTTAATTATACTTCTGGGAAATATGGATCATCTGAAAGCATCTTTGAAAATTTGGATAAATATGGGTGTTGGAAATCATCAGCGTTACATAAACATCAATGAATTACACCGAATTCTTGGTGACTCTTTATGCAAAGCTTTACCATGCTTCCACGCAATAACCGGATGTGATTACACGCCAGCTTTTTTTAGAAAAGGCAAAGTTAAGCCTTTTAAAATATTAGAAAATTCTAAAGAATATCAGTTAGCTTTTGATAATATAATTACGGATGACGAAGAAGTACTTGAAACTACGTTTGTAACCCTGGAGAAATTTATTTGTCAAATGTATGGAGTTAAAAATTGTTCCAATGTCAATGATGTTCGATTTCATTTGTTTTCAAGTACGTTTAAGTCAAAAAAATCAGATGAGAACTTCGACAAAAAATTTCGAAACTTTGACTCATCCAGTTTGCCACCCTGTAAAGCGGAATTGCAACAGCATTTATTGAGGGTTCGTTACGTGACGAAAATTTGGAGAAATGCTCACTCAAAACATCCAACATCTTTATCTCCAATGGCTTTCGGTTGGACCATTAACGGTGACAAATATGATTTTGTCTGGTTTTTGGGAGATCAATTACCATCCTCAGTTGCAGATATTATTGTTCAAAGTAAGTGTAAAATGGAATATTTATCAATAATAACTAAAATGTTTTATAACGAACAAGAAGAATTACACTATTTATTTTTTTTCTGTTGCAGATGATAGAGTTTTAGAAGATAACGAAAATTCCCAAGAAGATGATATGAATGACACTGACAAAGACAGCGACGATGATGATGATGATGATTATGAAGATGCCTCTTTTTTTTGTGACGTCACTAAAGGCTGAAACAACTTGAAAAACTTAATATTAATTATTTATAATTTTTAATTAGTAATCAGAACAATTTAAATAAAAAGTGTTGTTTTTTAAATTTTAATCTAATTTTATATTCCTTTTTATGCTTAAATTTTTTTCAAACTTGCTCGGACTAGAATGATTATTATTATTATTATATATATGCTTCATTTGAATCTCTCCCATTTCTGGGGAAATACACCAAAACTGCGGGCTTTTGGCCAAACAGCTTTGGCGGTATAATGGTGTATTTAATCGATTGACAGAAACTTTCTTACGATTCTGCATGTGTTCAGTATGATTGCTTTCTGTAAGAGTATGAATGTGAGTGGATGAATATTTAACGTTTTAAGGCTTGTATGAAGTGTTTTAGGAATGACGCCAGTGCTGGATATTATAATTGGGATGGTCTTGACCGTGGTAACTTTCCATTGAGTTTTTAGTTCAATTGTCAAGTCTGCGTATTTTGAGAGTTTGTTTGAATGTGTGGCTGTTAGATTGTGTGTGTTGGGAATTGCTATATCTATGAGGTATACAATTTTATTTTGCTTGTCGTGCAGGGTAATATCAGGTCGATTGTGGTGTATAGTCTTGTCAGTCAGTATAGTTCTGTCCCAGTACATTTTGTAGTTAGGCGAGTCTAGTACGATCTGGGGTGTATATTTGTAATATGATGTTTTTTCTGTAACAAGCTTGTATTTATACGCGAGTGTCTGGTGTATAATTGCTGCTACCTGGTCGTGTCTGTGTTTGTAATCTGTTTGTGTGATAGATGAACATGCGCCTGTGATGTGTTGGATTGTTTCAGGTTGTTTATGACAATGACGGCAGTGGTCACTGCTTGAATTGTTGTCTCGGATTATGTACTTCCTGTAGTTTTTGGTGTCTATAACCTGGTCTTGAATCGCTAGCATGAACCCTTCTGTTTCAGGAAACAGCTCACCTCGCTTTAACCATGCGTTTGACGCTATCATGTCAACATTAGGGTTGGTTAAGTCTAAGCGATGACGTCCATGAAGTGATTTTTGAGTCCATGTATAAATTTTCTGTTGGTTGGTGTTTGTCTCCAATTTTTTGGTGTGATCAGCCAGAGAGAGTGGTGTGAATGTGTCTGCTTGAGATATAGCTTTGTGTAGTGCTGATTGTTGTGAGTGATTGTGGAAGAATGTTCTGAGCAATGTGATTTGTTTGTTATGTAGGTTATTTATTTATTTTATTATTATTATTATTATTATTTTTTATTATATGCACAATGAAAAGTCATTTACTTTCGTAATGGTTCTCTGTATCATTCTCGACTTATTCTGCAACTGACTCTCTCGGACTAATGTATACTAATAAAACTCAAAAATGTCTGGCAATAAAAAAAGTATGTCAGGTAGACTTATTTAAAAACAAAAAATTAAAAATTACGCCTTCTAAAATGTTTTTAAAATCCAGGATTATTACCTGGACAGGTAGGATGCGCACTAAAGAACGCAACCGCTACCGCCAGCCAGATAGCCCAGACTCTAACCGAAAGTGCAAGAAGGACGACATATCACAAAATCAGCTGACCTAAAATTCTTACTTTCCAAACGTTGCTAGCTCCCGTACTATTTTGTTAATGTTAGGAAAATGTAATAATAAGACTAGGACTGTAACATTTTGTATGTTTTCTATATAGGTTTTAAAGGAAGACACGTCGACTGGGATAACAACGTGAAATTGGTCGTTTATGATTTTTAAGGTGCCAACCGGATCGAAGAGTATACCAGGACCGTTGTTGATGTATTCGACACAATGGTTGTTGCCAGTTGCCATGATATAAACGGCGCCCATTCTGTAATAATTTATAATAACTGATATAAATTAAACATTACACTAAAATATAAAATATTACGTTTGATGACACTGTTAAATTAAAATTAAGTTAAAACATAGAATGCGCGAGATAGATAGAGTGTTTGGCTTGTCATTTATATAGAAGTCGAATTATATGAAATATAAATTAATCATATAATCTGTCTTAAGTTATTCTCGGGTTTCGATAAAGAATTTAGTTATTAATTTAATTATTTTTTTCTACTTATGCCTAATTATCCTCATGTTTTACTACATCAAAGTGACGTTTAACATGCCGTCGGTTGATCAAGAGAGATAGGGTATTGTGACCATGAAGTTCTACTATTTTAAATGGGCCTTTCCATAAAGGTGACAAGGCTTTGCGTAACCTGACATGATTCTTTAAATATACATAATCGCCAACTTTGTATTGAACTGTGCGAGTACGAGGGCGGCACTAAAAATTTCGGGAATCAAGGAAGTGACACAACATTACTATTTAAAAATGTATTTATTGCTTTTCGAAGTATTCTCCGCGAAATTTGACACATTTTTCCATACGATGGAACCAATCATTGAAGCAACCATTCCATTCGGAAGTTGGGGTCTCCAAAATGGCCGTTTTGTAGGCGTCCACAGCTTCTTTAGGTGATGAAAATCTCTGTCCACGCAATTTATTCTTTATTTTAGGGAAAGTATAGAAATCATTAGGGCTTAGGTCGGGGCTGTACGGCGGATGGTCTAATAATTATATGTTTTCTTGCTCTAAAAACTCTTTTGTTCTGTGCGCGGTGTGAGAACTCGCATTGTCGTGATGGAGGATGATGCGGCGGTTGCAGTTCTCTCTACGGAGTTCAGAAACGACCTGTGGCAAACAAATGCTAGCATACCACTCTGCATTAACCGTTCTTTGTCCCTCAAGAGGAATAGTCGTAACATGGCCGGTTTTGGAGACAAACGTGGCCACCATTTTTTTTGCAACACTCCGTGAACGAACAATTTTTGTTGGCTTTAACTCCTTTTCGAACACCCAAACTCGTGACTGGTTTTTTGTTTCGGGTTCGTACGCATATATCCAGGATTCGTCACCTGATACGATGTTGTATACAGCATTTGAGGATCCTGCGTGGAATCTTTCGAGAGTTCTGACGCACCAAGTAACGCGAGCCGCTTTTTGCTCTTCACATAGCAAATGCGGTATCCATCGGGAAAACAACTTTTTTACACCTAATTGTTCATGCAAGATTATTTGTATTTGACTCATGCCAATGTCTAAAGTTGCCTGAATTTCGCGGTATGTCACATGTCGATCTTCCTCAATCAGCTTACGCACAGCATCAACGTTTTCTTGGGTGACTGCAGTTTTTGGACGACCTTGACGAGGATCATCACTGAGCTTGACACGTCCACGTTGAAATTCAGCAAACCAGCGATAAATTGTGGTTTTGGATGGGGCTTCATCACCAAATGCAGAAATCATCCGGTCAACACACTGTTTTTGTGTTAAACCACTTCGAAAGTCATAATAAATCATCGCTCTTGAATTTTCTCGAGTCAATTCCATTTTCTCAACGACTAAACAAGTTTGACAAAACCTTGTGACAAGACCGTGAATCTTTTTTTAAATAAATAAATGGTATTCGATTTGTAAAACCAAGGAATTTTCAATTAAAAAGATTTTAATATGACAGGAACAGTGGAAATATTCCATTCCCGATACTTTTAGTGCAGCCTATGTATGTTTATCATAATAAGTTTTCGATTTTTCCTTTGAGTTATTAATGTTTTCTAGAGCCTTTTCGCGTGATATTTTGAGACGGTGGTGGAGCATCTTAACGTATTCGGGATAAGTGACATCAGGATAAGAGCCGAAAATAGAAGTTGTTAGTATCTATTGATTATTTTAATATTAGACTTAATCAAAAACACACAAACAAAACATTGCCGTGTGGTGCCAGCTAAGAATACCACCACCCCATCTCATTCCGTGGGTGTCGTAAAAGGCGACTATGGGATTAACCGGAGGATAGGCAGCAGCATCCTTTGAATACATTTATAACTCAACTGCGATCGCCAACCCGCCTGCCAAGCGTGGCGATTATGGCAAAACCCCCCAATGAGCCCAGAACACAAACCCATGCCGGTCTTTGTGGCAATCATTGGGGGAGGCTTCTGTCCAGCAGTGGACGTTTTTCGGCTGAAATGATGAATGATGATGATGATGAGACTTAATCAAGGAAAATGTATTACTTGTTAAATGTAACTAACTCATTGTTTAAAAGCTTGTCTGTTTGGATATTTTGTAGTACTTTCTAGTAAATCTTGTATTTTTTGTGTTGTTTTGATTACTCTGTAACGGGCGGGTGTATGGACAATATTGCCATCTATTATTATAATGTTGTCACTACAATCTGTTTACTTTGGTATAAAATCTGTTCAATATTTAGTAAGTGGTCAATGAATTGCCTTGTTAGTTTCATTCACGCGTGCTAGATGAATCTGTTCAATATTTAGTAAGTGGTCAATGAATTGCCTTCTTAGTTTCATTCACGCGTGCTAGATGGCGTTAAAATTAAATAATAATAATAGATTTTTGTGACAATCGTCACCCCGCCCGCCATCACTCTCTCTCTCTTGTCTCTTGTCTTGTACTTTGTAAGTAACTAAGTAAGTGCAACTGTGTCACGTATAGAAAAAAAATGGATCGAAGTCTGTCATTACATGCCCTGTAGCTGTCAAAGATTACAATAGTTATATGGGCGGCGTAGATACAGCTGATCGTTTGAGAGCCCTTTACTGCATAGATCGCAAATCTCCAAAATGGTGGCACAGGTTGTTTTGGGGACTTCTGGACATCGCATTTGTCAATTCATATGTCATTCATGGACTTATAATGGAACAGACTACCGTAAAAGATTTTTGACGCCCTGTTACTCAAGGCTTGATGAAAATGAAAGATGCTAGTCAGAAAAGAAAGACTTCTACTGATAATACTGCGAAAGGCGGCCCTTCCAAAAGGCGCAAATCTGACTATTCCACTACAAAAGACGTACGCTTGGTTAATAGAGGCATCCATTGGCCTAAGTTCGTAGAGAATAGGGGAAGGTGTGAGATTTGTAGTTTGAAGAAGATTCAGTCGAAACCTCATAGTAAATGTTGGCATTGCAACGTGTTTTTGTGTGTAAATGAAAAGAAAAAAATTGTTTTGTTGAATACCACGAGGTGAATCTGTAATTAAAAACCTATTAATTTAATTATTAATAAGTCATGTTTGGATCTCATTACTGTTGTTGTTTCTATCAAAGTTCCTAACATTGTGATAACACGAAGTTCCTGACGGTACTTTAAAGTCTAGGTCTTGGAAATAGTTCTTCTAGGTATAATAAAAATCTAAAAAAAATCTGTCCGTTTCCTTTTACCTTATTATAATAATAAAGTTCAAAAGCGGAAATTCGTTAAAAAAAACACTACTACACTATTGTTTTAGTTAGCCAATAAGTCTATTATTCAAATTAAATTAATCCTACGTAATATATTTCAGTGCCTCGGTCAAGGCGCAGCAGGACTTAGTCAAGCCACTTCCTTCTAGTTCCGGCATTTACTTCGATAGGCTAGGAAAGCTTAAAATAACTAAGATCCAATTAAATATCATTAGTCATGTAGACATTTCCTTTATAACTCCACATCTCGCAAATCTCGAAGAAATCTTGATTATAATGAATTCCACATGTCAAACGGCGGGTAATTCTCAATGCGAAAATATACTATCCCTGCTCACATTTCGATACAATGATATTGTTAGCAGGCAGAATAAGTTAGATCTGTTTGGGGTTCTGATAATATTTTATTTTATATAATATTCTTACAAGGCACGCTGAAAGCTGACACACAACAACGGCCGAATCGGAAGAGGAAGCAGAGTTGCCATACGAAGCTTATAGTAATCATCTATGTATTAAACTAACATTGGCAACCCAACACACCCACTCAATGTTAAATTACAAAAATAAATCCAAATATTCTTTCTTACAGCAAAGTTATTTTCTTAATTTAAAATCTATCATAGAAAAATTACAGTATACATAGTACGACTCATCTTTAATAAGAGATTGCTTACAATCATTAACTTGTAGCTAAAAGTATACTGAACTACTGAAACGTAACTATTCTTACTAACTGTACCGTAATATGTTTAAACAACCATTAAATCAACACTTACTTAAATTACACATAAATTTATACGGAACTTCTCAAATTTTAAAGGTTTAGTCAACATATCAGCTATTTGCTCACTAGATGATATGTAACATACAAATAAAATTTGATTCAATTTTATCTCTAATAAAATGCAACTTGATGTCTACATGTTTCAATTTGTGATTAAACTGATGATTACTACACAACTTTATTACAGATTGATTATCTTCGAACAAATGAACTAAAACACCTTGTAAATCACAAAACAAGCCAACAAGCTTAACTTGTGGCTGCGCTTAATACTATACATTCAGCCTCTGTTGAAAATAGTGCAACTGTAGACTGTTTACGAGACAACCTTGAAACTGGACAATTAAATATTTGAAAAATATACCCACTAGGCAAGTTACGATCTACTCGGTCTCCTGCCCAATCTGGCTCAACAAAGCCTATAATATTTTGGCTATCAAAAACATTATTCTTTTTAAAAACTAAAATTAAGTGCATAGTTCCTTTAATATAACGCGTAACATGCTTTAACTTTTCCCACAACTCTTTACTAGCACATGACTGATATCTACTTAGGGAACGTACCCATACTACGTGACCTATTTTTTAAGATTTTTTGACCCCTCCCTCCCCTCGGTAACCACTCGTAGTATATGCCAAGACCCCCCCCCCCCTTTCAAAATTTTACGTAGTATTGACAAGTATGATTTTTAATCATTTTGCAGACAGAAAGTGTAACAAATGAAATAATTTGACTCATATTTGTATTTATTAATACACTGTTTATTGTAAAAGACTGCATTACATGCATGCTTATAATTACTAGTGAATTAAATATTAAAATAAATACTATGAAAGAGAAAAACTTATGTAAAAACATATTGCTACCGTAACTTAATTTATGAAAACTACAATTGTTTTCTGTTTCATAACATTAATATCTATCTCACACATCTTCAATAAATACGTTTCCAGCATCAATCCACTCGGATACATTATTGATCACGGGGGCAGTAGTATCAGGAGCTTCTTCAGACTTGGTCATTTCCTCTTCATCGACAGTCTCGACATCTAACCACTCCACACTTTCTTCCATAACACACAAAACCTCGTGTGGCCTTCTGGAGAGAATCCGCAGAGGTCGTACACGTGACAGATTTTCCACTGCACCGCCACGCAAATTTTTTCGATGGCTTTTCATTGCTTTTTTTGAAACAAAATAAAGACCACAAACTGAACAGGTTCTTCCGTTGATATCGTCTTTGACAGATGGACAATAGGTATCATAGGGAATTTCTCGACCCTGTGAGAAATCCGGCCGTAATGTTAAACATTGACGTACAAGTAATGATGGAAAAATTTCCGGCCCAACTTCATCTGGGCTTGGTATACGGACAGAAGATAGTACATAAAAGCGCGAAATTTCTCTCGGCAAAATCTACTACGTGACAAAAATCTAAGCCACCCCCCCACACTCCTGTGACTGATCGTAGTATTTTTGAGACCTCCCTCCCCCCCCCCTAAACGGGTTACGTAGTATGGGTACGTTCCCTTAATACTGTTACACATAAACCTGTTCTTGTACATACCATGGCATACATGAGAGACCCTATAGCCATTCTACATTGTTGTTCAAGTTGTACACTATCAGAACATTTTCTTTTAAGAACACTGTGGTCAAAATTATTTTGCATAGGCACACTTGTTTCTTTACAATCTTGCATACTATACTTTTCCAATAATTTTCTTAGATAGTTACTCTGGTTTATTACAGTTGCTCCTTTACTTATACTTTGCTTAATACTCATCCCTAAAAAATTATTGATATAGCCAATATCTTTTATTTTAAAGTGTAGCCTACTCACTTAAATGCACACACAATCACAATTTATTCATATTATATTATTATATATTTTCAACATTTATATAAATTGACATGTGTTATTGACGTGTATTAGATATTGTATATAGTTGTGTAAATATATATTTATATTTATAATATAATATGAATAAATTGTGATTGTGTGTGCATTTAAGTGAGTAGGCTACATCTGTATAAAACTCAAAAGAATGACAAATTAAAAATTAAAATAGTATATTGTTTACGTTGCTATGTTGTGCGTTGGAAACAAGGCGCGTGCGCATATACTTGCTGTTGCGCCGCCATTCTGCGAGCCACTAGTCGGCCCACTGCCATCGTCCGCGAAGTGCATGTTGCCTGCTACTAGTTCGCTTAATAGTCTTAATCGCGAATATTAACTGTTTTGTGTTTATATGTTAACGCTTTACTCTGTCGCTGTTATCCTTCATTCTACTCCTTCTATTTCTATAGGTTATTACTTTACTATTGTGCTGTGTGGAACTATATCTTCCGTGTTGTCTTGTATGACAAATAAAACTTTATTTGTGCATCTCAGTTGGACTACAATTATTTCACCGAACACCAGCCCACACCCACTATAAAATTACCCAATATAAAAGTAATTACACATTTTTGTTTATATAAACTCTGTATATTTGTTTTGTGTTATATCTGCCGTGTGGTGCCGGCTCAGAATGCCACCACCCCATTTCCTCCCATGGGTGTCGTAAAAGTCGACTAAGGGATTAGCCGGAGGATGGGCAGCAGCGTCCTTCGAGTACATTAACAACTCAACTGCGATCGCCAACCCGCCTGCCAAGCGTGGCGATTATGGCAAAACCCCCCAATGTGCTCACAACACATCCATATCGGTGGTTGTGGTGATCTTTGGGGGAGGCCTGTGTCCAGCAGTGGACTTCATTCGGCCGAAATGATGATATTTGTTATTACATGACGCTAATAATAAATCGTCAACATACAGTAATATATATAATTTCTCTTTTCTTTTTAGATACAAGCAATACTCATAAATTGACTGGACAAAACCTGACTCTAACATTACACTGTTAAACTTCTGATTCCAACTTTTTGGTGAATTCTTTAACCCATATAATGACTTGTTTAACTTCAAAACATAACCTTCATTTATTTTCATTTTTTCACAACCTTTTGGCAAAGAAACATAAACATCACCTATTATATCTCCATAAAGAAATGCACTACATACATCTAATTGGTGTATAGGTATATAATATTGAGTTACCTATACACCAATTAGATGCCTACCTACTCTTTTGTACGTTTTTACTTTTTTACTCATGTGCTTGACAAGCAACTTTGTCCCTTGACAAGCAACTTTGTCCCTTTAAAGGTTGATGTGCTTGATGAGAAAAATACGTAAATCCTTGACATGCATGTTTGACCATCCAGGGGGGGTCCCTGGACGGTCAAACATGCATGTCAAGGATTTACGTATTTTTAAGCATGTAGGATTTGGTCTAGCATTTATTTCTAAGTAATAATGACTAGCCTCTAGTCATTCTCTCTGTTTTTCGAACTATAATGCATTACTATATAGGCTCCATGTTTTCACCCATAATTAAATACTTTTCCCGCGGGGACTATTTTCAGGGATAAAATTACTCAATACTCTATGTTGGTCTCGATAGTGTAACTTACAAAATTTCCGTTATAATCAGAAAGCCAAACAATCAGACTGTGTTCAATTTTTTATAAGTCAAAAGACCGATAGGGATTACCATTGTTTACAACTTATGTTCGAATCAAATCTGATTCACTAAAGAGCGTGGTAACATCTTAGCTTTTAAATCACTCGACAGGTTGGAAACAGAAGTGGAGGCTCTTAAAAATCGACCGCAGGTTGTCCCCGGGGATAATAATGTTGGACAGCTGGAGAAAACAGTGGTGCAACTTAAACTAGAGCTTAACGACCTAGATCAGGAACTGCTGAGCTCTGATTTGGAGATTTCGGTGAAAATGTAATACACACAGTTGGACTAGTAGCAAGTAAGCTCGGAGTAACCCTAGACGAGCGCGATATAGTGTTTGCCCAGCGGGTGGGTGCGCGAACGGAGTGAGGGTGAGACAGGTGGAGCGGGGGGCGCGAGCTCAGTGCGCCGCCGGCGCATTGTTGTGCGGCTGGTGCGCTGCCACCGCAGCCGACCTTCGCTTCGCAGGGCCTCCGCGCCGCTTTTTTCTTACTGAGCGGCTCACTAGAAGTCATCATATCAGCCACAGGACGTCCACTGCTGAACAAAGGCCTCCCCCTTAGATTTCCACAACAAGCGGTCACATGCGGCCCTCATCCAACGACTCCCAGCGACCTTCACCAGGTCGTCTGTCCAACTCGTAGGAGGTCGTCCCACGCTGCGTTTTCCGGTGCGCGATCTCCATTCTAGAACCTTTGTGCCCCAGCGGCCATCAGTTCTACGAGCAATGTGCCCTGCCCATTGCCACTTCAGTTTACTAATCCTTTTAGCTATGTCGACAGCTTTAGTTCTTCTACGGATCTCCTCATTTCTGTTTCGATCTCGTAGAGAAATACCAAACATAGCTCTCTCCATAGCTCGCTGAGTGACCTTGAGCTTTCTTATGAGGCCTATTGTGAGTGACCACGTTCTCTGTTCACGCTCTCCACTCTGTTCCATGTCATCACTGGTAACACACACTGGTTAAAGACTTGCGTCTTGAGGCATTGCGGTATTGTTGACGAAAAGATATTGCGAAGTTTCCCAAAACGCTGCCCAGCCGAGTCTGGGATGAACTAGTTCCACAAGTCATTAAAAAAACTTGGGAGAAGTTTATTTCAAATGTACAAGCACTAGCAGATATTATGGTACCTAGGCATGCTTTATGTTCATTACCAGCCTTAATCGAACTTCACTGTTTCGTCGATGCGTCGCAAGAGGCCTTTGGAACTTGTGTATATTTGCGCTCCATAGATAATGCTAATAATGTACATGTTTACCTGTTGTGTTCTAAGACACGCGTAGCGCCGCTTAAAGCATCTACAATTCCGCGTCTTGAGCTGTGCGGGGCATTGCTGGGTGCAAGGCTAGCGTCTAAAGTGAGTAATTCTCTTCGTTGTACAATACAGCGCAAGGTTTTCTGGACTGACTCGTCCGTAGTCCTGGGTTGGATTCGAACACAACCTAAAATACTTAAAGCATTCGTTTGCAACCGAGTTAACGAGATTCATGAGCTCACAACGAGAGATTCTTGGAGACTTGTGCCTACCGCATCGAATCCCGCTGATCTGGCCTCCCGAGGTGTTGAACCTGAACTTGAAGGCTTAAATTTATGGTGGCACGGCCCGCTCTTTCTTTCACAACAAGAATCGTACTGACCTCAAAAATTAGGTTCCATGGATTCTACTTTACCTGAAACAAAAACACAACAAAGTGATTATTTAACTTCAACAGTAGTTGTTGAGCAATCACATTTTATTCAATTTCATAATTATTCCAAGATAACCAAGTTGAAAAGAATCATTGCATATCTTACGGTTTGTAAATAATTGTAAAAATTCTGAGAATATATTTACAATTAAACGAAATAGAAACGGCATTCACTTACCTTATAAAACTTGCTCAGATTCAGTTTTACCGTAAAAAAATATCAATACTTACCCAAAATAAAGGTCTTAACGCAAAATCTTACCTTTTACAGTCATCACCTTTCGTAGAGGATAACGGCGTACTCAGAGTGGGTGGTCGTCTTCAGAATGCCGCTTGTGACTTTAATAAAAAGCACCCGGTCCTCTTGGATGGTAAGCACTACTTCACACGGCTCTTGATGGAACACGAGCACCTACGTCTGCTACACGCTGGCCCTCAGTTGCTCCTCAGTTCATTACGTCAACAGTTCTGGCCAGTGAGAGGAAGAACTTTAGCTCGCAGTGTCGTTCGGAAGTGCGTCGTATGTACGCAACTGCGCAGTAAAACTATAGAGCCATTGATGGGTAACTTGCCTATAGACAGAGTTACTCCTTACTTTCCGTTCCAAGTATGTGGCGTCGATTTCGCTGGACCCTTTTTAATCTCAAGTAAAAAGGGTAAAGGTAATAGAATAACGAAATGTTATCTTAATGTTATAGTCTGCTTTTCAACTAAAAGCATACATTTAGAGACCGTCAGTGATCTTAGTACTAACGCGTTTATTCTTAGTTTACGTCGTTTTATTTCGCGGAGGGGTAAGCCAGACGATTTATTGCGACAGTGGCACCAATTTTGTTGGGGCAAATAACGAGTTAGGTAGGGTACTAAGATCCAGTCTCAAATCTGTTTATGACTTCACTGATGATGAAGGAAATTAAATTTGTGTTTAACCCTCCATACTCCCCTACTTTCGATGGAATCTGGGAAGCTGGATTAAATTTTCTGCCTAATTCCACCTAAAGCGGATTATGGGTAATGCTACTCTGACGTATGAGGAGTTGAGCACTTTATTCACACAAATCGAAGCCATCCTCAACTCCCGACCACTCTCTCCTCTGTCGTCAGACCCAAATGACTGTTCTCCTCTGACTCCGAGGCACTTCCTTGTGGGGCGGCCCTTTACATCGCTGCCGTCACCCCCTATCATACTGAAAAATCCCGACAGATACCAAAGAATAGAGCAGTTGCGACAGCATTTTTGGCATAGATGGCAAAATGAGTATATGTCAGAATTACAACAACGAACTAAATGGCGCCTGAGGCAAAAGGAGCTTAAGATTGTAGATTTAGTGGTCTTAAAGGAGGACAACACACCACCACTAAAATAGAGACTTGGGCGAGTCCAACACCTGTACCCTGGGGCGGACGGCGTTCGCAGGGTGGCCGACTTCTTCACTTCAAAGGGCATCACCAGACGAGCTTTGAACAGAGTTTGCCTTCTTCCCAAGAATGAAGAGCTTGAAAGCAGGAGCTTTCAAGGGGGGGAGGATGTTGGCACCGACGGCTATGAACCGGTTACTGAGGGGCGAGGGAGCGCGCGGGAGGGGAACGAGGACCCGCGGCGCAGAACTCACGATCGCGACGGACATTAGAATGGAATCTATCACTCGTAATTAATGTACAAACTTTAACGTATTAAACACAGATATTTATTTCAGACAGACAGATATTATACCAGTATTTTTCTAAATAAACAAACAACGGGCTATTCATAATCATACTATTATGACTTTTATTATTAAATGGTCACTACCTAAAGTCTCGTTTATGGTCGCCCAGTTAAACCTTATTGCGATATCAGACGACGCTAATGACACATCTGGCGATGATTGTTGTAGCTCATGATTGCCTAATTTGATACGTGTTGGACTACTATTATCATTCAAAGTGATAAAACGATAAACGAAACGATAAAACTTTCTATAAGGGCATCATATATTTGGGAACCTCGCGAGTCTGTTTTACGTGACCAATTTGTATGATGTCCGTTAAAATCTCCAAGAATAATAGCCTTTCCATCTATAATACTGAATAAGCACTCCCAGTCTGTTCGGCTGGTGCGAACAGATGGTGCACAGTATATGGATGCTATGTATTCAATAAATTCGCAATTATAAATTTTGACTATCAATAGTTCTATACCCGTAATTATGCCATTAAAATTATACAAACTATCATTTATCGAGCTATGTACCAATATCGCTACACCACCATACGAGTCTTGTCTATCATTCCGGTAAATATTGTAGCCGTTTACCTTTAAGTGGCTGTCAGGTTCCAGCCAGGTTTCATTAAGTGCAGCAATGTGGATCTTCTCTTTATGTAATATTTGTGCTAACGCAATTAACTCTGGACGGAGACTTTGCGCATTCCACTGAATGATATTAAGCGTCACAAGAGCATTACTTTTATCCATTACCGAAACAGTCCAATATTGACTTCAAAATTGGCCAATCCGACATATTTTCTACAATTACAAAAAATTACCCATTCTATGCAGCATTTAATTATATTTTGAACAACTTGTATTGTATCTCCTTTTAAAAAAAAAACTCCCTCAACCTACAAATAAGCTTACTAAATTTGACATCCCTCTCTTCTCCTTCTTCTCCCTGTCATCAGTCCTATCCTGGTTTTTCGGCTAATCGTAATAAATAATTCGGTTAATCGTCAGCATTAATTGGCACCTGGAGCTCAAAGAAGTCTGCCTTATACCGGCTTTGCTTTTTAGAGGAATTAGACACGGGATTTGTATCATTATCTTCCGTTCAGTCTTTTGCTTAAGTATATCTGCAAATGAAGTATGGTAGCTGGGCGCAATTGGAGTATAATCTACAGATGTTATAGTAGTAGTTTCCATTTTTGGTTCACATTTTGCATACGTGTCTTCGAGTTGAGTGTACTTGGTTGGAACATACATTAGCAAAGCACGTCGGTAGGTGCAGTTAAATTCTGCCATTAACTCCCTCAGTTTCTTCTCTTTCTGGTATGCTGGACAAGATCGTATTAAAGCCATATGGTGGCCGTCACAGTTGACACACTTAAACTCAGTAGTCTCACAATTAGCGTGGTTTGCACTACATTTAGGACAAATAACTTTACCTGACGGACATATTTTTGTAGTGTGACCAAGCTTCCAGCATCGAGAGCATTGAGACACCGGAAATATGTAAGGGTCAACCCTAATACGTAAACCATCAACAGATATAAATGCCGGACGAAATGATCCTTTAAAACATAGGCGCACAGATTCACTCTGCTTCCATCCATCACCTTCTGAGTTTCGCCGCATGAGCCTGCTGACAGATATTAGCTCTCCAGGTTCCGGACACTCTATATTCTTTAAAATTTCCTCCGTCAGATCGGTATCCACGTCCTTGATAACACCATACGATAAACTAACCTCCATAGCCCTTTGAATTCTCCATCCCTTGTCAATTAGTTTCCCGCATTTTTCCAGCTTTTCTGCACTGCTTTCATTCGTTTTGTCAACTCTTATCTTATAGTGGTTAATATAACTAACCCTTTCAATATCTATTATACCCTCGTTTTTAAACAGCTTTGCTAATGCGAACTGTTTCGGCATTATGTCTTTAGATGAAATATAAATTTCGAACTTCTCGCCTTTGTACTTCTTTTCTCTTTGCACTAATGTCCATTCCTCCTCTACATCGTCTTCTCTTTCTCTTTTAATCGGCCTCTGTTCCTTACCATCCTTTCCCTCTTCGTTTGAGTTATCTAATTGATATTGTTTATCTTCCATAATCACCGTTATCATCTCCTGCTCGCTCGAGAAACTCCGGTTGCTCATCATCGTGGTGGTATCTTCAATTTTATCTTCGGCGTTAATTTTATCCATTTTTATTATAAGAGGGCCGGCGCACTTGGTGGCGCGGCGACCGCGGATCAAAACTAACGGTATTCTCAAGAGTACGATAACGTACGCAACCTAGTAAATAAATTAACTATTTTCGAACGCGACCACCTCGCTCGAGTGTCGAGACGAGACTGTGAGCGTAGTTGCATTCACTGATCTGTAAACGATCGGTGAGGTAAAGCAACATTTAGCTCAGTCAGTCAACTGCGGATAGACCATCGATCAAACGACTTTCAAACCTCAACGATATTTAGATCGTTTGTTTTTACGACAATCGGGGTACAGAGACTTGTTGACGTGTTCGCCAAGGCACGGTGCTTTTTCGCTATGAAATAGATGGTCACCCATCCAGACCGTGGTATGGAAATGAAATACTAGGAGGGGGGATACTTACAAAAACGCCATCTATTGCAAATACCTTAAAGCAAAATGAAAGCTGGGTGGCTACCTATCATTGGAATGGGTTCGAATTGAACTTTAGCTTAATTTATATTTTCTGTTGAAAATACGTGAATCTTACTTCAGCTAATATCTGCCGTATAATGCTTTTTAGTGATTAATAATTTTATAATTGCCACCTGTGGTGCCATCTATGATTTTTTATAGACTTTATATTTTGTTCGAGTTGAGACCCCATGCCATGGTAGAACATCACAGTCCTAGCAAATATACTGTAAGTGTTTTGATTTTAAGGTAAACGAAGAGAACTTGTATCAATTTCAGGTCCTGTTATAAACATTGAAGAAAGTCCGGGTCAAGCTCCAATACCAGAGGAGAGATGTGGACCATCTACAAACAATCTTATAGCCTCAAGATGGGAAAATATCATATTATATGATAGTGAGGAAATCAAAGATATCCGTAAGACATGTAAAATACCAACAAATTGCAGCTTTTCGAGGCGACAGAATTAAACCCAGAGGTCAAGGCTTCTTTGACTGATTGGGCCCATATCTGGGATCAGATGCTACCAATCAAGCGATAACAACTAAGTACAGCCCTAACATGGCTAGGTCTGTCAATGACAAATGTGGGACCTGAAGTATCAGAGGCATAAAAATGCTCAGCAATGGAACATAACTTGACATCCCTACACCAGAACAGTAACTGGCACCTCTCTTGGATAAATCCCTTACTAAAATAGCTGAATCAATACCAAGAAACTTGGTAAAAACCTGGCTGATTAACAAAGAAATAGAAAAATCTGGTTTAGAATTAAGAAAACTCAAACCTCCTACATTTAACTATCCAAGAAACTGGGCATAAGCGACTACTAGCGAACCCTCAAACGAAGAAGACCTAAGTCAGCTACCCAATAAACCATCAAAACGTACCTGTGAATCACCCCGCGAGTGTCTACCAGCATGCTCGCCAGTGACGTTAGCTTCACAGCAGGTACAACATGTCGGTGATCTAGCTAGATATCTAAATTGTTGACAGATTATAGAATAGAATATTCTTTATTGTACACCATTTTAAAAACAACTACTAGGAATAATTTAATGAACAGTAATTGTACAATGGGCGGTCTTACCGCTATTAGCGATTTCTTACAGACTATTGGAGGTCGCATATGCAAATATGCACTGGCTTGTGAGAATAATCATATTTAACACATGTCAGTAATTTGAAATGAGCTTGGTTACTGTTCTGTTTGTGTTCAACAAAAATATTATATATATAACTTGTCTGTACGAATAAATACTTGTACTCTAGCAGACCACTGCTACTCTTATTATTTTAATAGGTTATGGGCCCAGGACCCAGGAGTTTACTATGTCAGCTGAAGTAGGTATAAGTACTATTAAAAAACTAAAAAACTCGTCTGACTATGCAAATTGGAAATTTTTAGTACGAAATTACCTAGAGAAGAAAAACTGGTGGACCGTGATTTCAACTGATGAAGTAAATGCTGATGTAGACCGTCAAGCACGAACAACAATATGTTTGTTATTAGAACAAGAGTGCTTTACCCACGTTTACAATGCGAAGACTGCGGAAGAAGCCTGGAATAGCTTGAAGAAAGCGTATGAAGATAAAGGTTGGGGAAGACGTCATATTCAGCGAGAGCTTTTCAACTGTAAGTTAGAGAATTTCGATTCTATGGAAAGCTACATAACCAAAATTATGTTCCTGACACAACAATTGTCCGATATTGATGCTGAAATCCCTGATGATTGGATCATATCGATTTTGCTGGGTGGATTGACCGCTGAGTACAGTCTTCTAATCATGGCTGTAGATAATAGTGGACAAAAAATCACGTTAGAGCAAATTAAAATGAAATTGTTACTTTTTGCGGACGACCTGAAATTGTTTTTGCGGATTACCAATGAGTCGGATTGCGAACGACTACAGCGTGATATTGATCGTGTGGTAGAGTGGAGTGTTGAAAACAGGCTTCTCTTCAATGTGTCCAAGTGCAACGTGATGTCTTTCACACGGGCAGTGGTGCCACGACATAACGTATATCGAATGGAAGGGGGTGTCATACCACGGTTTACATCGGTTCGTGATCTTGGCGTATTATTCTCTCAGGAATTATCGTTTCGTGCTCATATCGTACAGTTGTGCAAGAAAGCTTTTAAAATTCTAGGATTTGTAATACGGGAATCCCGGGATTTTAATAACGTTATAGTGGTGAAGTCACTGTACAACACATTAGTTAGGAGCAGTTTGGAAACTAGTGCTATCATATGGAATCCACATGAATCTAAGTATTCTCTCATGGTTGAGAAAATGCAGAATAAATTTACCCGGTACCTATATTTAAAGCAGTATGGAGTCTACCCCTTTTATCCACTTATGTATCCAACCCTTTTTGTAATAGGAATGGTTGGTTACTATAAGTTGGAGGTTAGACGAAACTTTGCTTTAGTAAAATATATATTTCTTGTGTTCCGTGGCAAACTAAATAACCCACAAATATTAGAATCGTTGGGTATGCTCATTCCTAACACCAAGCTGCGGCAGGGGCCGAGGAGGAAGCTGTTTGAAGTACCGGTAGCCCGCACAAACATTTTAAAATTTGCACCCACTGTTCGAGCAGCACGAATACTCAACACCATCTCGCTACGGCTTGATATTTTTACTTGCTCATTGGCAGAATTCGAGAAGGTGACGATTAGTTATCTGTCTTTTGTGTAACTACATTGTTGAATTGGGTTGAAACCTGTAATGACAATTGTAATTTGTGAAATAAATAAATAAAGAAGGAAGTAGACAGAGTAAGTTGAACACAGAGTACGAAAAAGTCTTAGTTACACGTAAAGTACAGAACAATACAAGATCTAACACTAAAACTAATGATCGTAAACATAAATTCGTCTACAAGTGTTTTAAGTGCCACAAGCAAGGACACAAGGCGTCCGAATGCAAGGAGCGGATCAAAAACGCGAATATCTGCCTGAATACGAAGGGAGTGATAAACAAAGATACCCCCTCCCCGGAGCCCCAAGCGCGAGCTGCAAGCTCTGTACACTGTAATCACATATTTATATATTTTTTTACTTACGAGCTAATTAAATACGTATATATTCTAATGCCTATTGCAGATCATCCGTTTGTAATAACATCATGACCGTGGATAAACCTGTAATGGAAGAAGTGTTGCCTTATATCATTGAACAGGAAACTCCAGAACACCACTTGCTGTCGCGCCGCCATTCTGCGAACCACTAGTCGGCCCACTGCCATCGTCCGCGAAGCCCGTGTTGCCTGCTACTAGTTCGCTTACCAGTCTTAATAATCGCGAATATGAACTGTTTTGTGTTTTTATGTTAACGCTTTACTCTGTCGCTGTTATCCTTCATTCTACTCCTTCTATTTCTATAGTTTATGTTTTTACTATTGTGCTGTGTGGAACCATATCTTCTGTGTTGTCTTGTATGACAAATAAAACTTTATTTGTGCATCTCATTTGGACTACAATTATTTCACCGAACACCAGCCCACAACCACTATACCACTATAGAATCATCTATGCCAGGTTAATAGCAGACGGTATTTTATTGTGGGGATCGGCTGCTGATGTTGAATCAATTTTTATATTACAGAAAAGAGCAGTCCGATCCATTTATAATCTGGGTTCTCGTGAGTCACTTCGGGATCTATTTAAGGAGATAAACATACTTACTTTACCATCCTTATATATATACCAAAATATCATGTATATACGCAAGAACATTATTAGTTTCAATAAAAAAAGTGACGTGCACAATTTAAATACTCGCAATAAGAACAAGCTTGTCTTGCCTGGCTTTAGACTTAGTAAAACCAGCAAGTCGTTTATCGGAAACAGTGTTAGGTTCTTCAACAAAATTCCTTCTAGGATTACCGATTTGCCAGAACTACAGTTCAAATCTTTGATTAAACGTGTTTTAATGTCGAAGGCCTACTATAGCATAAATCATTACATCGATGATAAAGATGTCTGGCATACGATTCCCTTCTGCACACTGCGACCCTCTGGCGCTGTATAATTTATTTTAACATATCTTATATTGGATATGATTGCAAGTGTTTTAACTTGCAATCAAGGGTTTAATATTTAAACATTGGAATTGATTATATTATTAATGTAAAATAAATTGACATGACCCATTTAAAATTGTATTTTTTAAGTTATTTACTTAAATATTTACACCTTGACATTATATACCTTGACATTTGACTTGACTCAGTTGAAATTACATAATTTTTATGTTATTTACTTATATTCAATGGCTTCACATTGTCTTGAACAAATTCATTTAAAATTTCATTTCTATTAATGTTAGTTTCTTATATTTAATATTATGACATTGACTATTAGTTATTGTTAATATTGTTCTTGTAACATTATATTATAATATTCATACGAAACTGTAAATGTGTGAGAATCATGTAGCCATTGATGTTATTTTTAGTACTTATATTGATTGTCTTTTGCCTGGCTGTTTTGGTCCGTCATACTCACTAAAATGTCTTGCTGGCGGTGGTGTTGTGTATCGGGTCGTTCGGTTCCCTACAATATGGTTGAGCTGAGCGATGCTGATGCATGCGTCATGCTCGTGAACGAGTGCCGTTTGTTGGGACTGGTCAGCCGTTAACTGCCAGGGCAAATAATTTATTATTATGATTTCATTGTGGTATGTTCCATCTTTACACATTGTCCTACATTTTTCTCGGTATATGTATTACAATAATGTGTATCAATCAACATTGTAATCTCAATTATTTTAAAAGAGTATCCATGGAGTTTCTTGCCGGCTCTTCTCCATGAGATCAACTATTTGGAACCGTGCAACTTAGATTCTGACGTTTCATAAGTGCCAATATTTGGTTTGTTTGAAATAAAAAATTTTGACTTTGACTTTGACTTTGGAGATGCCTCAACTTACGCAAACATTTTGAAAGCCAATCCGTATCCTAATCATGTGGTACAGAAAATACAATGTCGTAACCGAAACTTGTTACGAAATATGTGTAAAAAACTACGTGCTATCATCACAAAAGATCTGAAATACAGTAAAGACCACAGGAAACAATTGACGGACCAAAAAAATATGAGCATGCGAAAGGTGGTAGTTTCATCCATAAAACACCACAAAGACAAAGAAGATAGACTTGAGGCAATGCGTAACTTACACAGTGATATCTCAAACTCTGTGATGCATGCCTTTGGACACCATACACATTGTAAAGAGTATTTTTGTGACAAAATTTGCACAATACAGAGCTCAGGCGCTGAACAAAAAGCA
The DNA here is from genome assembly GCA_947459985.1 of Diloba caeruleocephala. Lineage (NCBI taxonomy): Eukaryota > Metazoa > Arthropoda > Insecta > Lepidoptera > Noctuidae > Diloba > Diloba caeruleocephala. The sequence continues at coordinate 4,164,603 of OX381625.1, read as the reverse complement.
AATTGCGTTAGAGCAACTGTCAGCACAAAATAATATTGTTATAGAACCCTGTGGACTATTTGTGGATAACAAGTATCCTTGTCTTGGAGCTAGTCCCGATGGACTTGTTGGGACCGATGCAATAGTGGAACTCAAGTGTCAAGTAGCTCCGGGTAAAGTTGGAATGGACGAAGCCATCAAAACAAACAAAATACAAATTTACAAACACAATAAGAAAACTAATCAAACTGTAATAAATAAAAACAGCAATTGGTTTTTCCAAGTTCAAGGCCAGCTTATGATTATTGGGCGTGAAAAATGTATTTTCGGCATTTGGGAGAGTGAGAAGGAACCAATGAGGGTCATAGAAATAACCCACCGCTTCTTCTGCTTCACCCCTCAAATACCTACAATTCGTGCAGGGACAGGGCCTTAAATACGATAGAAATCCCATTAAACCTCAATTGCAATTCACACAAACTGCTAGTAAACCTTTCCAGAAAATAGATATCGATATTTTCTCAATTGAAGGAGTATCTTTTCTGACACTAGTTTATTCATTCTCTCAACTAGGTCAAGCTATTGAAATCAAAAGTAAATCGCCTCCGGAAGTAGTTCGAGCCTTAATTGAATATTTCTCATTTTATGGAGTACCTAATAAAATTAGTTCTGATTCTGGCACTGAATTTAATAATAGTCTTATGAAAGAAACCTTGATGTTTTACAAAATTGAATTACATATTGGAACACCCAATGCTAATTCAATGAGTATCGTATAGCTAAATATCAACACAAAATTACTGATGCAGCTTCAGTAATGATATATGCTATCATCATCATCATTTCGGCCGAATGAAGTCCACTGCTGGACACAGGCCTCCCCCAAAGATCACCACATCGACCGATATGGGTGTGTTATGGGCACATTGGGGGGTTTTGTCATAATCGCCACGCTTGGCAGGCGGGTTGGCGATCGCAGTTGAGTTGTTAATATATTCGAAGGACGCTGCTGCCCATCCTCCGGCTAATCCCTTAGTCGACTTTTACGACACCCACGGGAAGAGATGGGGAGGTGGTATTCTTAGCCGGCACCACTATGCACACACACTGCTATAATGGCTTATAATAACACTATTCATAGTGCAACCAATTTGACACCATTTGAAAAAAGTTTTGGTCATACAGACTCTAATAGTACTTTTGAAGTTACCTTTGAACAAGCTTACATGCAACATTTAATGAAGGAACATAAGGATAGAAGCTGAAAACAACCCGCTTAAGAGAGTGGAGTCTACCATGGAAAAGCAACATAAGATATTCAACCAGCATTTGATAAATCTAGACCAAGCTGCCGCCAAACTAAAAAATGAAGTGGAGAAGGCGCTGTCCACTGAAGATTTCATATTAAGTATCCACAATCATCGCTAATAACATCTTAGTCAGTTTGAAGAGTATACAGGATACTTTATTGGATACAATCATCATTTTAATGTCCATCTCAGAACGCCAGCTCAACTTCAAGACGAACTTAAAATTATTTCAAGTCGGCTTCCCAAGGACCTATCACTACCTATTAATAACGTCGATATATCAATTAATGCAAGTAAGAGCTCGGTGACACATAAGTATTTCATTTTTGAAATACATTTTCCTTTGATAAACAGGGAAAGCTATGATATTTACCGAATGATTCCGATTCAACATCAAGCAAAAATAACATGGTCAACGTAGTTCTAATATCAGATTATATAGCACTCAATATAAAGAAGGATACCTACTTGCCTATTTACGAACTTGACCTTCGAAAATGTATTCGTTTCGATATTAATGCAAATCGTTGTCAACTGCAAAAAAAGCCTATCTATCAAAGAGATTCTGACCGGAATTTGTGAATAAAAAATCTGCAAGGAAGTGTCTGTTCGACTGCCACTTCTACCTGCAAAACAACGCGGACGGAGCTTATCGTAATAAACACATTCATACTCGCATGTTGTGGCGATTACACTCTAAGAATTATATGTGGGGATCAAGTTACGACTGGAGTGAACATTATCGCGCTAGGAAACAACTGTGTCATCAAGGGCGAGACGTTTATTATTACCTCACATAAACAACAGACGATCGACATGAACGTTACACCCGATGTTATAAACGTAGAGATGCGCCCGACAGTAAAATTATAAATGTATCAATACCTATAAATAAGTTTGAGCATGTAAGCTACCAAACTTCTTTACAATATATCACTGACTAAATTAGTCAGTTGAAAACAGCATCAGAGCAAGTAGATGACGACGATAGAGTAACCTACCACGATATTCATCACTATGTGGCCATCCACTGCGTGGTATGCGTGGCGCGTATGCGTACGTGCGCTGGCGCCGTACTACACTCCCCGCGCTTGCACCTGTGCAGGCCAGCGTCCACTACCGCGCCAGTACAAGTGATCAGTGCGAGAGTGATGTGATAAATGTACATGTGATGTGCGATGGTAACTAACAATTCAAGTGTGCGTGTTATTAATAGGGCTACCTCGCCTATTGTCATTAAATATAGTTTTAAGACATCAACTAACAGTCTAGAGTTATAAGTAAAATTATTGTTTATTTTATCGTATAATTTATTAATGTGAATTCAATATATCAATTATCAAGATTATCATATTTAGTTTAATTTAATCATCTATCAAGTAAAAGCTGTGTGGAGTATGAACAGATCGTTTTTGTTATAAATTTATAATTCAATATGGACACCTACTCTAAACTGTTACTTGGCAACCAACTATATTCTATTGACATAATATAACAATTTGGGAAAAGACACCCGAAGTGGTTTTAATATGAGCGGCAGAGAGAAGGAAAATCATATGCTCCATGTGATGCTCTGCATGCTCCTTTGCAACAAAGAAAATATATACAAGAAACCAGAGCTCAACAAAAGGAAGAGAAAAGATGAAGGCATCCAAGGGATTAAAATTCAAAGGACCTCCACATTAGAACACCCATTTCGACTTTCGGATTCGACCAGATCAGAGGGGACGGGCTCCTTCAAGACTACATCTAGCACAGAGACAACTGAAGATGACGTGGATATGGAAGCAAAAGGTGATAGAGAGATATCCGATTACCGCTTCAATCTGCTCAACCACATGCCAATGAAAGATGCCACTGTAAAAGAGAAGAGATATGTAGTGAATGGAATATTCCTGAGGTGTCTTACCAGTTGGATGTTGTAGACTTGGAAGAGAAAAAGCTAATAAGAATTAGATACTCTTATGCAGTTGGTTCGGATGTCCATAAGTATCTGAGGGCTAAAGCTGAAATACCTAACAACTCAGACATGTTTATTGTGGAGGCTGTAAAAGCTGAAGGAAAGTGGATACACAAGAATAATTTCTTATTGAGAGACAAATGGTGCTGTCTAACCATGGGATAAATAATAACTTATATTTAGCTCCAGTTGAGATAGAAACCGTCTTTCCCAGCGATTGGTTGAGAGATGAGCTAGTAAGGAGGGAAGAAGATTTGCTAGCCACTCAAAATTACACTTACACTGAAGCTGAACTGTACAGAAAAGAAGACCCACCTAAGACAATTACTCCTGATTTCTTAGAACATTTATCCCCTGTTGTTGAAGGTGAGAATCCTAAAGAATGTATAAAATGGAAAGGAATACTCCTACCTGAAGGTTTTTGTTATAATATTCAGACTGAGGAATCTTTGGATTCCAATATTATAACAACCGTTGTTTCAACTATAAGGGCTAACTTTTCAAGAGGTTTCACAAAGTGAACATGAAGGAAGAGAGTGTGCTTGAGGAGGACATTTTAATTGACATCCTAGACATATGGGAAAATTCCGATAGAAACACATTTTCCTTTATGGAAAGAATCTCAAAACAAAAAGCCTCAAAAATATTAGCTGCCTTAGGGATCGGGAGAAAAGTACTAACTCATGCACCATACACAGACGATATGAAGCAACCAGAATACTCCGAAAACCCAACACTGAAAACTACACAGATCCCTATTGGGTACACACCTTGTCACGAATTACTCCCCATGAGTCCTACTGACCATCCTATACTTACTCTTTGTGAACCTGCAACTACTGAATTGTTGTCATCTATATTGAAAACCAACGCTGGGGTACAACTTTCAAAGCTTACTAACACATACTCTGGGTTGGGTGGTGCCTATAGTAGTGGGGAAATATTTGGTAGAGATGTTCAAAAATATTGCCATATTTCCTATCATAGCAACTCTATCAAGTGTTAACCCGTTTGAACCATACGGAGATGGAGAAGACAAGGCAAGGCTCACATCAGGCTTTATAATCAGGGCTCCATACCACGCTCGAAGACCAACAGACAGAATAATGCTGATAACTGTGGAGCTAATGCCTAAGGACGACAAATACACTTGCCTTATAGAATATATACACAACTGTCTAGTATACGAAACCTCTGAATTTGTTGTAATTTGTTGTAATTGTGAGACAGAATTCTGTGATGAAGGAGGACTCTACTTATAACGCTTTCATAACAACAGCACTGTTCACTCCAATAAACATGTTAGGATGCCTCACACTAGAGAATCCCAATGTAAAAGGGAACGAGGACATGGAAGCACTTATAAAGGAAACAATAGACCGGGGAGGAAAATGGTTCGTGGAGCGGGCAGTTGAAGGCATTTTGTTTTCAATGATAGGGAATGCACGTGATGAGGGATATTTCGCCTGCATCAGGAAAATATTTCTTGTTCTGTTGACTTGGAGAAAAGGAAAAGCCGCTAGCCGCGATCTTGCCACTTTTTGTAGGAAAGCTAATGAATGCCTGGTTGACAACCCAATATCTATGTACTTTCATAGAACACTGCTGCACATATTGGAAAAGCTGTGTGGTAACAAGACCATACAATATATAAAAAGCGTGTAGACAATGTTGTTAAAGAGTATCGTGACCCATGTGAATAATAGAAAGATATCAGACCGTAACTTCGCAACGAAATTTGAAGCAAATCATCGCGGAGATCATGAAAATTGATGATCCTCAGGAAGTTTCCAGTCAAGACGTTCCCAGTACTCGAAAAACTAGCTAAAAACCACGAACTTAGGCTGCAAAAAAGCTATTTGCAGGTATATTGTTTCTATGTGCAATCATTGTTCAATGTAGGTTATTTCTTCAACAGATATAATGTAATGAGCACTTTGAAACTATCTTGTTACAACGGGAACGCCTCTATTCGATTATTTTCCCATAGGTAATGAGAAATGCTCAAGCAACTTACCCCCGTTCTGCCTCAGAAACCGCTATATAGTCATGCATTCCCATTGAAAAAGGCTAAATACAAAGATGTTATACAGCTGGTAAATAACTATGTTCCCACCAAATAAATGTTGGACCGATAGACGACATTCCTAGCGAAGACGACGGTGATCAAGCTGAAGTTGACCTTTAAATATGTAATTTTTATTTAGTCCGTTTTTGTTTCACTTTTGATTGTTTCAATCTTTCACGTGCTGATTCGTAATTCTTGAAATAAAAACAATACTTTATTGATGTGTATATATATCAATAGTACAAAATAGGGTGGTATTTTTCTTTAATTTTGGTGCAAAACGGAGGTAGATCCAAACTTAAAAAAATCGTAGTGATTCTAAATCTTACTTATTTACATTAAAAACTTTAGTAAAATATGTTTATATTATATTAACCATATAACTAAGACATAAGTGTAACAATAAATTTTGGAACGGGGTTCCTTATCGCACGTTATCGTTCTGATTTGTTTGCGGGCTGAGGGAACAAACCTAGACCGAAAAAAGTGTAACAATGCAAAACGACATTTTTTTGCAGTGATTTTTGAGTCACTTCCCGGTCAGGTCACCTAGAAAACTAAAACTAGTTTCAATCGATTCAGCTTGCCGTCAATTTCGAGAATGTGTGAAAACATTTACTATTTTCACGTTTAAATACCCTTTTTTATTAATGTAAATAAATATAAATAATCATTTTTGCGTGATAAAGTGTGCGAGCAACTACGTGCAGCATGCAGGATAAAAACTACAATTTTGATATATTTTTATTTTTAGAATTTTTAATAAGTGTCTGTGGGAAATTTCCTTATGAAAACTAGTAAGATAATTCCTTTATTTAAATCAGGTAGCACTACTGACCCCACTAATTTTAGACCAATTTCGGTGCTACCTTTATTTTGCAAAATATACGAAAACCTTATTTTGGATCAAATGCAAAGGCATTTCAATAAGTATCAGTTACTGCTTGGGTTTACTAAGGGTCGTTCAACAACTGACGGTGTTGAACTTTTAGGACATATTTTCGATGCTCTGCCCATCTTTTGTGATTTGTCTAAGGCATTTGATTGTGTTCTTACGAAATATTGATCAGGAAATTACTTCACTATGGTCTTAAAGACTCTGCGCTGGATCTTCTTATCTCATATTTGAGTAATAGGATTCAGAAAGTTGATGTTAACGGTAAGAGGCCTTCTGGGTCTGTGGTCACAATGGGAGTTTCGCAGGGCTCAATTCTTGGCCCATTTTTGTTTATTTATATAAATGACCTACCTTATATCGTAAGGGATAATCACGAGATAGTGTTGTTTGTTAAACTCAAACGCCAACATCTGGCTACTGACGATGTAAATAGCGCTATCTCCAGAGTGGTCCACTGGTTTAATGGTAACAATTTACTCTTAAACGCGAATAAAACTAAATGCATTAAATTTACAAGAGCCGATGTTCGAGTTCGATCTTGTGGACACAGTTGTGTTTTAGGTGTCACTTTAGATTCTAAGCTGCAGTGGGGCCCACACATACTTAAACTGTCGAAAAGGCTTGGTTCTGCAGCATGGTTTTTGAATTGAATTGAACGCAGGTTATGAAAATTCGTAATTTAACAGACATAGAAACCGCCCGACTGGTATATTTTAGCTATTTTCATAGTGTAATGTCGTACGGTATTCTGTTGTGGGGAATGATGCCAACATACAAACTATTTTTGTGCTACAAAAACGAGCCATTCGGTCAAGCTATAAGTCCGAAATATTCACACAGGGGGAAATTTAAAGAGATTAGTATAATAACTTTCCCATCTCAGTACATTTGTGAAAATGTTTTGTATCATGTACATAAAAATGTTAATCTCTTTGCGAAAAACAGGGATATCCCTAGTATTAATACCAGAAACAAACATAAACTGGCTGTTCCTGCCACTAGGCTCCAGAAGATAACCAAATCATTTACATGTCAATGTGTACGTTTTTACAATAAAATCCCAAGTCATATTCAAAAATTAAGTCTTAATAAATTCAAGTCCATTATAAAGCAGAAGCTGTGTAGAAAGGGTTTCCATCAAGTTACGGAGTATATGGACGACAAAAATGCTTGGGATTGAGCTGACCTAATCATAGGCTTATATTGACATTCTTGGTTTTTGATGCAATTATCAAACACAATTGCGATTTTTTTATGTTGACATGCAATTACGTCATTATCACCTATAATGGATTTTATGAATTCATATGACATTCGATTATTCTATTATTTCATATAATGACATTCAATTATTCTATATTTGTTTAAATTCCTTGAATGACTTATTTGTTTATTTTTATACAGTCAATTTATTTTGATTTGTTACTGTACTGGCAGTGTGAGAACCATGTGGGTTATTTTTTTATTTTGTTTTATTGACGTGATAGTTTCTTGGCAGTTTAGGTACGTCATGCTCACTCAAGTGTTCTGCTGATGGTGGCGTCGTGTATTGGGTCGCTAAGTTTCCCTACAATATGGTTGAGCTCAGCGACGCCATGCTCGTGAACGAGTGCCGTCTGTTGGGACCGGTCAGCCAAATACTGACATGACAATTGAATCAAAACTTTAAAAAAAACTGTCATTAACTTAAGAAGTTTAGCCTATTCTCCTACGTAGTTTTCACATAACCTTGATTTTTACAACAATGTGCACATCGAATATTGTAACATTTAATATGATTTAAAAAGAGTAACCATGGAGTTTCTTGCCCTTTCTTCTCCATGGGAAATGTACATCTTGGAACGCGGCAATTAAAGTGCCTGCATATGGTTTACATAAATAAAATATATTTTTATCTTATCTTTTTCTAATAAATAATAAAGTTGTGATTTATTTTTTTCACTAACATTCCAGAAATTTATCTGCAATATGAACTTTGTTCCCATTTATTCACGTTTTATGATTCGTTTTAATTATTTCATACTGGCTTTTTATTTCTTATTTAATCATTACTTAATACAAACACAAAAAAGATATAGCGAAAGAAATCCGTTCCAACCGGATGTCAATAAGACACCGCTCTTTTTTTAAAGCTTTTTTCTTAATACTTGACAGTTTATAAAACTTCTACCTTTAGCTGCAAGGCCCTAAATTTTAAGAATGTATATAACAATAAAATATGAAAAATGTATTAAATGGTGTAAAAACAGTCTCTTAGTACAAGAATCCATTCGTGTCAGATACATTATACAGTAAAATCCCACAAAGAAAAACATCTAATTGACGCCAACACAATAGAACCAACAATTTTCTACCTTCTTTTTTATCGTGGTGAAACTCTTATGAACTTCCCCGCCCTAGGAAAGGCAGTGGGGTGTGACGCTCTTACCAGCTAAAACTCCTGCAGGTCCCGGCCGACTACTCTTTCAGGCGAGCCGTATCCTATGCGATCTGACCAGCCACAAAATACTCTAGAGAGGTGCGCGCGAAAACAGACGCACAACCAAACTATTTTCATATCTGCACATTTTGATGATGGCAATATCCATGACAGAAATTCAAAGTGCATTTGCAAATGGTTATATGGTCCAGTTGATATGTATTTATTACTATTAAAAAGTATTTCGAGATAGTAAAAACCATAAAATATAGAGCCCTGTTCTAACCTGAGACTTATCGTAAACGACAATTTCTCGAACTCACTTTTCGTTATTTACTCTTAAGTCGATGAACAACCGTCTTTTAGACTTACGACTGGCCTGAATGTGCTGCTGGTCATGGAGGCATGAGTAAGGCTGCGCCTTCAAAAATTATTAGACAATCTGGTTAAAGAACATAATACCATTAAAATAATTACATGTGACAGCTGTATGCCTCAAAATAGGAATTGTTTCATTAGTTGCCTGCCAAACCTGAAACTACAGAATTTACAATAAAAAATTCTCCAGTTAACCTAACCCAGGTCATTCATATATTCAAGAAGTTGACAGTGCCCAGTGCTATAAAAAAATAATTGTCTGAAGAAATGAAATATATTCACTAACTGCACTATACTCTTTCAAAAAATTAATCAACTAAAAACTCTATGAGTAATACAAATGCTTAGACTTTAAAAAGTTCCAAAAGTTGGAGAATTCTGGATGGAACATCATTTAAAAATAAGCTACGAAACTTTCTAGCAGACAAGTCTATTATGATGTCAGCGAGTTTTTAACGGAAACAAACATCTGTTAACCTTATTATGTAGACGATTATTACTATGGTACTTTTATGTAATTTGAATATAATTGAATGTTACATAGTTTTCATAGTTATAAGTTTTAATAGTTGTAATTTTGTTGTTGATATAGCCATAAACCTATTATAAAACGATTTTTATGTTTTAGTAAGTAAGTACTTTTGCGTGCCAAATGGTGAAATATGGATGTGCTTAATTATCATTTATGTCGTCTTATTGTACCTATATTTGCGAAATAAATATCTTATCTTAAGGACTAGGCACCTGTTGCTAAAACAATGAATACCTAAATAGTTATTTTTCTTAATGTTTGCAGCTTAAAAGTTACTCAAGTTTTGAAACAGATCTCTTATAAAACCTATTTCTTTTTTAATTGGATCCTGATATAGTGCCAAAGATTGATAGATAAGAAAGATATACAAATACTATTATATTACTATATCGAAATTAAAATAATGACATGAAGACATAATGTTCATGCCAGGATCATTATTTTTACAAAGAACATTAAAATAATTAAATATATGTACCGGCTAGGGCGCACGGAGACGGGGTCCGTCAAACAGTGACGGGCCGATACCTACCGGAGTCGAGTACGGTCTAATGCTAAAAGGCGAATACCTCACTCTGAGCTAGAGATAAGTGGAAGGACACCATGGGGTTTAAGTCGGTAAGAGTCCGGCAGCCCTCCCCCTTCCCAAGGCGGACGAAGTCCATGAGGAATACCGACGGAAAAAAAGTAATTTATGATCTTAGTGGCTATATTCAATACTAAACGTACTACTGTTCTGTTTAAAGACACTAACATTAGATATTTATGTATTTTTTATTTCGACTAACTAGTTGACCTCTGTTGTTTTATTTTAAGATTCGGTGTTACAAAACTGTTTATTAATACCTACTTGAGTAGCTTGGTTCACTCAGCGCTTGTAAATACCCAAGAAGATTTTTCCAAAGTCCTTTCTCTTCATTGATCCCTGTAAGTATTTTGAATCGAGATTCGCTGTATAGGATGGGATAATTTAGAAAAGGGATATTTTGGGAAAGGACATTCTGAACTCGTAGGAACCCAGGGACATTTTGGGAAACAATAATTTTGACCACAAACGAATTTAGAAATTAAACCTCAATAAATTCTATCTCTCCTTGTGCAACCATTTTTTGTCCACGACTGATGATTGTTTTAAACATAATACTAGTGAATAGGTGTTATTTCAAGGTATAATTAACGAAAGAACCAAAACAACACAGCAAATAATACGACAAACAATATTTCAAGGAAATAATAATCAACCTCCTAAGGAACGCAGAAAAAATCATTTGATTTAAATAAGAGTTAGAAAAAGAAATATTGGAACTCAATACGACGTAAATTGACATACTGAACCATCCAAAACAACCAAATGATAACAAATATTACAATAGAAAAAAAAACAGATCTTTTAAAACATTCGTGTGAAACTCGTAAGTGTATTGAAATTGTAAGCATAATAGTGAATAATAAATAGTAAATAATAGGCAAACGCTGTAAAATTCGCTTCAGATCGGAATTTTATTATGAACATAATTTTTTAATATATTAAATTGCGTATACGCAGTCATTTAGTACAAGAATCCATTCGTGTCAGATATGTTATAGAAAAATCCCATAAAGAAAATCGTCTAATTGAGACCAACGCTGTAGAACCAACAATTTTCCTCCTCCTTTTTTATCGTCGGGTAACTCTCATGGACTTCCCCCGCCTTAGAAAAGGCGGAGGGGCTTGACCTTCATACCGGCTAAAACCACGTCAGTGTTCCTTCGACCTAAATTACGTCAATACAAAATAGAGGCGCGTGCGAAACACGGCTCACTACCAAACACATTTCATACCTGCACATTTTAAAGATGGCAATACCCATGACTGCTTCTACTGCTGCTGCTTTGTGGTGCCGGCTACGAATAACACCAACCCATTTCATCCCGCGCGTGTCGTAAAAGGCGACTATGGGATTAGCCGGAGGATGGGCAGCAGCATACTTCGAACACATTAACAACTCGTCTGCCGAGCGTGGCGATTATCACAAAACCCCCCAATGAGCACACAACACACCGATGTCGGTCGTTGTAGTGATCTTTGAGGGAGGCATGTGTCCAGCAGTGGACTTTATTCGGCCGAAATAATGATGATGATGAATACCCATGACAGCTTTTCAGAGTGCTTTGGCAAAATCTTATAAGGTCTATTTGATAACAACTTTTTATATATTTTCACACCATAAAATATCGAGTCCCGTTCTGACCTAAGACACATCGTAAAGGACAATTTCTAGAACTCACCTTCTTTAAATTGTGGATGCGATGAATACTCGTCTTTGACGCGGCAAGGGCAGGGTTCGATAGCCAATCTATAGGAATTAAAATAAATTGTTCTACAAAATACAAGGTAATGGTTGTCATGAAAGATTTAATTTAATAAAAATAATGAGATATTGTTACAACAAACAGGCATATTAACATCACTGGACTCTCAAATATTATAGAAATTATGTAAACAATATAGCATATTTTTGTCATACAAAATTTAACTCTACAAAATACTTTAAAATGGCAGTGATCACAACTTAATAACTACGTATGGCCAATGATATTATACATTAAAAGACGTAGATATGTTACATGCGCGCCAAAAGTAAAAGAATAGAATATAATCATTTATTCAGTAAATAGGTCCTAACAAACATTTTTACACGTCATATTGAAACAACGGAGGGCATTTCGCTACATGACAACCTCTGAGAAGAAGTACTGAAAGAAACACAGCGTTAGGTCTTTATTGTCACTTTTTCTAATGTCTTTTACAAATCTGTTCGTTACAAAGTATTTAAATTAGTTATCTACACAAAGATAAAAGATAAATATGGCAGCTATACAATGCAAATATCACTTCAGATATATTTGGTTTCCAGGGAAACCACATGTGCAGAAAAGGACTAACGCCATATGTCCCTATCGTCAACATAGTCTTTAATCCTATAATATGCCTTTTTTATAAAAATTGATTTGACGTGCAATTTAAACTTCCCTACTGTCAGATCAGTAATTTCTTTAGGTATCTTATTATAAAACCTAACGCAGTTACCTAAGAACGATTTGTTGGTTTTGGACAATTTAAATTTAGGTACTACTATTTTATGTCGATTTCTGGTATTTATACAATTAATGTCGCTTTTTACTTTAAACATTAGCAAGTTTTTACGAACAAACATAACATTTTCAAAAATGTAAAGAGAAGGCATTGTTAGTACATTAATATCTTTAAAGAGGTCTCTAAGTAAGTAAGTCAGTAAGAACCAAAACTCCCCCAATTGTAGCACCTGGTAAGCAGTTTGCACTGCTTACCAGGAAGCAGTTCGCCCAAAACAGAACAACACACACTCACAATTTGTATTGTTTTATTAATTAAGTAATAACAATGCCATCGTGCGTATATAGAAAATGCACAAACTATCAAGCAAACATGAATAAAGAACTATGGATCTCATACTACATGTGAGTAATAAAATAAATTACTTTAATAATTAAAATCTATTCAAATTATTTATAGAATCATATGCTCGAAGAAAACAGAGGCCAAGCAAAGAAAAGAGACAACACATATATTCTACCACAGATGCTACAAAGACATCGAGAATACGTGTTGTCATTTTAGATAGCTATCCCTTTTACTCTCATAGTTTTTATCTTCTTTCTTACAGCATAGGTAAGTGTGTAGTTTTATAGGTTTATACACACAGCGAGACTGAATTTTGCACGGCATTTAATATGGACGTAACATATCTATGGTATAATATCATTGAGTACAGCCAATTATATTATCATATCAGTAGCATTATACAGAGTGAAATTACTATCAATGAATAAATTAGAAGATTTTTATTAATTAAGATTTTGTCATAGTAAAATATTATTCATAATAAAATATTTATAACCAGCTTCACCCTGCCACGCCTTGCTGTGGCTAAATGGACATAATTAAGATTTACGATTTTGAACAAACGAACATATTATTTTTTATATATATAGATAGATTATGAATCTCCTGATTTAATAAAAACATGCGCGTATATCTATATATACGGCGATGTGTAAAAATCTCAAAATGATCGGTAAAGTACTTTAGGAGATTTGGGATTTTGAACAAACTAATATTACATTTTATATATATAGATTCCAGAAATTATAAATTCTGATTATCACATCTTTACATTCACAAACATAATCATTTTTTTCCGGACAGAATAAAACAAATAGCATATACAAGACAAAGGTGAATAGAAGTTTTTAGTCATTACTAAAAACTCCCATTCACTTTTGTCACACATCATTTATTGTGACAGTAGATTTTAGTTAACTACAAGAGTAGGTCCTGAATTGTCTAACTAATAAACATTATTTAATCCAAACATTATTTAGGACATTACATTACATATTTTATTGTCCAAACCATGCGAATCGAAATCCAAGACAGTGTTGTTACGAAATAAAAAAATACTAAGCATATTTAAATTATTTATTTTGCCGAATTTTTTTTTTTTAATCATTGGAAAAGCAATGAGATAAGCACTATAAGATTGGTAAAATATTGTCATTAACAACCATTGTAAGAAAATATATTTAAGTTATTGAAACTGTACTTGAAATGCCTATTTGTAGTTATTACGTCGCATAGAATTTATGTATTAAAACAATTAAGAAACACACACATTGCCGGAAACCTATGGGAGAGGCCTTTGGCCAGCAGCGGCCGTCCTTTGGCTGATATGATGATGATGATGATGATATTGCTATCCTTCTTTATACGAATATTAATTCACACAAATTTTGAATTGATACCTACGGTCACTGAACACTGAACGGCACAGTGAAATAAATATTTACTAAATATCATGAAATTATCACAAAACACAACGCTTATTAAAATTAAGATACACATAGTCATTTCAATATTAATTGAAGATAAAAGTTTTAATTATGTAAGACTTTATATACATTTAAATTTCTAGAATAGCTAACACTTAAAATTCGAAGCAAGTTCTGAATTTCACCCTGTATAGTGAAATACTAATATCAAGTCTCATAACTACATATTTAAATTCGGCTAGAGTACAGTACACTGACGCTGTATATACTATGCAGTGAGAGCTGAGAATATGTTGAAAATCCTGGTGTTTAAAAAAAAGTGACATAAGTTTTCTCATATTATTAAGTTGTTGTGGCATAACGTTAATTATTCATAATAATCCGTTCGGATTTTTACTTTGCATTTGTCAGGTTTCGCGAAGAGCTAAGAAAAGGCCTTTGCTACAAGCGTAATAAAGTTTAAATTTTTTAAAATAATAAAAGTTTTGGACTTGAATAATATTCAGGACGGCAAAAAATGTGATAAAACAATTATTATTTGTCGCCATTATATAGTATCACCGGTCATTACACAGACTATACACAGTTCCTAGTGCTAACAGCATTATTCAGCTAAAAACTATGATTACAATTCGACACAATTTAATCAATAACATAGCTTACTGACCGACTTCAAAAAAGGAAGGCTCTCTATACGTTTGTATGCGCGCGATTTTTTCAGATACTACGCAACGAAATTAGTTTATTCTTTCACTGGGATAATATATATACCTATAGGAAGGTTTTAGTGTAAAAAATATTAATGTACCATTCTTATGTACAGACTTATAGATACAATAATTGTGTTTAATTGAAGTAGGATTTATTTACCTTAAAATGATTCATTTTATTTGTGATGATTACTAACACTTACCAAAAAACGAGACCAAAATAATACGACTTTCGTTTCGTAAGTTTACATTACCCCATTACAACTATTTTGTACAGTAATTATTTTAATAATTAGCTTAAATAGATACAAATAATAGGATTTCACACATGTCACTAGATAGAATGGAATAATGGTCTAGAAAAATTAAACACAATATACATAACAACTGCATTTTTATGATTTATACAAATATATATAACAACTGCATTTTTACGATTTATAGAAATTGCTTGAAGTGGCAAACATTTCTTCAGTATCTATTCTAAACATTCTAACACGATTCGCAAGCAGACACGAACGACGATGCTGCCAGATTGAAAAAATAAATTATAATACGATCAAATGATAAAAAATTGGTGCCCGCTACGAATAGCACCAACCCATCTCATCCCGTAAGTTTCGTAAAAGACGACTATGGGATTCGCTGGAGGATGGGCAGCAGCGTCCTTCGAGTACATTAAAAAGTCAACTGCAATCGCCAGCCCGCCTGCCAAGCGTAGCGATGATGGCGAAATCTCCAATGAGCACACAACGCGCCCAGACCGGTCGTGGTAGCGATCTTCGACATCTATGGCGGAGCGTAGGGCAGGCCTATGTCCAGTACAGTAGACTTTCCACTGCTGAACAAAGGCCTTCCCCATTGATTTCCACAACTGTGTCATCATATTGGAGGGAATTTGCCAGTACTCACCACGTTTGGCAGGCGGGATGGTGAGCGCAGAATGGCTACTGTTCCACAGAAGGGACTCTGCTGGCCATCCCTCTCTCTCGCCTTTTACGACATCACGGGAGGAGATGGGAGTGATGCTTTATTCTTAATTCGGAGACCACACGGACTACAGTAATATCGTATATGCAGGTTACTGCGAACACTTCACTTGTGCGATTCAGGATTATTGACGTCATTGTATAGTCATATTTAATGTCCCTGTAGATGTCGCTTTAAATGTTTATAGTCACATGATGGGGATCTAGGTGTCGCCACAAGCACCAATTTAAAATAAGAAATAGCTTAAAAATGTCAGTACTTCACATGTGTGCACTTTGCAAATGCCCTACTGGCAACACCGTAGTGCGCATTCAAAAACGTCATCAAAATCATATCGTCTACATAATCCTACGTACAACTACAGTCAGTCTTAATTCAGTGATCTTCGATCTGCAGATACGCCTCTTTTTGGTCACGAAAAAATTTTGACAGCCGTTGTTTTTGTATATCGTTGTAGCTTTTGTTCGTCGATCTTACCTCGTCCAAAAGTTTGTGCACAGCTTTATTATTAGGCGCCACTTTATCCGCTTGTTTCAAGTCTACGAGGGCGTCGTCATAGTTTTTCAAGGCAAAATAAGCTTGCCCGCGCCGATATAGAGCTTTCTCATTTTTTGGATCTAGTTGTAGTGCCTAAAAAGGAGTAGATCTCGTTAGTAGTGTAGGGTAAGTGAATGGAAAACTATTGATGTTAATACTATGTACTGATGACATACTTTGAAACTTATAACTTACTAGCTGGGACACGCGGTTACACCCGCGTTTTATTTAAAAGAAATTTAGAGTACTTCGACATAGACACTTGACATAGAATACATATATTGGATTTCAAGGGCTTTTTTTGGCCGGAACACTAAAAGTTATTCCTTATCATTTCGGCCGAATGAAGTCCACTGCTGGACACCGGCCTCCCCCAAAGATCACCACAACGACCGATATGGTTGTGTTGTGGGCTCATTGGGGGGTTTTGCCATAATCGCCACGCTTGGCAGACGGGTTGGCGATCGCAGTTGATTTGTTAATGTACTCGAAGGACGCTGCTGCCCATCCTCCGGCTAATCCCTTAGTCGACTTTTACGACACCCACGGGAGGAGATGGGGTGGTGGCATTCTGAGCCGGCACCACACGGCATTCCTTATAACATCAGCTATCTATCTGCCAGTGAAAGTCCCGTGAAAATCGGTCCAGCCGTTTCGGAGATTACCCGGAACAGACAGACAGACAAAAATTTTCAAAATTGTTTTTTTTTTAAAACGTTGCCCTGCACTAGCTTTTCTCCTGTGTCGTGGGTGCGTTTACAGACATAAATTCCACACACAATAACATCCAGACCCGGAACAACTTCCTGCAGATCATACAAATATTTGTTCAGTGCGGGAATCGAACCCACGACCCAGAGCGCAGCAGCCGATTGTATCAGCCACTGCACCAACTACTTTAGTAAAAAGCTGTTATTTTGACATTACAAACAGACACTTCAATTTGCCGTGTGGTGCCGGCTCAGAATGCCACCACCCCATCTCCTCCCATGGGTGTCGTAAAAGTCGACTAAGGGATTAGTCGGAGGATGGGCAGCAGCATCCATCGAGTACATTAACAACTCAACTGCGATCGCCAACCCGTCTGCCAAGCGTGGCGATTATGGCAAAACCCCCCAATGAGCCCACAACACACCCATATCGGTCGTTGTGGTGATCTTTGGGGGAGGCCTGTGTCCAGCAGTGGACTTCATTCGGCCGAAATGATGATGACTTCAATTTGTGTCGTACACCGACTAAATGTATTAAACACAAATGTCGGCTAATAAATAATATACTATAAACAGCGACCCAGATCGTCGACTTGAGTCTGAGGCGTAAACTACTTTCGGTGGCAATTGGCCAAATTTGTTTCAGAGTTGTTCAAGCCGCCCAAAAGCCTCCAACTTGACTAAACGACTGCCGTCTGATGACAACAACCGGGACCGAGGATTTTACGTGCCCATACAATACTGATTGGTGAACGATCGGCGAGATTAAATGAATTACTCACCGCTGTAGAGAATTGAACGGCTGACCGATAATCTTCTAACTTCGTGTAACATGCCGCCAAATTAAGGTGACATTGTAATAAATAAGTTGATCTTATTTCTTGTACTGCAGACGAAAAAATACTTGTTAATTGTGTAGTGTAGTAAATTATACGTGTGGTGTCCAGATTAAGAATATAGCACCGCTCCATCTCGACCTCTCGTGGATGTCGTTAAAGGCGATTAAGGGACTCCAAACCAGAGTAATGGGCAGCAGCATCCCTTCTATGGAACAGTAGCTATAGTGCTCTCACCAATCCGTCTGCCAAGCATGGTGAGCACTGGCAAATTCCCCTCAAAATGACGATACGTAGAGGAAATCTTTGGGGAAGGCCTTTGTTCAGCAGTGAACTATCAGCTGATATGATGAACATATAAACAAGTTTGCCTAGGTAGTTTACTCAAGCTAAGGATGAAAGGTAGTTTGCAGTTTGAAAGTAAGGTAGTGTGCGCAGTCACCCGTCGTATCGGGTTTAAAATATCGCGTGGTGTCCGGATTAAGAATAAAGAACCACTGCAACACACAATTGGATGTCGGTAAAAGGCTACTAAATGACTCAAGACCGGGGAGCGACCTTTTTACAGTCAGCTTCCCTTCGCTAGAGGGGATGACCGCTTTACAGTCATCCCCTCCGTGATGTGCCTAAAGGCGTGGCACTAATGGGCGGCTCTAGTGTGATCTTACGAGAACCTGGAGCCACCCTTCGGTGCCGAAGATGACCACTCCAGTGGTTTTAGCCGGTAGGAGTCTGGCATACCTCTTCGACCTTCCCCGGGGCGAAGGAAGTTCATGTAGAATTTCCGCTGGAAGTCAATAAAAGGGACTCTAGATCGGAGAGATGGGTAGCATCGCTCCTTCTATGGAATAGCAACCATACTGCGCTAACCAAAAATGGCACATTTACTGACAAATTGCCCCCAAAATGACAACACACGGCATGTAACTGATCGTTTATGGTGAAGGCCTTTGATCAGCAGTGAACGTGTTTTGGCTGATATAATGAACCTCGGAGAAAAAATGCCGAAATGAACTCTAAACACTTCTGTTTAAAGTCCATACATATTTACGATACACTGTGATTTGAGAAAAATTTAGGCAACGTCAACTCCTTTCACTGGCTAGACGAAAACAAAATTATATTTGGGCCTCAGTAATCTTAGATTCCATAAAACTAGGTCAATATCCCACTTCGTTAGGCTTTAACTGTCTCTTGTAATGAGTTATTTGATTATCATTTAATTTGGATAACCAGATCATATGATTGTAGCTAAGTTTGGGCATAAAATGGTTTGTCCCAATTACTGTAGAAGAAACAAATTGATTAGGTTAACTAGCTCTCTTTGTTAACTTTGTCTAGACCCAGATGTATGTCATAGTAGTTCAACTATACAACAAAATAACCCAAAACCTGAGACTAGTTTGTTCAGAATCGAGAGTAGAACCAATTACACTAATTTATAATTTGATTTATATTTACTAATAGAAAATACCTACACCACACGGGATTACATTTGCGCAATTAATCTACACGTACTTTAAAACTTAGTAGGTACCTAGTCACATTTCTTTGCCAAAACCCTCAAAACTTAGCGGAATGCTATTAATCGATCAGAATCATTATGAGATTGGCCACCAAAAACTACAAATATTTAATACAATAATTTTCAAAAGTAAACATATTTTTTTCTAGTTCAACTTGTTAGATTAAAAAACAGTTGAGGTGTCTGACGTTTTGGGTTATTTTAATTGCACATTTTATACGTACTCGTATTTTAGTCAAAACTAAAACAATATATAGCTATCCGACTCTACCATAGTTTTCCGAACTGAACAGTTCGGGATACGTATTCCTGGACCTGCGGTCATGACGAAATGAGAAGGTTTCTAATATTTATATACTAGGAATGTGCAACCCATAGAACTAGACATAACGAATAAAAACATATGTAATGTTAAAAGGAAATATTACTGTCCATATCTGTTGTTACAGCCATTTGTCGTTGTTATACATGCCGGAGGCGGTTTCAGGCTTTTAGGGGACTGTGCGGCTGGCCACCCCGTACAGGGGGACTGGGTTCGACAGAGCGAGTGAGCTGAGAGTCGCCAGAGGCGCGGTAAATGCGTCAGCGAATCCCGAGCTCAGTAGGTCGAGGGAACATCGTGGTGGTTTTAGCCTCAAAATCCGACACACCCGTCCACCCTGGGGAAGGGTCCAATGAGGGTTTCTCCATGTCGGTCTGGGATAGAATCCAATGAGAATTTCCCCATGTCAAAAATAAGTTAGTCATATCAGTCCGTACATGTCCACTAATGTAGCTTAGGCTGTAGACCGCAACAATAAATGAACAAAGAGTCATCAGGCACAATTCTATAACCACCATGCTTGGCAGCCGGGATGCTGATCGCAGTATAATATTCTAAGCATATAAGAGGACGCAGCCGACGGAGAAAAGGAGGACTCAGTCAACGACGAAGAGATCGTAGCTTACGGAGAGAATGCAACTTACGTACGTGGAGGACGCAGCTTACGGACGCAGCTTACGGTGCGGCCGCAGCTTACGGGGAGTATGCAGCCGGCGAGGAGGACGCAGGTTACGGGGAGAACGCATGTTACGGGCTTACGGGGAGAACACAGCGTACAGGTAGAACGCAGGTCATAGGAAACTGAGTCCTGCTTCTCATAGGGTGAGAATCAGAAACGAGTCTAGGCATGAACTTACGCTTCCATCTGTCAATTTGGGGCGTAAGTAGTGCATTTTGACAGATGGAAGTGTAAGTTCACGTTTAGACTCGTTTCTGAATCTCACCCATAGCCCCTTATCCGCCTTTTACGACACCCACAGAGAACCATACAGTCCCAAAGGAATAAAAAGAGCTATTATAAGTACTCACATTGCTCCTTCGCATCGTCGTCCTTGACTTCGTCTATCCTATAAACAGCGTGATCCAGATATCTGAGGCACTTGCGGTACTTCCTAACAGCTGCCTTGTAACGACCGTCACCGAAGTAGTAATTACCTGTACTCTTCACATCTCTTATTAATGATAGTAGCTGTTCTACCTGTAATATAATACGCTTTTTAAGCATCAAGCATCTGGCTGGACTGGACTGGAATCGCCGACATAGCTTGTAGCGGACGAACAAGCCGATGTGGCTGTAGGCTGGTCATATGATAAAGATGAGATAAAAATATTTTCTATTCATTTAAACAATTTACAGGCACTTATGAATATTTATTTATTTATTTAAACTTTTATGTACATTGAGTACACATAAGGCGGACTTAATGCCATGAGGCATTCTCTACCAGTCAACCTTTGGGTTAAACAAAGCACTTCGAAAGAATATTCGAGGCTTTAGCTGCCGCGTTCCAAGATGTTGATTTCCTACGGTCAAGAATGGGTAAGAAACTCTATGGTTTTTTTTTTAAGGGCACGTTCTCAAAATTCAGGTTATGTGAAGACAATGTTACTACAATGAACAGTAAAGTCTTAAAAAGTGTCAGTATCAAAACTTAATAAACCAGTTGAATATTTAAAATAAAATACTAGTGCATTAAATAAAGTTATATAATTAATAATATTAATGTCGAAACAGAAATTCAATAATATTAATTAAAAAATTAATTTAACAGATTACATCACGTGTTTATAGACTTTTCTGTTTCCTGGCGCTTCGAATACTTTGCACAACGCATTTGGCATCTTTGAGAGGAGAGGTGCAATTCCTTAAGCTCAAATATCCATACATCCTTAAATACCGAATCGAAATAAATGTGTAAAATCAATTTGGTATTCTCTAAAACAGGATTGAAGCTATAAAAGAACACGTTGCAGAAGGTGAGCCATGAGGACCTGTCTTAGCGAATACCAAATTCGGTTATCACCGTTATTTAATTATGTATTCAAGGATGTATGGATGTTTGTGCTTAGAGAATTGCACCCCAGCCGATTTGTTTAAGGGAGGTCAAACTTCTATATCCGAAGTTTAAAAAAATATTAGTATGCAATATATAGGAAACAGACAAAAGAAAAGTTCTTTAGAACGATATGATATAATTTTTAAAAGAAAATAATTATTTACTTTTTTAAGAGAAGCCATAAAATTTAAAACTGATGTAATGTAGTTTTCATTGACGAGAAATGGCTGAACGCCAATCATACGCTTTCTCGTTCTTGGACAGATGAAACACCAGCGTGGACGTCAAAAGTACCAATGGGTAAAGGAGCCCGATTGATAATATGCCACGCCGGTTCTGCAAAATACGGTTTTGTTGAAAATGGATTCCTAACATTTGAATCAATACTGACTACCACGAAGAACGAACGAAGAAATGAATGCCGCTACATTCAAAGAGTGGCTCCAGAATGTGCTGTTGCCCGCCCTACCAGAGCCTTCTGTAATATTCATGGATAATGCCCCTTATAATTCAGTGTAAATACATGTTTGGCGACAAAGTAAAGGGATTGACGCAAATATGCAGATGATCAAATAAGTAAAATAAAACAAGCACGATGAAAATAACATATGAGATATGAAAAAGATGAGCTGGCTGTGGAATACGGTCATCGTGTTCTCAGAATTCCTCTATATCATTGCCAGTATAATACGGTTCGAGCTAATCTGGGCTCAAGTCAAAGGTTACGCAGCTCAGAAATCTTATTTTCGAAAACTTCGACTGTGGTAAAAGGACTGAGGTCTGCGACGAAATAGGTAATATTGTTTTATTTTATATTCAGTATTTCCGTATAAAACTAATGCATTGCATTACTGCCGTGTGGGGTCGGTTCAGAATACCACCACCCCATCTCCTCCCGTGGGTGTCGTAAAAGTTGACTAAGGGATTAGCCGAAGGATGGGCAGCAGCGTCCTTCGAGTATATTAACAACTCAACTGAGATCGCCAACCCGTCTGCCAAGCGTGGCGATTATGGCAAAACCCTGGCCTGTGTCCAGCAGTGGACTTCATTCGGCCGAAATTATGACTAATGCATTATTATTTTCATATGTTAGTTAGATTCCGAAATTAGAAGCCAGACACAAGTGCTTTCGCTGATGTTATTCTTGTTTTGGGTCGGTTAAAAAACGTAACTAGTGTTACTTATTGCCCATCACTAGTCGTGACCAACTGACAGACGTCAAGAACGCATTCTCTCAGGGGCCGCGCACTGTAATTCTATAAACTAAACGAAACAGGTTTCGACAGGTTCTTGTCGGATGCGTTTTGTTTTGATACTGTAAACCATTAGTTCAGAACATAGGGGTTTATGCTAGTAAAACCAAATACATGTCAATACAATCCAGAATATAATTATCTCCAAACTATGATCACATTCGGTAGGTACATTTTAATAATACATCAACCAGTACTTACATGTTCAAGTATAATATCACAGTCAAATACAAGCCTCTTCTTAAAGTTACTTATGTTATACAGTGCCGTAGGTATTTGGTGTTTACACCTTGACGTCTCCAACAAGAATGCCGGCTGTTTGCAGTGTCCCTTTTAGAATGAAGTGTGAATGAAGTGTGAATGAACTGAATGAATGATTAAGAATAATTAGGGTTGCCTTATACAAGCTAACAGTTCGGCCATCCTGTTTGAGGCGTGTCCTCGCGCCTATAGAACATTATCAATGGTTTTATATTATAATCGACTTTACATATTTTTTTCTAATTAAATTATTACTAAAATTATCTTATGTAGTACAGATGTGAGTCATGATCACTAAATATAATAATTTTATACAAATCAAGGACATTGTAATCTGACATTGTAATCTAACATCGAGTTACACCGGTAAATACAACATAAACAATGTCTCAGTTGAGTTGTCTTTGCCTCGATAGAACATTTAATATTTTAACATTATAATTAACATCGCATTTTTTTTTTACTGTATTATTACTGTTGGCTTATTTAACTAGAATTATATATAATGTAAATATAGTTCTTGGTAATTGAAGATAACAATTTCATATAATGCAAATCAATAGTAATCAAATATTAAAAAAATAACAGTAAATACAATAGTTATTAATAACCTCTCAGATGTTAATCGCATACACAACAATATCAACTACAATCAATCACCCTTAATCCTTAATATCTATTTCATTTTATTTACCGCAACCATTATGACTAATTATTTATTACTACAGATTCTATAAAACGATGGCCAAGGTTGCCTTTAAATTATATCCGTTGCGCACTTAATACAGGTGAATGTAATAATTTCGTACAACTTAGAAATTAAATACAACAAATATAAAGTCAACAATGTTTTATCAATTTCATGAGACAATATTAATTATAATCGGTATTATTTAGTTCATCATTTTCGCTATTACTATTACGATTACTTTCTTCACTACTCTCTAAGTCTCTACAGAACGATAGCCAAGGTTGCATTTTGTCGACTGCAATCACAGCTTCGTATCGGCGACCATTTTTGCGCGTCATGGGGGTGTCCTCAATCAAATACCTTTCATTGGGAAGCACTTTTATTACTCGATACGGTCCTTGAAATTTAACCACGAGTTTTTGGGATTTGCCATCGTGGGGCATATGCCTTTCAACGCGAACCAAATCTCCTACCTTATACTTCTTCCCCAATTTCCTATGCCTATTAAACCTCTTCGCGTCCTTTAACTGTTGCTCTTTAATATTTTCGGTCGCCTTGTCTCTTACGCTGTTCAATTCATCCGAATTTATTACGTTAGTAGTGTCGGACATAATAGGGTTCAAGATCCCTTCTGTTTTACTAGTTAATTTAAATCCAAATAATAACTCCGATGGACTTTTTCGGGTTGTTTTGTGAATTGTAGTATTAATACCAACTTGTATGTCGTAGATATGATCATCCCAAGATTTGTCATCTTTGTTATGGGTGCAAGTCGACAGAGCATCTAAAATAGTCCTGTTGAAACGTTCGACTTGCCCGTTTGCTCTGGGTGTCGCAACAGCATTAATAATGTGCTTAATTCCATATAACAAAATAAATTCCTTAAAAGTTCTACTGGTAAAACTTGTTCCTTTATCAGTTATAAGGCGGGTAGGCACCCCAAAGTAACTAATATGCTCCTTAAGTACTCTTACACTAGTGATGGACTTAGTATTTTTCACGGCTGTTATATTGACGTATTTAGTAAAACTATCAACCAAGACTAGTAAATAACAATTACCCCTTTTGCTCTTAACAAAAGGGCCTAAGTGGTCCGCATGTACCGTGTGGAAGGGGATGCTCACTTTTTCAATGGGATGCAACTCCCCCTCTCGTTTACCACCAGGAATCTTATGGTGAGCGCATTCTAAGCAGGATTGCACGTATTTTTTGACGAACCGACGCATTTTGGGAAACCAGTAATGCTGCTGGATGCGTTGTAAAGTTTTATCAAATCCGTAATGCCCGATATCGTCGTGATTTCTTTTTAATATTTGCCAGCGGACCCCTTTTGGAACAAGCCATCTTATTTCATCCCCAACTATGCGGTAAACGCGACCGTTCTTTAGTTTATAGTTCTTGTGTATATCCATAATCATTTCTGAATTACTATCGTTAAGGATGTCCCTAATCTTCTGTACTTCCTCATCCGCGCATTGCACGGTGGTGATCCAGTCTTGATCGGAGTTCTCTATAGTTAGTATATCTGAGATAAGAGTTTCAGGTATGGGAGCCGTAACTGGATTGCGACTTAATGCGTCAACATGCGACATTCGCGAGCCGGGGCGATACTCTATGGTACAATCAAATTCCTGTAGCTGGATCCACCAACGCGCAACTCGTGGAATCAGATCACGTTTAACTAATGTGGATCTCAAAGCACTACAGTCAGTAAAAATTGTAAATGGTATTCCTAGTAGGTATACTCTAAATCTATTTAACGATGCTACTACCGCCAGGGTTTCGAGTTCGTAAGAATGTAATTTATGTTCATCAGTGGTTGTTTTACGACTAAAATACGAAATTGGATGATATATTCCTGTGGAATCACTTTGTAAAAGTATCCCTGCTAGGCCATCCTTGCACGCGTCGGTGTGTAGTTGAGTTACTGCTTTAGGATCATATAGTGCCAATAGTGGGCGTTGCGTCAGTAAAGTTTTTATGTGATTGAAAGCATGGTCTTGAACACTACCCCAAGTCCAAGTCACATTCTTTTTTAATAAATCCGTCAATGACATTGTTAATATGGCGTAGTTTTTAATAAATCTTCTGAAAAACCCGGATAAGCCTAGAAATTGTCTTAGTTCATGTAGATTATTAGGTTTTGGGAACTTTGAGATGGCATCAGTTTTCCTATCACCTGGTCGAATACCAGTTGAGTTTACTTCGAACCCTAGGAAGTCAATCGTGTCCATGAAGAAGTTACATTTACTAAGTCGTAGTGTTAGACCACCCCGTTTGAGGAGTTGTAAAACTTCCTCTAATCTTTGCAGACCCTCGTCTATATCCTTGCAGGGGACTAGGATATCATCCATATAGACGATTGCGTACTTGATCTTGGCATTATGAAGAATTTTATTAATTGTTCTCTGGAAGACAGAGGGTGCATTAACAAGACCAAATGGCATGCGATTATACTCAAACTGCCCATCTGGAGTGACGAAAGCAGTTTTATGACGAGACGCCTCTGCTACAGGTATTTGGTAATACCCTGAAGCTAAATCAAGTGACGTGAACAACGCGTTGCCTGCCAATTGATCTAGTTGATCCTCGACGCGAGGGAGAGGGTAGTGATCCTTCTTTGTTTTCCTGTTAAGGGCTCTGTAATCAACGCATAAGCGTTTTTCCCCAGTCTTTTTTTGGACCAAAACTATAGGGCTGGCATATGGAGAAGATGATTCCCTTACTATCCCATTATCTATCATTTCTTGAACCATGTTGTTGACCAATAATCTCTCGGTGTGAGATAAACGATATGGTCTATATACTATGGGCTCTGAATCCTCCAGTTCTATAACCATCTCAGTTATATTAGTAAACCCAAGATTCTTTAGGCCTTTAGAAAAACAGTCTTTATGTTTATTTAATAGTTTCTCTAGGCGTACGCGTTCATCATTATTTAAATTTTCACCGCATTTTATTAATTCATCAGAATCAAGTGCGTCGAAAGACATTTGACAGCAATTTAAAGTTTGTAATGAATCCAAATGTCTGATATCGATAGACCTGGTCAATAACGAATTTTTAGAGATAGTTATGTCACTTTCGGATGCATTATACGCGAGAAGTGAACCATGGCCATTTTTGATTTCAAATTCACCTGATAATAGATAATATTCTTTACCTTCTTCCCCTCTAAGTGATCCGCGTACGTAAACACTACCATCAAACACTGGATCTGATTTGCAGGATATTACACATAAAGATTTCTTCATTATAACGACATTTTTATTGGACAACAAGTGTATTTTAGTATTATTTACCTTCTCGAAAATTACCTTGGATGGTGTTTTCGTAATTATAAGATCAGGCATCTCAGTAAAAGAATGTCCTAATAGAGCAGGATAGCTCAAAACGTAATCATCAACTGCATAGATATCTATGACTTTTCTGATACCTTGGACCTCGACAGTAGTAGTTATTACGCCTAATGGAGTAATTAGGTTTGCACCTAATCCTCTAAGCAAAGGGAGGTCAGGGGAAAACCTAATACCGAGACCCAGTTCCTCAGCCTTGCTAATTTTAATTAGAGAACATTGACTTCCCAAATCTATGTGACACGGTACTGCCTCACCGTTGATGTTAATATCAAACACGTATTTATCATTAGAGTTATCAATGCCGTATAACTTGGATACTTGTTTCTCGTTTTTATCCTGTGCCCGAGTTTCATTTTTAGTTAAATTGGCATGAGATTTGTTCTTATAGCAACTAGAGGTTTGATGGCCTAGCCTATCACATAGAGAACATTTAATTAGGGGTTTTTCACACCTAAAACTGGGGTGACCAGGTTCGTTACAATTAAAGCATCTTATGTTCGAATTGATCATACCTGTTTTATAGTTCGCAGGTCGATGCATCGTGTTAATAGTTGACTTACGGTCATACCTATTTCTATTTGTACCGTGCCCTTCCCTAATTTGTCCTACTTTTACCGTCCTAAAATATTTAAGAATATGTTCGGGTTCGCTAAATTGCGCCGCTTGAGCACCTACTTTAATAGCACGGTCCTCTATTCCATACAAGATACAGTCCACAGCCTGTCTCCCATAGATTTTACACCTATTTAATAAATTTATTTTTGCGTAATAATAATGCTCCAATGATTCACCATATTTGACACGCTTGGCTAACATTTCAGTCAGGAGTTCGGCAAAGTCTTCGCGACAAGGAAACGATTCAATTAACTTCCTCTTCCATTCACCCCAAGTATGGAGAAGAGAAGGTAACCCTTGGTACCAAGTTTTTGCTACCCCGGTAAGTTTAGGAAGAGCGTAGTGTATTATTGATTTTTCATCCCATCCGTATATTTCAGCACATTCTTCAACTTTGGTGATCCATACTAATATTGTTTGTTCTTTACTCATAGGGTCAAAATCTGGTATTACATTTGTATTGAATGTCAACTTAGGCTTTTCCGAATTCCTGACGTTATTCAAAATTGACAAAAATTTATCTAATATTACATTTGCTTCAGATTCCTTCCCTTTCACATTTCTAATAACACGTGACGACTCACCCCTACTGGAGCTGGTACTGTGGTGTCTCCTGTACTTCCTCCTCCGGTCATACGATTGTCCATCCATTGAACTGTCCGAATCCACGATATCATTCCGTCTCTTGTTGAGTCTAGGAAAGTTCAACATCCGATCTTCATCCGTTCTCGAAGTTTTGATAGTATTCGGTACTCGGTCTGATGATCCCATATTCCTTCCTCTGCTCTCTAACCTGTGAAGTCCAAAATCCTGAAACCTATAAAACTCCTCGCCCTCTAACCTGGGCTCGGAGTCCTCACCCTCTAACCTGGGTGTACCTTTGCCCTCTAACCTGGGCGTCCTTCTGCTCTCTAACCTGAGCATTCCTTGGCCCTCTAACCTGGGCTCACCTATGCCCTCTAACCTGGGCGTCCTGCTCTCTAACCTGAGCATTCCTTGGCCCTCTAACCTGGGCTCACCTATGCCCTCTAACCTGGGCGTCCTTATGCTCTCTAACCTGAGCATTCCTTGGCCCTCTAACATGGGCTCACCTATGCCCTCTAACCTGGGCGTCCTTATGCTCTCCAACCTGAGCATTCCTTCGCCCTCAAACCTGGGCTCACGAGTGTCCTCCATATTAGACAACAATCCTTCCCCTCGACTGTGTCTAATATCATCCATTGTATCTGAAACTTACGATTGAAGCGCTTAGTTCATATCCATAAATACTAAGTTGAAGATTAACCTAGTAGGCTTACAATGGTTTTAATATTGCTCAGAAAATAAAATGTACCATGACCAATACTAGTACTTGAATCTCATCCAGTCTTTCTAAATATGCACTGTTTACGATGTAACTTCATAATATCCGTTTATCTAAATATTCTAATGCTTAATCCTTAACGTGTCCAAGTGCCTAAACGTGGAAACGCTTACATGACCTAACAACCAATATTATGAACTTTCAATCACTAAAATCTCCGGTCACCAATATTCCTAATCATGCAAACTTCCACTAACTGAAACTTCTAATCGCATATCCTCCTATCCACCTCAGTATATAAACATCCGATCATTGATACCCGGAAACAGAATATTTAAACACCATCAAGGTTAACAATAAGCCATTTACAATGTTTGACTAGGAAAATGAATGCATGTACCTAGAAACATTTATGCATGTACCTACGTCGTAAGTTTATGAATTGTAAGTAATTTAATTTAACTATTAATGCCGCTTTAATTTTATATATCATAATAATGTTGCATATTTTAACAATTTTTATTTATAAAATTACTCTTACTGTTGATAAATTATCGTTCTATATTGTTCTATGGAGTCAGACATTTACAACGATACGTTTTTAGATAACAAACTTAAAAAGAACAATGTTCGGGATACACTATAAAGGGTTTTCTTTAATTAATTGTCGATATCGTTAACCGATTTGATTTTATAATTCAGATTTGGTTTGTATACCATTGTTGACAATTTGTGTTAAAGTCCGTGTATTACATTCTTGCAATGATAAATAATTTTAACCCTGATTGATATGCTTAAGCCATACCATACCCTCTAATATACCATAAGCCATTGATATACTTAGGTTTGAAAATATATAGGTATAGGTATTGCAAATAAATTAACATTTACAGTGAATGCCTAAGAGATTTGCAAACAAAAGTTTAGGTATGAGAACTATCACCCTTCTGTTCTTTTATCTACAAGAATGTTGTGTAATAAGTAATAATCTTTTTCCGTATGAAGGTATTCCAAATCACGACATGTGCACACAAGTATTTGACGTCATAACAATATTTTTACTTCGACTAGACGTAATAAGGAATCGAGTTTCCTTTAGATAATGAAGAGGCATGAATAAAGAAAAAGGAAAAAAAACATCTTTGCAAATCTTTCAATTCATGTCGTATGAATTTAAAATGATATATCACACTTAAATTAATGTAATCGTTTAAGTCGCGTGATTGTATTTCGAATTTAAGTTATAATATGTGTAGATACCTACCATACGTTGTACTTTTTTTAATTAAAAACTTGTGCGACTTTTTGATGGTGTACAATAAAGTAAAATGAATTAAATTAAAATTAAATGCTGCCAAGGTAGTATAAGTTAGTTTTGGAAACATTGCTTAGTTTCAAAATAGAAACTGACGGACGGTCACCGGATATCGTAATAGTAGAACATCGGTTCGTTTATTAAGAGGAATATGTATTTTTTTTTTGTTGTAGATGTCTGGGGTAGTTTAGCAAATGAATAAACATTTTTGCCACGTAAATAAAAATCTAAACTATTTCCTTACCCCTATTAGCAACAAGGAATAAAATCGAATATTTATGTAACTACCCTATGACTTTTGTGGACGTGAAAAGAAAATTATGAGAATTCTCTTACGATCCCACTTCTGAACTGTAAACCATTAGTTCAGAACATAGGGGTTTATGCTAGTAAAACCAAATACATGTCAATACAATCCAGAATATAATTATCTCCAAACTATGATCACATTCGGTAGGTACATTTTAATAATACATCAACCAGTACTTACATGTTCAAGTATAATATCACAGTCAAATACAAGCCTCTTCTTAAAGTTACTTATGTTATACAGTGCCGTAGGTATTTGGTGTTTACACCTTGACGTCTCCAACAAGAATGCCGGCTGTTTGCAGTGTCCCTTTTAGAATGAAGTGTGAATGAAGTGTGAATGAACTGAATGAATGATTAAGAATAATTAGGGTTGCCTTATACAAGCTAACAATACATTTTCATTTATAGTAACCGAAACTGTTTATGTTTTTTATAATGTCCTTATCCATATCCCAAATTCCATATCCGGATAGTAACATCCCTAGTAAGTAGCAACCGCACTGATAGACATCAGCAACCAAGACTGAAATTTGGAATGCGTTTTGTTGCGGTAATTTTCGGTAATTAACATAACATTAAATAAACTGGCAAACTGGCCTTTGTTGAGCAGGCTACATTACGAGAAGCCACCCTATTCTAGATGACACAAATTTTAAGAGATGCACACTAGGTTTTCTCCTGTATCATGAATACAGTTTGCAGAAATAAATCTTACATATTCAAACACCCAGACTTGGAAAAACTGTCTGCAGATACTAATATTTTTCCGTTCCGAACCTGCGACACGTAGCGCAGAAAGCCAATCACTTATCCACTACCCCCAACGTGCCGTCGATCATGACGGTTGCTTACCGCAATATTGTTCTCCCTGCAGTCTTCGGGGTACTCGGGCAGTTGGTCAGCAGTGCCATCTCGACAGCACACATCCCAGTCACTGGTTATAATCTCCCCGCAGTCCTCGATCACACAGTTCTGTCAAATAAATAAGATTATCATTATATATTTATTTGATCAGGTCCGCTTTCGATGTACTAAGAGTACCACGCATCTTTATAAAGCGTGTTTCTTCTATAGTATTTACTAAATGTATTCAATTTTATTTAAAATTAAAACATATGACGCTCATTAAAATAATATAAACGCACGTAAAATCGTCAATATCTACATATTTTTATCTGTTAGGATAGTTTATATCTCAATTTATCATCGCAATATTATTTTATTGCGAATTATTTGTTTATTATCTGACAGAGTCCCAATTATCTGTGAGTTCGATAAGATTCTAACAGATGGCGGTATTTGGTAATTAGTTAACTGGATTGAGTAAGTATCCAATAGATGGCGCTATGTTAAAAGTATAAATATTTTATGTAAGCTACAATTTATTTGTATAACCGCATATTATAATTCCACGCGTGCGAAGCCGCGGTCAAAAGCTAGTTTATTTATATATTTTAGACCGCGCACCGGAAAACGCAGCGTAAGACGACCTTCAACGAGGGGGACAGATGACCTGATGAAGGTCACTGGGAAACGTTGGATAAGAGCTAAGGGGGAGGCCTTTTTTCAGCAGTGGACATCCTGTGGCTGATATGATGATGACTATGATTAGAATCTTGAGATAGATGTGCGGAGTGAACGCGAATGGATAATGTAAGAAATTGGTATCCTAGAGGAAGTTAGAAAGTGGCGCCAGTGACGGAAAAGTTGATAGGAAATCGTTTTGTCTCGGTATGGGCATGTGTGAGGAGGGACGAAACGCATGTAAGTAAGAGAGTGATAAATATGAGTGTTGATAGATGGAGGGGGAGAGGGAGACCAAAGAAAATGGATTGTGTGAGGGAGGGGTGTTGTTAAATGCCTAGTGATACATACTGGGTGACGACGACACCAAACCGAAATCTAGTAGTACTGGGTCGTTTCAGATTTTTCGGAAAATGAAACGAAAGTTTTATTTTCTCAAAAAAGAGTTTCCAAAAACAGATTTTAAAGAAACTGTTTTTTCATGACCATGACCTATGTATCATCATATCAGCCACAGTACGTCCACTGCTGATCAAAGGCCTCCCCCTCCCATTCCGCCCTATCTATAATATACCTATATTATTCTTCCGTGCTTCCGCGTAATTAGACTACGAAAATATTCTGCTGAAAAATGAATTCATCAATTAATGGATGTTGGGTGGTTTCGAAA
Source organism: Diloba caeruleocephala (assembly GCA_947459985.1). Lineage (NCBI taxonomy): Eukaryota > Metazoa > Arthropoda > Insecta > Lepidoptera > Noctuidae > Diloba > Diloba caeruleocephala. Next base: position 4,131,218 of record OX381625.1, on the reverse strand, counting down.
GTGACTTAGGTCATAATTATAAATTAATATAATTGAATATATAAATTGTAATAAATTGCATTCATTAATACGAAAATAATAAATTTATTAACCATTCGTCATACTTTTTCTCGACTTATAAAAACGCGGGAACTATGCACGTATGACGTCAACCAACACTATACAATTGCAAGAATCAAATTTCAAACAAAAACGAACGTCCGACTAGCCGTCCTTCAAACGAGAGCCAAAAAGAAACAGTTTTTCTCCATCATGTTTTTCTACCACCAAATTTGTAGTTTGTAGTAATACAAATAAGATTCATTTTAGCGTTGTAACTAAAAGTAGTTACTTGGTGGTTAAAAACAACTGGTTGTTCTTCACACGATAATAGTTCTTATTACAATCGCCGTAAGGTATTTAATTAGATGCTTCGTTCCAAAAACTTGGAAAGTAGTTGTACCAACCGAACGTTTGTGAAGAAACGGCGAATGGAACGATTTTTGAGAGAACGAAGTTTGCAGTATGTGAGTACTCAGGTTAGAAATCTCATTCGTTTTGGAACGTAATGTCAGTTAGCCGAGAAACCGTCCGTTCGTTTTTCGTCTAAAAACTGTTTTACTAAAGCGTTTCTGAACAAAACGCCCAGTACTAAAATCTAGTCATTCTGTACATCTGACTAAGTAACATTGAGCAAAAATAATTTCTGTGCTACAACTTTTATTTTTAGTTATTGAACTTAGGTGTAGTGTAGCGGCTCCAGTGTGATCATATGAGGACCTGGCGCCTCCATTAGGTGCCGAAGATGACCGCCCCAGTGGTTTTAGCCGGTAGGAGTCCGGCATACCCCTTCGCCCTTCCCGGGGCGAAGGACGTTCATGAAGAATTAAATGGTAATTGCTAATTGCTTGCTAATTGCTTGCTACTGGGCACCAAAAAAAAAAAAAAAGGTGTAGTGTAGCGGGCAATGTAATGCAGACTGTGTTGTATTGTACGGGACATGTATTATTAGTTTATTTGCATGAAAGATTTGCAACAACATCAATAAAACGTTTTCGTGAAAAACGTAAAAAATATTGCGACTTGGACCTTCAATATCTCCATAAGCAGTTGGTACCCAGGTATAGTATAAGAAAATCATAGCAATGTTTGGTAGAAAATATAAAAAATATTGCGACTTTGACCTTTAATATGTCCATAGCCAATCGGTACCCAGTATGGTCTAGTAGAAGAAAATCATCGCAATGTTTGGTAAAATATGTGGCTTACGTTTTAGTTTTCTTTTTACACGCTGTATAATTACATTTTAACATTAAGAAATATGTTCAGGTTTTCGGTTTAATTTTTCATCATGCTATCGTTTTCTTGATTTGTCTTAGCAACAACACTACTACGAACAACTGTCAAGAGTTCATCATTTCGGCCGAATGAAGTCCACTGCTGGACACAGGCCTCCCCCAAAGTTGACCACATTGACCGATATGGGTGTGTTGTGGGCTCATTGGGGGTTTTGCCATAATCGCCAAGCTTGGCAGACGGGTTGGCGATCGCAGTTGAGTTGTTAATGTACTCGAAGGACGCTGCTGCCCATCCTCCGATTAATCCCTTAGTCGACTTGTACGACACCCACGGGAGGAGACGGGGTGTGGTATTCTTAGCCGGCACCAGGCATGAGACAATGTTATGAGTTACCCAAAATAAAAATGGTATAAAAAGCGATGATTACCAACATACCACCGTGGGGCGGCAATATTCTTCATCGCCGTAACGCTGTATCTCTTCCACAATGCCGAGTCCAGCCAGGACTTTGCCGAAGACTACGTTAGTGCCATCTAAGTGCGGACAAGGTACGGTGGTGATGCAGAACTGGGAGCCATTCGTGTGAGGCCGGCCGCTGTTTGCCATGCTTACTACACCTGAATCGTGCTAAAAGAAAAAATTATAGTGTTATGGAATTAGTAAATAATAAGAGTAAGTTGTGGGATTTCAAGCATGAAGTAAGTCACAGATTCACTTATTGAATGTGTTATCAAAGGCATCAGAAAGTCCTATAAAAGATGTATGTTTAGAGGCTCCACCACGAACAAACGGTTGAACTAATTCAAGTGAAATCTCTCAGATGCCTTGTACAAAGGCCATCTTGTTTTTAGTCATATGTGGTCCATTTCATCATCATTATCATCATATCAGCCAAAGGATATCCACTGCTGAACAGTGGCCTCCCCCTTAGATTTCCACAGCATACATACATGCCGCCCGCATCCAACGACTCCCAGCGACCTTCACCAGCTGGTCTGTCCACCTCATTGGAGGTCGTCCCACACTGTATTTTCTGGTGCACGGTCTCCACTCAAGAACTTTTTTGGAATGGCCATCAGTTGTACGAGCAATGTGCCCCGCCCATTTGCCCCATGATATGTGTGGTCCATAAATTTGTGTTAACAAATACTATTATTGTTTACCTTTAATCTAAAATTCTCATCTTCAAATACGGGCCCATATATACTTTCGCTGCCGCTACCGTCATTGTTTATAATATCCCCGCCTTGGATCATGAACTGTGAGACAGCTGGAAATAATAATATCTTAGCAAGGTGACGTCACAATGCAAAATTATTTTTACATGATAGGTAAACAATCAACGTTCTCTCTGATGGTAGCAACCGCACCCGAAGATTAGTGATTACTGATGCATTGCCGACCGGAGGCATACGTTGGAATGCTTTTTGCCCTGGCATTTCAGTGGTTGGTAGGTGTGTTTTCTGGTAAAAAATAGACCACACCCATGGATATTGTTAAAGGCAATTAAGGGTCGATAACACCATAGCAACCACATATCTGTAAATGTAGTTTAGATCCGCGCAAAGGGCCTACCCTTAAATAATTATAACATTGTATAAGGTAAATGTTAAATGTAGGTTGAGTTGTGTGGTGCCGGCTAAGAACACCAGTACCCCAACTCATCCCATGAGTGTCGTAATAGGCGACCATGGGATTACCCGAAGGATGAGCAGCAGCATCCTTTGAGTAACTCAACTGCGATCGCCAACCCGTCTGCCAAACGTGGCGATTATGGCAAACAAATGAGCACACAACACAAACCCATAGCGGTCGTTGTGGCAATCTTTGAGGGGAAGCTTCTGTCCAACAGTGGACGTTTTTCGGCTTCAATGATGAAGATACTTTTTTTTTTCACACTAATAATTCTCCTGTGTCGTGGGTGCGTTTACAGACATAAATTCCAAACACAATACACCCAGACCCGGAACAACTACCTGCAGATCATACAAATATTTGTTTCGTGCGGGAATTGAACCCACGACTCGGAGCGCAGCAGTCGACTGCATCAGCCACTGCACCAACCGTGCCGTCATAATAAATCACCGACTAATGGTAAGCATGACGTTAACCACCAGGTGAATGCCTCGCCTAGGTATTAAAAAAAAAACATGGTTTCTATATTTACCTCTGTGAAACTTCGTGCCCTTGAAATGTAGCGGTTTGCCATTACCATTGACCCCACTTTCGCCCGTACATAACGCCCGGAAATTTTCTGCTGTTTTAGGCACTATATCACTTCTCAGCTTTATAACGATTCGCCCAGCTAAAACAAAAGAAATACTTTATATGTATTTTCTATCAATTAATTCATTCAATTAAATCAGTCAGTAAACGTTCACTGCTGAAAAGGGATAGTATACTTACAAGGGCGGATCCTTCATTGGAACTATAGCAACAATTGTATTGTACTCTATATACTAGGCCGTTCTGTTTTTATGTTTTGTATAGTAATTGGTGTACAATAAAGAGTTTAATAAATAATAAATAAATAAATAAATGATCTCTGAAAATCTGAAAATCTTAAAATTAGACCTGAGCCACCCAGTTGGTTTCCCCAGAAAGTTCGCTACTCTCAAGATAACCCGTTGGATGGACACCCTGCTATCTTTGTAAACACAACGCTAACAAGCTAAGCTAAGGTAGAATTAGTGGCGTGAATAACGTCTCTCCCGTAGTGGCAACGCAACCAAACGCCACGACTCAAGGCGACAGTATTGTGATGGCGACCAATGACATATAGACGCGCCATACACGAACATTATTTATTGCACTACAAAACGGCGCGCCGGCCGCCATTAGACCGCGTAATAAAAAGTAAAACCAAATACAATTTTTTTATCGATTTACGTTACGTATTTATTTATGTATGAAATAAAACGACATTTCTCTCATAGTTGCAGTATATTTCGTGCATCGTCTATAAAACAGGATGGCTATATTTTTTCGCAATATGTTGCTAAATTACGTTTATGGTTCACGTCGAGCCACGACACAGGTCGGTGCGTGACTAAGTGAACTCTGGTTATTTTTTTTTTTTATGTAAGGCTTCTCGCAGTAATCCCAAGGGGGATATATCTGCTTAACCGGGCAAATTGGCGAAGCATTAAGTAGCCTCCAGCCTAGCTTTTCTTTATATTTAAGTAACTGCGCCTGAGGGCTGCTGAGTTACTGGGACAGTAATAATCATAAGGGACTGCTGGATCAATGGTTAATTGGGGTTTAAAGGGATCTTTTGTTACTACTCGATTTCTCGGCACGGGCCGGCGCGAGCAAGGGTCGGGGGGGGCGACTTTAACGTTAATCGGGTGGTCGCGAATTTAGGCTTCCGCGACGGCGTAGAAGCGGGCCCCGGCAGCGGGGTCGATATGTCGGTTTGTTTGTTGATTGAGACTGCGCGAGTCTCTGCATGTGAGCAGTGAACTCTGGGCAATTACCTTGCTTTTATGTGACCATCGTAGAGTGCGGGCAACGCATCTACACTAATAAAAACATATTAGATGGCAACCACATATTAGATGGCAACCACAAATTAGATTTGTAGTGACTAGTATAACCCTATTCAGTTCAACTTCCGTTTTACGTTTTAATTGGCTAGGTTTTATCAATATTTGATACCAAGCGACACGAAATCCAAGGTTAGACCGTATGTCGGGCCTCACAAAAGTCAAAGGCTCGCGACGGACGACGCAAAGTCTGTCTGTGAACAGGGTCGTTACTACAATCTGATGTACTGGTCGACCGCGTATCACAATAGCCAGCACTGAGCAATCTAGATCTCGTATCTAAAAAAAAATTCTATAAACCTAGCAACTCTCAAACCCTCTGTCAGTTTTGCAACAACAATCAACAGTTGGTTAAAAAACAGTTCCTAGTTCCATGACGTGATTTCTAAACTAACATAAACATTATTTCTGTACCAAAATACGCCGCATCAATCAACATAGAATTTATGAATGAAACCACAAAAACAAGGCGAACGGTTACAAATCGATGCAATGTATTCTTGATTATGCTTCACGCTGGTCATTTACTACGTCATAATCTGACCTTGTGTCACTGAGGCTGAATAAATCATTCCATGGCCTACATTTACACATCCGGTGTTACGAATGTGTCTCACCATTTTTGATTTTATGTAGTCCGATTTCATATTACCTATTCCAGTTCGAAATTTTGCACCCTTTTGCTATTGACTGATGTATTATGGAGGGAAAGCTTGAGATGGAGATTAAAATAAAAATCGTTACATACGGAACGGGATAATATCTCGGCCGAGGCGGAGACGTGACCTGCATCGTTCATAACATAGATATCCAAGTCCTTAACGAACGTGCTAATGCTATACCCCATTTTAACTAGAAATGTTTAATTTTTCTACTGAAGTTAGCAAAGACGAAGAACATGCTGTAAAAATAAGACTTTCTGTACAACCTACGTGGCAAAAAGGCTAGTATATATTATTTGAAGATATACGTTCAGGTCTGGGTGCAATAATAAATCTCGATTTAAAAAATCGATTACTCCTCGCGAGCTTGAAACAACATAAACCGCACACAACACTGCTCCGCATCGCAAGTGACTGTGCATACGGACGGCACCGCGGACGGAACGTAAACATCCTCCTCGACGCTAAGATGTTTTTATAAGTGTCCATGCATTGCCCGGGTTCTATGATGATCGCATGAAAGCAAGGTAATTGTCCAGAGTTCACTTAGTCGCACACCGACGCGTGGTCGCGTGTCGCGGCTAGACGTCAATCTTAAAAGTAGTTCTTGCAACATGTTGCAGAAAAAAATGCCAGCTTGTGTTTATAGAACGTTTATGCACGAATTATACTGCACATGTGAGAAAAAAACCTTTCATGCATAAATCTATACTGTAAATAAAAATATCAGGATTTTGTTTTATTACGCGGTCTAATGGCGGCCAGCGCCACGACGTCACACGCGTTCAGACCCACGATGCAGGCAGCTGCTAATGCCACAAAACTAACGGTGTATATTCATCTCTTTCGAACAACCGGTATACCGCATGGTGGCTTTCATTTTCTCTCACTTTCTTCGGCGCACTGTTTCAAAAGCTGTATACTGTTATGTGTATTGGTAGTAGCTATAGTAAAATGTACGCCAGTCTGTAGTGTCGTCATGTTCATACATATGAGACATAACTCCAAGCTAAGCAGAATATGTAATATTTATCAGAAGATAAAGTCAAATGGAAATGATATTTTTCCATATTAATAGCTTTTCTGTAAAACGTTTTTGTTTGTGAAACCACTCTTTGAATTCGGATTACCTACCTATACCTATTATTATAATCAAATTGTAATATTACCCTTTTAAATATGACATCTACAACATATTTTAACTGTCATAATTTTTTATTCATACTGGTATATTGTACTGTTTTATAATTGCAATAAATTTCTAAATTTAAATTTGTATGCTTCAATGGTTTTTTTTCCATTTCCAGGGGACAAGCAAGTAGCTCATAGGGACCTCATATATTAAAAAACAAATTGTGTTTTTTTTTACACAAGCTTCTAAATGTATTAAGCTATTTAATCATTATAATAAAACACTTAAACGGATTCTACCATGTATATTTTAGATTTTTGTTTTGCCTGACGTTTCGAACACTTTGCAGGGTTCGTGGTCGCAGCATGACTAAGGTGACAGGCGTAGTTACAGATTTAAAAAAAGTTATTTTATTTTATCTACCGTACAATTATAATCAAAAATATACGTGATAGAATCCGTTTAAAGGTGTTTTATTATAATGTGTAACACTCGCGAAAACCTAAGACATTATTTAAAAGCAAAACAGCAGCACTGCAGCTCTTGCAAGAAAATCCATTTTGAGATTCGGCCTTCGCCATTTCCCAATTTTGCATCAAAAATATAGGGTTCAACATAAATACCTAATGACTTTTATTTTATAGGGACAAGTCGTAGATGATAGGAATAGAGTTTATGAAAAAAAAGGATCCTATTTAAAATAAACATAATATTACTACTATCTCTCTTTTCACGGGTTTATATCCCCTGAAAGAGGGAACCCGGTCTTTTGGCAGGCTTACGCGGGGACATGGGTCCAACACGCAGAGGCCCTTTAGAGAATTTTAATCTAAAATGTAATGGGACACCAACCGGGTACTCTCCATAGCTGCACTATAAAATGAAGTCATGGGTTGTCCCCGGTGGTGTAAGGCTATTGTATGAGATGGAAACTATACACACCGGCACAATTAGCGGAACACAAAAAAAGCAGGATTTTAAAAACTTTTACTTGAGGAACTGGCTAGTTATGATATTTTTTTAATTTATTGTCAAATTTGAAAATAGAAAATTAGATGACATACACTTTTTTCATTCATTTGTTTTATTTTCCCGAACAAAACGTTTTGTCAACTTGTTCGAGTAATAACTACGTAATTGTAATTTTTTTGAAAAATTGCACTTTATGGTTTTTTATAAATTTGTTATTCTATAGGCAATTTTGTTTATTAAAAGCTCTTTATTATGCCTGACTTAACATCACTGGAAATCATTAGGGCTGATGAAATGAGAAGAAATGGCCTTACCTACAGATCGATTGCCTCAAGGCTTCGTCGACCAGTATCAACGATTCATCGCAGCATCCAGCGGTACAGATCGTCTAATTCTCTTGTGAGGAGGAGGTCAAGGTAGAAAAAGATGTACATCGAGGCGAGATGACAGTTTTTTACAACTTGAAGTTCGTAGGAATACGCGATTAACGGCTGTACAAGCTCGAAATGAACTGGAAGACGTTCGAGGAGTACGAGTAAGTGAGCGTACAGTTCGCAGGAGATTTGTAGAAGTTGGTTTAGGGTCGTATATACCTGCCAAAAGCCCAAAACTTGAGAGACGTCACCGCGTAAACCGATTAAGCTATGCGCGAGAACATCGTCATTGGGATTTGAATGAATGGCAGCAGGTTCTCTTTACTGATGAGTGCAGAGTTCTTTTAAAACAGATCGATGGGAGACAGCGAATATGGAGACGCAAAGGAGAACGCCACATACAGTCTAATTTTGAACACACAGTGGCTTATGGTGGCGGCTCGATTATGGTTTGGGGAGGGATATGTTTGGGAGCTCGCACGGAGTTAGTGATAGTCACAGGAGGGACCATGACAGCAGATCGATACATCAGAGACATTTTAGAAGAACATGTTGTACCATTTGCCCCATTTATTGGTGACGACTTTATTCTAATGCAAGATAATGCTCGTGCTCATAGTGCACAATCGGTACAGGCATATCTGAGCCACGTAGGTATACCGGTGATGCAGTGGCCAGCAAATTCCCCCGATATGAATCCGATAGAGCATGTCTGGGACTTGCTAAAAAGAAGGGTTAAATCCAGAATGCCACCCCCCAACAATCTGAATGAACTTGGAAACGCATTACTTGAGGAGTGGGAGCGGTTGCCTCAAGAAATCATCGATAACATAGTCTGTAGCATGGCCAGACGAATGGAAACCGTAATCAGAGCAAGAGGAGGAAACACTCGTTATTAATTTTACTTTAATTTTATTGTTAAATCATTTAATGCTTACTTTTTTTTATTTTTTGTGATGGTTCATAAAAGATACTACAGTATTGAGGTTGAAAGCAAAACTGATTTATTTCTATTGTCATTTACAATTACCCACAATCATATTTATAAAATGTAATAACCAATCTACCTACAGGTGTCATACATAACATACCTTTCTCTTATACTCGTAAATCTAAACAATCATAGAAAACCCAAGACTAATATGTATGTAATTTAGATTGATTAAGAATTAATGAATGATTAATTTAAATAAATCATGAACTTTGGTAATCAGGTATGCCTATGATATCAGGCCACAAACTTGGATCGGGTATTATAGGTTCTGAGGAATTTTCATTAGAAGCGGACTCATTGTCTGGGCGATCCCATGACAAACGGCGTTGAGTTCTTGTTTGCGCAGTTGTTCGGGATAGCATCTGATCGACATGTCTTCGATGCAACTCTCCATCTTCCGTTCTCACCCTATATGTAGTGGGACCTTCTACAGTCTCAACTATGGCTCTTTGCCATTTTCCGACTGGACCGTACATTCGGATTAAAACTGGCTGACTTGTTGTAAATGTCCTATCAGGTGGATGTTGGGCAGCTGCATCAAGCTGTTGATCAACATGACTAGGGACATTATCAGGATGCAATACTGAGATCGCCGTTCTATATTTTCGCCCGTTTAACATCTCCGCTGGTGTTTTATTCGTACAACTGTTTGGTACTGTACGCAGGTAGTACAATGCTTTTGAAAGTTTCTCAGTCCAAGGCATGTTTGGGTATATCATCTTCTTCAACTTATTCTTGAATGTTTGAATAGCCCGCTCGATTTGACCATTGGACGCTGGATGATATGGAGGAGAAAAGAGGTGCTTAATATTGTTCTTTTTCAAGAATAATTCAAATTCAACGGAGCAAAAAGTCCGCCCATTATCGGAGACTACCGTTTCGGGTAACCCCTGTGATGCAAATATTTTTCTGAGAACAGTTATTACTGTACTACTGTTCATTGATGTCACAATCTCTGCATCAAGCCATTTACTGTAGCTGTCAATTACAACTAGGAAAGTTTTACCATGGAAGGGTCCAGCAAAATCAACATGGATGCGACTCCATGGTTTCTCTGACCTAATCCAATTTTGTGGATTCTTAGGTGGATTATTCCTTACTGACTGGCATTGTTCACACTCAGCCACGATCCTTTCAATCTCTTGGTCCATTTCAACCCACCATACATACCCTCTAGCATAAGCTTTAGTATGAACAATACCCGCATGCGGTGTATGTAACAATTCCAACACATTTCTTTGAAGATTCCTTGGTATTACAACTCTATTGCTCCACAATAAACAATCTTTATTGAGAGAAAGAGCATCCCTGCGTGTCCAAAATGGTAATACACTTGGATCGGTATTTGAAAATGGCCAGCCATGGAGAACATAAAACATTATCTTTTTTAGTACCGGATCCTTCTTAGTCTCACTAGCAATCTTATTTGCGTCTAAATCCCAACCATCAGGACGTTCTTCTAAAAGAAGTACTTCTCTTAAACGTTCTTCTTGGACTGCTACAGTGCTAGGAGAACTCCACCGACTTAGAGCGTCTGCATTTCCAATCAATTTTCCTGGCCTATATTTAATAATGTAGTTATAGCAACTAAGTTTCAATGACCACCGCAACATCCTGGGCGATATCTGATCTGGAATCGGCTTTGTAGGATTAAACAGACCAACTAAAGGTTTATGGTCGGTTATGATGCAAAATCTACGACCCGCTAAGTACTCGTGGAATTTCGATAAACCAAACATAATAGCTAGGGCCTCTTTATCAATCTGTCCATATCGCCTTTCATGTGGTTGTAATGTTCGGGATGCCATCATCACCGGCCGTTCGGAACGATCATCCATCACATGAGCTATAATCGCACCAAGCCCAAACTCTGAGGAATCACATATTAATAGAAGCTCTCGTTTTAAGTCATATCCAACTAGTGTAAGATCTGATGTAAGCAGATCCTTGGCTCTCTTAAACGCCAACTCTTCTGATGCTTCCCAAGTCCAAGGTCGCTTTGACTCTAATAGGCGGTACAATGGTTCTAATATCGTTGCTTTGTCAGGCAGAAATTTTTCATAAAAATTATAGAGTCCTAAGAACGCGCGAAGTGACTCTTTGTTTTTCGGGGCTGGCTTCTCCTTTATCTCTTTAACCTTAACAGGGGAGGGGTGTAGCCCTTTACCATCAATAACATGTCCCAAAAATGTTACACTATCAGATGCAAATACACACTTATTCAAATTAAGACGGAAGCCCATTTCGCTCAATTTGTCTAGTACAGCTAGCAGCCTGTGTTCATGTTCTGCCTTATCTCTGCCCATCACGGCTATGTCATCAAGTAGGCATGCAACTCCTTCTATTTCTGCAAGGGCTGTAGACATTAACCGTTGGAAGATTCCGGGTGCTGCACTCACGCCAAAGGCTAAACGATTCATTTTCATTAAACCAATAGGTGTGTTGAGCGTTAATATCTCTGCCGTACTCTGGTCTACCATTAATTGTGTATATGCATGCTTCAAATCTAGTTTACTAAATATTTGGCCTCCACTTAACTTGACAAAGGCTTCTGAAGATGTGGGCAGTGGATAACTATCAACGTCAATAGCCACATTAACTGTAGCACGGTAATCACCACAGATACGCAGTGTCCCATCTTCTTTCTTTACTATCCTCAAAGGGGTAGCCCATTTAGAGTATTTAACTGGAGTTAATACACCCTCATTTATCAATCGCTTTAGTTCCTCTATGACTTGTTGTTTAAGTGGAAATGGAACTGGCCGCACTTTCAGGAACTTTGGGGTAGCATCAGGACGTACATGAAGTGTCACCTTAGGACCTTTGTATTCTCCAAGTTCGTCTTTAAATAGTTCAGGGTATTTCAAAATATATGGTTTAATGTCTTCATCACTCCAACATAAGCCAGCAATATGAACACCCAGTCGATCAAACCAATTTCTTCCTAATAAACTAGGACCACACCCTGATACCACCAGTAACTCGCACTCTGCTTCTTTGTCACCGAGGGTGGCCTGTACATATAATACTCCCTTTACTTTCAAATATTCACGAGTCCAAGTAACCAATTTTACATTAGTAGAATTCAAAACAGGAGGTGTAGACCATAACTTCTTAAATGTTTCCTCTGATATAATTGTCCTAGCAGCCCCAGAGTCAACTTCCATTGTCAATTTTGCACCATTAATTGTTACATTAACTGATATAGGTGGTTTAAAATTATCAGAGCATACATAGATGCCCATCATATTTTCTGACATCTCTAACTCGTTATTGGCACTACATCCTTCTTTATCCTCAATCTGATTTACCCTTCTAGCCTTCTTATCACATGCTGGTGCTATATGTCCATATCTTTTGCAATAATAACATCTTGCTTTACTAAATGGGCACCGTTCACCAGACTTATGCATGCGTGTACAGTGGGAGCAATCATTAGATTTAATTCTACCTATTTCCATGGGTTCTGATGTACTGGACGGAGTTTGCTTTGTTTCAATACTGTCAGGGTATAAATCAGGAAATGTCGCCTGATAGTTGAGACACATCTGTAATGCAGTCTCATAAACGAGGTTCTTTGTCTTCAACAAGTCTCTGCGCAAGCGATCATCTCGTATACCCAACACTAATCTGTCCCTCAACTGACGTTTTAAGTCAATAAATTTACACTTGGCACCGAGTAGACTAATTGCCGCCACATAGTCCTGCACGCTTTCATTTTGTAATTGTTGACGTTTGTGAAACTTCCCTGATTGCAAAATCTCATTGATTTCTGGTTCATAAAAAGTGTCCAGCAATGCTAAAATCTTTGCCAACTTTTCATCTGTTGGTCGTATGGGCACTAAAAGTGACGCGATTAGGGCATAGGTGTCTTTGCCACACTGTGATAGAAATAAAGATCGAGCTTTATCACTGCTAATGTCATCATAACCTGCAGCATCTAAAGCACACAATAACTGTTCTTTGTAGTCACACCACTTGTCTGTTTTTGGATTAAAATGTCCAGGGAACACTATATTTGCTATATTTGATGCCATAGTCAACCCAATTACATTAATTTTACACAGTCGCCAATAAAAGATACTACAGTATTGAGGTTGAAAGCAAAACTGATTTATTTCTATTGTCATTTACAATTACCCACAATCATATTTATAAAATGTAATAACCAATCTACCTACAGGTGTCATACATAACAGTTCATAATCATCTAAAAATTTCACTTATTTCAAATTTCTTTATTTTTCAATAAAAAATAACGAAGACTTTTCAAAGTCGTTATTAAAAGATGTTAATCAATTTGTTATTTTGTGTCTAATTACATTTTCGTCAAATATATGCGTTATTATCTCATAGTCTCACTTTTTTTTCTGTTCCGCTAATTGTGCCGGTGTGTATATAACGATAAGGTCTATTGCAATGGGTGCTAAATGGATTATATACTTCTAAAAACGGAAAAAACGGCGTCTGCCTTTCAACGTTTATAGTGAAATTCTGTGGCAGACGGTGACTCGCCACTCACAAGATGGGCCCCCTAAATGGCCACCACTACAGGCGACAAGGAGCAACACCGGTGTGAGCGGCTAGGGGTGTAGTGAGGTGCGGCACCGGTTTCACCATCGCGCGTCTCGAAGACTCGGAGCGGGTTTATTTATTTATTTATTTATTTATTCTTTATGCACAAACACGTACAGAGGCGGACTTAATGCCATAGGCATTTTCTGCCAGTCTACCTTAGGGTGATGCAGAAAGAAGATATGGTAGGTGCATTAACAACACTGTTGCAACTTGTTTGCAACGGTTTCCCCGTTATTACGCCATTAGACACTGCCACCCCCGAGCATATAGCTCTGGCGGCCCCCCTCTGATCGGCCAACTAAGGCAAGCCAGAGTTGAAAATCCTACGGGCACTCATGGGGTACCACTCCAACCAACCAATAAAGGCAAGCCGGAGACGAGGCCCTGACCGATTCTCTGGAGCATTCGGGTACGCAGTGTCGCCACTCACATTCAGCTCACCACAAACTGCCCTGCATTCTGTAAGCTACTATTACTATTACATTATTAGTATTACACAGCAATTATTTGATGTTTCATTTATGTGATGTGAAATGCATGAGATTTTTTGAAAATATATTGTTATATTTAATTTTGATAAAATATGGCATTGTTTTCAGGTATACAAATTAGTTTTTAGATACTTTTGTCTAAAATTTGATACAGAAGCTGTTAAAGTCACCCAATCAAAAATACCTATATGCTTCATTTGTCCCTTTTTTATGTTGCTACAGTTATAATTTGTAGTCAATTGGTTGACAATTAAAAGCACTACAGGTACCTACTGCCAGCAAAAACACAGTTTCCAGAAAAAGGCTTATGTTACATACTTTTGGCTTTCCAAATGAAGATGAATTATCTAAATTTCATGCTAAGCTAAATTTCATGGTTATAAATTATGTAATACATCACAAGCCAAACTCTTAAACTTAAACCATACTTCACTCTAAAAATGAACTTTTCATCTGCATAAAGTATTTCCCCCCAAATAAACCATTGGGATATCATTCAGTATTTAACACTATAAAAAAATAAGATGCATAAAATTTACAAATGTAGCTTTACCTCTTAAATATCAATGACTGTTTGAAATAATAAATTTTATAGGTGTCAGTGCTTAGTTCTATTCAGATGAGACACTCACAACAATAAAAAAATGGCATAAAAATGGCAGTGGTATCAGTCATGCAGATGACACAAATTGATAATCTGCTACTGATGCTGACAATGCCTTATGGGCTTGTTTTGGATTTGCTCTCCATTGTTTCAATATAACATGTGAAAGTATATGTCAGTTGTACTTCTCCCAAGTTAGTTAAGTAAAATACCAGCTCATTAATGAGTATGTTTTAGGAATAACTAACATACTGAAATAGAAATCCACCACATGAACCATTTCTTGGGACAATCAATCACTCCTCATGAATATTATTTGAAAAATTGCAGATATTTTTTTTATTATTTATTTATACATTCTTCTTTTTTCGTGTGATTTGTGGCCAACCTTTTGTTATGAGTAGTTCAAACCACCCAAAGCCTCCGGCTTGGCTTAATGACTGCCGTCTAATGATAACAACCGGGACCATTGATTTTACATGCCCTCTGAAGCACAGTTGCTCACATCAAATCATCATCATCATCATATCAGCCATAGGATGTCCACTGCTGAACATAGGATGTCCACTGCTGAACAAAGGATTTCCACAATGAGCAGTCACATGCCACTCTCATCCAACGGCTCCCAGCGACCTTCACCAGGTCGTTTGTCCACCTTGTTGGAGGTCGCCCCATGCAGAGTTTTCTGGTCCATGATCTCCATTCGAGAACCTTTTTGGCCAACGGCCATCAGTTCTATGAGCAATGTGCCCAAATACCACAATGCAATTACCTATTCATAGATTGATTGTGCCAAGCTTTGCCTATCCTCACTGATCAGTAAGTGAAACTGGCTATGAGTCATATGAGTTATAAGTCATAGCCAGTTGCACTCACTATTTATTGCATAGCCTATGAGCATCTTAATATTACATTGTTAGTGCAGATAAAAAGGTTCAAACTGACTTCAAAAAGTCATTATATACAATAGCAGTGGTTATTCTAAAAAGAATATCTGTTCAGCTTGCTTATCGCATAGTCCACAGGACTTGTTCTATATTCTACCCAAAAATACCGCAAGTGCCACAAGTTCACTAAAAAGAAATGTTTGGTTGATGGTTGTTAAATAAATGATTTATTTAAGAACCATCAACCAAACATTTCTATTAATCTAATTCTAACACACAATAAGGGAATCATCAGGGGTGACCATTTACTTCTGTTCTCTACCCGGATAATTTTCACCGGAATATGATAAAATATACGGAAATAGCGTGATAGGTAAATATACAGATTTTTATCTAATGCTTACATTTATTGAAATGTAGCTCGAGAATAACAGATATATATAGGCATAAAAATAACATACCTTGTTCTCCGTCAATCACAATATCCAAATAAACCAGCGGATTTCTTTGTGTAAGGGAAACGGGATTCATATTATTGATCAACATCGAGCAGGAATTAAAGAAAAATCCAGCGCTTTAATACTGAATAGATAATCCACAATCATCATAATATTATGAACACTATGCACAGAAATGCTATTGAGCTTATATTAATTAGATTTCCAAAATAAGATTATACGAATAAAGCGGTAAACTAAAAAGACCGATAGTTTGACACCTCACATCGGTCACTATATATAAATGTACTCTGTGTCGGTCACTAAGAGGTATATTCATCTATGCCGGTCACTTCTTCACTCATCAAGTCATCACTGGTCTAAGGAACAGTGTTGCCACCTCATAAAAATTAAAGTCACTAGATGACTAGAGCAACACACAAAAGTCACCAGATTGGGCTAAATTCGAAGCGAAAGTCACCAGAAATCTCAATAAATATATTTTAGTAGAAACAATATTGTAATGCCATCTATCAAAGTATCGATAGTACTGGACAGACTACTCAAGCGGCAGTACATGTTCAAATTGCCGTGTAGCTCCGGCAAGATGATTAAGGGAGTTTGGGCGGGTTCCATTATTATTAGGCACTTTGAGTTGCCCACAGGTGTCGGATAAACCACCGACTACTACTACTACCATACCCAACGAGGGTTAGTGTCAGGCAGGCGGTCGACTGTAAAACCCTTTTGCAATATAAATAACACTAATTTCGCCAACCCCAAGTAACTTGGGACCAGGGCAGGAAGAAGAAAAATCATTGTTCAAATATTGTTACGTAATAAAAATAACAGTAAACGCTGTGACTCAATACCACGTTTTATTGTGTACCAAACTACAGTAACAAACATTAAAATATGTCTAAAACCAGATTTTTTATTACATCAATAAATTCTAAGTATGGAAAAAACCGTAATTGTAAAAATAATCGATTAAAATAAATATTGACTCGCTATAACACTGACTCGTACTACTCAACCATCACTAGTCGAGACAAACAGATTTACCTAAACTTACATGCGTAACGACTATCGACAAAAATAAAAACATACTTATTATTACAAGGCATGTCTAATTCTTTAGTAAGGGTCTAGCACCAATATTTTGACGTATAAGGTAAGCATATCGCTAATGTGAGTGAATTTTGAATTGAAAATATGTACTTGATTCGCACATTGTTTTAAATTTAAATTGAAGATTGTATTCATACCAATTGTGTTTGTCGTATAGATTTAAACGAAAATGCTGTAGGATAGTTGTATTTCCGATTCCAAATTCACTCACATCATAATTATATCTATTATAATTTCGTTTATTTGAATATAAACGTTGAATTTGTAAGACTGACCATGTGTCAAAATTATACTTTTCATTAATTATGCTTAACATTTTATAAAGCCTTACATGATATGCCATGCCAAAAAAAACTAATTCAGGGATGCCACCTGCCATACAGGTGAGCAGACTCGAATGAGGCGAGTGTTCGACTGACTCTCTAAACAACTGAGTGACAGGCCCACTCGAGTGGTACTCAGGTAAAACTACTCGAGTGGTTAAAGTGAGTCCTATCACTAGAAAACTAACAAGGGCTATTGGGGCTAAAGCCATGACGATAAAGTCAAAAAAGGTCATAGACTCTCCATTATGTTTGTGTGGCAATGATAATGGTAATGCTTTGTATATATTGTTTAATTGTCGGAGATATAAATCATTTCCACTTCATGACTTCCTTATTAAATATAAAGCCCCTCTCCCTTGTGACCTTCCTTCTAGGATATAACGAAGGTGACAAGTATTACATCTATAAGTAATAAATTATATATCAAATCTCTATGGAAATTTATTTCTTTCCATAAATTTCCATATAATATTGTACATCACTTATATAAATTGACAAATTAGTTTTATCTATTTATTGCCCTCATCATATTAGCCACAGGACATCCACTGCTGAACAAAGTCCTTTAGATTTCTACAACGAGCGGTTACATGCCGCCCTCATCCAACGACTCCCAGCGACCTTCACCAGGTCGTCTGTCCACCTCGTTGGAGGTCGTCCGAGTCGAGTCGAGTTAATATATGAGGGTTCGAAAGCATAATAGACCCGAGCTTACAGAGTTGAATGTAAGACTAAAAACCTTAGGTTTAAATCTAAAATGAAAATCGAGAGGATACTTAATACTATCTTATAGACTAAACAAACATGTCCGGTACTGCTAGATAAAGAGGCGCTGCGTGAGGGCTTATGGCGCTACGTCAGCGAAGGGTTGGCAATATAACTAGGTAGACATACACATAGGTTATGTACGCACTACACTTTCAAATGATCAAAACAATAACTTGCGTGTTTAACCGCTCATTAGCGGTGATAAAAATCGTACCTATTCCTACTTTTAACGCGTGCAGTGCCGATTTGGTGCTGGCAACATCGGTACATGGTGTAATTGAATCAATCTAAAGGACTATAATCCGGGGCCGTAAAAATATTACAATGCTTTTATAATTTGAAGCATCAAAATTTAATGTTATGTTATCTCTTTTGTGCACTACATTACTACAGTGCCACTTAGCTGTCAATTTAATGCTAAATATTGTAATTTGTTTTTTATAAGAATAATTTCACACGTATGTTTGCAGGAGATAATGTAGATATTTTATTCTAAAACTTGTGATATTCGCGTAAGTGGTCATATAAATTACTTTAATCTAGCCTGTTATAATGTATTCAATTTGTATATTGACAAAGAACAACTTTTCTTACAGGTTTTGTGGTAATTGAATCAGGTATAGTATCATTTTCGGCTATGAGTAACTTGATAGTTGTCTTGTTTCAGCTACAACATGTCGTCTTCCGCAATATACATCTTAGACGTGAAAGGTAAAGTCCTTATTTCGAGGAATTACCGCGGCGACGTTGACCTGGGTATCATAGACAAATTCATGCCATTGCTGATGGAGAAGGAAGAGGAAGGTATGCTAACGCCACTTTTACAGACTAGCGAATGCACCTTCGCTTACATCAAGACGAACAATCTGTACATAGTGTCTACTACAAAGAAGAATGCGAACATAGCCCTTATATTTGTATTCCTGTACAAAATTGTTGAAGTCATGACTGAATACTTCAAAGAATTGGAGGAAGAGAGCATTCGGGACAATTTCGTTGTCATATACGAGTTGCTGGATGAACTCATTGACTTTGGCTACCCACAAACAACTGATAGCAAAATACTGCAGGAATACATTACTCAGGAAACTCATAAACTTGAAATGCAGCCCCGTATACCTATGGCTGTAACAAATGCAGTGTCATGGAGGTCTGAAGGCATCAAATATAGGAAGAATGAAGTGTTCTTAGATGTAATTGAGTCTGTAAATCTCTTGGCTAATTGTAATGGCAATGTTTTGCGAAGTGAGATTGTTGGGGCAATTAAAATGAGAGTTTACTTATCTGGTATGCCTGAATTGCGTCTTGGACTGAATGATAAGGTTCTGTTTGAGAGTACTGGTAGAGGAAAATCAAAGTCTGTTGAGCTGGAAGACGTTAAGTTCCACCAATGTGTCAGATTGTCCCGTTTTGAAAATGACAGGACAATTTCTTTTATACCACCTGATGGTGAGTTTGAATTGATGTCATACAGATTAAACACCCATGTCAAACCATTGATTTGGATTGAGTCTGTTATTGAACGCCATGCTCATTCTCGAGTTGAGTACATGATCAAGGCAAAATCCCAGTTCAAAAGGCGTTCAACTGCAAACAATGTCGAGATTATTATTCCTGTCCCAGCTGATGCTGATTCTCCAAAATTTAAGACTACTATTGGTAGTGTTAAATACACTCCTGAACAGAATGCTGTCACATGGTCCATTAAATCCTTCCCTGGAGGCAAAGAGTACTTAATGCGGGCTCATTTTGGTTTGCCATCTGTAGAATGTGAAGAAGTTGATGGAAAACCACCAATCCAAGTCAAATTTGAAATCCCATACTTTACAACATCTGGTATTCAAGTTAGATATTTGAAGATTATTGAAAAAAGTGGATATCAAGCTTTGCCTTGGGTGCGATATATCACACAGAATGGAGACTACCAATTAAGAACAAACTAATTACTAAAAATACATTCCATAGATGTAAGAAGCACCATATTGTTATTTTGCATTATTATCAATTATAGGTATTAAAAAAGTAATTATGTAGTATTATGTATTTGTTTTGACTACAATAAATTAATATTCTTCAAATAGCATTTGTCATTATTTTCAATGTTTATTTTATTTGCCTCTGTTGGAAATAAAACAACCTATTTAGAAAGTTACCTTGTAGGCTTGTATACATATGCACTACAGATTAAGCAGTTCTTAGTTCAGTTAAGTGAAATTGATATGTATACCTTTGGCCTACTTAAATTCAAGTGTGTGATCCCTTACAACGTGTCCCCTGACATCCTGTTATACTACCTTTGAATATTCCATATTCTAAACCTATTAAATAAACGTACTTCGCTTCTATTATCATAAAATAATCTGTGACTAATAAACATTATGAAATTAATTATAACAATATCTCCAGTGGTCACATAAAAGTACAAAAGTTATTTATTTACAATATAATGTAAGATTATTTTTTAAATATGCACACTATTTTTGCCATATATAGCTAACAATCAATACGTTGGTAAGGAATCACAAAGTAATAAGTAAATTTCTAGACGAACTACATAAATTACGTTACTTGATGTTTGTAATGTCAATTTACTAGTATATCTGTATAATCTATGATGTCATTGTCAATTGTCAAGCGTAGGTTGAATGAAAACCCGCGAATGTTTGTTACGAAATTATGAAAATGCGCACTAATACCCAATTATTATGTAAAAACTTAACAAAATTACGAATATTTTGTCGTAGGTTCTATTGTGATATTCTTCCTACTAGTGAAGTAGTAATAATTAGGAAAAATAAAAATAAAGACGTTAACCTCAAAAATGAAAAAGTTTCTAAAGCCAATAATTCTACAGAATTCAGAGTTAATGAGGTCAACATACAGATGGTATCGAAAAACATTTACGACCAGCTATTCAAAAACCCTAGTCAGATTGTAGACCCTCGGGTTATAAAAAGGTAACTCATGTATTTCATGTGTTTATATTCGTACATAGACTAATGTTGACCTAAGAGTTTCAAACAATTGACCTGAGTTTTATTACTAATATATATGAAGAATAATGTAATAATATATATCAATAAATAATAGCCTTCACCACCACAGTCCTGAACTTTATCAATAAATTTGCAAACTGCAACAAAAGCTTAGAATTATAACATTTCTTCCAAAAATGATTTGTATATCAATTATTGCCAACTTACTTATAATAAAGAAAATCAGATAATGGTAGCATATGACAAAAAATCTGTCAGCCAAGAATATTAATTTTGGCTATATCACCTTGCAACTGATCATTGCAGCACTCATTATCAGCACTAGTTTTTTTTTGGGGATTCCTATATAGTACACTGCCTAACACTTTGGATATTCGTGATTTTATATGATTTATAATAGTTAGTTTATGTACTCTAAGGCCAGCCATTGTCTGACAAATGCAAGCATATTTGGTTTTTCCTGAAAATGTGTTTAAAGGTGAGGCAGGAAAGGATAGGGTAGACAGAATTGCATCATATGTGAGTAAGTGCTGGTATAATGTGATGTGTGCCATGTGTGTTGTTACTGCGACTTACGTGTCACACATCATATTGTATTGTGAATGATCCCATGAGGCTGCACCTAGAGTGTACTGAAGCCTCATAAATAAGATATAAAGAAAGTAGTTAGTTTATATTAAATATATCCTATAGTCACCTAACACAAGTCTTAGGAGACAACTTATAAATTCAATACACAAATTGTGAGAATTACTGTCAACTTTTCAGTTGTCAAGACAATCTCCTAAAGCATGGCATAGACTACATGAAATGCAGTCACATGCAAGATGTTGAGTTAAAACTACCTAATTTAGAAGGTAGTGATGTCGTGGAGCATTTCTATAATACAGCTGAGAAACAATGTGCCCCATACAGAGATTTAATGAACAAGCTGGCTAGCTGTAAGTTACCACCATTGCCAAAGGTATTATATATAAGTATAATTTAGATATTGTCAGATATGCATGAAACCTACTACTGTGTAGTTTCAGATAAAGAAAACAGCATCACTCCATCTCCTCCCATGGATGTCGTAAAAGGCGGCAGTAGCTTCCCCTCTGTGGATGGAACAGCAGCCATTCTTGGCTTGCCAACCCGGCTGCCAAGCATGGTGAGAAAATGTTCCCGATTATGATGAGCAAGGCATGTAATTAGTTTTGTTCCACTGTGGATGTCCTTTAGTTGATGCATGAAAAAAATAATGCCACTGCTGGACTTGGGCATGCATTACAAAATGAAACGAACGAAAATCAAAACTTAAGTAGAAACTGAGTTGCGATAATTATTGAATATAAATGCTGGACCTATTATGTATGGTTCATATTTGATTAATCTACACATGAGTTCTACTTAAGTTCTCATTTTGTATTATGGGCCTGATGGCACGGTTGGTGCAGTGGCTGATGCAGTCGGCTGCTGCACTCCAGTTTGTGGGTTCAATTCCTGCACGGAACAAATATATGAATGATCTGCAGGTAGTTGTTCCGGGTCTGGGTGTAGTAGAACTCATGTATGTAAACACACCCACAACACAGGAGGAATCCTAGAGTGGGGCAACATTATCTTTAAAATAAAAAAATACTACTGAATACTTAAATGCCATTCAATGTTTGAGACCTACTAACTATTTGTGTGCCATTTTCGTTATGATAGCGGATGGATCGAAAAGTTTTGTTCTCTCTTGTATTCAGCCACATGTCTCTTTCATATATTATTTACTAGATACTGTATTTTTTTTAGAAATGGTCCAAAGCATCTGGCTGGACAAAATACTCAGGTATAACACAAGAACATGTGCCATGCCCACCAGATGATGCTCTAATCTTCGATGTGGAAGTGCTAATGTCTGCTGGCCAAAGGCCTACCTTGGCTTGTGCGGTGTCCAAAAATGCATGGTATAATTATTAACATATTCTTATAACATTATTTCCTCAATATTCTCCCATTGGGTCTGGTACTACCTGCATTTACTACATAAAGCTACATTGTATCTTCCTGCGAATAAAATAAAATTCTATACCTTGTTATATGGGCTTGTTATATAGTTATAAGTTGTCCCTCAAATAGTTTGTGGTAAACTAGAATATTTTGATGCCTCCCATGGAAGCTTTTGTAAGCACAAATCTGTGTTTTATATAAAAGTGTTCCTAAAACATAAATAAAGTGGAATAAAAACACCATTATTAAACTCTGAAGAGCTTGAAAAATACCAATTTTTTTAATTTGTACAAACATATAAGTTTTAGTGTTACCTACATAAGATTATTTTACTGACAAAACTTTAGAGTAGTCATTTGTGGCTTACAACTAACACAGCTGGCGTTGATTTGTTTGATATTAAAATCTTATAAAAGTTACCGAATATGTGCATTGCATTCAATTTATTCATTGTATGTATTGCAAGTCCATACATTGAGTATACAAATGTGCAACGCTCAACTATACATAAAAATGTAACCATTACCTATAGTTGTTTTAAGTCAACCTGTATTTAATAATTACCTCATTTTCCAGTACCCCTCAACCTGCCTGTGTGTACCTGTGAAATTTACATAAGCATTTGAACAATAACGAAGCACAAACAGTCTGTGTTGATTCTATAGGAACCATTTTATACCACACTATTACATGATAAGCAAGTGATTCACCTGGTGGCAAGCAACGCCTGCCCATAACAATTGTCAAATGCTACCCAGAACTAGTGCAGAACGGCTTCACACTGTGCTTGTGGTGCCGGAGAACTTCCACTGCTGAACAAAGGCATCCTCCATAGAATACCACATAACCTGTTCCACTGGAGACCAGTTGTTTACTTGTGTCTACATTGGGGGGATTTGCTAGTACTCGCCACGGTTGGTGGGCGGGTTGGTGACCGCAGTATGCCACATAAGGGATGCTGCTGCACATCCCTCTGCTTTAGAGTCCCTTAGTTGTTTTACAACATCCACGGGAGGAGATGGAGTGGTGCTATACTCTAAATCTGGACACCACACGGTATACTATTGTACTTGTTACTTCAAGACATTAGTAATTTTACTTGCTACCACTTCTGCCCTTCTAACTGAAACATTAATTTCTTAGGTTTAAACCTGACTGCTTAGTGCCAAAATATATATAATATAAGTGGTACCCACTAAGCCAGATTCTTGCAATACCACCTGCTGGTCATCACTTCAACTTCTATGATATTATCTTGTTCTCCTCTTAGGTATGGCTGGATAAGTGAACCACTTGCAAATGGAGATCCTCACAAAGTGTACGAACACATTAACTATGACGATTTGATACCACTGGAGACAGATGGCAGGGCACCATGTGGAGATCTAAACAGGCATAGAATTGTGATCGGCCATAATGTGTCATTTGACAGAGCAAAGATTAAGGAACAGTATTGGTTACATAAAACAGGTAAATGGTGTTATACATAGTGGAAAGCTGGTTAAGTCCTCACAATGAGATATAAATAAGCATAATATTGACGAGAGTCATTTCTAGTCGGCTACAGGAACCTGTTTCTGTGCTGGCTAAGAATACTATCACCACCCCATCTCATCCCGTGGGTGTCGTAAAAGGCGATTAGCTGGAAGATGGGCAGCAGTGTCCTTCGTAGTACGTACAAATATTCGTGCTAGGCCTATAGTTCTTAACCAGTCAACACTACTATATCCTGGGTAGAAGCTAACTGCATGATCATTTGGCAGTTGTCATACAGTTGTTCTGACTGCTAAGAATACACATGTACACACGGCTACACATCAAGTTATACAAAACCAGTCTACGCTGATCTCTCATCATACCAGAAGCCTATACAATGCGATGAGATGTACATGCATATCTAATTGTATTTAAAAGGCATCAAACTGTGCTGGAATAAGGCAATTAATGTTGGTGTTGGAAATCTGGATAATGTGAATGCAATTCTATTGCAGACGGAACAACTGTATCATAACTGCAGTAATTTTGCACCCAGCCTGCGGTTGTTTTGACTGCATTAGAACTACAAGTAAGCTGCACAAGCAGTGAGCAGTTACAATACAAAAAAGTATGAAGTTGTATAAATATGGGACTACAGGCTTATGTTTTAGAGACTGGAGCCTGACTAGGAACAAGAGGACCTGGGTTACAAGTCTCCAGGAATACACCCACACTACTGATTTAAAAAAAAACATTTACCAGTTTAATCTCGGTATAAGTGTTGGTGAAACAAAATGTTTGTTAATATCAGTTTAAACTGTCTATATACTCCCGAATAACCGTGCCATGTGATGCCGGCTCAGAATACCACCACCCCATCTCCTCCCGTGGGTGTCTTAAAAGTCGACTAAGGGATTAGCCGGAGGATGGGCAGCAGCGTCCTTCGAGTACATTAACAGGTCAACTGCGATCGCCAACCCGTCTGCCAAGCGTGACGATTATGGCAAAACCCCCCAATGAGCCCACAACACACCCATATCGGTCGTTGTGGTGATCTTTGGGGGAGGCCTGTGTCCAGCAGTGGACTTCATTCGGCCGAAATGATGATGATGATTTACTCCCGAATAACTCTTATTCTACTTTGGTGAAATCGGCCCTAAAGGAATTAAGCTGTGATATAGCCGCGCCGACTGCTTTCAATTTGCATCTGTACTGCACATTAGCAGTCGGGATGCAGCCTCTCTGCATATATCATAAGAGCGCGCGTAGGCTGGTTTAGTATTATTTATTAGATATGTGTTGCGTGCCTTCAATGTCATGAACATAATACAGAGCAAAACTTGACTGCAGTCTGTATCATGTAATCCCTAATAGTCTGTGTACTCGACACCAACCTATGTTTACGCAACATGGTTCGTGTTGTAGTTGCAAGTTGCGGACAAATTACGTGAATCTCAAACTTCTTGTATAGTATTATTCCCATCTAGATCGTTGTACATAATTCTGGGGCTTCTCTTATGCTGGGGCCACACTAACGTTTAACGCCATTAATTACATAGGACATAGACATAGGTGTAGCCATGACTTAAAGCGTTAACTTTGTATTGGCATTCATAATGCCGTTAGACGTTAGGCGATAGCTGGCTGGCGGTCTTTAGTGCCACATCAAAGAGATATAGAGCGTTATTTAATGCGTGTAGTGGCCACATCTGCGTTGGCCGGTGTGCACCGAGACTCGAGAGAGCGATAGGACTACGTCATGATTTCCCGCCCGAAGCAACTGTTGATCAACGATAACTATGGCTGGCAATTAATATTAAGTATTTTGTGGCTATGGAGAAGACCAAATGAAAAGTATATGAGACACTCATCAAATGATACAATCGAGCAGCTTCAACCGCCATCCTGAAAATTCTTTGCCGAATAACGGTGTTTATCGATATTAAGACGTTAAATGCAGGCCACTGAGTTTAATGCATTATTTTATGGAATGTCTGCGATAATTAATTGTTGATTAATTGTTGCGATAATGGGCGTTAGATGTTAAACCTTGGTGTGGTCCCAGCATTATATGCCATTCCACAAAAAAACTGCTTAATACTAAATTATAATATCGTTGGTACAACTGTTGTCATCACCACTCTATTTATAAGGTGTACGTTTCATGGACACGATGTCGATGCACACATGTGTGAGCGGCGTTACCAGTTACCAGCGCACGGTGCTGAAGGCGAAGAATAAGGAGCCACACCCCTCTGACGACGACTGGATGGAGATTAGCTCTCTGAATAATCTTAGTGAGGTGATATAGCAATGTATTTCATAATTCCGCTCTAATTTTAGTTTTAGTTCTGCATTAAAATCACTGTGATTTATTAATAATAAAGGTCACTGTCTGACTCACCGTGGGAGACACATGCAATCCCAGAGGCGAGATTAAATCAGCTTTCTCACCCTTTTGATAAGCTTACTTACTCTTTTGAAAAACTCAAGTCAACTTGTGGCGAGCTGAATGTGAGTGGCGACACTGCGTACCTGAATGCCCCCAGGGAGTCGGTCAGGGCCTCGTCTCCGGCTTGCTTTTATTCGCTGGCTGGAGTGGCCCCATCAGTGCCCTCAGGATTCTCAACTCTCGGCTTGCTTTAGTTTCCTGATCAGTAGGGGGCGCCAGAGCTATATGCTCGGGGGTGGAAGTGTTTAAACTGTGTAATAACGAGGAAACGCGCTCCGAGGCTTCGAGACGCGTGATAGTGAAATCAGTGCTACATTGATATCCTGAGTCACACCGGTGTTGCTCCCTATCGCCTGTAGTGGTGGCCCATTTGTGAGTGGCGAGTCACCGTCTGCCTCAGTTTTAATAAAAGGTTGAAAGGCAGACGCCGTTATTTCCGTTAAGTTTTCCGTCCATATAACACCAACTTTAATAGTCCGTATCATTATAGCTTCCATTTCATACAATAGCCCTACACCACCAGGGACAATTCGCTACGGTACTTTTATAGTGCAGCCATGGAGAGTCCCCAGTTAGTGCACCATTGCATTTTAAATTAAAATTCTCTAAATGGCCTCTGCGTGTTGGACGTATAATCGTAACGTAATCTTACCAAAATACCGGGTACTCCTTGCAGAAGATGAACCTGTGAAGGGAGAGACAATAATAAATACTTAATTTTTAGTACACTTTGGCCTACCTTACAAACTTACTACTATCATGTAATAATTATAACACAGGTTATGTTAGTATGAAACTTAAGACTATGTTAGTAAAATATGCATTATTGCCATCATTAAGAATACAGCACCACTCAATCTCCTCTCGTGGATGTCATAAAAGGCGATTAACGGACTATAAACTACACCAACCGTAGCCATACTACGCAAATACCCAGCAAAACAACGACCCAATTGTGAAAATCTATGGGGGAGGCCTTTGTTCAGCAGTGGACTTACTGATTATAAACCCATTACATAACCTTAATTGAACTCCAGAACCATGACTTTTTAAGACATGCCTTTTCGATTTTAAGCAATACTATGGAGTCTCCTGTATTGTGGGTTTACACATACAGTTTTCAGATCGCACATTCAGAAAACCCCAGATCTGGAACGTAGGTAGGCGAGACAGTTATTTCTTACATTTGGGGATCGAGCCCGTGACCCGTAGCACCAGTAGCGGCCTTAGCCACCTGGGCGCCCCGGGCCCCTAAAGCCGGCACTGCGTAGCAAACGTCAACCCGTAAACGTCTATTGCTGAACATGGGCTTCCCAATGATCAGTGCAATGAGCGGTCATAGTCGTTTATTTTAGTTTGTTTCTTCGTTTTATCATGCCTATACCGGCACAACACCCGGTCATCAGCATTCCGTTTCCAGCCGGACCCAGCAACCTTTTTCATGTCGTCCGTCCATCTGGCTGGTGGGCGTCCCACACACATACGCGGTCTTCACTCTAGGACTCGTCTGCTCTATCGGCCATCGATCCTTCGACAAATGTGACCAGCCCACTGCCACTTCAGCTTGCTGATTCGGTGTGCTATGTCGATCACTTTGGTTCTCTTCCGGATATCCTCTTTTCGGATTCTATGCATTAAAGAGACTCCGAGCATAGCCGGCTGTTAGTGTCCACCGTTTCGGCTCCGTAGGTCATCACAGGTCTGGGGGGCCCCCACGATACAGGAGAAATACTAAAACTAGTTAAAAAATACATTTATTTCCACACAGGTCCACAACTTATACTGTGGCTCGCCCGTAGACAAACAAACCCGAGACATATTCGTGGAAGGCACGATGCAAGATGTGCACGACAACTTCCAAACGTTGATGCAGTACTGTGCGAG
The DNA here is from genome assembly GCA_947459985.1 of Diloba caeruleocephala. NCBI lineage: Eukaryota > Metazoa > Arthropoda > Insecta > Lepidoptera > Noctuidae > Diloba > Diloba caeruleocephala. The sequence continues at coordinate 4,102,254 of OX381625.1, read as the reverse complement.
TGATGTGGTGGCCACACACAATGTGTTAAGGGAACTGCTACCGTTGTTCTTGCAGCGGTTCCCGCACCCTGTAACCTTGGCAGGCATGTTAGAGTTAGGTAAGATTGATGATGTTGTCAAAATCATTTATTTTTATTCTTGTAAGTTATTTTTCATTTTTATTACGATTTCCCACACTAGGATTTCTCTTGTGTCGGGGTAAAGTTTACAGATATTAATTCCACAATTTCACATGCACAAACACCCAGTCCGGGAACAACTACCTATAGGCCATATAAATATTTGTTCCATTCGGGAATCGGTTAGCTACTGCGTCAATTGTGCCGTTAATTGGGCCACTATTTTCCGTAATAGCAAAATTATTGTTTGAAATTATTGACTTTCTTTAATTTTAATTTTCATCATCATCATGTCAGCCAAAGGATGTCCACTGCTGAACAAAGGCCACCATATAGATTTCCACAATTGTGTCTCCATTTTGGGAGGAACATTCCAGTACTCACCACGCTTGGCAGGCTTGCTGTCCCTTACTCGCCTTTTACGAAACCCACAGGAGGAGATAGACTGGAGCTATATTCTTAATCTGGACACCACATGGAATATTAAACTTTTAACTATTCATTTTTAATCTTGAAATGTTAGCATAGAACACTAAAAACAAAAAAAAACTATTGCTTTACAGGATCAGCATATTTACCGGTGAACTCAAACTGGCTACAATACATAGATTCAGCAGAAACAGTGTTTGAAGACTTGAAGTTGGAATCGCGACAATTATTGTCACTAAAAGCCGATGAGGCCTGTCGCATGATGGCTAAAGACTCTTATAAGAAAGATCTATGGATGTGGGACCAAGACTGGTCGGTACAAACGCTGAAGCTAAAAAAAGCTACGAAAAAAAAGAAAAAAGTTGTAACTGAACCAAAGAAGCCCAGTGTAAATGAAGAGGCCAGTGCAAATTCAGAAAATAGAATTTCCGTTTCCGAATTACATTCAGCCAACGAGAAAACTAAGAAAGATTTGAAAAGGTTTGAACTTTTAAATGAAGATTACATCAAATGTTTAGAGAATAATAATACTAAACACACAAGCGATTTAGACAGTTTGAGCAAAGAGTTTGAATATTTGTATGAACTGGGGGAACTCTTGCCGGTAAAAAGGCCGTACTTGGCCGGATATCCGGCTTGGTACAGGAAGCTTTGTACCAAGCCTGGGAAGGACCCGGATTGGACGCCCGGTGCCAATCATATCACTACTAGTATGCAAGTGAGTATCTTTTTTTACAGGCACAGTGATGAGATGAGATGAGCTCCTGGTTCGCAATTTTATAGTCGCTAAGTTGCAAAATGGAGCAAGTTATTGGACTCGAGATGTTTTGCTGTAAAATTAATTGCACCGGATTAGACCGTGTGGTACCGGCTACGAATAGCACCAACCCATCTCATCCCGTGGGTGTTTAAAAGGCGACTAAGGGATTCACATTAGCCAGAGGATGGGCAGCAGCGTTCTTCGAATACATTAACAACTCAACTGTGATATCTCTAATGTGGTCTATGGTACTAAAACCTTTTCGGAAACCGCTTGTTGGGGAGGCTAGAAGACATCAAACTTGTGTTCGAGACGATTCATGATGACCCTTGAAAAACAGTCAAGAAAATATACTTACTTATTAATTATATTGTTCTAGATAACACCAAAGCTCCTCCGCCTATCCTGGGAAGGTTACCCTCTCCACTACATCAAGTCCGAAGGGTGGGGTTTCCTGGTACCGTTCAGTCGACAGCGTAGTGAAGATGCAGAGGAACCGCTAGTACCATTAGAAGAACTGTTGCAAGCTTGTCCACTCACGTTTTGTAAGGAAAGCGAGTTCCAACCGGATGTGTATACGCTACCGAAGACTGTGGAGGTAAGATTATCTTTAACACCAGTATTAAAACGTGTGTATAATATATCTTTGCGTGAAGATACAGGTGATGTATGAACCATCACATCATAGAGTCTCTTGATCTTGCTTAAGCATGCAGCGGTGCCAGTTCAATCATGTTTGTGCACAGATACAAAGTAACAGGCAGTGTGTGGACAAAAGTTTATGTTGAAAGGACATTGAAGTATGGACTTTGGTTTCACATTGTATCACGCAAAACTTACCTCAATATCTAGGGTTTCAACTGAATCCACAATTACAAAACCCATAATATCTCTAGTTCCCCAGATTTGCGTATCGATAGGCTTTCTACGCCACATGTCGCGGGTTCGATCCTCGCAGGTGTTCCGGGTCTGGGTGTTTGTGCATGTGAGATTTGTCTGTAAACGTGTTAAACTGCGTGTTTAGGGCCCCGCGTATGTTTTCCCCTGTATCGTCAGTGCAGGTCATTTTAAAAGATTGGAGATGTAAGAATCGTTTTTTAAATTAATTTAAATGAAGATACGACGTGATATTCATCGTGGAAGAGCCTAACTGTAGTCATTAGTTAACTAAAGCTCGTAAATGGGCTGGCTCGACCGGAGCAGTGCCACGCCGTCATAGAATACCGGCTTGAAGTAGCAACATTGTCGGTAACAAAAGTGCTGCTGCGTTTCGTACGGTGAATCAAGAATACCTAAACCCCAACCCCAAAATATATGGTAGGCATACGACATGGCCTCCAAGAAAATAGTGTATGTCTGCCTTAAAGTTAGGCAACACTTACATTTCCCTGGTGTTGTGGATCTTTATGGGCGGCGCTGATCACTTGGGCGACACGCTTGCTCACTTGCCTTCTATATAAGAAAAAAATAAGTCTAAATTTTATTTACGTGTTTAGAATTGAGGTTATACAGCTGACCGCGTACAATGCTTGCTGCTCGAATCTCGATAATCGCACGCAGAATAGAAAGGCAGAATAGAAGGGCATGCCGGCCGCCTGTCGGCTTAAACCACTGGGGCGGTCATCTTTGGCACCTAAGGGGGCTCCAGGTCCTTGTATGATCACACTAGAGCCGCCCACTGGTGCCACGCCTATAGTCTCCATTTTCCGTACGTGACGATTTCTGCCAGTTCACTCTACTGTAAGCCACTTAAAAGAACTTATTTCCAAAAATAAGTCCACATAAAATTGCTCAAGAATCAATTGAGCAATTTTCGATCAGCTTTTTGTTACCACAGGAAGATTTAGGCAGGCGTGCCTACTACGCCAGGAAGAAAATCGACGAGCAAGCGGCTGCCAACCAGTACCACGGTCTTGGAGTGTGGTGCGGTGTACAGGTTCAAGGTATGTGATGAATGTAAGACATACAGAGGCCCTAGTGTAAGTGATTGTTTCTTTATGAAAAAGACCTTTTTTTTGGTTCTCCAGTGGAAATTCGTCATGAAATTCCTTCGCCCCGCGGGCATGCCGGACCCCTACCAGTTAAAACCACTGGAGCGGTCATCTTCGGAAACGAAAGGGGTCCAGGTCCTCGTAAGATCACATTAGAGCCGCCCATTAGTGCCTCGCTTTTAGGCACATCACAGAGGGGATGACAGTTAAGCGGTCATCGCCATAGCGGAGGGAAGACAACTGTAAAAAGATCGCCCCCGGGCACTCCTTGGGGAATAGAAAAGCCCTGACGTAGCATAAAAATATTAAACCCTAGAAGAAATAAAATTGCCCATATAGCTGAAAGGATTAGTAAACTCAAGTGGCAACGGGCGGGGCGTATTGATCGTAGAACTGAAGGCCGTTGAGGTAAAAAGGTTCTCGAGTGGAGACTGTGCACTGGAAAACGCAGCGTGGGACGACCTCCAACGAGGTGGCCAGACGATCTGGTGAAAGTCGCCAAGGGAGCCATTGGATGCGGGCGGCATGTGACCGCTCGTTGTGTGAATCTATGGGGGACGCCTTTGTTCAGCAGTGGTCGTCCTTTGGTTAATGTGATGATGATGATGAAACTTAGTATCAGCGTTAACGAATTACACAACTTACACTTATGCCTTACATGTGTAGTGGTAGGTAGATAGTGGTAGGGAGGGGGCTGCGCAGCACAGCGCAAAGCGAGGTTTCCTGAAGTGCCTGGCGGCGGCCTGTTTACACTCGTCTCCCCTCGATTAGAGAAGGTGACCGCTTCAAAGTCATATCTGAGATGTGCCTAAGGGCGTGGTAACAATGGGCGGCTCCAGTGTGATTATTCTCTCTCTGCAAAGATGATCGTTCCTGTGGTTTTCACAGGCACCTCTGGTCTTTCCCAGGGCCGAGCAAGTACATGATATATTTCTACCGGGTGAAATAAATAAAACATGGCGCGGGAAGGTTCGTGCCCAGAACTATATGGTAGTACTTATCAAAATAACTCAATAACGGTCGCCAGCACTGGTATCATTCTGGCACCTACCAGAAAAGAAAAGCGTACGCCCTTGTTAATGAACAGAAATATTCATGACTAGCTGGAACCCGCGTTTAATTTAAAAGAAATTTAGAGTCTTCGACATAGACATAGAATACATGTATTGGATTTCAAGGGTTTTATTTTTTTGGGCGAACCCTAATTATTTTTCTAAAATAAAAGTAGCCTAAGTTATTCCTTATAACATGAGCTATCTGCCAGTGAAAGTCCCGTCAAAATCGGTCCAGCCGTTTCGGAGATTACCCAGAACAAACAGATAAATGCCACAGATGCCACCACCCCATCTCCCATGGGTGTCGTAAAAGTCGACTTAGGGATTAGTCGGAGGATGGGCAGCAGCGTCCTTCGAGTACATTAACAACTCAACTGCGATCGCCAACCCGCCTGCCAAGCGTGGCGATTATGGCAAAACCCCCCAATGAGCTCAAAACACATCCATATCGGTGGTTGTGGTGATCTTTGGGGGAGGCCTGTGTCCAACAGTGGACTTCATTAGGCCGAAATGATGAAATGATGAAACAGATAAAAAAATTGCAAAATGCATTTAATAAAAAGTTGTTGTTTTGACATTACAAACATACACTTCAATTTTATTTATTTGTATAGATTATTTGTCAATTACGTAGTAGTTGGTCATCACGTAGGAGATAAAAAAGTGGAAAATCAATGTTGTCTTTTTTACCATTAAGATTATAAACAGTTTGTTTAACATGTAATAAATAGTGACTCATCACCTTGTCCTCGTACACAGTCAGCACGATTCCGAATGATTCACTAACGGTAGATAGATGCAAGCAGTAACATGCACTTTGATCGTTCGTCGTCGTTTCACCCAAATAAAATCCACTGCTGGACACAAGCCTCCCACAAAGATCGCCACTACGACCGGTCTGGGTGAGTTGTGTGTTCACAGGGGGGTTTTGCCATAATCGCCACGCTTGGCAGGCGGGTTAGCGATCGCAGTTAGTTGGTTAATCCTGTGGCGACACCTACATCGCCAGCAATACAACTACAACGTACAACGACATCTACTTGACTATTAAATGCAACTCTCCGATGACGTCAAAGAATCCTGAATCACGCTATTAAAGTATTCGCGCAACGCAGCATATATACAGTCGCCCAACATCAATCGTTGGGCTTCGGCCCGCCAGGCACACCATCCGCCTGGCTGGAGGATCCTCCCTTTTCTATGGAGGAACACCGCACCTTGTTCCCCATAATCACATAGTCGCCTTTTGCGACACCCACAACAGGATGTGATATTCGTAGCTGGTCTCAAACGGAAATTTGTCCGATGCGATGGTAATATTGTTTTATTTTTAGGTTGCTGTCATTTTCTTCGGTTGCCACACAAGGACGGGCCAAAGTATAAAGTTGGCAATCCACTAGCTAAGGACTTCTTGGACATGTTCAGTCAAAATGTGCTATCTGCGCAAGGGAATGAAGCTGAGAAAGTAATTATAATATCGAATATTTTAGTTATAAGTGTATTCGTGTACATGTTGAGACAGTGGTGGGTTCAATGCTTCAATAGGATCACCTCCTATGTGTCCTTTATTAGAATTTAAAGAAACGGGGTTGCCTATTCGATACCCAGTCATTCGATTGTAATAATATTTCTTCTAGATTTATCTATTTTTATCAGTGTTTACTTTTAAAATGGATGCACGAGGATTTCTTCTGCTTCGTGAGTATAGTTTACAGTCATAAATCTCCAATACAAAGCCATGCATATATTTTTCCGTGCGGGTATCGAACACATAACCCTGAGCGCAGAAAGCCAATCGATTGACCACTGCGCTACCCGTGGCATAAAAATCCAAGTCTTAACTTTTTTCATATGCCTGTTCAGGTGCTAGCATTTGGTCGCATGATGTCGTACTGGCGCAATAACAGGGAGCGCATATTGAAGCAGCAGGTGGTGTGGCTGCCGGAAGACCTGCTGCCGGAAGCTCTGCGTGGCAGCATACGGCAGTACGGCGCCATAGTGCCGCAGGTTGTTGTCTGCGGCACACTAACTAGACGGTGAGTTTACACAGTACACTCCAACACGAAGCTCCATAACCTCGGGGTCAGAAGATGTGCACACTTATAACTGTAATCATATAATTTTATTACTTATGTTCCTAGTTATAGGAGCTAGAAGCTACAAACCTTATTTTTAGTATTAAAGAAACACAAATATGTGACATTTACTTACTATGCGTGCCCTGATTAAGAATATAGCACCATTAAGAATATAGATCCTCTCGTGGGTGTCGTAAAAGCCGACTAAGGGTTTAGACGGAGGATGTGCAGCAGCGTCCTTCGAATACATTAACAACTCAACTGCGATCGCCAAACAGTCTGCCAAGCGTGGCGATTATAGCAAAACCCCCCAATGAGCACACAACACACCGATTTTAGTCGTTGTGGTGATCTTTGAGGGAGGTCTGTGCCCAGCAGTGGACTTTATTGGCCGAAATAATATAATAAACAACCATCAACCTTGAGCTTTCGGTTATCAGTGCCAGCGAGCCCACTTGGATGACTGCCAGCAACGCCCACAAGGAGCGCGTGGGCTCCGAGCTGCGTGCCATGGTGCAGGCGCCGCCCGGCTACAAGTTTGTGGGCGCTGACGTCGACTCACAGGTAACGGGTGCGTTACGGACGGCGTGCAACATTACATTACCATGCTGTAACGTAACTATACAGTGACGTTACAGTATAGTTACGTAACTGTATAGTTAATAACCTAAAAGTTACGTAACCACGAACTAATATAATTTTACAATGTCCTACAAAAATTGTGAAAACATATTAGGGGGACCCCTGTTTACAAATAAACCGATTTGATTGATTGATTGACAGTCAATAGGTTATAGAAATCGTGGTTATGAAAACACAAGTTCTAATACTTTTGGTAATTATTAATGACTATAGTTCGGGGGGCCTAAAAAGGCCGCTTTAGGTGAATCATAATATGAATTACATTAGAAATCACAAAATGGTCACGTTAATAGTCAGTTATGATTAAGTGACCATTTTGTGATTTCTAATGTGAATCGTACTCAGATCATTATTATGCCTTATAAATAAAACCTAATACGGTCTTTTTAGGCCTTCTGGACCATTTGGTGATATTTAATCCGATTCATATTATGATTCTGCTAAAGCGGCCTTTTAGGCCCCCTGGGCACAAAAAATAATAATTACAGCGCTCGTCCTTATCTTCATATAAGTGTCATGCACACTAAAACTCCGCAATAAATTTAAAATGTAAAAATTCATCAATTGTAATAAAAATGTGTGTTTTTAATAAACACAATCCCCTTCCTCCCACAATCCTGATTGTACCCTTGAAATAGAGGTCACTTACGAACTATTAAATATAACTCTACATGATGAAGTTTATATTTTTATTTTTGTAGCAACCAACTTTCAACTTCTCGAAACGAGTACTTTAATTTTTTATTTCTTTGTTATTTTGTTATCGTTTGATTGCAATTGCGCAGTGCACTAAGGGGGGTCCTCGTATGGTCACTAGAGCCGCCAACTGGTGCCACGCCTATAGGCACATCTCGGAGTGGGTGACTGTACAGCGGTCGCCGACCCCGGGGAACTGTAAAGGATCCCCCGAAGCATCGCTGTGCTGCGCATACGGCAGCGCGTGACCACATGAGCGTAGGTCGCTCGGTGTGGACACGTAGATTCCCCAATCTACGCACCCGCGAACCCAGCCCCCCCCCCTTGAAGTTGGACCTACCTAACCCGACTGGAGCAACATCCTCTCGTGTGCTAATAGCAACATACTGCAATCACCATTATGGCAATACCCTTATGACCGCTCGTTCTAGTGATCATCATTGGGAAGGCCCACGTTCTGCAGTGAACGTTTACGGGCTGATTTGTGTGTATTTGAGTGTGCATGCGTGTGTGTGTATATAGATAGCCAGTCGCTCGGCACCGGCTCCCATCAACCCATTCCACCACGTAGCGAATGCCTCGTTATACCGCTCAATCTCTGTACTCCAGGAACTATGGATAGCGGCTTTATTAGGGGATAGTACCCTCGGTCTTTGCGGCGGGAGTGCGTTCGGCTGGGCGGTGCTAGCCGGGGACAAAAGTCGCAACACTGACCTCCACTCGCTCACTGCCACCGCGGCCGCCGTGTCCAGAGACCACGCCAAAGTTATTAATTACGCGAGAATTTATGGTAAGAAATCTTTATATGTTTATAAGATTTTTTCTACAGCAGGGTGTATCGGGAAACGCAGTGCATTTATCCAAAATCCTAAAACCTGTTTACCATGCACCTTGCTGCGGGTCCTGTCTGTACAATGGAAACTGGTCGCACGTATCTTAATGTGGGTTCCGATGGACCTGCCATATATCTCCTATAAAAATCTTTGTCTAGACGTTGTCTTTGAAAATTTCACTAAATAAAGATGTAAATATAAAGAAATAAAAACTGATTATTATTTAATGTTTTTTTACGTTCACATTCCGTACGCTTAACAGTTATTAGTACCTCTGCTCATAGCCGGATGTGTTCACTTGTCGGTAAGCGATCGGCGAGGTTAAGCAACGCTTAGCGCGGTCAGTCTACAGATGGGTGATCGCATAGTGGTATTTGAACTGAACGTCTCCGTGCTTCGGAGGGAACATAAAATTGCCGGTCTCGGTTGTTGTCATGGGCTCATTGGGGGGTTTTGCCATAATCGCCACACTTGGCAGACGGGTTGGCGATCGCAGTTGAGTTGTTAACATACTCGAAGGACGCTGCTGCTCATCCTCCGGCTAATCCCATAGCCGACTTTTACGACACCCACGGGAGGAGATGGGGCGGTGGTATTCTGAGCCTCTACAGATTTCCCGGTGATTACCACTTCTTTTCTTTTAACCTTGTATATCTCAAGCTGATGAAGCTGGTGAAACCACTTAAAGAGAGCTGCCTGTATAGCAACGAACCCTTCTATTTTTTAACCGACTTAAAAAAGGACCAGGTTCTCAATTCGATGCGTTTTTTTATGTATATACACACGGCTACAGATCAAGCTATGCATTTCCAGTATAAGCTGATCTCGCATTGTATAGGCTTTCATTGCGATGAGAGATCGGCTTAAACTAGATATCTATAGTTTGATGTGTAGCCGTGTGTACAACGATTACTCCTTAATTTGTAGACCGATTTGAGCAATTCCTTTTTTAATAGGCACAGAATGCTTTCGAGCTGGTCCCATATAGATTTTATTACATTTGATTGAGTCGTTTTTAATCAGCTTCGATCAATAGGTTTAATTTGACTGCGCTTATTTCGATGATGTTTTAATAGTTACCGGTTCCTCCAAGATTAGATAACCGATTTGAGTCATTCTTATTAATTTAGTGAATAACTCTCGAGCTGGTTTCATATAACTGTAATTATGTTTGGTTAAGTGTTTCTTATGACATCAGCTCTGTCCTCCGTGAGTTTTCATTGTCTACTAACTTAGATAAGTAGGTGTTTCGGGTTGGTTACAATTTAAACTGACACCTAATCCGGAAAAAGTTCTTACATTTATTTACACTAAAAAGAAATAAATAAACAAAGAAAACACCTGCGCGATATAAAAATACTAAAAGGAAATAGTTGGAAAATCCAAAAGTGCATAATCTTTAATTTATTAAATAATAATTAAACTACATCGAATTATACCGTGAAAAGTAATAGGCTTCTATTCCTCAAAATACTGAAGCCTATGAAAAAAAAAACCAACTCGATAAGTGAAGTATTTCGCTCGTTATCGTGACCACAAGATACGGGATCCGCACATACAGGCACACGGACGTCCAAGACAGAACTTTTTTAAACATTTTTTTAATTAGTGTAAATAATAAAAAGATATTTAAAAATATCATGAGTGTTAAAAATAGTGTTTTTTCTCAACATTTGTCTATTTATATTCACTTATAAAAGCAATAAAGAATAAAAAAAGTGACATTTTAAGTTGGAGAATCACTCGGTGTGCGTAAACTGACAGTAATACCCACCTCAACGCTTCGCTTATGAGGCGTGCAACAAATAAACTTCATTCAACTTCAGGTATACACTCAGAGCAGAGCAACGAAAAATTCTATTTTAAACCTTGCCCCGCCCGACTTATATCGCGTAGGTTTTTATACCTTCCCATTGTGTCATAAAACTTCGTTTTAGGTGCTGGGCAGAACTTCGCGGAGAGGTTGCTAAAACAGTTCAACCCTACGATGACGATATCAGAAGCTAAGAGTAAGGCGGCTAAGATGTTTACCTCTACGAAGGGCAGGCGCGTGTACCGGCTAAAGAGACAGTACATGGAAGGGTTCATGGAAGAAGATTTGGATGAACAGGTGTGTTAAACGTTGTTATTACTGCGCAGGATTCGAAAGTATTGTATGAATCCAATCCCCTCCGCTCAAGTCGCAAGGTAGGTTGAAGAAACAGCATGGTGGTTATAGTTAGTAAGTCTTCAAACCGCATATCCCCAGGGCGGAGGAAGATCATGAGCCTTAAAAAATGCTTCGACTTTATCGAAATAAAAATGCCATGTGATCATTTTGAATATAAATGTATACATACCGATCCTTATTTATCTAGTATTGTCGATCATTTTACGTTAGAAGCAACTATTTTAGTACTGAATTATAAAATTAATATTTGTCAGCGTGCATCCTACCTGTTATGACCTTTTTTTTATTGGTGTCCAGTGGAAATTCTACATGCATCTTCCTTCGCCCCGGGGAAGGGTGATGGGGCATGCCGGACTCCTACCGGCTAAAACCACCGGAGTGATCATCGTCGGCACCGAAGGGAGGCTCCAGGAACTCGAAAGATCTCCATCTAGAGCCACCCACTGGTGCCACGTCTTTAGGCACATCTCGGAGGGGATGACTGTAAGGCGGTCTTCCCCTCTAGCAGAGGGAAGGCGACTGTAAAGAGGCCACCCGCCCAGGCTGCTACCTACCTTCTATCATATTGACTAATTTCAGGTTGTAGAGATGAAAGGGTACCAAGCGATGCGGCTTGCCAAGATGAGCGGCAAGAAAGTGGAGGACATGTTCGAAAAACCGAAGTGGGTCGGAGGAACAGAGTCGGACATGTTCAACAAGCTGGAGGAAATCGCTGGTATGGCATAAAAATAGTGTATTATTAAGACAATATCGGGTCAATTCGTGCACAGATAAAGAACAGACTCATAATCGCGGTCCATGCAACTTTGAGGTTAGTCTATATACTTTTGATATTAATGTGTGTTTTTAGTACTTCTTCAACTTTAGCGGATTGAAGTTATCAAGACATCATCATTTCAGCCGAAAGGTGACATAGGCCTTCCCCAAGTGTCGGCTATGTTGGCGCAGCACGAAAACTGGAATGCAGTGATCTCCTTCTGTGAGAGCGTCATGCTCCAGAAGGAGACCGCAAAGCGGGATCGGGAGAGGGCTGATCCCGCTCGAAAAAGGAGACGGTTCCTGGAGCCTCCCTTCGGTGCCGACGATGATCACTCCGGTGGTTTTAGCCGGTAGGAGTCCGGCATACCCCTTCGCCCTTCCCCGGGGTGAAGGAAGCTCCATGTAGAATTTCCACTGGACATCAATAAAAAAAAATAAAAAAAAGGCCAGCGTGATGGACTAAGGTCTAACCTTTCTCATAATGAGAAAAGACCCAGCAGTGAGACAGTAATGGGCTGATTATGTTATATACATTTCCGTCAACTAGTTTTGATTCTCTTGATGCGATTTGTCGATATTCCTCTCTCACTTGCACGGGTGCTACGTGAGCCAACGGCGAATAGTAGAGCTGCCATTTATAATTCCGTAATTTCTTAACCCTCGTAACATCCGTAGTTCTTGTGTTAGTGTTGTAATTATTTTGCACAGATTCGGAAGGTCCAGCAACAGCGTTTTTATCAGGCCGCTTATCTCGAGCTCTGGAGCATTCACAAGGCCGGTGGGGCGGTACTAGACTCAACTGGGCCGTGCAGAGTGCTGCGGCCGACTTCCTGCACCTCATGCTAACCAGCATGGCGCACCTCGCCCCACAGGCCAGGTACACAAACAATGAAATTATCTTCTGACTGTATACTTCCCGTGTCGCATACAAATCTCTCATGGATGTCGTAAAAGGCGACTAAGGGACTCTAAACCAAAGGTATGCACATACTGCGCTCACTAACCCGCCTGCTATGCGTGGTTAGTACTGGCAAATCAATTCTTCTCAAAATGCCGACTCATTGTAGAAACGCGGAGGCTTTTGGCTTCTAGGCTTCGGCTGACCGAAGGACGCCCAACACTGATCAAAGGGCTCCGTAATCATCGTAAAGGAATCAGGGTAGTGATGATGATAAATTTCCCCGCATAGATACAGTAACATCACAGTATCATCTCATAGGTCAGAAAGACTGATAAATCAAGTATAACTAAGATATAAATATTGTGGTAACTAGCCGGGGTGCGGGATAAATTAAAATTTGACGGCACGGTTGGTGCAGTGGCTGATACAGTCGGCTGCTGCGCACCGGGTCGTGGGTTCGATTCCCGCACGGAACAAATATTTGTATGATCTGCAGGTAGTTGTTCCGGGTCTGGGTGTATTGTGTGTGGAATTCATGTCTGTAAATGCACCCACGACACAGGAGAAATCCTAGTGTGGGGCAACGTTTTAAAAAAAAAAAAAAAAAGTACAAAATGACACGAAACAATATATTCTTTTACAATATCACTTTTAAACTTGCAGTATTATCGCTCGGTATATTCCACTTGTTCTTCACTGTGTCGTATCGCAGAGTAAACTGAACTGTCCCTCCTTCCTTCGCGGCCGCTATATATATGAGCCGACCGATACTGTGTAGAACTTTCCTCAATGTTCGCTTTCTCGAAGTTTCTAGGTAATGTGGTACCGCTACTAGACACTAGTTGGCGCAACAAAAAACAATCCCGAACATACTGCAAGTTACTACACGCCGTAGTACAGCTTCTAGACAACAGATGGCGATACGTTTCGCTATTATTTACTTGATGGCGTAACATTATATATGGTTGCCACCCACAGGTTCTGTCTTAGCTTCCACGACGAAGTCAGATACTTGGTATCGGATGAACAAAGATATGAAACTGCGTTGGCGCTGCAAATAACTAACCTACTCACGAGAACGTTTTGTTCGCAAAGGTAATTTATTACTGTCGTAATTTATAGGCATACTTAGTTATTTCGATAACGTGCGTTGCGTGACTTTTATGGACTTTGATATAAGGTTCAAATTCAAGTAATTAACGCGCGTTTGTGAATTGAAATAACTAGCTAAGCCTGGAGGGCAGATTAAAGCAGCTGCTCGATTTCTTCCCCCCTTTTGATATAAAAAAAAGTATATCGTAAGGAGATCTATTATCCGTGTGGTGTCTGGTTTAAGAATATAGCACCACTCTCATCTCCTCCCATGGATGTCGTAAAAGGTGACTAAGGGATTCTAAACCAGGGCAGCAGCGTCCCTTCTTTAGAACATTAGCAATACTGCGCTCACCAACCCGCCTGTCAACCGTGGTGAGTACTGGCAAACCTAACCTAATTATCTATGCGTCATTTATTTCAGGGTTGGTATAAATGATCTACCGTTATCAGTTGCGTTTTTCACATCAGTAGAGGTGGACCAAGTATTACGCAAAGAGTCTAATCAAAGTTGTACGACTCCTTCTAACCCACATGGCCTGGAAAAGGGCTATGGCATACCTGACGGGGAGTCCTTGAATATTTTTGATGTATTAGATAAGTGTAAATCGAATAAATAGTTTGTAAAGTTATGGTTTTTATTTGGCTAGCTATTTGGAGATGATTTGGCCCAAATCATGCCTGACATTCACTACACGAGCCGCGAGCCAAGCGCGCGCACTTACAATTCTGTAGCGAAATCAGTACTGACGACAATAACCCTCGGTTGCAGTCCAGTCGTTTGGTGAGCCCTGCACATGTTGCAGTTCTACAATACTCCATCCAACTAGAGCATAAATAATAATGTTGTGAATTACAGGATATTTTTTTGACATAACTATGATCATCGAATGGCAGGGCACTCTTAGAAAAACAAAACAAAAAAAGTAAGAAAATGTTTATTTTGGTCTCGTACAAAATGTCAATCAGAACTAGTAACAATATCGAAAATAGATTAGGATGCAGTAGTGCGAGTACGAGGCCAAAACAGGCTCTTATCTCAGCATATGCTGCAGTGCTGGTTTTCTGATAGCGCTGGTTTTCTGATAGCGCTAGCGATTTTATTAACCTGGTGGGAATACATAATGTACTTCCTCCGCACTGGGGATGGGTGGAGGGGCAGCCAGCCTCCTATCGGCTAAAACCACCGGAGAGGTCATTTTCGGCACCGAAGAAGGGCTCCATGTCTTCGTGGACACCACCTCTAGCAGTCGGGAGGCGACTATAAAAAGGACGCCCCCGGGCACATCTCGGTTGGGTGGATTTTAAAGGATTCCTCGGGAGCCTCGCTTTGCCCTGCGCTGCGCGCACGGTGGCAGGTGACCACATGCACAACGCCGTCTTCCCGGGGGCCACTGGGTATGAGCTAACTTGCGATCCCGCTCTGTGGTCTCTTTCTGCAGCACGACGCTTTCGCAGTACTCCCAATTTTCTTGCTGTGTCAACATAGCCAGCAGAGAGAGAGATTAGATTAGAATTCTGAAGAGATTAGAGATTAGGATCCGCCGCTAGGCAACCTACGCAATGTAGGGCACTCCTCGAAGCCTGTGTTGTGCGATAACCTAGTCGCTTCCACAGTTGTGGCACTGCTGTGACCTCACGTCCAATCCTGTGCAGGTACGCACTGAAACAACTCTGTCCGGGGAATACCTGCGTAAGGTGGCAGGTGAAGGGCTCGCTTTTTTTTCAAGCGAGGCTCTGAAGAGTGGCAGACGGCCTCAACGACGCTTCTGATAGGGTCTATTATATGTTGACGTTTAAATACATAAAATGCGTTGACGCACCTCTGATTTGGGAATCGCGCTGGTGAGTGGTGACTGTGCCATTTTATTCGCAGAGTGCTAGTGTAATGGAGTTAACATTTAGCATGCATAGGCATTCTTATGATGCCGCAAAATTTTGAAAAAGTGGAGAGATGGATTCGTGGGTGTATCACCAAACACGCTCCCTCCGCCAGAGCGGTAAAGGCGTGCCTTCAGGGGCGCCCAAACGTTTGAGACGGCAGGCTTGGCGGCGTGCACTCGAGCTGTTATGGCCGCTTTACAGTCATCCCCTCCGAGATGTGCCTAAAGGCGCGGCATCAATGGGTGGTTCTAGATGGAGATTATTCGAGTTCCTGGACCCTCTACGGTGCCGAAGTACAAATATAGAAATTACAATTTCTGTATAAACGAGTAACGAAATTACAATTTCTATGCTTGTTTATTTAAAATTCTTATATTGCAAAAAGGCAGAATGGAATCTTAGTTCAAAGAAAATTACCTGCGCGAAACTGAACTTAATTACAAATCTAACTTCATTAAAAAACTTAATTTTGATATGTTATTCAATATAGTTGATACTTGGTTCTTCTTTCTCCTCTTAGATTAAGGGTTCTGTAGTAGTGTATCTTCCACAACTTCGCCAATGTCATGTATAAGCCAACGTTGTACTTATATGTAGTACACAACGTTGGCTTATACATGATGTTCAAAGTAATCAATCTTTACCTGATACTTCTCTTAGATTATGGCTTCTGTAGTATCTTCCACGAGTTCGTATATCGTTCAAGTATAAGGCAACGTTGTACGGTGTTTAGATTAATCAGCCTTTACATATTCATAAAATATTTATCCAAAATAATCTAAAAAATATCTCGGCTACGTCGTTCAATTATTGTTTTCTTACCCGCAACTATCCAAGTATAGGTCTTGGATAGTTGCGAGAAAAGGAATGTGTCGTAGACAGAGTAACAATCTTCTCTTAGATTATGGCTTCTGTAGTGTATCTTCCATAATTTCAACAATGTCAAGTATAAGGCAACGTCGTACGGTGTTTAGATGAATAAATCTCTACATATTCATAAAATACCTCAAAATATGTTTCTATAATGTTTTTTTTTTACTTTACCGGGTGTCCAGAGTAACAATTTGTTTACGGAAAGAATCAATGTCACTGTCAAAATGACATAAAGCGTTCCAACACCTGTCCAGCTGTATGTTTTGCATGATGCAGGCGATAGTTATAATTTTGGTTAATTTATATACAATGGAATCTCATGAATTAAACCAAGTAATAACGGTAGGTACCATTGAATTACCTAAAACCGTTTACTTCAAAACGTATGTTTCATTAGAGTAGTTGTTTTTAAATAAACAAATAAGAGTAGATCAATAATTATAGATCTTGTGTTGTCATAACCACTGCATTGACGTTTTTACTCTATGCTCTAAATGTAACTAATAATAGACCGCTAGCTAGCACACAACAGTAACCTAATTTGTAAGAACGTGTGATTCGCAAAATCAACAAATAGTAAAAATCTTCTAAAGTATGTAACTTTATTCAGCCTGTTAAATTAGTATTTATAATAATTGGAAACATGTCCAAGGTTACTAAAAGGAAACATGTGATGAACGAAGCTCTGTGGGACGACTACGAGTTGCCAAAAGAGAATCAAAGTATCGTAAAAGTTTTGAAAAGCAAAGGAAATAACTTACACGAGGTGAGTTCTTTTTAGCTTCAAATTCAATTTCAAATCAAGAGCACCAACTACGATATCGCTATTCGTCTTTCACATGCAGTCTAAATTAAATTCAACTATAGACACGTATAGTAGCCTGCACTGATCTCGAGAGCTGAACTTCCCCTTTGCTTCACTTGCTCAGAAGACGGAAGCGGTTTTTTGGACCGGTTTAGTGGTGCCCAAACCGATCTCCATTATTTCACTGAGCGCAAAGATCGTATAGGTCAACACTACAGCAATATTGCGTTCTTGGCATAATAAAGCTTTATGATGCTGGGCTGATTATGAACTTGTATTGTCTACAAATACGATTGTCCTAATTTGCTTTTTTATTTAGATTACTACACCAAGTGGTGAAGAATACCTAGTGACAATGCCTACAAAATTCAGAAAAAACATTTGGGTGAAAAGAGGTGATTACATACTTGTAGAACCAATATTAGAAGGTGATAAAGTGAAGGCTGAAATAGTGAAAATTATGAACAAGGACTCCATTAAGTATTATAAAGAAAACAAAGTTTGGCCAAAAGAATTTGAGGACAATAAAAAAGAAATTGATGCTGATGGTGATGATGAATTATTTGTAAACACTAATAGAAAACCTATGGTGACTTATGGTAGTGAATCTGATGATAGTGATACAGACAGTGATAGTGATGTAGAAAGTGATAAATAATATTTATCTCTTAAATTGTAATTTTTGTACTGCAACCTTATTTTGATGTGCTACAATTGTTGATTAGCATACTATGCTTCATATGAACTACTGATTATTAGTGAGCACAGCTGTAATGGAGAGTACCTCATTGTTATTTTAATAGTTTCTACATTTACAACTAGTGAGTAAGGCACCTTCTGAAAATGTAAAAGAAGAAATCAGTCAGTCAGTGGTGAGCATAAAATTATATTTCAATAATTGTGCCAAGTTAAAAATGTAACCTCCATGTTTAAGGGATATAATTATGATTGTCTACAATTTCTTGTATGATGAATGGAATGCCTGTTTAGTTGACCGCAGCCTACACTGCTAGAATTATGGGCATCTCAAATTATAGACATGAGTAACTGTTTATAATCCAAAACAATTGAATATAACAAAAGTTACATTATAAGCTTATTTGTGTTTACTATATATTGTTAACTGACATGATCACAAACATTATATATGAACTGAAAATAGGATATTTGCCCTATTTTAATTTGATTTGAGTTTCTGATATTTCAGCATGGTTGCAAACTCCATGGATATACTGAATTTATTATGGGTGGGTATTTACAAGCAGACAAAATGAATACTCTCTTGCCACAACCATTTCATAAGTCTCTCACAGCTCGATTTTATCCCCAATACATGAAACTAACCATGTTCCCTTGTGAATTATTCTCTACACTTTTTGTCTTTTTTTAAGGCAAATATGAGAAATTCTAAAACTCGAAATAAAAACATGATAAGTATCTCAAAGCTCCAAAATATCCTAATTCAGTTTAAATCATATGTGTTTACTATGTATGGAAAGCAGTAACATTGCATGACATAACATTACAATATATTTGTATGGGACCATTTTAAAGTATATTCTTATTAGTATTTATATAGGTTCCCTGTTGGAACTAGCTTTTGTTGCTAGAAAATTCAAAGTTTAGAACTAGGACAATTAAATGCAAAAGAGACAATTTAGACAATTTTTTATTTTATTGAATACTACACATTTAATAACTACTATAAAATAAACATTTCTTAATATTACTCAATAATTTATAGATTGCAGAAACCCATATAATATAAAGTAATGATCAGTCTATTTGAACTAGGTTTAACATAATTGTCATTGAGATAGCATAACAAATTGCATACATTTATAAATTGATCACAATATTCCACAATTATTGGCCCATAGTACAATTCTGGTTGAGTTTATGATATAAATGGGCAGCAAAAAATATTATAAAAAAAATACAATTATATAATTCTAACTGAATTTCAATTTCCTTATTTCTTCTTCATTATCTAGGTAATTATGAAGACATGATAAAATGATGCTTAATAGACAAAAGTAGTACTTTTTCATATTGCTAGATTAATCATAGGTACACATTATTGACTCTTAAAAATGCACTAGGAATCTCAAATTAAGTACATTACAGATATTTTAAACAAGATCTCAGTTTTCTGTTTTTCTATATAGCTTTAGGCTGCTCATTTGATATCTGCATCTATGTCATCAGCCATTATGTATTCATAAATCCTTTTAATTAACTCCACTGATTTCACTTTGCCCCATCCCTCAGTTTTTGTAATAAGTTTTGCTTGACCGTCTTTGATGAATTCCAGGGTTAATTGTTTTAAAGCATTCGCAGAGTGCAGATCAGCCAGTTGCAATGTTTCTATTGCATTTTCAACTGTCAGTTTCTTGTGCAAAGCTTCCTCACAAAGATTCTTCAGCCTACTGAGTTGGTAATAGTCGGCAGCAGCAAGCAACTTTTCCGGTATCTCATCTACGCTTGGAGCCTTATCACTGTATATGAAAGTTAATACTTCTCTTAAAACTTCAGACTCCAGTGGCGATTCAACAATATTGGTAATGCATTCAGTAGTATTATGCTCAAAATGAGCCTTCAGTACAGCGCTTCGGCTTGCTAAAACTGCCTTGTGGACCTTAAATTCGATTTGTTCTGCAGATTTCATAGTCACATCAGAAAACAAACCATTGTTGAGTAGGTTTTCGAAATCATTGCTCAGTTGAGCCTCAGGAATATTAGAGCGATCGACTTTTATGTCATTAGTAACTAAGAACTGGAATTTTAATCTGAGACTACCATCACTAAGCAAGAATATGTCTCTACCATCATAACTGGCTATATCGCGCTTAAACAAAGTAGCCAAGTACTGCCATTTATTCGCTTGGACAGTGTGATACTCTTTAATGACTATTGATCGCTCTTCAAAACGTTTCAAACATATGGTCAAAATAGACTTCAAAAATACCGGAGTAGGTGACAAAAAGTAAATTTCAATGATATCATTATCCCTTCCCAAGAACTGCATTTTCAACTGAAAGCGTGATTCAGATAAATCCGCCGGATCTTTGGATTTTTCGGTGCGAAATTCACGGGTAGTTTTGTGTTCTAAATGTAAAATGAAATTTGGGACAGTCCATATTATAGTATTTATTTTAGTCTGTCCCTCGGTGCGGGTAGTGTAATTTATACTAGACATTTGTTTGCAAAATGAAGACAGCTTAATCTTGATTATTTACTTCCGTACGTACCACACACCCAAAATGAAAAATCCTTCTTCTTCTCTTGGATTATGGCTTCTGTAGAGTATCTTCACAATTTCGCCAATGTCAAGTATAAGGCAACGTTGTACGGTGTTTAGAGTAATGAATCTTTACATATTCATAAAATATTTCTCAATAATGAAAAATTCTATAAAATATGTGGGCAACGTCGTACGGTTTTCAATTGTTTATGAAAAATCCCAAACAATTCAAAAGATTCTTTATTGTCAATGTCGAACCGACTTGGCAATGTCAACTTGACATTAGATCCGTGTTGCCATATTAGCACTACTAAGTTAGTGGTGCAGACTAATGACAGATAACCTTTTATATTAGTCATTTACAGTATTGAATCACATTAGTTAATTTTTTTATTAAATTATTTTGGCCTGGAAACATTTGTTTCTTCTTTTATTTTTGGGCGATGTTGCCAACCGCACCTGGGACAATCACAAATTACGAACGTGACGTTAAAGGGGAACGTTGGGATGTACTAGGTATTCCCAAGATTCTGGTCTGCGCTGATGACTTCCATCCCTGCACACTTGCAATGAACCAACCAACTGCGCAATAAACCGCCACGGAGAGAAACGAGTAGGGAACTTTTAAATAAAAAGATGTCAGTAATAGTTCCTCGGGGTTCGACTTATCCCTATTGTTCCATTATATATTACTTCTGAGTTTCGAATGACGCTGGTCTTCATTTTGCATCATCTTATAAACTCTATTTACGTTACCAGTCCAATTCAAGGGCGACCATAAAATATTACACATGGTTCTCGCGTTATTTTCCATCATTTTTATTATGATTGAACCCTTTAAAACTCGTTTATTTATATAAAAACTCACTTATGTGCTATAAACATTATATCATATTATTTTACTTGATGCATATCATCTAATTATAGTTGTATTTAACCTTTCAGTACCGAGGGGTTAACGTTAAAGCGCGGAGCGCGTTATCGTAACGGAATATGACACGGCTCATAATAAAAACGTCTAGTTCAAATTCTGTTGCCTCCATTCACACTGTGCAAACTGTTTTGGGTTCTCGGATAAAGGGGCCATCCATAATCAAATAAACAACACTTATTACTACTCAAGAATTATAAATAAACAATTGATATCAGAGAACTGTTCGAGAGCAGGCTTGTTGCTGTATTATGTTGATTACTGGCAAAACTACTCAATTAATTGTCACGATAGTTTGTAACTTATATTACTGAAAAGACGAGTAAGCTAATAACGGCGTTTTTCTTTTACAGCCCTATATTAGATTTTCATAATATTCAACCTCTCACTTCACGGTGCGCAGCGTTGATTTGACATACGTTATCTTCCATATATAAAATACGTATTTAGAATATGAATAAAATTATTGAAATATGCCTAGAATACATGAAAACTTGAATTATCATTAGTTTATCGTCGGCTCACTATGCGCCAGCACGTCAAGAAGCTAGTCGCACGGGTGACCCACTATGCGCTCCGCCCAGTCCTCATCTCAGGCCTCCCTCTAAAAAACAAAATTACCATCAACTGTTACTTTACAACTACATATGTTTTATACATCCGATCGCAACTAACATACCCGATCGCAACTAACATACCCGATGCCGGCATGGTTACAAGTCATTTCGGCCGAATGAAGTCCACTGCTGGACACAGGTCTCCCCCAAAGATCACCACAACGATCGATATGGGTGTGTTGGGGGCTCATTGGGGGGGTTTTGCCATAATCGCCACCCTTGGCAGACGGGTTGGCGACCGCAGTTGAGTTGTTAATGTACTCGAAGGACGTTGCTGCCCATCCTCCGGCTAATCCCTTAGTCGACTTTTACGACACCCACGGGAGGAAATGGGGTGGTGGTATTCTGAGCTGTTACTTTTTAAATTCTTTGTAGCGATACGGTTCATTAGATAGACTCTAATCGTAACAGAAACTGACGAGAATTTAGATTACTATTATTTAGAGATGCGCAAAGTATATCAGTGAGAAGAAAAGAGTGATATATATCTTTAGGATCTAAATATATATATCAATGTATATTTAAGAAAGAGTGATCTCTTTTATATCTAGATCAGTAAATCAGAACCAGCTCAATAATTATTTCGCTTCGCGGAGACTGATGAGCGGGATACAAAGTTATGATCTATTGAGAGAGTAAAATTCGAATCGATCGCTTTCTCGTTCAAAGGCGAAGCAGGCGAGGTAATGAATTAAAAAATAAATGTAGCAGCTTTCTGCCACAGTATGCACAATAAATTCACAATGATTTTTAGTAGGTTGCAAAATTATAATGGCATTAGTAGGACTCGTTTTGTGTATATAACAATAATGTTTCCACCCAGTCGCTCTTTCCAGTACTTAGCCCAGACACAGATACCAAAGATTCAAAGATATAGTTAGAGCGAGGGAGTGATTTCCTCTTTGGAGAGATATATATCTTTTATACAGTCAATCCGTAAGATTTTGCTGAACATATATTGTTTTTTTGGTAGGTATTGACCCAAGCTCTCACCCCCTGCAGTATGTCGTGCTATTTACTGGACATTCTGTATATCTAGCTCGTTCGCAACTCAACTCTATATAATTAGCAATCGACTAACGACTTAATAATAGTTTACAAAGCATGTTCTGTTGACTCACGAATAAAATTCAATTACGTAAATTAAATGTATATACCCAGTATGCGGTTGGTTACTGTTTTTATCACTAGCTGTTTCTTTAGTACCAAAAACCAGTTACTCTCCAAAACATAAAATGTTTTTAATGCATACATACTTCGTAAACGTATCCAATATTTTTTGCTTCACTGACGTCGATATCTAATTTGCTCGTTCTTTACTATACTTTCCCATTGTTTTGGATAAAGAATTGAGTTGACAATCCAATTTCGCTATCTTATCTTTAATGTACATTTGATCGTAATATAATCGTGTTGATAGGATATCAGCGATTTATAGTAATGTAATAAACGTTCGATTCATCAAAGCGTAACAGTGAGAGGAGAATTAAGGAGAATTATTAAATAAATAAAGTCGTATTTTTTTCTCGCGACAAATGTGATTTGGTGCTCGATATGGAGGATTATAAGTTTCTATTTAAAGTTGTGTTAGTTGGTAATGCGGGGGTTGGTAAAACGTGTTTGGTACGTCGTTTTACCCAAGGTCTCTTCCCACCTGGCCAAGGTGCTACAATTGGTGTTGATTTTATGATCAAGACAGTAGAAGTTGACGGTGAGAAAGTGAAGGTGAGTATAATAAAGCCTGTCCATTTTTGGCATCACTATTGCGTCATTTTTTTCTGTTTAAGTGGTATTATAAACATATATTGTACATGTTTTTGTTGAGAGCTGTATACCAATTACTAAATCAATTGCCTTGTGCCAAATATCGTGCAACAAATGCAATAGGTAACAGATCTCCATGGCTCACTTTCAACAGGATTCATAGTTTCATTTGCAGTTTATATCCAAGGTGAAAGTTACAAAAAATATTATATTTGTTTATATGTTATGTATCATTGGAGGAATGTTTTCAATATATTGATGAATTGGAATTTGTTAGTAATAAATACTACTGCTAGTATACTTCCTATTTCAGTAATTATAATATAACATAATTTTAATTGATTTTACAAATTATATTTGGTAAATCATTAACAATGACTTTGCTTGTATACACAAAAAAAAAATGTGCTAATAATTTCATAAGAGTATTCCTTATTTTCTACATATTTATTTAACTCATGAGTATGTTTCATACTGAGTTCTATAATGTTTTATCTTATTTTCAGTTGCAAATATGGGACACAGCAGGTCAAGAAAGATTCCGCTCAATAACACAGAGTTACTACAGGTCTGCACATGCTTTAATCCTGGTGTATGATATATCTTGCCAGCCAACATTTGATTGTCTGCCAGATTGGCTGAGAGAAATTGAGGAGTATGCCAACAATAAGGTCCTTAGGATACTAGTTGGTAAGTAATATCAATATAGTTGCTATTTACTGTCTAAGATAATGTGAACACTAAACAGTTGGAATTATAAAGCAGTTATAGTCTAATCCCGACTGCCAAGCGTGGCGATTATGGCAAAACCCCCCAACGGGCCCACAACACATCCATATCGGTCGTTGTGGACATCTTTGGGGGAGGCCTGTGTCCAGCAGTGGACTTCACTCGGCCGAAATGATATAGTCTAATGATGGCAGAAATCATAATAAGAAGCAGCAGACCTTGAATTCAATTGGATTGGTAATAAATAATATGTGTATATAAATGCACTATTAAAATATCCTTTGCTTGCCACAGGCACAAACCTATCATTAGTCATTGGTTGACTAGAGCTCATAAACAGGCTAGCTCTATAGAAGAAGTAAGTACCAGGCTGTCACAGAATACGGTGTGAAGTAGCAATGTTGTTGGTAACATGCGGACCTTCAAGGAAACAGTGTAATTTGAACATGGAACAAATATTTGCATGATCTGCAGGTAGTTGTTCTGAGTCTGGGTGTGTTGTGTGTTGAATTTATGTCTGTAAATGCACCCATGACACAGGAATAAACAGAGTGTGGGGCAATCTTTTATAAAAAAAAAGATGTTTATGGGCAGTGGTGACTGCCCCTTTAGGGCCTATTTAAAGCCCTGCCTGCAGGGCCCTACATGCAGTATCTCGATAAATATCGACTCTGCAAACATTCAAATTTTTGATTTTGATTATCCAAAATTGTATTCATATAAACTTCTTTCTGCCCTGGTCCGAAATTACTTCGGGTCGGCGCAATATGTTAGTCGTACGACAAAGGTTTTGGCAAAAGGGTTTTATAATCAGCCACTTTTTTGTTTTATTGATCCGGTGGTCATGTACTTCCTGAGCCCCGGGAAAGGGCGGAGGGATATGCCGGCCTCCTACTGGCTAAAACCACCGGAGTGGTCATCTACGGCACTGTAGGGAGACCCCAGAAGCAGTCGGCCACCTGCATGACACCAACCCTCCTTTTTCCGTATGCTAGTGTTAGTGGTTTACCCGCCATCTGCGTGAACCCAAACTGCTTAATGATACGCTCCAGGTTCCAACTCTCTTAGCATATATTCCTGACCGGAGGTATTCTAATGAACTTAAGTCATTTTATTTATGTTTAATTTTCTTTATCATTTATGTATTTTTACCTAAATATCGATGGATCACATAGCTTATTACAAGCAAAATGTTAAAGTTAAAATACAGTTGAAAGCATTTAAATCGGTAGAGAAGCCCTTATGAATCCGTGGCATTTTATTTAGACGTGTGCGTATATTACTCACACAAGTTTATCGTAAAACTATACTCAATATACTATACACCTCGGTAACAATACCTACCATTGGTTCTTCGCGAGCCATAATAACCCGACACTATACCGAAGATATCCCGGTCATCAGCCTGCACGAGATTAAGATGGCCTTGAAACAGCTTAAAAATAACATGGTGACGGAATTACGACAGAGCTTCTGAAAGCGGGTGGAACTCCGGTACTTAAAGTCCAGAAGCTATTCGGTTCCTTCCCACTCGAGGGGACAACGCCGGAAGCATGGAACAGAGGCGATGTGGTGCTCTTTAAAAAGGCTGATAACACTGTTGAAGAATTATAGACTCATCTCGTTTCTGCGCCATGTTTATAAGTTGTTTCCAGGAATCTCACATATATAGAAAAGATTTCACGCCACAAGTCCTTAACCTTAATAGAACCCACGGCATTGATCAATTCCAGATTCGGTTGTGGTATTAAGGTCAAATGAAACAATGACGCAACTACCCAGTTCCTGTATAAGGTCATGCCCTCAATTGCTCTGTGTTCATATACATAAGGCACAAGGCAATAAACTTTCTCCTTTCAATCATCGATTGTCCACTTCAATTACTTATAGCTGAGCAAAGAGCCCAGACGCAGCACCGTCCACTTCTCAAAATGCGTATCGCTCTCAAAACGTCAATTTCTCATAATGCCTCATTCGCAAAACGTCCCTTCCGCATAACATTAGTATGTATTGTTTTACCTACTAAGATATGGTTTTTTCGATGTTTAAGTTACCACAAACCATTTTAAGGTTTAGAACGGTAAGCATAATACGTGTCTATAATGCACTAAGCTGATTACTTGCAGCGGTGTGCGGTGAGCAGTGCATACCATGGACTAAGCGTAATGCCGTCTGCAACCTTATTGTTTTAAAAAAAAAAAAATTGGTCCCCTGTGGAAATTCTTCTTGAACTTCCTTTGCCCCGGGGAAAGGCGAAGGGGCATGCCGGACTCCTACCGGCTAAAACCACTGGAAAGCGGTTACTCCTTTTAGCGCAGGGAAAGCGACTGTAAAAAGGTCGCCTCCAGGCACTTCTCGGGGAGGATTGTAAAGGATCCCCCCAAGCCTTGCTGTGCGCTATGCTGAGCACACGGCGGTACGTGACCACTTCCCCGGGGCCGCTCGGTATGAGCACGCAGACTCCCCAATTTGCGCGCCTGCGATCTCCGAAGTCGTCTGCAACCTACTCGTCCGGACATTGTACGCACGAACGGTTTAGCTGGCGTTTCATTATTAATTCATAAAAAGTTGTTTTATTGGCTGATACGTCCATAGCAGGGTCGTGTTATGCTACGGGGTAATAGCCTTTGAAGCTTTTTTTCTTCGAATATGTTCTCGAAAATAATTTTGTTGCGTCCCAGTTATATCTAGCCTAGCCTATGCTTCACAAACATTCGTTTTTATCCGGATATGAAATTCATGGTACCCTGCATTCAACAACATTGTCGCAAGTGTGTGTGACGTCGGAAAGGCACATGACAGATTTTTATTTCACAATTTCAGATATCTAGACCAAGGGCAGATCCAAGGGGGCTCAGGGGGGCCATGCCCCCTCCAAACTGTGGGATGCAGACCTTAGACCTAGTAGCAATAATGATCAGATTAAAATCCTGGATCCGCCCCTGTACTAGACGATATGAGACATTCACAAATCATGACATTACAGGTAACAAAACGGATAGGGAAGACAGGGAGATTCCTAGGCACATCGGCGAGGACTTCTCGCAACGCCACGGCATGTACTTCCTCGAGACGTCCGCGAAGGAGGCCGAGAATGTCGAGCGATTGTTCATGGAGATTGCTGTTGAACTTATGGAGGTTAGCACTGCCTAAAATTATTAGTAATTTTTAAAACGAATTTCCGTAAATTTATTTACTCCGGTCGGTGTAGCTTGGACTCGGAACAAAAATCTGTATGCTAGAACTATCGTTCTATACACCGTAAGGGTCTCTAAGCCAGTGAGATGGGCAACAGCGTCTCTTCAGAGCTACAATCGTCATGTTGCGCTTGCCAACCCGCCTGCCAAGGGTGGTGAGTGCTGGGAAATTCCACCCAAACTGGGAGGCCTTTGTTCAACAGTGGACGTCCTTGGCTGCATGATGATGATAGTGTATGGTGTTGAAATGACGCCAAGAAGGTCGCCAAAGTATTACTAGGTACCCATTACACGAAATATTTTGTTGGAATTTGCATTCGCGATGGCATTTAGGTCTGGACTATAAAAACAAACCGTATGAAAATGATGTAGCAGTTTTCAGCTCATTGTTTATAGACTACTGGTGTTACTGAATAAATGCATACAAACGGGAAATATTTCGATAAAACAACCTAAAATTGTTGAACTAATGAAACCGAATAGTCGATCAAAATAAGAATGAGTCAATAGGGAATTTATGTGAGAAACAAAGCATAATTATCTACAGCCTCGTACCTAGTTCTTACTTCCTTAAATTATTTCCGCTTACAAAAATATCTGAGAGTACCTAACCGTGACAAATTATCTGCCAGTGGTTTTTATATTAGTTGCTTATGCAGTATTTTTTCATCCAAACTCTAATAAAGATTGAATATGACTGATAATCTTTAATTAGGCAAGAATTGAATCAGAAGTCCAGAAGACAAACAGCCTCAGGGCATCATCATCATCATCATATCAGCCATAGGACGTCCACTGCTGAACAAAGGCCCCGCCAGAGATTTCCACAATTGTATCTGGGATTTTGGGGGGAATTAAGCTAGTAATCACCACGCTTGGCAGGCGGGTTGGTGAGCGTAGTATGGCTATTCTTTCACAGAAGGGACGCTGCTGGCCATTCGTCTGGTTTACCGTTAGTCGTCTTTTACGACATCCACGGGAGGAGATGCAGTGGTGTATGTATATCTGGACACTGCACGGAGTTTTTGAGGTGAATTATTCGGCAAATATTGCCAAATCTGAATTGTGTTTATTTTATACACTCATTGTATTGTATAAAATATATTTAACATACTAGCTGGGACCCGCGGTTTCACCCGCGTTTAAAAAAGAAATTTAGAGTACTTCGACATAGACACTTGACATAAAATAAATATATTGGATTTCAAGGATTTAATTTTACGGGGAACCCTAATTATCTTTCTAAAATAAAAGTAGCCTAAGTCATTCCTTATAACATCAGCTATCTGCCAGTGAAGGTCCCGTCAAAATCGGTTCAGCTGTTTCGGAGATTACCCGGAACAAACAGACAGAAAGACCAAATTTTAAATTAGTTTTTTTGCTATATGTAATGTACATACTTTCATAAGCATTTAGTAAAAAGCTGTTATTTTGACATTACAAACAGACACTTCAATTTTATTTATTTGTATACATTAAGCCACGTATACATCTATACAAATAAATAAAATTGAAGTGTCTAGTTAAGACATCTAAGTAACCGAATCGAAATAGCTTACGGAATTATGTCTTTATTCATTCTATGTCCACGTGCATCCAAACGTGCGTACACAAACGTGCAATGCGCAACCCATGCACATAAAATCATTTATTGCTTTATAAATGCACAAATATATGAAATATAAAATAGTATTTATGTTCTGTATATATAGGTACTCTAACAATAAATTCCTGCAATATGTTGTAATATACAATTAAGCACAAATAGGTGTCATACAACATATTATAATTATGCATAACTGATCATAAACAAATGCACGTTAAATACATAAAATAAAATGCTACAAATTCTCTCGAACATTCGAACGCTGCAACGCTATATGTTTCCGTAATAAAATTCGATTCAATGGACGCCGTGTACGCGCAAGGAATACAAGCAATACTTCAGAAAATATTACAGTAAATTTAAATGTTGAGTGTGTACTGCGTAATACATTGACAATTTACAAGATTTTCGCTATACCCGTCTTACATATATTTCTCTACATTCCAGCAAGCTAAATGCAAGGAGTTGCCGAAATACGATGGCAGTTTAGGACCGATCAACGGGAAAACTACGTCTGTTGGCGACAGTTCATGCTGCCTGCGCTCGTAAACTTAACGAATTTATCTCATTGATATTACTAGTTGTAAACGTTTTGCGGTGTTTTTGGAAAGAGTTTTTTTTACTCTTAAGTTATTACTAAAATATGAAGTTTTGGAATTGAGGCCTTACCATTTACTCGAAATTCCATGAGAGTTCTGGAAAGATCTATGCACTTAATGGCGGTTAAACATGGCAATATTTGCAGCGATACAAACGCTACTGTAGCCTAATTAGATATAATTGCTGCGGAAGCGCTGCAGAAAGTGTGTAGCCGCTCTAAACTGTTTTCGTTAAACCTACTTCATGTTGATATGAGCACAGCCATTTTCAAACAACGCTTGAACTGGCTGGCAACAATGCTGTTAATTCGGGGAACGATATATCCTACACAATTCCAGCGGTCTACGCCCAGCCTTACAGTGCAATTTAGTCTAACGGGTCCGATTAGCGTTTTATTGTTTTTAGCAAGATAACTGGGGGCCTAAAAGGCCGCTTTCATGATATCAGCCACATGACATCTACTGCTGACTAAAGGCTCCTAAGATTTCCACAACGAGCGGTTATATGCCCTCATCCAACGACTCCAGCGACCTTTGAAATGTTTTGCATTAAACTTTTAAACAGGAGAGTACACAGATTGTTCTTACATGTTTCGAAGATTTAAGATAAGTTACCACTACTTAAAATAATGACGATTAAGGAATTGATAATTGTGATCAACGAGCTACTAATCGTTTTTTTTATTTTTTATTTGTTTAGGCATTTCTTATTTTTATAATTTTACATTCTTGCCAACGAACGAACGACTGATAAGATTTTCTATTTGTATATTTTGTTTTGTATTAATTGTAGTCTTTTCAAGAACACCGCTTCATGCGAATCGTGTATTTCGTAGTTCAGAGGTCATTCCACTCGCTTTAAATGCTGGGCCGTTGTCACAATGTCATGACGTTATCATTTTCATTCGTCAGCCGCTGTCTCTTATCATTCGTGTCAATTCGTAGATGTAGTGTGTCGGTACCATTATATTGCATATCAAATATTAATTGTATTTATAGTGTAGAATTGAGACCAAACATAGGTTTACTCGTTTTAATGAACATACATACATAACGTTGAAAGGTCGGAAGCAATGACGAGTGATAACTTTGACGAAAATAAGTAGGCAACTATATACTCACATGATTTTATAAGTGCAGATGCGTTGCCCGCGCTCTGCGATGGTCACATGCACAGACTAGGTAGAAAGATACTTCGTATGTCACATGTAAACAAGGTGCCTAGTAATAAGTCATGCACGGACCACGATTGGTAAATAAAAATAAATTATACTATTCTATCGATATTTAAAACCAGTATCGATATAAACCGAGAAAAAAAAACGATATTATTTGCCCAGTGATATGGCAAAATATCTAAACGAAATATTAAAATTTATTCCAAAAAAATATAAATATTTAATAAAATTCGGAAAATTAAGTAGAATTTTAGCAATTTTTATACCTTTTTTACCTCACGAATTGCAAACAACAGTTTTATTAATTCCGTTATTTTTAATGAAATGCGACAACAGATGCTTTGTTAAAAACTGATGACAAAATAAACACTTCAAACAACCTCTGAACCTAAAAGAAATCCCGCCGCCATTACAGATGCGCTTTCAGAACATCATTTATAGTAAGTACATTATCTTCATCCAACAAGTGCAACGCACGAAAATAATCATTAAAAAAATAACGGATTTTTGATACATAAATTCATACTCCAAAAAACATATCTACTATCGATAAATCGAGATTAAAAATATCAACGATAATTGTAGATTGTTTTATGGAAAAATATTGATATTTCTATATATTTCAACCAAGCCTAGCACCGACCAGTGTCGCGGCCAGACGTGAATCATAGGCGTAATTGTTGCAACATAACAGTGGTGCAGTTCCATGAAAATAGGATTGCCAGATGGAAAAATGAAATAGAAGATATTTTTTATCAGGTACTTAGTTATAAGAATCTTCACATATTTTATCCGTATTGCGTTAGTATATGCGTATCGTATAGAATCGTTCGTGTTCCTGATGGGTCAAAGTTTACTATAAAGCGCGACATTTGAACCAACATTTGGTAGATTATGGAGGATGGGACGACAATTTGTGGAAACGGACTTGTGACATTTGGATGCCACTTGCTAGATAATGATTGAATACACGAAAAGTATAATATCTTAACAACTATAGTTTGGATCTGTATTTATTGCATGAATAAAGACTGTATAACTATCAAAACCAAACGTCAACTAAATATATTTTAACTAAATTAGGTTTATAAACGTTTTTATCTTTTTATGAATATGTACTAATTTTTTTAAAATTAATTTTCAATTTATCCTCAATGACTTACAATGCGTGTTGACCACAAGACATGTGGGATGGTATACGTTTAAAAATGCAAGAAAACTCGCTTTCGCTGGAATTGTTTTGACTATAAACTTTAATGAATGTGTATGCATGTATAACTAATTTTTTTTGCTCTTTTCGCCTATTAGAAATCCTCGTTAAACATGCTACTGACTAACTTTGATACTCCAGCTACATTATAAAACGTGGTGTTTGATAAGGACATCTATGACTCTTGACTGATTATTAAATTTATTTACAAACTAACACTGTAATAGTTACTTTTTTTAGGGTTTAAAAAGCAATAAACAGCGGTTGGTAAGTAATAGTCGTATTTGTTATTATTTCATTAACCCTTCCCGTATAATAGAGTATCACTACAGTCGATTTTAGGCGATTATAATTCGATAAGCAATTATTAGTAAATACTTGTAAAAAAAAAACATACTACCGTGTCTTCGTGTGAATTAAGATAGCCTGAGTTAATGACAAAATACAATCACGTAAAGCTGTAATTATTATAAATTGAAGGCAATAAATTCGTCAAGATTGTCGCTCGTCTTCGCTGAACATGTATAAACAGTCATGACATTGTCTCGATGTAATCATGTTATGCAATTTTGCTGTTTGCAATTTTTGTTGTTATTATATAATTTAGTGTACGCCCTCAGTTTTACGTAAAAATGTTTTAAAATATCCGTGTTATACTAAATACTGTATAGATTTAGTACACATGCGGGAGTATATCTATAATAATAGTGGTGGCCATCAAAGGGAGCCCGTCTTGTAAGTATTGACTGACGGGTCACCGTCCGCCAGTTTCCTTGTAAGGTGGAAAGGAAGGCCCTGTCGTGTCTGTATATATTTAGTCTTCTATCCATATAACACCATAACAATGGATCTTATAATTGTAGCTTCCATTTCATACAATAGTCCTACACCACCAAGGACAATTCGTGACTGTATTTCTATAGTGCAGCCATGGAGACTCCCCGGTTTGAGTACCATTGCATTTCAGATTAAGACTCATAAAATGCCTTTGCATGTTTGACCACCTAAGTCCGCATAAACCTAAGAAAGTCCTGTCCCTCCTTATAAAGGATTGTAACCCGGGAAAAGAGACACTACGATGACAGGCACAACTTAAGAAACCACAATACAAACACTTAGTACTTAATATACTTGGTCAAATTTTAAAACATTTTTACTTATGGGTATATTAGATTGCCTTTCGAAATGGTTAACTAGATAATGTACGATAATGTTACTAAAATACTATTTTGTAGACAATTGACTAGAATCGAATGTAAATTAATGTTTAAAGTTATAACTCGTAGATAATCACGGGAACTATAGAACTTGAGACTGTTTTTACTACAGGAGGACAATAGGCATGCGAGTGAAATTAAAGTTATGCCAGAATTAGATTAAGAATATATAGAGACACGTGATGTGGTGTTCTTCTATCGAAAAGGCAGGATCCTACAGAGGTAAGGGGTTTGGTAGAACCCGGGCTTGATATTCTGTATTTATGTTTTTTTTCTACGAGGTCCCATTTTCGGGATCTAGGCATTCTATACAACACATCCACAATCAATGTTAATGCCAGACCAGATTCGCTGTTACTTATGAAGCGATGTATGTTGCTACTGGATGTAGCAGTATGCTAAGACCAAAAATAATGTAAACAATGACTGCACCTAAAATGGTTTGAACGAACGGTGATCATAAATTAACAACGAAGTTGGTGCATGTATGGTAACTATCACTTCACTGTATATTCAGATGTTTGTAGCCGAAATGTAGTACGTCGTTGTACGCTTGACTTATCTTGTCATAACTTCAATTCCACTTACAAATGTAAGATGAAAGAACAGTTGGTAAAAATATTTATTACGTTGATTTAGGGGCTTTTTGTAACATTCCATATAATTACACTTGTATAAATGTATTGATGAGAGTAAGTTCGAACCAAGTGGATAGTTGTATATTTTTACTGGCAAGAATAAGATTATGTTTGCCAGTAAAGAACATTTTGATAACAGATTTTCAGTATTTTTCGTATATTATTTAAAATTAAATTTATATCTATATTTCATCTATTACGATAATTTTATTAGTTTTGCTACTATATAATATATAATTAAGCTACACAATAGTGTTTTAGTAAATTGTTATTTTAACTTAGTGTTAAACAATAATATTTATTATATTCTTGTTCTAGGTGCCTGTTTTGGAATTTAATAAGTTATATTTTTTACTAAACATCACAATAACTTTAATGCACTTTAATGTGAATTGTTTTGAAGGTGTTTTATATTATAGTTAAATATTTCATGTTGTTCGTAATTGTGTGCAATATAACGTTTTTTTTGGTCAGCCACACTTGCCAAGTTGATTATGCTAATTTTTAGCACTAAGTACATATAATTTAATACATGTTGTTTATAAATTGCGTACTTTTTATGCTTTTTTTATAATGTTGAATGTGTCTTATGCAATTCACAGTTGGTTTGTGGCTGGTTGTACTATTATTGGATCTGAAATATCTGATTGAATTAATGTTTCCGCATATTAAATTGATTATACTATTGTATTGAAATTAATCATCACCAAAGAAATTGAATTATTGTAATACTCTGATTATAATAAATGATCACTTTGGATATAATTTTCTTGTTACATTTATTGGACCCAAACCCTCGTTAACTGCTACAACGTTATCCAATGGTCTAAACGTCAATCTCACGGAATAAGAAAATGTCTTAGGACAACCTCATCTTGACGCAGTACACAGCTTGAAGCGACGTGCACTTGCACTCCTACTGGTCTTGATCTTGTCTGCACTTTCGGACCATATCCAGAGCCGGTGCTAAGTTAACTGGTAGTAACGTTACTATAACAATAATTCGAAAAGACTACAGATGTAATCAAATTAATATCATAGGCACCAGCTATTTGCTTGTGTGCCATGTTAATGAGGTAGGTGGTCTTTCTTTTGGAAAGACCTGTGGTCACCAATATTGCTCTAGAAGCTTTTATTTATTAGGCATTTCAATCATTTAATGTACTAAAAACTATTCCTAGTTTGTCAACGCACGCTCAGAGACCTTAAAATTAACATCCAATTTACGTGCAGTTTTATTGAAAGTACGTATTCTACGCATATACATTTGCGTACATTTCCGTATGTATAATGTACTATGAGCGCATAGATTTATTAGTAGTACTATTTGCTGTACAATATAGATTATTTTTCACGACTGGCAGTTCGACTTCACGAGCAGAGTCGATCTACGACTACAGACGCAGGTGCGATGCTACGTAGTAACTCATTAGAAGCCTAGGAGGGCTCACGTAATGTTATTGGTATATTCTGTAATCTATCCAAGGTCTTTGACTGCGTTGATTACAATATGCTCTTTTATTAATTGACAGTAGTGAGTTAGTAATAACTCACTCCTGTATTTTTGGACGAGCCTTCGAGCTAGTATTATCCTGCCATTCTAAAAGACATCTAAGAGTAGGTGCAAAAATCTGCGTGCCACAGGGATCAATTCTGGGCCCATTTCTGTTCCGAAACTATTTAAATGATTTTTATCAGATGTTGGCATTATCTGATGTATTATTATTTGCGTATGAGACATCATTTGTTTTTAAAATCAATAGGAAGGCAATGTATTTACAAACGTTAATGATAGCATCTCTGTTTATATGGTTAGCTGCAAATAACATTTTATTAAACACTAATAAAACCAAATGATTGAACTTATTGTTGCCAATGTACCTTAAGTAGAATTGAAAATAATTCTTGAAGGCAACAAACTCGATGCCCATCTCATCCCGTGGGTAACTTTAATTCTTCGTTATTAACTTGGGTCTCCAGCCGTCCACGGGGCCTGTTCTGTAGGTCAAAATTACCAGAACGAAAACGTTGGAACCGAAACCGTACCATGTTTTCTTATGCAGTAGCTGCCCCATACACATAATTAATCCTTCGAGCTGATTCTGCAGCGCAGGTGCGACGGTGGAACTCGTATTCGTAAATAACGTGATATAATAAGTTTTCCATATTGTGAACAGACTCATAGTTCAGGAGGAATCGGCGCATGAGTACCGAAAACTATTCCACCTCAATTTTTTTATGTGATCCTCTTCAAATTGCCCTGCTGATAATATAAATGCATGTTGCCATGGGGCAACCCCGGGCCATATTGTTTAAACCGAAATTGTTTAAACAATTGCATGGAATTGTTATTTTTCAACCGGACAATTTTTTTTATGTTCTTTATTGAAATAAAAATAAAAAAGGCCCTTTGACTTTTTACGATAAAGTTAATATTTTTAAAGATATGAATTTTAAAGGTTCGAAAAATCTCAAATTTGGGTACTTTCGACCCATGAAAACTATATTAAATAAAATATATATATATAAATAATATTTTTTTCTTAATTCTTCATACAATAGTTAATAATATTGTAAATAGAGATCTTAAAAAATTTCATTGTTTATACCTGTTTTTTAATTTTTAATTTCGCGCACTCACAGGTACCGGAATTACTAAACAATCACATTGAGGCTGATACTCGAATTTTTTGTCACGCTGCTTACAATATTCAGCTGAATTCTGAAATAATAGTTCATAGTGTAGACATTGATGTTTTTGTACTGTGTATTTATTATTGGTCACGGTTGAAAAAAAGTGGTTGTTCTGGATTATGGATGGAAATTAATAATAAAAAATCACGATTTCTTTCGTGTCACAAAGCAGCTGATTCTCTAACGTACCCGGTTTGTGAAATTTTACCTGCTTTACATGCATTCACGGGTTGTGATACGGCTAGTAAAATTGGCACCAAAAAAAAGCTTTTGAAATGATAAAAATAAAAGAAAATCGTGATGCTTTAGTCCCTCTTGGCAATGGCTTAGAATTAAGTACTAAGGAGTTGAAAGGCTTAGAGACCTTGTATTTAAATAGTTTGGGAAAAAAAGGTAAAACCGTGGATGAAGCTAGACAAATAATTTTTTCTCGTTGCTTTGGCACTAATATTAATCTATCTAAAATTCCGTGCACATCAGATGCCTTGCAATTGCATGCACTTAGAGCTTCGGCTCAAACATACATTTGGAAAAATGCATTGAATCCCCAATATGAAATATTAGATTTTACAAATTTCGGATACAAGTTAGAGAATGGTACTTTACTACCGTTATTTATGGAAGAAAAGCCCATTTCCAACTAATCTTAAAAAACCGTGTAATTGTAAAAAAGCTTGTAAAACCAAAGCTTGTTATTGTCAAAAAAATAACATTAGTTGCATACTTCTATGTGGTTGTGATTCAGAAGACTGTAAGAATTTAATACAGTCTTTCCCAACGTGGGCGATAACGCCCCCTTGTGGGCGCTGCAGGCCTAAAGGGGGGCGGTAAGAGACCCAGAAAAAAAAAGGGGCATTGTGTAGGGCTTTGGGGTCGATTTATAATTTCATCTACCTAGCTAGGAAGACTCTTAGACACCGACTGAGCTCTCGACTCTCGACTACATCATGTGAACATCAGAACAACAAAAAATAAAAATAATCGCTAAGTACTTATAACTGATTATTGAAACGCAAATTTATAGTATTCGGACAGAGTCTGTCCGAATACTATAAATTTGCGTTTTGCGTTACGAAACAAATTTTCTACAATTTGTTTCGTATAATTCTTTTTCCGAAATCAATTTTTCAAAAGTTATTTAAGCATAAATCGGAACATGTAATTAAAATTACTTTTTATAAGTTTATGTTATTTTTTTTATGTTAAAACAGAAAATAATTACGTTAAATCATTTCTTTAAACGAAGGTTATAGATGGTGAATTATGAAATAATGAAACAAGATCTAAAAATAAGTATTTATTTATCATCAACGTCATTTTTATAATTACAGGGGTTCCCAACCTTTTTTTGTCTACTGCCCACTTTAAGAATAAATTATTTTTTAACGCCCCCCTTATTAAACATAAAAAAATAAAAATAATCGCTAAGTACTTATAACTGATTATTGAAACGCAAATTTATAGTATTCGGACAGACTCTGTCCGAAAAAGAATTATACGAAACAAATTGTAGAAAATTTAATTATTAATAACATTGCTCTCTTTAACAATCTTGATAAAGTTGATAGTTTTTAAGATAAATGATTAATAATGATTCAAGACACAGAGAGGCCGATGCAGCGCATGAGTCAGAGAGAGACGGCGATACTTAAAGGTAAGCGACGCATACTTGTGAGTGCGCGAAATTAAAAATTAAAAAACAAGTATAAACAATGAAATTTTTTTAAATCTCTACAATATTATTAACTATTGTATGAAGAATTAAGAAAAAAATATTATTTATATATATTTTTTTCTTAATATAGTTTTCATGGGTCGAAAGTACCCAAATTTGAGATTTTTCGAACCTCTAAAAATTCATATCTTTAAAAATATTAACTTTATCGTAAAAAGTCAACGGGCCTTTTTTATTTTTATTTCAATAAAGAATATAAAAAAAATTGTCCGGTTGAAAAATAACAATTCCTTGCAATTGCTTAAACAATTTCGGTTTAAACAATGTGGCCCGGGGTTGCCCCATGGCCACATGCATTTATATTATCAGTAGGGCAATTTGAAGAGGATCACATAAAAAAATTGAGGTGGAATAGTTTTCGGTACTCATGCGCCGATTCCTCCTGGACTATCATGTCGAAGAAAAATCCAATGACGCGAAAACAAATGAGTCATTAAAGTCGAAACACATACACGAAATTAAGTTAAAAATAAATTTATATTTGGAATTCCTAACCAAATGCCAGATTTGAAACCAAAGTGGCCAGTTCGACAAAATGTAATTTCATATGTACCTCTTTTTTGTCCCATGTTTTTTTCGTTCATGAAAACGTTGCCCCACTAGGATTTCTCCTGTGTCGTGGGTGCGTTTACAAACATGAAATCCACACACAATACACCTAGACCCGGAACAACTACCTGCAGATCATACAAATATTTGTTCCGTGCGGGAATCGAACCCACGACCCGGAACGCAGCAGTCGACTGTATCAGCCACTGCACCAACCGTGCCGTCGAAACGCACGGTTGGTGCAGTGGCAATGTTGTTCTTCAAGAACTTCTTCTGCCCCGGGGAAGGGCGAAGGGATGCATGTTGGACTCCTACCGGATGAAACCACTGGAGCGGTCATCTTCGGCACCGAAGGGGGCTCCAGGTCCTCGTAAGATCATACTACAGCCGCCCATTAATGCCACGCATTTAGTGTGCCTAAAGGCGTGGCATTATTCTTGAAGGGGAGGACTGTAAAGCGGTCACCCCTTCTAGCGGAGGGGAGCAGGGGGGATATATAAGGAAATAAAATAAAAGGTACAATATTTCGCGTCAGAGACTCGTGGGGTAATGATATGATATACCAGCAGATGTACAGAGTACCTGTCTGAACTTTTCAGTTTAAATGTATTGTCTATTATCTGAACCAAGACTTTAAAAAAGTAGTAGTAGTTAGTAAATATTTAGAATATTCCATTTTAATTTAATATTATCAAGAAATTAAAAACTCTAGAAATAAATATAAGTAAACTGTAGCGTTAGCCGTGTGGTGCCGGCTATGAATAGCATCAACCCTTCTAAGCCCGTGGGTGCCGTAAAAGACGACTAAGGGTATTGCCGGAGGATGGGCAGCAGCGTCCTTCGAATACATTAACAACTCAACTGCGATCGCCAACCCACCTGCAAAGCGTGGCGATTATGGCAAAACCCCCCAATGAGCATTCAGCGCTCCGAAGTCGATCGTTGTGGTGATCTTTAGGGGACAGGCCGTGTCCAGCAGGGGACAACAAGCGTGTTCGGCCGAAATGATGAAACTGAGTACACTGACTGTACTCCAAGTACGGCTATGAAATACGACTTCAATGTCTTCAGAACATGAACAACGAATAAATATAATCACTTATATTCATGCCAGCAATAAGCAAGAAAATTAATCAATAAATAACGAATTAAATTTGGATATTTATAAATAAATTCAGTATAGTATTTTTTTTCGTAAATTGGAACGTACTGACTGTACTAAATAGAGTTGTGAAATACGTCTTCAGAACTTGAATATCAAATAATTTGAATCATTTATTCATCATCATCATTTCGGCCGAAAGTCCACTGCTGGACACAGGCCTCCCCCAAAGATCACCACAACCACCGATATGGATGTGTTGTGGGCTCATTGGGGGGTTTTGCCATAATCGCCACGCTTGGCAGGCGGGTTGGCGATCGCAGTTGAGTTGTTAATGTACTCGAAGGACGCTGCTGCCCATCCTCCGGCTAATCCCTTAGTCGACTTTTACGACACCCATGGGAGGACATGGGGTGGTGGCATTCTGAGCCGGCACCACACGGCAAAATCATTTATTATTTTGACAATATTCTTACAAACAAACCATATTATATATTTGTAACCATACCATAATCAAAAACTATTTTTCAGTTTAAGTTCTGTAGAATATAGCTTACTGGAAAAATAACGATTATAATTGGACTCAGAATATCGATTTAAATTAACCTGTTTAACTGTCATCGTTTGAAATCGACTATCATGTTTATATTATTTATCGATCCACTACCCTAAGGCCTAATGTCGCTTTGAAATGGCCGACGTTTAGGGGGAGTGTCTAGCGGAAATCAAATTTCTGAGTAATTTTTACCAGATAAGGTGAGTAGTTGACCGTAATTTATACGTGCAATGATAACGAAAGTAATATAAAATAAAAGTGGACTCTAAAACTCAGTCTTATAAACATTTGGAGACGTTTCCGGTGCGACAGCCGGCCGAGTTATTCAAAACAAAAGGTGTTTTTATGGTATTTTATAATTATCCTTACAGGTATTTATGGTGTTGTGATACAATTTTGAATTAAAGTAAACAAACAATTTGTGTTATATATAAAATACAATGTTTCTGTCACCATACCTCTATTTAAATATTGTACAAAGAAATACTCCGTTTATGTATTTAGCCAGATTTTTACAAATTAGAAATGCAATTAGTGTATGTAAAATGTTTATTGTTGTAATTACCGTCAAGTATTTTATCAACCGTGTTTGAAATTGTCAGATAATTTTTTGATAGATAAAGTTTATAATAATTGTTTCAGACTAAAACACTTCCACTCACATTCCAAATATAAAAGACTGAGATTTTTTTTTAAAAGGTGGATAATCATGGCTTGGCGTTTCAAAGCCTCGAAGTATAAAAATGCGGCACCTATTGTGCCTAAGCCAGAGGCCTGCATTAGAGACATTTGTGTTGGATCATATCAAACTTATGGGAATAACATTTGTGCATCTGCAGCCTTCATGGCTTTTAACTGGGAGCATGTTGGGTCAAGCATGGCTGTTTTGCCATTGGATGACTGTGGGAGGAAGAGTAAGATAATGCCTTTGCTTCATGCACATTCTGATACTATAACAGACATGGAGTTTTCACCATTTCATGATGGATTGCTACTCACTGGATCTCAAGATTCCTTGGTAAGTCCTTGTATCATTATCATCATATTATGATCAATCATTTTGCTTCTATTGTAATAAGAAACTCAAGTTCATAGGGAGGCCTATAGTTTTTTATATTAGTTTGACATTTTGCTTGTAATTTTGAAAATTCATATAGGCCTGACTTGTTGATTGCTTACTGATATCCTGAAGTCAACTTCTCATGCTTACTGCTAGACACAGACTTCACTCAAATTGTGGCCCAACACTTGGTTCTTTGACTTCTGCATGCAATAATTAAAATATCCTTGTGTGTACTTTTTTGTAAAAAAAATCTTATCATATTGGATTTACTTATTGATATTCTCTCAAAATATATATAAAAAAAAAAAAACTAAAAATGCTAGTCAGTAATACAAACTATTTATAAAATTCATAAACTTGAAATGTATGAAGGGTATTATCATGTTTGTTCTATAAGTATACCAAGTACATGTGATCCACTGTGACAGACAAACAGGTACTAAAGGTTTCCCTGTGGTAAGGGCTCTGCTTTTACAGTTCTTAGAAAATATTGCCTTGCTTCAGTCTAAACGTCACTCAAATAAATGTCTCATGCAAGGGGCATTCCTGGAGTAATCCTAGTATACATACGTTGGGAGTTATTTTACATTAAAAAAATATGGTAGAATTTGGCTACTAGATAATATGTTAGCACTGTATATGCACACACATTAACATAGACCTCATTGTTCACTGAGGCATGGAAACTAGATTTTGACTTTCCAATGGCAATATTTTAGCTTTTATGACTTCAGATTTCTATTAATGTGTTAAACTTCACTATGATTAAATACACAACATTTTCACTAGTCTGTTATGGGGTAAGCAGAAGTGTAAAATATCGCACTTTGTTTTGATGACAAGCCTGATGTTTTATCTCACCATATCATTATTTTAGCTAAATAAAGTCAGCTGCTAGGCACAGGCCTCCTACAAAGATACACAATGAACTGTATGGGTGTGTTCTGTGCTCATTAGGCAGTTTGCCATAAATGCCACACTTGGCTGGATTGGTGATTGCAGTTGAGATGTACTCAAAGGAAACTGCTGCCCAACCTCTGACTAATCCCCATCCTCTTAAAACACTCATGGGATGAGATGGGCTGGTGGCGTATTTGCACCATATGGCATATTTTGTCTGGGTTTTGCGAATGCTATTAATAGCCCCATAAATGCAAATTGCTAAGTGAATGAGTAATTATAGTTTGTACAGTTGTTAACATCAACACATCAAGTGTTTGACATCTGACCCTTGCCTTGTGTCAAAGAACTATATACCAAACAACTACATACAAACCCATTGTTTTGAAATGAAAAGCTGCTATGTATACTAGCTTGAAATACCTGTGTAATTTGTGTCTGGACTTTTTAAAGAGATGAATCAAAAGAGACCATGTCATTCATTGTATTTGTTTTGTTGTTTCTTGTCAAGAGATCATTTCCCTAGGACACATTGGTGTCAGCAGCATAGAGATTTTTTAATGCACCGTTAAAAACCTATT
This sequence comes from Diloba caeruleocephala, assembly GCA_947459985.1. Lineage (NCBI taxonomy): Eukaryota > Metazoa > Arthropoda > Insecta > Lepidoptera > Noctuidae > Diloba > Diloba caeruleocephala. Next base: position 4,059,057 of record OX381625.1, on the reverse strand, counting down.
TACACAGTGAACACTGATTTACTGTTAACTTAACTATTCAATGGTACAACCTCCCCCATAGATTTCCACAATTGAGTTGTCATATTAGGGGGAATTTTTTTAGTACTCACCACATTGGCCGTTGGTGAGCACAGTATGACTACCATTCCATAGAAGGGACGCTGCTGCCAATCCTACTGGCTTAGAGGCCCTTAGTCGCCTTTTACGACATCTACGGGAGGAGATTGAATGGTGCTATATTGTTAAACAGACACTGCATGGATGGTACAGTAATAAAAAGATGTACATCAAACTAGGGTTAAGATAAATTAATATTTAGCAGCAGGTAATTAGTTTTACAACTTTTTAATTGATGATAAGCTGCTGATTAATTTGATCACACTAGTGTAGTTTTACTCTATCATATATAATTATTTTCTAGTAATACGTATAGCCTTTATTACTCAAGAATAATTTAGCATTCTAATGGTGAAAACATTTTTGAAATTGGACCAATAGTTTTTGAGTTTATTCCTTACAAGCATACAAAAATACAAATCTTTGTAATAACTGTGGGTAAAGTCCTATTCTCATACAGATAAGGAGCAGGCATTGCTCACCACGCTTACTCACTGCATGTTGGTGATCCCACTTTTTTTTACTGTGTTCATGTTATGGATATGCAATGCAGACCGGGTGTGGTGGTGCCTGCAGTGGACTGACGCACAGGTTGAGTTGTTTTGTGTTGATGGCTAGAGATGGCCAAGTTTATCGATGTTTTATGGCTTTAGCATATTTCGTATGGTTTGTTATTTTATCTTTGTTTTCGTGTGGTTAGTGACCAACCTTGTGTCGAGAGTTGTTCAAGCCGCTCAAATGCCGCCGACTTGGCTTAACGACCGTCTAATGACAGCAAGCGGATCGACGATTTTATGTGCTCTCCGAAGCACGGCGACGTGCAGTTAAAATACCACTTTGTGGTCACCCACACATAGACTGACGGCACCGAGCTTTGCTTATCCTCACCGATCGTTTACCGATCAGTGAGCGCAATTGTCTTTGAGCAGCTCTTATGTCGTATGCGCGACTAGTTTCCTAACTGGTCGACAGCTCGGCTATTGAAGTTTGGCATGCGACCTTACTGCGTAACGAGCTCAAGAATAAGGTCTTTGGTTGAGTTCGGAACTATTCGGCCATACTAGAAACAAGCGCACTAAATAAAGCCGTTTATAATCTTAAACACGAACATGTGCTAAAGGGATGGTCCATACAAACCGGGGAATCGAACTCAGGACATCTTAACAGCTACGCTTGCGATTATTACAGCAATGAGGTGTTTGATCAACTCTACTAACTACCCGCTGCCTAATACTACAATTTCTATAGACAACGGGCGTCTCAAATAGTTGAGGGTCTTCATTATTGAGTGGCGTTTTAGTATTTCGCCGTAAGTGACCCACTAGACTCCGCTCTGATTGCGTTTAGCTTCACATCAGGATCGCAGACTAAGGCCCGTATGACAGATCGAGAATCAAAACTAAAGTAGAACTTGAGATTGCGTTAATCAAATATGAACCCTACGTAATAGGTCCAGTATTTATATTCAATTGATGCAATTTCCGTGTGGTGTCCGGATTAAGAACATTGCACTACTACATCTCCTCCGGTGGATGTCGTAAAAGGCGACTAAGGGACTCTAATCCAGAGGCAGCGTCCCTTCTGTGGTAAAGTAAGCCTTATTGCGGCCACCAAACCGCCTGCCAAGCGTGGTGGGCACTGGCAAATTCCCCCCAAAATGATGGCACAATTGTGGAAATCTATGGGGGAGGCCTTTGTCCAGCCGTGGACGTCCTATGGCCGGTATAATGATATGATGATGCAATCTGGACTCGAAGATCTAGTTGAGCTTTGATGCTCGATCTGTAAAACGGGCCTCAATGCAGCCTGTATGCGCAAGCTTTTAATAAGCCATACTACTACCAGTTACGGCGTAGTTGGCGTAGTGGCAAAGCGATAGGGTTTCTTTGCTCCGGGTCCGGTATTTTTATCCGTAGGCAATTGCAATTTGTTTTGGGGTTTTTCGTTTGTGCCCATGCGATTTTGTTTGAAACTGCCCATGGTACAAGCTAAATACAGTGTCCATCCTTAAAAACATCTATTAGTAAAATATGTACAGAAATTCGACTTTCTTTATTGCTCTGATTTCATTGCATACTGTCTACTGCAGTGCCATGGTATTATGACCACACCGTTACCCGCGACTTCGTCCGCGAGGAACTTAATTTAAAACCCCAAGGGAACTTGATTACGCATAAAATTGTTGTTTTTTTTTTTTCAGGCAAATAAGGTCCATAGATAGACAATATTAAACAAAATATATAAATCTATGTAAAAAAAAATGTCGTGTGTACCAGTTGTTGGCACTTGGGTGAATGTTTGACATAGAACAAACTGAATAACCGAAAGAGGCATTTCAACGCAAGCTCAGGCATTAGCTAGTCGTCATCATCATATCAGCCACATGACGTCCACTGCTGAAGAAAGACCTCCCCCTTAGATTTCCACAACGAGCGGTCACTTGCCGCTCTCATCCAACGACTCCCAGCGACCTTCACCAGGTCGTCTGTCCACCTCGTTGGAGGTCGTCCCACGCTGCGCTTTCCGGTGCGCGGTCTCCATTCGAGAACCTTTGTGCCCCAACGGCCATCAGCTCTACGAGCAATGTGCCCTGCCCATTGCCACTTCAGTTTACTAATCTTTTCAGCTATGTCGACAACTTTAGTTCTTCTACGGATCTCCTCATTTCTGATTCGATCTCGTAGAGAAATACCAAGCATAGCTCTCTCCATAGGTCGCTGAGTGACCTTGAGCTTTCTTATGAGGCCCGTCATTAGCTAGTATTAAATCCAAATATAAAATTAAAATCTGCACGAAACTTTTTGTGTCACGTTTCGTGTGTAACGTTGTGTCCGGGCGCATGCACGGACACAAAAACAAGTTTCACTTGTCTCCCGTGTACTAAGTCTTGTGCGTTTTATTTTGTGGGTAGACTTCATCATGGCCTTCCTCCTCGCTAACGTTCTAACAGTGCCGAAGAGCCGGACTCTTAAAGGCTAAAACCCCCACGGTTTTCCTCCGTGCATATTACGCCGAGGTTAAGGGACTACGCCATCTCGGTAGTGCCGCAGCCGGTCCGCCTGATTGGACCTCGTCGGAGGGAGAATAGGAAGAAGGGTTCAAGTGCCTAGCGCTCCGAGTCTTCGAGACGCGTGATGGTGGATCCGGTGCCCCGCTTCTGAACACCCCGAGTCGCCCACGCCGGGTGTTGCGGGGATGTCGCCTGTACTGGGGGTAATTTAGGGGCCCATCTTGTGAGTGGCCAGTTACCGTCTGCTACAAAGTTTAATGTAAAGGTGGAAAGGCAGGCGGCGGTTTCACCGGTTTTTTTCAAATTTTTACAACCATTTAACACTAATTGCAATAGAAAGAAGAAAGAAAGAAAGAAAACACATTTATTAAGCACAAAAAAACTGATAGCACAAAGTGAAAATACAACAGCCATATTTATAGATAAATAAAGACAAACGTACCATCAATATGATCATGCCGAAAGTGTTACCAACTCAGCATTTGCTGGGCGTTGCCGAGCGCTGATTTTCAGTTGGCATAATTCTAGACCTCAGAATTCTAGTTTCTGTCTCATACAATCGTCTTATACCACCGGGGACAATTCGTGACTGTGTTTTTATAGTGCAGCCATGGAGAGTCCCCGGTTAGTGTCCAATTATATTAAGGATTAAAATTCACTAAAGGGTCTCTGCGTGTGGCACACATGTCCGCGCGTAAGCCTATTATTAAAAGCCCGGGTTCGTGGGATGAAGCCGATGCTCATGAAGACAGAATAATAATAATAATGTGTATCGGTCAGAATTCTGTTTTGCCTATGGAAAAATCATAAACAGTAGTTCAATAGCACTAATTATATTATCACTGCTGCCAGTATTACATACGACATAAAATTATATTAATTTAAAAAACAATAAAACAATACATGTAGATAAGTGTAACTTATCACACGGAACTTACTAGAGATAAAACATAAATATGTCACGTTACTTGACGATGCACATTTCTACGTTGACATGACGGTCACGACACGTCCGTGTTGACGGAAAGGGTAGGCAGAGGCATACAAAAGATCAATGAAAGAAACACTATTATAGTCTATACATACAGATAAATAAAATTGAAGTGTCTGTTTGTAATGTCAAAATAACAGCTTTTTACTAAATGCATATGAAAGTATGTACCTACAAAGTAAAACACTATTTTTAATTTTCTTGTCTGTCTGTCTGTTTGTTCCCGCTAATCTCCGAAACGGCTGAACCGATTTCTACGGGACTTTCACGGACAGATAACTGATGTTATAAGGAATAGCTTAGGCTACTTTTATTTTAGAAAAATAATTAGGGATCAGCGCAAAAAAAACCATGAAATCCAATATATGTACATACACTTTGTCAAGTGTCTACGCCGAAGTACTCTAAATTATATATAATTTTTTTTTTCTAAGATGCTAAGGGCGCCCCCTGCCGGACACGGACCTCGGTTTAGGGCGTTACTGGGGATAACAAGTTATTGTTTTGGGGACAGCTGGATCGGTATTATGTAATGTGTATTAGGAGACATTTAATACTATGCGTTTATTTAGTACATTTAATTCTATACTATTTTATACGGGGCCGGCGCGAGCAAGAGATGGGGGGGAGAAGTAGTTACTTGAACAGGACGGTGGTGTCGCGGCGATAGGCTTCCGTCACGTCGGTGAGGCGGGCATCCTGGTCAGCGAGGGCGGAAAAGCGGTCGGGGTGCGCTACAAACCAATGCCCACCTTAGATCTTGTCCAGTTACTTGCACGAAGGTACTGATGGACGCTGACTTTCGTCCCGTCCGTGTCTCAAGATACTGTTTGGTAGAATTATCACGCGCCATAGATACGATAGAAGAAGAACAGACATACCGGGTCATTCCGGGGTTTATGACGGGGGTTCCGTACGATGAATATTTTATCTTTTTTTTTATTTTTATTGATGTCCAGTGTAAATTCTACATGGAACTTCCTTCACCCCGGGGAAGGGGTATGCCGGACTCCTACCGGCTAAAACCACTGGAGCGGTCATCTTCGGCACCGAAGGGGAGGCTCCAGGTCCTCGTAAGATCACACTAGAGCCGCCCATTGGTGCCACGCCTTTTAGGCACATCTCGGAAGGGATGACTGTAAAGCGGTCACCCCCTTTAGCGGAGGGAAGGCGACTGTAAAAAGGTCGCCCCCCCCAGGCACTTCTCGGGGAGGATTGTAATGGATCCCCCCAAGCCTCGCATTGCGCTGTGCTGCGCACACGGCGGCACGTGACCACGTGTCCACCATGTCCACAACGACCGATATGGATGTGTTGTGGGCTCATTGGGGGGTTTTGCCATAATCGCCAATAAAATAAGTGGTCAATTTACATCTATTTTCTTAAATAACTATTAAGAAAATTTTTATTTGAAAATCATAAAGTGAATATGTTTGAGACCCTCACAACAAGCCCTTCTATTCCATATGATACACGGTACAGTTTGCATAACTTTATTCTTTAATTTTATAATTTGCCCCTCAAACGGGTCACGATTACCTTATTCAAAATACATTTATTTACGTTACACTTCCGTGTTTGGGTCGCAGAAATTCATATGTGAACCAAATTTCAACTTTACCGGTCTAGTAGATTTGGAGCAAATTGGCGGTGACAGACGGACAGACAGACAGATAGATGACCGAGTGATCCTATTAGGGCTCCGCCGTTTTTTCATTCGGACGTTCGGAACTCTAAAAAGAAGTGTGCGTGCATCAACGAAATATCTGTACATGCAATCATAAGATGTAGTAAGATTGAACCACGAGACCTTCGTTGTCTCTGCCAAACGGTACCGATGATTGTAGATCATCATAAGGGGTAAAGTTGGCGACCAAGTAGGTAGTTACTGACAACAAAAGTACATATTTGTAAAAATCGTTTGTATTGTGTACGAACGCCGAGGCACTGATGTAATCAGTCAACAATTTACTTATGATTAGCTACTAACAGCTTTGCCGGAAAACAATAAAATTAAAATGTACATGTCATAGGCAATAGGCATGTCATAGGCGAACAATAAACGAGTCCCATTGTGGTATGTCAAAGATATATCTTTTCGTTTTTTTTTTTTACTTAGAACGTATTGTGGACGAGGATATGAGTGTTCGTGGCAGGGGCGGATCCAGGATTTTCATTTGCGTGGGGTCTTAGTTCTCATGTCAAGATTTTCAGGGATCATTGTTGCTACTGGATCCATGGTCAACTGTATCCCACGGGGATCCACCCTTGGGTCGTGGTTATTGGCCTTCATGCTGGTTATTCGACGTTGGGGCCGGTTACCGGTGCGATCAGGGCAAAAAACCGTACCCTGAGCGACGACCATTTGAACTTCCAGAACTCATCGCTCTCCGGTACTGCCGGCTAGGGACAGAGAACGGTCTCGATGTTTAAAAAATTGGGTATTCGTCCAAATAACTGGCGGTAACGTTTAACGTCCGTGTGGTGTCCGGATTTAGAATATTGCACCACTCCATCTCCTCCCGTGGATGTCGTAAAAGGCGACTAAGGGAATCTAAACCAGCTAAGCAGCAGGATGTGCAGCAGCGTCCCTTCTGAGAAACGGTAGCCATGCTGCGCTCACCAACCCGCCTGCCAAGCGTGGTGAGTATTGGCAAATGCCCCCCAAAAAGATGACACAGTTGTGGAAATCTATGGGGGAGGCCTTTGTTCAGCAGTGGACGTATAAATGACCGATATGATGATGAACGTTTAACGTCATTTGACAGATATTCACGGTGCTGTTTGACTGTCGTTCCGAAAACTTGCCATCAAAGGAATTTAATCTTTGGTTGTCTTACAAGGACTAGTACCAATTTTTCTTATTGAGCATCATGTCATTGACACGCATAGGGCAGGATATAAAGGTTTTGTATTAGATAACAATGTTTTTGTTAGTTGTATGATTAACTAGGTTGGTGTGGTTTCGATGCTTGCAGTTCCGATAGTCTTATCATGAGGAAGGCATACAGTACCCGGGCGTTTTCTGGCGGGAGGATAGGGGGCATTGACTACTCTTACTCTTTCTCTTTACTACTCGTTCTTTTTACATTTGTGTATGATACGTTGTAAATACATCATGTACTTACTGCGCCCCGGGAAAAGGCCGAGGGGTATTGCCGGCCTCCTTCCGGCTAAAACCACCGGAGTGGTCATCTTCGGCACCGAAGGGAGGCTCCAGGAACTCGAATAATCTCCATCTAGAGCTACCTAGTGGTGCCACGCCTTTAAGCACATGTCGGAGGGGATGACTGTAAAGCGGTCAGTCATCCCCTACGAGATGTTCTTGGGGTAGTCAGGAAAAAATTAAGCATTTGCGTCATGTCAATTTATTTATTGTGTTTTAATTTGAACGGTCGTATGTCCTACGGTGAAGGAAAACATCGTGAGCCTGTCTGTGAAACCCTCCTTCCGGCGCCCATGTGTGTAAAGCTCACCCATTAGTTAGTGAGAGGCATAATTTAACCCATTGATTGAATCAAGATACTAAAAATAACATTTTTTTCTAGGTCAAAATATGGCACATCCCGCCAGAAGGTCTAAAGGAATCACTATATACTCCCGAATGCACGCTGTCACAGAAACAGCGGCGCGTCGAGAATGTAGGCTTTCATCCCGTGGCTGACGGGCTCATACATGTGGCTTCAGGACATGAACTGGCTCTGTGGGACCTTACTAAACAGAAGGAGGCTTTTGGTAAGACATAATTATATAATGTTCTTGTATATTATCGGCATTTAAAGTCTTGAAAATCCAGAAGTAATTATAAATAGTCCAATTGAATAAACACATTTGGGTTCATTTGAGTTCATCTATATCTATACTTTTAATAAAAGTAGAGCGAGTGTGTTTATATTTGTGATGAGCGTTTCGAACCATAAATAGTATATATTGTAACATTGTTCCGTTTAGTTCCCGGCAAAGAAAAGAATACGCCTCTCCAGCTATGGGTATCATAAAAGGCGACTAAGGGGTTATATAGGTAGTATATGGTAGGTATTGCAAAAGGCCTAGGTAGTTACTACCCCAGCTCTAGTGTGATCTTACGAGGACTCCCTTCAGTGCCGAAGATGACCGCTCCAGTGGTTTTAGCCGGTAGGAGACCGGCATATCCCTTCGCCCTTCCCCGGGGCGAAGGAGGTTCATGTAGAATTTCCACTGGAAACTAATAAAAACGGCCCCCCGCCATATAAAGACGACAGGTGCACTTACAAAATATATATCTTTTATGCTTAATAGTCAAAAGTACTAAATAAAAAGTAAAAAACCTATCATCATTTCAGCCGAAAAATGTCCACTGCTGGACAGAATCCTCCCCCAGGACGACTGGTTGCATACCGTGTCTCGTAATAATTTTGGAGGGATTTCACCAGTACCCACCACGCTTGGCAGGCGGGTTTGAGAGCAGGGGTGCAATTCCTTAAGGTCAAACATCCATACATCCTTTAATACAGATTTGAAATAATGGTATAAAACCAATTTGGTATTCGTTAAGACATGATTGAAGCTATTCAAAGACATGTTAAGAAGGTAAGCCATGAGGACCAGTCTTTGCGTTTACCAAATTGGGTTATCACAGTTATTTCAATTCTGCATTCAAGGATGTGTGGATGTTAAAGCGTAAGGAATTGGACCCCAGAATGGCTGCTGTTCCACAGAAGGGACGCTGCTGCCCATGCCTCTGGCTTAGAGTCCCTCAGTCGCCTTTTACGACATCGACGGGAGAAGATGGAGTGGTGCTATACTCTTAATCCCACAGATTACATCACACGGGAAAGTACTTGTGGAACACAAAGGCAACCGTGTCAGCAATCATTAGTTGCCAGACTGCCTTCCTACATATACAATTATAATGTTTTATATAGCTATTATCCGTTACCCGACCTCGCGCTTCGCTGGCCGTAAATTAAAACCAAGTGGTAGTTGTTTTTAAAAATAATTAAAATAAAAAGTATCCTCTTCCACGACATAAAAATTGGAGATGCGAACTAATTAAATTGGGTTTTGCCAGCGACCTCCTCAGTATGTACCTTTGCAACAACTAACTATAGACATAATGCTTTTTCTTGCGAAGTGCACGTAGTTTTAACGAAATTTCCCGTGAAAGAAACATTGACTTATTCTGCAGCGCTCGGCAGACAGTTCTTGACCAATTTTTATTTATTTTTAGGGTTCCGAACATCGAAGGAAAAAACGGCGGAACCCTTATAAGATCACTCGTGTGTCTGTCCGTCCGTCTGTCACAGCCAATTTTCTCCGAATCTACTGGACCGAGTAAATAAATGAATTTACAATATGGCGGTCACTTTTGGGGGGCTATATGGAAAATTTAAGAGTAAAGTTTTGCAAACTGTACCGTGTAACATATGAACTGGAAGGGCGTATTGTTAGGGTCTCAAATGTGTTTATTTTATAATAAATAGTTTTAAAGTTATTTAAGAAAATAGGCGAAAATTTACCCCCCCCCCCTATCTCCCGAAACTACTGAGCCTAAACTTGTAAAAAAAATAGAGATTAATTACAGAAAAACCTATAAAAGTCTATGGTCTTAAAATAACATGGTAAATCTTTCAACATTGTACGTACAAACTTACGTATGCGTTTGGAATGTATGGGAAAACGTATTTTTCAACTACGATTTTAAGTTTGTTCTCGGGATGACTTATTGGTACAAGACTGAATTCAACAATAGACATTATATTCAGCAATTTCGGAACCCTCTCCACGCGAGTTCAACTCGCACTTGTCTGGTTTTTTTTTCTTTTCGTGTGGGTCATACGAAATAATGGCTTGTGTCAGAGTAATTCAAGCCACCCAAACACTTGTGACTTGGCTTAATGACAACAACTGGGATCGACGATTTTACGTGCCTTCCGAGGCTCAGTTCAAATACCACTATGCGGTCACCCATCCATAGACTGTCTGCGCCAAGCTTTGCTTAATTTCGCCGATCGTTTACCGATCAGTGAGTACAATTGGCTATGAGCGCCTTTATTAGTGTAATATAATATCGATATTTTGATGTTAATTTGCGGAGGCTTGTTATTAGCAATCTATATTTAAGTAGCAACCATTAATAACGTGTGGTTCCACGAATAACACCAACCCATCTCATCTCGTGGGTGTCATAAAAGGGGATTATGGGATTAGCCGGGAGGAGAGGCTGCAGCGTCCTTCGTACGTTAACAACTCAACCGCGATCCCCAACCCGCCTGCCAAGCGTGGCGATTATGGAAAAACTCCCACAATACAAACCTAGACCGGTCGTTGTGGCGAGCTTTACGGGAGGCCTGTGACCAGCGGTGGACAATATTCGGCTGAAATGATGATAAATACTATAATTAGTCAGTTTGGCCTTGAAACCTTGTCAGCCCTGCCTAAAAATAAACAAAAAAAACTACTTCTATGCCAAATTCCGTTAGAATCCGTTCAGAATTTGGGGTGTGAAGTAGCCTCAAACATTAAAAAAATACAAGCTTTCAAGTTTCATTATAACAGCAAGGCCCCTATTACAGACTGAGAATTAAAACTCAAGCAGAACTTGAGCCGAAATTGTATCAATTGAATATAAATGCTGGACCTAATACATAGGGTTCATATTTGATTAATGCAATCACGACTCAAATTCTACTTGGCCCTATGATAATTAATACTTTCCCACTAAAACACATATTAAAACATATATTATTATGATCTCTCTTTCCCCAGTAAATAGAGACCATGCAGAGGTGATACAGTCTACTTCCTGGAAGAAGGATGGCAAGCTCCTTGCGACCTCTTGCAAAGACAAGAAGGTTCGCATCATAGACCCGAGAGCGTCCACAGCGGTGGCAGACATCGCCAACAGCCACCAGAACATCAAGGACAGCAGGATTGTGTGGCTCGGGGACCAGGATAGGATACTTACTACTGGTAAGCAACTTCCAGAGAGATTAGCTATAAGATATCCAAAAATCCAGATCCTGAGTATGTGAAATTGAAAGATGACAAAGCTTAATTGTTAGGCAGCTGCTTACATCTGCAGTTGTTCACTCTACACACCTTGTTGCATACCAGACTTACTGGCTAAATGAACTGGAGCGGTCATCTTCTTCACCGTAGAGTGGCTCCAGATCCTCGTAAGATCACACTAGAGCAGTCCATTGGTGCCTTTACGCACATCTTTGAGGGATGACTGTAAAGCGGTCACCCGCTCTAGCGGAGGAAAGGCGGCTGTGAAAAAGCCGCCCCCTAGGCACTTCTCGGGGAGAATTGTTAATGATCCCCCAAGCCTTGCTGTGTGCAGTGCAGCGCACACGGTGGCACATGACCACGTGCGCACCACAGTCTACCCGGGGGCCGCTCGGTATGAGCACGCACACCAGGGGCAAAAGCACCCATTTATACTTTTAGCATCGGTTATTTGATCGGTTTTTGGAAACTCGATGCTGCGTTCGAAATCTTACTACGCAAATTTGATCGTTAGTTTCGGAAGATAGATGCTGCGACTGTACGTTTCCCTTCCTAAGAGAGCGGGGGATACAAGCGTCATCAACAACGATCTAGGTTCAAATTAACTGTCGGCGTTAGCGCGTGCTGCCACCGCCCGCTCTTGCTTTCGCTGTAGCTCTCCTCCAGCCGATGCAGCATCGGTGAAATCGCTAAACACGCGATACACGATTAAAGGCAAAACGCGATGCAGTAGGTACGCCTATTCTGCCTTATAACTAGAAAGCCGTTAAGCCCAAAAAGTAGTTTTCAAGAAACAGCCAAAACACGGTGGGTCGTCTTTATATCTAAAAACACTTTATATCTAAATACTTAGATTAATGATTGTTAGACACGTTATTTACATTTATTTCCATCCATAATTGGTCTTATTTGTTCAGAAAACTATTTTCAAACATTATTAAGTCTTTTATTTATTTATTTAGCTAATGATATTAGTTTGTTTTTGGCTCTAATTACATTACTTAAAGGTCACTAACCTTACCTTAATGGCTTTTATAGTGTTTGTAACTCAGGAACTATTACTTATATAATTATAGTTCTTAGATAGGAAGACAGAGAATATAAAACTACAGTCAAAACCGTTTATAACGACATTGAAGGGACCGTATAGTTGCCGACGTTATATCCGATAGTCGTTATAAGCAATGTCGTATACACAAGTATACATATGTAGTTATATTATCATAGTTATCTATCTAGAATAGGTAGGTATGGGTTATAATATGGTATGTTAATACTATAATATGTAAACGAGTCAAAAAAGAAACAAAAATATTTATTACGAAATAATTAGGTACAAAAGTAATCAGTCATTTTGGTCTGTTTTTTTTAGCCCAGTCTCAAATATTTTTTGCATTTTACGTTTCATACTCCTCAAGGTATGAGTATCACCGGTATCAAAGTGTTCGTTAAAGGCAACAAATTTTTGCAAAATTGTTACAGGCTCTTAACCTCGGAAATCGTTGTTGGCTGAAACTGTTCTTCAGAGTCTTGCTGGTCTTCGTTTTCTTCGTCAGTGTTACGGTTGTTACTTTCAGCTTCTGCAAGAATTTCTTCCTTAGTTGCTAAGGCGCACACGGCGACACTGTCATCTATTCCAATAAATTCCTCTATCTCAATTCTTTGTTCTGTAGCAGTAAATCTTTGCAACTGGGTAACCAGGTCAGCAAGTGGTACGTTGTCATCTTCATCTGTAGATTGTATCAGTCTCGCTAGCGGAATATCATCGTCGTCCTCCGCTTGTGATGGAGAGAGATCTTTGAAACCTGCATGGCGAAAGCAGTTACCTATAGTGGTATGTGTGACCTTTTCCCAAGCTTTGAATTTAAGTGCTTTGTCAGGGGTTAAATTGTAAAACAATCCTGTTTCATCAGCATTAAAGATTTGCTCTGGCGTGTATCCTTCGCACAGTGCAGGCCACTTACGAGAGAGCCACTCTTCAGACACTCCTTCAGGAACGCCAGCCGCTTCACCGCAAACTTTTCCTGCCACAATATTATGACGAGCACGAAAACGTTGTACCCAAGACGACGAACACTCAAAGTTTTCTTTACCCATATGATGAGCAAAGTCATTGGCTTTTTGTTGCAGAATCGGACCACTTATTGGGACGTTGTTTGCCCTCTGATGTTTAAACCATGTTAATAAAGCATCTTCTATAACTTTATGTTCACTTGTCCTCGCTCGTTTAAGTTTTAAAGAGTTGTTTTCGAAAAGAACTTTTATTTTATCTCTATTCCTCCAAATTGTTGATATCGTCGAGTGCGAAACTCCACATTCCTTTGCAATTTCACTATTCGACTCGCCATTTTCTAATCTCCATATGACATGAGATTTTTCTTCAATAGAAAACACTTTTCTCTTTTTTTGCGACATGATAACACATAAATGTACAATTGCACAGTCTAAACAACACCAACACCTTTAAATGAAACTGTTACTCACGCAGTCAATTAGCGAACTAAACGTGTGTAAAGTATGCAAGGTCAAATGGCCGGGAAGAGGTTCGGATGAGGTGGGAGAAAGTGCGTAGGTAATAATATGAAATATTCATTCAAGCGGTTGGTCGTTATAGCCGATGAATATCGATAAAATTTCGTCGTTGTAAGCGATATGTCGCTGTATCCGATGTTGTTATAAGCGGTTTGTTTACTGAATAGTTTACTAGGGATTCGGACGGGACCATACAATCTGGTTGTAATAACCGATAGGTCGTTGTAAACGATGTCGTTATAAACGGTTTTGACTGTATATCACTTTGCATTCAAAAGTCAAAATCGCCCTTCTGAGGGTTAACGGCTTTCTAGTTAAAGGGCGGTATTATGGTGGGCTCTTGCGTTGTAGGTATTTCGGTTGTTGTAGTAGTTGATGCCTGTGTTGTTGTTGTAGTAGGTTTTTCCGCTGTTGTAGTAGGTACCTCTATGGTTGTGGGCTCTGGAGTTAGTTAGGAGAAGAAACGGCGCCACAAGCTCCCCAGCAACACGTTAATCATATACAATATTTATAAATATATGTAAACAAAAAATTCAAAAATTACAACAATACTAAAATGTACTTACTGATGTGTGCCATAATCGCCACGCTTGGCAGACGGATAAGCGACCGCAGTTGAGTTGTTAATGCACTTCAAGGACGCTGCCGCCCGTCCTCCGGTTTTATCCCTTACTCGAATTTTTCGACACCAACGGGATGAGATGGGGTGGTGGTATTATTAATCATGTACAAATAAATAAAAATAAATTTTATATTTCTTCTTTCATATTGCAAAACACATTTTAATTATTTAATCATTATAATTCACCATTCGTTTTCCTTCTCAGGTTTTGACTCGGCCCGTCTCCGACAAATAATGATTCGTGACATCCGAAATCTGGCTCAAACGCAGAAGACGTTAGAGCTGGACTGTTCCACCGGCATCCTGATGCCGCTGTTCGATCCTGACACCAACATGCTGTTCCTGGCGGGGAAGGGAGACACGACCATATTGTATTTGGAGCTCACTGATAGAGAGCCTTACCTTATTGAGGGGTTGAGACATTCTGGTGAGATTTATTTTCTATCTGTAGAACTTATTGGTGCTAGATGGATTATGCTCATAGTCAGTTGCACTGAATCACTACCCTGTAAACGATTGGTGGGGTTAAGCAACGATTGGCGCGGACAGTCTATGGATGGGTGACCGCATAATGGTATTTAAACGATAGTCTCCGTGCTAGGAGGACATGTATAATCGTCGGTCCCGGTTGTCATCAGACGACGGTAACAACTCTGATAAGGTCGCTGACACAAGATCGAGAGTCGTAAGTGAACGAAAAAAATTGCAGTAAGAATAATTATTGCCCTTCTCAATAAATGGAGGTATACCATACATCAAATTCGTTCTATCAAGTAACTCAGTAAGGAGGATTAAAGAAATTTCATTAAAACTAATTTAAGTATTGATATTTCAGTAATGTTATTTCGTATTTATTATAATTATTTCGTATTTATTAGTATGACTTCCTATTTATTAGTATTATTTCGTATTTTTAGTAGTATTATTATTTCGTCACTAACTAGGCTTCTTAGGCTTTGGATTGAATTAGGCTTGCCTCTCCAGACGAAAGGCCGCACCTAAAACCTAAATAATTTCAAATGTCTAGCATTTAATAACATTGATATTGCTTGAGTGTTTAATACATATACAGGTCTGTTGATAAAGATATAGATTATTTGCAATCGAAACGTTCCTACATTATAGGAGAACAAACGAAAGGCGCGTGCCTGGTTCCGAAGCGAGCACTCCGCGTGATGGAGGGTGAAGTGAACAGAGTGCTGCAGCTCGCCGGCTCGTCCGTCGTGCCGATCATGTATCAAGTGCCGAGGAAGGTATGTTATCATCAACGGCCAATCAGAATTCATTTCAGCCGAATGAAGTCCACTGCTAGACACAGGCCTCCCCCAAAGATCACCACAACGACTGATATGGCCGTGCTGTGGGCTCAATGGAGGGTTTTGCCATAATCGCCTCGCTTGGCAGACGGGTTGGCGATCGCAGTTGAGTTGTTAATGTTTTCAAAGGACGCTGCTGCCCATCCTCCGGCTAATCCCTTAGTCGACTTTTACGACACCCACGGGAGGAGATGGGGTGGTGGTATTCTGAGCCGGCACCAATCAGAATCCGCTGCGAGAAATAAGACCCAGTAAAGTACCGTCCTTAGCAAGTGGATTTATGACGCTGTCTTTGTCCTTTATTTCATATATTCATCAATACGCTAGTTATGGGGTAAAACCATGCAGTTTTCGCCAGTTCCTCTTCAAATGTATATTTTATTTAAACACAGTATCGACAGTTTATTCATGCCCTATTAATTATTTAGGGCTTTATTATTATTATAAAATATAATGATTCAAAGACATCATTTTAATTTCAAATTATTTGTAATAAATAATCCCTAATTACCTACTGATTATCCGTGTGGTGTCCGGATTAAGAATATAGCACCACTCCATCTCTTCCCGTGGATGTCGTCAAAGGGACTAGACCAGAGGGATGGGTAGCAGCGCCCCGTCTGTGGCACATCAGCCGTTCTGCGCTCACCAACCCGCCTGCCAAGCGTGGTGAGTATTGGCAAATTACCCCCAAAGTGATGACACAATTGTGAAAATCTATTGGGGAGGCCTTTGTACGGTAGTGGACAACATATTACTGCTATGAAGATGATGATCGCCTTGAATCATTCTACCAATATTTTTTTGTAGGATATAAAGTTCTGGTTGAAATCTAACATTTACTTCAACAGAGCTACCGCGATTACCACGCGGACCTGTATCCGGAGACGTCGGGTTCTGTCACGTACTTGAGCGCTCCAATGTGGCTCGAGAATCAAGACCACCCGGTGCCCAATATATCCTTACATCCGGACGCCAAAAATGGTGCACAGGTACGTTAAAAATAGTTATGGCTGAAGTACAAGATTGTATTTTTTTTTTAAGCATTGCTGTAGGCGGCACGAAATAAATGTGTCTATTGATTTACTTTTAATTAATTATATTAAGGTAGTTATAGTGTTAAGAATGCAGATCTATATAAACATATTGTATGTTAGGATAAGAGGGGAAATCTGAGGGTACCCCGCCCTCGTAGCTTATTGGTGTATTTTATGTACGGAAATGAAGTGTCTTGCATACAGCGTTCCGAACCGACCTCCGCGGTGCACACGAATTGTTGTCTTCATAATCGTGCTAAGTAAAATAATTTAATCCTTTTTAGAACCTCGTTTTCTCTCGAAAGTAGCCCTTTGTCATCTACAGTTGCCCCGCACTAGGATTTCTCCTGTGTCGTGGGTGCGTTTACAGACATAAATTCCACATACAGTACCCCCAGACCCGGAACAACTACCTGCAGAACATACAAATATTTGTTCCGTGTGGGAATCGAATCCACGACCCGGAGCGCAGCAGCCGACTGTATCAGCCACTGCACCAACCGTGCCGTCATTATGATCATGATTGTCGATTACAACCTGCACGCCCCGAAGGTTTATATTGCATACGCGTGACGTCGGTATCATAAATGCTGTACCGGGTTATATACATCACTTCGCTAATGACGTCATTAAATAGGTATAATATTGAAAACGCCGCATGTTTTGGTTGCGCTATGACCTATGTGATCTTGCTCCGGGGCTACATAAAGTACGTCAGGAGGCTCATAGCTAGTTGGACTCACTAATCGGTGTAGTTAAGCAACGGTAAGCGCGGTTGACCTAAGGATGGGTGACCGCATAGTGGTAGTTGAACTGAGGGCCAATTCTCGTAATTAAAATACACTGTGACTGAAAATTTTTTTTTCCTTAAAAGATTGTGACAATAGTATTTCTCCTGTGCCGTGGGTGCGTTTACAGGCATGAATTTCACACACATTATACCCAGATTAGACCTAGCCATTAAATTTAAGGTCACGGCTACATTTACCATTTCAAATATAGAATGTCTATCCTTAAGTTATTTTTTACGTTCGCTTTTTGCAATACTGGGGTATGAGGCATTGTTGCATGACGTCATCCCTAACCGTTCTAGTGCCAATTTTGTTCGATATTAAATATGAGTTCCCCTTAGTCTTCTAGTGGTCTTGGGATGATAAGATTATATTTTGATGTAGATATGTGATCCATCTTGGTATTCGATAGGTTGAACGAGCCATAACGTTAGCCAGTGACTTGATTTTTAAAAAATGCGTTTCTTTTTTAGGCCAAAATCCATATTGATAAAGCTATTTAATTGGCTATGGTTGCCGCGTATTATTACAGGCAAAAATAGTTATTATAATTAAACATTTAAACGAATTACATCGCGTATATTGTAAATTTTAGTTTTTCCTAACGTTTTGTACATATTGCAGTATTCGTGGTCACACAATGAATGCAAAGTATTCGTAAGTTAGGAAAAACATAAATATCCAATATACGCGATGTTATCCGTTTGAAAGTGTTTATTAAAATGAGTAATAATCGCTAAAACCTAAGAAAAATAGTTGTTAATTATAAGATTCTGAATTGATAAACCGAGAGCTTTGACAATATTGTTAAATTTAATATTAGTTAATTATTTTTCATAAATGTTATAAGTGTTTTCCTATAATAACACTATGCGAAATGTTATGAGTTTTTGCTTATAATAACACTATGAGACCACGATAATTGCATAACAGCGAATTAATTGCTTACGTATTAAATAAATTCATTTTGGGGGAATTTACCAATACTCGCAAAACGCAGCGTGGGACGACCTCAAACGAGGTGGACAGACGACCTGGTGAAGGTCACTGGGAGCCGTTGGATGCGGGCGGCTTGTGACCAATCGTTGTTGAAATCTATGGGGGAGGCCTTTGTTCAGCCGTGGATGTCCTTTAGCTGAAATGATGGTGATGATGATGAAATAAATCTATGTACTTGCTGTGATATGAACATTATTAATTATTTATTAGATATTAATCGAAAGCTTTCAAAGAACAAACCAAGTTGACAGGGGGAACTATAGACGCATTCCAATAAGATGAACTTTTTGACATATCAATTGTCATTGTAGTTTCTTTTTGCTGCATGATGGTTTTTATTATTATTTTTGTAATTTTCAGTTATATTTCTAGTGATAGTTTTTTGCATTAAATATGGTTTACATGGAAAATTAACCCATGGTTTATTTTGAGTATTTTTAGTGTTGTGAATGTGGTTTAATAATGTTTTTATTTACTTTTATCGTAGAGCGAGGTGAGTTATTTAGACGCTTATTATTTATTATTATTTGTTCAGTGAGTTTTGGTGTTTTTTTCAGTTTATTTAGTTTTGTGTTGTGCTTGTATTGTTTAACATTAGTGGGTGTATATGGTAATGTAAGTGCTGTAATGTTTATTTTCATTTATTTGCCATATTTCTAACAATTGATAAGTAATTCTCCTTTTAGATTCATCGTGGAAATTTAGAGGAACTGGTGAAGGCTATATTAGCAATGCCTCCGCCTAAAAAGATAGACTCGAAGAAACCTGCGTCTACTCAAATTGAAGAACCAGTGAAAACGGTGGCGAATCCATCGAGCCCACCAGAACCGAAAGACGAAGACCGTATCGACTTCGTGAACGTAAAAGACTTAATCAAAGGCATGGAAAGACAGAAGTCAAAACTGGATTATCAGAAAGACACAAACGGTTTCCAAAAGAAGATTACAGATAACGGTCACGACAACTGTCGTGAGAAGAAGACCGATCCTGAACCCGAAAGAAACGAACCTGACCTTATCCCACAAAAGACTGAAAAAACCGCGGAAAAGACCGAGAAGACCATTGATGAAACCGAAAAGACCGAAAAGACTATTGAGAAAACAGATAGTACCGAGTCAACAGAATCTTCTTTATCAAGAAGTAATAGTCTGATCAACGGCGTGCCGGTACAAGTGCCGAAACCTATGCCAAGGTCCTCGATTTCGGAGGCAGGATCCATGGATGAGCATTCAGAAGTCCCTAAACCTAAGCCCAGGACAACGACTGTCCCTGTAACCGGTTATAAGGTATTTGAGGTTTTTGGTTTGACATGTAGACATGCTACATTGTATATGCGTTCATGTTTTTATAGCTGTGGTTACAGGTGAAGTATGTGCCAACGTCGATGTTCTCTTGAGATTTGATTAACCGACCCAGGTATTATATCGAGAGGAACAGCAGTATCCTCTGATATGTTTATAACGACATATTGAAGGCTAAAAGTGTAACTATGCTAACTCAGCACAGCGCACTGCGATGCTTGGGGGGATTCTTTACAATCCTCCCTGAGAAGTGCCTGGGGGGCGGCCTTTTTACAGTCGCCTTCCCTCTGCTAGAGGGGATGACCGCTTTACAGTCAACCCTTCCAAAATAATAAATATTCCATAAAATAATGCGTCTAATTGAGTGGCCATAACTGCATTTAACTTCTTAAGGTCGATTAACCGCGATATTCTCTAAACTATTTTCAAGATGGCAGTTGAAGCTAATAGATTGTATTATTTGACGAGTGTCTCACCCACATTTTCATTTGTCTACTCCATAGTCACAGTATATATTATTAATTGCCAGCCATAGTTATCATCGATCAACAGTTTCTTCGGACGGGAAACAAAGACGTATAGTGCTATCCCACTCGGTGCATACTGACAAACGCAGGTGTGGCCACTACACGCATTGAATAACGCGCTGAATCTCTTTGATATGCTAAAAACTGCCAACCGAGCTATTGCCTAACGTCTAACGGCATTATGGTTGCGATTACAAAATAAGCGCTTATGTCTAGTGTCCATTAATGCGATAATTAACGGCGTAAAACCTTAGTGTGGCCCCAGCATAACCGGGATAGACGGTAGAGATAATTATCATAACACTCATAAATTCATACGTTTAATAATAATATAATAATGTAAAAAAAAAAGTATCTTAAGTAGCTTACAGAACGCAGGGCAGTTTGTGGCGAGCTGAATGTGAGTGGCGACACTGCGTACCCGAATGCTCCAGAGAGTCGGTCAGGGCCTCGTCTCCGGCTTACCTTTATTGGTTGGCTGGAGTGGTACCCCATGAGTGCCCGTAGGATTTTCAACTCTGGCTTGCCTTAGTTGGCCGATCAGAGGGGGGCCGCCAGAGCTATATGCTCGGGGGTGGAAGTGTCTAATGGCGTAATAACGGGGAAACCCGCTCCGAGTCTTCGAGGCGCGCGATGGTGAAACCGGTGCCGCACCTCTCTACACCCCTTGCCGCTCACACCGGTGTTGCTCCTTGTCGCCTGTAGCGGTGGCCATTTAGGGGGCCCATCTTGTGAGTGGCGAGTCACCGTCTGCCACAGAATTTCACTATAAACGTTGAAAGGCAGACGCCGTTTTTTCAGGTTTTAGAAGTATATTATCCATTTAGCACCCATTACAATAGACCTAATAATTGTAGTTTCAATCTTATACAATAGTTTTACACCTCCGGGGACAATCCGAGACTGCATTTCATAGTGTAGCCATGGAGAGTTCCCGGTTAGTGTCCCATTACATTTTAGATTAAAATTCTCTAAAGGGCCTCTGCGTGTTGGACCCATGTCCCCGCGTAAGCCTATCAAAAGACCGGGTTCCCCCTTACAGGGGATATAAACCCGTGTAATAGAGAGACATATAATAATGTCACAAAATTTGGTAGAGTCCTCCGCCAGGGGGAAGGGCATGCCGGCCTCCTACCGGCTCAAACCACTGGGGCGGTCATCTTCGGCACCTAAGGGAGGCTCCAGGTCCTCGTATGATCGCACTAGAGCCACCCATTGGTGCAACGCCTATACGTACATCTCAGAGAGGATGACTGTAAAGCGGTCACCCTCCCTGCAATAAGGGACCTACCTACAATAATTGTATGCTAAGTATGTACATAGGATGGGTCGACGGCAAAACATGGTCACCTGTGTCCCAATTAATAGGCTGCATAGCTTATTGATTTGCTTTTTAATAGATAGTGTGTGATGTGTTTTATGTAAAGCTTTTAGCGAAATTTAATTTGTTAGGCTAAATATATTTTCGTTGTTTTAGTTTTACATATTTAAAGTGTTTTATTTTAATTTCTTGCAAGGTTTTTGCTTAAAATGTTTTTCTAAGTTTACTAAGCACTAGTATTTTGATCATGGTTTTGCAATATTTATTTTACCAACGTTTATAGGGGTTTTCTAACTAGCACTGTTATCCATCGAATGTTTTTTTTTTTTTAAAACGTTGCCCCCCACTAGGATTGCTCCTGTGTCGTGGGTGCGTTTACAGACACAACTTCTACAGACAATACACCCAGACCCGGAACAACTACCTGCAGATCATACAAATATTTGTTCCGTGTAGGAATCGAACCCACGACCCGGTGCGCCGCAGTCGACTGTATGAGCCACCGCTTACACCGCTTACACTCATTATACTCACTTGTTTTAGGTCTAACTTAAAGATCTCTTATAATAAAATCTCTTTAAACGGATTTATAATAATCATACCAGCTATTGGACGTCCACTACTTAACAAAAGCCTCCCCGATAGAATTAACACAATTGTGTCATAATTTTGAGAGGGATTTGTCAATACGCTCCAGGCTTGGCAGCCTGGTTGGTGAGCGCAGAATGTTATTAACCTGTCGTGTGCCACCATGCACGGGTACCATGTGTTTGCCGCGCCTGGTCTATACGATACAAATATACTAAGTCTATGGTCGTTATTGTACAAATCGCACATTATCACTCCAGTTGTTAACCATTTCCTGTATACGATGTAACAACTTGTTATATAAATATTATTCGATAGCCGCGTCTTGGGCCGAAACCGTTCTCTGCAGCGACTGGAAACGAAGACTTCTCGTTCGACAAGGTTTTCTCTGTTCCCGCTGTGCCGGGATTGACCAAATCTGATTCAGGTGAGTGGCTTATAGTTTAATAAAATGTATTTCATAATTAATAAAGTCAC
Source organism: Diloba caeruleocephala (assembly GCA_947459985.1). Classification (NCBI taxonomy): domain Eukaryota; kingdom Metazoa; phylum Arthropoda; class Insecta; order Lepidoptera; family Noctuidae; genus Diloba; species Diloba caeruleocephala. The sequence goes on along the minus strand of OX381625.1, from coordinate 4,036,438 downwards.
TACTATACGAATATAAAACTCCAAGGAAACATTTGCTAACTAATAATGATAGACGTTTATACTGAAATATGTATAGTTACAATTTATCTTTATTCACGAGTCACACACACCCTTTGCAAACAGGAATCTGGTATTTTTGTAGGTATATGCGAGGACAGAGATTTATTAGAGAATTTAAATCTAAAATTGGCTTGGCTGCGCGATAGCTGCTATCGCGTCTGCTGTTTCTGTTTTTAGCTAATCAGCCCGCGGGATTCTCCATGGCTGCACTATAAAAATGATCCACGAGAGGAGACGGAATGGTGCTATATTCTTAATCCGGACACCGCATGGATTATAATACAGATTGTTATGATAATTAATTTTATTTTATAGCGACATCGCCAGTATCCGGACAGGCGACCCCTACCGCTACCTCAACGCCTACTGTCAAAGATGGCAGCGAAGAGAAAGACAAGTCGCTGACGCCGACTAGCGATGTTGAAATCGCCCCTAATAAAGGTAAAGTAGTACTAGTAGAGATGTGTCATATAATCATCATCATCATCATCTTAGCCGAATTACGTCCACTGCTGGACACGACCCACCCCCATATAAATAAATATTTAAAATAACGCCCAAATGACCGGTCTGGGTTTGTGTTGTGCGTTGTACTATGCAGGCGGGTTGGCGATCACAGTCGAGTTGAGTCATTAATGTATTCGAAAGACACTGCTGCCCATCCTTCGGCTAATCCCATAGTCGTTTTATCCGTTTACGACACCTATGGGATGAGATGGGGTGGTGCTACTCTTTGTCTAGCTCTTAGCAGCAAGCAGTCATTAGGAGGCAAATATTCAGCGCTGGTCAAACTAATATCAAATGGACGGTAAATGTATTAAACTATGTGACACTAGAATCTGCCTTAAGCGCAACTAGGTAAATCCCATATGACATAATTACTACTAGCTGGTTCCATTTAGGGACTAAACCAGAGGGATGGGCAGCACCAAGAAGTTAAGAAGTTTAGACTCTTTTCTCCTGCATTGTCCTTACCTCTATTTGGTGTACATTAGTTAAAAAAATAAACATTGTACCAATATGATTTAAAAAGAGTAACCATTTAACCATAACCAGCTTCGTGCGTGTTCATCTCCATAAGAAATCTACACCTTGGAACGCGGCAACTAAAGTCTTGACTATTCATAAGTGCCTATAAATGGTTTTACATGAATGAAAAATATTTTTATCCTTTATCTTTACCAAACACTAGGATACTCAAGGACGGTTGGTGTTGGTTGGTTGGTTACCCAACGATGGGAATGAGATCCTAAAAGACACTTGCAGATATTGAAACAGTGGAACAGTTAGAAGCTGATATTATTATTTGTAGTAGTTTTCCACACAGGAAGTCACTGCTACCCATAGTTTTTGATTCACATAAAAAAAATATTTGAATGATAGCCGACCGACATGCTGTGAGTCGTTCGAGAACTTGATACTCGAAGGCGTATAATTAGAATTTCGAATAAAAGTTGAATGTTTCCGAACAGAAGAGTACACGAACGGAAAGTCGGACACAAGCCTAGAGGAAGAGATGAACTCTTCCGACTCCGGGTACCGACCAAAGACGCCGAGCACTGCTGAACGAAGGAAGTTGTTTGAGAACACTGAGTAAGTTTTTCTGCCGTCTTAGCTTTTGTATCTATTTGATGCAGTCCAGTTTTCGGTCTAAACAAATATGGTAGTATATAATCAGTCTCACACGAAGCGACTATCGTCCATCTGTCGTGAGCAAAATAATAGGATTTTTGAGCGTCTATAACCGAGGGTCGGTATAGGTAGCTTTTAAGTACCAAATGGCGTCAAATTCACTACGAAATCTTAATGTAGAAATGCCTTGTTAGTCCCCGGAATTCTGGGATTGATAAAAATGTCTTCAATTCTTTTTTATTACCTACGTTGAGCGCAAATCTGTAGTGTAAATCAATGCGAATTACTATCGCGCGTAGTAATAAAGGGAGCTCTATTCCAGCAAGCGAGGTCCCTCGCAACCCTCCATTCCCGCAGCCTTGTCGTCGCTCCAGCCGTCTGAGAGCCCGCGCGTCCCGACAGTGTTGAAAGTCACCACTAGTGCGCCGATTAGGTCGCGATCGTACACGCTCATTATTAAATTAACGTAATAATATTAATTAATTGTTAAGTGATTATTTGATTAAACATCGAATATACGGACTTTTGTGACATCGTGGTTTTCCTCGATAATCCTATAATACCTATATAATTAAATTAAACGGTTTCTGGATTCAGCGGTAGTTTTTTTAATAACATAATGTCGCTTCTTTATTATAACTAATAATTTTTCAGAACAGACATCTCGTGGATCGCATGTCTCTCTCTCAATCCGTTCATTCGTTTGAGTGTGATTCCGCCTTAAACGTGCAAACGTTCACATTTATAGTAGAACTAGATGTGCCCCGGCTTATTAAGATATATATCGGCTTATATATATAATTTAGAGTAATTCGACATAGACAGTTGACATGGGCATCCACAGTTCGGCTCTTCTCGGTTCTCGTCGGGCGGCCGCCCTTGGCCTCCGACCCACCGCGACGCCCATCGCTTGCCCGCGACGCCCATCGCTCACCCGCGACGCCCATCGCTCACCCGCGACACCCATCGCTTGCCCGCGACGCCCATCGCTTGCCCGCGACGCCCATCGCTCACCCGCGACGCCCATCGCTTGCCCGCGACGCCCATCGCTCACCCGCGACGCCCATCGCTTGCCCGCGACGCCCATCGCTCACCCGCGACGCCCATCGCTCACCCGCGACGCCCATCGCTCACCCGCGACGCCCATCGCTCACCCGCGACGTTATTTCGTCTTTCACCTAGAGTTCTTTCCGACTTGTTTTCTTATTACCCGGCCCCTAAGTGTCGTAGCGTGATGTTAAATAGCCTATAACCTTTCTCAAGAATTGGGCTATCAAATACAAAAAGAATTATTCAACTCCGACTGGTAGTTCCAGAGATTAGCGCGTTCAAACAAAATACAAACCAACTTCAGCTTTATTACATTTGAATAGAAATCATAATCGTGTTGTCTTGTAGCGGGCCGCAGTCGATTGCAGAGCGACGTCGCACATACGAGTCGCGCTCCGTGAGCGTGGCCGTGGAGTCCGACACGCCGCCCTCGCCAGCGCCGCTCAGGTTAGTTACAATACTCATAATATTATATCCTCATACTGGACACATTGACGGTAGAAAGCAATCTTGCATCCCTATACACTAAACTTTACAAACGAGTAGAAAACTATCATTTCGGCCGAATGAAGTCCACTGCTGGACACCGGCCTCCCCCAAAGGTCACCACAACGACCGATATGGGTGTGCTGTGGGCTCATTGAGAGGTTTTGCCATAATCGCCACGCTTGGCAGACTGGTTGGCGATCGCAGTTGAGTTGTTATGTACTCGAAAGACGCTGCTGCCCATCCTCCGGCTAATCCCTTAGTCGACTTTTACGATACTCACGGGAGGAGATGGGGTGGTGGTATTCTGAGCCGGCACCACACGGCATCTTCATCTTCATCATTATTTCTTCTGTATTCTTTTTTCTGCTGTATTATTTCTTCTGCTTCATTCTTCTGCGTTTTTCTTCTTTATCTGTATTGATTGATTGATTGGGTTCGATTCTCGCACGGAACAAATATTTGTACCATCTGCAGGTAGTTGTTCCGGGTGTGGGTGTACTGTATGCGGAATTTGTGTCTGTATAAGCACTCACGACACAAAATCCAAGTGCGGCGCAACGTTTAAAAAAAAAAACACGTATATTTGCTTCAGCTTTAATAACCAAATGCTTGTTTCAGACGGCGAGATTCATTGAAGTCACGTAAAAGTCCGGAGCGCGATGACAAGCGGGCTTCAGTACCTAACGTCGCCACTAAGAGAACTTCCACTGTATTTGGTGAGTATGGCGCAGCTGAATTATTTTGTGTTTTAATAGGTGATAGAGATGTAGCATGAGGGCGCAGGGATTGCGGCTTTGCAATTGATTTGATGAAAGTCTTTAACCAGTGTGTGTTACCAGTGATGACATATGGAACAGAGACGTGGTCACTCACAATGGGCCTCATAAGAAAGCTCAAGGTCACTCAGCGAGCTATGGAGAGAGCTATGCTTGGTATTTCTCTACGAGATCGAATCAGAAATGAGGAGATCCGTAGAAGAACTAAAGTTGTCGACATAGCTGAAAGGATTAGTAAACTGAAGTGGCAATGGGCAGGGCACATTGCCCGTAGAACTGATGGCCGTTGGGGCACAAAGGTTCTCGAATGGAGACCGCGCACCGGAAAACGCAGCGTGGGACGACCTCCAACGAGGTGGACAGACGATCTGGTGAAGGTCGCTGGGAGTCGTTGGATGAGAGCGGCATGTGACCGCTCGTTGTGGAAATCTAAGGGGGAGGCCTTTGTTCAGCAGTGGACGTCCTGTGGCTGATATGATGATGAATAGATTTGATTATTGTTGGATTTACTCCATATGTGTCTAAATCTATGACTGAAAAATTTAATATTAGAATAAATAATTAGTTTTATGTAAAACATAAATTCGTTATCTCGATATTTGTCTAAGATTTTTATTATTATTAATTTATTAATTTATATATTTCGGGTTCGCGCTAGGCACGCCACTGACTGCAAGTGCCAATAAGTTTGCCAAGCGTAGCAATTATAACTACACCACTATGACATATTGCTGTAGTAGTATAGAGGTATCATAGTCTGCATTTTGTTCTACAGGCAAAGTGTCGAAGTTCCGTCATCTGAAGGGCACACCCGGCCACAAATCAACTCAAGTGGAGAACATCAAAAACATTAGCAGACAGATATCTGGCGAGTGCAACGGGTTTTATGGTGAGACGCTGAGTTAACCAAGTATTTTAATCCCTAGGGTTTTTAGCTTTCATTGCACGTTAAGTATTTTCTTTCCACTTTCACCCCCATGCACCCCATTACTAGGCGTCGCGCGGTGTATTGGTCGCTGGAACGCAGAACGCGGATTAATATTGAGCGACACAAACTTAAAACTACAACATTTCTGTCTTTATCTACCTAGTAAATACAGGACAATTTTTTATGGTATCTGTAATAAGAATATAATTCCAATCCATCTCAGGCAATTTTTCCCCAAAATGGACACACACGGCATGTAATTGGTTTTTGTGGAAATCTATGGCCAAAGGGTACCCACTGCTGAATAAAGGCCTCCCCTTTATTCAGCAGCGGGTGTCCTTTGGCTGATATTATGACAATAAAATGACATTTTAGTTACGCAATTAATTTCGCTCTACAAAGAAATCGTTATTCCTATATAAAGCTAACGGCTTCCGCTGCGCCGTGCCCCTAAGCGGGGGCGGTGGGCGAGTGGGCATTGTGGAGCTCCCCGTGGGTGCGACCCGAGTGTCCGTGGCGCCGCCCACGCACCCCAGCAGCACGCGCGTGGCCGCGCTGCTGCACCCCGCGCCGCTGCAGGACTGGGCCTGGGACCCCTTCCGCCCCCACAGGCTGCTCGTGGCCTGCGACGACGGCCAGGTGCGCGAGTGGCTCATACCCGACGGAGGTTAGTCTGCAGGCTCTATTATTGACTATTATTATTATTTTGTGACGCAATGGTCACCTTATTGATAACTAGGTGACGCACGGGAAAGCTACGGGATGGCTTAGTAGTTTCTTGCATTTTGCTTTGCGAAGAGATGAAAACAGTACGATAGCTAAACAAGGATTTGCCTCTTGTTTCACAAAGTCGTGAATATATTATTGAGCACACAAAACTTTTAATTAACTGTATATAATTATTTAAAAGAAAATACATCGTATTTAAAGAGAGTTGGTGGTAGTTAGAACCTTATTCACACTGTTATCGATTTTCTATTATAGGAAAAGACATTGTTCTTTACGTTTAAAAAAAAAAAACTATTCTGTATGTTAAAATCTTGTTTGGAAACACAGAGTAACAGTTTAGCGAAGAAAAAAGGACGAAGGATGCGTTCCACTAGAGAAACGGTATCGAATCAAAAGTATCGATACTATACTCATGAGTAGTATCGGCAGAAAAATATCGAAACAAAATAATCGGTACCTCAAGGTATCAAGGGGCTCATTGGATGCGGGCAGCATTTAACCGCTCGTGGAAATATGAGGGAGAGGCCTTTGTTTTGCAGTGGATGTCCTTTGGCTGATAAGATGATGATGAAGGTATCGATAACTTTTTCCATAGATTTTTAAGGTACAAGGTACAAACAAAACACTTATTAATTAACTCATTTTTATGAGTTACGAATTTAGTCTTTTAAATTATTAATTTTCAATCCTTCACCAGGACTACAAGAATCCACGAACGAGCCTGCGCGCACATTTTCCGCACATCCGGACAAAATCTACATAATCCGGTTTCATCCAACCGCATCTGACGTGCTGACCACTGCCGCACACGACTTGAGCGTCAAGATATGGGACCTCAGTGCTGAAAACCCGGTCGCTGCGATCACACTGACCGGACATACTGATCAAATATTTGCGTTAGATTGGTCGCCTTGCGGGGAGTACCTTGCTACCGTTTGTAAAGATGGACTTATCAGGGTGAGTTCTTTAGTGTTTTTACCTTGACTCTTATTCTAAAAGCCATGTGACATGTAATAATTCCACGCAACGAACGCGATCGTGACGCAATAACTGTTTCGTCATCTAATCAGCCAATGGACGTCCACTGCTAGAAAAAAGCCCCCCCATAAATTTCCTTAACTCGCGGTTACATGCGTCCCGCATCCAACGACTCCCAGCAGCCTTAACCAGTACCCCTAGTACGAGTTTCTTTTTACAATCTAAACGATTACGTTTAGATTGTAATAAGAATGGGTGTTTAACAAAAAAAAACGACGACTAGCAATAGTAGTTGTTACAACATTAATAGTTAACTATGCGTTTAATGTTGTAACAACTACTATTGCTAGTCGTCGTTTTTTTTTGTTAAACACCCACCCATGCCTGTCACATGTGTTTGCGGTACAGCATGTTTATGCAGAAATCTGATGACATGTTATCTTGCACATCAAAGCTCCATTTCTTCTTGCTCCATGTTTTGATCCTTAATGGCGTAGTTAGGGATTTTGGTTCACTATAGAGAAGTTGGAGGTTCATAGCCGCTGTCCCGCAGGTGTACCAGCCGCGCGGCTCGCCTGCGCCGGCGCACAGTGGGGCGGGCCCGGCCGGCTCGCGGGGCGCTCGCATCGTGTGGGCTCTCAACGGCACGCACCTCGTTGTCACCGGCTTCGACAAGTGAGTCCATGGTTTCTTCATACTTCTACCTCGGACCTTGATCCTCATAGTCCGTTGCGGACGTCTTCAGTTTTAACTTGTAAAAAACGTTGAACTTACTGTCAAACATTGCATCCCGATAAGCTAAGGGACTGTCTCGGCGAACATTACGGTTTGAACAAATATTGATCATCCCTACCTTATAGGCTCTAAGAAACTCTAAATCGACAGTTAAAGTGCACTGAGGCGTTAAATAACGATCTTTGATAACTTCACGTCAATAAAGATTACTCTTTCGTTTGAGGGCAGTCATTTTCCACTGGACACTAAGAAAAAAAAGGGTTCTGATCAATAGTTGCGGTTGCTACAAGTAGTAAGCCATTATATTTATGTCCTCGTGAATTTCTGTGCAGGGTGTCAGAGCGTCAGATCTTATTATACAAGGCGTCGGACTTATCCGCGCCCGTGTGCACCGTGGGCCTGGACGTATCGCCCGCCATCTTGCAGACGCACCTCGACCATGACTCCGGCACTCTCTTCCTTACAGGGCGGGTGAGTTCCCACAGTTTATATGTAGCTGCGCTCACTCGGTTAATGCGAAGAGCAATCTTGCTGAGAACAACAATCGTGGATTTTATCCCAAGCGTATACTATTACAACCTTTGATCAACAATTGTGCTAGATTTCCCATGAGCGCTTCAAAAGCGGCCCGAAAAATAAAAGCACAGATAAGGTTGGGGTCTTTTTTGATATTAGTATGTTCCAAGCACAGCCGTTCAAAATTCTTTAGTGCGCGATCTAAAGTTGTGAATATAACTACCGTAATTCCAAGATTTCTAAAGGAATGTCGTTAAATTTTTATGTAACTAAAAAGAATTTAACGTGAAATATAAATAAACGAACAATTATTACGTTTGTTTCAACAATTTTCGGTACAACGCGCTAACTATTGTCTTACTTTTACTGATAATACCAGGAACTGCGTCTAGTTTCAAAATAGAGTCGGCACCAAAAGTCAACATGTTTTTTCAACCTTATTGCTTATTTAATGTTTTTTTAAATAAATATTTTTGTACTTATTTAAAAGACTTAATTTATTCCTTTTACGTTTAATTCGATGACAGAATATCTTTAATACAAATATAATGCAAGCGTTAATACACTTTGTTTGAGTATTTATATAGGTTTATAATCAACAGATTTTTTTATATATTTATTAATAATAAATAAAATATATAATTATAGGCAATCGTGGCCATTTGCGCAATGTGTTTTAGTTCCTGATCCTTAATCCAGTAGTATTGTTGATCGAAGATTACAAAAAACGTAGATTTCTGTTCGACGATGGAAGGTGGGTATAACTTGCGCCTAACTTACCTGTTTAAATATGAGCGATAATGCTTACGTAGTAGCGAATGTTTAAAAATGAATTTTGACACAATGCTCTAGCGCACGTGTGTGTATAAATATCGCTCGCGATCAGTAAGATCAAAGTCAAACTTCTTGGTCGTTCTGAAGCTGGTGTTTGCGCGAGTTGACACGCACACACTACATATATATATTTGTTTGCTGGTGATGCTTGTGATGTAAGGAATTTGATTTCGAGCATTGAATTAAAATGTTTGCAGTGCAATTGTGCACACCGTGATACTTGACGTACTCATTTACGCAATGCATCACCTCCAATGGTTTGGTCACCAGGCTTCCCTCACACCTATCTTTATCAACACCCAACACCTAATATCTCAAATTCATAAAGCGGTAAGTTACTGTGACAATGTGTGTGAAATCAAAGATACACAGAAGCTAGGCTAGTGGGGCAGGCCAGTTTTTGCATAAGCAATTTTTCAGGATTTACGTCACCATACTAGAAGGTTTTCTCTGTCCTCAATCCGTTTTGTAAGCGACATGGTTATCAGTTAGGAGAAGCGCAATCCTAGCAGTTAGAGGGGATTTATATATTTGTTTCTTACGCAGGGTGACTCAACGATTTACTGCTACGAAGTAACGAGCGAAGCGCCTCATCTGTGTGCTCTGTCACACCACCGCTCGCCCACGCTGCACCAGGGCATCGCCTACTTGCAAAAGAACCTCGTCGCTGTTGAGAAGGTAAGTCTTTACCATTCTATCAGTTATGTTTGATCCTACTATATTAAAGAGGTGTTTATGCTGATTTGCTCGGAACAATAGATTTTTGACAAACTTCGCCCAATCGTGGGTGTAGAACAGGTAATAAGGGATACATTCAGGGGATGGGTAGCAGTGTCCTTTTGTGAGCTAATAACAACGAACTTAACGTTAATAACAAAAGAACCCCTATCACTTTCTTTTTCTGCCAAGCATAGTGGTGATGACGATTTATTTATTTAGTAACTAACCCTTGACTTTGTCAGCAAAGGATTTAATTCAAATCTCGAAGTGTTGCAACGCTGATTTTCAGATAGGTACCTGAAAATCAGCGGTTCAACATCGCAAGCAATTGCAGTATGTGCTAAGAAAATGTAAAAAAATATATTCGTTACAGTTAGTACGCAACAGTTATTGGTATAGCTACTCTATTTTGCTTCGTGTGACCTAAGTAAATATTTATCTTTCTTTGTTTCAGTATGTTGTTATCTTTCTTTGTTTCAGTATGTTGTTATTAGCAATCAGAAGGACACTAATATCAATCCCCTTGACACAATCCCGTAGTGACATTTTACGGCACTAACGGACAAAAAAGTGGTTCTGTATAGTGGATACCCGTTTTCTATGAAACAGAAGCTATTTTACTGAACTAGGTCAAATTATTATTATAGGCCTACAGGTTATTTATGTATGAACATTTTCCAGGTCGAGTTCGCGCGAGCACTGCGACTGACTAATGGCACCATCGAGCCCTTATCATTTACTGTACCCAGAATAAAGGTATGTAGGAAATAATTTATCAGGAATTGTACACCGTTATTTGAGCAATGGCGCCATTTGCGCAGAAAACTGTGTAAATAAACAATAACATAATTTTTAAACGGTACATTAAATATTTTGTTACACTTCTCTTTCCAGTTTTAAGCTTAGTTTAAAGCTGTCAAATAAACTACTACTAAACTAAAACATTCACACAAGCGGAGACATCACCACAGAAATGACATTGAAAAATATGCAGATGTAAACTGATTTAACAGTTCTAAAAAGGCTTCAGTTACATTATAATTTTTCGTTTAATTATAATATTACAATTGGTAATTTAGCTGACCTTTACAGAATCGGCGCCATTTACCCATGTTATCTGTAAATATGTCATAAAATAGTTGATATTTCATTCTCCTCGCTGCCCTTGTCATGATACCACATACATGGGAACAAGTATTTCATCGTCTCCGTCAGCTCCCTTTTCGAACTTTGCACCTTTGTAAACGAAGTTATAACTGTCACAGGAGGTTAAGGTGCGGCCGGGGTGGCCCTTGGGTCATCCCAAATACCGCGAACAATGATAATTGATCTGTGCTGTTCTCCCCGTAAAACGCCGACTCCGGAGCTACCGGGAGCGATGAATCAATTTTTTCTGTCTGCCCCGTTGAGAGAACAAGGGCACTGGGGACGGTAAAATATCATGTTACTCAACATAACTGATATACAACATATATGATATATTGACCTGTACAGAGCGAGTTATTCCAAGACGACCTGTTCCCTCCGACGCTGGTGACGTGGGAACCCTGGGTCAGTGGCAAGGATTGGCTCGCCGGCGCCAGTGTGACTCCCAACATCGTCAGCCTGCAACCGCCCGGCATGGAACCATGTAAGAAGTTATCATCCTAGTAGCCTTTTGTAAGCTTCAATAACGTAACTATTACTTAAAAGTACCTGTTACAGGTGTAAATACTGAATACTTTTTTTTTTTAATACGTTGCCCCACACAAATATTTCTCCTGTGTCGTGGGTGCGTTTACAGATTGATATTCTACACACGATAACACCCAGACCCGGAACAACTACCTGCAGATCGTACAAATATTTGTTCCGCGAGGGAATCGAACCCGCGACCCGGAGCGCAGCAGTCGACTGTATCAACCATTGCACCATCTGTGCCGCCGATTAAATATACTTAACGATTAGTTATCTAAATATCAGGGGTAGGAATAAGCAGATAAAGTACGAAAAATTCCTCCCAAAATGACGACACTTGTGGAAAACTATGGGGGGAGGCCTTTGTTCAGCAGTGGACGTCCTTTGGCTGGTATGATGATGATGAGATGATGAGATGTAGTACGTAGTAACTCAGATACTTAAAAGCTATGGTTGTCCGGTGAAGTGTCAGCGCACACGGCAGCATCGCCAGTAGGCCGCGAGGTGCGAGACGAGCTTGCGCCGCAGAAGCCCAAGCCCGACCTCATCAAGTCACATGTACCGCAAGACCCTAAGGCTAAGGAGGACAGCGTGAGTTTCAAACCCTGTTTTGTCTTCTTTTTTCCTAAAATACATGCAATGTTGTTTTCAGATTGATGTTTTCACTCCGTAGGAGATTATTATGACAGGCATTCTGCCAACACAACAAGCGTGAAACGCCTAAGTCACAGGCATGATCTAATTTGACAGGGATTTTGATATTTTAACAAATGCATAAAAAAATCAACCTCATGGCCTTGAAATAAGTCCTGGTTATCTTTGACTCGATTCACATGGTTATTATATTTTCGGTAAAATCATACATAAAAATCCTTTAAATCGATTCAGTGTTCTTAAACCGTACCAAAAGCTATGACTGGTCCTGTGTGGCCCAAATCCATAACAGTTTATAAACATAAATCTCACATGCACAGCACCCCAGACCCGTGTAAACACCAGAAGGCCAATTCTCGTAATTTATAATGTTCAAAATATAGTTCCGATCTAGTCTCAGTGTCATAAATGACAGAAATGCTATTCTCCTAAACTAACAAACAACGTCAAACGTGAACATACACTGTGATGAGATCGAAAATTGATCGAAAGTTGATTGAAGCCAAAACGGTATTGTGCTAACATTTTGAACTGTCACATATACTAAATTGTCATTAAATAAACGTCAAAATTGAGATTGAAATGAGACTAGATCGAGATTATACTGAAATCTGACTGAACTTTAAGAGTAGCAGAATACCATTTTTTCGGTCAATTCATAATTTAATCTCAGTTCGGTCAAGTTTCAGTCATAGTGTAAATTAATTACGAGAATTGGTCCTCAGATCTCGGCTATAGAAATATTTGTTTCGTGCGGTAATAAAACCCGTGACCCGTAGCGTCGAAATCCAGTCGCTTAACCACTGCACCAGCCGTGCCATTAGTATACTGTCTGTTCAGTACACAGTATCCTCATTTGTTTTGTTTTTAATTTTACTTTTATAACGAAATTCGACTCTTGACTAAACCGATTAAGCCCTACAATAATATCCATGTATTAAATTCAGATTGTCTTTTCTCTCTCAGTCTCTTCGGATGAAATGCTTAAAAGGTACTGACTGCCCGAACAACTATACAAACAACTTACCCCATCATCATCATTGTATCAGCCAAAGGACATACACTGCTGAATAAAGGTCTCTACCATAGATTTCCGCAATTGTGTCATTTTGGGGGGAATTTGTCAATACTCATCACGCTTGCTAGGCGGGTTGGAGAGCGGAGTGTGGCTACTGTTCTACAGAAGGGATGCTGCTGCCCACCCCTCTGGCTTTGAGTCCCGTAGTCACATTTTACGACATCTACTGGGGAAAATTGAAACTCGCACTGTTCTAGGCTGTCTCCCGCAGTCTTATCTCTAAAAAATATTTTTCATGTGCCGAAAATGTCAGTTTCCGTGCGGTTTCCAGCAAAGTATAGACCAGCCCTCTCCACCTACGGTAGAAAAAAAAGTGACTAAGGGTTTATATCAGGATAGACAATGGGCATCAGCATGAGCTAATATCATACTGTGATCAGCAATCCGCCTGCCAAGCGCGGTGATTATGCCAATATCCCTATGACCGTTTGAAGTTGTCATTGGGAGACCCATGTTCTGTAGTGGAAGCTTGCGTGCTGTTGAGGTTGAGGATAACGTCACAGTAATTCCTGCTGAATCAATTATTACTGTAGTCTATTCATCGAACAGAGTTAATATAGCGTCCTCTCTTTCGCACTTCGTATTCAACTGAAAGGGACAGATGACTGCATCTTCAGGTTACACGACTTACTTTACGGGAAGTGATAATATTCCTCCTACTTTTTATAGCAGTTATAATAATGCTATATTAATATTATTGTTGTGTTTGGTACCGTTTAGGATTGTTAAAATAATAAATCGTATTAGATAAATAATTTATTAAACAAAATATTATATCTGATCAGTGTCTGATTTATTTGCGTCTTCATTTGGTACCGTTTAGGATTGTTAAAATAATAAATCGTATTAGATGAATAATTGATTAAATAAAATATTATATCTTGTTAGTGTTTGATTCATATGCGATTTAATTTCATCATTAATAAAAAATAAAAAAACGCCATGTCGTACAGTAGACAGGAACAATCAACATAAGAACAATAGACGCGTCCGCACCGTGCAAACCACAGATGTAGACTGGAATTTCTCAGTCGTGTAAACGCTTCCTTAGCTCGTTATCGCTAACCAATACCATATATTGTGATTTTTCTGGTGCTAACTCTGTTCAGTGAATAGACTACAACACTATTTTGGATCATATTAACAGTTGTTTTGCTAAATTAAATGCACTTTCCACAGATAATGAAATCCATAAGCGCCAAAGTGCAGATAAACCTGAAGCTTGAACAAGACAGCATGGAAGGCGTGGACGAAGCAGAGTGGGATCAGTGAGAGGTCACTCGACTTAATCAAGTGCAATTGATCGACCCTAGCTTGTAGTGTTATTTAGAGGCTCGCCATTGATACAATGTACTTAACAAACACGATGTTCAGAACAAACTGTCGCAGTAAACTGTCAAGTTGAAGATTGTTTGACATTTGAACGCAGTTGTCTTGTCGATTATTGGACAAAGATTTTGTTTGGAACATCGCGTATGTTTTGTGATGTTCTTGGCTCCACTCGGTCGCGTTATACTTGCGTTGACTGACAGCCCGTGGTTATGACGGTACGGATCAAGATGCAAGTTCTGCGGTTTGTATATTTCGTTGCAAATACAGTAGCACTAATATAAATGTTCTGATTAAAAACATTTTTAAAGTTGAACAATAAGCAGTATTTAATGATTATCTTCAGTAGAATATGTTTACTTCAACAGTTTCAGATTGAAAAGACGTGCTTTCAGTTAAAAAAAAAAACACTCAAATCCACTTCAGTACGGCCGCCAAGAAAATGCGCTCGTGACATCTGTTATATCAAAGATTTAATTTAGCGCTAAACTGTTAAAATTTATTATGTATTGACGTTACTACATTAAAAGCATATTATATATGTACTTTAATCTATACAAATAAATAAAATTTAAGCGTCTATTTGTTATGTCAAAATAACAGCCGTTTACTAATGCATATAAAAGTATATACGGTACTTGTAACAAAATAAGAGTTAATTTTTTTTATTTGTCTTTCTCTGTCTATTTGTTCTGGCTAATCTCCGAAACGGCTTGACTGATTTTGGCGGGACTTTCACTGGGCGATAGCTGATATTATAAGAAATAACTTGGACTCCTTTCATTATCGAAAAAAAGAATTAGGATTAAAGATTAAAACCCATGAAATCCAATATATATATATCAATTATATAATAATTATTTATAATTAATACAATTTATTTTACATTAAACGCCGGGTGAAACTGCGGGACACAGCTAGTCTTTAATATAAAAGAAACTAGACCAATTAACAGATGTCAGGAACGCATTCTCTCAGCGGCCGCACTTTAAGTCAAGCATTTGCAACAGTTTAACACCATATCTCATCTTTATAAGTATCGTCAAATCCATTACCATATATAGCCTCCCTCGCAGATATAAGTAAACCTTTTTATACTAAGTCGGGATTTCTAAATGTTTTATAGAAAAATTACCCCGACGATCCCGTTTTTACATTTTAATCTTAGATATCAAATAGTCGTGGTAATGTAGAATATTAGAATAATGCGTCGGCACATAGGTCCAATCATGTGTACTGAATATATTTAAGTCCATTGTATTGTCTGATTAACTGGAAATTGGAAATAAAAGGCCTTGAATAACCGTATTAAAGCTCATTCGACTCGAGTCAAACCATAGCCGGTTTCACTCACTGAGCGGTAAACGATCAGCGAGGTGAAGCAATTCTTGGCGCGGTCAGTCTATAGATGGGTGACCGCATAGTAGTATTTGAACTGAGCTATTCGGTGCTTCAGAGAGCATGTAAAATCGTATGTCCCGGTTTTTGTCATTAGACGGCAGCCGTTAAGCGAAGGGCGGCTTGAACAAGGCTGGCCACTAAAGTCAAGAACTCGAAAAAAAAGTTCTGAGTAACTTTCAAAATAATCATCGTATCAGCCAAATGACGGGCACTGTCGAACCTTCCCCGTAGATTTCCATAAATGTGTCCTCGTTTTAGGGGGAATTTGCCAGTTCTTACCACGCTTGGCAGACGGGTTGGTGAGGACAGTATGACCACTTATCTACAGAAGGGACGTACGGGATGGCGAAGACGGTATAAAAATTGGGTTGTGTTGTTATTAACTTCGGTACTTATTTCCAAATTCTAGTATATTTTAAAATATATGTTATCTAATGCTCACGGCCAGTAACCCTGTCATCACCGCACTGCTACATAATTTGCTATCAAACACTCAACCTTATGATCTCATCGATGTTCGACCAAACCCAACCATGCTCATAAAATGCTCATAATATAGCGTTTTTATCGACCTTGTATTTGTTGTAATAAGGACTTTGTTGACAATATAATAATAACGAAGAGTACTCGAATGCTCAAAATTCGATTTTAAATTGACTCAAGCTTTTTTGCTTACTATCGTCTGTGTAATAATAATATCGATACTTTAATGTATCGATACGAAACTATCGATAATCACATAAAGTTTTTATTAAACAAATCGGCGTCATCGCAACATTCCTACATTTTGCCATAAAATGCATTTATTTATATTGCAACTTTATATATTAAATAATAAAAAAATGTTGAGGATACGTACGATTTGTATGTAATACTTTTGCATGTAAGGATGTGTAGGGTATTTATACTAATTAGGGAATTGACATTTTATATTGTAACCGATAATATTCTATAGTCACCAATAATATTGCTAGAATCTTTACTAACTTGCATTCATTGCAACACTTGCTATGTTTTTTCGTATGATATAAGACGTCTATTTGCAATATATAAACTGATATTATATCATTTTCAATGTGATCAGAATATATGACATATATTTTGATGTGAGGATTGCAATGAATACCAAGTTAGTATATAAACACATCGAAGTTGGCTACGGCAAAACTTCGCACAGTACACAGAGTAATATTACTTATGGTTATGAGCATTGATTCCACACTGAAGTCTTACTGCGCTCAGAACATGTCGTATTCAAGACTTACACTACATTTGCTCAAAACTTAATTTATTACTGCTGTCAACTATATACTTGTTTGCTAGAAAATAAACTTTAAAATACTAGCCCGTACCCGCCCGAGCCGCAGAAATATTGTGATTGTTTCTTTTCTACGTCATAAACATCAGCCCATTACTGTCCCACTGCTGGGCACGGGCCTTTTCTCACATTGAGGATGGTTAGGCATTAGTCCACCACGTTGGCCTAATGCGGGTTGGCGGACTACACACCATTGAAAATTTTTTTGGAGACCTCTGGTTTGTAGCTTTCTTCACGATATTTTCCTCCACGTGCAAGTGATAATCACATTCTGATCGCACATGAAACCGAAATATAACGTGTTCGTGGTCGAATTAAAAACTTCCAGTACGTAAGGCAAAAGCGTTCAACCACTAGGCTGTCTACTACGTAATCTTTTTTTTTGTTTTTTTATTGATCCAGTGGAAATACTTCATGTACTTCCTCCGCTCCGTGAAAAGGCGGACTCCTACCGGCTAAAACCACCGGAGTGGTCATATTCGGCACCATAGGGAGGCTCCAGGAACTCAAATAATCTCCATCTTGAGCCACCCATTGGTGCCGCGCCTTTAGGCACATCTCGGAGGGGGTGACTGTAGAGCGGTCACCTCCTCTAGTGGGGGAAGGCGACCGTAAAGAGACTACCCTCCCAGGCACCTCTCGGGGGAAGGTAAAGGATTCCCCCGAAGACTCGCTATGCGCTGTGCTGCGCACACGGCGGTACGTGACCACATAAACCCCTGTCTTCCCGAGGGGTCTAAGACGTAATCTATCTCTATACACATTTCATTTGGAACTGTTCCGTTTAGGACCTGGACTAAACATTTTAATAACATTTGAACTTAAAAAAATCACATTTATAATAGTAGTAACATTTGATTTAAGACGTTAGTGTTTACTGTGTTAAGACCTATTTTTCCTCACAATACAAATATATATATGTCATTTTGACACGGTAGTCACCAACTTCGATGTGTGTCTATAATTAGACATTGTATAAGAATAAAAACTGTACGAACGAAAGCGCGACATAGTACCGCTAGTTGATGCCATAAGCACATCACCTTTTGCTCAAAACGCCAAAGACATATGTTTTTCTTGTCAGTGTGTTGAAGTTTTATAAGTTTGTTTATTTTGTATTTGAAAGCTTATATGAGACGTTGGAACTTAGTGACTGATATAGTAAAACTCAAGTCGTTATGAGTAATATATGTTTAAAATCAAAATGCGACTCTTAGCCTCTTAGCGAAGGTCTGTAAATGTTGCTGTATTATTAACCACGTCTCCCCTATTTCTATTGGTGTGGAAACTGTGTTTTTGCTACAATTGACAGAGATTAGATAGCTTGATTTTGACCTAGTATTAAAATGGAATCTCATTAATAATATATGTATCAAATATTCTCATTCAAAATTGAACTTTAAATCATCAATTTAAAGATTTAAGCGCATCAATAGTCTTACAAAAGCGAGTATGACGTATGGATCTTCTCTCTCGCTCGTGCCTACCAAGTGTAAGCGAGACAAGTAGTCGGTAGTGTCATACTAACGCTTTCGTATTTTACTTTAATATTAATGAATAGGTGTACTTTTATTCACTAGTCAAAATATATATACTTTAAATGAAAAGATTCTTGAAAATATATTCAGAATGTATTACTTTATGAATAATTTATAATAATTACGATTTCTATGTATATTTTTAGTTTAGTTCATAAGCGGTTTTTTGTCGGTGATGTTTTGATTTAAATACTAATCACTTATTAAGTTTGCGATTAATTATTTTATAAATGACCAAAGAAACCTTTATGCTCGATTAGGCAAGCGATGATCTTAGCATCCTACACGTTTAGGAGACTGAAAGTGTCATGAATTGCTCATGCTCATAATCCATAGGTCTTGAGGGGAGTTAAAAACTTTGCTTAAAGTTGCAAGAACGTTTCCCACTCGACTAACAGTTAAGTTCGCCGTCTATACTTTGCTGGGACCTAGGGCAATGCTGGGACCTTGCTTGGGCATTGCTAGGACCTTGCTACGACCTTCCTCGGACCTTCTAGGACCTTGCTAGGACCTTGTGACGAAATCATCCTTCATCTTCATTTCAATCAACCTCTTTCATGACTTCATATCTTTTATCTCCATCACTGTCCACCTCACGATTCATTCTTTATTCAAATCAAAATTTGAATTTTTGACGTAGAGGCGCTCTCGATATTTTGACTATTATCATTACACATTGGATTCTGGACGCTAGTGGTTGGACACAGCTGTCGCTCTGACAAATAGTCTGCTGCAATATTACAATTACTTATTTTTAAACTAGGTTTTTAAATATTGTGATAATAAGCTATATTTGAAATATATAAAAATCACCATGAAGATGAAGTGTTGAAGTTGTGAATATCAATATATCTATATAACATATATGCTACGTTTCATTGATCTCGTTAACTGAACTCCGTTACTTGCTGCCGTGGAGAGAGCCTCCCAGTTGAGCTAACCGGGAAGGAAACACAGAGGGAGGCACTCCGCGACAACTTTACTAAGACGTAGAAGCTCAACCGGGCAGTATACCATGCATCAAAATATCACCGACCGTAAACACACGCTTCGTACTATTGCACATGTATTCATATCAAATAAAATAAATCACCATATATTATCGTTTGTTTGTAAGTACGCACCTTTGGTAAACCGTATTAATAAATATAGCACAATAAAAGCAGGAGATATCAAGGTCCAATAATTTTAGGAAAAGGGTGTGGTCTTAGTAATAGCGGGCCGATAAACGCAGTTGGTAGAGATGTTCTTGTAATAAGTCCTTTTTCTTTTGTCTTCAAAACGTTTTTATGAATATAAAACCTAATGCAGCTTGCGATAGAACTATTAAAGGTAAATGTATGAATGGACTTCACGGACCAATATGGGAGCTAAAGTGATACCACATCCACATTGTCATTGACGGAGTCTTTCTGATCACTATATTATGGGTTTCTTGACTTGAGGAGTCAACACTTGAACCGCAACATTGTAACCTCTAGTTACAATTTATTTGACCAATTAATTTGTTTTATATTGGCAAGTGTATCCTCTTTAGGGTTCCGAACGTCCGGATGAAAAACGGCGGAACCCTTATAGGGTCACTCGTGTGTCTGTCGTTCTTCAGCCACAACCATTTTTTTCTAAATCTACTGAACCAATTAAGTTTAAATTTGCTACACATATGAATTTCTATAAAATAAAATAAAATTCAATAAAAAGGTTGACTGGTAGAGAATGCCACATGGCATTAAGTCCGCCTTGTGTACCACCATTGTACATGAAAGTGTAAGTAAATAAATAAATAAATAAATAAATTTCTGCGACCCAAACACTGAAGGGTAACGTAATCAAATACATTTTGAATACGGGGATCACTTTTGGGGGGTAAATTAGAAAATTAAATCTGAACCTTTGTGTTAACTAAAAAAATATGTATAGTCCGTATTGTAGCGAGAATACTGAGTATATTGTCTGTTGTTGATTTCTGCGTGGGTCCAATAATTTTTCCTAAGAATAAACATAACATTGTAACTGAAAAACATGTTCTCCCATACATTCGAACAGTAAATGTAAGTTTGTACGCACAATACTGAAAGATGTCCCATGTTATTTTAAAACCATAGACTTCTTATAAGTTTTCCTGTAATCTATATAAGTATTGACCATATACAAAATTATGAGCTCAGTAATTTAAGATATGGAATGGTAAATTGTCATCTATTTTTGTTTTTTTTCTTATTTAATAACTGTATATATTAAAATTATATATAATCTATCTATATTTGAGACCCTTACAACAGTTTACAAAACGTTAGAAATAAGAATAAGAAAAAAAACAAAATAGATGACAATTCACCATTCCATATCTTAAATTACTGAGCTCATAATTTTGTATATGGTCAATACTTATATAGATTACAGGAAAACTTATAAGAAGTCTATGGTTTTAAAATAACATGGGACATCTTTCAGTATTGTGCGTACAAACTTACATTTACTGTTCGAATGTATGGGAGAACATGTTTTTCAGTTACAATGTTATGTTTATTCTTGGGAAAAATTATTGGACCCACGCAGAAATCAACAACAGACAATATACTCAGTATTCTCGCTACAATACGGACTATACATATTTTTTTAGTTAACACAAAGGTTCAGATTAAAAAAAGACATGGTATTTATCGTACGGAACCCTCTTCACACGAATCAACTTGCACTTGACCGATATTTATTTAAATATAATTTATAAAATATTGTTACAAAAATCAATTTGTGACTCAAGAAAACTAGTACAAGAATATCAATGTATCAAACAACGAACATATTTTCGAATGAAATGTTTAACAAAAACTGTCTGCACTGACAATAATACCTGACCCACGCACTCCACCATTCGAATATAATGCTTTTTTTAAGTAATATTTTCTCGGCCCTGAAATATTATGCCATCGTGGTAGTATTACCAATTCAAACTAAATTCCATTATTTAAAAGTAGTAAAATTGTAAGTGACCTACTAACCTAATACCAATATCCTTTTTTTTACTGTAGTTCAAAATTCGAATGTTCGTGCCTCTAGATTACTAGGTGCCTGCTTGACTCAAAAATCATCTCTCATAAATGACCACACCTTTTCTATTTTAATTCTACATTGTATATGTGATTTAAATTATACTAAAACTTGACGATTTCTTATCACTTAAGTTTCTTCAGCAACATTAAATTGTTCAATAAGCTGAGTTTATGATTTGTTAACATTTACTTACCTTTGTTATCATGATAGATAAATGAGTACTTTGGTTTTATAGCAAAAGTTGACAACAATAGCAGATAATATCTTTTCAAACTTTATGATCTTACGGAGAAGAGGCGTTTAGTGTAGTAAGAGATCGTCAAACAAGTTATTATTAAGTGTACAAAACCTTACATTGCTCTCTAAATCCTTTCCGTACCAAAGTTGTGGAATGACAATAAATTTATTTGGAAATTAAAAACCTTTCTTGTCACTTTTTGAATGGTTTCGTCCAAAGCATTTATGTATTTGATACGTATCAAATTGCTACAAAATTTGGAATCTAGTGCCAATGTTTCCTTTTTGTTTGATATTATGCAATCGGCTTTAGAATTATTTAAACTTTTCCCTAATCCTCCTTCGATACAATTGATCGAGCAAAAATAATTGAGAATACTTTTGTATATTACTGTGACAAATGTCATAAACAATTGGCGCCAAAATATCTGTCAATTTTATCGAAGGCGGTTACATGTAATGGGATCTAATGATCACACAGACGATACCCTCATTGTGTGAGTGCGTGTAATTTTTGTATTTTTGGATGTTGTAAACCCTACGAATATCCTAGCGTTAAGGCTCAATATTTGGAGATATTTTTATTATTTTGCATTTTTTTATTAAACTCTTGCTAAATTATTGAGTTTTTTAATTGATATTTACCTAAAATTACGCCTTTTGGATTACAATTTCTAAGTAACTAAAGCTATGAGTCAACATCGAATCTACTTTAGAAAGGAAATAACATTAATTTTAAAATATGTAAGTAACAAGGTACATTTTTAGTGGAAATCTTCATGAACTTCCTCCGTCCCGGGGAAGGACGAAGGGGCATGCCGGACTCCGACCGCCTAAAACCACTGGGGCGGTCATCTTCGGCACCTAAGGGGGGCTCCAGGTCCTCGTTTAATAACACTAGAGCCGAAGTAACAAGTTATCTTCAGTTTTTATAGTATATTTTGTTCTATCTACATCGAGCATTGATGTTTATCAAGGAAACGTGAAACCCGTCGCAGTATGTGACCTTTTTAAATTCATAAGTACTTTCAGACACGAAGAGCATTCAACACACACGCGATTTAGTTCCGTGAATAAAATGTGTGTACCTACCTCCATTAACGCATAGCAAATAGTGCTGGCAACAAATTAATTAAGTCGAGCCATGTAGTGTCGTGTATGGGAAGACCTATTAGCTTGATGATGACCATCAGCACTAATGTATTACTATACCGATTAATCATAAAAAAAATGTTTACAATCCCAAACCAACAAAAAACATCAGCTGACGTCCACTGCTGAACAAAGGCATTCCCATAGACATGGTTACATCCCGTGTGTTGACATTTTGAAGGGAATTTGTTGAAATTGCAGATGGGTTGGTGAGCGCGGAGTAGCTGCTGCTTTAAAGAAGCGACGCTGCTGCCCATCCCTTTGCGAGTCCCTTAGCCGCCTTTAACAACATGTCTAGTTATTCAAGGGGTTATGTCCTCTGTAAGAGGGAACCCGGTCTTTTTCTATGCTTACGCGGGAACACGGGACCAACACACTCTGCGTGCCCTTTAGAAAATTTTGATCAGAAATGTAATGGGAGACTAATCGGGGACATGGAGTCACTGTGCACTGCACTGTAAAATGCAGTCACGGATTGTCCCTGGAGGTGTAAATCTATTGTATGAAATGGAAACTACAATAATTATAATGTCTATTGCAATGGGTGCTAAATGAATTTAAAACTTTGAAAAACCGAAATACGGCGTCTGCTTTTCCACCTTAAAATGGAATTGTGTGTGACTCGCCGCAAGATGGGCCATAAAAAACCTCTATAGTCGACAGAAAGCAACAACGGCCGGACGGCTTGGGCTGTCGAGAGAGAGATGCGGCATCGGTTTTACCATCGCGCGTCTCGTAGCGGTTTACCCCGTTCTTACGCCATTACGACACTTCCACCCCCGAGCATATAGCTCTGGCGGCCCCTAATCGGCCAACTAAGGCAAACCAGAGCTGAAAGTCCTGCGGGTACTCATGAGGTTCTACTCCAGCCGACCAATAAAAGCAAGCCGGAGACGAAGGCCTGACCGACTCTGGGTCATTCGGGTACGCAGTGTCGCTACTCACACATCGCCACAAGCTGCCCTGCCTTCTGTAAGCTACTTAATAAATCTCCATATGATAAAATATTATTTCCTTTACTTTCAATGATTATTTATTAATTACATTTTTTAATATATATATACAAGCAAAAAACTAAAACACATACATTTGAAAATACGAAAAATTTAGACCCACCGGCAAAGGGCACTGTGTTCAAGCTACCGGCGGTTAGGGTTCCTGAGAAAGGAATCTCGTCACTATGAGTGCAGTGTCGAAGAGTACAGCCTCCTGCAGCAGGCCCTTGATCCAGCCACCTAACGAGAGCCTCTTCAGATGTTGATCGAAGCTGTTGGGAATGAGGCCATTGGACGGTAGACTGTATTGTCATGCTTATGATAAACACGGCAAGTTGCATTTTTTCGATATCGAGTTAAGTACATATTTGGGACTAGTTGCAACCCCGCAGTTTCACCCGCCGTTTAAGTTAAAAGTAATCTGATTATTTATAAATAATTATTATATAATTTAATGGATATTATGGGTTTTCATTTTTATTCGCAGAACACTACTTATAAAATAGCCTAAGTTACTCCTTATAACATCAGCTATCTCTATCTCTAATATATCTAATCAGATCTATCTATCACCAGTGAAAGTCCCGTCAAAATCGGTCCAGCCGTTTCGGAGATTAGCCGGAACAAACAGACAGGAAAGACAAATTGTTGTAAGTACCGTGTATACTTTTATATGCATTTAGTAAGAAGTTGTTATTATGAAATTAAAAACGGACGCTTCAATTTTATTTATTTGTATAGATGTAAAGAATCTCTACAAACAAATGCGACTTACTGTGTTTATCACAAGCTCTACAGTCCAAATATGTACTTAACTCAATATAGAAGAAAAAAATCTGAAACTACCAAGCATAAAATAATTGAAAAACAAAATACTGAAAATAGTTCTTTACTGATAGAATATAGCACCACTCCATCTCCTCTCGTGGATGTCGTAAAACTCGCCGTAAGCGATTCTAAACCAGAGGGACGGGCTATAGCGTCCCCTCTTTGGAATAGCAGCCATACTGCGCTCAACAACCCGCCTGCCAAGCGTGTTGGCAAATTCCCTCTAAAACGACGACACAATTGTGGAAATTACGGGGCAGGCCTTTGTGCAGCAGTGGATGTCTTATGGCCGATATTTATTTATTTATACTTTTATGCATAAATAAATAAATAAATAGGCGGACTTAATGCCATATGGCATTGGTAGAGAATGCCATATGGCATTAAGTCCGCCTTGTGTACCACCATTGTGCATATGATGATGAGATTACAGGAAA
The DNA here is from genome assembly GCA_947459985.1 of Diloba caeruleocephala. Classification (NCBI taxonomy): domain Eukaryota; kingdom Metazoa; phylum Arthropoda; class Insecta; order Lepidoptera; family Noctuidae; genus Diloba; species Diloba caeruleocephala. The sequence goes on along the minus strand of OX381625.1, from coordinate 4,011,293 downwards.
ACCTATAAGAAGTCTATGGTCTATAAGAGATTAATTAACTGCATGTCTAGGGGTGATGAGTGCAGTGTGGTGCCACACAGGACTAGTATGGGCAGGCATGACGCTTCCGTAGGTATAAGGCGGGGGACCTCTGGGTTCGCGGGTGCGTAGATTGGGGAATCTGCGTGCCCACACTGAGCGACCCAAGAGAAGATGGTAGCACGCATGTGGTTACGTGCTGCCGTGGGACGCTTTGGGGGATCCTTTACAATCCCCCCGAGGGGGTGACCGCTTTACAGTCACACTCTCAGGGATGTGCCTATAGGCGTGGGCGCGGGCGGCTCTAGTGTGATCATACGAGGACTTGGAGCCTCCCTTAGGTGCCGAAGATGACCGCTCCAGTGGTTTTAGCCGGTAGGAGTCCGGCATACCCCTTCGCCCTTCCCCGGGGCGAAGGAAGTTCATGAAGAATATCCACTGGGCACCAATAAAAAATAAAAAATAAAAAAAAAGGCATGACGCTTACCACCGAATTACTTGCTCATCTCGTCATAAATTTGTAGAAAAATATACCTACTATTAAAGTACCTGGAGGCATTGTTTAGGTTTTCCGTACAATCCGAGATCAGCCTATACTGGAAATTTATTGCTTGATATGTAGCCGTGTGTACATATAATCAAAATTCAAAAATCAAATCAAAAATCAGTTGAGGTATTCAATTGACTCGTATTATGAGCTCATGGTAAGCCTCCTGATATGCGTAATTACTTTCATTTCGGCCGAATAAAGTCCACTGCTGGACACAGGCCTCCCTCAAAGATCACCACAACGACCGATATCGGTGTGTTGTGTGCTCATTGGGGGTTTTGCCATCATCGCCACGCTTGGCAGGCGGGTTGGCGCTCGCAGTCGAGTTGTTAATGTATTCGAAGGACGCTGCTGCCCATCCTCCGTTTAATCCCTTAGTCGGCTTTTACGACACCCACGGGATGAGATGGGTTGGTGCTATTCGTAGCCGACACCACACGGCACGCGCACGGCGCACGGCAGCACGGCGATAGGTTCTTTAAGAGTCTAGAATTATTTGAACTTTAATTGGAACGGAAAGTTTGCAAACAATGACATAAGTATTTGGGGAAACGTACAAGCAGAAGTACACATCTTTTACACATCGCATACATAACGAAATATTTCATGTCACGCCGTAAATAGCCTTGGTACACGAAGCTGTATTGTCAACCCGTGTCGTGCGGCGTCGATTGATGGAGCGCGTTAATCCCAGGGGTAACAGGTCAGAAGAGCAATCAGACCGGCCTTGTCACTCAATCTGATGAACATGGGTTATGCGACTTCTCGGCCCGTGTAAGTTGCTTTAGGTTCCGGGCTTTTCTCGACATGATTAAGTATAACTAAAGTTAGATAGACTTTTGTAACAATGTTAGAAACTAATATTGATAGAGGAGCTCATGGATTAATTTCTAGCGTTCGACTCCATTAACTTTTGAGGCAAGACGCAGCCTCAGTCAGGTCTTGGTAGATTGTCAGCGTGACGTATGAGAGGAAGGTCAGGAATGTGATCCGAGAATGACTCACGATTTACGGCCGATGTTAATAAACAATCTAATCCAAAATCTTTAGATTTTGAACTTGAACTGTTTTTGTATTAAGATCAATCCCAACTCCAAAGATTTTGGATTAAATTGATTATTAATTTCGTTGTTGGGGGCTCTAAATTGTGGATAATGGACAGCAGCTTCTGTGCAATAGTAGCTGTACTGCGCTCACCATGGCACCGCCGAGCGGGTCGGCAAATACCACAAAATGACGACACAGTTGGGGAAATCTATAGTAGAGACCTCTGTTCAGCAGGATGGAAAGGATGTCCCTTTATCCGATAGGATGATGATGATCAGAATGCCAACCGAACATTTCAACCCTAATGAAGGAAGAATTTTGACTGTTCCGGCGATTCAGAGGCCGGCTACCGCACACCGAGCGACACACGACGCCGTATCAGCGCGTTAACTACTGGACTGTTTATATTTTATTGTTACACATATTTAGTGACTGCGACGCTCTTCATAGGAATCTGCGAATCACCTGGGAACAGTTTATTCTGTACCAAATGATTACGCGTAGCTCACAATCACAGGTTATCTACAAGAGCTCTTGCCAGCAATGGAGTAGAGAGGGATAGAGTCATTACAAAGGATCCACAAGGGTTGAGGTGCTTTTCGGTGACAGTTGAGCCCAAATTATAGCCGACGAATAATAAGATGTAATATTTATTGTTGACATATGTATTATACATATGTATTTTTATGGTATGATTACATTTAATATTGTATTATTTATTGTTTTACTGTATGGGCCTTGGTGCCTGACAAATAAAAAATAAACAGTCACATCTTATTTTCACTTCGTCACATTCACAAACATTAAAGTCATTTCGGCATTGTATGACGCTCTAATTAGAAGTCAGTTGGAGTGTAATGCTGCAATATGGGCTCCCCATGATGCAATATGAGCTCCCCATGATGCAACATGATGCAAACATAGTTTCATGTTAGAGCGCATACAAAATAAATTCACAAGATACATATACCTAAGACATTATGGAGTATATCCCTTGTACCTTGATGTATCCAACTTTGTTTGTTTTAGGCATGGTTGGATAAAACAAGTTGGAAACAAGGAGAGATCTAGCACTGGCATTTTATCTTTTCAAAGTGTTCCGGGGTAACATAAGTAATTCGGATGTACTGCAGTGGATAAGCTTGTTTGTACCCGATGGGAACATAGAACGGAGACGATGACCGAGCGCTAGTTCGCGGTGCCGCGCGGTAGAACTAAATTGTTGGACAATACCCCTCTCACGTGAACAATGCACTCACTTAATTTAGTTGCTAATTAGATTTATTCGTATGTTCACTGAGCGAGTTTGCAAGAGTAACATTAGATGTATTATGTTATTTGTAACTTGGTACATAAGGTTATTGCTATATTTTATTTTTCGTAACTGTTGATTGTTACCTATTTTATTTCATTGTTATTTAAGTGAGTAACTACACTATCGTATTAGGATTTTCCTATAATGGTAGCTGTATGTGCGTAAATGTAAATAAATAAATAATACTTATCCCAAGAAACACATGTTTTTCTACACATTCCAACCGCAAACGTAAGCTTGTACGCACAGTATTGAAAGATATACCATGTTATTTTAGGGCCATAGACTTCTTATGGGTTTTCCTGTAATCTATAGGTAAAGATATATTTAAAACTTTATTCTTTAATTTTCTTTATTGCCCCCCAAAAGTGATCCTCATCTTCAAAATTCATTTATTTACGTTACACGTACGTGTTTGGGTCGCAGAAATCCATATGTGTACCAAATTTCAACTTAATCAGTCTTGTAGATTCGGAGCAAATTGACAGACACGAGTAATACTATAAGGGTTTTGCCGTTTTTCCCCTCCGACGTTCGGAACCCTAAAAAGTAGGTAGGAATGTAATAAATGCATTAATTAGATATCGTTTGACGAAGCTGTTAAATAGACTACAAATATACGCGACAAGAAAATAAATCCAGCAGTTCGACTAAGAATTCCGAGCGAAACTGGGGTGGTTGCCTATTCGGCAACGTCGTGACTCTCACATTCTTTCTCTTCTCTATTCTATTCTTCACAACCCTAAGTCTCCTATTTACCTTAGAGAGCGCTTTGAGTATCTTGTGCCCAGGGGTACCGCCTGTCGTACATCCACTTCTCTTCTCCTTCGTACTCCCCATCACACCTCCAGCCGTTACGATGGATCATTCACAATACGCGGAGTTCATCTCTGGAATTCTCTTCCACACTCACTACGCGACAGCCCTTCTCTGGATGTTTTTAAGAAAGGAATCAAAAAACATTTCCTCTCAGTATGACTTATAAGTATGTATGTATTTATTTAAGTATATATTGTGTTCATGCTGTATATTTGTGTATTTTAGTAATAGCACCTCTAAATCTGTTGTTTTCATTATTCTTAACTACATAATATTGTTTTCTCTCTATTTGTATACTGGATACTGTCCTCTTCTCGTTTCTATCTTCTATCATTCAAAGGTTTGCTGGTAGAAATCTCAATGTTGAGTTAAGCTCGCCTTTGTACATTTACTTTATTTTATATTCTATGTATCGTTTTATGTTTGTACAATAAAGAATAAGAATAGAATAGAATAAAATACCATAGTGAAAATTCACTTCGGGCCGATATAATTCAAAGTTACTTATCTTTACGAGTAGAATTCGGTGAGAAAAGGACACGTACAAAAAGCTTCTCCACAACTGTTAGTTGATGGATGTTAGTCATCTGTTGGTTAGGCCTGAGTGGTGGTTGAACGCGATGCGATTTTTCACACTTACCTTCAAGCATTTCCGCTATGGGTGAGCAAAATGTCAAGCTAAGGGTATAGTGTTGACAAAGTACGGTTACGAATAAGAAGGGTACATGAAACTTGAATAAGGTGGCTGATATAATTAAAGGGGATAAATTCATCACCACATATGGAACAGAGACATGGTCACTCACAATGGGCCTCATAAGAAAGCTCAAAGTCACTCAGCGAGCTATGGAGAGAGCTATGCTTGGTATTTTTCTACGAGATCTAATCAGAAATGAGGAGATCCGTAGTAGAACTAAAGTTGTCGACATAGCTAAAAGCATTAGTAAACTGAAGTGGCAATGGGCGGGCCATATTGCTCGTAGAACTGATGGTCGTTGGGGCAAAAAGGTTCTCGAATGGAGACCGCACACCGGAAAATACAGCATGGGACGACCTCAAACGAGGTGGACAGACGACCTGGTGAAGGTCGCTGGGAGTCGTTGGATGAGAGCGGCATGTGACCGCTCGTTGTGGAAATTTAAGGGTGAGGCCTTTGTTCAGCAGTGGATATCCTGTGGCTGATATGATGAAATTTATCACATTGATATATGCATTGAATCGAAATAGCTTACGATAATATGTACCTACGTGCAGCATCCATACCTGCCGCATAACCTACATTATAACGTGCAACCCTTGCAAAAATAATAAATTATTAAATTATTAATGCATAAACATATGAACAGTAAAATAAAACAAGAAACCGCGCAACGAACACGTGAAGGTCGCTGGGAGTCGTTGGATGCGGGTGGCATGTAGCCGCTCATTGTGGAAATCTATGGGGGAGGCCTCAGGGGGAGGTTCAGCAGTGGACGTCCTGTGGCTGATATGTTGATACCCATGTTTCCATCCCAAAAAGGTCATCCATCAATATCATGACCGTAGTAGGCGCAGCTTAACATCGCAGATCGTTTCGCGTGGTAGCTATCTACACACAAGACTCCTTTTTTATGATACGATGTCCCAGCCTAAGATTTCTCCTCTGTCGTGTACAAATATTTGTACCGTGCGGGGGTCGAACTCGCGACCCGAAAGCCAATCGCTTAGCCACCGCGCCAACCGTGCCGTCTATACATTCAAGCATCAACAATAAAAAATACTTCACAGTTCTAAGTGCCAGTTAGAAGCAAAATTTGAGTAGAACAAAGGTCATTTATAGAAGGCGCCTCCACGTAACGGGACAGATATTGCCTCCGTTAGTATCCAAGTTATTTAATCTAAGTAACGTACGCTGTAACTTTCGGGTCCAACTTATTTGTAACGGCGTACGTGAGGAACCTTACGAAGATCAGGTAGCGGTTTGTTGAAATACATTGATGATCTGGAACGGAAAGTAAATGTGTATTAGTCTTCATATGCCAAGACACCTGAACATTTTTTTTTGTTTATAATTTGGTATATATTTCGTTAATTTTCTTTTAGTTTGGTTATCATGTAGCGAAATGTCCTCCGTTGTTTCGGTAAGACATGTCACAGGACCTAATTACTGAATAAATAATTTATATTCTATTCTATGCTTCGGGATTGAAATATTTTTTTCTTATCGATAAAGCCAATTTACTTTGAATTCGGGAAATTATCTTGGTATTTGGCTAATAAACTTTAAATTTATGTCACAGTTAAAACAAGTTTCGGAGCGTCATAAGACTTAAAAATGTCAAACCAAACGGTTCACAGGTTAATTCAAATATTTAGTAAAATAATTAAAAATGAAAATGCATTACCGAATTAAATTCATTTTCATAACTAAACTCGAGTTAAAGTAAAAGTAAACTGACAAGAATAATTATTTATTATTATTTACCAAATATAATTATGGGTCATGAAAAAGGCAAAAGCAATGCTTTTAACTTTGTCTGTGATTACCTACTAGATTTTACGCTGTACTTTAATGATTATAGTATTAAGTATTGCTATCAACATCGCCAATTAATTGAGTGACTTTCTGCTCAAATTCTTAGAAACATATTGTATCTTATATTTACTCGTCTATATAATTCTTCTGTACGTGTCGTACGTCACCGAAATCATCCTAAAAAGCTGGACTGATATTGATGTTTTTTTTGTATATTTGTGTGGGTCCCAGGGTGGTTGAGATTCACAATTGGACCCGGTAGGTGGCGCTGCAATCGGGTTTGCCTGTACGAAGCTGGGGCGGGCATATTACACTTATACTATGCGGAGCAATCAAATGTTGCCAGGTATTTTTTGTTATAAATAGTTTGGAAGAAAGTAGCAACACCTTGGTGTTAGCTTTGACTTTTACTTCCTGCTTCATTTTCTCTCTAAGGGCCCCAGATGCAGTCCTTGCAACTTATCTAACAAAAAATCGTATTGCTGTAAGCGTACCTACAGGCTAGAACTAATTCAAATTCAGGCAAAGAAAAAAAAATACCGTTTGCCAACCATATAAAAAGAGTACTAGGTATATAAAAAGAGTGGTCGATTAGACTGATTTTGTTCGTTCCGATGCAATACCATGTGAAAATTACTTATAGATTATAGAGGAAGACGTAGTGATAGTCTAGGTACCTATTTATACGGCGATCTTTCATAACCAAACAAGCGATGTGCGATGAAAAATGCAAAAACTTGGAAGCAGGTCGCTTATCGAAGGTTCTAAATGGCTTGCCAGAGGCCAACGCTGCCCGTATGTGAGGTTAAGCTGGAAGAACGGTTGGTATAAATGTTTTTATACTAAGGCGTGCAGATTACTAAACGGTGCCTTTATAGACTCCTTTCAATCAGTTTACGATGCAATAATTAGCCTAGTTTTTTTTCTATAATCTAAGGTATAATATTTATACGTATCTACGTATTGTGATGAAGAGGGTTTCGTTTATATGTTTTTTTTATGATGGACTTCTCGCATTCATCTCTAGAGGGATATAGATGCTTAACCGGGCAAATGCACTTAACCGGGCAAATCGTTTATATGTCTACAATGTTTTATTTTAACTGTTATCTTACTACTTTTGGTAACCGAAAAGCCGGACCGGAACGTGGATCTCACGCATTTATTTTTCGTCTCTTTTTTTTTTTTGATGTTACAAAGACTTAAGATTGTACAATTTGAGCGTATTCCTTTTACTCGGTTCAGGAAGTTGCCTGGATTCGCGTTCCAAATTATATAACTGTTATTTAACCTACTTGGTTAAACATACTTGTGATATCCCTTGGGTCGACTTATGACGTAGAGCCATATAAGATATAACGACGCTAAAACATCTCTGGCGACTTTATACTTAAAGCCCACTTCGAATCTGCTTTTTTCGAGAGCACAGCATGAAAATTGGAGTGCAGTGGTCTCCTTCTGCGAGTGCGTCATGCTCCAGAAGGAGACTGCAGAACGGGATCGGGAGAAGGCCGATCCCGCACGGAGGAGGACGAGATGGCGCCGGGGTAACAACCGCCCCCACTCCCAGGTCAAACACGCCTGAGCCCTCTGCCGTCGTTACATGGTGGAGGGCCTCGGTGGTCGCGGGCGCGCAGATTGGGCAGTCAGCGTGCTCACATTCAGCGACCCCGGGAAGACGGTGGCGCGCACGTGGTCACGTGCCGCCGTTTGCGGAGCACAGCGCACAGCGAGGCTTGGGGGGATCCTGTACAATCCTCCCTAAGAAGTGCCTGGGGGGTGGAATTTTTACAGCCACCTTCCCTTAATGGAGGGGGTGACCGATTTACAGCCATCCCCTCCGTGATCATGCCCTAAAGGCGTGGCACCAATGGACGGCTCTAGTGTGATCTTACGAGGACCTGGAGCCACCCTACGGTGCCGAAGATGACCGCTCCATTTGTTTTTGCCAGTAAGTTTGGTCTACCTCTTCGCCCTTCCCTGGAGCGAAGGAAGTTCTAGTAGAATTTCCACAGGAGACCAATAAAAAAAGGGTTTCTGTAGATTCAAGCAAAAATTTGTGACTTGTCAATCAAATATGCGTTCCGAATTATGTCCCGTACCTCCGAGCGTAGCTCCCTGAGCGACTTTATATGTGTTGACTAGCCGAACTGTCAGTGTACACGTTTCAGTACCGTATATACAACCAGGCAAGATGCATTTATTGAAAAAAAAAAGGTTTGTACCTTTGAAGAACGCTGTTGGGACCGATTGGATGCGGAAGGTAGAGAACCGCATGTTATGGTGCAACTTGGAAGAGGCTTATCTCCAGCAGTGATATGTAAGCTGAGGTGACGATGATCAAATATTCAATAAGTAAAACACAAGGTCAAAGAACATGACTAACATTTACAGTACATATTAATCAAAAAGTCTCCGCCTATTTAGTTGCCGCCGCCAAACGTCTGGAATTCGTTGGGCGCGAGTTCTCTTCAAACGAGATATTGAGATTAAAACCGCGCGTAATTAAATATAATTGTATTTGCTTTCCTCCAATTCACTAAGTGTTTCTGTGTGTAATGGTCGTGTTCAACAATTATCTCAATTAAAATATTTCCGCATTGGGTTTAGCCTTATTTTTGTTGAAGCAGCTGTTTTATATTTTGTCTTTATTTAGATTCATCATTTCGGCCGAATAAAGTCCACTGCTGGACACAGGCCTCTCTCAAAGATCACCACAACGACCGATATGTTGTGTACCGGTGTGCTGTGTGCTCATTGAGGGGTTTTGCCATAATCGCCACGCTTGGCAGGCGGGTTGGCGATCGCAGTTGAGTTGTTAATGTATTCGAAGGACGCTGCTGCCCATCCTCCGGCTAATCCCTTAGTCGCCTTTTACGACACCCACGGGATGAGATGGGTTGGTGCTATTCGTAGCCGACAAACTTTAAACTTTAAACTGACTTAATGTTAGGGAAACGTGAGTTTGTGGTAGAATAATTTGTTAAAAGCTTTATTAACTGTCACCTTGGGAATGATCTATCGATGCAGAGTTGGAGCCCAGTATAAGTGTATAATCTATGGTTGGAGCTTTGCTGGGGTGCAATTCCTTAAGCTCAAACATCCATGCATCCTTGGAAACAGAATCGAAATAACGGTGTAAAATTGACTCGGTATTTGCTAAGACATGATTGAAGCTATTCAAGGACATGTTGCAGAAGATAAGCCTTGAGCAACAGTCTTAGCGATTACCAAATCGGTTTTACACCGTTATTTCGATTATGTATTCAAAGATGTATGGATGTTTGTGCTTAAGGAATTGCACCCCTGCAAGGCTTCTCTTTGACTGATAAACTGACCACTATTTCATCGACAATAAGCCAGAAATGTTGTGTAGTTTTGATGCCTAAAATTTGTGAAATAAGTAAAATCAAAGTCGATTTTATCCAGTGTATAAGTTAGGAGCATCATCATTTCGGCCTGAATGAAGTCCACTGCTGGACACAGATCACCAAAATGATCGATATGGTGTGGGCTCATTGGGGGGTTTTGCCATAATCGCCACGGTTGGCAGATGGGTTCGCGATCGCAGTTGAGTTGTAAATGTGGTAATGTACTCGAAGGACGCTGCTGCCCATCCTCCGGCTAATCCCTTAGTTGATTTTTACGGGAGGAGATGGGGTGGCGGTATTCTGAGCCGGGACCACACTTCAGGAGCATGATGACTACTTATTCTTTCATTGGCTACTAAGGGCGTAGTAATGCTTTTTTTTGCTTGGAAGGGGCTAGGTTGTAACCAATCCCCTGGGGGGTGACCGCTTTACAGTCACCCTCTCCGAGATGTGCCTAAAGGCGTGGCACCAGTGGGCGGCTCCAGTGTGATCATACGAGGACCTGGAGCCTCCCTTAGGTGCCGAAGATGACCGCCCCAGTGGTTTTAGCCGCTAGGAGTCCGGCATACCCCTTCGCCCTTCCCCGGGGCGAAGGAAGTTCATGGAGAATATCCACTGGGCACCAATAAAAAAAAAAAAGGTTGTAAGCAATGCGGCTCTAGTGTGATCGTACTACAGTTACGTACACTTTTCACAAATAATAAAAACCAGACAAGTGCTCTCGCGTGGAGAGAGTTCCGAAAATACTGAATATATTGCCTATTTTTGAATTCTGTCTTGTACCAATAATTTATCCCAAACGGAAACTTAACCTGGTAGTTAAAAAACATGTTCTCCCATACATTCCAACTGCAAATCTAAGTTTGTAAGCACAATATTGAAAGATTTCATCATATCGGCCATACAACGTCCACTACTGAACAAAGGCCTCGCCAGTACTCACCACGGTTGGCAGGCGGGTTGGTGAGCGCAGAATGGCTGCTGTTCCACAGAAAGGACGTTGCTGCCCATCCCTCTGGTTTAGATTCCCTTAGTCGCCTTTTACGACATCCACGGGAGGAGATGGAGTGGTGCTATATTCTTAATCCGGACAAGATTTATCATGCTATTTTAAGACCATGTACTTCTTGTAGGTTTTTCTGTAATCTATCAGTAAAGAACTATTCTCTGTATGTTTTTCTATTTTTTGGCTGATGATGAGTTTCGGAGATCGGTAAATTTTCATCTATTTACTTAAATACTATTGGTTAGTAAGCTATACTAATAAATAAAATTTAAGTGTCTGTTTGTAATGTCAAAATATAAATATGTATATAAAATTATAACAATATATATTTTTTGACTTCAACAATAAAAAGGAGGATGTTCCCAATGTGGCTATTGTATGTCATCATTTCGGCCGAATGAAGTCCACTGCTGGACACAGGCCACCCCCAAAGATCACGACTGATATGGCTGTGTTGTGGGCTCAATGGGGGGTTTACCATAATCGCCACGCTTGGCAGATGGGTTAGTGATCGCAGATGAGTTGTTAATGTATTCGAAGGATGCTGCTGCCCATCCTCCGGCTAATCCCTTAGTCGACTTTTACGACACCCACGGGAGAAGATGGGGTGGTGGTATTCTGAGCCGGTACCACACGGCAAGGCTATTGTATGTATCTTACGCGATTTGACGAAACCTTCTTGATTGATTCTACCGCCTGCCGAAGAATCTTAAAATTTTACTATGGCGTGATAAATGTTATCCAACACTCCGGTGGTGTCGTTAACAAACCCTTCTTGGTAACGATACCCCTGGGGGTATTATTTGGTGGCGTCATTAACAATGAATGGTTAAAGTGCGTTCGGCTGAGGCCGAGCCCTTGAGAGCCACAAATAGAATAAAAGTGTGTATAAACGCTAAAAGAAAATTTCCTTTACCGTTTAAATCAATGGTGTCTTATATTAACTAAGTGAACCCAAATCTAGCATTTAAGAGTCCCATTTAAGGTTGCCTGGAAGAAATCGCCGTGTGCGATAAGGCCGCCCATTGTACTCTATATTCAAAGTGTTACTTTTTATTTTACTTTTGAATAACTGGTGTACAATAAAGAATATAATAAATAAATCTCCGGGCCACCGCGGTGTGTTGTTGGTCTCATCATTTCAGCCGAATCAAGTTCACTGCTGGACACAAGTCTCCCCCAAAGATGGTCACAATGACCGGTCTGGGTGCATTGTGTGCTCATTGGGGGGTTTTACTTCGCTTGGCAGGTGGGTTGGCGATAGCATTTGATTTGTTAATGCACTCGAAGGATGCTACTGCCCATCCTCCGGTTAATCCTAGAGTCGCATTTTACGACACCCAAGGGATGAGACGGGTTGGTGCTATTCGTAGCCTCCACACGGTTGGCGGCCTAATGGCGGCGGTAATGTATAATTAGCCAAGGAACTTCAGGAAAACACCGTGTTTGCCTTAAACACCCCACCGCATCATGGAGTTCCCCGGTATTACGGATGTTTATGGGTGGCAAAGATTGCTTACCCCTCAGCCACACTATGCTCCTCACACTGCTCCTCCCTCTGCTCATCGCATTGCTGCGATGTTGCCGTAGGCAGCCACACAGTGCTCTACTCGCGCTACTCATCGCCATGCTCCACATTCAGCTTTCGCCTCTCGGCAATCATCATCAGCCTATCGCAGTCCACTGCTGGACATAGGCCTCTTCAAGTGCATGCCACTGATCGCGATCCTCGGCTACTCATCCAGCTACTGCCAGCCACCTTGCGCAGGTCATCACTCCACCGAGCTTGGGGGCGTCCTACACTACGTTTACCAAGACGCGGTCTCCACTCAAGAATACGTTTTCCCCAACGGTTGTCGGTTCTACGACTAATATGGCCAGCCCACTGCCACATAGTACCACGGGTAAAAAAGAAACCCGTAGAACTACCAAGCGATCCAGTAGTACCATTGTTTTGTATATGTCCCGTGTAGTGCCGGCTCAGAATACCACCACCCCATCTCCTCCCGTGGGTGTCGTGTCGTAAAAGTCGACTAAGGGATTAGCTGGAGGATGGGCAGCAGCGTCCTTCAAGTACATTAACAACTCAACTGCGATCGCCAACCCGTCTGCCAAGCGTGGCGATTATGGCAAAACCCCCTAATGAGCCCACAACACACCTGTCTCGGTCGTTCTGGTGATCTTTGGGGGAGGCCTGTGTCCAGTGGACTTCATTTGGCCGAAATGATGATAAGTCTCGTATATACTTTCACATGCATTAAGTAAAAAGCTGTTCTACATTACAAACAGACACTTCAATTTGATTGATTTGTATAGATTTGAAATACTTGAGGTGTAGTGTGGACATTATACAGAAGCGAAGCTTAAACAGTGCTTGCAATATGCGCTGCCCACCCAATGAGGTGCGTTGCATCGCCGTGTCGCGTTTGCTGTATACAACATCCCCATCCCAAATGAGAGCAAAGAAGCGTCATTTCAAAAATGTGCATATTTTTTTAATATGCAATAGCCTCTCATCAATTTACTGCATTATTTACGAACGCGGTCTATTTAGTGGCCGGGCTGTAGCGGTATACAAATTACTTTGACCCACAATCACAACTGAACCACAGTCAAGTAACGCACGATAATTATTCCTAATCTGACTCTCACCGATGTCCACGCTTTGTTTAGCTACAACATGTGCAGTTAGCGTATCGTTTCTATTATTCGAAGCCACGCGCTGCGTCCGAGGGTTGTTGATAGAACAGAGGTGGAATGGAGTTGCTATTCCGACAAAAAATATAGCTAGTTTTTTTTTTTAAAACGTTGCCCCGCACTAGGATTTCTCCTGTGTCGTAGGTGCGTTTACATACATAAATTCCACACACAATACACAACACACCCAGACCCGGAACAAACTACCTGCAGATCATACAAATATTTGTTCCGTGCGGGAATCGAACCCGCAACCCGGAGCGCAGCAGCCGACTGTGTCAGCCACTGCACCAACCATGCCGTCGATTTCTAAATTATCTACATTTCCAATAACATATACAAACTTTTTCACTATAGTCGAGCTCTTTTTATAATTTTGTAGATAGTACAATTCGATCTCATCGTCCAAGCATCACTAATACTTTTTTTTTTTTTTTTTGATTCCCTATGGAAATTCTTCATGAACTTCTTTCGCCCCGGGGCAGGGCGAAGGGGTATGCCGTGAACTCCTACCGGCTAAAACCACTGGCAATCATCTTCGGCCCCTCAGCGAGGCTCCAGGTCCTCGTATGATCACACTAGATCACTAATACTGGGGCAATAATACTTGATCTGTGCCATCCTTCCCCTTAAACGTCAATGCCAGGGCCGAAGGGGAGGTCGAAACTTTTTTTAATATGTGCCCTGGGTGCATTGGAGCGAGTCCAGTATACATTTATTAATCTCACACGCACTATTTGTAGGTCATAGAAATATTTTATCTAGGTTTTAACAATCGAATTACTTTTCTTGAGAGTTGAGAATGGCGCCAGAGACATAATTACACCCCCCGTTTTTAACTCTAAATAATTATCGTGTATCACTTTACTCATAATAATATTTACTGACTTACCTACAAAACTCGTAACAGTGAACTGACAGACAACGCACATCTTAAACCGTTTGTTCTAGAAACATAAAATTTTGCACAGCATTTCATCATCTATATACTATAATAAAATCGTAGAGAGACAAACACTCTACAATGAATATTTTTTGAAAAAAATCACTGCCCCATGCTGCCGGAACGAGACTGATGAAAAACTGCAATTTTTAGAATTTCTGTCTGTCTGTTTCTATGTTGGATGTTACCGCTAAAACTACAGTATAAAATTCGTTGAAATTTGGCAAAAATGTCCGTTACTGTCCAAGGATGGATCTAGAATCATCAAACAAATCATCGCGCTTTTATACATGGGAGGTGAGTAGTATAACAATCTGTCAACAAAGTTTTGTTTTACAGCGAATATTATGAAACAATCACACACAATCACGCTATATCTAAAGAGAGCTAAGCGACAGATTTTCAATAGCATGATATAAATTTCTAAATTCCACGCGTGCGAAGCCGCGGCCAAAAGCTAGTATAACCCAAGTGAGCACTAGGAAAGGATGTTTTTTTATGCATCGTCCTCGTGTGATTATGCGAGGATCTGGAACCTCCCGAAGTTGCCGAAGATAACCCTTTTTTTATTGATTTCTAGTGGAAGTTCATGTAGAAGGGTAATCCTGTGAAGTTTGGTAGCGATCGGATAAACAGTTTATTTTCGATTTTGTTTTATATAAGCCATCTGGCTATGGATAATTAGGACTACCCGTGCTTAGCTGAGCCAGTTATAAATAAGTTAACAACTATTCGCTAGTTCAAAATAACCGCATCATTTTCTCAAGAAGCCAAGAAGAAGACAACTCTCATGAAAAGTTCGAC
Organism: Diloba caeruleocephala; assembly: GCA_947459985.1. Lineage (NCBI taxonomy): Eukaryota > Metazoa > Arthropoda > Insecta > Lepidoptera > Noctuidae > Diloba > Diloba caeruleocephala. The sequence goes on along the minus strand of OX381625.1, from coordinate 3,996,208 downwards.
TATTTGACAGTACACAATTCCGTAAAACAAATCTTCCTAGCTGTTTAAAACTTAGTCCGTGTATACTACTATACAATTGATTAATGTCTCAAACGGCGCCCACGACTGGGAATTCTATTACATAGAGTGTTTCTATGAATACCCAACGTTTATTTATACTCTACAAACTTTATTGCTGGACCAATTAATACTAAGACAACTAATGGACTTCTATAAAAAGGGTAAAAAGTCCATATCATGATTCTCCGTGCGTGAGCATTTAGTATCACAGAAAGGTATAGAAGGCCCACCATTTATGAAATTGATTTTGTGATGTGACAGAAAGACCTATGAAATACTGGTTCTGTTCTTAAAACAAAGGTATATACGCCTTCAATTCCGTTAACAGGGATACCTTTTTGATGGAAGTAAAAAAAGAATTACCCGAAATTTATAGTTTTATTTGGCAATGTTACAGATATCCCTCTAAATTACTTTATAAGGACACACTTTTGGAATCTGCAGTTGGATGTCAACAAGGTGACCCTCTCGGGCCAGTCATTTTTAGTCTTGCAATTCACCCCATTATCCGCCAACTAAATTCAAAATTTAACATGTGGTATTTGGATGATGGGACGCTAGGAGGTGACGTAGATACTGTTCTCAATGATTTTATATTCCTGAAAGAGAAATTCCACTCAATCGGCCTGGACCTTAATCTCTCCAAATGTGAAATTTATTTACCTGACTACACCGACAGACAATCGACTTTATCAAAATTTTATGAAGTAGCCCCAAATATCAAAATTATCGAAAAAAATACTCTGCACCTCCTAGGGTCCCCAATTCTAGAAGAATCATTTCCATGTTACATAGACAAAAAAATACAACATTTCAATGACATATCCGAAAGACTATTCAAAATTAATTTACATTCGGCTTATACTTTAATTAGGTACTGTTGTTTTGGCCCAAAATTTATGTATAACCTTCGCTCCTCCCATTTATGGAAGCAGCCACAACTTTTGGAGAAATTAGACATCATTATAAAGAATACATTAACTTCCGTTTTAAATGTGGCTCTGGACGACCGAGCTTGGATACAAGCCTCACTACCCATACGCATGGGTGGCCTTGGCGTCCGTAAAATTTCTAGTGTAAGTTTACCGGCATTTCTGTCCTCGGTCCACAGTACTGATAAATTAACCAGGAAAATTTTAGCGTCCACACTGGTTGATTTTGAAGTACCATGCATGACTGATGCTGTAAATGCATGGAAAATGGCTTGCCCGAATACGGTTTTGCCCCTGAATCCTTGTATCCAGAGACAGTGGGACGAGCCGCTCTGCACTTTGGTACGGAAGAATTTAATGAATACGTCCACCAATGCTGTTGAGCGTGCTCGCCTACTTGCTGTGGGTGAATGGGAGTCAGGGTTATGGCTTCAGGCGCTCCCGTCATCCAACATAGGCACTATGTTGGATGACACTACTTTTCGGCTCGCTGCATGCCTTCGTTTAGGTGCTCCTTGTGGTGCTCCTCATCGGTGTCACTGCGGTGAAGCTGTCGACCCTCTCGGAATCCATGGCCTATCTTGCAGTAGAAGTGCAGGTCGTATATCGCGCCATGCCAACATTAACGACATTATTCGTCGTGCTCTTGCCACCGCCGGCGTGCCAGCTGTGTTAGAACCCAATGGCTTGGCACGCGACGATGGCAAAAGACCGGACGGTATGTCGTTACTGCCTTGGAAAATGGGTAGGCCTCTGGTGTGGGACGCAACTTGTGTCGACACCCTTGCTCCTTCCCATCTTCCAAGCACGGCTGGCTGTGCTGGTGCTGCCGCTTCTGCAGCGGAAAACCTCAAACGGCGCAAATATAATAATCTCATCGGAAATTATTGTTTTGAGCCGTTTGGGGTCGAAACGCTTGGGTCATGGGGTCCGAGTGCACGTCTACTTTTCAAAGACATAGCTAGACGGTTGGTCGACACTTTACGTGATCAGAAGGCTGGCCTTTTCTTTGGCCAAAGAATAAGCATTGCCATTCAACGTGGCAATGCTGCCAGTCTTCTGGGAACATTACCAGCTGACAGCGATGGGGAGGAGTACTTTGACGCCTAAATGTCTTCTTTTTTTAGGGTTTTTATTTATTGTTAGTTATTTAAGGCATACATATTGTGTATATTTTTTATTTATATGTATATATAAGTTTTATCTTTAGTTATATTGTATATATATATATATATATATTGGTAATCGTTAGTTTAATCATAAATAGTGTATATGTAATTAGTTTTATCTTATTATAAAAGCATAGATAATAATTTAAATCTGAATAAAATTGTAATTTAAGGTATATCCCAAAGATATATAAGAATTATCTACGTGTACATAGATAGAGCCTATTAAGTTAAATACTTGTCATCGTAATGTGAGCAATACGTGTGACCCAAAGTGAAAACACTAACCGTTCGCACATGCCTTGAAGCGTCGCGCGCCTACCATCTGGTTAACACACGACGCTAACAGTTTTAACAAAAAGTGGTCTGTTACTTTAGTACGAAACGGGGCCATTCGATTATTATGCTATAACCAAAGCTCTACAGACATCTCTTTCTTTCATATGATGTTGCGCGTGTGCTCGTAAGGGGTAGTAATAGATTTTTTGTTTATACTTAATACTACGAGTATCTGTCTACAGTTACTTGGTCTTAGGTATATGCCATTAGTCTTTAGAGAACAAATTACACTCACCAAAAGTCTATTGAAGACTGGTAGTAGGTAGAGACCTCCTACCAGTTTTTGATAGTGGTTGAATAGTGGTCTTCAATAAGAGTAAGCGTCTAGTTAGGTAGGTACCACCACAGTGCCAGATATTTGCCAGTGTAGAGTTTAAACGTTAAACATTATTGACGGCACGGTTGGTGCAGTGGCTGATACAGTCGGCTGCTGAGCTCTGGGTCGCAGGTTCGATTCCCGCATGGAACAAATATTTGTATGACCCGCAGGTTGTTCCGGGTCTGGGTGTATTGTATGTGGAATTTATGTCTGTAAACGCACCTACGACACAGGTGTAAACTTAGTGTGGGGAAACGTTTAAAAAAAACGTGGTCCGGTTAGAAGGGTACTGTAGCTAGTGTAATTCCTGAGCATAAGAGACTAAATAACTAATGACTCTAGGAGACGAGTGCTTTATTGTGTTACGCTGGACTAGTCCTGGGTGGCATTACAATTGTTATGGGCAAGCATGACGCTTACCAACATGTAAACGACAAGTCAGCTCATCACCAAGTTGTATAAAAATAAAAACCCGCTGGATAAAGGCTTTTCCCAAAAAGGAGTCTCTAGGCATTGTTCGTAGCTCGCGCTGGCATAGCGTCAGACCATGACGTCAGACCCCAATGACTGTCTCGCCGTGTGAAATACTGATATTTAGTCGCATCTGGATACTCCATATCATCCGCAAGAAGCCAAAAAATTACAAAAAAGGCTTGAATGATGATGATACAAGTTTTTATGAAGCTTATAGATGAATTATAATGTATAATTATACTAGCTGCCCGCCCGAGCTTCGCATAGGCAGGTACATGTAAACCCGATTGCAGCGCCACCTACCGGGTCTAATTGTGAACTAAACCATCCAGAGACCCACTCAAATATTCACAAAAACATTCATCAAAATCGGTCCAGCCGTTTAGGAGGAGTTGAGTGACATACACACCTACATAAGAATTATATATATAAGATTAAAATAATTATATATCCGTGTAGTGTTGGGATTAACAGCAATTATAGCACCACTTCATCTCCTCCCATGGATGTCGTAAAAGGCAACAAAGGAACTCTAAACCAGACGGATGGGAAACAAGAGTCCCTTCTGTGGATCGCATCGCAAGTGTGGTGAGTGCTGGCAAATTCCCCCAAAATGACGACACAGTTATGGAAATCAGTGGAGGCATTTGTTCAGTAGTGGATATCCTTTGGCTGATATGATGATGAGATGAATTGCTAGGTTCACATCAACCGAGCTGCTGGAAAACACGCTCAAGCAGTGGCCCCTCAGTGCCCAAATACGCCGCGGCAGGAAGTCCCGCGACTTTTGTTCGGTGTCATTCGGCATATAAACCTCTGTGTTGTAAGAAGTTGACCTTTTGCAGTTTTTTATTTTGTTTGAATATGTGGTAATTTGGTATTTAAAAGGTAACTGGTGCTAGTGATACACACTGTGACTCCTGATTGTATCGGGAGCGCGCGTTATTTTTATTGTTTAGTCTTTTATTTATACTTTTTACGTCGATGTGAAAATGTGACACAGCTACTTGGATTTTGATACTAGAGTTGAAAGGTGAGGATCTTGTTATTGTTTTCGGTTTAGGGTTGTCAACGAAGTTTATTTACTTTAAAGGGTCATGAAGCTAATTATTTACATACTTAAAAACATCTTCCTAAATTCATAACAAAGATTCTTGATGTGTTCACTATAACAAACAAAGTCAATAAATTATAGATGACACATACTTTTTACCTACCAAAGCTTCAAACCTGTTAGTATTCTGAAGTTGAACTGGTAAACAATTTACGAATTTCTAATTATTTGTGTAAAGTAGCTGGCTGGCCACAAATACATTGTTTTTCGGCTTAAACTCTTAACGCCATGAACAATTGCCTAGTACTTAAAAAAAAGAAGAATGGCTGTCACACGTGCCGGTGTATACGGTTCACAGAACAACAACAAAAGATATTCATTGAGCGGTGCTTTCGTGGATACTGTATGTGTTATCCGCTATATCTATAGTATTATAACAGATATAATAAAAGCCTACAAAAGTAGTGAAATCATATCAATGAGACTACCAATAGGTTATATTTCCACTTCCATCACCTCCTCTACCATTTCTTTGCAATGATTAAAAAATAAAGATGTTATTCAAGCAATATAGAAACTTATTTTCACAATTTTTATTACGAACACATTTTTATTTTTTACTAGCCGGGACCCGCGGTTTCATCCGCGTTTAATTTAAAAGAAATTTAGAGTACTTCGACATAGACACATGACATAGAATATATATGTTGGATTTCAAGGGTTTTATTGTTTTTGCGCGGAACCCTAATTATTTTTCTAAAATAAAAGTAGCTCAAGTTATTCTTTAAAACGTCAGCTATCTGTCAGTGAAAGTCCCGTCAAAATCGGTCCAGCCGTTTCGGAGATTACCCGGAACAAACAGACAGACAGACAGACCTGACAAAAAATTTAGAAATTGTTTTTTTGTTATAGGTACGGTATATACTTTCAGATGCATTTAGTAAAAAGCTGTTATTTTGACATTACAAACAGACACTTCTATTTTATTTATTTGTATAGATGTATAGATAGTTTTTATTTTATACAACTTGGTAACATGCCTGCCCATTACAATTGTAATGCTACGCAGGACTAGTTCTGCTGTCACTAGCTAAAGTGCCCTTCTAACCGGACTAAGTGTGATTTTACGAAGACTTGGAGCCCCCCCTTCTGTGCCGAAGATGACCTCTGCAGTGGTTTGAGCCGGTAGGAGTCCGTGTGGTGTCCGGATAAGAATATAGCACCACTCCATCTCCTGTTGTGGAGGTCCTCAAAGGCCCCTGAGGGACTCTAGACCAGTGGGATGGGCAGCAGCGTCATTTCTGTGGAACAGTAGCCATTCTGCGCTCACCAACCTGCCTGCCAAGCATGGTGAGTATTGGGAAATATGGGGGGGGGGGGGGGGGGGGGCAAAATAATGACACAGTTTTTTTTTTTTTTTTATGGGACAAGCCCGCCACACATTCCCAACCACTGCAACTCCTGTAAGCCAGGATCTACAATGGCGACCACCGAAAAGAACACCGATCAATGAAGCTCGGTGTGTCCCAGAGAAATGAATAACTGTCTTGGAACCCGCACCGAAATTAATCAGAAAAGAAAAAGGAGGAGTAGGAAAGAATATACGTTCCACTTCCCTCCGTAGCAAGCAGGAGACAGAGAAAAACGATAGGCCATAGGCACAATAAATGGGAGTTTACAACAGGGTTAAGCCCAGTTGCCAAGCACCACGGGTACAATTTTTTTTATTTACGGGTCCTATGTTGTGAGCTATTGTGACTGATTCCAATAGTAGGTATGGCAAAAACACTTGAACGCACGGAAATTCGTCCTAGTCGCAACAAGGTCTGTATAGTAAACAACCCCGGATGTAACTTGCATGCTGTCAAACATAATATTGCGTTCATCTTGCCAAAGAATACACTCCCACAGGATATGATGTGCAGACTGTTCATATTCACAGTCCGGTGTTGAACATTTGCAGAATGGTGAGGTAACAAGCTTGAAGCTAAATAATTTACTCTTAAAGTTACCATGACCGGTGAGAAATTGAGCCACGCAATGATCAACTTCCAACCATGCACTTGCCAGCCGCTCACGAATGGATGGAAAGTACTGGTATAGGTGACGGCCCTTAATAGACGTGTCCCACCTGCATTGCCATTCGGCCAAGAGTTCCTCCCAAACACCAGTCTGTGGTTTAAACAATCTGCAGATCCTAACACGATCGCGTTGTAGCAGAAATTCCGCGTCCATGTTTTCTCTAGTTGAGTAGTACATTGCAGCACGTCGCTGTATCTCAAGATCGACTGGCAAAACACCTGCTAGCACAGGCAGAGCTTCAGTACTTACTGTCCTATATGCCTTGCACAAGAATATCAACGCTAAGCGCTGGCTTTGGAGCAGTTTACGTCTTGCCGCGCCGATAGTAGCCCTATCGGCCCACACAGGTGCACCATAGCAAATACAACCTAAGTAGGTAGCGCCGTAAATAGTTTTCAAAGTATAAAATGAAAGACCCCATGTAGCTGTTGATATCCTTGTCAGGGCATAAAAGTTCCTTTTAGCTTTTTCACCTACAGATTTTATGTGTTCAATGAATGAAAAATTTCTCTCCAATACAAGACCAAGGTAGCACACGGACTCCTTTCTTTTTACGGTAACATTATTGAATTTAATGCTCGGTGATGTCTTAAGATTGCCTTTTAAAATTAGTTGAAAGGTTTTTTGTGGTGCAAACATTAAGCGGTTTCGTTCGCCCCAACTAGAGATTAAACGTAAACAAGTATCCGCCAACTTTTCAAGGCTCGCCCTTGTACTTGACTGAATAAGCAGAAGGCCGTCGTCTGCGTAACCAGTCAATGAACAGCCGGACGGTAGTGGAATCGCCAGAAAATCATCGAAACCCATGTTCCATAGATAAGGACTAATAACGGATCCTTGAGGACATCCCATCGTGAGTTCCTTCGACACAGCGTGATGACCAAGTTTAAGTTTTGCAGATCCGTGTGCAAAATATGAGTAAACGAGAGTGTAGATGTTTCTGAAGCAACCGCGGGCTTTCATTTTAAGTAGTAGCATTGGCCACCACGCGTTGTCGAAGGCACCAGAGATATCAAGGAAGATGCCTATCACGTACTTATGTTCTGATGAATTTACTACTTTCCTGACAGAGATTGCCGCGTCAATAGTAGATTTTCCTATTGTGAAGCCGAATTGGTTATTATGAAATTTCGGTCCATCTGGCAGCAAACGTGGAACTATAAGGCGCTCGAGAAGTTTCCCTAAAGATGGTAGTAAAGTTATAGGCCGGTATGATTTAGGATCATCCGGGGGGTTGTCACCACTTTTTGGTATTATGCGTATAAAACCGGAACGCCATATACGAGGGAAAATGCCTTCAGCAATGCAGCGATTAAAAACGGTCAGTATAGAGTCACCCGATATTTTACAAGCTTCTTTAATCATTCTATTTGATATTTTATCTTCTCCAGATGCTTTATTAAGTGGTAGTTTATTGACAACGTTTATGAATTCGTCAGTGGATGGTAGGTCAGACGCTGGGGATTCCGGCGGCTCAGCAGCCCATGATCTGATCTGTTGATGATACTCGTTATCATTTCCAGGTAGATCATCAGGTATAAGAGTATTGAGAAGAGCCTCCGTGGTCTCCTCAATACCAGTGGTATGCACGTTATTAATTTTAATATTTTGGATATAAGCAAGATCGACTGATCTATTGGCTTTAAACTCGTGGTACAGAGGAGACCACGGACCCTCTCTATCTAGTGTTTGCACTACCTTCTGTAACAGATTTCCCTTCGATTTTGCCACCGCGGCTCTATAACTAGATCTAGCAATTCTGAATTTATTTAATGTATCAATAAATATATCTCCCGTGATTTGCTGTTTTTTAAGCTTGTTTAGTTTTTTGCGCGCTCTGCGAAAACGTTTACGTTGTTCAGTTAAATAGCTATTCCACCAATCACATCTACGAGTGTTGGTTATTGATCCGCGACCTACAGCAACATCAGCACAGTATGTAAATGTGTCTGACATGATTTTAGCACTATCTTCTGCTGACAACCCATCGCGAGTGAAGTCTTTGGCATGAGATGCAAAAAGTGAGCTAAAGAAATCCCAGTTCGCCCCTTTAGATTTGTATCTAAAATTTGATCCAATATTTTGATAACTTTGTGTCAATCTAGGTACAAATTCGTACACGATCAGGCGGTGATCACTACACGACGCGTCCGGAAGGACGCGCCACCTGTCCAAGCGAACGTCTGCACTAGATAGTGTGACGTCAATAGAAGACTCGCCCATTTGGCTGCAAAAAGTAGGTGGTGCGTCAGGGGTATTGTGTATTGATAGGTTCATCTCAGCGATGAAATCCTCGACAGCACAACGTCGTTCAAAATCAGTGGACCGTACTTTGCCATACCAGAGTGCTGATGACGCGTTAACGTCGGCGCCAATGATTATTTTGCGGCCTGCAAGCGACCGCATAACGTGGCGAAGATTATGTATATGAGGGGCAACAGGGTCTGAATATTGAAAATAACAGCTCACAACGTAAACTTTATAAAGTGCCGTTGAAACCTCCGCGACAGCACAGTGTGGCGTCATAAGATATTGTAACGATGTCACTGAAAAACTAGTAGAACGCGAAACGTAAATTCCAGCTCGTGCCCTGCCATCTAGTTGTACTACTTTTTGACGTAAGCTTGCATTTTGATATTGTTCTTGAATAAGGACAATGTCTAAATTATAATCTAAAATTAATTTATCTAACTCCGACGTGGCCACCCTATCGTTATGAAGGTTTAATTGTGCAACGGTAAGATTATTTACTGTGTAAGCCATCCTTAGTAGTTAGTATTTAGGATTAACTGTTCGAGCTTGAGCTTATAGGTAGGACAATCCTGTGACCCGCAACGATGGTCGCACGGTTTTTTAAAGCGTTTACACGCCACGCATATTGGTGAATGCTCCAAATTGTCCTTATGAGGGCACTCCATCGTTTCATGTGCCTCGGCACAGTTAGCACAGGTAGGTGTTTTATTAACGCAATGTTTTCTAACGTGGCCGAAATATTGGCAATGTAAGCAGCGGACTACTTCGACATCATCGATAAAACGACAAGTGGCCCAATCAATAAATAATTTATCCTTGGTAGTGACCAAGTGTTTACGCACTTCGGATTCAATTTCTATGCCTATCCATTTCCGCCCGTTTTCTAAGGAACGCCTGCGAGTGATTTTAGTAGATTTGATAAAATCATCCTCTGCAACTGACAACTCATCTTTAATATTTTGCCGGTATAACGCGGTCAGAAAAGCGCGGTCTTCCATTGAAGAAGGGACGTCCTTAACTAAGATTCGTGGTTTGCGACCTTTTGGCTTTTCAAGCCGTAAGCCAGCGGATCTAATAGCGTCGACCGATTGAAGCTTTGCGAGTTGTTTCTCATTCGCGACGCGTAATACAACACCAGACTTCGCTGTTTTTTTAACGCCTACGATTTGAAAACCATCGTCGCTAGGATTAATAGCTTTCATTAAGGCCTGTTTTGTAGCGGACGATGACGCATAATCAGCTGATCGCTCCGCGGTTGGATATGCCACTACGCAGGGAAGCGGAACGCGCGACTCAATCGGCGGAGCAACTTTCGCTAAACGGAGTTTTAATGAATCGGCATATGATACCTTATTTACTTGCTGACTGTTATTGACACATGTATTCGATTTAATTTTGTCTAATTCACGTTCCGTGTTCGCTAACTTCGTTTCATTGCAAGACGATTTAATTGCTAACAAAGATACGATGGCCGTTACGCGCTGAGTTATATCCATAATCGCGGACTTATTCGCTATATTAATGCGTGACCCCTGATCGTTAACAAGGTCGTTAATTTTTGACAGATATGCTGATGCCTCAGACACTAGTTCGCAATAGTCAGCATTGCTCGCGTCGCTAACATTTAAAATTGACGAGGTCTTCCCAATAGAATCCGACTTTTGCAACCGCTTGGACCTATCCTCGGGTGAAATATGCGATGGAGATATTTCGCTAAATAACCGTTTTGAATTCGCGGAGGTTGGGGACCTGTTAGTGACATTACTTCTACGAAAAATATCCCCGCCACGGTCAGGCGGGTCATCATTATTTGACGACATATTTATAATATCAAAAGTCGGTTTTAATTGATGACAAAGTAAATAGACAAGTTTAACGCGGCAAAGAACGACAAACAGATAACGGGCGCACTAATTATTTCGCAATACCTTCAGTAGTAACAAAAATAAATGTACTTACCGAGAGATAATTTCGTTTATTTAGCACAATAAAATTATATTGGAACGTTAAAAACTTACGCAACGAACACTAAACACAATAGTACACAACCAGAAAACAACTCACGAGCCGGGAATCGATCGCAAAATAGTATAATCGTAATTATAACGAGCAGCGAATTAAGACTCGCACTGTACCGTACGGCTGCTTGTGAAAATCTATGGGGGAGGCCTTTGTTCAGCAGTGTACGTTTAAATGGCCGATATGCTGAGTCCGGCATACCCCTTCGCCTTTCCCCGGAGCGAAGGAAGTTCATGTAGAATTTCCACTCGAGGTTAATAAAAAGAAGGTACTGCTTAGCGGAGAATATCTGGCAATGCGGTGGTACCTTTTTTTATTTTGGTTTTTTTTTTTTTTGTCCAGTGGAAATTCTACATGGAACTTCCTTCACCCTGGGGAAGGGCTAAGGGGTATGCCGGACTCCTACCGGCTAAATCCACTAACCACTGGAGCGGTCATCTTCGGCACCGAAGGGGGGCTCCAGGTCCTCGTAAGATCACACTAGAGCCGCCCATTAGTTCCACGCCTTTAGGCACATCACGGAGGGAATGCGGTGGTACCTACCTAGCCGGCCTCTTGCAATAACTGACCTACATGACCTGCGTAATAAACAAATAAGAATGTATAAAAACAAAACAATACAAAACCTCTTAATTCATGTCGTTACTCTCATACCCTGAGATAAACAATGAGATGAAAACTTCCAAACAAATGAATCATAGAAAGAAAACAAAAACTATTATCAACAAAGTTATACCAAGATTGCGGTCCACCACAGATTGTTAACTAAAGATTTACTCAGGCAGAGTTGGGAATAAAAGGAAATATTTATAGTCTGTGTTCAGTGGATGATGATGACCCCTTTGTTTGTGTGTGCAATTTATGTCTGTAAACGCACCCACGACATAGGAGAAATCCTAGAGTGGGGCAAGGTTTTTTTGAAAACAAAAGAGAGATTATTCTCATCATTTTCATCATTTCGGCCGAATAAAGTCCACTGCAGGACATAGGCCTCCCCCAAAGATCACCATAACGACCGATATGGGTGTATTGGGTTTTCATTGGGGGTCTTTGCCATAATCGCCACGCTTGGCAGGCGGGTTGGCGATCGCAGTTGAGTTGTTAATGTACTCGAAGGACGCTGCTGCCCATCCTCCGACTAATCCCATAGTCGCCTTTTACGACACCCTCGGGATGAGATGGGTTGGTGCTATTCTTAGCCGGCACCACACGGCCTAGTTTGAAGTTTTTTCTCACGATGTATTTTTTGATGTTATATATTTGGCGCGTTTGATGAGATTAGGGAGTTGCGCGCGCATATCGTCACAGACATCCTACAGTATTAAGTTAGTTGATAAAGATAATTAAAGTGCATATTTATTTTTGCAGTGATAGGCTAGTCGAAATTCTACATGGACTTCCTTCGCCCCGGGGAAGGGGGCTCTAGGTCCTCGTACGATCACACTAGAGCCGCCCATTGGTGCTACGCCTTTAGGCACATCTCGGAGGGTTGGTTAAACCCTTGCCTTCCTGGGCCTGAGTTCGATCCCGGCCCGGACCTCAGACTTTTCGGGTTCATGTTTGGATCAGAATTTGGTTTAACGGCGAAGAAAAACATCGTGTGGAAAGCACACCTGAGAATCCCAATGTTCTCAATGGTGTGTGTAGTCCACCAACCTGTACTAGGCTAGCGTGGTGGACTAAGGCCTAACATTTCTGATCATGAGAAAAGGCTCGTGCCCAGCAGTGGGACAGTAATGGGCTGATTATGATTATTTATTTATTTTACTGACTAGTAATTTATATTTTGAAATATATTTAACTCGTTTTTATAACAATAAATATTTAAATATGTTTTTACTGTATAAAATCAGGTTTCTTTGAAATTAAATTATGTTCTTGAGTCTAATCTTTATTAAGTGCCCAACCGAGATGCACAATGAAAAACAATAACGGTTTTCAGCCTTCGACTACGAGAAATCTTGTTTTGTGATTTTCCGGAGCCGGGTTTTAGATTTTATTTTAATATAAAATAGGTTTTGATAAAAATTTGGTATCATCAAAATTTAAGGGGACTTGCCCTCCACCGACTGCTTTTATCTACCAGTATATATAAAGGGAGCTAATACGAATTATAAATATATATGGTAAATACCTTTGGGGGAGGCCTGTGTCCAACGGTGGACTTTATTCAGCTGAAATGATGATGATAATACCCATAATCAGAAAGCTTGGTAAGCGCGTTAGTGACTGCTGACGGGTCTCGTTAGGTCTGGTCACCACCAGTCTGGAATATTCAAGCTGCCAGTTGGATGGTTATCCTGATATCTGTCATTAGAGCCAGTTACATACATATACATGATATGAATCTGTATACCTTTTTTTATATTGGTGCCCAGTGTAAATTCTTCATGAACTTCCTTCGCCCCGGGGTAAGGCGAAGGGGTATGCCGGTCTCCGGCTAAAACCACTGGAGCGGTCGTCTTCGGCACCTAAGGGAGGCTCCAGGTCCTCGTATGATAACACTCGAAACGAATCTATATACATAATTATATGTGTATCTTTGGTTTGAGACTATTACGGCGGGGGCACGGAATCACGTATCTATACATAAGGTGGATAATTGTTTAAATACTGGATGTAGGATTTGCTTTACTTAATCAATGTGATTTGAAATGTTGCTAACCTTTTTATTTCAATAAAGTTGTGTATACCCCGCACAAGGTTGTCTCAATACGTGTAATGCTACTTTAAGCCGCCGTAAAAGAAATATTTGTGAGTGGACCTTTTTTTTATTGATGTCCTGTGAAAATTCTACATGAACTTGGACTCCTACTGGCTAAAACCACTGGAGCGGTCATCTTCGGCATAGAAAGGGGGCTCCAGGTCCTCGTAAGATCACACAAGCAGTCGCTAAAACGATTAATCTATAAAAGAAGTGAGCAATCAAATAAAAAATACATTTGCCGTTCCTTTCAGCGACATTTCAAAGCGCTAAGTGCACTACTAATTCAGCTGATAGCGTTTAATATTTAATGAGTATACGTCGAGTGACATTATCGATCTTATACAAACGCGCCCTAGTTCCGTTCATAAGCTTTCTGCTAGTCGAGCCGTCGACTTTGCTCGTAGTTACCGACAACTTTTTTCAGTCGTTTGTAACTTTATTCAAACTGGAAAAAACTAATGACGTGATATGTTCAATTTTAAAACGAAAATTGTGAATGCTTATATATGTTTTCGATTTGCTCCATTTTTTTCTTGTATCCGGCAGTGAACAGGTATATCAGGAAACATATTACTGTGTCAGTTTAGTTTAGTAGTTGAGTTTGAAGTTATAGTATCAAATGTGCAAGTATTTACCTGGGATTGTTGTATTTCTTGTCTAATGGAGATAGTATTGTTATCAGTTCTTGGTTACTGGTACAGTTATATAATTTGAGGCTATAACGCTTAGAGTAGCTACGGTTACGATGGCAGCTTTTATATCTAGTTCTTAATGAGCATGATATCTGCTGGCCATCATCATCATCATCATTTCAGCTGAAAAGCGTCCACTGCTGTTCAGAAGCCTCCCCCAAAGATTGCCAAAACGTAATTTAAAATAAACGTTTTGCCATTATCACCACGCTTGGCATACGGGTTGGCGATCGCAGTTGAGTTATAAATGTACTCGAAGGACGCTGCTGCCCATCCTCCGGCTAATCCCACTGTCGCCTTTCACGATATCCACGGGATGAGATGGGGTGGTAGTATTCTTACCCGGCACCACACGGCACAGCTGACCTTGGACTACAAAAAAGAGACACCGATGACAGCTTAGGTTCGCAAAAAAATTACAATATCAAGTTAAGTCACATAAAAAGGATCTTGCGGATCTTAAGTTGGTCCCGAAGCATGGCGGTCGACATACTACCGAACGACTTCTACGTTAGCAAAAGACACTGGCACACTGTCACGTAGACAGGAGTAGAATTTTGCCACTAAACTGTACTCATAATTTTGCTTGCTTTGTTAGCATGCATGTCATAGTTATGCGGTTTAAGTATGAAGAAGTATTTTTGGTGTCGCTTTTCTACTAGTCCAAAGACTTCGTGGCGTCTTATCGTTATAACGATGCACTTAATTTAATTTTAAATATAATTCTGTTACAGCTGATACGATCATGATGATTTTCCTGCTCTTTCTCCTGGCTGTCACCACGGCGTCAGTCGCTGATGTGGCGGTAGAACAACCTTGTCCTTCGTGCATCTTAATGAACACTACGTGCTATAATGTCTCCTACCTCTTCGATCTCCAAGCGCCCTTCAGGAAACAAATAGTTATCCACAAAATGGGTCTACTAAGGTCAGAGAATACCTTATTCTTTAGTTTCGAACCCACGATCGAAGACAAAGAATATTACAAAACAGGGTTTGTGAATTTAGAGGATCCCAGTCAATCTGGAATTATGTCTGGCGGGCAGATACTTAACTTGGGTACTTTTGATATAGATCAGGATAATAATATGATTTATTTTGGCGGGAATGATGGGATATTTGTTTTAGACACCAATTCAAGCAAAATATCCTCTTACAGCAGTCGTGGAGATACTATAACGAATGTGTTTTACAAAAACCATGTCTATTTCGTCAAAGACGGATACAAAGGCATTATCGTTAAAATCGGTGATTATTTCAACACTATTCTGGAAGACTGGCCGATAAGGAAGTTTGTAGTGACTAAATATGATATTGTTGTTTTCTCGAGCAATTTAGGCTTGTTTGTGAGTAAAGGCAATATTGTGCATCGTCTTTCAAAAAACGCTTATTTCAGAGGAATAACTATAGATTTAGACGGGACAGTATACGCATGGTGGATAGATGGTATTTACAAAATTGTTTTAAAGAAAAACATGGTTGATTCCAAAGTGGTAAGAGTTGTAAATCTACCATATATCGGTGCTCTGACCTTCGACAATGATAACAATATTCTATTTACTTCTGATAAATCTTTGTATATCATGGCGGAGACGAAAACCGGTTGTGGTGTGGTGAAAGATACAGATTCATAGCGATAACCCGTAAGGTTTAATTTTATTATATATAGATACGTTGTGATATGTATTTGTAACTAATATTTTTAGGCGAACAACAAACGATTCGTTGTATATTGTACGTGTGCGATGTGCTTACAATATTGAAATAATATAAAATTTACGAATTATATTTTGTCTTCTCTCTCAACTCTCTCTCTTTCAGTATTTTTTGTCGGACGGTATGTTAGAGCTGTATATGGAGGCTTTACCAAAACTTATATTAAATTAGCTTAACATAAATCTTATTTATAATGCAGTTTAGATAATTAATAATAATTGTCTCAAGACAAAGTACCTGTGATTTTGTTAGTAGCTTTAGGAAGAATTACTTCTGATGTACATTTTATATGCAGTTCTTATTTGTGTACAAGATTTATTACACGATTTTGTGTAATTTATGTATTAATTGATTTATTTCTCAATATTTTTAAACTTGTTAATTAATCTATTAATAATTTTTCTGTGAATTATTTTCATTGGTATTATATAAAAAGTATAAGTACAAACAAACAACATTTTTTAAGATGATTAAAATCTAAATAATATTAATGTAAATTTTATAGTTAACGTTATAAGTAATTAATACTTAAATTGTCGAATATAATTAATGCGTGCTTTTATATATTTTTATTTGGTTTGTGATCTTTTTGTATAGACTTAATGTGTAACATTTGTAACAAGTACCGAGTGTAGAATTATTTGGAATTTTATGTTATAACCTAACTGCATAATAAAGTTGAAATTTTTGGAACTCTTTTTTTGTATTTGTTGTATTTTCTGAGATTTGTTTCTTTTTGTGGGTTGTTTACTTGCATATTCCGTTTGGTGACCGGTTTAAGAATATAGCATCACTCGCATCTCCGCACGTGGATGTCGTAAAATGCTACTAAGGAGACTAGGGACTCTAGACCAGAGAAATCAGAAGGATAAGCAACAGCGTGCCTTTTAAGGAACAGTAGCCACACTGCGCTCACCAACCCGCCTGCCAAACGTGGTGAGTACTCGCAAATTCCTGTAGTTGTAGTTTAACTTCAATAAACCACATATAGAGTTTCCGTTCCACGCATGATCCAACCCGTCCTTATTTGTACATTCTCGGGCAATTTCTACAATTGCTGTGAGGTCAGGGTGAGCCGCCGACTACGGGTTAACGTAAGCCGCTATTAAAAGAACAATGGCGCCAATTCGTGCGAAACGATTAACGCTAGTTGAGCCAAGGGCAAGGATAGAATATAGCATAACACATTGGAATCCCGGAATAGATTCAACTAAATAAACTCGGACCGATTAAATAAGTTTTAAATTGACAATCAATACGGCTGAGCTCACGGCTTTGATGGATGTCTGTTCAGTGCATATGAAAATCAGTAAGCCTCGCAGAGCACGAAAGGACAGGGTCCAGTTTTGATACAAATATCTACAAAAATCGTTACTAAATGGCGGTCATTTGCAGTATAAGACTTTTTATTGTACTTTTTAATAACTGGTATACAATAAAGAATGTAATAAATATAATTATGGAATATTGTTGTAATATGCTTTTCTATCTCCAGCCAGTTAGTAGGGTTCCGTATAAGAATAAAAAACGGCGGATCCCTAACGGGATTACTCGTGTGTCTGTCTGTTCGTTTGTCACAGCCAATTTAGTCGTAGTTTAGTAGATTTATCTAGTTCAGTTATTGATTGTGAGATCTCATATAAAACGTTGAAAATCCTTGATTGCAATAAGGGTGCTGGGCCAGATGGAATACCACCTATTTTTATATATGAGTGTGCGGCCGAGTTGGCTAGACCACCATGACATATTTTCAATAAATCTTTGGCTGCTGGAGTTTTTCCGTCAGAGTGGTAGGTAGCCAGGGTTGTTCCCATCTACAAATCAAATAATGATGCCATAGTGTCTAACTATAGAAGTATTTCAATTTTTACCAACTTTGCTAAAATTTTTGAGTCTTTAATCTGTCCACACATTCAAAATCATCTACAGCTGTATCTAAGTAAAGAGCAATATGGCTTTGTTAAGTCTAGATCCACAAGCACTAACTTGTTACTGTTTACTGAGTTATTAATGAAGGCAATAGACTCCGGTTATCAAGCCAATCTCGTATAAACAGATTTTAGTAAAGCTTTCGATAAGGTCTCCCATGAAATACTGATTAGCAAATTACGAGCATACGTTATCGCCGGAGGTTTGCTTTCATGTTTGATCGTACTTTGTGGATAGATCTTTCTTTGTAGTGATCCACGGGTTTCAATCAACTCTACGATATATCTCTTTTGGCGTACCATAGGGATCTCATTTGGGGCTTATTTAATTTAATTTCTTTATTAATATTCCTATCTGTTTTCATAACTCTAATATCTTTATGTATGTCGACGATTTAAAATTTGTCAAAATAGTTAAATCAAATGATGATGCCTTTGACTTACAGTACGATCTAGATAGGCTTATGCAATGGTGTCAAAACAACGCGATGCATCTAAATTCAATCAAATGTTACCACGTGAAATTCACGAGAGAGCATCATCTAATAGAGCAAGATTATTATATCGATGAAGTGTTGAGTGAGTGAGTTGAGTGTGTTGTTTGTGAAAATTGTGGAACTGGACACAATTGACCTTGTGTAACGTTTGATAGAAAATTAACCTTCGTTCCACATACAGAGAGTATACTAAAAAATCTTCTAAAATGCTGGGATTTGTTATAAGAAACTCCAAACAGTTTAGGTGTTATAAGACTAAACTTGTGCTCTACAATTTCTTAATTTGAAGCGTATTGGAATATTGTAGTGTGATCTGGCGACCACATTATGCTACACATTCGTTGCATCTAGAACGTGTTCAAAAGCGTTTGTATGGCACCTGGAGTTTTCTAGCGGAATAGCGAAAAAGATACGTTCTTATAATAACAGACTGAGACACTTCAAAATGGTTTCGCAGGAGAAGCGCCGGCGCCTAAACGACGCAATTTTTGTGAGTAAAGTTTTTTCCCATAAAATTGACTGCCCACAAATACTGTACACCTTTAGTTTACGTGCCACCTCAACAATTCCTCGCAGTCCAATAACTTCATTCTGCCCACCGCAAAGAAGAACGGTTCTAGGCGCTAATTCCCGGTTAATGCGAGGTTATGCAAGGTCATGAATAGTTGCAGCGATCAAATCGATCTGCACTTTGACACTTTAAGCAATTTAAAAGCCAATATTCAGAAGTATATCCCCGACTTAAATTCAATTAAATTATCTAGTGTCAACAATTGTTGGTAAACCAAATAAATAAAAAAAAATCTACTAGACTGATTAAGTTGAAATTTGGTACACATGAATTTCAGCGACCTGAATGTATTTATTTACGTTACATGCGCGGATGGGCGTGTAACGTAAATAAATACATTTTAAATATGGGAATCACTTTTGGGACCCGAATTTAAAAAAGTTTTTCAACCTGTACCGCGTTAATATATCAAATTGAAGGGTTTGTTGCGATGGTGCTAAATATTTTTTTTAATCAATAGTTCTAAAGATATATCCCTGTACAATCCGGTACCATACTTACTTTTTTAGTTGCCACAATCAAATTTGGGTCAGCAGTAACTAAACATGGTAGATAATATATTCATCGTACGGAAAACTCTTTACACGAGTTCAACTCGCACTATTTTTTTTTTTTTTTTACTTTGCCCCACACTAGGATTTCTCCTGTGTCGTGGGTGCGTTTACAGACATAAATTCCACACACAATACACCCAGACCCGGAACAATTATCTGCAGATCGTACAAATATTTGTTCCGTGCGGGAATCGAACCCACGACCCGGAGCGCAGCAGTCGACTGCATCAACCACTGCACCAACCGTGCCGTCAAAACTTGGCCGATTTGTCATATTTACTTCCGGAAAAATGTATGTACTAAAACTAATATGTTTTAGTATAGCACAAATAGCCGAATTGACCAGGATCCGCCGCTCGGCAGCCCACCCTCTTTGTCTCTCCCCCTCTCTCTCTCTCTCCTTCTCTCTCTCTTTCCTAGCTGAATTAGTACAGGGGAAATTCACACTGGAGTACAGTTGATCAGCCCTACTCATTCCACTGGAGTATTATGAATCAACCGGCGGAAATATATTGTTAGTTACTAGTAGGCGTCGGTAGTAACGTACCTAAGGATTACGTCACATAGTCCATGAATGAGAGAATTTTATAGATTGTATCTGTTAGGTCTCGGCCCACTCATCTTGCAGGTTCAATTCGATTTAAACGTGTTGTAATACTCGTGGTACTTCAAATGCACCTCTATCCGCCGTTCGAACTATATACTTAGATATGCGTTGACGTACGCACTCAATTCTTCTGTTTCGAGAGTACTGTTTAATTAAATAAATCTCATCATATCAGCCAAAGGACGTCCACTGCTGAACAAAGGCCTCGCCCTTAGATTTTCACAACGAGTGGTCACATGCCGCTCGCATCCAACAGCTGCCAGCGACCTTCACCATGTCGTCTGTCCACCTCGTTGGAGGCCGTCTCACGCAGCGTTGTCCGGTGCGCGGTCTCCAATCGAGAACCTTTTTACCCCAACGGCCATCCTTCTACGAGCAAAGTGCCTCGCCCATTGCCACTTTAGTTTACTAATCCTTTCAGCCATGTCGCCAACAGGTTCTTCTACGGATCTCCTCATTTCTGATCCAATCTCGTAGAGAAATATCAAGCATAGCTCTCTTCTATAGCAGGCTGACTGACCTTGATCTTTCCTATGAGTGAGTGATAAAATAAATTTCACTCGCACAATACTCACCCAGACCGGGTGTCCGACGCGTTCAATGCTTGTTGTGCGGTTGATCACAATATAAACACGTTCGACGCATATACCGCGTTGGGCCCTCCGATTGGTTGAAGAGTGATAAGATATATAATAAGAGAAGCCGGGTAGTCGCAGTGCCAAACACGTTTACTATTAGACTGTGAAAATGTACTCATACTAGGGGTACAGGTCTCCCGCTGGCGTCAGCTTGGTCAGTTGCGCTGACGACACTCTTGTATTGGCCAGCGGGAGTCCTTCGAGGGAGTAATCCGGCTTGCCGAGCAAGTGGTGGCAATTGTCGTAGCCAAAATCCACGCTCTGGGTCTGCAGATAGCACCTCACAAAACCGAGGCGCTATGGTTCCACAAACTGGCGCGGAGCAGAGGACCACCTAGTTCGTGGATACGCGTTGGTGACGCGCAAATCAGGGTGGGCCAGTAGATGAAGTACCTGGGGCTCACTGGCTGGTGGGCTGGGGGACCGAGTGAGGAAGTTCGCCGCCTCTACGCGGGGGTTGTGCGGTCTGTGGCACTCTACGGGGCGCCTGTATGGTCAGCTCGACTGTCAGATGACCGCTCCAGTGGTTTTAGCCGGTAGGAGTTCGGCATAGCCCTTCGCCCTTCCCCGGGATGAAGGAAGTTCATGTAGAATTTCCACTGTAAACCAATAAAGAAAAAAAAGGGGTACAGGACTGTGACTAACATTGAGTTAAAATCCGGCAATAGCCATAGTCAGGTGCGGTCACAAACGTTGGTCTGGCAGATAAGATAAGATCTCGAGATGAAGCCTATCCGCATTTAAAAACTTGCATTATTTTAGGAGTTATTTTTACCGAAGCTGGAAAAAGATTAAATAATCCTCAACTTTTTAATTATAATGATCACTGACTAGGACTTATATTGCAAGATTCCGGCTAGGTAGGCACCACTGCAGTGTCAGATATTCTGATACACAGCAGTATTGTTTATACATTACTGTGTTTCGGTTTAAAGGGCACTGTAGCTATCATCATTTCGGCCGAATGAAGTCCACTGCTGGACACAGGCCTCCCCCTAAGATCACCACAACGACAGATATGGGTGTATTGTGGGCTCATTGGGGGGTTTTGCCATAATTGCCACGCTTGGCAAATGGGTTGGCGATCGCAGTTGAGTTGTTAATGTACTCGAAGGACGCTGCTGCCCATCCCCCGGCTAATCCCTTAGTAGACTTTTACGACACCCACGGGAGGAGATGGTACTCTGAGCCGGCACCACACGACAAAAAAAATCTATTCACTTCCCTGCAATAACCATCCAAACAACGATATCGAAAAACTTGTTTTCTGTTGGAAAATTCCACAGTCGCGTCGATTCAGGATTTTCCCACATATGAATCTTAGCAGCGTACCCCATATGTTATGTAAGTGCTATCTGTTTTATTTATTAGCGAGTCTTGACTCAACGAGGGTTAATTACTTTGCACCGATAAAAAAATTGCTGTTGTCTATTTTTAACTAATTTACTCAATGGATTGAGTATCATAACAACCTTTATAGCAGACATTGGATCTTTGCGTCATTCAGAGAGCATATTATAGACGACATTTGATACTGAGCTATACAGTGTGCAAAATAGACACGTTATAGGGTTTAAGGGTATTAATCCGTATTATGTGTAGAATAGATACAGAAAAAATGAATAGAATTGAACGTTGTTGTCGATGCTACTGAATTGAAGCAACGCGAGGCCACTTAAAACAGATATCACACGAAATGGGGTACTGATAAAAGAGGATACATTAGTTCGATAATCTAATTGATTCAATTACCTTCATTAAGTATTTGAACCTAACAAGACTACTCTTGAAGGAGTATGATAATAAACACATAAATAAAAAGGGCCTTGGACATTAACGTATGATACTTTTTATATATAGTAATGTCTTAGGTTTTCGCGATTATTACTCATAATAAAACACTTTTAAACGGATTAAATCGCGTATATTATAGATTTTTGTTTTTCCTGACAATTCGAACACTTTGCAGGGTTCGTGGTTGCAGGATGACTAAGGTGACAGGCGTCGTTACAGATTTTAACAAATTATTTTGTTTATCTACCGTACAATATTAATCAAAAAATAGTTTCGATGCACGCAGTAATCACTCACAGTATCCTGATGTTTTTTAGTGCGGTATGTTGTTTGGGACTTTATTAATTTAATAACCGGATTCCAAACAGGTGGTACCTGCCAACCATATAACCATTTTATATAATGGAAAATATGATATCGTTCTCATTCAGTAAACAAGTGCCAATCGAAAACAGATGTGGAAGCAAACAATAAATGTTTATTTTATTTATGAGCTTTGTTGTTTGCCTTGAGCGATAGTGTCGGCTCATTACCATCAACAAAGCTAAATTAAATCTAGATAACAATAGTTTATTTTCTGAAATCAATATTTTTGTTTGTAGTCTTTCGAAAATGTTTATCCTTTGCCTTAGGGATGGCGGAGGGGTATTTTTTATATGGGACAAGCCCGCCACACATTCCCAACCACTGCAACTCCTGTAATCCAGGATCTAAAATGGCGACCACCGAAAAGAACACCGACCAATGAAGGTCGGTGTGTCCCAGAGAAATGAAGAACTGTCTTGGAACCCGCAACGAAATTAATCAGAAAAGAAAATGGAGGAGTAGGAAAGAATATACGTTCCACTTCCCTCCGTAGCAAGCAGGAGACAGAGAAAATACTATAGGCCATAGGCACAATAATTGGGAGTGTACAACTAGGATAAGCCTAGTTGCCAAGCACCACGGATACAAAAATGTTTATAAATATTTAATTACGGGTCCTATGTTGTGAGCTATTGTGACTGATTCCAATAGTAGGTATGGCAAAAACGCCTGAACGCACGGAAATTCGTCCTTGTTGCAACTAGGTCTGTATAGTAAACAACTCCGGATGTAACTTGCAAGCTGTCAAACATAATATTGCGTTCATCTTGCCAAAGAATACACTCCCACAGAACATGATGTGCAGACTGTTCATATTCACAGTCCGGTGTTGAACATTTGCAGAATGGTGAGACAACAAGCTTGAAGCTAAATAATTTACTCTTAAAGTTACCATGACCGGTGAGAAATTGAGCCACGCAATGATCGACTTCCAACCATGCACTTGCCAGCCGCTCACGAACGTATGGAAAGAACTGGTATAAGTGACGGCCCTTAATAGATGTGTCCCACCTGCTTTGCCATTCGGCTAAGAGTTCTTCCCAAACACCAGCCTGTGGTTTAAACAATCTGCAGATCCTGACATGATCGCGTTGTAGTAGAAATTCCGCGTCCATGTTTTCTCGCGTCGAGTAGTACATGGCAGCACGTCGCTGTATCTCAAGATCGACTGGCAAAACACCTGCCAGGACAGGCAGAGCTTCAGTACTTACCGTCCTATATGCCTTGCACAAGAATATCAACGCTAAGCGCTGGCTTTGGAGCAGTTTACGTCGTACCGCGCCGATAGTAGCCCTATCGGCCCATACAGGTGAACCATAGCATATACAACCCAAGCAAGTAGCCGCGTAAATAGTTTTTAAAGTACAAAATGAAAGACCCCATGTAGCAGTTGATATCCTTGTCAGGGCATAGAAGTTTCTCTTAGCTTTTTCACCTACAGATCTAATGTGTTCAACGAATGAAAAATTTCTCTCTAATACAAGACCGAGGTAGCACACTGACTCCTTTCTTTTAACGGTAATATTATTGAATTTAATGCTTGGTGATGCCTTAAGATTGCCTTTTAAAATTAGTTGAAAGGTTTTTTGCGGTGCAAACATTAAGCGGTTCCGTTCGCCCCACCTAGATATTAAACCTAAACAAGTATCCGCCAATTTTTCAAGGCCCGCTCTTGTACTTGACTGAATAAGCAGAAGGCCGTCGTCTGCGTAACCAGTCAATGAACAGCCGTACGGAAATGGAATCGCCAGAAAATCATCGAATCCTATGTTCCATTGATAAAGACCGAGAACGGATCCTTGAGGACATCCCATCGTGAGTTCCTTCGACACAGCATTTAAGTTTTACAGATCCGTTTGCGAAATATGAGTAAATGAGCTTGTAGATGTTTTTAAAGCAACCACGAGCTTTCATTTTAAGTAGTAGCATAGGCCACCACGCGTTGTCGAAGGCACCAGAGATATCAAGGAATATGCCTATTACATACTTATGTTCTGATGAGTTTACTATTTTCCTGACAGAGATTGCTGCGTCAATAGTAGATTTTCCTATTGTGAAGCCGAATTGGTTGTTATGAAATTTCGGTCCATCTGGCAGCAAACGTGGAACTATTAGGCGCTCGAGAAGTTTACCTAAAGATGGTAGTAAAGTTATAGGGCGGTACGATTTAGGATCGTCCGGGGGCTTGTCACCGCTTTTTGGTATTATGCGTATAAAACCGGAACGCCATATACGAGGGAAAATGCCTTCAGCAATACAGCGCCTAAGAGTCACCGGATGTTTTACAAGCCTCTTTAATCATTCTATTCGATATTTTATCTTCCCCAGATGCTTTATTAATTGGCAGTTTATTAACAATGTTTATGAATTCGTCAGTGGATGGAAGGTCGGACGCTGGGGATACCGGTGGCTCAGCAGCCCACGATCTGATCTGTTGATGATACACGTTATGTTTTTCAGGTAGATCATCAGGTATAAGACTATTGAGAAGAGCCTCCGTGGTCTCTTCAATACCAATGGTATACATATTGTTAATTTTAATGTTTCGAATATAAGCAAGATCGACTGATCTGTTGGCTTTAAACTCATGGTACAGAGGAGACCACGGACCCTCTCTATCGAGTGTTGCTACTATTTTGTGTAACAGATTACCCTTCGATTTTGCTACCGCGGCTCTATAACTAGATCTGGCTATTCTGAATTTATTTAATGTTACAGTGAATGTATCTCCCGTGACTTGTTGTTTTTTAAGTTTATTTAGTTTTTTGCGCGCTTTGCGAAAACGTTTACGTTCTTCAGTTAAGTAGCTATTCCACCAATCACATCTACGAGTATTGGTTATTGATCCGCGACCTACGGCGACATCAGCACAGTATGTAAATGTGTCTGACATTATTTCAGCACTTTCTTCTGCTGACAGCCCATCACGAGTGAAGTCTTTAGCATGAGATGCAAAAAGTGAACTAAAGAAATCCCAGTTCGCCCCTTTAGATTTGTATCTAAAACTTGATTTAATATTCTGAGAACCTTGTGTCAATCTAGGTACAAATTCGTACACGATCAGGCGGTGATCACTACACGACGCGAGAAGGAAGGACGCGCCACCTATCCAAGCGAACGTCTGCACTAGATAGTGTGACGTCAATGCAAGACTCGCCCATTTGGCTGCAAAAAGTAGGTGGTGCGTCGGGGGTATTGTGTATTGATAGGTTCATCTCGGCGATGAAATCCTCGACAGCACAACGTCGTTCAAAATCGGTGGACCGTACTTTGCCATACCAGAGTAATGATGACGCATTAACGTCAGCGCCAATGATTATTTTGCGGCCTGCAAGCGACCGCTATAGGAACTTTTGTGATTGTAAGGTAATTTGTACCAAATTTTGGCCTGCGCTGATAAAGGATGTGTGTGGTGATATCCTCGTGGACTTCCCACTCGTGCATATTAATGGCTAAAGCTCTACGGTGTCCCTCCGTGCACGTAACGCTTGGGTCACGGGAGCATTCGTGAGCGAAATATCGTGTACCCTGATTAAACTGTAGTGACATACACAAACTATAAACGCACAGTATATATAAAGTAACATACATATAACATAACATATATACATATATTATACATTAAAGATACTTATACATATAATATAAAATCCACAAGTAATAAATATATAGCCTAAATTATTCCTTGTAGCATCAGCTATCTGCCAGTGAAGGTCCTGTCAAAGTCGGTCTAGCCGTTTCGGAGATTACCAAGAGCAAACAGACAGACAAAAAAAAACATTTAAAAAGAGTTTTTTGTTATATTTACCGTATATACTTTCATATGCATTTGGTAAAAAGCTGTTATTTTGCCATTGCAAACGGACACTTCAATTTTATTTATTTGTATAGATTGTATAGATAAGCGAGATATAAATTGATTTCCATGCAGCACAGTGGCACCAGCAGGCATATTCATTTGTTAATCGTTTTTTATATGTATATACCGTTTTACTGCATGATTTATGCTTAGATGCTATAATAACATCAGTATACATCTTTTTGATATACATTATATTATACTAGCCAGTAAGTGGAGATTACAGTTCTGTGATCGAACGCCACGAAGGTGCTGACGGTACCGGGACTGTCCTCGTCAACAGGGGTTATCACTGAAAACCAGCGTTGTGGTGTTGCTCTGGCCACATCATAGCATTATGCTGAGTGAGAACCCCATTGACACAGCTGCGACGTACAACTGCCAACTGCCAACAGGTGCAGCTTAACTACTTGTTTTGTTGAGCCTCGTCCCGTCCGCCCCGCATCACCAGAGCCACCCGGAGCTGTTCATTACAATTATCTAATTCGCTGTTCATCGGGTAGCGAGACGGGGCGGTCGCTCCACGCTGTTGCATCGAGTGACTCGATCTTTTATTATTATATTAAAACCTTAAAAAATTATCAACATAATAGTAAAAGTAATAATGCACTGAATTTGTAAACATAATTGTACGTCGTTAGTTGTAGATCAATAAATGAGTTTCTTTCTTCTTCTTTCTTCTTATATAAAATTATTATGTGTCGGAACTCGGACCGTTGTGTACCAGTGGACAATCGCATTTCAAACCGAGCTATTGTTCTACGAGTGACGTGTACGGCCAGTACGTCTCCGACCGGCCCGCGCCTGTCTTCAGTCTTGACTAGCTCTTGACGCGAAGCGTATCTGTCTTTTCAGCTTACCGCTTCAAAATTAAATGGGTGCTCAAATTCTCGTTGCACAAACGCTCCATCACAACGTGTTGGACATCCTCCGTGATTCCACATTCAGTACAATTGGGAGTTTAAACAATTAATGTACAAAGGACACAGGACGTTCTATGTATAAAGAAAATTAGAGACAGAATTTGATAATTCGTTGTTATATGTTATGTTTTGTACTATAAATGAATGGTTACTTCTTACTTTTCTACTCCCATTTGATACACCGCATCATTTATTAATCATTACTGTAATAATATTATATACCATACACGTATTGCTGTTATTCCGTGTGGTGTTCGGATTAAGAATATAGCACCACTCCATCTCCTCCCGGGGATGTCGTAAAAGGCGACTAAGGGAATCTAAACCAGAGGGATGGGCAGCAGCGTCTCTTCTGTTAAACGGTAGCCATACTGCGCTCACAAACCCGCCTGCCAAGCGTGGTGAGTATTGGCAAATACCCCCCAAAATGATGACACAGTTGTGAAAATCTATGGGGGAGGCCTTTGTTCAGCAGTGGACGTATAAATGGCCGATATGATATGATTGCTGTATTATGTATCCTCTATTTATATATTGTATACCTAGTTTTACCCACATCATATGCATATTGAGCATTGAGATTGTTTTGAGCGTATGTCACTCGTGGGTTGCAGCTGAAAATCAGCGTCAGGTTCCACTACCTTGTACTGCCACCTGACATCATGCTAAGCTGATGACCCTTTTGGAACTTCTGTTCAATCATTATGTTACTTGTTTGCCTATGTAATTGTTTGAGCCAATATATAATTTTCTTTCTTTCTGTCTTTAAGGATTCACGCTGAAAAATTAAACGAACTTGTTTATAGCAATATGTACTGGTAAATGTCGTAGTGGCTCGGAGGTTTACGTATGCGCTTCTTAAGTATTGGGTTGCGTGTTCAAAACAGGGCATGTAGATACCCACGTGTCTTTTTCAATTTCATATATGTTTTCTCATTAAATCTAAGATGGACCTGATCATCATCATAATATCAGCCATAAAACGTCCACTGCTAAACTAAGGCCTCCCCCATTGATTTCCCCAACTGTGTCGTCATTTTGAGGGGTATTTGCCAGTACTCACCACGCTTAGCAGGCGGGTTGGTGCACGAATTATGGCTACTGCTCCACAGAGAAGCTGCTGAAAAGCTGCGCAGTTGAGTTTTTAATGTATTATAAACCCGTGAAGAGAGACAAATAATTTTTTTATTTTTTTTATATCAAACATGTGTTCATCATTCCTCCTCAATCTAATTCCTGGGGTATACCAATCATTTTAGGTTTCGACCGGTTGTCAGAATGTCGGGCTTCCCTTAACGAGTATCATAGATATTCGTACAATAACCGGAGCCGAAAGCATAACATGCTCTCCAATGTACGGTCGGGTTCCGGTGTGTAAATCTGACAATAACTACAATTATCGAATGCGAGTAGTATGTAGGCTAGCTACGCATACATTGAATTCATATCTGTGTGCTGTTTTTGGGTATTCAAGTTCCACACACCAATGCTAATAAATATTCTGTGTGGCGTCCGGATATAAAAATATTCCAGTGAATGTTGCATAAGGTGACTAACGGCCGAAATTAATAATCAATCTAATCCAAAACCTTTGGATTTGGGATTAAGGACTTGCCTGTTTTTTGTGTTAAATTAACACCAAAACGGATGAAGTTCAAACTATTAAATCTGTAGATTTTGGATTAGATTAATTATTAATTTCGGCCGTAAGGGATTCTATACGAGAGGGATGGACAGCAGCGTCCCTTCTGTGAAACAGTAGTCATACCGCGCTCGAAAACTCGACTGCCAAGCGTGGTGAGTACTGGCAAATTCCCCCCAAAATGACGACACAATTATGTAAATCTATCGGGGAGGCCTTTGTTCAGCGGTGGACGTCTTTTGGTTAATATGGTGATGATACATAAATGTTCTGCTGAAGGTACGTGCGTTGGATTTTTGGACTCGAAATACGGTCGAGATCCACGATGACTGATCCATACTTCCTGGTGGTCTGATGCGTGATGGATCCACACAAAACGGTTATAGAACTTTCTTCAAAAGGCGGTTCTAGGCGTTGACATAATTTTTTCTCACAGAATCATCATCATCATTATCTCAGCTAAAACGTCCACTGCTGTACAGATGCCTCTCTCAAAGATTGCTACAACGACCGGTATGGTTTTGTGTTGTACGCCCATTGGGGGTATTGCCATAATCGCCACGCTTGGCAGCCGGGTTGGCGATCGCAGTTGAGTTATAAGTGTACTCGAAGGACGCTGCTGCCCACCCTCCGGATAATCCATTAGTCGACTTTTACGACACCCACAGGATGAGGTTGGGTGGTGGTATTCTGACACGGCCCCACACGGCAAAAAAACAAAATTACAATACCTACCTATAAAATTTTGTGATCGAAGAATGTTGTTATTGCCGTATAGGCGAATGTTTTTGCCAATCAAACGAACCGCTTGCAGGCCCTAAAGAAAGTAAAAAAATACTGCAGCTCTGTATTGTACGCACGAAAATTTGTAGATGTATGCAGAAGCTAAATAAAACAATCAATGAATGGGCATTCGGTTCGCTTTTAATAAAAAAAAGTTTGAGCATTTGCTCCCGCCGGCGATTTACAGAATGTATTTGATGTTCTATGTTATACTGTATTGTTCTACGATTCCAACTTTCACCTAGTAAACTTCAACTCCAAGTACAGCTCTTCGCGTCTGTAAACCCCAGTATTGAGGTTAAGCGAAGTTTTATTTTTAAAAGGCTTAAATACCAATTATGTCTGCCGGTATTGGTCTGTAATGCTCACTAAAAGTCTTGCTGGCGGTATGTATCGGGTCATTGGGTTACAATATGGTTGAGCTAAGCGAAGCTGATACATGCATTATGCTCGTGAACGGGCGTAGTCTGTCGGCAGTCAGCACTGGTCAACCGTTAACTGCCGTGGCAAATAAATTATTATAATTTTATTACTAGATTTTGTCTACGGCTTCGCACGCGTAAAGTTTGGAAATCTACATCATGGATATTGTTCATACAAAAATACTGAATTCGCGTTAAAAAAATGGGGGATGGGGGTAGGAGGGTGAAAAATACTTTACGACTTATTCTCATACCTACCAAATATACGAAAAAAAAACTACGGTTGAGCCGTTTCTGAGGAGTGTGACCACAAACACCGTGACGAGAGATATTTATATATTAGATGGCAATAATATTATATACTAAAAGAAGTAGATATGTTACATACACACCAAAAGTAAGAACCAAAACTCCCCCAATTGTAGCACCTCGCAATCAGTTCGCCCAAGACAGGACAACGAGCACACACTGTCACAATCTGTATTGTTTTATTAATTTAAGTAATAACAATGCCGTCGTGCGTATAGAAAATGCACAAACTACCAAGCAAAAGTAAATAAAAAGCAAAGGATCTCATACTACATACATATTACGTGAGTAATAAACTAAATAAAATATTTTAATAAAAATACTATTCAAATTATCTACAGATTAATATTCGCGAACAAAACACAGGCCAAGCAAAGAAAAGAGACAACACATATATTCTATCACATGTGCGACAAAGACATCGAGTACACGTGTTGTCATTTTAGATAGCTCTCGTAAAAGAGATATCTCATTCTTGCTATGCTGTCCTGTAAAGCTATAAAACTACACAGTTTTATAGCTTTACAGGACAGCATAGCAAGAATGAGTTTTGCACGCCATTTAATATGGACGTAACATATCTATGGTATAATATCATTGTTAGATGGTATGTAGTTCTAAATAATTTAAATTCGGACGTTTCATCATCAGATCGGTCAAAGAACGTCCACTGCTGAGCAAAGGCATCTCGCATAGATTCCAACAACTGTGTCATCATTTTGGAGGGTATTTGCCAGTATTCAGAACGCATAGCTTGTTGAATATAGAGTAATAGTAAAAAAAAAACTGACTTTGAAAGAAAATACAGTAAATTGTATTGGAGTTGTCCGATTTTCCAGACTACACGCGACACCGCTGTGGGTCTCCCCCAAAAACAAATCGAGAATCCCGAAACATACATACACGTCACTACATATATCAATACTCGTATGAATATGTTTACACATGAATGCTACGAAAGCTACAATATGAAAAAGGAAATTACAAGCTTGGAAAAGTTTCGTGACGTCGTTGGCGTCGTGTGGCATACTGTTGACTTATCGATTTTCAAGACGCGATTTCAATTTCTGCATCACATCATTGTATAGGAAAGTTTTAAGTGGAGTTTTTCTTTTAGGTGACTGTGTAATGCCGATTTCATTTTTAATCAAGTGTTGCGATCTTTTGAATACGTTTTTTCTGATGTTAGAGGGTGAACGAGCGCGAGTCGCCTAATCGATCACCGCTACTCGTAAATATCCGTAACATCAGAATAGTTGATGATTTGTTGCTGAGCTTAAGGGCAGACACACACTTTTCCATGTCGGACATACGCTTTTCCTTGTCAGCCCCTATGTTTTAATGTTTTATTAAACATTTCCGAACACTTGGATTTCCTCCGTGTCGTGGGTGCGTTTACAGACAAAAATCCACACACAATACACGCAGACCCGGAACAACTACCTGCAGATCATATACATTGTTCCGTGCTGGAATCGAACCCACGACCCGAAGCTCAGCAGCCGACTTTATCAGCCCCTGCACTAACCGCGTCGTACGTCCACCATGTTTTTTGGGGTTGGGCTTCCGGATTCGTCACCCACCGTACGAAACGCAGCGACACTGTTTTTACCGATGATGTTGCCACTTCACGCCGGTATTCTGTGACGGTACTTCCCCGGTCGAGGCAGCCCATTTACGAGCTCTAGTCAACCGATGACTGAAGTTAGGCTCTCTCATGCAAAAACCTTACGTTTTCCTATTTCCCAGCAAAATGATGCGACTAAGAATAGGCAATGATCACGATTCGATGATGGCTCGAGAATAGCAGCTCTTTCTCTCAAGAGTCATCATTTCGGCAGAATGAAGTCCACTGCTGGACACAGGCCTCCCCCAAAGATCGCCACAACGACCTATATGGGTGTGTAGTGGGCTCATTGGGGGGTTTTGCCATAATCGCCACGCTTGGCAGACGGGTTGGCGATCGCAGTTGAGCTGTTAATGTACTCGAAGGACGCTGCTGCCCATCCTCCGGCTAATCCCTTAGTCAACTTTTACGACACCCACGGGAGGAGATGGGGTGGTGGTATTCTGAGCCGGCACCACACGGGAACTCTCAAGAGTATATGGGAAAAAATATTTTCCGGCTTCAATCTGTAATGGAAGCAATTAAAGCGCTGTGGTTGATATTTGATTTTCAACTTCTGCCCAAACTAGTTGGTAGAGAACACTTAGTTTGGCTGCTAGATATTTTGGACTTGTTTGGCACGAGCGGTGTACACCAAGCGAGCCGAAAGTTTCAAATTACGAAATAAGTATCAAATAAAAATGGAACCTTAGCGTTTTGCTGTGATTGTTTAAATTAATTAAATTGAATACTAGGGATGTCTAACCAATACACACACTCGGGAAGGATAGGTCTCTTATTGCAATAGGCCGGCTAGGTAGGTATCGCTGGGTGGCTCTAGTGTGATCTTACGAGGACCTAGAGCCCCCCTTCGGTGCCGAAGATGACCGCTCCAGTGGTTTTAGCTACTAGCAGTACTAGCATACCCCTTTGCCCTTCCCCTGGTCAAAGGAAGTTCAAATAGAATGTACAATGGACGAAAAAAATTTATTAAGGGTCGACCAAGCTGACTCCTCAAGGCCGGTGGTCTTAGCCTATGCCCAACGAATTGCGTTGCCCGAAGGGGCACAACAGGTGTGTTGCGTTCACACCCCACTTGGCTTCGTAATTACCGCACGGTATCCACCGAGGACCATCAAATAATGTTTTTTGCTGAGGGGGCGATAAACACACGAATATTAAATGTCAAAGAAATAGATAAGATAAAGATAAAAGACATTTATTTGACCACAGATACATGTGACATAATTATGTTATTTAAAATAATAATAGATCTAAATAAAATATAACTTGCCTTATAATTTAATTGTGTATACCTTAAATCTACTTATCTTTTACATATTTCATGGTGTGTCCCATGTCCGTATCAAATAGGTATCCAACTCAGCATAATGCCGGGCAGTGATGCCGGGCGCTGATTTTCAGCTGGAGCCCATAGTACACGGATGCCAATCACTATGAACTAATAAGAAGAAGATAAATAAATCGATATAATAATTTGACATAAATATTGAGTTGTTTTTTCTGCTGATGAAGATAATACATATAGTTATATAACTGGTTTATGTTTTTATAACATTATAAGTGTAATTTGTATATTATAGTTGTTTACTGTTGTATTTTTATTAATAAAAAGATAATATAAATAGGATAATCAAGTGTCGCCTCGAAAAAAGCATCTTTTGATTATATATAACCGGTCGGCGTGTACAGTCCAGCAAGCCGGACTGCTAAAATAGGACACTTAACACACACAGACCGCGGAGCGGAGAGCGTGACACGACCGTCAGGGTGGAAGTCAACCGTGACGCAGTGTGGCCAGAAGATACTACGTATATGATACGTACGAGTCTCCGAAATAGTACACAAAACTATAGCAGGGTACACAAATGTATATATTTTCATAATTTAGTATAGAAGGTACACAACACAGACTACATACTCGTAGGTAGGTACATAAATAAGTCTTCAGAAAAGTGAGCATCAGAAATCCGAGGAATCCGCGACAAAAGTTAAGAACAAAAGTACGTTTTTCCCGGGAATAAGGATTTCAATTAGTGTTAGCAGTGTACTGGTATGTATGTGTTACACTTATACTGTTTTATTTTAAAACTATTCTTATAGTCAATGTTGGTCGCGTTGAAAAGAACCATAAAAAAATTTAAATCTTGAGACGTTACTTTGAGTACACAAACAACGCCCAGAGTACGCAAGTACACATATGACTGAAATAGTACACAATTCGTACTATTCGTACCCTTCTGGCAACGCTGCCCTGACGACTGTATAAATACCACCGAGCCAATATATCCAACGTCAGTGATTATGGTTCCCTCCCAAATTTTGCAGCCCCTCAAATTGCCAAGGCTCGGTCCTCGCGGGGTTAAACCTAAATTCGTCCCTGATTACTCCTTATATAATTCTAGCTAATCAAATCTCAAATACCTTAAAGTCAATACAATGAACCTAATAACAAACAAAGTAGCTTTAAATTACGGTATTTTCTATTCTTCAAAGTCACTTTTGCAGGAAAATCGTCATTATATTCTTCGAGTTTAAGACTAAAATCGCATGTAATAACGCGAGTTCACACAATACGGTGCTAAGGGTTCAACTACACATTGTCGAAGTTCGCCACAATAGGTTATTTGGCTGGTTCATGCCAGTCACGCGCTACTACGAAAGGAATTCATTTGTAACGAAAAAGTTGTGCGATTGCACGACGCGGAGGTATGGAAGCTATTTTAGTTGATGTGTTTGGTCCTTAAAATGTTCAAAAATGTAGCACGCTTTATCGCTTGTATGTTGAAAGCATGTTGATTAAGGACGCTGAAGCATATGGTGATTAGTTTCTGTTGGCTGAAGCTGAAGAAGAATACCTACATAGGAGACGCCCATTGCCAACTGGCTGACTAAGAGCAATTGCATTAACTGATCGGTAACTGATCGGTAAACGAACGGTTAAGCAGCGCTTGACGCGGCCAGTCTATGTTGACATAATGGTAATAGAACTGAAGCACGGTGATAGCTTCGGAGGATACGTAATATTGTCGGTCCCAGTTTTTGTCATTATGTATCAGTCGTTGAGCCCGGTCGAAGGCCTTTGGGTGGCTTGAACAACGCTGACATATGGTTGACCACACACCAAACAAAAAGAAAAAAATGAAGGTTATTAGCCAAGTCAAGTTAAGCCGTGGCTACAATCAGCATTTGACTCCTGCGGCAGCAATGCGACTCGAAGGCTCGGTCGGTGTCCTCCTACGTGTGCACGGCCGAGCGTGCTTCGAGGCTGAGTCGTACGTGGTTGGTATAAATGGACCGTGATCAAAAGTGCCTCATTAGCTGCTCGTTTGGGGCGGGCGGTTATTCTTTGGCTCGCGAGGCAAATCAACACTGAACAGCCAGACAATCTGATTACATCAAGTGCTCACCGCCGGGCAAGCCACCTCAGCCTATCAAACGCCACTAGAGGCGCATTTTCGCCGTTCTGGTGGAGGGAGCGTGTTTGGCCGTAGACTCAAGTATTAGTCTCGTCGTCGAATGTCCATAGGCGGAAAGTGTGCTAAGCGTGTTGCCACTTGTAGGATACCGTTCGGTATCCTCGTGCAATCCGTATCCGTCTGCGCTGCAGATCGTGAAGTTTGGCTGTGCAGCGATGGACGCCTGATAGTCAAGATGACCATACAGGCGCCCCGTAGATCTCTATCAGGGGGACAAGGTGCTCGAAGTGAGAAGAAGTAAGGAATACTGGCATAGTTCCATAATTCATAAGCGTGGTCGCTTGGCATGAGGATTTCACACTAAGTTGTTATTAGCACATGGGAGGATGTTGCTGCCCATCGTCTTGAGGGGGGGGGGGGGGGGGGGAGGGAAGGGTAATAGTCAAATCTTTGCCAGGAACCAAACGGAACGCACATTGTGTTGCCATTACCTGTCAATAACTTGATTGTTCGAAATTCGAACGCAGTTGTCGTGTTTTGTCCATAACTACGAGTAACTGGACAAAAGTTTTATTCGGAACATCGCGTCAGTTCACTGATATTGTAGGCCTTCTCATTCGTTCATTCTTCCTCATATACAGTTGAAATATTCACTAAAGTTAAAGGATGCTCTCACTTCGTTTTCAGTCTGTGAGAGCACAATTTTTCAGAGTTATGTACTCAGAGTTCAGTGGGGTGTACAAATTTATGTTTCTTGCGTGCATATTGTGTGAAGCTTCGCGTTTATGGCGCAGTTTGGGGGAAGCGAAGGTCGTACGGCGTATGTTGAATTTAGAGGGACTTGGGTGTTGCCTTATGTAGTATAACGTGAATAGAATAGTACGGTTGGTTGTGACTTAAAATAAACATAAATTAGATTTAAAAAAGCAGAAGATTTTTATAATGCTGATGGTCCCTTTGGTACAAAATTGTTTAATTAGTACGGACTCGCTTCTTAAGCCGTAGATTCCATATTCAAAAGGTGAGTAATGTAACTTTTTCTGTATCATATGTGTGCGTAAATTTCTTTAGTTAAGCTACGATACCACTAAAATTAACCAAAGGAAGACGTCGAGAAGCCATTGGGGTTTGAAATCACCAACACGTGATCTGGCAGAGGTTCTACAGTAGGACGGCTACAGACTACTACTATATTGTTGCCCTGCCTAAAAACCGGACGTGCGAGATGAACTCGCGTGGAGAGGGTTCCGTACGATGAACATGTTATCCACCATGATTTTTTTAAATTAGTTTTTTGTAACTAAAATATATAATTCGGTCTTGTACTAATAACTTATCCGAAGAACAAACTTACCATCGTAGTTAAAAAATATGTTATTATTTTGACATAAACGTTTACTAAATTTTTCTGTGATTTTAAATGAATAGCGATGTTGATTAATTATATCATATGCTAATTGCAAATTTTAATTTATACTAATTTTTTATGTATTTTTAAGATGTAATATGTGTTTATCCTGAAATAAATCAATTTTAATTTAATTTAATACATTCCAACTGTAAATGTAATTTTGTACGCACTATATTGAAAGATTTACCATGTTATTTTAAGGCCATAGATTTCGTATAGGTGTTCCTGTAATCTATAGGTAAGATCTGTTATGTGTTTTTATTTAATGTTACGCTCAGTAGTTTCGGAGATGGGGGAGAATGGGAAATTTTATCTATTTTCTTAAATAACTTTAACACTGTGTATTTTAAAATAATAAAATAAATATATTTGCAACCTACACAACAAGTCCTTCCATTTTATAATGTTACTTTATTCTTTAATTTTCTATATTGCCCCCCAAAAGTGACCCCCATATAAAATAATCATTTATTTACATTACACGTCCGTCTTTGGGTCTTAGAAATCCATAATATATGTACCAAATATCGACTTAATCGGTCCTGTAGATTCGGAGCAACTTGGCTGCGACAAATGGACAGACAGACACACGAGTGATCCTATAAGGGTTTCATGTTTATCCTTCGGACGTTCGGAACCCTATAAATGTTCTTTTGTACCTACTGTACCACTTCATCTCTTTTCGTGGATGTAGTAAAAGGCGACTTAGGGGCATTAAACCAGAATGGTGGGCAGCAGCTTCCCTTATGGCCTGGAATAGTAGCCATTCTGCGCTCACCAACCCACCACACAGCCTGGTGAGTATTAGCAAATTCCCCTCAAAATCACAATTTTGGAAATCTATTGTGAGGTCTTGCGTTTTATACTCCGGTCAAGTAAAATCATATTAATAACTAGCTGGGACCTGCGGTTTCACCCGCGTTTAATTTAAAACAAATTTGGAGTACTTCGACATAGACACTTGACATAGAATATATATATTGGATTTCAAGGGTTTTATTTTTTGCGCGGAACCCTAATTATTTTTCTAAAATAAAAGTAGCCTAAGTTATTCCTTATAACATCAGCTATCTGCCAGTTCAAGTCCCGTCAAAATTGGTTCGGCCGTTTCGGAGATTACCCGGAACAAACAGACAGACCGACAGACAGACAGACAGACAAAAAATTTAAAAATTGTTTTTTTGTTATATGTACCGTATATACTTGAATATGCATTTCGTAAAAAGATGTTAGTTTGACATTACAAACAGACACTTC
Source organism: Diloba caeruleocephala (assembly GCA_947459985.1). Lineage (NCBI taxonomy): Eukaryota > Metazoa > Arthropoda > Insecta > Lepidoptera > Noctuidae > Diloba > Diloba caeruleocephala. The sequence goes on along the minus strand of OX381625.1, from coordinate 3,957,786 downwards.
AATTTTATTTATTTGTAAAGATGTCTTAGGTTTTCGCGAGTATTACACATTACAACAAAACACTCCCAAACGGATTCTAAAATTAGTCATCCTGCGACCACGAATGCTGCAAAGCATTCGAAACGTCAGGAAGAACAAAAATCTAAAATATACGCGATAGAATCCGTTTGGGAGTGTTTTGTTGTAATGTAATATCATATTGTTTTATTTTGGCAAAACATCTTTACAGCAGCTCGAGTTCGGTGTCAAGTTAATGGCTTGCTTAGTATAGCGGTTTTAATGAACTCATCGGTGGAACGAGGGTGTAGACAGTACATCTGGGCCTACCCCCGGATCTACAGACGAAATGTATACATGATAACTACTTACACTTACCTTACTTACCTTATTATGACGGCACGATTAGACGATTACTATATTTTCTGAACTTAAAACCACATATAAAAGCTCTTGTAACCCGGTTGCATAAACAAATCTATATCTTCAAAATCCTTAATCACGCTGCAGACCAACGGGCTATCAAGATGGTTTACGATGCCCTATGCCAATTCTATGTATCACTTCCTGGGGAGGAGCTGCCAATACCCACCTTATTGAAGTCGAAAGAGCACAGCGCGCCATTCTCAAAGTTACCGCACTTACTCCCTTCATATTATCCTTAATCATTGACTTTTTAAACGCTGCGATATATACTCTCTCAGAAAAGGGGCTTTTTTACAGTCGCCTTCCCTCCGCTATACAGTCATCCCCTCCATGATGTGCCTAAAGGCCAATGGGCGGTCTAGTGATAACCCTTCGCCCTTCCCCGGGGTGGAGGAAGTTCCATGTAGAACTTCCACTGAACATCAATAAAAAAAAGGCAGTTAAATAGGACATAAAAGGCATCTAGCCGCGGGAGGGCCCTGGTGACCTGTAATACAGGTTTTATACAGACCTACCTCAGGCACCAGTATCTCACAAAGTTAACTCTTTTTCCGGCACTACTGTTAAGACTAGCATTACGTACATAATTTCTGTAGAGAAAACTATTTATATTATTTATTATTATTTGCTTTCTGCGCTACGGATCACAAGGTTAACTCCCGCATGGAAAAATATTTATATGCCCTTCTGATAGTAGTTACAGGTCCGCTCCAGTAGTTTTAGCCGGTAGGAGACCGGCATAACCCTTCGCCCTTCCCTGGGGTGGAGGAAGTTCCATGTAGAATTTCCGCTGAACATCAATAAAAAAAAAAGGCAGTTAAATAGGACATAAAAGGCATCTAGCCGCGGGAGGGCCCTGGTGACCTGTAATACAGGTTTTATACAGACCTACCTCAGGCACCAGTATCTTACAAAGTTAACTCCTTTTCCGACACTACTGTTAAGACTAGCATTAAGTACATAACTTGTGTAGAGAAAACTATTTATATTATTTATTATTATTTGCTTTCGGAGCTACGGATCACAAGGTTAACTCCCGCATGGAAAAATATTTGTATGCCCTTCTGATAGTAGTTACAGGTCTGGGTTTTTTTGCATGGGAGATTGTCTGTAAACTGTACCCACTCACAGGAGACAGATACGTGTGGTGCCGGCTTAGAATACCACCACCCCATCTCTTCCCGTGGGTGTCGTAAAAGTCGAATCCTTCCAATGAGCACACAACAGACCAGATCAGTCCTTGTGTTGTTCTTTGGGAGAGGCCTGTGTCCAGCAGTGGACAGTGATTTGACTGGAACGATGATGAATACACACATACATCAGCCCATAAAGGCCCACACCCGAACATATAGTGGATCTCTCTATAATTACCACGCTTGGCGGATTGGTGATCGCAGTGTGTTGTTATTAGCACAGGAAGGATATACTGCTACCCATCATCTGTGTATTAACCCTTAGTCACCATTTACGACACCGCTGGGAGGAGGATCCTGCTGTCCCCTGCATAGCTTGTACCCTCCAGCAAATATCCTAGCCGAGGTTCGAGTCCCGCAGGGGGCGCCCTTAGTAGCAGTCGAATAGTTCATAATATTAATTTTAAGCCTGGCTTGAGGCTTTTTTGGCTTCGCCGGAACTTGTCCGGTTAAGCAGCCACATATCCAGGAAGTACCGGGAGTTTCACCCGGTAGGGCCCGCTCGCACATTATTCCTGTAAAAAAGGGTACTATTATGTATTCTGTTTTGTATTTAGTATTTTTAACAGAAAACTCAGTTTGGTCAACCTAGAGATCGATCTGGAGATATTACGCTCTGGACCCGCTCATTTGTACTTTCACTTGTCCAATAATTGGGTGTTTTGTTTACAATATTGACAAACGGAAAAAGAAAGCACTATAGCAGGGAGTGAAAAATAAATGTAATAAAAAAATTCTAAACGGCGAAATTTATCAAGATACTTAGGCGGGCCGTTTGTTTAAATTACTGTTATTTTTTGTTGTGAAATAATATAAACGGTATCAGAAGTTGGCGTAGGAACGATAAATTGCAGGAATTTGGAGGTAAAGTAAGAACCCTTGTAGAAGTTATTAATCATGATCACATCATATCAGCAAAACAAGTCCACTGTAAAAAAAAAGCTTCCCCAATAGATTTCCGCAACGACCGGTGACATAAAAGATGACCGTGTCCTCCACCTCCACCTCATCTCATCGGTGGGTGTCGTGCAACGCAACTATGGGATTAGCTGGAGGATGGCCAGCAGCGTCCGTCGAGTACGATTGGGAAATCACGTTCTTAACGGCCATTGCCACAGCTGACCTTAGGCCTGTAAAAAAATGCAGATCAATATTTTAGGTTTAAAATCCTGTCCCTAATAATGCTACTAATCATGAGTGCAAATGCGATTTTTTCTACCCGCCAGTTTCATGTATTTCTACTAAATTCCTGAAATATTTGTCCCGGAAGTTCACAATCTTTTTTTCTGCTAAAAAAACTTGGGGTTTAGGGTTCCACAGATACGCGTTACATGTCTCTTATCAGTTAGTCAAATATAAAACTACAGAGTTAAATCTTGTTCAGGTTAAAATTTTGAATGTATTAGAAAACGTCTACTATATTTCTAAAACAACTACGTAACTAAAGATTATCTTTTTAAAATAATGTAGTAATTGACCAGTAGAGACCATGGGGTCCTGCACCTGTAGCCATAAGTTATAGAACTCTAAAGTTACAATTGTACATTCTTGTAGCAATAGGGTAATTTATGTATACTTTTCCTTTTGAGTGACCTTGCTTGATTTAAAATAAATAACTCGCTTTTTTGTCGTGGATGCGTTATAATGGACATCGTCGATCTGTGTCCGTTTCTGAAAATCGTGGTACAGGTAGTTATGCGCCAAGATTGTTTGTTGTGGTGGTTTTCGGACGTCTAAATCATTGTTTACAATACCTTAGATATAGGGGACACTACACACACAAATGTACAGTACTGTATGCATAAACGTACTATGTGTAGAGTTGATCTAAAAAATGAGGAACTGAAATAAAATAAAAAATATGTACAGGTTGTTTTTTATGTACACATTCTTTAAAGTTAGTTATTATGAACTCATCAATAGGTCCTTATGAGTAAAAAAAACATACAATGGTTAAAATTCTAATATTCGCGGCAAAAATGTTCACTGACATTTCAAGCCACAGATAATTAATTATTTTGCGTAGCGTTCCAAGCCAGCGAAATGACAAATGACGTAACAGCACGCGTTCATTACACGTTAATAATAATGTAAGGCAGACACACTTGACAAATTAGCACTATTGTTTACTCGAAACGAATTAATTACAGGCTTAATACGTTACGGATCTTGCAGATGTTTGCTCCTCAATTTGTAATATTATTCGTGTAATTAAAATTTTAGTAATGTAACTGAATATAAAGTTAATTTGAATTATTAGTCATTGTAGAGATAGTTGAATCGAAGATTGTTTTTTTATTTTTATTACTGAAAAGCGGCCTCTCTTGTCAATTGACCAAAGATTAAATTTAAAAGTGGATTAGTGTCAACGGACACTGGTTGGCGAAGTCTTGAAGGAGCGAGCGCGTCACCTACCGCCTGTGTTCACCGGTCACGGTTGTTCCGGTACGTACCTGCACAGAATAGGATGCGAGGTCATTGCACATTGCTACCATTGCGGAAGCGACCAGGATACCGCACAGAACACGTTCGAGGAGTGGTTTGCGTGGACTGCTGAGCGGCGGGTTCTGGTCGATCGCATCGGGCAAGATCTCTTTCTGCTGGCAGTAGTGTTGGCAGACCATGAAAATTGTAGCGCTGTGGTCTTCGTCTGCGAGAGCGTCATGCTGCAGAAGGAGACTGCAAAACACGGAAAGGGACGAGACGGCGCTAGGGTATCAACTGCCCCGGCGCCCAGGTCCAACACACCTGAGCCAGGGGATGGCAGGAGCCATCGCCTTATGGCAGGGAGCCTTGAGGACGCGGATGCGCAGATTTGGGAGTCTGCGTGCTAATACCAAGCGACGATAGTGGCGCGCACGTGGTCACGTGCCACCGTGTGCATGGCGCATCCTTCCTGAGAAGTGCCTGGGGGGCGACCTTTTTTTTTTTACAGTCGCCTTCCCTATGATAAAGGGGGTGGCCGCTTTACAGTCATCCCCTTGGAGATGTGCCTGAAGGCATGGCATCATGGGCACCTCTAGTGTGATCTTACGAGGACCTGGAGCCCCCTTCGGTGCCGAAGATGACTACTCCAGTGGTTTTAGCCGGTAGGAGTCGAGATTGACCCTGCGCCCTTCACCGGGGTGGAGGAAGTTCATGAATAATTATCACTGGAGACCAATAAAAAAAAAAGCTTGATGATGTCCATTTAACGCGTCCGCGAGGAATTTTTATAAGTTAATTAATTAATCAGTTATTTCTTTACTGGTTGTAGGTCTATTATTGCAAGATTTCGGCTAGGTAGGTATCACCCAGTGCCAGATATTCGCCGCTAAGCAGTAGTGTTTACACTTTAGACATTACTGTGCTCCGGTTTGAAGGGCACTGTAGATGTCTCGAGGTGACGAACGCAGTGTGATCATGTGGTGCCTCGCAGGACTAGTCCTGCGTAGCATTACAATTGTTATGGGCAGGCATGTCGCTTACCATCAGGCGAATGAATGTCTCGTCATCAAGTTATATAAAAAAAAGTTTCTAAAAGCAGCTTCATTATGATTGACAAGCCCGTCTTTTTTTTTTTTTTTTTTTTTTTTTTTAATAAACGTTGCCCCACACTAGGATTTCTCCTGCGTCGTGGGTTTACAGACATGAATTCCACATACAATACACCCAGACCCGGAACAACTACCTGCAAATCATACAAATATTTGTTCCGTGCGGGAATCGAACCCACGACCCGGAGCGCAGCAGTCGACTGTATCAGCCACTGCACCAACTATAACTTTACTATAACGATTATGATATATTTGTTCGTTGCATTTTTTATTGAATAAAAATCCGTCCGTCACATAAGGTTAGCACTGAAAAGCAGCTCTGTGTTGCGGCTAACGTTACAGCACAGTATTATGCTGAGTGTTGACCTGTTTGCCACTTTTAAGACGTGCATCAGCAAACTGAATTTTTTTGTGATTATTTTCTTTTGTATCTAATTATTTATTTCTATTCTACGTACAATCTTTCTGTTATGTGGTTTTTTATTGCAAGTTTAGTGCAGATTTTAGGCTAATTAATATGAATGTACCGATGCGCGTTTTGTTGTGGTAATAAAGCGCTTTTCTTTCTTTCATGTGTACATTTACATACAAAGGTAAAGTTAGGGAATACTTCTTTAAATAGCTTCACTTTCAAGGGAAATAATGGAGTTCGTCATCATACCGTACCCTACTAAATAAGTTCTCTCTACCTACTCTAAAATTGAGAAGATCTTGATCAAACCATCTTATATAAGATCTGTCACAATAAATTTGATTGTTATCAACTTATAAACCAAACATACCTTTCGTGTTTCGTGAAACCAATATTCATAGTCTATTTGCTCCCAAACTGTGTAAAACAAATTCGGGAGAACGAGCTCCCTTCTCCCTTTTGGCGAACGATGAAGTTGTATAACGATAATTTTGCTGATTTGTCTTATCACCCACACAATTCAAAAAAATATTTTAAGAAATATGTTAATGTTGGATGTTTAAACTGGTCTAACCTTATTTTCCACCACCAAGTTTTCTCCCTAACCATATTTTATTTTCACTGTTTCATAATTTTCATCATTATTTCGGCCGAATGAAGTCCACTGCTGGACACAGGCCTCCCCCAAAGATCACCACAACCACCGATATGGATGTGTTGTGGGCTCATTAGGGGGTTTTGCCATAATCGCCACGCTGGGTAGGCGGGTTGGCGATCGCAGTTGAGTTGTTAATGTACTCAAAAGACGCTGCTGCCCGTCCTCCGGCTAATCCCATAGTCGCCTTTTACGACACCCACGGGATGAGATGGGGTGGTGGCATTCTGAGCCGGCACCACACGGCAATGCCGGCACCACATGGCACTGTTTACTGTGCTACAACTAGGGGGGGGATAGGGTGAATCAGTCTGATGATAACCAATGCCTACAACCCATTGTATATGTTTAACCGACTTTACTAAATGCCAATGCAAAATAGTTGTTAAAAAATAAAAATAAAAAACTCTCTTAATTTATTATTTTGTGGATAACGGTGTTGGTTGCGCGATTAGGTAATAGTTTTTTATATACTTTTATAATTAAGTTAAGCATTACTGAGCAAGTGTTTGTTGTCCTGAAGATTTAAATAAAAAATGCCTCTCTTTTCGCGAGTTCTTATACTCCGGAAGGTAGAGCCCGGTCTACTGATAGATTAATACGTGATCCAAAAAGCAGATATAATCAAAAATGTAATAGGACATTAATTGGGGAGTTTTTAACATTAACAGCAGAACTATACGGTCATAGATTAGGACTAATGTATGAAATGGAAGTGACAACATAAGTGCAATCGATGTTATATGTACTGAATACTTTATTTTTTATTTTAAATTAATTAACACGTCTACAACAATTACATTACAATTAAATAGGTAAATAAAAAGTATATAATCGTGCGTTTCTTTGTTATACTGCAAGCATAATAAAAAAAAAACCGTAACTGAAGGCAGTTTATATGATGATTATGAGCCGTATTTTGCCGAGTTCTCTCACAGAAAAGCAAATGTTTAGATTTTTTTTCTGTATGTGTCTTTTTCTAAGCACGCAGGTTTTAAAATTAGAATCTGCCTTTTGATGCTTTTTTTATGTATGTACACCGATTACTCCGAGATTTGTGGACCGATTTGAGCAATTCTATTCAAATTTTTACCTCAATTTTCGAATTGGTCCCATATAAATTTCATTACATTTGATTGAGTAGTTTTTTAACCAGCTTCAATAAAAAGGTTAATTTGACTGCGCTTATCTAGATGATGTCTTAATGGTTTCGATTCCTTTCAGATCGGTGAACCGATTTGAGTGTGAGTTGAGTGTTAAATACTGAACCTAATTTGAAAAAGTTCTTACATATACTAAAGAGAAACAGTTAAAACTGTTGAACAAAAAAAAATACCGACTTCAAAACCCCTACACGATATAAAAATATTAAAAGCACTGAAAAGAAAAAAGAACTTTATGAAGTCGGGCGGGGCCAGGTATGCCCCGACCATGGTTCATGCAGACCAACGAGAAGTTATATTTTATACCTGGCCCCGCCCGACTTCATAAATATTTTTTCCTTTTCAGTGGTTTTAATATCGTGTAGGGGTTTTGAAGTCGGTATTTTTTTTTGTAGAAATGTTTTATTTTTAATATCAATGTACTCACTACTCAGACTTGGATTCTGCCCTGTCATTCTTTTCCCGGTATTTTTCAACATATTCGAACTAAAGCGCGGATTTCATTACATTTGTACAAGAATTCGTGAATCACGTAACAACGGATTTGAGCGTAATTCCCGGGCCTCGGGGTGCGGGACTGCCTTCCGCCGGGATTTAGCACGAACAAAGTTAGATGGAATAGTGTGGGATTGTAGTTTAGCAACTAAACACGACACATATAATGCGAATTATCTATGTTGTTTCAATTGTAATGTTGAAACTTAGCAATTATAGTTTCCTAAGTCTCGAATAAGACGACAACATGTTTATTTCATAACGATGGCGTGATTTCTTGAAAGAATCACTGTATTAATTACTTTAGATATGAAACTATTTCTAAATAACTACTTACCTACTTCACTTTTTTAAACGATGGCCTTTATATGAATTTTGTACATCTTGAATTTATAAATCTCACTTGTATAAATACCGGAACAAGTATCTGTAGATCAAACAGAAAATCTGTCAGTAGTCCTAGAACTTCGTCTCTGTGATTTTATTTCCATTAAGTGGTAGATAATAATAATAATAATAAACCCCTCTGGGCAGTCGTTATAGATTAAAGTAGCTGCTTGATTTCTTTCTACCTTCTGATATAAAAAAAAAGTATATCATAAGAAAAAAAAAAGTATATTGAGTAGCTTACAGAACGCAGGGCAGTTTGTGGCGAGTTGAACGTGAGTGGCGACACTGCGTACCCGAATGCTCCAGAGAGTCGGTGAGGGTCTCGTCTCCAGCTTGCCTTTATTGGTTGGTTGGAGTGGTACCCCACGAGTGCCCGTAGGATTTTCAACTCTGACTTGCCTTAGTTGGCCCATCAGAGGGGGGCCGCCAGAGCTCTATGCTCGGGGGTGGAAGTGTCTAATGGCGTAATAACGTGGAAACCCGCTCTGAGTCTTCGAGCCGCCTCCTAGCCGCTCACACCGGTGTTGCTCCTTGTCGCCTGAAGTGGTGCCCATTTAGGGGGCTCATCTTGTGAGTGGCAAGTCAACGTCTGCCACAGAATTTCACTTTAAAGGTTGAAAGGCAGACGTCGTTTTTTCCGTTTTTCTTAGTATTAAATCCATTTAGCACCCATTGCAATAGACCTTATACTTGTAGTTTCCATTTCATACAATAGTTTTATACCTCCGGGGACAATCCGAGACTGCATTTTATAGTGCAGCCATGGAGAGTCCCCGGTTAGTGTCCCATTACATTTTAGATTAAAATTCTCTAAAGGGCCTCTGCGTGTTAGACCCATGTCCCCGCGTAAGCCTATCAAAAGACCGGGTTCCCCCTTACATATAAACCCGTGTAATAGAGACATAAGATTAATAATAAATAATAATAATAAATATTTTTATTTCTCTCATGAAGGTACATAATATTATTAGATTACAAATAAGAAGTCACATCTTAATTTAAAACCTTTATGAGAGCTGGAGTCTGTACTAGGTTCATGACCTGTATGACAGATCACCAGGCACTCAACCTTTATCATTATCAAAGTCAAAGCGGCTACAAGTACTATTTAGTAAACATAACAATATTTAACAGAATTTCAAGTGAGAGATAAAGTGCATTATGTGTGTAAGAGTGCGTGCGTGAGTGAGTTGGTGTGTTTGTTTTGAGTGCGTGTGTGTGTGTTTGGTTGTGTAACTGAATGTGTACGCCATTTCTAAATTTCATTTTATGGTTAGTATGATACTTTCTGTCCCCTCATAATTTAAATCAAGAAGCCAGTGCGTGACAGTTCTTTTACATTCCAATTGCACATACAATATATTTTTAGGATTATGTTAGCCTTATTATACACAAAGCTTCCTAGAAAGTAAAAAGATCTTTGAGCTAAACTTGAATTAACCAGAACTGGAGGACAGACAGTAAGGTTACGTCGTAGGGAATTAAACTTTGTAGGATTGTAGGGAGTCTGAGAGTGAGTGGTTAGGATTAAGTTTAAAATAAAAAGTTTACGAACTGATAGAACCTTACAGGTATTATATAGGTCAGTGGTGGGATATTGATAAGGTAGCTGCCAACCAACTTTCAGGAGTGCTCTTTGGGCGCGTTCCAACTTCAGAAAAAATAATGACAAAATACCCCCCAAAATAATGAAACAATTGCGTTTGTAAATCTATAGGGGAGGCCTTTGTTCAGCAGCGTATGGCTGAAACGATGATGATGGATATGATAGATACGCATAGGAACAACGGCCTACCTAGTGGGAAGTAGCAACCTAGCTCATGAATATCAAAATTCTACTGATTATTTATGATCAGAGACCGGATTATATGCAACAATGGTCGAAATATGCATCGGAGATAGTAAAAATATTCAAAAATAATAAAACATAAAATTTAAACACATACAAAAAAATAATGTTTTTACTTATATTTAATAATTCAGTGTACATTAAATTAAAACGACATGTGTTGTACTTGAAAACGTTAACAATCAATTACCTGTTGGTTAACAACCTGTTGTTCCAAAATGTTCCATATTAATATTATACATAGTTAGTTAGTTTCAAATTGAAACTTGCAAGTATAGGTTATCCAGATGACAATACAATAATTTAATACCATCAAACTGATCTAATGATGGAGCCAGGAGGTGGATAGTGGAACTCTTCAATGACTACTAGTCGCGAGATTGCGTCATTTAGTTTCAAAGTCAAAGTCAAAGGTTTTTATTTCAAATAATCCAAATATTGGCACTTTTGAAACGATAGAATCTAAGTTGCACGGTTCCAAATAGTTGATCTCGTGGCGAACAGCCGGCAAGAAACTCCATGGATACTCTTGTAAAATAATTGAGATTACAATGTTGATTGATAAAAACTATTTTAAAACATATACCGAGAAAAATGTCGGTCAATGTGTAAAGAACATGCCGCAATATTATAATAATAATAATTTATTTGTCGTGGCAGTTAACGGCTAACTTGTTTTAACGAGTCACATACTATTACACTAAGTGAAAAAGGTCTGATAGTGGAGCCGTGAGGTGGATAGAGGAACTCCTCAATGGCTACTAGTAAGCCCTTCGAGTTTAGGCTCATTTGATTTCTTTTGACGACTCCATATTATTATATCACAATCACACTTTATATTTGCTTGACCTGTATGTATATATGTGCTTCTATAGGAATGGATATAATGGAATCTTGCCTTTCAATTTTCACCCTCTTCTAGATATTCCATTGACTTGAAATTTCATTGGATCAATAATCGGTGTCACTACAATAATTAAACACTCGTGTGACCTAGTGCTATCACCAGGATCATCTGCTCATGATAATGATAATTAATATGAGTAATGGATTTGTAGTAATTTAGGGTTAAAATTGATTAAAACAATCAAAAACAGTATAATGTATTAACGAATAATAACACACTGTTAATTAATTATAAACTAAAAATAACAAAACATTTTTAATATGTAAAATAATAGCGTGGGATGCTCTTTACTTACAATCTCAATTTAAACTATCTTTCATATCGAGCACCCCACGCTTATATTTTTATTATGTAAATATATGTACATATCATATTTACATTGTTTTAGATCGTGATTCAACAGTCTAGACATTCAGATATTTTGTTGTTTTAGCTGATCATTATTCTATCCAGTTTAATATTTTGGCTACGGGTTGTAACTTTAATGTAATAAGGCCTTTTCCTTGGTCAAATTAGTTATTTCCATTGAATAATTTTGCTCGAGAGCTTGTTAAAGTCTGTTGAAACGAAGCGAAAAACCTATCAAAAAGTCTGTTCGAAAAGGCCGTACCTCAATTGAGTGATGCCAACTGACGCAATTATTCACTGCAAGTCCAGTCAAGTCTCAGGAGATCTAGATTTATGTCTGTATTTCAGTCTGATTCGTAACATGGTGCAAATAAATTTGAACGTTCGACGGTTGGTTCTCCGTCATGGTTGTTTGCCTTTTAAGGTAAATACTACATTTAGCATTATAATCTTCTTCTTTTTACCTATGAAATTGCCGTACTGCAGTACTGACATTTCAAATAAAAATATTTGTAGTTTGGCTATGAATTCTAATTTTAAAAGTTTCTTTTTACATAAAATTTTCCTGTGTGTAGAAGGCAAATGGATCATGGTTCATACAGCCATGAACGCTTTCATTAGGCGGGATAATGCATTTTATATGGAAAAATTATGTCATTCCATTTTGAACTCCTTTTTTATAACCTTTTTTATTTTTTTATTGGTGTCCAGTGGAAATTGTACATGGAACTTCCTTCACCTCGGGGAAGGGCGAAGGAGTACGCCGGCCTCCTATCGGCTAAAACCACTGGAGCGGTCATCTTCGGCACCGAAGGGGCTCCAGGTCCTCCTAAGATCACACTAGAGCCGCCCATTGGTGCCACGCCTTTTGGCACATCTCGGAGCGGATGTCTGTTAAGCGGTCACCCCCTCTAGTGGAGGGCAGGCGGCTATAAAAAGGCCGCCCCCCAGGCAGTTCTCGGGGAGGATTGTAAAGGATCCCCCCAAGTCTTGCTGTGTGCTGTGCTGCACACACGGCAGCACGTGACCACATGCGCGCCACCATCTTCCCGGGGGTCACTCGGTGTGAGCACGCAGACTCCCCAATCTGCATGTCCGCGACCCCCGAGTTGAACTCATACCTAGAGAATTTAATTTAATAATTTCCCCGACCAGGTCATTGAGTGCGGGATTTAGGCTCGGTTGATGTGTTTCAATTAGCAGACCAATGCAAAGAGACGTTAACACACACATTTGGTACAGATTCCTAGTAATAATCGTAAATTTCCAAGGGTATATAATTAACAATGCATTCGACTATATCATCTCTCACAGAAGCATATAAAGTAATGGTTAGTATATAACAGCGGTATCGGAGGCTTGTGGAACGGCATTAAATTATCTCATTTCATTATATACAAAGTTAGCAAGTTCGCCCACTTACTTTGTTACAGCGAGCTACGAAATCAGTGCAGAGAACGTTTAGGATATGATTACTGTTGCAAGATGTTAAGTGTAGTGCCCAGATTAAGAAAAAAACACTTTTTAACAAAGATTTATTCAAATTGACGACATGGTTGGTGCAGTGGTTGATACAGTCGACTGCTGCGCTCCGGGTCGCGGGTTCCATCCCCGCACGGAACTAATGTTCCGGGTATGTTGTTTGTGCATGTAAGACTTACGTCTGCTAACCATGCCCATGATACAGTAGAAAGCTTAGGCCTAAACAAAAAGAACCACTCCTTGAAAACAAATCGCAAATTTAATAATAAATAGCAGTAAAATACTTTTTAACACAAAAAAATACCGACGTCAAAATTCAATACGATATTAAAACCACTAAAAAGAAAAAACATTTTATTTATGAAGTCGGGCGGGGCCCATAAATATAACTGGTCTGCATGAACCATGGTTGGGGCATACCTGGCCCCGCCCGACTTCATAAATAAAGTAATTTTTTGCTTTTTAAAGTATAATTTTGAAGCCAGTATTTTTTTTTGTAAAAAATTATTTGTTTCTTTATTGTGTAAATAAATGTAAGAACTTTTCCCAATTTGGTATCCGTATCTAAGACTAAAAATAATTCTAAGAATCATCGAAACTATTAAGACATCGTCTAGGTAAGCGCAGTAAAATTAAACCTGTTTATTGAAGCTGGTTAAAAAAACTACTTTATCAACTGCAATGAAATTAAAATGGGACCAATTCGAAAGCATGCTGCACCTATTAAAAAAAGAATCGCTCAAATCGGTTTACAAATCTCGGAGTAATCGGTGTACATACATAAAATTATTTTTATTAAGTATCGAATTGAGAACCTCCTTCTTTTTGGAGTCAGTAAAAAGGGAGTTTGTTACGGCATTTTTTACCAGAGGTTGTCACGTATTGAAATGCCTTCCGTTGTTTTAAAAGTGTCTGTCAGGACCTAATTAGTCCACCGAGGCTTCGAGGAGATCTTTTACAGTCTCCCCCGAAAGGTGCCTAGAGGAATGGCCTCTTCACGATTATATGTACCTCCTCTCCGCTAAAGGGGGCGACTGCTTTACAGCCATCCCCTCCGAGATGTGCCTAAAAGTGGGGCACTAACTAGTGGCTCTGGTATAACTGTAGTTCCTGGAGGGTCTGAAGCCCTCCTTCGGCGCCGAAGATGACCAGACCGGTGGTTTAGCCAGTGGAAGTTCTACCTGCCCCTCCGCTTTTCCACGAAGCATAGTTTTTAACATATTGTTACTGTTGTTGATGACGCTGATGATGATATTTTTAATTTTAACAATTTGAGTGATTGACCTTATATTAACAATTCATTGTAGTTTCCTAACCGTATCATTTCGGCCGAATGAAGTCCACTGCTGGACACAGGCCTCCCCCAAAGATCAACACAACCACCAATATGTGTTGTGAGCTCATTGAGGGGTTTTGCCATAATCGGCACGCTTGGCAGGCGGGTTGGCGATCGCAGTTGAGTTGTTAATGTACTCGAAGGACGCTGCTGCCCATCCTCCGGCTAATCTCTTATTCGACTTTTACGACACCCATGGGAGGAGATGGGGTGGTGGCATTCTGAGCCGGCACCACACGGCTAACCGTATATAAAATGATAACGTAGAGGCACCTCTACATACCTGCAAAGCGGGTTGGTAGCGGGATGGAAGCGGCGTGTTCTCGCTCAGCTCTGTAATACACTGACACGTATAAGTGACGTGACACTGCAACTATAAGCAGAGCCTTGCCCTTGCTTTCAATGTGACGTCACGGCCACTAGGTGGATAGTCTCTGCTGCCACCGCGCTACCGACCCGACCACTACGTAGCGGAGCCTTATGACGGGTCTCCGACTTTAAACGACTTTTTTGCCAATTTCAATTCTGACAGAATTTTATCTATACAAATAATTAAAATTGAAGTGTCTGTTTGTAATGTCAAAATAACAGCTTTTTATGTAATGGATATGAAAGTATGTACGTTCCATATAATAAAAACACAATATTTAAATTTTTTGTCTGTCTGTCTGTTTGTTCCGGGTAATCTCCGGAACGGCTGGACCGATTTGGACGGGACCTTCATTGGCAGATAGCTGATATTATAAGGTATAACTTAGGCTACTTTTATTTTAGAAAAATAATTAGGGTTCCACGTAAAAAAATAAAACCCTTGAAATGCAATATATATATTCTATTTCAAGTGTCTATGTCAAAGTACTCTAAATTTCTTTTAAATTAAACGCGGGTGAAACCGCGGGTCCCAGCTAGTATAATATAAAAATATTGTGCGGTCGGGGGACCTCCGTCAGGAACAAAGTTCCTTAGTTGCAATAATGACACAATATAAATCCCGTGTGAATTAAAACACTTATAATAATAAATAAAGTTTAAATTATATTTACATGTGCTTAAAATTTAGGTTATCCAGCCAACCACGCCGATGCTTGCTGATCGTATCTAAATAATCGCACGCACACACACACATAACCGTTTTTTAGAAAGAGACAGAGAGAAAGAGACGGAAGTTCTCCTGGAACCTCTTTTCCTTACGTGACGATCTCTGCCAGTTCAGTCTATTGTAAACCGTGGAAAAGAACTTCGTTCCAATAAATATTACATTTGTCACTATATCCTCCAGTTGTTGTTGTGTGTACATAAATATATAAAATAATAATACGAATCTTAGTTCCTCCCAGTCGTAACTCCTGGCGTGCGGGTTATAAATCAGAGAGCGTTGAAAGTGCCCGAATATTGCGGCCGAGCCGTGATATGAGAACATGTTACGTGGGGGATAAGCAGAATTATAAGTGGGAGTGTAGGTGAAAACTATGACGAATAATAATTTTACTATGCTAATAATTAAACCGTGGGTGTCGTAAAGACGACTATGGGATTAGCCGGGGGATAGGCAGCAGCGTCCTTCAAGTACATTTATAACTCGATGGTGATCACCAACCCGCCTGCCAAGCGTGGCGAAAATGGCAATACTCCCCTTTCGCCTTTTACGACAACCTACCAAATCTCCAGAACACAACGACATCTCGGTGATAAATGGTAATATAATTATTATTAAATACTTATTATCTTCAAGCGTCGTGTGTTGCCGGCTCAGAATGCCACCACCCCATCTCCTCCCATGGGTGTCGTAAAAGTCGACTAAGGAATTAGCAGGAGGATGGGCAGCAGCGTCCTTCGAGTACATTAACAATTCAACTGCGATCGCCAACCCGCCTGCTAAGCGTGGCGATTATGGCAAAACCCCCCAATGAGCGAGAACACATCTATATCGGTGGTTGTGGTGATCTTTGGGGGAGGCCTGTGTCCAGCAGTGGACTTCACTCGGCCGAAATGATCTTCAAGCGTCAATAGTGGAAAGACATTAGACCGGCGATCGAGAAGTTCTCTTCCTATTGTTTTACTATTTTATTCCATGTGGTGTCCAGATTAAGTATATAGCACCACACCATCTCCTCCCGTAGATGTGGGTAATGTGTGGGTATGATGTGGGATAAAAGGTGATTAAAGGACTCTTAATCAGAGAACTGGGCAGCAGAGTCCCTTCTATGAAACAGCAGCCATACTGCGCTCACCAAATCGCCTGCGCAACGTGTTGAGTACTGGTACTAATTCCTCCCAAACTGACAACACAAGTGAAGATCCATGGGGTAGGCCTTTGGATGATGTAATGATGAAGAGGACACTTCTGGTAAGGACTGGAAGGGCAGCCGATCTAAAAATATATACGATCTGTTGACTGATAATGATAACGGATAAATATTCAGTTACGTTAGATATGGAAAAATGACCTGGTGAAGGTCGCTGGGAGTCTGGATGCGGGCGGCATGTAACCGCTTGTTGTGGCAATTTAAAGGGGAGGGCTTTTATCCAGTAGTGGACGTCCTTCGGCTGATATGATGATGATGACGAAACTAATATTGGTATAGTCTACAGGAAGCCTTCAGGAACTGGGTGTTGGTGGATGTGGAATTTACGTGTGTAAACTCACGACACAAGGATTAAAATAATACCCTTTATTTTTTGCCGACACTTCATGATTTTATTCATCATCATAGTAATGTCTTAGGTTTACGCGATTATTTCACATTATAATGTAACTGGACTGTCTGACAGTCATCCTGCGACCACGAACCCTGAAAAGTGGTCTAAACGTCAGGAAAAACAAAAATCAATAATACACGCGATTTAATCCGTTTAAAATTGTTTTATTACAACATCATAATAACATCAGCCATTTATACGTCCACTGCTGAACAAAGGCCTCCCCCATAGATTTCCACAATTGTGTCATCGTTTTGGGGGGTACATATTTGCCAATACTTACCACGCTTGGCAGGCGGGTTGGTTCCACAGTTCTACAGAAGGGACGCTGCTGCCCATCCCTCTGGTTTACAATCCCTTTGTCACCTTTCACGACATCCACGGGAGGAGATGGGGTGGTGGTTGATTGGTGATTCTTAATCCGGACACCACACGGATAATGAATGGAATGATGGATGAAATGGAATATGATTTTATCACTACAAAGTAATTAATATTTTTCACATCCACAGTCAATTATTCCAGTAATAAACCTTACCGAACTTAATAATTCATCAAAACAGACCCGAACATCATTTGATTACACACAGATGAGCGAATACGTAAACAAATTAAAAGCCTACCTAAATACAGTTTGTGGAATTAGTTAGCTGTTTAACTTTTCGTATCAATTACTTTCCGTTGCCTAACTTTCGTTGAAATATTAAGTAGATCTCGCTTAGTCAGAAACACAGTTTACACTTGGAAATACGGTTAGGGCTCCGCTATATAGAACGCGGGTTAATGCAGTTCTGTAATGTGGTTACTATTTTTTTTTATTGGTGGCCCGGTTGAAATACTTTTCATTCTCCCTCCACCAAGGAGAAGGGCGGAGAGGTCTACTGGACTCCTACCGGGTAAAACCACCGAAGTGGTCATCTTCGGCACCAAAGACGAAATCCACACTTGAGCCGCTTTTTGGTGCCTCGCTTTTAGGCATATCTCAGAGGGAATGACTATATATATATATATATATTTCGTATGGTTAGTGGCCACCCTTGTGTCAGAGTTGTTCAAGCCGCCCAAAGGCCTCCGACTTGGCTTAACGACTGCTGTCTAATGACAACAACCGGGACCGACGATTTAACGTGCCCTCCGAAGCACGGAGACGCTCAGTTGAAATACCACTATGCGGTCTGCCATCCCACCGTACCCATCCAGAGACTGGCCGTGCCAAGCGTTGCTTAACCTCGCCAATCGTTTACCGATTAGTGAGTGCAACTGGCTATGAGCATCTCAAATGATGATGGGAGGCGATGACTGTAAAGTGGTTAACCCCTCTAGCTATGTGACTGTAAAAATGTCACCCCCATGCACAGCCCGGGAGATTGTAAACGATCTCCCGAAGCCTCGCTGTACGCTGAGCTGCACACACAGCAGCTCGTGACCACGCCTGGACCAGAGGGCCGCTCGGAATGAGCACGAAGACCCCCAATATGTGCCCACAAACCCAAAATCGTCAAGGCCCCTTGCCACCTAATGACGGCAGAGCGCCGAGGTGGTTGTTGCCCCGGCGCCATCTCGTCTTGCTCCATGTGGAATCGGCTCACTCCCAATCCCACTGTGCAACTTGGGGGAAAATTGCCAGTACTCACCACGCTTATCAGGCGGGTTCAGCGAGCGCTGTTCCTGCTCATCCCCCTGGCTTAGAGTTCCTTACGGCCGAATACTGAAACGTCACTTAATATTAAGTTCCGCTTTAACTATTTGAGCCGCCCGGTTTCCTACCGAAAACGGGTTCCTCATATAGATAAAGCGGCATTTAATATTTACTGGCGTTTCAGTATTCGGCCGTTAGCCGCCTTTTACGACATCCACGGAAGGAAATGGAGTGGTACTACTATAATCTTAATACAGACACCACACAAATTATTTCGACAATTGTAGTAAGATTGTCAACATTGAAAATTATTTTAATTAAATCGGTTTTGTAGGTATGTATTAAGTTCAATCAATGCCGTGCCCACGATTTCTTATCGCGTGCCATAGGTTATCCATGTCTGCCATAGAGGGACGTCCGTTTATCATTGGCATTGGAATGTTACTTCCCATCTTCTGAACAAACCGCGGTTGAAGAAGGTCACCGGCGGGCTGATTACCTAACTCGCAGACGCTTTACAACAGGCGTAAATTGCTCCAACGCCGCTATCGACCGTCCATTTGGTATTACCTATTTGCCGATAGCGACTAAACAGGCGAAGATCTCTGACGCGCCTCTGTCGGACAATCAATGAATTAAAACGTTCATTCTTTTTAGTTCCACTGGTGGCTACTGGCGCTAGTAACTATGCATCTTCCACAATAGCGACAGGCGCACATGCTTTACGTAATACCAATCATTTTTGTCGCTTTGCCACCGGTGCTCCTTGGCTGCGCGATAGCTGCTATCGCGTCTGCTGTTGCTGTTTTCAGCTAATCAGCCCGCCATTCTCTGCGGGGAATTGCATAACCTTACCTGCTTAGCCGTTTTGCTTAGTATAGCATTTAAAAAAAGAATATAGTACTGTAATATTTATATTAACATTTTAAACCGTCATTAGCAAAGGGCCGGATTTGGGCCCATTGCGTTCCATTCACTCAATTTGATTTATTCTCTTGCGACCGACGCCCCTGCGTAAAACATTACGGTAGAATTATTTATATATTCTACCATAATATGTTGTGTTTTATACGTTTCTCATGTATTTGACTGTTTGAAATTCGTGGGAATAATGTTTATTGGTAATATGTTAGATAATAATAAGATATTAAAGAGAGAGAAAGAGAGAGAGCGATTGATCGACAATAAGGAAACTATATAGAAACGTGTTTTATCTCATTATCTCATAGCCTAAAATACATTTATAGTTGTCTCACTTTCTTAACACATTTTTTGACATATCGGTCGTTGTGGTGATCTTTGGTGAGGCCTGTGTCCAGTAATGGACTTCATCCGGCCGAAATGATGAATACATTCTATATCTTACGATGGTTGTTTTTTTGTTTTAGTTTAAAAGTCTTAAAGCGTGTAATACACTGATGGGTACTTTTTAATAAATGCAGACTCTAAGCCCAACAAACAAATTGTGTACTTTATGTAGTTGATAGAGGGGATATGTTATATTTTGACTTTAAAAGTATTAAAGAATCGCGCGTTGGCGGCCCTTTTGACGGCACGGTTGGTGCAGTGGCTGATACAGTCGGCTACAGTGCTGCGCTCCGGGTCGTGGGTTCGATTTCCGCACGGAACAAATATTTGTATGATCTGATGGTAGTTGTTCTGGGTCTGGGTGTATTGTATGTAGAATTCATGTCTGTAAACGCACCCACGACACAGGAGCAATCATATAATGGGGCAACGTATTAAAAATAAAAATATATATAGTATAAGATCATGGATGGGTAGCAGCATCATTCTGTGTGCTAATAACAATATACTGCGATCATCGATTCGCCTTACAAGGCTGGTGATTATGGCAATTTCCCCTATAACTGCTCAATGTAGTGATCAGTGGTAGGCCCATGCAGTGGCCCCCGGGAAGACAGTGGAGCGCACGTGGTCACGTGCCGTCGTGTGCGCAGCACAGCGCAAAGCGAGGCTTGGGGGGATCCTTAACAATCCTCCCCGAGAAGTGCCTGGGGGGCGACCTTTTTATAGTCGCCTTCCCTCCGCTAGAGGGGGTGACCGCTTTACATCCATCCCTTCCAAGATGTGCCTAAAGGTGTGGCACCAATGGGCGGCTCTAGTGTGATCTTACAAGGACCTGGAGCCCCCCTTCGGTGCCGAAGATGACCGCTCCAGTGGTTTTAGCCGGTAGGAGTCCCGGCATACCCCTTCACTCTTCCCCCGGGGTGTTCCATGTAGAATTTCCACTGGAAATCAATAAAAAAAAGGCCCATGCAGTGGAGGGCTACGGGTTAATGTGTGTGTGAAAATGTTCAGGAGGATACAGGGGGAGTTGTTAATATGATATAACAATATACATCCGTATCATTATAAATAAAACCAACAACTCCATCATGTAACTTCTACTATAATTCACAACTTTAACTTATATCTGACAGACTCCTCCTCGTTAGCGCTCACACCTGAGAACTATCAGCTATCCGAAACACTAAGATTTATAACTAACACTTCTAACCTTTTATTGGACCTCAAATTCGACATAAAATATTACTTCCACGAAAAGAAAGCGCAAAGAGGAAGTTTTCGAACATTACGGCTTTGGGGCCACAATTCACTGGGGCTATTGAGGGCGGGCGGGGTCCAGCTATCCGTAGGTCTATAATGGCGTCAACGAAACAATAACTTCATTCATTACAGGCATAATGCTGTGCGTGGGGCGGTGATTATTTTGCTTTATTGTGAGGCCAAGCGCACCACTACTGTGGGTCGTCATTTTAGAAGGTTTGCGAGTCAAATGCTCCGTGCGGTGTGTTGTTCGTGAGTCCTTATATTGAATATTAAAATTATAATTGTTCGAATTAAAATTATAATTCGGTGCGGTGTCCGGATTAAGAATATAGCACCACTCCATCTCCTCCCGTGGATGTCGTAAAAGGTGACTAAGGGAATCTAAACCGGAGGGATGGGCAGCAGCGTCTCTTCTGTGAAACGGTAGCCATACTGCGCTCACCAACCCGCCTGCCAAGCGTGGTGAGTATTGGCAAATACCCCCCAAAATTATGACACAGTTGTGAAAATCGATGAGTATATTAATTAATTGTTCGAATTATGTCATCATCATATCGGCCATTTATACGTCCACTGCTGAATAAAGGCCTCCCCATAGATTTCCACAACTGTGACATCATTTTGGGGGGTATTTGCCAATACTCATCACGCTTGGCAGGCGGGTTGGTGAGCTCTATATGGAGATTATTCGAGTTCCTGGAGCCTCCCTTGGAGGCATACCCGTCTACCATACCCTTTCCCGGGGCGGAGGAATTACATGATGTATTTCCACCGGATCAATCCGGCTTGGTGAGCGTAGTATGGCTACCGTTTCACAGAAGGGACGCTGCTGCCCATCCCTCTGGTTTAGATTCCCTTAGTCGCCTTTTACGACATCCACGGGAGGAGATGGAGTGGTGCTATATTCTTAATCCGGACACCACACGGAATCGAATTATGTGAGTGGTTTATATTGTGAAATCTTTATGAGAATTTATATTTTGAGACATGATCAATCGTTTCCTAGTTAATAATTATATCCGATTCATTTCACAATTCTCATTAGTAATCGATTAGTATGTATGTAGTCGTATGAAACACACAATGTTAGCAGTATTATTATCTGTCTACATGCAAACATTTGAATTACCACAAGCAGATGGATTGCATTTGCCGGAATTGATTTTGTGGTTTAGTCTAACAGGGAAATAACCGATTTGGAACTGGTGTAGTAAGTACGGATGGGTACCTTTCCTTTTTTATTGTTCTCCAGTGGAAATTCTTCATGAACTTTCTCGCCCCGGGGAAGGACGGAGGGCCATGCAGGACTCCTACCGGCTAAAACTAATGGAGCGGTTATCTTGGGCACCGAAGCGGGGATCTAGGTCCTCGTAAGACCACTTGTGTCGCTTCCTTCATGACATGTACAAAATGACAAAGAGTGCGGATTTTCTTTATCGCTTACAAATCTGTCCATCCCAAGGTTGTCTGGCAGAAATAGCCGTGTGCAATAAGACCGCCCTTTGTACATTTTATTTTTGTTATTTTTGGTGTACAATAAAGAGTATTGTATTGTATTGTGTAGGTACCGAGTTAATATTTGACTTTTAGTAGATTTTTTACTAAATTCAATCCTACTTTAATATCTATATAAACTGACTAAATGTATAAAAATCTTTCGTTCTACGTAATATTTATGTATCCTTCCAATACTTTATGTGTTCCTTCTTCAGTTATTAATAAGTATATATATATATTCATAATAAAGTCTTAGGTTTTTGCGAGTATTATACATTATAATAAAAAAACTTTTAAACAGTTCTATCTATATAAACAAAAACTAAAATATACGCTATTTTAGTTTTTGTTTTTCCTAACATTTCGAACACTTTGTAGGGTTCGTGGTCGCAGGATGACTAAGGTGACAGACGTTACAGATTTCAAAAAGTTATTTTATTTTATCTACCGTACAATTATAATCAAATATTATTTCGCTGCACGCAGTAATCACTCACAGTGTCTTGATGTTTTTTAGTGTGGTATTTAGTTTGGGACTTTATTATTTTAATAACAGGATTCCAAACTGGTGGTACCATCTTCTCTATTAAAATTAGGATGTTTTTTAATTTCAATAGCCTCACGAAACATTCTTGGTACATATCGGTTCTCTTTTCCCTGCAAAGTGTTCGAAACGTCAGGAAAAACAAAAATCTAAAATATACGCGATAGAATATCTGTCTGGTATATCCGAGTAGAGTAAACTACGCTATCTTTGCAGAACTATCATACTTTTAAAATCATCAACGTCATCATATCAGCAAAAAGACGTTCACATTTGAACAAATGCTTCTCCATAAATCACCGGTTAAATGGCGTGTGTGATGATTTTGAAAGGAATTTTCCAGTATTCACCTTGCTTGGTAGACAACCCTTAATCTCAGAATGGCTGCTGTTCCACAGAAAGGATGCTGCTGCCCATCCCTCTGGTTTATAGCCCCTTAGTCGCCTTTTACATTATGTATGGGAGGAGATTGAGTGGTGCCTTATTCTTAATCCGGACACCACACGGGCAAATGAATAATATTGACGTATTGTTTTAAAATGATACCTCAATATCATTGTCTATCTTTAGATACACCATAATAAGTCAAAATTGTATTTACTGCAGTTGTTTATTAATATTTGTGACAGTACGCACATTTTATCTGTTTAAATGTTGATAAATTAATAATATCAGTAAATCTTATTAGTTTACCCTCATATGTGTAAATAGGGTCGAACAAATAGTAGCGCACAAATAGAGTTTGTCCGCAAACCGCCCACGTAGTGCTGCATTAAAATCGCATTACGATGTCGATACTTTACATTGATATTTGTTACTGCACTACAGTACGAATATGTTCATTTTATTCCAATACATTTTTACTTTTATAGCAAATTGATATCTAGCGGTGCGCGGTGGTAAAAATGAACAAAATTTTTCTGCACGTTTGTAAATATGTTTCCATTGTTTAGAAAAGTGACGCAATATTTTTAACTTATGTTGTTTATTGTTATTTTCCTTTATTGTTTGTAAAAAAAATGTCGGCACGTCTCTCAGTAGTCACTGGCAGCTTGTCTATGATGCAGGCGTAGCATAAATTAAAATGTTCAAAATTATTATTATTAGAAAGAAAGAAAGAAAGATTTATTTTGATTACAACACACAGACACGATTGTAGAAACAGGGACATAGATAACAATATTTAAAAATATAAAAATGTACAAGTCCAAATAAAACTAACGTAAACCTTCGTAGGTACCTAATAATATATGTCTCACGGTTGGACCAAATAGGTGTCCAGATCAGCTTCATGCCAGGCTTAAGTGCCGGACGCTGGTTTTCATCTGGAACCTTATGTACACCACGGATGTCAATGTCACGTATGACATAATACAAAATGTATTATGATTTATGTTGTGTGTAATGAATGCATGAATGGAGTGTGTAATAATTGTGCTGAGTATCAGTGTAGTAAATAAGAAATGAAGAAAGTTATTTGTTTATAGTGTATTAAAAAGAATACGTACTTATCTAATAATATTAAGGCCGATTTATTATTAATATTCCTTTTAGAAAAATGTCATGTCTTCGATAGGGAATGAGAGCATCCCCCAATGCAGAATTAAGCGAATCCAATCCAAGCAGCATGATCAATACCTACAATTATTAACTACATACTAACTTACCATTAGTATAGCGTAAAACTAACAGAACGTTGCTGTTATCATTTATCTAAACAAAGTAGATCCGATGTGAAGATCTTCTCTATTTGTGGTCAAAGAACCGATAGAAAAGCCGTGTCGCGAATTGGTCACCGCCGAGGTCTCTTTCAATAGAAATCAGCACCAAAAAAGAAGATCACTGATTGTTAGAAAAGAGAAAGAGGATGAGAATAAACAAGTACCATAATTAAGTTTCACATAATTGATCAAACTCACGAATCTAAATAAAACTTTCTGGTGTTTCATAACCAGGTTATCCGAAAAGAAAACAAACTGATTTCAAAAGAAAGACGCAAACGAAATCACAAAAAACCAAGCAAAGATGAAGGGTGCAATGAATTATTCATAAATTCTAAATGAGGAATCAAAGACCGCCAATGAATATAATTTATCTTTTTCAAAATTCGTCCCTGTTCAGACGAGCCGAACTTTTGTTTACCTACCTTTCCTAATTCTACCAAATGTTTGTTCGCATAAGTCATTGCATCGAATGTGTTTAAAAGTTACGTCAATTGACGGTCTTGCATAATATTCGGATGGAGTATTTTTTAACAGAATATATCATTCAACCGAAAGGCGTGGAGTGGTACCACTGGGTGGCTTTAGTGTGATCTTACGAGGCCCTGGCCTTCGGTGCCGAATATGGCCGCTCCAGTGGTTTCCCGGGTCGGAGGAAGTTCCAGAATTTCCACTGGGCACCAATAAATGGCCGTGTGGTGCCGTCTTCGCCGTGTGGTACCGGCTCAGAATACCACCATCCCATCTCCTCCCGTGCGTGTCGTAAGAGTCGACTAAGGGATTAACTGGAGGATGGGCAGCACCGACCTTCGAGTATATTAACAACTCAACTGCGATCGCCAACCCGTCTGCCAAGCGTGGTCATTATGGCAAAACCCCCCAATGAGCTCACAACACGACCATATCGATCGTTGTGGTGTTCTTTGGGGGAGGCCTGTGTCCAGCAGTGGACTTCATTCGGCCGAAGTGATGCTGTAGATGACCAATGAAAAAAAGAACTGCCGCTTACCTCATCTATCTAAATTTTAGGCATTACATTACTGTGTTTGGGTTTGAAGGGCACTAGAGCTAGTGAAATGGCTGAGAGAGATAGTGAACTAAATAACGAATGTCCCGAGGTGACGAATGTAGAGTGATGCCATGCAGGATTAGTCCTGGGTAGTATTACAACTGTTACAGGCAGGTGTGATGCTCCATCCGTCCTCCATCAGGCAAATAACTTGCTCGGGTAATCACGGTGTTATCAATAAAAAAAAAATATAATAAAAAATAGTTATGTCTTAGGTTTTCGCTATTATTGCTCATTATAATAAAACACTTAACGGATGACATAGCATATGACGGCACGGTTGGTGCAGTGGCTGATACAGTCGGCTGCTGCGCTCCAGGTCGTGGGTTCGATTCCCGCACGGAACAAATATTTGTATGATCTGCAGGTAGTTGTTCCGGGTCTGGGTATATTGTATGTGGAATTCATGTCTGTAAAACGCACTCAAGACACAGGAGAAATACTAGTGTGGGGCAACGTTTTTATTAAAATGAAAAATGAAATATATACGAGTGGTAATGTGTTAGGTTTTCGCGATTATTACACATTATCATAAAATGTTATTATAATAACACATACATTGTATAGATTTTATATTTACTGACGTTTCGAATATTTTGCAGGGTCCCTGGTCGCAGGATGACCACGTCATCCCGTCATCCAAACAAAATCTGTAATATACGCGATGACATCCGTTTAAAATTGTTTTATTAGAAAATACGTAACGAAATATTTACGCATAGCGTAGGTAAGAAGTATATACGAAGACATTTCAAGTACTGTCGCCACAATAAGTGATAAGGTAAAAAATATCTATTTTATATTAAACCTCATTTATGTAGTACATTTTTTATGTGTATTTTATATAAAAATAAGGCTACATTTTTATACCAAATGTGCTTTTAAGCCAACTATACTTTACAACGATTGAGAGTCTGATTCATGTCTTAACATTAGTTACATAATGAGACCAAGAGACTTTTTCATAAGACATTTCTGATATACTAAGGTAATCTGTATGAGTACTTATACAATTTGCATTTTATCCCTCAAAAATATTATGTTATCTATCCATACCAGGGTGGGGCTCTTCGAAAAGGGACTGAAAAGATTTTTACAAGTTCGGCAACACCCGAGAGATACCTCTGGTGTTGCAAGTCTTATAGGTAATAGGTTGCGGTAACCGTTTACCATCAGGCGGGCCTTAGTTATCCATGTTAGTTGTATTAACAATCTATCTATAACTCATTTTTACTGCACAATTTGTTACATGCGAATGGTCTGGTCCGCGTGTGGTCCGGATTAAGAATATAGCACCATTCCATCTCCTCCCGTGGATGTCGTAAAAAGTGACTATGGGACTCTAAGCCAGAGGGATGGGCAGCAGCGTCCCACAGTATCCATTCTGCGCTCATCAACCCGCTTGCCAAGCATGGTAACTACTAGGCAGTTCCCCCAAAATGACGTCGCTTATTTTTTTAAATCGTTGTCCGCACTTAGATTACTCCTGACATCTTACAGTCTACAGTCCTACAGACATACATTTCACACACAATACACCCAGACCCGGAACAACTACCTGCAGATCATACATATATTTGTTGCGTGCGGGAATCGAACCCGCGACCCGGAGCGCAGCAGTCGACTGTATCAACCACTGCACCAACCGTGCCGTAATTGTGGCAATATATGGAGTGGCCTTATATCAGCCGATATGATGATTTTAGATTATTTATGACCACATTGTTCACGAAATGAAGGCTGTGTGAGGAAAATGTGGGAGAAATCGAGAAGTGTCCAAACTTGTTGTTTTCTTGGTAACTTAACAGAAACTAACTATAAACAGAAATCGGATGTCGACACACTGGTATGGTGCTCCATTATTTATTACTGCATGATTATTTCCCATCAAAAATCCTGTCATGAAGTTATTTTTTTTTTTAAACTTTGCCCCAGACTAGGATTTGTCCTGTGTCGTGGGTGCGTTTACAGACAGAAATTCCACACACACACCCGGAACAACTACCTGAAGGTCGTACAAATATTTGTTCCGTGCGGGAATCGAATCTGCGACCCGGAGCGCAGCAGTCGACTGTATCAACCACTGCACCAACCATGCCGTCAAGTTAATACAAACACAAACACCCAGCACCAACTACTCGTAGACTGTACAACATTATTCGTTCCGTGCGGGAATCGAACCAGTGATACAGATTGCAGAAAGCTGTTATATTACTGCCGTCCTTTAACTGGAATGGCGTTAATTATTAGAAGGTCGATTTAGACATTGTAATGCAAAGTGATATAGTTTTAAATTCTCTGTCTTCCTATCTAAGAACCAAATTATTATATTATACATAACTATATTAGTGATAGTTTCAGAGTCATAACACTATAGAATTCGTTAAGTTAAGGTTCGCGAGATTTTAGTATAGTAATTAGAGCCAAAAGCAAGCTATAATTATTAGCTAAATAAATAAAAATCCTTATATGATGCTCGGAAATAAATTTAAATAATGTGTCTCATCATATCGGCCATTTATACGTCCACTGCTAAACAAAGGCCTCCCCCATATATTTCCACAACTGTATCATGATTTTGGGGGGAATTTTCCAATACTCACCACGCTGCAGGCGGGTTGGTGAGCGCAGTATGGCTTCCGTTTCACAGAAGGGACGCTGCTGCCCATTCCTCTGGTTTAGATTCCCTTAGTCGCCTTTTACGACATCCACGGGATGAGATGGAGTGGTGCTGTATTCTTAATCCGGACACTACATGGACTGTAATGTGTCTAACAGTCACTAATTTAAGTATTATAGTTTTATAGATATAACGGTATCCCACCTTTTTGGCTGTTGCTTAAAAACTACTAGAAAGAAAGAAGAAAGAAATGACGGCAGATTAGCTATAACGCCAACCGTACCGTCATAGAACACAATAGCACAAGCAGTTAAACTTTATTCTGAGATTATTAGGGAAATAAACTTGAGGCAGTATCACATAATATATGGGTGATACCATTATTGGGGCTTAAAATACGGCGGGTAAGCAACAAATCTGAGCTTAGCACCGCTCCGCGCCGCGTGGCGTGAATCCCCGCAAATTTGCACCCATTATGCCTGATACGGGATTTGCCGCAATTCTAAAACCCCGCATTTCGGGAAATGTGGCACAACAAATCCAGGGTGACATGTCTTAATATCTGTTGTTAATTTTAAATAGATTTGGTGGTGTTGTCTTTGATCGAAGGCCCCATTCGGAGCTAAAGAATGAAAATAGCTGTCGTTTCTGCAATTTGCTGATTAAGCAGACATGTAGCTAAAACATAGACTTAGATAGGTTAGTTGTTAGTAAAAATATTGATTGACCTATAATATACTTTACTTTTATTTTTAAACTAGACGTAAAGTTCTTATTGTTACCATCATAAAATACCAGAAGTAAATTATATTAAATGTAAGAAATGTTATAATATGCATTGTATGTGTCAACAATGCAATGAAATGTTAGCCTTAGAAAGTATTCGTAGTTCTATAAAATTTTCTCCAATATGTAAACTTTGCTGTGCCCAAACTGGGTCCATAATGATGCATTTAATTTTTAATTTACCACCTAATATACATTGTGGAATTGCAAATAAATAAATAAATAAACAAACATTATTATTGCAAGTGACCACCCTTTATTATTTTGTAAATCAATCATAATGTAACAACTCGTATAGTCCCACTGCAGGGCAAAGGGTACTTACTTCTTACTTCTCGTACAATAACGAAAACTGCGTGCTGGCAATTTAAAACGATTAGATTCAGGTTTCCTTACGATGATATCCTACACCTAAAGTCACTGTTGTGTTATATTAACTAAGAAGGCACATAACATGAAAAAGTTACATTGGTTAGGTTTTGAAGCCACAAATATGTTTTTGTTTTTAGTAACCCAGTGAAAATACATCGTGTACTTGCCTGGGAACGGGCGGAGGGGCATCGGACTCCTATCGGCTAAAACCGCGCGACGAGCGCACGAGCGCTCATCTTCGGCACCGAAGGGGCGCTCCAGGTCCTCTTCTTTTTTACCCGTAAAACCCCATCGTCAAAGAGCACGTTAAACCATTGGTCCACATCCAGCCAAACGAATAATTATGCCCCTGATGACGGCTGAAAGTAGCCGATAGCTCGCTCCAGCAATCTGTGTTGCCCAGCTTTTGGGTGCTCTCAAAAGCGACTGCGGGTTGATGTAAAAAAGCTCTTTGTTCTGCAGTGGATGTCTTGATATGATGAGACTGGAAGCCAATCTGAAAATAGTTGCAATGCGAATCTCGTGAAATGGCAACAAACGTGGTACCGCTCCTGCTAATGAGTACCTACATCTCCCGGCCCGACCCACAAACATTCGGAGCTCCTCAAATGCATCACTATGAGGAGCCTACGTCAAGTCTCTGCCAATGAAAGAGAGATTTCGAAACTATCGTGGATGGAGTCGAACAGGACTCCGAATTTCAAACCCACAAGCTTCCCTCGACGCATATGTCCGTCTTCCTCAGAGCATATATCAAGAGACAAATATCCTAGTGTAGTTTTATTGTGTTAGCGGTTTTTATAATTTGTAAATCTAGGTTAGTCTTTACAAAGATGTATGGGACATGCCTATGTATGGGTCTTTGTTACCTAAAATAATCAAATAAATAAATAGTTTGATACGCCGCAGATAAACGAATATAGGCTGTTTGGACTTTGAGGTGATTCCATAATGCTCTTTTTTTTCTTTTTTTTAAAACGTTGCCTTTCTCTGGGAATGCTGGTGGAACGGAGGGGAATGGAATGTGGGTGCGTTTATAGACATAAATTCCACACACAATACACCCAGACCCGAAACAACACCTGCAGATCATAGAAATATTTGTTCCGTGCGGGAATCGAACCCACGACCCGGAGCGCAGCAGCTGACTGTATCAGCCACTGCACCAACCGTGCCGTCGTTGCTCTGTTGTTTTGATACGGAATAGTTACTGTATTTTAAGATCGTCATGATACCAATTAAATGTATAAAGTAATTGCCATCTCAGCAATATTTTCCCTATAAATAAATAGAAACGTGTGTAAATAAAACGGGCATTTCAATAACTTGAAGAAATATGTAATTACTAACATTTCGTTTTAAAACTCGTAAATTATTCCCCAATGAAATTAATAATCCTCCTTACCTATGCTTCGTAGGCGGAAGCTGGCATCCGAGTCGGCAAATCAATTAAAAGTTCAACTTTAAATAATTCTGAAGTATTTTAATAATTCACACATTACGTTGGTATTTTTAATGGTTTTCGCTTTTTAGTTTTCGTGTAGCTCCGGTCACGAATAGGGCTACCCTATTTCATACCATGGGTGTCGTAGAAGACGTCTAAGGGAGTAACCTTAGTAACCTTTCACGACACACAAAGTCAGCAGGGTTGGCTAGTTCAGTGCCTAAAGCTATACTAAATATATTGCAATGTAAACTTTATAAATGCTTCGAAATATCATTAAATTTGTAGGCAGTGATTTATAATATTTTGAGTATGTCACGGAGCCCTGTCGATTGGTAAGTACATACCGGGCCCGGGCGTCCAATATATGTATATACATACATATTTTCGAACCCATCGTGGCGGTCACTAACAATCAGACCAACAATTACAAACAAAAAAACAAAAATGAGTATAAACCTCATTACATATAGGCGTTCGAAGTTGACAGCCTTAAAAAATAAAACACGCAAAAGCCAAAATCTCGGCGTGCGAATAAAGAAGGTTGCCAAGTAAAAACTCAGGCGGAGTAAAAAAAGGGCAGTAAATTGCAACATAAATTACGTAAAGGAATCTGAAATACAACCGTAGAGGTGGGCCGTTCATCACAATTAGGAGTCTTGGAAATCGCGAGAACATTTGTGGAAACTGTTTCTTTGTTAACGGGATTTGATTGTGTTGTGGACAGGATTTGTACGTTGTACATCAACAATATGTAATGGTGTTATTTCAATCTCGTAGTACTTATACTTGTAAAACAATAATTAACCGACAATATTACCGAAATTAACCTTTTGTGCCCGTGGTATTACGCCTGCTCATATCAATTGTAATGCTACCCTAAAACTAGTCCTGCTACCTAGGACCACATGCGTGCTACCGATTGGTCCTCAACCTACATACCTCAATCTATATGCTGTTAGTATCCGTCGTGGCACAGCCTCTGCCAATTATTATCTGGCGAGGTGCAAAACTCGAAATACGAATATCCTTGTTTCATTGGGTACCTATTGTAAGGAGTTTAGATTAAAGGTATGGCTGTAAGTTATTGTTTACATTTTGAAAAGTTTTTATTAGGTTTCCGGTAAAGAATATTTTATCCCCGTCACTGTCAAAATTGACTAAGGGAAGAGGATGGTCGGAAGCTCCTATATGTTTATAACTATATGGTGCCTCTCTCCCCAATGTGGTAAACGGCTCAGTTATTCATTATACCTGTTAGTGGGAGGACCACATTTAGGCATTGGTGCAGTGGCTGATACAGTCGACTGCTGCGCTCCGGGTCGTGGGTTCGATTCCCGCACGGAACAAATATTTGTATGATCTGCAGGTAGTTGTTCCGGGTCTGGGTGTATTGTGTGTAGAATTCATGTCTGTAAACGCACCCATGACACAGGAGAAATCCTAGTGTGGGGCAACGTTTTTTTAAAGAATCAAAGTATTGAATGGTTACTTATATGATTGATACGTTAACGCTGTACCTAGACATCGCTTATTATACCAGTTAGTAATTAGACGTAGATGCATACATGTCAGCTAATCAGCTCATCAAAATCACTGTATGAAACAATAATAAATAATTTAGAAAGGGTTTTTATTTATATACAGATATCTTAATGCTAATAGACAGGTCCTTACGCAATAGACTTATTGTTTCCTCCATCACTATGATTACATTATATTTGGATTCTGAGAGTAAGTAGTATAAAACTTAATTGATTATGATTATAATATAAATGATGCGTGATTAAAAAAGACTGTAACAATAAAATTAAGTAAAAATGAAATTAATTAAAATTATTGTAAAAAATAAATCAGTCTAATAAATTATAATTCTGATACAATTGCATTAATGTTAAAATAAAAATGTAATATAATCATTGGGAGTCCTATATTCAGCAGTAGACGTTTACAGAGTGATGTATGTGTGTGTCCACAGTAAGTAGCCATCAGCAGATAGATTTAAATACAGTCTAAAACTACTCAATTTCTCATAACAAACATTAAGAGCACTTTAAATATGTATGTATGTTTACGTCTTTACTCTAACATATTAATCATTCCTTCGCTAATTTAAAGTATGAAGTACTTACTTTTTAGTTTTTCACTGGTAGGACTCCAATACGTCACACAAAGGTTGTTGCTGAAAACCAGCGCTGTTGGCTCTAGGTTCGTTCGGAGCCACGGCATAATGCTGAGCAATTACCTACATTTCTAGAATATACTAGATGTTATCAATGAATCTCATACTTCGTGATATACGTAAATACGTCAAACAGATTGATGCACCGTGCACTGCAGAGACGTATCATTCGATGCAATTAACAAAACGAGCCCGTACATTCGGATTATCCTCTTCGCTTACGAGACCCGATTTATCGACACGAGTTTAGAACCGAATCCAGCTTGAAATCTAGACCTGAGTTCCAGTGAAAGATAGGTAGGAATTAAGTTATCTTCATTATCTTCTTAGGATAGTTAAAATTTACAAAGTTTAGAATTTATACGTGAAGATGGCGAAAAAGGGTCTGAACTGTTTATGCACATATTGGTAACTAGCTGGGACTCGCGGTTTCACCCGCCGTTTAATTTTAAAGAAATTGGATTATTTATAAATAATTAGAGTACTTACGGCATAGACGCTTGACAGAGTATATGGTATATATTTGATTTCATGGGTTATAACTTTTTTGCGCGGAACCCCAATTATTTTTCTAAAATAAAAGTAGCCTAAGTTATTCCTTATAACATCATATAAGTGGGACTCCAGATTCTCGTATGATCACACTTAAGCCTGGTTTCTGGCTGGTGCCACGCCAATGGGCACATCTCGGAGAGGGCGACTGTAAAAAGGTCTCCCCCCGTTGGGATTGTAATGGATCCCCCGAAGCATCCCGTGCGCTGTGCTTTGCTACGCACACCGTATTCTCGTGGGTCACTCGGTGTGAGAACACAGATACCCCAATCTACGCACCCGTGCACCCAGAGGCCTCCCACGTTATAGCTATGGCAGATGGTTTCAGGCGTATAGGAATTAGGCACCAGAGTGGCCGTTCGGCTGTTACCCAGGTGCCGTCTCCTTCTTCTTCGAGCAGGATCACCCTCTCCTGATCCCGTCCTGCGGTCTCCTTCTGGAGCATGACGCACTCACAGAAGGAGACCTCACCATTCCTGTTTTCATGCTCTGCCAATGGGGTAGGCCTGTGTTTATTAACTGTGCTTCATTGTGGACGTTAGGATGATATGAAAACCACAACTAAATGAAAGTTTAATCTTCGTTAAAGCTAAAATAAAACGTTTAATGGTACTGTATCTTTTACTTAGCTTCACTCTATTCGAAGCTTCGCTTTCAATGAAGCAACGTTCTTACACCTGTATATGGGTCGAGTCTACAGCTAAGGCCGTCGATACATTTACGACTAAACCTCGGCAGGTTATAAATCTTAACTTAATGCCGATTTTAGTTTCCGCTGTAAAAGTCGGTTAGTGGAAAATACTATTTCGAATCCGTGTTGTTTTTAAAGTTATCTTTCTTGAAATGGTTGTAGGTACTGTGAGTATAGTTAAAATGAATGGTTTGAGATATGTTTTAAACGCTTGTTTGCTTTCGAAGGGTAAAGATAAATACATCATATTTTGAAGAACACTTCCTTGGGTGCAATGAGAGCAACATTTCAAAGTCAAATTTGAGTCCAACATTTTATGTGCAATGTTTTGTGTGTGCGCATGCGCAGGCATAAAAGGTGTCAGTGCGCGGGCAAACTGCCCTTCGGTGACTGACTTGCATACGCTTAAATTTTGTTCTTTAGTTATTTTTGTTCGCCTTATGGAAAGCGTTTTTATTTTTATTTTGCCCCACTAGGGTTTCTCCTGTGTTGTGGGTGCGTTTACAGACATACATTTCACACACAATACACCCAGACCCGGAACAACTAGCTACAGATCATGCAAATGTTTGTTCCGTGCGGGAATCGAACCCACTACCCGGAGCGCAGCAGTCGACTGTATCAGCCAATGCACCAACTGTACCGCCAATCCATTCGAATCATAGCTTATGATGACCTCACCCTCACACCTGCCCTGTTACCATAAAAAAGTCACTGACCATAATTATCTAGTCAAAAAAGAACTGCAATAATGATTAAAAGCAGTCCTCGAGATAACAATGGAGATGGGGACAAGGCGAGCCAGACTGATTCCAAGTCGTCGGCGTGCAGCCGGGCTTATAAACTGGTACCCCTATTGGGAATTCGCAAACACCTAAGTTAGGTTTAAATGTGGTTTTAGCTGCTCAGCTCTATTGTACTTTATTCTAATTAACACGAAGATATTTTGTGGTTTCTGAAGCAACACTTGCCATCTCTACTTAAAAGAAAGAAAGTTTATAGTAATATTTTAGTGTTCTATAGTAGGCGTACAAACAGAAACAGCAAATGTAAACCCAAACACAATTTTGCGTTTGTGTTTATACATTACGTGTAAATATTACTACAATAGTATTCACCATATTTTAGTACTAATTTCTTTTCATACTTTTTGACTCTAACAGAAATGTCAGACAAGCAAATGTTTTGCAATACGATAAGACAATATCAGGTCTTAATAATGCATATTTTGCATAACCGAGTTGCATTGACCGTGAACACGAGCAGACTACGGCCATTGCATATTGATCCAGACTTCGAGGTTAGTCAAAATATTATTCTGATATTCATATGTACCGTGTGGTGCTGGCTACAAATAGCACCAACCCATCTCATCCCGTGGGTGTCGTAAAAGGCGACTAAGGGATTCGCTGGAGGATGGGCAGCAGCGTCCTTCGAATATATTGACAACTCAACTGCGATCGCCAACCCGCCTGCCAAGCCCATCGCCAGATTATGGCAAAACCCCCCAACGAGCACACTGCACACCGATGTCGGTCGTTATGGTGATCTTTGAGGGAGGCCTATGTCCAGCAGTGGACTTTATGACAGCCGAACTGATTCATATGTACGCGTATAGACTCGATATTGTCTTAAAATATATGCACTTCGCGAAAATTTAAGAATTCCAAATGTTTTAAGAAAAACTTTATAATAGTATGATATTTTATTAAATCTTACAAACTCGTCAAGTAAATCGGTAACTTTCTAAAACTTATGTAAAAATTACAATAACAATCAAAGGACAACGAGGCCTCAAAAAACCTATATAAAGAAAATATAATTGTATGTATTTTAGGTTCAGAAGGTTGCATTTTCCAGCTACTGTAAACTAGGATCTGCAGCGATTACTAGTGGAGATACCGAGATTTACATAAAGTCATGCCGTGTGGTGCCGGCTCAGAATGCCACCACCCCATCTCCTCCCATGGGTGTCGTAAAAGTCGACTAAGGGATTAGCCGGAGGATGGGCAGCAGCGTCCTTCGAGTACATTAACAACTAAATTGGGATCGCCAACCCGTCTGCCAAGCGTGGCGATTATGGCAAAACCCCCCAATGAGCTCACAACACATCCATATCGGTCGTTGTGGTGATCTTTGGGGGAGGCCTGTGTCCAGCAGTGGACTTCATTCGGCCGAAATAATGACATAAAGTCAGAATAATAGATGTGCAGAGGGAAATACACAATATTACTTCAGAAAGAAACTTCAGTAAAGATCGGATCAGAATTTGATAATCACTGTCGTTATCGATGAAGGATAATATTGTGAAGAAACCGCACAACTGAGATGGCTCCAAAATGTTCCAAATGGTGTGTGTAGACCACTAACCCGCACTAGGCTAACGTGGTGGATTAAGGCCTAACCTTTCTCATCGTGAGAAAAAGCCCATGCAGCCAGCAGTGGGACAGTAATGGGCTGATTACGTATGTAAGAGGAAAACACGGATATTTAGTGCAATTTTTTTACTTCAAACTATTGCCGAACCCCGCAGTCCATTCCACCCCGTGACTTCTTCCCAGGACCCTAAGGTCAAACTCTAGATAGAAGATAAAACAATCAACTTGTAAATATCCGAACTTAGAAAACAAAACTGAGGAGAAACAGTGCTTATCTTATCGAGTTAGTAACATAGAGGATGAGGAAAATGGTTCGTTGTTTGTTGTTGGTAAAATAAAGAATATGATAATAATAACGCAGGGCAGCTTGTAGCGAGCTGTATGTGAGTGGAGACACTGCGTACTCGAATGCCTCAGATAATAAGTCAGGGCTTCGTATCCGGTTTGCCTTTATTGGTCGGCTGGAGTGGAACCACATGAGTGCCCGCAGGATTTTCAACTCTGGCTTGCCTTAGTTGGCCGATCACAGGGGCTCCATTCAGTATGTTTGTGTGATAAGAGTTAACGGTAGATATATAGACTACTGATTGTTCATTTTATGAAATAAAAACCTTAAATAAATTTTAATTACATCGCGTTTTAATATCAGCATTAACTAATATAAAATTCATCATAATTTCGTATGAAGTCCACTGCTGGACACAGGCCTCCCCCAAAGATCACCACAACGACCGATATGGGTGTGTTGTGGGCTCATTAGGGGGTTTTGCCATAATCGCCACGCTTGGCAGACAGGTTGGCGATCGCAGTTGAATTAATTTACTCGAAGGACGCTGCTGCCCATCCCTGGCTAATCTCTTAGTCCACTTTTACGACACCCACAGGCGGAACTGGGGTGGTGGTATTCTGAGCCACACCACACGGCAAATTTGCATAAATGACTTAATTAAATTAATTGTGGTGTCCGGATTAAGAATATAGCACCACTCCATCTCCTCCCGTGGAGGTCGTAAAAGTCGACTAAGGGACTCTTAACCAGAGGGATGGGCAGCAGCGTCCCTTTTGCTGAGCAGTAGCAATTCTGCGCTCACCAACCCGCTTGCCAAGCGTGGTGAGTATCGGCAAATTCCCCCCAAAATGAAAACACAACATAAGCACCGGCCCCCAGTTCCCGGCAGCCCCGCCATTCCTGGTCATGGTAGCGGCCACGGAAGCGGCGGGGCAGGGGGTGCTAAGAATCTCCGGATGGGATCCGGCTACCACCCAAAACGAAAACTGGCCCTGGTGACATATAACACACGCACACTGAGGGCAGACGAAAAGATTGTTGAGCTGGAAGAAGAAATAGATGAGTTGCACTGGGATATCATGGGTCTAGCACAAGTCCGAAGAGAGGGGGAGGACACGATAACCCTGAAATCCGGCAACTTATTCAAGGTGGTGTCGGGTTTCTCGTCCGCAGGTCCCTCATTAACAGTATAGTGGCCATCGAAAGTGTGTAGAGCAGGGTAGCGTACCTTATACTCAGAATATCCAAGAGGTATTCGTTGAAGGTCATACAGGTCTACGCACCGACCTCGACACACCCAGATGATGAAGTAGAGAGTATGTATGAGGACGTAAGTAGGGCCATACATACCTCGAAGACACATTTCACTGTTGTGATGGGGGACTTCAACGCAAAGCTGGGCACTCGATGCGATGGTGAGTTGAGAGTGGGGCAATTTGGATATGGGCAACGGAACCCCAGGGGACAGAGGCTGGCCGACTTTTTGGAAAAGGAGGGACTCTTTATGATGAACTCCTTTTTCCAAAAGCCGCCTCACAGGAAGTGAACCTGGATGAGTCCCGATGGTTCCACGAGGAATGAGATTGACTTCATCATGACCAATAGGAGGCAAATATTCACTGATGTCTCTGTGATCCACAGGGTGAAAACCGGTAGTGATCACCGAATGGTAAGAGGCACATTGAATATTAATCTCAAAGTTGAGAGGTCTCGTCTGATAAGGTCTACGCTCCGGCCCTCTAGTGCTCACATCCAAAACCCCGAGAGCTTTCAACTCGAACTCCAAAACCGCTTCGAGTGCCTGGAACATTGCGTATCTGTGGACGATTTAAATGGTAGGTTTGTAGAAACTGTCCAAACGGTTGGGTCTAAGTTCTTTAAAGCCTACCGTAAAGGTAGACCAAAAAAGTTCTCCGATCACACTCTCGACCTCATGGCAGAAAGACGCGCCATGACGCTGCAGTCTTCCGGTGATGCTGAAGCATACCGACTGCTCAATAGACGGATATGGAAGTCCTTGCGTCACGATGTCCGCACCTTTAACACTAACGGTGTTAAAGAGGCGATTGAGCGGAATCAAGGCTCCAAAGTGTTCGCAAGAGACAAGTCTATTGGACAAAGTCGTATTATGAAGCTGAAGACCGAGGACGGCAGTGTAGCGTCGACTAAGCCAGAGGTTTTGAGAGAGATTGAGAAGTTCTACCGGCAGTTATACACCTCGGTTACTATACCTACCATTGGCTCTGACAAAGACCCGCGAGCCAGACTAACCCGACACTATACCGAGGATATCCCGGACATCAGCCTGTACGAGATTAGGATGGCCTTGAAACAGCTTAAAAATAACAAGGTGGAGACGGAATTACGACAGAGCTTCTGAAAGCGGGTGGCACACCGGTACTTAAAGTCCTTCAGAAGCTATTAAATTCCGTCTTACTCGAGGCCACAACGCCGGAAGCGTGGAACAGAGGTGAGGTGGTGCTCTTCTTCAAAAAGGGTGATAACACCCTATTGAAGAATTATAGACCCATCTCACTTCTGAGCCATGTTTATAAGCTGTTTTCAAGGGTCATCACGAATCGTCTCGAGCGCAGGTTTGATGACTTCCAGCCTCCCGAACAAGCCGGTTTCCGAAAAGGTTTCAGTACCATAGACCACATCCATACGCTGCAGCAGGTTATACAGAAGACCGAGGAGTATAATCTGCCACTATGCTTGGCGTTTGTGGACTATGAGAAAGCCTTCGATTCGATCGAAACCTGGGCAGTGCTGCAGTCTCTGCAGCGGTGCCAGATTGACTATCGGTACATTGAAGTGTTGAAGTGCTTATACAGATACGCCACCATGTCGGTCCGAGTACATGAACAGAGCACGGGGGCAATTCCATTGCAGAGAGGTGTGAGACAGGGGGACGTCATTTCCCCGAAACTGTTCACCGCTGCAATGGAGGATGCCTTCAAGCTACTGGAGTGGAAAGGATTCGGCATTAACATCAATGGCGAGTATATCACTCACCTTCGATTTGCCGATGACATCGTAGTCATGGCAGAATCGCTGCAAGAGCTCAGCACAATGCTCGATGATCTCAACAGAGTTTCCCAACAGGTGGGCCTTAAGATGAACATGGGCAAGACAAAATTCATGTCAAATGCCCATGTCGTGCCCATCCCAATATCCGTTGGGAGCTCTGTTCTCGAAGTTGTTGACGAGTATGTCTACCTAGGACAAACTGTCCAGTTAGGTAGGTCCAACTTCGAGAAAGAGGTCAATCGTCGAATCCGACTCGGCTGGGCAGCGTTCGGGAAACTTCGCAACGTCTTTTCGTCAACAATACCACAATGCCTCAAGACGCAAGTCTTTAACCAGTGTGTGTTACCAGTGATGACATATGGAACAGAGACGTGGTCACTCACAATGGGCCTCATAAGAAAGCTCAAGGTCACTCAGCGAGCTATGGAGAGAGCTATGCTTGGTATTTCTCTACGAGATCGAATCAGAAATGAGGAGATCCGTAGAAGAACTAAAGTTGTCGACATAGCTGAAAGGATTAGTAAACTGAAGTGGCAATGGGCAGGGCACATTGCTCGTAGAACTGATGGCCGTTGGGGCACAAAGCTTCTCGAATGGAGACCGCGCACCGGAAAACGCAGCGTGGGACGACCTCCAACGAGGTGGACAGACGACCTGGTGAAGGTCGCTGGGAGTCGTTGGATGAGAGCGGCATGTGATGTGATATGATGATGATGATTTATTAATGCAAAAGCAGCGGTACCCTGTTAGTCTAAACATAGGAAAACATGTTAAGTAATCAATTTTCATACATGTACTTATTTAGTTTTAAAAGGGAAAAAAATCCTGCTTTGGTGTGATCTTACGAGGACCTGGAGCCCACCCGGACACTTACAGACCATACCACCAAAATTTCACTGTAGCTCGAAAAAATCTAGGACAAACAACGCCCATACAAAAGGGTATAATTAACGTGCTATCTGTCAGGTCTAAGGCCATAAATCACTCGTTCTATCTCTACTAAATACAGTAGAGGTGGCGAGAGGAAATAAAACTATGTAGTAAGGAAGGGTACAAAACAAATGTCCGTACCGCTGATTTACGGCGCGAGATTATACAATTGTACTGTCTTAACGTGTTGAAATATTTTGATTGTGTTATAACTGGTGTACATAAGTGACATCGCATCGTAACGTAAATAGATACCTTGGTATCAGTACATGATTCTGGAATCCTCAGCGTTAGAGTTTTGCGTCAGTATCTTCATGAATTTTCAGTAATTTTTTTCTAGTTTGTTTACAGTTTAGTGTGTAAACAGTTCAATTGATTTCGCCCTCCTAACGCAGTTTTGAATAAAAACACGATAAACAATTTTCACATAAAACTGCAATTGCAACTGCTGTAAATGAAAACTAAACGCCTGATCTAAATCTAATGTTCATAGGTGAGGTTATCGCTCGCAGTAGCATATATATCATATCATAGATAGGCAGTTACGGAAATCTATAGGGGAAGCCTTTGTTCAGTTCACTGATGAGAGAATATGCGGCCAATAAACAGTTTTGGTTCTTTTTAATAGCAAGAGCTGCAGTGACAGCCTAGTTGAACGCTTTTCTTCAATACAGGAGAGTCTGAGTTCATCCCAGCACGCACGTCTGACTTTCCGGACTCATGTGCGGATCAGAATTTGATTATCACTTGCGTTAAAGGTGAAGGAAAACATGATGAGGCAACCTGCCCATCTGAGAGGGCTCTAAAATGTTCTCAGTGGTGTGTGTAGTTTGCCAACCCGCATTAGGGCAGCGTGGTGGACTAAGGCCTAACCTGTTTCATCGTGAGAAAAGGCCCGTTCCCAGCACTGGGACAGTAATGGGCTGATTATGTAATCTTCTTCTTGATTGTTACACTCTTGACAGAGTGGTCGTGGTCATCACTTTAGGGTTTGTGGCGCGCTTCACTATCCGTCGCCAATCCTCACGAACAGCTGCCTTTCTCGTACACTCATGGAGAGGATCGTCGAGGGCCGCCTTCACCTGGTCGGTCCATCGCATCGGTGATCTGCCGCGTGGTCTAGTGCCCTCAACTTTCCCCTAAACCACCAGGCGTTCCACGGAAACATCTCCCCGGCGAGAGATTATGTAATACCACAAGGTAAAGCCAACAAGCCTGGGCAGTGCTGCAATCTCTGCAGCGGTGCCAGATTGACTATCGGTACATTGAAGTGTTGAAGTGCTTATACAGAAACGCCACCATGTCGGTCCGAGTACATGAACAGCACGGGGGCAATTCCATTGCAGAGTGAAGTTAGGGGGACGTCATTTCCTCGTGACTGTTCACCGCTGCAATGGAGGATGCCTTCAAGCCACTGGAGTGGAAAGGATTCGGCATTAATATCACTGTCGACTAAGGGATTAGCCGGAGGATGGGCAGCAGCGTCCTTCGAGTATATTAAAAACTCAACTGCGATCGCCAACCCGTCTGCCAAGCGTGGCGATTATGGCAAAACCCTCCAATGAGCCCACAACACACCCATATCGGTCATTGTGGTGTACTTTGGGCGAGGCCTGGGTCCAGCAGTGGACTTCATTAGACCGAAATGATGATCAATGGCAAGTATATCACTCATCTTCGATTTGCCGACGACATCGTAGTCATCGTAGAGGCAAGGGGACGTCATTTCCCCGTAACTGTTCACCGCTGCAATGGAGGATGCCTTCAAGCTACTGGAGTGGAAAGGATTCGGCATTAACATCAATGGCGAGTATATCACTCACCTTCGATTTGCCGACGACATCGTAGTCATGGCAGAATCGCTGCAAGAGCTCAGCACAATGCTCGATGATCTCAACAGAGATTCCCAACAGGTGGGCTTTAAAATGAACATGGGCAAGACGAATGTCATGTCAAATGCCCATGTCGTGCCCATCCCAATATCCGTAGGGAGCTCTGTTCTCGAAGTTGTTGACGAGTATGTCTACCTGGGACAAACTGTCCAGTTAGAGAGGTCCAACTTCGAGAAAGAGGTCAATCGTCGAATCCGACTCGGCTGGGCAGCGTTCGGGAAACTTTGCAACGCCTTTTCGTCAACAATACCGCAATGCCTCAAGAGGAAAGTCTTTAACCAGTTTATGTTACCAGTGATGTCATATGGAACAGAGACGTGGTCACTCACAATGGGCCTCATAAGAATAATCAAGGTCACTCAGCGAGCTATGGAGAGAGCTATGCTTGGCATTTCTCTACGAGATCGAATCAGAAATGAGGAGATCCGTAGAAGAACTAATGTTGTCGACATAGCTGAAATGATTAGTAAACTGAAGTGGCAATGGTCGGGGCACATTGCTTGTAGAACTGATGACCGTTGGGGCAAAAAGGTTCTCGAATGGAGACCGTGCACCGGAAAACGCAGCGTGGGACGACCTTCAACGAGGTGGACAGACGACCTGGTGAAGGACCCGGGAGTCGTTGGATGAGAGCGGCATGTGACCGCTCGTTGTGGAAATCTAAGGGGAGGCCTTTGTTCAGCAGTGGACATCCTATGGCTGATATGAAGATGAAAGCCAATCCGTGTGCACTAGTCTTACATGGTTGTGTAAAGAACACTAATCAGTACCTTTGGGAAAACATGTTCCTGGTAGAAAACTAATGAGCGAGAGCGTGAGAGAATCTACCTTACTTTAGTTGAATGCGGGCAATTGCCGATTGGCTATGATCCGGACGGTCCTCGCGGGGTTTGCTGATGTACGTTATTTCCCAGCCGTTGCCACTGTGAGCACGCTGTAGGTTCGCCATGATTTAGAAGTAATTAAAGACATTTCTTATCCACTATCTTGATTATTTAAGGTGGTAAACCTTTCTAGGCACATTCCACACACCACTTTCTACCTCATACGGCGAAATTGTAAGAAAAGTTTCTGACAGCGGTTTCCCATATGACATGACTTTGCGACAAGTGTGTAGTATTAAATTTACAAGTCATACATCTCACATACCAGAAAATATTTTATGGTGCGAGAATCGAACATACGACTCATAGCGCATAAAGCGAGTCGCTTAGCCATTGCGCCAATCATAGCATTAAAGGATTATTACATAAATATCCTCTCGCTTCCAAAATTTTCTGTCCTCCAAATTCTTAAAATATAGTCACCCTAGCTATTGGTTACACGAGCGATGCATTCGAATCTGCTCGCATGGATAAAACATTTAAATGATCGGGAAAGTTCCATGCTTCACACGGATTAGGAAGCCAATGGAGTCATCATGTATAGACAAACAGATGTGTATGGAATTTGTGTTTTGTAAACGCA
Organism: Diloba caeruleocephala; assembly: GCA_947459985.1. Lineage (NCBI taxonomy): Eukaryota > Metazoa > Arthropoda > Insecta > Lepidoptera > Noctuidae > Diloba > Diloba caeruleocephala. The sequence continues at coordinate 3,913,220 of OX381625.1, read as the reverse complement.
CCCACGACACAGGAGAAATCCTATAAACAAAAAACAGTTCGACATCTCCGCAAACACTGTATTGCCTCAACAAATTAGAAATAATCTGAAGGATGCAAATGCTCTGGATATGCTGAAATGAAATTATCTTTATTTTGGCAAGTAGGTATAAAAAAACACTTTCCCTCGTCAATAAATTAAGATGAAGCCGGCATTTCCTATTGACTGCCTCTGAGAAGAAATGGCGAAACAAACTCAAAGGTGTCTGTTAAAGTCTAGATATATATAGATACAAAATTATTTGAGAAAAATGTAGAGCAAAATCTCGCGCTTGTCTAATAAGATAAGATAAAATTATTTTTACTCATGTAAAACCATATGCAGGCACTTATGAATAGTCAAGACTTTAGTTGCCGCGTTCCAAGATGTTGATTTCCTATGGAGAAGAATGGGCAAGAAACTCCATGGTTACTCTTTTTAAATCATAATAATTGTTACAGTATTTTTGGTTACATTGTTCTCAAAATAAATAACGTGAGGACAATGTAGCAGAAAAAAAATAAACTTCTTAAAAAGTCCACACTAAACAAGCCTGATATTTAAGTTAAATTATGATTAAATTGTCATGGCAGCATTAAGCTGACCAATCCCAACAGACAGCACTCGTTCACGAGCATGACGCATGCACCAGCGTCGCTCGGCTCAACCATATTGTAGGGCAACTAAGCGACCCGATACACGACGCCACCATCAGCAGGGCACTTGAGTGAGCATGACATACCTAAACTGCCACAAAACTATCACGTCAATTAATTAATTACACATCACGTTTAATTGACGGCATGACAGGCGTTTCTTTCAGCTTGCGTACACACTATTGACGGCTCGTTTGGTGCAGTGACATGTCTTTTTCTTTATATAACCCGGTGACAAGAGACCAACAAGTCATTCGCCTGGTGGTAACCAAGACGCCCACTGAATACAATTGTAATGCTGCCCAGGACTAGTGCGGGGTGGCACCGCACTGCGCTCGTCACCTCGGGACATAAGTTATTTAGTCTCTGATACCCAGAATTTTTACTAGCTACAGTAATGTTTAAAGTTTATAGAGAATATCTATGCTATTTAGAACTCCATTTGCTTCCTCTTCTGCATTTACGTGATCGGTATCAAATATATCGAGTTCGTACATAGTTTGTTCAAAGAGATCAAACTGTGTGAAGAAGTTCGATTCCCACTAGGTGTTAGCTTTATTAGTAACTAGCTGGGAGCGGCGGTTTCACCCGCGTTTAATTTAAAAGAAATTTAGAGTACTTCGACATAGACACTTGACATAGAATATATGTATATATTGGATTTCAAGGTTTTTTTTTTGCGCGGACCCTAATTATTTTTCTAAAATAAAAGTAGCTTAAGTTGTACCTTATAACATCAGCTATCTGCCAGTGAAAGTTCCGTCAAAATCAGTCCAGCCGTTTCAGAGATTACCCGGAACAAACATACAGACCGACAGACAGACAGACAGACAGAAAGACAAAAGAAAATAAAAGTAGTTTTTTTGTTATAGGTACCGTATATACTTTCAAATGCATTTAGTAAAAAGCTGTTATTTTGACATTACAAACAGACACTTCAATTTTATTTATTTGTATAGATGATTAGCTAGGATTAAGATATGTATTGTTTGTTTATTAAGGTAATAAGTAGAGCGCAATGAGTAAATAGTATGCAAGTATAGTGAAAAGCTATTATGTCCTTGTTTCTTCTAGGATTTGTCCGGTTTTCTTTGCTACATGTTGCGGGTTTGATTCCCGCACAGAACAAGTATTTGTATGGCCAACAGGTAAGTAGTTGTTTCGGGGTTGAATGTTTGTGCATGTGAGATGTATATATGTAAACTGCACCCAGAGAAAAACCTTAAAAAGCCCTAGAGTAAAAAAACAAAAAATACCCTAAACTATTTTTAGAGTATGGCTGAGACCTCTTCCCGCAGGTACCAGCATTATCCCGGGTACGAGTCATTACATATTGCGCTTTCCAATTCATCTAACAAACGTGGTGGTTACGGCAATACCGTTCCTTGTAGTCCACGGCCATGTTCAGCGATGGACGTTAAAGAGCCGGTCTACTATGATGAGGCGCCGCATGAAGAGAGAAATAATACTACGTGTTGTGTACATACTGTCCTAATATATGCCAGGGTCCGTCCAAGTACTCCACTTCACTCGATTTGGTACATTCTCAACAGTTTGTTGATAGAATCTATACTGTATAACCTATGTTACTACAACCACGTTTTATTCGAGGTTATTCGGTGCACAGCGTGGCGCAGGCACGTACAGCAAATACAATTCCATCTCTTCTGTACGTGAAATTTTACGAAAGTTTTTATAAGCGTTTTTTGGTAAGTATCAAGCCAGCCCATAACAATTGTAATACTACACAAGACTAGCCCTGCTCGGCACCATACTGCTCTCGTCAGACATTAGTAATTTTGTCACTTATGCCCAGTAATTTCCCTAGCTACAGTGCCCTTCCAACCGGAGCACAGTAATGTCTAAAGTTTAAACACTACTGCTTTGCGGCGAATATCTGGCGTTGCGGAGGAAACGGGTACCTAGTACTACCTACCTGAACTCTTGCAATAAGAGACTTTTTTCTCTTTTTCGGTGTCCAGTCGTCTTCGGCACCGAAGGGGGGCTCCAAGTTCTCGTAAGATCACACTAGAGCCGCCCATTGGTGCCACGCCTTTGGGCACATCTCGGAGGGGATGACTGTAAAACGGTCACTCCCTCTAGCGGAGGGCAGGTGGCTTTTAAAAGGCACTTTTCGGGGAGGATTGTAAAGGGTCCCCCAAGTCTCGCCGTGCGCTGTGCTGCGCACACGGTGGCACGTGACTACGTGCATGCCACCGTCTTCGAGCACGTAGACTCCCCAATCTGCACGCCCGTGACCTCTAAGGCCCCCTACCACGTACTGCTGACGGCAGGGGGCTCAGGCGTGTTGGACCTGGGCGCCAGGGCGGTTGTTACCTCGGCGCCGTCTAGTCCTTCTCCTGATCCGAGTCTTCTTCTGGAGCATGACGCTCTTTTCATGCTCTGCCAACATAGCCGACACTACTGCCGATCGACCAGAACCCGCCGCTCAGCCGCCCACGCAGGGCACTCCTCGAGCGTGTGCTGTGCGGTATCCTGGTCGCTTCCACAATGGTGGCACTGTGCCGTAACCTCGCGTCCTATTCTGTGCTGCAATAAGAGACCTACCACCAGTATATACCATATACTTGATTTTTAACATATTCCCGTTCAGTAGACTACTTAGGCTGCGGAAGTACATAGTACTTTTACAGAATAGTTGTGTACGGTTCTTTGTATAGAACACTGCTATACATAATGCTTCTCCCAATGTTCGCCACCACGACCAGGCTGGATGTACTTTGCGCTCTTAGGGGGTTTTACCAGTCTATGTGCTCACACTGAGCTACCCCCGGGAAGACGGTGGTGAGCACGTGGTCACGCGAGGCTTGGGGGGATCCTTTACAATCCTCTGCGACATGTACTTGGGGGTAAGCTTTTTACAGTCGTCTTCCCTCCGCTAGAGAGGGTGACTGCTTTACATTCATCCCCTCCAAGATGTGCCTAAAGGCGTGATGTGATCTTACGAGGACCTGGAGCCCCTCTTCGGTGCCGAAGATGACCGCTGCAGTGGTTTTAGCCTTTTAGCCGGTAAGGGTCAGTAGCCGGTAGGAGCTGGTAGCAGTAGAGGGTGGAGGTATACCCCTTCGCCCTTCCCCAGGGCGAAGGAAGTTCATGTAGCATTTCTACGGGACACCAATAATAAAAGGGGGTTTTATCATAATCATCACACTTGACAGACGGGTTGGCGATCGCAGTTTAGTTGTTAATGTGCGAAGGACGCTGCTTCCCTTCGACTTATTCCATAATCACCTTTTACGACTCCCATGGGATGAGATGGGTTGGTGCTATTCGTAGATGGCAACACACGGCTGAGTAAATTACAATATTCGATGATATACGAAGACATTTTTTTGCACCGAATTTTCTTGCCACCATTTTCTCTTATATGTGTTAAAAGTATTAAAGTATGATAGATATGAGTACGTGCCGTCGGCGTCTCGTTTCTGACGGATATTGAACACTGCGTTAAATTAACTCGCGTAAAATAAATTCTTGTGTTGTATTTCATAATACCATCCATTTTGGATGGGTGTGTATTATCAGAATGTTTTCTTTATTAGTGCCTTAAGTCATCGGCCTCGATTTGTTATATAAGAATCTTTATTATTTATTTTTATTGAAATTCTACGTGAATTTCCTTCGACTCGGCGCCCCAAACAAGGGTGAAGGGATATGCCAAACTACCGACTAAGACCACTAGAGTGGACATCTTCGGCACCGAAGAGTAGCTCCAGGTCCTCCTACGATCAGACTAGAGCCACTCATGATACCGCGCTTTTAGGCACATCTCGGAGGGGATGACTGTAAAGCGGTCATCCCCTCTAGCGGAGGGATGGCGATGGTAAAAATGTCGCCACCAGGTACTTCTCTGGGAGGATTGTAAAGAAGGATCCCCCAAGCCTCGTTGTACGCTGTGCTGCGCACACGGTGGCACCGCAAACGTGGCCACGTGCACACCGCCGTCTTCCTGGGGATCACTTGGCATGAGCACGCAGACTCCTCGATCTGCGCGCCCGTGACCTCCGAGGCCCCACAATGTAGCGACGGCAGGGGGCTCAGGCGTGTTGGACCTGGGGAACGGGGTGGTCGTCACCCCGGCGCTATCTCGTTTTTTGTCGTTTCTCCGAGTGGTATCGGCCCTCTCCTGATCCTGCTCTGCAGTCTCCTACTTGAGCATGATGATTTCGTAAAAAGGAGACCACTGCACTCCAATTTGCATATTCTGTCAACATAGCCGACACTACTGTTGGCAGAGAGATATCTTGCCCGATCCTATCGACCAGGATCCACCGCTCGGCAGCTCACGCAGGGCACTCCTCAAGCGTGTGCTGTGCGATATCCTAGTCGCTTCCACAATGGTGGCATTTTATCGAAACCTCGCGTCCTATTCTGTGCAAGTACCCACCGAAACAACCGTGACCGGTGAATACCTGTGTCAGGTGATAGGTGACACGCTTGCTCCTTCTGAGCTAGGCTCCGAAGAGTGGCAGGATGGCCTTGATGACACGGTTGATCACGAGCAGCAACTGTAGGCGTATCGAATGTGAGCTGTCGAGCCAGTCACCCCAGTCTGTCAAACGTCCCTCAGGGTACGCTTTGGCCGCTTTGGCGGAGATCCATTACCGCCTGGATGTCGAAAGGCAGAAAGCACGTCAGAAGAGTTGCCGCCTCGTAGGACACTGTCCTGTATCCCCTTGTGATCTGTATAGCCACTGCAGACCGTGAAGTTTGTTACTGCAGTGCTGGACGCCTGATAACCGAGATGACCGTACAGGGACCCTGTAGAGGCCCTCGGACAGCATGACCCCCTAGTAGAGATGGCGGTCTTCCTCGCTCGGTCCCCCGAGATTAGGTAATACCCGGTGTAATGCACCACCAGCCTCTTCACTCGGAGGACGAGGCACGCGAAGTGCTCTTCGAAGCCCCAGCGACTGTCCAGGGTAAGATCCAGGTATTTTTATACTGGCCTACCCTGAATTGCGCGTCACCGACGCATATCTATGAACTGGGTGGTTCTCGGCTACGTGCAGTTTGTGAAACCATAGCGCCTCGGTTTTGTGAGGCGCTATCCCAGACACAGAGCGTAGATATTAGCCACGACAATTACCACCGCTTGCTCACGAGCTGGATTGTTCCCTCGTTGGACTCCCCGCTGACCAACACAAGAGTGTAGTCAGCGTAACAGATTAAGCTGAAACCAGCGGGGAGAGCGACACGCTGTTCGTATGCTGCAAGTTTATAACCTAACCCGGTTTGTAACAAACAGTTTTGCCAAATTTCAACTAATTCTTTGCCGTAGTTTTAGCAATCACATCAAACATAGAAACAGACAGGAATTAAAAAGAATGCAGTTTTGGCGTCAGTGCCTGGAGCACGCGAAAGCGATAAAAAATATACAATGTAGTTTTTGTCTCTCTAGGATTTTATTACAGTATAGATTTGCATATACTTGATACTTCACCTAAACCTAGGACACCAGTGGTTACGAAGTAAGTTTCTTATTGATGCAAATCAATTTTGCATACTATAGCCAATTTCATCTCGCGTTAAGTCAAAGTCAGCGTATTTATTTTCAAAGCAAAGCTTTTTTGCTTTTCATTTAGAAAAAAATCAGGCTCTTATGAATAGTCACAGTTTTAATATTTCCACGCCTCCGAGTTGGTCGTATGGAGAACAGCCAGCAAGAAACTCTATACATACTCTTTTTTAAATGTGTTAGATATTTCGGTCTTATTATTAAAATAGAATTGTGAAAAGATATGAGAATAATACTCTCCGCCAATCTGGACCGACGCGCGATGGCTTAATTAACTTACTCTCTAAAGCAAGAAGGGGTCTTGGGGTTCTCAAATGTGCAAAGAATGGCCACCCACCCATCCAAAGCAGGTCGATCTATTGGCATGATTAGTAGCTACGAGCCTATAGAACATCCCCCCTGAATGTCAATGTGTCAATTTATTTATTACCTCTACTGCTGGACATAGCTCTCCCCAAAGATCGCCACAAGGAATGGTTTGGGTTTAAGCTGTGTACTCATTGGGGGGTTTTACCATAATCACCAAGCTTGGCAGGTGGGATGGCGATCACAGTTGTGTTGTAAATATACTAGAAGGACGCCGCTGCCTATCCTTCGTCTAATCTCATAGTTGACTATTATGACACCCAGGTGATGAGCTGGAGCAGTGCTATTCTTAGGCGGCTTTACACGGAAAGGTTAGAAATATACATAGAAGCATAATGTTAATGGATCTTTGAAGTATGTCACGGGAAATCCTTATGGATTTTCTTTGCCTTGGGATGGGCGTAGGGGCATGCCAGAATCTTACCCGCTAAAAACCTATGGCTGAGGGTGACATGTACGCCTTATAAGCGTTGGACCACACCCCCGGCAGGTATCAGCCCGTCACAGACCCTGTTACCATGCGAATCAAAGTAAACCCCAATCTACGTATAATTTTTTCAACCTGGATATCAGACCATTGTTTTAACGTCTGTATATTTTTGAATTACGGGTAGAAACCAATTATTCTATTTTTGGAACTTTCTGTTAAGTATGTAAACGAAAACGTCTCGATCTTATAATTGAACAATAAAACAGTGAGCCGGCATTAAAAGTGAAAGCCAATAAAATTTGACTGGCCTGATCCTGCCAAGATTGACGTGTTGCCTGCGAGGTACTTCCGCGGTACTATTATTTATAGCATGGATGTTTTTTTAATATAAAGGAAAGAATCAGATTTTGATTATATGTTTGAATTTTGAAAGTAAGAAAGGAAGAAAATAAACTTATTTGGATAGATAGGGCAACACACATCACTTACAGAAAGCATACATTAAGTAGATAAAGCAAAATAATATAAAAAAACATCAACATACAACATTTTCTTATCATTATGTAAATTTGCATTGTTAAATATGGACCACATGTGTTACCAGTGATGACATATGGCACAGGAACGTGGACACTCACTATGGGTCTCATAATAAAGCTCAATGTCACTCAGCAAGCTATGGAAAGACCTATACTTGGCATTTCTCTACAAGATCGGATCAATCAGAAGATTCTGACATAGCTGAAAGGATTAATAGGCTGGAGTAGCAATGGGCGGGGCATATTGATATGAACTGATGGCCATTGGGACAAAAAGATTCTCGAGTCGAGACCACGTATTGGGAAACGCAGCGTCGGACGACCTCCAACAAGATAGACGGACGACCTGGTGAAGGTCTCTGGGAGTCATTGGACGTGGGCGGCATGTAACTGGTCGTTGTGTAAATCTACGGGATAGCCTTTGTGTGTGTGGACGTCCTTTGGCTGATATGATGATGACAGTGGACCTCCTTTTTTACCCAGCGGAAGTATATCGTGTACTTCTTCTGAATATCCCCGAGAGTCGGTCGAGACCTTGTCTCTGGCTTGCCTTAGTTGGCTGATCAAAGGAGGCCGTTAGAGCTATATACTCAGGGGTGAAAGTGTCTAATCGCGTAATTAGGGAGATACCCGCTCCAAGTCTTCAAAACGTGCGATGTTAAAATCGATGCCGTACCTGTCGACACCCCGAGCCACTCACGACAACGATAGTGCTCCCTGTCGCCTATAGTGCAGTTCATTAAAGCGGCCCATTTTGTGAGTGGTGAGACACTGTCTGCCACAGAATTTCAATAAAAGGCTAAAGCAAGCAACGCCATTGTTTCTGTTTATTCCGTTAAGTTTCAGTTACACCAATTATTATATTCTAGTCTATTGCAGGCCCTATCATTGTAACTTCCACCTCTTAAAATAGTCCTACAGCACGGAGGACAATTCCTGACTTCATTTAAAAGTACAGCCATATAGAGTCCCCGGCTGGTGTCCTATTACATTTTAGATTAAAATTGTCTAAAGGCTCTGCGTGTTACACTTATGTCCCCGCGTAAGCCTATCAAAAGACCGGGCTCCTTCTTACATATGAGTAACCCGTGAAAAGAGACTTAATAACATAAAACTACATGAAAGCACATAGATATAACCAGTGTAAGTGACATCTTAACGGAAACTGATACCATGGATTCATCAATATATGATTCGGAAACCCTTAGCATTAGATTAAGCGTTAGTCCAGATTTTTACCCATGTTACTTAGCCAAATTCAGTATAGAATAACTATTTGCGTCTATCTTAATAAAACTACAAGAAACTATTTAATTTCATATAAAACTGTAATATAAATAAAACTAAACGGCTGTTGTTTCGCTACAGTTCACGGATGAGGTCATCACACTAATACCGTAGCGTTGTGATCGCGTTGTTTACGATACATTGCGTGTTCAAAATTTATAAAATCTGTAACCTATTATTTCCACGATAAGTAACTTTTATATTTTAATTATAACCCTAAGTGCTCTTCCCTCAGTTTTTAGTACGTTTTTACTTATAACCAGTATTTAAATAAAGCCTTCTTAGTTGCTTTCCGTTTATATGATGAAATTCTAATGTATGTAAATGTAATGTATAAAAAGATTGTTACTCACATTATTAAGAGATAGAACATTTCTTACACATAACCAAGGCTTTGGATTTATAAAAATATTGCCCTAGAATTACTCCTGTAACATACAGAATAATTCCGGGGTAGCAACGTACGGTTTCACAAATTTCACTTGAATAAACACCCAGACCAGGAATTACAGGCCATACAATTAAGTGAACACATTACATCAAAATTCACGACATAAATAAATATCACCAGTACTAAAACGTGGAGGAACCACATCTGTCCGCATTACCCACATACATCATAGCTTGAAGGGAATTTAATTAAAAATAAACATTTATAATACTTGGCCCATTCGTTTTCCTGTTATTCGACCGCGAACACGACTGTGCGAAATTAAACACTGCTCTGTTTTAGATGGTGATGTAGAGCCTAGAAATGAGGTTGCATATTATTTTATAAAAAGAGGAGTCTGCTCGTGCCCACGGACGCTGCAAAGTGTTCGAAACGTCGAGCGAATTAACATTAGTATTTTATTTTATACATTGATGGTGCATGCCTTTATGTTCCACTATACAAAGGTGTTGCCTAATTGTGTATTGCACGTATGATTTCTTCAGGTGTTACTATGAGCAAGTGTGAGTATATAGGGTAGAACAATATAATATTGTTTTATTTTGTATTTCATATATTTGTGTATTCATAATACAATAATTGTATGTGCTAGGGCTGCACGTTGCACGTATAGATGCTGTACGTAAGTATATAGAATGAATTAATTAAACGCGATAAATTTCCGTAAGCTATTTTCCATTCGATAAAAAGAGGTTTTCAGTTCAAATGTAGACTGGTGTTGAATGTTATTACAAAAAAGTATAAATATTCAAAGAGATTCGGATGACTGACAATTGACAACGGAAAAATCGTATGACGTTGCCGACATATTTTTAAGGATGTTTTTCTTTTATGAGAAATATTTTATAAATATGTAAAGATTGATTAAATCTGAATACCGTACAACGTTGCCTTATACTTGACATTGGCGCAATTGTGGAAGATAGGTACTTTACAGAAGCCATAATCTAAGAGAAGAAGAAGACAATTGACAATTGATAATTTTCGTCCAATTTTTGTACACATATGAATCTCTGCGATCTAAATACAAACGTGTTATGTAAAAAATAGGTTTTGAATATAGAGGTCACTTTGGTCACTAATTAGAATAAAAAAAACGGGATGCACTCCGGGAGTGTCGACAGAAGTGAAAACTTATTTTGGCGCGTTAGACACTTTTAGATGGGTACTAGGGTTAATGCGATCCCGACGGCGAAACGCCAAACTAAACGTCTAGCGTCTCGTAACGGTGTCGCGAGTCCAGAGATTTTATCTCATCTAAAAATATGCGTACCGCGCTAAAAGAAGTTTTCACTTCAAAAATCGTTTTGGTAACTGTACGTTTTGTACGTATTTGGTAGCTGTCCACACCTCTGGTTTAGAGTCCCGTAGTTGCCTTTTACGACATCAACGGGAAGAGATGGATTCCAGATGTGAATTCCCTTAAATTCAACTTCAAATAATTTTAAAACGCAATATCGCGTTTGGTACAGAATACAGCCACGTTCCATATTCCGTAATAAAACAAGTATTAATGATTGTTTTAGAGTTGATCGTAAATTTGACTGTTATACCGAAATGTCTGCTGTACACACGGCTACACATCAAGCTATAATACCAGTTTATACTGAACTCTCATCATACCGAAAGCCTCTACATTGTGAGGTCAGCTTATACTGGTTTTTTATAGCTTTATGTGTAGTGGTGTGTACCAAACATACGTGTATAGGGACAATTTATATGCAGTGTGGTTTCTTTCATATACATTTTTGAAGTTGATGTCGTGCTCACTTGTATGTGCAGTATCCAGATTAAAAATATTGCACTACTGTATAATTTCTTTTTTTTTTATTGGGTCCAGTGGAAATTCTTCATGTACTTCCTTCGCCCCTGGGAAGGACGAAGGGGCTACCGGCTAAAACCTTCGGCACCTAAGGGAGGCTCCAGGTCCTCGCATGATCACACTATAGCCGCCCACTAGTGCCACGTCCATAGGCACATCTCGGAGAAGGTGAATGCAAAGCGGTTACCCCCTCGGGGGGATAGTAAAGGATCCCCAAAAACGTCCCTGTGCGCTATGCTGAGCTCTTGTGGACGTCGTAAAAGATGAATAAAGGAATTTTAACTTGAAGGATGAGCAGCAGCTAATATGATGATGATGATGAATCCAATGCCGTGTGGTACCGGCTACGAATAGCACCATCCCATCTCATCCAGTGGGTGTCTTAAAAGCCGACTAAGGGGTTAGACGGGGGATGGGCAGCAGCGTCCTTCGAATACATTAACAACTTAACTGCGATCCCCAACCCGCCTGCCAAGCGTGCGATTATGGCATAACCCCCCAATGAGCACACAACGCACCGATATCGGTCGTTGTGGTGACCTTTGAGGGAGGCCTGTGTCTAGCAGTGGACTTTATTCAACCGAAATGATGATGATGAATCAACGCTGTGATGGAACGTTCACGCTGTTACGTATGTTGCTGAGTGTACAAGACTAAGCCGCTCACCCATCCTCTTGATGTGAGAAACACGTTTAAAGCAATATTAGTGGCGATAGATTTCATAAAATTTACGAGTACTAATATAAACTAGAATGAATTTCCTAACTGGAGTAGAAAATAACTCCAATACTCGCTAGAGTGGAAAGGTTCGTGAGTGCGGACCATGAACCGGATAATGCAGTGGATGAGCCAGTGATTTAACTATGTGTACTATACATTAAGGTATTGATATTTCACTTAACCTTAAGGGTTAACAACTCCTTTTTTTATTTTTTTCTTGATGTCCAGTGGAAATTCTACATGGAACTTCCTTCACCCCGGGGAAGGGTGACGGGGTATGCCAGCCTACCGGCTAAAACCACTGGAGCGGTCATCTTCGGCACCGAAGGGGGGCTCCAAGTCCTCGTAAGATCACACTAGAGCCGCCCATTGGTGCCACGCCTTTTGGCACATCTTGGAAGGGATGACTGTAAAGCGGTCACCCCCTCTAGCGGAGGGAAGGCGACTGTAAAAAGGTCGCCCCCCCAGGCACTTCTCGGGGAGGATTGTAAAGGATCCCCCCAAGCCTCTCTTTGCGCTGTGCTGCGCACACGCATACGCACACACCGTTGCCAGAGTTAAAAAGTATCGTATTGTATTATAATTGCTGTTAGCCCCAGTGTCAGGTTTGCGGGGTACTAATGCTTACAATATTTCACTCCCGGGGTGAAGTTTTTCAGTGGATGGAATACCATGGGATTTTAGACGGTAAAAGTCCAGCATGCCCCTCCGCCCCTCCCAAGAAAAATTGATGATTTGGTTTGGTTCGGTTGGTGCAGTGGCTGATATAATCAGCTGCTGCGCACCGGGTCGTGAGTTCGATTCCCGCACGGAACGAATATTTCTACAATCTGCATCTGGTCTGGGTGTACCATGCATCCCCTCCGTTCCCTTGAATGTCTAAAAAATGACTACGAACGTCGAGATGATAAAAGATACGCTAGAGCGTATAAGAGGGTGCTGCTTATGCTACCCATCTTCAGCAGTGTTGTTATTAAACAACACTGTGATCACCAATCCGTTAAGCTATTTGGTGATTATGGTAATATTTCTTCCAACCGAAATGTATTACGTTACCCACGACCAGCGTTGGGAGTCTATGGGCTGATATGATAACATCTAATACCAAATATTACCAAATTAACTGATCCAGAAAGAGCCAACCGCATGGATATTCGAAATCACAAGACGCAAATTGAAAATTAATCGGCATTTTCACAAAAAGGCTTATTCTCGTGTAAAGCGAGAAACGTTTTTCCCTGAGCGCTTAAATATATCTTCGGGGATATATTATACGGGGTGTTTTATCTGCCGAATAGAGGATGGGTTAATTTATAACCTCACGGGCTACGGTGGTGCTCGTAGCCGTAGCAGAACGTGTAGACGTTACTACGCTCTACGGAGCTACGACGCGTAGAACTTTATATGGTATATTTTATGAATTCATTGTGAGTTATTGATTTAGTTAGCTGCATGATTTAGTGATTTAAGTTCACGTTGGGAATATTAGTTAGATAGTGAGATGTGATATGCATAAACGGAATTAATGTATTCCTTGCTTTGTTCTTAAGCTTGCTTTTAAGCAACATCGATTAATTATATATTTTATTTAACATGTGTTCATTATTTTATAAAACAAATGTAATAATACATTATATTCCTTTATTACCAAAAAAATATAGGTACTAATTGATAACTAAAACAAATTGGGCATTTAAGCGGCAAAGTACTGTTGTAGAATATATTAATTAAATTCAATTTAATTCAAAACCTCAATTCATCCCGTGGTTGTCGTAAAATACGACTATGGAATTAGCTCGAGGATGAGCAGTGACGTCCGTTGAATATATTTAAAACTCAACTGTGATCGCCAAACCGCCTGCTAAGTGTGGTGATTATGACAAAACTCCCAATGTGTATACCTGGGAGGCCTTTGTCCAGCCGCCCAATGGCCTCCGACTTAGTTTAACAACTGCCTCCTAATGACAACAACCGGGACTGATGATTTTACTTACACTTCGAAGGACGAAAAAGCTCCGTTCAAATACCACTATGCGGCCACCCATCCATAGATTGACTGCACCCAGCGTTGCTTAACCTCGCCAATCTTTTACTGATCAGAAAGTGCCACTGGCTATAAAAAGCATTGGACGTCTTTTGGGTCAAATGATGATGATGTATTTTAAATCTAACACAATTTTTCTTTTCTGTTTTTCAGCTGCTTAATATTGTTTATGGTATACAATTGGAGCCCAGAGATGGATTGAATTAAGGGAATCTACTCGTGTTCACTCTTCTGCAAAGATTTTTGTGTCACCTGACTAATTCAGTGGTTGATACAGTCGACTGCTGCGCTCCGGGTCGTGGGTTCGATTCCCGCACGGAACAAATATTTGTACGATGTGCAGGTAGTTGTTCCGGGTCTGGGTGTATTGTGTGTGGAATTCATGTATGTAAACGCACCCACGACACAGGAGAAATCCTAGTGTGGGGCAATGTTTAAAAAAAAAAAAAGATATTTTCCTATATATATTTCCTATTGAACTATTGAACGTTATTTCAAAGGGACAATCAATGGGTTAAAGGGATCTTTTATTAAAAAAACAAGTTATAATAGAATTTTGCTATTTGAGTACTGAAAGGAAACTGGTTTCTTTCTTTTTCCCCATTTTATTACGAAAACGCACACAAATAACCGTGTGGTGCCGGTTACAAATAGAACCAAACCATCTTATCCTGTAGGTGTCGTAAAGTCGGAGGATGGGTAGCCGCGTCCTCTGAGTACATTACAACTCAACTACGATCGCTAATCCGTCTGCCAAGCGTGGTGATAATGTCAAAATCCCCCAATGAGTTCACAACTCACCGAGAAGTGCCGTTGTGGTGATCTTCGCGGGAGGCCTGTGTCCAGCAGTGGGCTTCATTTGGCTGAAATTATGATGACACAAATAAAAAACATGCACCGCTGTAATAAAATGGATGAACATAATAAAGGAACCAATTTTGTTTTGTTCCGTTTTATTATTTTAATTATTCCATTTTTAAAATGTATGTAACAGTAGTTTTTTTTAAGAATAGGTATTCCTAGAATGCCTATTCTTAAAAAAAGCAACTGTAATATACATTTTAAAAACGGAATAATTTTCTAATACAAAGTCAGTCAGAAATAAAGCATTAACGAAGGACTTAGCACGCCTGGAGTTTTAAGTGTTACTGATGATGGCAGATGGTGAAAAACACTTTGTCACCCTCATTTGTGGAAAGCTCAAGTATGGCCTGGGAGGAACTTGCAAGTCAATTGAGACTAAGTTCAAACACAGTTGGTGATAAAGCTGCCTCAGCGTAATTTTAAGTTACCGTTAAACAGCTGTTTTTATAAAGCATTTTTACGTAATGGGGTAAACGAGCATGCGGGTCATTTAACCGATCACTGCCGCCCATAGCAGCACACACGCGGCATTTCACGGCATGGTTGGTGCCATGGCTGATACAGTCCGCTGCTGCACTCCAGGTCGCGGGTTCGATTCCTGCACGGAACCAATATTTGTATGATCTACAGATAGTTGTTCCGGTTCTGGGTGTATTGCGTGTGGAATTTTTGTCTGTAAACGCACCCAGTACACATGAGAAAGGGTATGGTGGGGCAAAGTTTAAAAATAAACATCCGTGACACCAGAGGAGTCACTGATGTGCTGCCAACCTGTATGACTGATATACAACTTTGCCTTGAAGACCCCCATGTCAAATTTCTGCCATGTCCATGCCATATTCTTGGGGGTTGGGTTTCCACTATACGTCCCTCACTATTCAATACGCAGCAATGCTACTTCACGCCAGTATTGTGTGACGGCTTGGAACTTCCCCGATCAGGCCCAGCTTATTTTCGAGCTGTACTCAACTGGAGAGCTACAGCCAGGCTCTCCGACGCAAAAGGTATTGAATTTTGGGAAAAGGTATTCATTATCATAAGTAATTTAATATCGTTTTGGCTTTTATACTTACCTACCTTACCTTTAAGGTAAGGCATTGCTAGTTGTAATAAATCTTTATAAATTTAATTTTATTTAAAGCAATGCGGTGCTGCTCTCTCTGCAGCGGTGCCACCTTGACTATCGGTACATTGAAGTGTTATAGTGCTTATAGAGAAATGCCACCATGTCGGTCCGAGTATATGAACAGAGCACTGGGGCAGTTTGTTGCAGAGGTGTGAGACAAGGGGACGTCATTTCCCCGAAACTATTCACCACTGCAATGGAGGATGCCTTCAAGTGTGGAGTAGAAAGGATTCGACATTAACATCAATGTTGAGTATATCACTCACATTCGATTTCCCAATGACATCTTAGTCATGGCGGAATCGCTGCAAGAACTCGGCACAATGCTCGATGATCTCAACAGATGGGCCTTAAAATGAACATGGACAAGACGAAAGTCATGTCAAACGCTCATGTCGTGCTCTTCCCAATATCCATTGGGAGCTCTGTTCTCGAAGTTGTTGACGAGTTGTCTACCTGGGACGGCACGGTTGGTGCAGTGGCTGATACAGTCGGCTGCTGCGCTCTGGGTCGTGGGTTCAATTCCCGCACGGAACAAACATTTGTATGATCTGCAGGTAGTTGTTCCGGGTCTGGGTGTATTGTATGTGGAATTCATGTCTGTGAACGCATCCACGACACAGGAGAAATAATAGGGTGGGACAAGGTATAAAAAAAAATGCATTCCCCTTCGCCTTGTCTATTTTGTTGTTGTGTGTATTTTACATTTAATTAGTCTACTTTGTTCGCACATACCTAGCTCATTACAATGTAATAACAAAGTTGTAATGTAACTTTTTTTGAAAAGAACATATCCATGGAGTTTCTTGCCGGCTTTTCTCCATAGGACCGCCTTTTTCGAACCGTGCACTTAACTCGACTTTTCGTAAGAGCCCATTAGGGCCCATATGAAATAAAAAAAATGAGTTTGTGTTTGCCCTTCTCGGGGGCGAAGGAAGCTCTAGAAAAGGAACATCAAAATTAGAGCGCTTGATAAATTTTATGAAAGGTATATGGATGATCCACCCCCACCCCTTGGCAGGTGTCACGACGGTAGAACGGTTAATTACTATGAAAATTATCCACCCTCAGAGGAAGAGAAGTGGGCCAAATTGCCTTTGCGTTTAAATTTTAGGCACATCAAAGGTGTTTAGAAGTACTTGCGCAGGCACGTTTGTGCAAGTAAGTGGATAGAAGTGAATAAAGAAATTTGAATTTTTGAATTTGAAAAGCAAGTGTCTTAAAGTGAAAGTGAGTTTCAAGCCTTCCTGATTCATCATTCTATTTTAACTAACGCCTCATAATAGACAGCTGTAGCATCTGCTATAAACACAAGATTTTTTAAATATCCATGGTTTCTAGTTGCATAATCCGGTTACTTTATGGTAATAACCGGTTATGCCGTGTGCTGCCGGCTCGATGCCGTGTGGTGCCGGCTCAGAATGCCAACACCCCATCTCCTTCCATGGGTGTCGCGAAAGTCGACTAAGGGATTAGCCAAAGGATGGGTAGCAGCGTCCTTCGAGTACAATAATGACACAACTGCGATCACCTGTCTGCCAAGCGTGGTGATTATGGCAAAACCCCCAATGAGCACACAACACACCCATATCGGTCGTTGTGGTGATCTTTGGGGGAGGCCTGTGTCCAGTAGTGGACTTCATTCGGCCGAAATAATAAATCCGGTTACTGGCTCTTATAAAATGACAATTTACGTTGCGAGGTGCTAATTAGTTAGCCCTGTGGAGAAGTGCAAGAAACTATATAGATAATCTTTTTTATAATTGAGATGACAATATTGATCGGTACAATTTATATACCAACATTGGATTTTTTTCTTTACAGAGTACTGACAATAAGTTATGTATTTGTAAAACATGTTATAAAAGAAATGTAAACAAAAATTTCGTTCACAGCTTCCTTTGTTTCCAGTCATATCAATTAAAGGTGCTCATAGATAATTACTCTCAGTCATCGGTAAACGATAGGCGAGGTTAAGCATTGTTGTTTGTCATTGTCATTTTGTTGTGGTCAGTCTATGGAGCATCTGAGCATATTCGTGTTTCGTAGGGCAGGTAAATTCGGCAGTCCTGGTTGCTGTTATTTATATATGTGTTTATCTATTAACTATTCTGAATTGCGATGAATGAAGATATAATTCTTGTTAGAATTGATAACTTTTTTATATAGGACATATTACATATGTCCTTTTTGACATGTTAATGTATACAATATGACATTGTTCACAGCTTGATGGCCATATTGGCCTTTATTTTAATATAATTTAGCATCTTCTTCATTTTGTAAATGTGAGAACTTCGTTGATGTTGACTCGTACCTGTGCGTTAATAATTATCAATTTCTGATTGTGTATTACAGAAGCAATAGTGTGTTTATTATCGTGCATATGTAGTCCACTTTGTTTCCACATAGCGAGCAATGTGTTAAATTGTAATATCACTTTTTTTAAAAGAGTGTCTATGGAGTTTCTTTCCGGCTTCTTCTCCATAAGATCAACTTTTCCGAACCGTGCACCTTAACTTTCAACTTTTCTTAAGTACCTATTAGGGCCTATATGAAATAAAAACTTTGACTTTGACTTTATTTTCTAATATACAAAGTTACGAACACAGTCCTGATACGGTATTAAAATAAGTAAACAATACAGTTCTTAAACACACCCTAATCGATAATATCGAAGATCGATATTTTGATTTCCATAATAATCCAACATAGATAATTACTTATCGATATTTCTGAGATATCGCTCAAGCCGTTCGGCACTACCGCAAAATTTTCGATGGTTAAAGGATTAGATTATCATCTTGCCAAGAGCAAAGCCTATGCCGTGTGGTGCTGGCTAAGAATACCACCACCCCATCTCAGCCCGTGGGTCTCGTAAGGTGTGACTATGGGATTAGCCAGAGGATGGGCAGCAGCGTCCTTCGAGTACATTTATAACTCATGCGATCGCCAATCTGCCTGCCAAGCGTGGCAATTATGGCAAAACCCCCCAATGAGCACACAACACAAACCAAAACCGGTCGTTATGGCAACCTTTGGGGGAGGCATATATCCAGCAGTGGGTGTTTTTCGGCTGTGATAATCATGAGCAAATCCGTAGTAGTTTGTCCTGTAATTATCGAAAGAGAATCATCATCATCAACTGTACTGAACCCAGTGACTTCCAGCGACCTTCATCAGGTCATCTCTATTTCCCATGCGAACACTTATAATTTACAATTACATAATTTTAACTTATCTATTCAATCAATCATATCGGCCATTTATACGTTCACTACTGAACAAAGGCCTCCCCCATTGATTTACACGACTGTGTCATAATTTTGGGGGGTATTTGCCAATACTCACCACGCTTGGTAGGCGAGCTAGTGAGCGCAGTATGGTTACCATTTCACAGAAGGGCCGCTGCTGCCCATCCCTCTGGTCATATTCCCTTAGTCGCCTTTTACGACCTCACGGGAGGAGATGGAGTGGTGCTATATTCTTAATCCGGACACCATATGGACTGGTGGACTTATCTATTATTATTGACGAATAACAAGATATAATATGATACAAAGTTTACTTAATTACCTAATTTTATTATTGCGTATCGGAAGACGTCAGCCGTCACCCGTCACCAAAAAAAAACCAAATTGAGGGAGGCGCAGAAAATCAATACTCATGTGTTGCAAGTAATTTGTAACATAGAAGTGTAATGCTGAGCGCCATTCTTCTTTTATGTGGCGACGAGACTCACTAATCTTTCCAGTTTTTACTTATTGTCATTTTTTTTATATGTAGTGTGTTTTAACTTCGGAAATTAATAATCTGTTTTTCTTTCTTACTTCTTACGTTCTATTTCGTTGGAGGACTTCTCACACTGCGTTTTCTGGTGGTCTCAATTCGAAAACCTTTTTGCCCAAGTATCTTAAGCTGCCACATATCCATCAGTTCTACGAGCAATCACACTAGCCAAAGGACGTCCATTGCTAAACGTCTCCACACAGATTTCCACAACTGTGACATCATTTGAGGCGAAAATTAACAGTACTAACCACGCTTCGCAGGTAGGTTGGTGCCCGCAGAAGGGACGCTGCTCACCCCTGGTTTAGAGGGCTTTATTCACCTTTTATGATATCCACGGGAGGGCATGTATTGGTGTTATATCTTAATCTGGACACCACACAAAACAACCAATTATGTGTTCCATCCTTGTCAAAGTGAGTGCTAACCGCTTTCAATAATTTATAACAAGAATTAAGTGCCCATAACTTGTTAATATGATAATGAAATTGCTCTAAACGTTTAATATAATTATAGACTTCCTTACTGAAAACATTCCCGGCTGTTGATTGGGGAACTGGCACCGAGTAATTCGTATTAATTGAATTATAAGTTTTCAACCGTCCACTTCATATTATTAAGAAGATATAAATAATAAGATTATATCCTGTACTACCTGCAGCTATGTTTAAGCTATTAAATCAATCCTTTTTCTAATTAACGTCTTTTGAAATTCACGTTGCTAAGGCGGTTTTGAACTTCCGTGTAGAGTCGAGGTTTCACTGTCAGCGGAAATGTATTTACTAAGAGGTTTTACGGAATGACTCATAAGAGTTGATTCATTTAGAATACTCTTAAAAGAATTAAATAATCAAACACAGCACAGGTATTTTTTTGTATACTTAAAAGGAGACCCTAACAAGACATTTTGTAGAAATCGTACAAGTTACTGAAATAAACTGATTATAAACTTTAAAAAAAGAGGAAGATAAATAAATATGGAAGTTTGGTTGACTGAATGTTTGAGGCGGCACAGAGTCTAAATTTGGCATAGAAATACATTATGCCATGGAGTAGGATAGATATAGAAAAATTTTGTTTGAATCATAAATCCGCACGGAACAAATATTTGTATGATCTGCAGGTAGTTGTACCGGGTCTGGGTGTATTGCGTGTGGAATTTGTGTCTGTAAACGCACCGACAACATAGGAGAAATCCTAGTGTGGGGCAACATAAAAAAAATAACAATAATAGTTCACACTAAATTTAAATTTACGTCCAGCGAAGTACTGCTGCTAGTTCAATAAAACTGACACTGAGTGACTGAAAGACAACACACGGCTTAAAACTGTGGGTCTAGAAGGGTCCCTTATACCCACCCTCCGAAGCACGGAGACGTTCAGGTACTGTATCACTATGCGGTCACCCATCGATAGACTTTATCGAACATTGCTTAACTTTACCGATCGTTTAACGATCAGTGAGTGCACGAGTGTTTAGCATACTATAAACCCGTAGTAAGATTGAGTTTACCATGTGGTGCCGGCTACGAATAGCACCAACTCATCTCATCCCGTGGGTGTCGTAAAAGGCGACTACAGGATTAAGCGAAGGATGGGCAGCTGCGTCCTATGAGTACAATAACAATTCAAATGCGATCGCCAACCCTCTTGCCAAGCGTGGCGTTATGGCAAACCCCCCCAGTCACCCAGCAAACCCTGACCGGTCGTTGTGGAAATCTATGGGGGAGGTTTGTGCCCAGCAGTGGACTTTATTGGGCTGAAACGACGACAGCAAATGATTATCTCCTAAGACAATATCGCCAGTCGAATTTTTGACATCTATGTGACAAAAATAATGTTATGTTATTAATAATGTAATGCTGTCGAGAATATAATACCAGGAAGTCATTAAATACTTCAAAAAAACTAGCCTTGGATTGTTTATTTGTATTGAAATTAATTTGAATTGTATGTAATTTTATCTGAAATAAATTATTAATGAAATTTGAGATATTTTTCTAAGCAGGAGTCTTCTATACATATAAATAAAAAAATAAAAATTGAAGTGTCTGTTTGTAATGTCAAAATAACAGCTTTTTACAAAATGCACATAAAATTGTATATGGTACTTACACCAAAACATTTTTTTTTGAGTTTTTTGTCTATGTGTCTGTTTGTTCTGGCTAATCTCCTAATCTGCTGGACCGGTTTTGACGGGACTTTCACTGGCAGATTGCTGATGTTATAAGGCGTAACTTAGGCTACATCATATTAGAAAAAAGAAATAACCAGAAAACCATGGTATCAAATATAATCCGATTTCTTTTAAATGAAACCGCGGGCACAGCTGTATTTTATAAATTTGTCGAATTTCGCTTTCAGACACAGCCAGGATTTAAGAACTCGTCAATTTTTGTAACATCCCTCATTATTGAATTAAGAGTCCGCCGGGTCGGGTGTAATCCTGAGTAATTACCGGAGATTTTTAAACGGGACTTTTTATCTCTTTAATTAACGAATCGGAATTTAGGTGATCTGATGAAAGTTGGGTCCAGTCATTGTACATACCCATTTATATATATATATATATATCTGCGTAATCAGAGCATCTGGTGAATTATGTTAGTAGGTAGATACTGACGTCAGTGAGGCTTCGGGGGGATCCTTTACAACCCTCCCGGTTGTGACCACTTTAAAATCACTCCTTCCGAGGTGTGACTATTGGTGTGGCACTATTGGGCGGCTCTTGTGTGATCATATGAGGATCTGGAGCCCCCCTTCGGTACCGAAGTTTACCGCTGAAGTGGTTTTAGCCAGTAGATGTCGGCATGTATTCGACCTTCGTCGGGGTGAGCTCTTAAAAAAGAGAATCAGCTCTATAAAATACGCCACAGAGAACACAAGATACTAGGATAACATAAAACGTAATAGTTCAATCTTATACCTCCACTGACATATTGATCACGTGCGGCAATAATGGCCCGTTAAGATCGCGAAGCATCTCCACCCTCACACCATTGCCTTTATTTTATATATTACATAAACTTAGGTGTATGACTGTCACGCTGTGATCTCAGAAGGTCAGAGGTGAACTTACAATTCACAGAGAGAGGCTCGTCATGATCCCTGATACGAGGGCGGCACTGAAAATTTCGGGAATCAAGGAAGTGACACAACATTACTATTTAAAAATGTATTTATTGCTTTTCGAAGTATTCTCCGCGAAATTTGACACATTTATAACCACCATACGACCATCACTATACGATGGAACCAATAATTGAAGCAACCATTCCATTCGGAAGTTGGGGTCTCCAAAATGGCCGTTTTGTAGGCGTCCACAGCTTCTTTGGGTGATGAAAATCTCTGTCCACGCAATTTATTCTTTATTTTAGGGAAAGTATAGAAATCATTAGGGCTTAGGTCGGGGCTGTACGGCGGATGGTCTAATAATTCTAGGTTTTCTTGCTCTAAAAACTCTTTTGTTCTGTGCGCGGAGTGAGAACTCGCATTGTCGTGATGTTGCTATAAAATTTTCACTTCTGTCGGCACTCCCAGAGTGCAGCCCGTATTTTTTTATATCATTATATTATTCAAATGTGTAAGCATGTGTACTAGCCGATAAGTAGCAATTATAAAACCTATTTTTCTGAAGCGGAAATGCTCATGCATTGTACAATGGTCCTAGAGAGAGGGGTGGAGGCTGGTAGCAATACTCGTACCGGTTAAAACCACCCAGGTGGTCATCTTCGGCACCGAAAGCGTCTCCATGATCTCGAGAACGATAACTCAAGAGAGCCATAAGATATTGCAAGTATGTTGTAAGTTGTTGTTTTTAGTTGTATAGAAATAATATGGCCGAGAGAGACGTCTCGCTGAGGAGCTTGTTGCTAGCTTAAACAAGTGATTTTGGGGTATTTTTTATCTGATCTTGATTTGCTGTTGATGTACAAAAAGTAAAGTTAAGGCGACTAAGGAATTCTAAACCAGACCGATGGGTAGCAGCGACCCTATGGTAGAGTGGCTGCGGTTCCAGAACAGCTATTCTGTGCTCACCAACGCGTCTGCCAAGCGTAGAAAAGATCATAGAAATCTATGGGGGAGGGATTTGTACGGCAGTGGGCATCCTTTGTCTGATATAATAATGATTATGTACAAAAATAATGATTTCAGGACTATTTTGAATAAATTATATTTCACTTCATTTCACAGCAGCTAGATACAATTTCCTTTTTATACAAACCTTTAAAATACCTCTATTTATTTGGGCATTAAGAATAATTCTAGTATAATTCATATTTGTTTTATGATTCAAAGCTTTTTAATTCAAAATGTTTTTTCGCCAGCTAATGTAATTTAGGTGCGGAGTGTTCATTTTTCGCAGGGTTTTCGTTTACTTTACGAGCGTTTTAATTCTCTCGCAACATCCGAAATACGGTTTATGTTAGTATAACTTGATTTCACAACAAAAAGCAGTTTAGAATTCATCCGGCTAATCCCTCTTCTCATCATTTCGGCCGAATGAAGTCCACTGCTGGCCACAGGTCTACCCCAAAGATCACCACAACGACCGATATGGGTGTATTGTTAGCTCATTTGGGGATTTTGCCATAGTCGCCACGCTCGGCAGACACATTGCTTGTAGAACTGATGGCCGTTGGGTCAAAAAGGTTCTCGAATGGAGACCGTGCACCGGAAAACGCAGCGTGGGACGACCTCAAACGAGGTGGACAGATGACCTGGTGAAGGTCACTGGGAGTCGTTGGAGGATAGCGGCATGTGACTGCTCGTTGTGGAAATCTATGGGGGAGGCCTTTATTCAGCAGTGGACGTCCTGTGGCTGATATGATGACCATGAAAGAAAATACCAAAGCAATACCCAATTACGTAAACGATGGTCTAGCCAACTCATCAATTGTGATAAAGGCCATTTTAAAAGAAATCCAATTAAGTTAATTGTATATTGGCTCATTTTAGTTAAGCATCCATTGATTGATCAGGCTGTCTAGACGGATCGCTTCACACGAAGCGAGCAATAGACGATTAAAAAGTTCGATAAAACAAAGCCTTTTGTTTTGCCGGCACTTTGACGCAGTGGCTTTCTGCGCTACGTGTCACGGGTTCAATTTCCACACGGAAAAAATATTTCTATGGTAAATTCTTCATGAACTTCCTCCGTCCCAGGGAAGGGTGAAGGGGCATGCCGGAATCCTACCGGCTAAAACCATTGAAGCGGTCATCTTCGGCACCGAAGCGGGGCTCCGGGTCCTCGTAAGATCACACTAGAGCCGCCCATTGGTGCCACGCCTTTAGAATTTCGGAGGGGATGACTGTAAAGCGGTCACCCCCTCTAGCGGAAGGAAGGCATCTGTAAAAAGGTCGCCCCCCATGCACTTCTCGGGGAGGATTGTAAAGGATCCCCTCAAGCCTCACTGTGCCCTGTGATGCGCATGCGGTGCGTGACCACGTGCGCGGCACCGTCTCCCTGGGGGTCGCTCGGTATGAGCACGCAGACTCCCTAATCTACCCCCGAGGACGATACATTTATCTAAGGCCATACAATTATACCATGTACATGAAAATCATCATGTATTTGTGCATGTGAGGTTTATCTTTGTGATCTGTACTTTTTTACTGACCCGGTTGACATACATCATGTCTCCTTGCATGCCTCAGGTAATGGTGGAAAGGTATGCTGGACTCATACCAGCTAAAACAACTGGTGGCCATCTTCGACACCGCAGGCTCCAGGACCTCGAAAGATCTCCAGCTAGATCTCCCTTTGGTGCCACGCCTATAGGCACATCTCGGAGGGGCTATGATCTGTGCCTATATAATAAATCCTAGTGCGTGGTATCGTATTTAAAAAGAAAAAAAAATACACACCCCGAGAGTGCCGATAGAAGTGAAAACTTATTTTGGCGCGTTAGACATTTTTTAGATGGGTACTAGGGTTAATGTGATCCCGACGGCGAAACGCCAAACTAAACGTCTATACTCGGTATATGTTACTGTGATATTGTAACATTAGATTTATAAAAAATATATTAATCGGGAGTTAACAATTGTTGTATTATCGGTTGTTTAAACACTAGGCAAAACAGTTGTTATAAATTTTATAGCAATTTTTTTTATCTATACGCGTTCTCGGTCTGCTATATGTACATGCATATATACACACACACTGTAGCTGCGTCTCGTAACGGTGTAGCGAGTCCAGAGATTTTATCTCATCTAAAAATATGCATACTGCGCTAAAAGAAGTTTTCACTTAAAAAAAAAAACATTTAATCAAGTACTCAAAACATTAAAAAAAACTTCCTTTTATAAACAGGCCACAAACTACATGCGTACATTTAATTAAAAAGAAAAACTGAATAAAAGTTCATTTGCATTTTTAGGTCAAGGGAATATTTTAATGAAACAATTCTGGCCGCCTCTCGGCTGTACACGGCGATTCCTAGAACGTAAGCACATGAATGAAATTATAATGCGTTGAATTTAATTATAGAATACACACGTATGTTTGGTTAGCAAACACGCCTTTTACGTGTTAAATTGTTGTACAAAAGAGATATGAATGTACCGGTTCCTGGTCTGTTCGGGTCTGGTCATCGATCGACTTTAGTAAGAAAAACCTGGCAAGTGCGAGATGCACTAGCGTGGAGAGGGTTCCGTACGATAAATATGTTATGTACTCGTAGGTATCTATAAGGACAGACAGGCGAGTGATCCTTAAGGAGCTCCGGCGTTTTTTTATACGGACATACGGTACGCTTCAAATAATAATTCCATCAATCTAACATCAGATTAAAGTAAAAAAAATATACAATGATACCCCAATATATCACCCACATGTTTTTTAAACGAGGCGTTTTCTTATGTTGCCCTACACTTGATTGCTCCTGTGTCGTGGGTGCGTTTAAAAACATAAAGTCCACACACAATGCACCCAGACCCACAACAATTACCTGCAAATCATACAAATATTTGATCCGTGCGGGAATCGAACCCGCGACCCGGAGCGCAGGCGTCGACTGTATCAACCACTGCACCAACCGTCCGTAAAAAAATTTCGCTTATGATAAGCGAAAATGGGAAGCAAAGGAATCGCTTTATAAACTGCTAACCTTGTCCCCACCATATCTTCACTCTATTATAAAAAAGGAGATAAAACCACCAAATGAAACAAAGGTTTATTATGTAGGATTTTCATGCCTAAATGTTAAGTGAACATTTTTCATCACATGTTTATAATGTTATTCTTAAGTTAATGTTGTTGTGAAGTATTGACGATGTGTTTTATATTTCGTTTTTATTTTATAGTCCGAAGTCCTTTTTGTTAGAAGAGTGAATTAAAATGCAAGCAGTATTAACTTTTTAGGGTTCCATACGGCCGAATGAAAAAACGGCGGAACCCTTATATGATCACTCGTTTGTCTATCTGTCCGTCTGTCATAGCCAATTTGCACCGAAGCTACTGGAACGATTAAGTTAAAATTTGGTACACATATGAATTTCTGTCACCCAAACACGGACGTGTAATGTCAATAAATGAATAATTTTGAGTATATGGTTCACTTTAGGGGGCAAATTAGAAAATCAAAGGCAATTTTTTTGAAATCTCTAACGATTAACATATCAAATGGAACGGATTGTTGTGAGAGCCTTAAATATATAATATTTTTTAAGAAAAGAGATGAAAATTTACCATTCCCCTACTTATCTCTGAAACATCATCATCATATCAGCCAAAGGAAGTCCACTGCTGAACAAAGGTATCCCCCACAGATTTCCACAACGACATGCCGCCCGCATCCAATGACTCCCAGTGACTTTTACCAGATAGTCTGTCCACCTCGTTGGAGGTCATCGCACGATGCGATTTCCGGTGTGCGGTCTCCGCTCGAGAACCTTTTTACCCCAACGGCCATCAGTTCTACGAGCAAAGTGCTCTGCCCATTGCCACTTCAGTTTGCTAATCTTTTCAGCTATGTCGGCAACCATAGTTATTCTACGGATTTCCTCATTTCAGATACGATCTTGTAGAGAAATACCAAGCATAGCTCTCTCCATATATCGCTGAGTAATCTTTAGCTTTCTTATGAGGCCCACAGTGAGTAACCGCGTCTCTGTCCCATCACTGGTAACACACACTGGTTAAAGTTTTGAGGCATTGCGGTAATGTTGACGAAAAGACATTGTGACGTTTTCCGAACGCTGCCCAGCCGAGTCGGATTCGACGATTGACCTCCTTCTCGAAGTTGGACCTACCTAACTAGACAGTTTGCCCCAGGTAGACATACTCGTCCTCATATTCGAGAACATATATTGGGATTGGCACAACAGGGGCATTTGACATGACTTTCGTCTTGCCCATGTTCAAGGCCCACCTGTTGGAAAAAGTCTGTTGAGATCATCGAGCATTGTGCTGAGCTCTTGTAGCGATTCTGCCATGACTACGAAATCATAATCATAAGCAAATCAAATATGAGTGATATACTCACCATTGATGTTAGTGCCAAATCCTTTCCACTACAGTAGCTTGAAGGCATCCTCCATTGCAGCGGTGGATAGTTTCGGGGAAATGCCGTCTTACACCTCTCCGCAATGGAATTACCCCCGTGCTCTGTTCATGTATTCTGACCGACATGGTGGCGTTTCTGTATAAGCACTTCAACAATTCGTTGTAATAATAGTCAATATAGCACCGCTGCAGAGATTGCAGTACCGCCCAGGTTTCGATCAAATCGAAGGCTTTCACATAGTCCAGAAACGCCAAGCAAAGTGGCAGATTTTACTCCTCGGTCTTCTGTATAACCGGCCGCAGTGTATGGATGTGGTGTGTGTTACTAAAACCTTTTCGAAAACCGGCTTGTTCGGGAGGCTGGAAGTCATCAAACCTGCGCTCGAGACGATTCGCGATGACCCTTGAAAACAGCTTTAAACATGGCTCAGAAGTGAGATGGGTCTATAAAACTTTAACAGGGTGTTGGGCCCTTTTTGAAAAAGCACCAGCTCACCTCAGTTCCAAGCTTCCAGCATTGCACCCTCGAGAAAGACAGCATTGAATAGCTTCTGAAGGACTTTGAGTACCAGTGTTCCACCCGTTTTCAGAAGCTCTGTCGTAATTCCGTCATTACCGGCGCCTTATTATTTTTAAGCTGTTTCAAGGCTATCCTTATCTCGTACAGGCTGATGTACGGGACATCTTCTGAAACAACAAAGTCAATTTTTTTTTTAATAAAATGCCATACATATTTCTTTAATTATAAATTACACGAAAACCTATTAGAAGTCTATGGACTTAAAATAGCACGGTAAATCTTTCAATATTGGGCGTACAAACTTACATTTGCAGTTGGAATGTATGGAAAAACTTGTTTTTCAACTAGAATGTTAAGTTTATTCTTGGGATTATTGGGCATATTATTGGGCATATTATTGGGTATATATTCAGCAAATTAGTTGCCATACAAACAATTGGTTACCATACATACTTTTTTAGTTACCACAAACAATTTAGGGTCTGATAAAAAAAAATTGCAAATATCTTCATCGTACGGAACCCTCTCCACACGAGTTGCACTTGTCCGGTTATTCAAGTTATTCGCCTGGTGGTAAGTCACGCCTGCACACAGAACAGAAAACTTAAGGTTTTATGTTAATAATATATATATATAATCGTTTCGATAACAATCCGCAGACCTTCGATGGCACGTGTATTTATCATTATTGCAAACTGATACATCGCCGTGAACTGACAGTTTTATGGCAACCCGGTATTCACTACGAAGGTTTGGACAATAATGAATAAGATCACGCAAACTAACAATTGACAGCCGACGGTTTTGTTGTGCTGATCTGGGGTGCAATTCCTTAAGCTCAAACATCCATACATCCTTAAATACAGAATCAAAATAACCGTGTAAAAGCAATTCGGTATTTGCTAAGACATGATTTTGCCCACGTGACTCTCAAGGACGTCACTGTGTTGCCAACTTCATAAAAAAATACCTACCTACTTAGTGCTTACCTAGTGAAATTAAATTAAATCCGTTTGATTATAAAATTATAAAGTATATCATTCAGTTACGAGCTGTTTTAATTTTCAAGTCTCTATCTAGCTCATCGGGAAATTTAAATCAATTGCAAATCGACCAGACAGACAAGAAAGCGAGTTATAAAAAACGTGACATAACGGAAAACACACGTAACTGGCGATGAGCTTTAAGATCCCATGCGTACTTCCATTTATTTCATGTATTCATGTATGTCAAATAACCACGTAGTTACCGCAAAGATAGTGGTTCCGCAAAGCGATGTTACAAATCAATACTTGGAACGAACTTTGGGTAATATTATCTAAAAACAACTTAAGTTAATGGGAACTAAGGGAGCGTAAGTTTAGGTTTCGTGTACGTGCGATTGAAAGACACGCGTGATTAGACGACGTAGGTATATACAATGATATTTTACGAATACAGAAACCTAATGACACTACAGAACGGCCTAAATTTTACTATACCTAGTACCTATATAGCTCTCAAACATGCGCGAAGCAACGGAGAGACCATGAAAGCCACCATACGGCGTACCGGAGAAGTAAGAAAGAGATGAATATACACCTTTAGTTGAGTCAGGTAGCAGCTATTATGAGTATGCTCGTTTATTTATTTTATTATACCGCCATTAGACCGCGTAATAAAACAAAATACTGTAATGTTATTTACAGAATAGATTTTACGCATGGAATGAGATTTTTCTCACGGTTGCACTATAATCCGTGCATAAACCTTATTTAAACACAGGAATGCATTTTTTCCGCAATATATTGGAAGAATTACGTATAAGAATGACA
This sequence comes from Diloba caeruleocephala, assembly GCA_947459985.1. NCBI lineage: Eukaryota > Metazoa > Arthropoda > Insecta > Lepidoptera > Noctuidae > Diloba > Diloba caeruleocephala. Next base: position 3,882,726 of record OX381625.1, on the reverse strand, counting down.
TCTAGTTGCGACCAGCCGCGACACTGATCGGTGCGCGACTAAGTGAACACCGGGCCATTACCTTGCTTTCATGTGACCATCATAGAGTTCGGGCAACGCATCTACCTTTATAAAAACATCTTAGAGTATATAGATTTGAATTGTATTCAATGAAAAACGTCGCAATGAAAATTAAGTACAAACATATTTTAAATTAAAATGGGCTTGAACAACGTTATATATTTTTACAAGCTCTATTTTAGCGTGATCTGTATGCATGTATGTATAAATGTATGTATAAATATAACTATGTATAATTAATGTAATCATCATCATTATACTGATATAATATGGCTGAATATATTTTATATGATATGATATGGCTGACCACAGGACGTCCACTGCTGAACAAAGGCCTCCCCTTAGATTTCCACAACGAGTGGTTACATGCCGCCGTCATCCAACGACTCCCAGCGACCTTCACTAGGTCGTCTGTCCACCTCATTTGAGGTCGTTCCACTCTGTGTTTTCCGGTGGGCGGTCACCAATCGAGAACCTTTTTTCCCCAACGACCATTAGTTCTACGAGCTATCTACCCTGCCCATTGCCACTTCAGTTTGCTAATCCTTTCAGCTATGTCGGCAACTTTAGCTCATCTACTGATCTCCTCATTTCTCATTCGATCTCGTAGAGAAATACTAAGCATAGCTCTCTCTGTAGCTCGCTGAGTGATCTTGAGCTTTCTTGTGAGGCCACAGTGAGTGACAACGTCTCTGTTCCTAAATAAATGTAATGCAATCTTGTTATTTAATTTTCACTCACTTCTAGATGTCCGATTGACTTGACATTTTGCAGACGGATCAAGAATCGATGACACTACAATCATTTGATATGATCCATGATTATGAAGTGTACTGTCACTAAGATTATCAGCTCATGATTAAAAAACGTAAAAATAGGCAATTATTATATACTAGACACGTGCAAATAATTAATTTGAATCTATAAGTAATGAATTTATGGATTTGTAGGGTGAATTTTAATTTTAAATAATTATAATTTTTCTGGCTAAAACAAAATTTCGTTAACAGAAAAATCACGAAATGTTGTTTATTTGTTTGTTTGAACTGACAATACAACATTCTTAATCTCTATAGTTAGTTTATATGATCATGTTTTCCTCTTCGATACGTTCCTCCATCGAGCCAGTCAAGCGGCTACTAACGATTTGTTAAATCTCCTTTCGTCTATGCCATTAGTTCTAATCAATCAACCCTAAAATTGATAAAATATTTCGTTAGGAACACACAAAATGCACAGGTATCTTCTGCAACCTCTAAAACGTATGTATATTTTTGTTTTTTATATTGGAGAAGGGCAAACGAATGTATCTCTGTTGTGGTAACACCTACATCGCCATCCTATAACAACAACTTACAGCGATATCTACTTGAACATTAAATGCAACTTTTTGATAAGTTCAAAGAATCCTGAATCACGCATGTAAAGTGTTCTCACATGACTGCAAATATACAGACGCACCATACTGGCATCAAGGTAATCTGATGGTGAGCTAGCATGCTGGTAATTCGCTTGGCTTTTGCGCTGCTTGTCGCTGGTTCGGTCTCCGCATGGAACAAATATTTGTATGACTTACATGTGGCAAATATTTGTAGTAGAGGGGGTGACCGCCTTACAGTCATCCTCTCGAAGATGTACCTAAAGGCATGGCACCAATAGGTGGCTCTAGATGGAGATTATTGGAGTTTCTGGAACTTCCCTTCGTTTTCGAGGATGACCACTCCGGTGGTTTTAGTCGGTAGGAGCGGTATATCCCTCCTCCCTTCCGCGGGGGTGGAAGAAGTACATAAAGTATTTCCACCGGATCAGTAAAAAAACTAAAACGGCGTGACGCTTACCGTCAGGCAAATGACTTGGTCGTTTCGTCACCAGGTTGTATAAAAAATATTGGTTGGTATGTTCGTGGAAACAGGTAATTGCTGTGAATTTGGACGGATCTAATGCCACACTGTTTAGGTGATGTGATAGTTCAGCATAATCTGATGCTTTGAATACAGTTTCAGCATTAAGGACGAAGGGGGCTCATGTAGGGTTCAGATTAATTGATTTGCGAGGTTAACTTGTACTTGAAGATCAATCATTGACACTCCTACGTGCAAGCACGTCTTTAATCCCGGTTGTCTTAAGAATTCCTGCAATGGTCTTTACAAGAAACAAGAAGTCTGTAAATCTAGTCATCATTTCAGACAAATAAAGTCCACTGTTGGACATAGGCCTCCCCCTATCCTCCGCCTAATTCCACTGTCGCCTTTTACGACACCCACGGGGTAAGACGGCCTGGTGCTATTCGTAACCGGCACCACACGGCATAATTCTGGTAACTGGTGTAATCTATAATATCTGCTACACCAGTTATTTGGTTTCGAAGGTCAGATGGAACTCGGTTCTTGTGAAATACTCATAACCAGCCACTTGAAAGCCGACCCAAATAAATTTGAGAAAAATTCTGAGGTGTTGATGATGTTACTGCAAGCCCAATAATTATTTAATACACCAACTGTGCTGTGTGGTACCGGCCACGAATAGCACCAACCCATCTCATCCCTTGGGTGTCGTAAAAGGCGACTATGGGATTAGCCGGAGGATGGGCAGCAGCGTCCTTAGTCATTAACAACTCAACTGCGATCGCCAACCCACCTGCCAAGCGTGGCGATTATGGCAAAACCCCCCAATGAGCACACAACACATCCATATCGGTCGTTGTAGTGATCTTTTGGCCTGTGTCCAGCAGTGGACTTTATTCAGCCGAAATGATGTCACCAGCTGAACCCAAGGTTTAACAATTCACGTAAAGTTTATAATACCAGTGAGAACGGCCTTAAAACGTACAGAATAGAATATAGGCGTCATAAAGACGGCTCAGTCGGACGTGAGTGAATGCACGCGACCGCGCATCCTTATCGCGTGCGAATAAAAAAGCCCGATTCGCCGTTTTAATGTTGCGGCTTCCTTCGTCCGTTCAGCTGTACTGCTCTATAGTGCAGGACGTACTATCGATATCGGTAACTGTGTTTTTATGGTTGATTTTAAGCCTAATTTTAATATTTCAGTTTTAGTAGTGTCGTATCTGTGAGGATTAAAACGTTGCAATTTATACAACGTAAAAATACATTTTATTACATAATAATTAGAATAGAACGTTTATTCGGTAATGGAGGGCTGGTTAAGTAGCTGTTTACATGGTTTCAGTTACTATGTATGAGTAACTAAATATGATAGGTCTACTAAATACCGAAGATGTGTAAATCGTGTTTCGAACGGGGAACTGAAATAATATCAAGAAGAAATAATTACCCCAAAGTTGAAGTTGTATACAATTATGAGTACAATGAGCCACATTCAGATGTATATACCCTTTCCGTTACATTCTGTATAGTGCGAATACTCAAATTTCCATAGGACGCAGTCTTCACGGCATTGTACGGCATCATTAATGCTAGACAAAGCTTGCCGAATTAACAGTGGCGCATTATTTTTAATTCATATGGATTCGCTATTGTATATTGTATGTACGTTTCATCCCACATTAATGGTCTTAAACTTATTCACAAAACAAACTAGATGATACGTTTAAAAATATCGATTAAATTGGTTTGTTATGCCGTTTCCCAACCCTATTGTCATACATGTATAAGCAATTTATGTTCGCGCAGATATGGTTTAATAAAAGCAACACTATTGGCTGTACATATTTCAGGTTTTACGCTGTGATCTGAATTTTTTCTGATGTTGTTTTTGTTTCAGTAAGTACACTGTATTTTTGTCGTATCATGAATACTTTAAGAGTTAATGTGATATTATTATTTACCAGTATTATTGGCCTAGTAGTCACCAGCACTACTACTAAGCAAATTCATTTGGGAGAGTGGAGTCGGGCGGAAGTATTTCTGAAACCGATCACGATAATAGTTTTAATAAGCGCTGCGTAGCCATAAACCTTTTTGACATCTTGTCTTGGTAGCGGGCGAATTCATTATTATGTGTTTACTTTAATACCTGGGCAACGAATTTTGCTCGGCGTCTTTAGAGTTTGCCGTGAGAATGCGATTACTTCCCGCCAGAAAAAAAAAGAAGAAGAAAGGAATTCCACAGGGATGAAACCTATTTAGATATATCTGAAAAGTAGACATTATCTAAATACGAAATTTCAATTACCTTCATCGTTAGAGTCGTTTCAGAGAAACCAACTACATATATATTTAAATAAGAATTGCTTACTTAAAATATAATTAATGTCTTAGGTTTTCGCAATTATTACACTTTATAATAAAACACTTTTAAACGGATTACATCGCGTGTATTATAGATTTTAGTTTTTCCTGACGTTTAAAGTATCATATTATATAAATATATTTAGAGACTGCTTGGAGTTAGGAGTGTAGCCAGAAAAAGGCCATTAAGCCTAAGTATTACACGATCTTTAGAACATACGATGTACAAGTCTGCCGAACTCTTTCGAGGCATACAGTGACATCACTGCCTCGAAAGCTTGTGCACATGAGCACGATGATATGTATGATAACATTTGGTAAGCAGAGGTGTTAGGTAGGACTTATTTGGGGCCCCTTGTAACGTGGTAAATTAATTAATTACTTTTTCTGTCATCGAAAATCCAGACAAACATACGCATGAAGCGTTTTCCTTGCTGGAATCTGTGTTTTCCGACAGTTATAACTTTGGAATCTTCAAATCGAACAGGTGTGTCCTAGGCAAGCGTGCACCATCGTCGACCGCATTATCGCTTAACATCAGATAGGATAGTAGAAAAACGCAAGCCTATGAAAAACACCGGACAAGTGCGAGTTGAACTCGAGTGGAGAGGATTCCGTACGATGAATATGTTAACTACCATGTTTTTTTTAAATCAGTCATATTTATTTTTGGTAACCAAAACAAGTATGTATGGTACTGGATTGTAGAGAGAAATTGCTGTCTATTGTTGAATTCTGTCTTGTACCAAGAACAATTATCCACTGCTATGACCTCTTGCCTGTCAATTGCAGGCGGCCGGCGAGACACAACAGATTTTTTATTATGTCTGGCTTTGTAACAGTTAATGAGTTAATCAAACTTAGCAGATAGATCCGTGACCACAGTGTTGTTATCAGCAAATGAACTAATCCACGAACATTGTTGTCAATTTCGATTACAACTGTTCTTCTTTTACGCAGCCTACTAGGAGCGCGAGGAATCAGGTTACCTCCGGGCCGTTTTCCGAGATGTCCATCGCGGTCTGCAGAACTACGGGCTGGACATAGAGGTGGGCAACTTTCTTTGACCTAAGGTCACGTGCGGCCTCCTACAAGTAATACTGCAGGTCTCGCAAAACGCGGCTATGCGGAGTTGCTATGAGGGTAACCGGACAGTACCGCCATTTACACCATTGGTACGCTTCACGCCACCCGCGCGGTCTGGACCGTACCAGGTGGGACTCACAGTTAGTATTTTTTTTTTTTTTTTTTTTTTTTTTAAACTTTGCCCCACACTACGATTTCTCCTGTGTCGTGGGTGCGTTTACAGACATGAATTTCACACACAATACACCCAGACCCGGAACAACTACCTGCAGATCATACAAATATTTGTAACGCAATATGAACTAGCCGATCATGTTCCAAACAAAGGCCCGTAGTGGTTTGTGTTTTGTATCCCTCTGTAGTCGTTTATAATACCCACGGATGGAAGGGAGTTGGCTTTTTTAGCCAGGAATCGGATAACAAAATGATTCGGAACATTGATTCCAGCTGTCGATTTTGGATGTTAGTATTCTGTAATTTCCGTTGCATGCGTTCGCCGTTTGTTTTCTTACCAACCAAGCAAATATTGCTTCCATACAAGATGCCGTGTATTTATGTTGCTTCTAAATAAACACCGCATAGAGTGCAATGTTGGCTCGCATCTGCATACAATTATGACAGCCATTTTGTCAAAGTAATTTGAAACACGCGACTCGTATTTGGGTTAACTATTGCTCTCATGTACGTCAACATTAATATTAAGTACTTGTTTTAAACTAGTCTTAAACTCAATAAATATACGAGTAAAAAACATGTGTATCGAGAGGGTAAGAGCAGAAAAACATAAAAACATATGACATTTATTACAACTTCAAATACAAGTTATCACGGGATGTAACTAAGTCGATGTTATTTTTCTTTTTTTTTAGACTTTGCCCCACTCTAGGATTTCTCTTGTGTCGTGGGTGCGTTTACAGACATGAATTCCACATACAATACACCCAGACCCGGAACAATTACCTGCAGATCATACAAGTATTTGTTCCGTGCGGGAATCGAACCCACGAGCCGGGGCGCAGCAGCCGACTGTATCGGCCACTGCACCAACCGTGCCGTCAAAAGTTTGAACAATATGTTTTGTAGGTTAGTTAACCAACAGCGCGCCAAAGGTGCACACACCTAAATACTTTCTGCTGACTTTGTATCAGTTACTAGTGCCTTCTACTTCCTTACTTTATGCGATACATGGACTTTATTATTGTATTAATAGAGAGGCCTAAACGAAAGTCTTTAACCAGTGTGTGTTACCAGTGATGACATATGGAACCGAGACGTGGTCACTCACAGTGGGCTTCATAAGAAAGCTCAAGGTCACTCAGCGTGGTATGGAGAGAGCTATGCTAGGTATTTCTCTACGAGATCACATCAGAAATGAGGAGATCCGTAGAAGAACTAAAGTTGTCGACATAGCTGAAAGGATTAGTAAACTGAAGTGGCAATGGGCGGGCCATATTGCTCGTAGAACTGATGGTCGTTGGGGCAAAAAGGTTCTCGAATGGAGACCGCGTACCGGAAAATACAGCATGGGACGATCTCCAACGAGGTGGACAGACGACCTGGAAAAGCCGCCCGGTTTTATAACTGCGTTTGAGTATTCGGCCTTTAGTCTCTTATCGCGAGAGTCCGGCCAGGCCAATATTCTTCCACTTAGCTGTAATGTTTAAAATTGCCAACAAAGTAAGCGCCCATAGATTTCCACAACTGTGTCATCATTTTGGGGGGTATTTGCCAATACTCCCCACGCTTGGCAGGCGAGCTGGTGAGCGCAGTATGGTTACCGTTTCTCAGAAGAGACGCTGCCTCCATCTGCCATCCCTCTGGTTTAGATTCCCTTAGTCAACTTTTACGACATCCACGGGAAGAGATGGAGTGGTGCTATATACTGAATCCGGATACCATACATACATACATAATACTAATACTAATACATAATCATAATCATACCATTATACTAGTATTAAAGTTGCGTTCTGTGATTTCAATTTTAATACGGAAATTTAAGTAAAAACTGTTATTTATACGATGCCTAATCATAAATTACCGTTTTTAGAATGTTGGTGGCTTTATCTGAATGTTTCTCTCGAATGGGATTAAAGGGAATTTTAACTAAAATTTTCGTGTTCGTGTCATTTCGACATCTGGCAGGATTAAGAAGATGTGAATATAAATATATTTTCGCCTAGCGAAGCGGTGTGGTTTCCAAATTAAGAATATAGCACCACTCTATCTCCTCGTGTGGTTGTCGTAAAAGGCGTCTCTTCTGAGGAATAGTAGCCATACTGTTCTTACCAACCCGCCTGCTAAGCGTGGTGAGTACTGACAAATTCCCCCTAAAATGGCGACACAATTGTCCTTATTTATGGGAGAGGCCTTTGTTCAGCAGTGGATGTATAAGTAGCTGATATGATGATGATGATGAAGCAGGCGGGTAACGGCTAGTTAAAAGTAAGTTAGGTTATGAAACCACAATGTACGAAGCGAGTCCGTTAACCTCCGGACCACCGCGATTGCCAGAATGATTATAACAATCACCATAAAAAGAACTTTAACGATTATTTCTTAAGCATCACCCAATTTTCATCGCCTTGAACAGTAACAAAACTTTGGTTGTAACAAAAGATATAAACAATACAGGCTATTAATTGAGCAGTGACCATTAAAAAACTTTCTGAAGTATTGTTTTGTGTTAAAGTTATCGAGAGCCTCTTTTTGTGAGGCGTTACAAGGGAAAGCACTTGGTTTAAGCTTGTTATTCGCGCCGGTTATCGATTGAGTTATGAATGTACAATGAAAAATTTATTATAATAGGGTTTAGTCGCGAGTTGTTGGTGAGGGGCATGAGGATGAACGCAGTTTGATCGATCAGGAAGATTTGCTGCCGGAATGTGTTGGATACGTAACCACGGGGTTCTCATAATAGAGAACGGAACACTTGTATAACTTGGTTGTCCGTCTGTCTATCTGTGCGTGTATCAAGGCCCTTTTATTCAGTAACTTAAGGTATCAAGTTGAAATTAATCTATACAAATAAATAAAATTGAAGTGTCTGTTTGTAATGTCAAAATAACAGCTTTTTACTAAATGCATATGAAAGTATGTACGTTACATATAACAAAATTACTATTTTTAATTTTTTTGTCTGCCTGTCTGTCCGTCTGTCTGTCTGTTTGTTCCGGGTAATCTCCGAAACGGCTGGACCGATTTTGACGGGACTTCACTGGCAGATAGCTAATATTATAAGGAATGACTTAGACTACTTTTATTTTAGAAAAGTTATTAGGGTTCCGCGTAAAAAAATAAAACCCTTGAAATCCAATATATATATTCTATGTCAAGTGTCTATGTCGAAGTACTCTAAATTTCTTTTAAATTAAACGCGGGTGAAACCGCGGGTCCCAGCTAGTATAGAATACTTTTCCTCTGCCCCAGGGAAGAATGGACTCCTACCGGTTAACACCACTGGAGTTGTTATCTTCAGCACCAAAGGGGGCTCTAGGGCGTGTCAACAATCACACTAGAGCCACCCATTGGAACCTATACTATCACGTCGCTTTAAAAAAATGCAAGATAGATACGGTCTTTTAAAGTATTTTCACACTAACAGTCCCACTTACCAACTGATCATCAAAACTTATAGGGTACTTTCCGGTAACCTTCAGTCTTGAAATTATTTAAATGAGGAATAAATCTGAAAATTATTAATATCTTGTGGAATTATTACGAGATAACATATTTGCGGTTTTTTCACACAGTTGTTGTAGGTTGTTCCTGAATATCAGCGGTGTTAGCATTAGGTTCGTCCGAAGCCATATCATTATGCTGAGCAATGACCTATATTTCTGCGTACATGCGACGCACAACTTCAGATATCATTCAGTATAGCTTTTGAGTGTGTATATATCTAATGTTCAATTTCAACTCCTAGATTATGGCTTCTGTAATCTCATACAATTTCGCCGATGTCATGTATATCAGCTACATACATGACATTTTCTGTTCGGTGTTCAGATTAATCAATCTTTAAATATTCACAATATATATCACAAAAATGAAAAAAAATTTCTAATTTTAATTCAATCGACCAGGACTCCTCGAGTGTGTGCTGTGCGGTATCCTGGTCGCTATCACAATGCTGGCACTGTCCCGTGACCTGGTTTCCTATGCTGTACAGGTACGCACCGAAACAACCGTGACCGGTTAATACCTGCGTCAGGTGATAGGTGATACGCTTGCTCCTTGCAAACCGAAGAGCGGCAGGACGCCTCAACGATGCGTTTGGTCGCGATCTGTAACCAAAGGCGATGTCGCCACATCTCGAGTTCAGATTTCTAGCCTAGCTAGCTCATCAGGAAATTAGTTAAAATTAATTACAATATTCAACCCAAACAGACATACAGAGTAAATAAAAACGTGGTTGACATATATCAAAAAAGTTAACGTTCTTAATTAACGACGAGTCATCATCATCATCATCATCATCATCATCATTTCAGCCGCATAAACTCCATTGCTGGACACAGGCCCCCAAATATTGCCACAACGATCTGTCTATGTTGTGTGTTCATTGGAGTGTTTGCCACTTGGCCGGCAGGTTGGCGATCGAAGGATATAGTCTAGTTTACGATACCCACGGGATGAGATGGGTTGGTGCTATTCTAAGCCAGCACTACACGGCATAACGACGAGTATTATACTTTAACAGATACGTATATTTTACATAGCCATTTACAATGTCTGCTATTAAGTACAATTATTTCGATAATAAAATTAGTCGTCAACATCGAACACATTTATATAATAAATGTATTGCAAGCAGAGCGTGTATTGCGGTCAATCAATGCGAGCTCATTAGTTACTGTGTTTATCATCGACGCAACGAGATTATTTTAGGTGAACTAGTTCATAAACCAGTTAATTTTCGACTAGGTTTATTTCATAGACAGAACAGCGTTTCTAAGTTGTCGTCGTTCCCCGGACAAATAAACATTCGACGTCAACAATGCTATACGTTCATGTCGTATCGGTGGACTATAAACGTTCTATGGATTAATGCTCAAGAAATAGTCAAAAAACTGTTGGTTCATTTAACAACTAGTGCCCGTAATATCCAGTCACGCACCAGCTATGTCGCGCATAGATTCATCATGCCTGTGTTAGCATGTTTAATCTGTTTGAATTACTTCCAATAAACCGGAAAACGTGTGGTTAAATTTAATCAGCTATTGTTTTATAAACTGGAAATATGCTAATTAAATCCGTGCGATCATTCTATCTCTATAAGAAGGAACACTCGCCACACAAAGTCTTTTGATAGGCTTACGGACGTGGATTCAATATGCAGAGGCCTTTAAAATAATTTTCATATAATAGGACACTAAACGGGGACTCTCCATGGCTGCACAAAAAAATTATATCTTGGATTGTTCCCGGAGGTGTAAAACTATTGTACATATGGAAACAAAATTATATAGTCTATGCAAAGGAAGTTAAAATATTGAAAACTAAAAAAAACGTGAAACACGGTGTCTGCCTTTCCACTTTTAAATGACATTCTATGGCAGACGGTGGCTTGTTACTCACAAGATGGGCACCCGAACGCCCACACGCTACAAGCGAGAGGGAACACAACAGCGTGAGTAACTCAGGGTCTCGAGAGGTGCGGCACCGGTTTTCCCATCGCGTATCATTATCACCATATTACATCTCGTAGCGGGCTTTAGTGGCACCCCACTGATTGGCTAATTACGGCAAGCCAGGGTTGAGAGTCCTGCGGGTACTCATGGGGTCCACTCAAGCTCAACCGTAGCTCGCCACATATTTCATACATTACTATCATATTTTATTAGAACCTTCCAATTTGACGACGTGCTTATCGTTGTAAATAAGTTAACAGAGTTTTGTACAGTAAGGAATGTCTTAAGGTTTAACACCTACCTAAGATAATGGTGTCACCCCGTACTTAGACAGGCTGTCTGTTCCCGCTTCACCTCTGTTAAGCTATCACAGCATGTGGGCTATTCAGTGGGTGCCATGTGGCTCCCCGAAAAATTGTTTGCCCCGCCAAAAGTATCAGGTGCCCCTCGGATACGATTGCTCCTGTGCTAAATAACAACAAATTGCGATTACCACTTCGCTTGCCAACCGTGAGGATTATAGCAATACTCTTATTAAAACCATCTTAAAGGATTGACATTGATTATCCGTGTGGTGTCCGGATCAAGAATATAGTTCCACCCCATCTCATCCCGTGGGTGTCGTAAAAGGCGACTATGGGATTAGCCGGAGGATGGGCAGCAGCGTCTTTTGAGTACATAAACAACTCAACTGCGATCGCCAACCCGCCTGCCAAGCGTGGCGATTATGACAAGACCCCATAACGAGCACACAACACACCCATATTGGTCGTTGTGGTGATTTTTGGGGGAGGCCTGTGTCCAGCGGTGGACTTTATTAGGCCGAAATGATGATGATGATAAAAGGATTGAGGATGGCCTATCAGGAAAACGCTAAGGCTTGGAAGCTTACGATGGTGGTGATGATGATTTTCAGCGGTGTGCTGGAGTAGATTGATTAGAGTTCAGTTACTGTAAGCCTCTGTTTATCCCCTTGGGGAACACAAACTTCATGTTATGTAAAATACTGGCAAGTTTGAAAACGCTTCCCACTACGTTGCACAACTTTTAATCAATTAAGTTGCACGCGGGTTCAACCTGCGCTTCGCCAGCAATTATAACTTGGCTTTCCCTGTTAAGTGCCATTTACACTTTTACAGTCTATAGTAGAGAGCGAATCTGATTTGTGGTCACTTCAACTGGAATCTGCTGTTGGGATATCTCCGGAAAATGAAGTTACTGCCGTGCCGTGTGGTGCCGGCTTTGCCGTATGGTGCCAGCTACGAATAGCACCAACCCATCTCATCCTGTGGGTGTCGTAAAAGGCGACTATAGGATTAACCGGAGGATGGGCAGCAGCTTCCTTCGAGTACATTAACAACCCAACTGCGATCGCTAACCCAAGCGTGGCGATTATGGCAAAACCCCCCAAAGAGCACACAACATACCCATGTCGGTCATTGAGGTGATTTTTAGGGGAGGCCTATGTCCAGCAGTGGACTTTATTCAGCCGAAATGATGTAGTGCCTAACACGGCTGGTAAGTTGGGATTCTACACCAATTGCAAAATAACTTGCGTTGCACTATTCCTTTTAAAATCTATGGTACAGAATTCCACTCTACATTAATTCCCAAGATGAAAGAAAGAAAATATTTATTCAGCCACAAAAAGAGAGCACGGATACAAAGACAAATATGGATAGGTATGTATAAAGTGTGGTGTGGTGGTAAGTGGGTTATAGCTGAAAACCAGCGTTAGGTGATGAGTATCACTGCCGCCTGGTATTACACTGAGCTGTTGGCCCTTTGGCACTAAAATTTTGTATTGCACCTTTAATTTAGTTTTATGATATTTATATTTAAGTTGATTTTTATTGTGTAAACTGTTTGTGCCAGTAACAATATTATTCTTTTTTCTTTCTTTCTATAATTCTACAAACGATGATACAGTTTTTGTTTAAATTAAAATTTCGCGTGTGCCTCACTGTTGCGCTGGATAGGGTCTGGTTCAGGGGTGCAATTCTGTAAGTTCAAACATCCATACATCCTTGAATACAGAATCGAAATAATGGTGTAAAACCAATTTGGTATTCGCTAAGACATGATTGAAGATATTCAAGGACACGTTGCAGAAGGTAAGCCACGAGGATCAGTCTTAGCGAATACCAACTTGGGTTATCACCGTTATATTAGTTCTGTATTCAAGGTTATATATGTTTGAGCTTAGAGAATTGCACCCCAGCTCGTGCCAGACAGTAGCCTGGCGCTGGTTTTCAACTACACCCTGTCGTGACTCACGGATGTGATACCAGTTAGTTTACCAATCATTTGCGCAACTATATTTAATTAAACCACTTATTTACTTAATAAAGCATCAACAATGGACGAAAGAAAAACAAAACATTACAGTTAGTTCCAGGAAAATAAATAAAAATAAGTACGTAAGTACAACAAGGCGTTCACAGAGAACAAAGGTCTCAGTGAAAGGTACGGCAACCTTTGGTGAGTGGGCAACCGTAGAGGTGTATAAGTATACGAATCTAAAACCGTACAAGCTGTATATAGAGAGTAATTATTACATTTACTTATTTATTCTTAATATACAATAGTGTACAAAGGCGGTCTTAATACCATAGGCATTTTCCGCCAGACATCCGTGAGAGGATTCGTTGCGATTATTACATATAATCATATATATTATGATACATTTGTTTACTCAGAATAAAAATTAAACATATATGTATAAACTTACATATACATATACATATGCCCTCCGTTGTTTCTATATGACGTGTAAAAGTGTCTGTTAGGACCTATTTACTGAATAAATGATTCCATTCTATTCTATGTAAATATAATAAATATTAACAACTAGGAAAAAAGAAAATCAAGACCGAGATGAGTCTGCGGACCTCGCGTCAAGTACCTATTTGTACTTGTAGTATGTAAATACCTTTTTACGTACTTTAATTTTAAAGTAGTGCCGACCATTATCCATTCTGATTTCGAGGAGCAACGCTTTCCACACTAGAATATATTAAACAAAGAAGGTAGAATGAATAGTAGAGTGATGAGTAGGACATTGAACAAGACAATTATTAGTAGAACGAAGATATTTTGACAAAAGTTAACAATTTGCCTGTAAGTTAAGCAGGCGATGGTTTCCCAAGCATTTTCTCATTGAAACATGGATAGAGCCACGGCTTGATTCGAGAGGTCACCACCTTCAATCTCCACGACCAGGTCACGGCGGCATTGTGTTACTTATACCGACCACTGTTCTGATCTTTATGCTGGACACTCCCCTAGCTTGTGCTGTTTGAGCATCTGCTCGTAGCCTATGTGAAAAAAAACAAAATATCCATATCTGGAGAGTAACTGAGGCAGTCGTGTGCCAGCTACGAGTGCCGTGTGGTGCCGGCTACGAATAGCACCAACCCATCTCATCCCGTGGGTGTCGTAAAAGGCGACTAAGGGATTAGACAGAGGATGAGCAGCAGCGTCCTTCGGATACAATAACAACTCAACTGCGATCGCCAACCCGCCTGCCAAGCGTGGCGATTATGGCAAAACCCCCAATGAGCACACAACACACCGATATCGGTCGTTGTGGTGATCTTTGCGGGAGGCCTGTGTACAGCAGTGGACTTTATTCGGCCGAAATGAACTGAGGCAGTCGGCAGATGAGGGCACGTTGCCGCTTTCCATCCATTCTTCCATGAAAGGTCTTACCGCTACTACCGCGGCGTCTTTAGATAAATACCATGGAGTAACTTACTCGCGGATATCGTTACAGGAGTTTAGATAGCAACATGTTTGTAGTGTAGATTCAGTAACTTTGTACTGCGTGCCGTGTGGTGCCGGCTTAGAATACCACCACCCCATCTCATCCTGTGGGTGTCGTAAAAGGTGACTATGGGATTAGCCGGAGGATGGGCAGCAGCGTCCATCGAGTACATTAACAACTCAACTGCGATCGCTAACCCGTCTGCCAAGCGTGGCGATTATGGCAAAACCTCCCAATGAGCCCACAACACACCCATATCGGTCGTTGTGGTGATCTATGGGGGAGGCCTGTGTCCAGCAGTGGACTTCATTTGGCCGAAATTATGATGATATTATGAATGGTGTATCCATATTTATAACTTTTGATATTAAAAAAACCAACATCGGTTTCGTCAATTAATATCTCTATTCCGTGTACCAGCGTTATTATAGTGACATTTAAAGACATAGACATCAACAGAAAAAATCGATAGTTACTTAAAAATAATCAAAGTTATAAAATGGTTACTGTAAGTAAAAGAGAACGATTTATCACGAGTTCACAGTTCTCGTAGTTCTCTATTTTCACATCGCTGATCGAGTTCGACGCCGGTTACGACGTGTCTCGATAAGATACGGCTGCCCATTCATGGTACTACGGTTTAGTTTTATATTTTGTTAGTAATCACGTATGAATTTGTTGTTTGAGTGGTTTTATTAATATCTGGTTATGGCCTAAGTGCATGACCAAAAGCCTGTTGAACGAAAAATTCATTGATAGAAAGGGCATTTAAACTTAGAAGTGGCCAAAATATTTCCGATACCAAATCTTTTTTAAACGATGGCGCGCACTGTGGTTTTTCCTGTGTTGTGGATGTGTTTACAGACACAAATTCCCCAGAAAACACACACAGACTCGGAACAACTACCTGCAGCTAACTAGCTAGCTACCTGCTCGTACAAATATTTGCTCCGTGCGGGAATCAAACCCTCGACCCGGAGCGCAGCAGTTGACAGTATCAGTCACTGCACCAACCATGCCGCTGATAATGGAAGTTCGTCTAATACTGCGTATACCTATTTCTTACCATTTCTTATTGCAGGCAATGACTTAAGAAAGTTTTGTAATGACATATCACTTGCTCCTAAAAGTAAGAGAAGCAAATTTATTCAATCATCCAACGTATGGTGCCGGCTCAGAATACCACTACCCCATCTCCTACCGTGGGTGTAGTAAATGTCGACTAAGGGATTAGCCGGATGATGGGCAGCAGCGTTCTTCGAGTACATTAACAACTCAACTGCGGCCGCCAACCCGCCTGCCAAGCGTGGCGATTATGGCAAAACCCCGCAATGAGCCCATAATACACCCATATCGGTCATTGTGGTGATCTTTGGGGGAGGCCTGTGTCCAGCAGTGGACTTCATTCCGCCGAAATGATTGATGATCCTATCAGCCAAAATATTGAACATAAATGGCCGGTTACATGTCATGTGTTTTGAGGAAAAAATTTAAATATGACATTTTTTAGATTACTCACTACACCTGGCAGGTGGGTTGGTGAGCGCAGAATAGCAGCTGTTTCACAGAAGGGGCGCCGCTGCTCATCCTTCTGGGTTGGTGTCTCATGGTCACCTCGTCAGTGGACCTTGTTGTCAACCATAGCCAGGTCACGGCTCCTGGAAAATAACTTTATTTGCCACAGACAATGTGGTACACATAAACTGAATAATAAAAATTACAATAAAAACACAAGGAAAATATTTTTGTGTCAGACCACTAGTGCCTGTCGCTGGTTTTCTAATGGACCTTAAGCAGGGACGTGTAAACGTGTTACGGATGTAAATCAGTTTTATAGATCATGTATCAATAAAAATACCTACGTGTAGCAAATAATAATAGTGAAAGTAGTATATTTTTATTATTATATATTTTTTGCTACCACAATAATGAAAATGTTATAGCTATGTTCAAATTTAATGTGGGAGACTGGTGCCTAAACTAGGCTGAAGCCTGTATTTTAGGTCACCAGGCCTTCCAGCTCAGAAGTCCAACTTTGCTCTTTTATAATTGTTTATGAAAGAGCAAAGTTGGACTTCTGATAAAATAACCATGCCAAGCGAATTTTATCCATTTTCTTGTTCTTCGTGTATCTGATTCTATCAACTTGTTTCCTCTTGTTAAAGTTCTCTTGATGAATACTCTCCAATAGAATAGAATATACTTTATTGTACACCATTTGGATCTTAAAAATAAAACTTAAAATATTAATATAATGTACAATGGGCGGTCTAATCGCTAAAAGCGATCTTTTCTAGACAATCTTAGGATGGACAAGAAAGTCACGAAAAATAATATTGGGGTAGTCCGTGGTGTACGGATAAGTAGATGATAGTACTAAATATTTAAATACATACATTTTAGGTAATTATGAACACAGAAAAGTGATATAGTAAAATAAAACGCAATGCGATAAAAATGAAATAGCATAGACAAATTACTCATTTAAGAGGACAGATAATGTTCTTTTTTTTTTTTTTTAAAGGAGGGTAATGATTTGGCAGCTCTCACTGATACTGGCAATGCATTCCACAACCGTATAGCCTGGACTGTAAAAGATTTATCGAAGAATTTGGTGGAATGAATTGGCATCTGAAGTCTCAAGTTCTCCGATGATCTTAAGTATCTCGTGTGTATCTCCAATACGTTGATATCACTATATAAGACCCCGATACTGGTTGATTTTGTCCTTTATAACCCAGTTATCATCTTGCATCCCATGAATGTGCACTTTCGCTGCAGACATCTTGATATAACACTAGACCCGCTGTTCTAGTAAAGTGTATATTATGGCAAAAGTGTATAATATGGCTTTGAAACATCCAGTATTGACGATTTATCAAAATTTCTTTTAAATTCATATCTTTATTTTACTTTGACACTTGACGTTTTCGAAGGATGGAATAATAAATAAATAGCAGGTAAGTAATAAATAAAATAAATGCGTGTCTTGTTATGTGTAGAAGAAGAAAGTGTTGTAGAAATACAACCACCATGAACTAAAAAGATAATAGATTAATAAACATATGGGTCGTCAACTGTTTCGAGCGATGGCTGTGCATTAATCCATGCACAAAATTTACAATACGCTGCAGGCAGCGGAGCGCGTTGGACAGTATAGCGGCAGTAATTTAAATTTTAACTTGAGCGAAGTGATATAGTTAAGTACGAGCTGGATAGAAGAAACTAAGTGCTAATAAATATCTCGTTAGAGCTTTTGGTTATCCATATTTACAGTTTACATTTTTATTTTTAGGCTCAGTTTAGTTTGCGTCATTTTGAGACTGCCAAACTACAAAAACGAGACGCATCCTTGCTGAAGAGAGTGAGAATAGTGTGATTCCAACACCATACCTCCTGGTCGCATGTAGACCAGGCACATTGGGTATGTTGAGATTATGATAACGAGACATTCAGCAATGCACGAGGTGGTACAAGAAGGTAGCTAATTTGTTGTTTTGTTTCCTACAGGTCTCACATAAGCGATAGCGCGTTGTGGGATAAGGCAGCGGCACCCTACCGAGTACCGAGAACATGAAAGGCAGCAAATAAATGTCAAAGTCAAAGTCAAATATTTTTATTTCCAATAAACCAAATATTGGCACTTATGAAACGTCAGAATCTAAGTTGCACGGTTCCAAATAGCTGATCTATGGAGAAGAGCCGGCAACAAACTCCATGGATACTCTTTTAAAATAATTGAGATTGCAATGTTGATTGATACAAGTTATGGTAAAACATATAACGAGCATTATGTAGGTCAATGTATAAAAAAAACACTACTGTAATATAATTATTATTTGCCATGGCAGGTAATAGCTGACCAGTCCCAACAGACGGCACTCGTTCACGAGCATGACGCATGCATCAGCATCGCTTAGCTCAACCATATTGTAGGGAATCGGACGACCCGATACACAACGCCACCGTTAGCAAGACATTTTAGTGAGCATGACAGACCGATACTACCAGGCAAAAGGCAAAGTATAGGTACTAAATATATAACACGGCTACATGATGCTCACACATTTACAATTTTATGATTGATTTATTTATTTTACGTACGAGCGCAAGCAAGAGCTATCTCTTATTATTGATAATATTATTTCCATTTTCACCCACACTATCATATTTTCACCACATTCTGGGGTTTCTCCCTTAATCTAGCGTAAAGCGTACATTGTTCAGTTTCCTAAAAACTCTAACCCTAGTTTAGCTAATAACGACAGGCCAGTTTGCTGTGTAGTGCCAGCTCAGAATACCACCACCCCATCTCCTCCCGTGGGTGTAGTAAAAGTCGACTAAGGGATTAGCCGGAGGATGAGCAGCAGCGTCCTTCGAGTACATTAACAGTACAACTGCGATCGCCAACCCGTCTGCCAAGCATGCCAAGCGTGACGATTATGGCAAAACCCCCCAATGAGCCCACAACACACCCATATCGGTCGTTGTGGTGATCTTTGGGGGATTCCTATATCCAGCAGTGAACTACATTCGGCCGAAATGATGATGATGATGAATTTCCAATCCCCCTATCCTTTCCAAAATCATAGAAGCAGTTTCCACATTTCCAAAATACACTGCTATCCCAATTCCAATCTGGTTTTGGGCCTAGACATAGCACGTCCACTGCCCTGCTTAAGATCACAGAGGACATAAAACATTTAATACTAATCGTTTTTTAATTTTTGTTACACCCCGTTATCTACACACAAGAGTTTAATGCTTCTAAAATGTAAATATATAAAATATAATATATTTTTATACATTTGATTATACATTTTGGTGACGAGCCGATGTCGATGTTTGGTACTCTGATCTATCCTTGGGATATCTTCTTAACAAATTGGATAAACTTAACAACGGTATTTGCTTCATCTTCGGATTACGTAAGTCCGAACACTTTTTTTGATACTTATCTAAGCTTAAATGGCTACCTGTCTATCAGAGGAGAGAGGTCAGATCGCTATGCTTAATTTCACTATTATAAACAATCGTTGTGCTCCGGATTATCTTAAAATACTCTTTCAATTTTTACAATCATAACCTCTTGCTACTGAAAATGTAATTCTTAACATTCCAGCCCGCTATGCTCGGTTTATGTCCAATTCCTTCGCTGTCTTAACAATGAAACTCTGGAACGCGCATGTCCTTGATATGAAGAAAGCTCCAAGTAAATTCACGTACAAATGTAAACTGCGTGTTTGCACGTGAATTTACTAAATCGTTTCTTAAATCGTAGCAATCCTGTTCATACAAAACGTTCTTGGTCATTAACATTAGTATTTATGTTAGATGTGATATTTAATTATTTATATATCCTATTTAATTATATATAATTATGAAATATAGTGTGGAATCTTTTTACATTGGTATATGTATGTAATTAACTTTTTAATAGTATTTGTCAAAATATTGTGCCCGTTCCAACATTATCTATAGCTTTGTTTTTGTATCTCTTTCGAAGTGCTTTTTAAATCAAAGGTTGACTGGAAGAGAATGCCTTATGGCATTAAGTCCGCCTTGTGTACCATCAACTTACATAGAATTTTAAATAAATAAATATTTGTTCTTGGTCTGGGTATTTGTGTATGTTAGAATTGTCTGTAAGCTGTATCCACGATACCGGAAAATGGCGAGTGGAAAGCAGCGTCTTAAAAAATAAACATTAAAACATTATCAATATTTTTTCACAGTCGACTGGTCTCCGGAAACTAATTACTTGAAGATCATACCGTAACATATTGTTAGATCGGATGTCAGATTATTGGATTCCTTTTTCTGGAACTCTTACAGGTATTTCGGTGCCGCAGATGACCGCTCTAGTGGTTTTAGCCGGTAGGACGGTAGGAGTCCGGCATGCCCCTTCGCCCTTCCCCGGGGGTTCATGAAGAATTTCCACTGGGGGCCCATACAAAAATAAGAGGTATCTCTGAGCTGTCGTTCTCTCTGAGGCATGTAGTAGTTTCTAAATGTAAAAACCATCGTCCATTCTAGAATTGACGGTGGCAAGCAAGATTTTTCTAGTGTTGTTGATTATTACTTTGGTTTTTGCGTCATGTAGTAAAAATACGTACGTAACACTGAGTTTTATTTACCGTAAAAAGATAACCCTGGACTGAAGGTAGAAAAATGTGCAACTAACTAAACAGTACGTATTTATCATCATCGCCATGTGAGGCAAAAGTATGTCCACTGCTGAACAAAGGCCAAGTACCATGCCGTATGTAGGGATTTTAGGGAGATTTGCCAGGTCTTACCACGGTTGGCAGGAGGGTTGGTGAGCGCAGAATGGCTGCTGTTCCACAGAAGTGACGCTGCTGGCCATCCCTCTGGTATAGAGTCCCTTAGTCGCCATTTTACAACATCCACCGGAGGAGGTGGAGTGGTGCTGTATTATTAATCTGGATACCACACAAAAAAAGTAACGACATACAAAATTGTTTCCCAAATAATATTTACTTTTTCTTTTGCGAATTATAATTTGATCAACTCGACATTAACATAAAAAAGTGGGAATACGTCCCGAGACATTTGCACCGGGACAAATTCGTTACAAATATTGCTATTAAGATTTAATGCATGCGAAATGGAATATGGCGGTCTTAGATTTTTTATTTATACTACGAAGCAACTCCTTAAGGAGGCCCGTGCAACAATAAATTCTGTAAAAAGGGTTCCACAAGGGGTTCTATTGGTTAGCAATGGCGCGCGGCGGCCGCTTGTTGCCAGATATTGATAAATTGCCGAAAAAATTGGTACCCCGCCATTATATTTCTTCGGTGGCGTCTTGGGGTTAACTTGAATTTTGATGGAAGTTTTATGAGCATTATTTTCGTAATTTTAAAGGAAGTTTTAGTAGGCGAGTCACGGCATTTTTATGGCGTAATTGGAAGAAAGCTGAATAATGATTTTAGATTGTTTTTCTTATCCAGAGAGCGTACACTACGCGTACAGTATAGCAACATCTTCAGAGCGTTGTTGCGGCTCCCCCAGGGGTGCAATTCTCTAAGCTCAAACATCCATACATCTTTGAATACAGAATTGAAATAACGGTGAGAACCCAATTTGGTATTCGCTAAGACTGGTCCTCATGGCTTACCTTCTGCAACGTGTCCTTGAATAGCTTCAATCATGTCTTAGGGAATACCGAATTGGTTTTACACCGTTATTTCTATTCTGTATTCAAGGATGTATGGATGTTTTAGTTTAAGGAATTGCACCCCAGTACCGTAGTTCATCAGGCATGTTTTTACTGAGGTGCGAACGAATGATTTCATTGCCCTTATCCGTAAGAAAGTGGCCTCACTGGTGCACAGGTGGTGGGAGGGCTCCAGCAGCTTGCTGAGGGTGTTCGCGACTAGAATGGATGGCTCTGTTTTGCGTAGGTTTACCGAGCTGCACATTCAAACTCAAACTCAATCTCAAATTTTTTATTTCATATAGGCCCTAATAGGCTCTTACGAAAAGTCAAGTTAAGTAAGTGTACGGTTCGGAAAAGTCGGTCCTATGGAGAAGAGCCGGCAAGAAACTCCATGGATATACTCTTTTCAAAAAAAGTTATATTACAATTTTGTTATTACATGGTAATAAGCTAGATATGTGCGAACAAAGTAGACTAATTAAATGTAAAATACACACAATAACAAAACAGACAATTGCCTCTAACACAATAGGAAACTGATAATAATTATTGTATAGCACTAATAAAGTCGACGAAGTTCACACATTTACAAAATGTAGAAGAAACTAAATTATATAAAATGAAAGGTATTTTAAACGCCAGAGCTTTAAATGTCATATTGAATATGTGAGTAAAATTAATATGTCAAAGTAAATACTATATAGACAATATACATTAAAGTCTAATAAAAAGTTTAAAATTAAAGTAAATTAAAAAGCTAATATATTCTAAATTTAGATGAATATGTCAGGGATCGGCCCTAACTGATTAAAACTATAATTTGGTTATTTCGGTAAATATTTTAGTTTATTTCTTTGAGTACAATTTAAAGGCTAGGCTTCTATATAATTGAAAGTTAGATGGAAATATTTTTATTAATCTAATGATTTATTTAATTTGGAATTTTATATAATTATGTGATGGTGATGTGTGGACTAATTTGTCTGAAATAAATAATTATAATTATTATTTGAAGAGTCTTACCGGTATTGTTAGCTTTTATCCACAGCAACTTACAAAATAATATGAATAAAAAGATTATTTGGGAGCTGCCTCTGCACCTGATAACAAAAAAAAAAACCGGACAAGTGTGAGTTGAACTCGCGTGGAGATGGTCCCAAGCCAGGCACCTCTCGCGGGGATTGTATTGATTCCCGCGGGTCGCTCGGGGTGAGCACGTAGGTTTCCCAAATAGGTGCACTTGCGACCCCCAGGGCCGGACCGGGGAGGAGGGGAGGACCGTGTAAAGATGACAGGGGCTCAGGCGTGTTGGAGATGGGTGCCAAGGCGGTTGTTATTCCGGCTCCATGTTATCCTTCTCCGTGTGGGATCGGCCCTCTCCCGATCCCCCTGTGCGACTTCCTTTTGGAGCATTATCCGCTCACAGAAGAAGCACAGCACTTCAGTTTTCATGCTCTGCCAACATAGCCGACTGCCAGCAGAGCTCGATCTTTCCCGATCCGATCGACCAGGATCCGCCGCTCGGCGGCCCACGCAGGGTGGATAAGTGACCTGGGTGGTGGTAACCTAACAAAAATATTTCCGAGGTTCTTAAGAGGTGGTTGATAACTAATAGTTTTTACTCATTCAGTGAATTCCTTGTTAAAAATTCATGGTAGTCCTATCATTTCAATGGATTGTAGGGTCAGGATGAAACGAAGGTATATATTATAATGTTACTGTATTGGCACCTTGGTACCTTATATTTTCTGTAGTTTAATATTTTCTGGTCGGCGTGTTTGTGATTGATGATTTGGTTTATACAATTTCATGGTTTAATTTAATTAGACGTTATAATTATATGCCTAATTAGAGTTCTAATTATTGAAAATTTGCTCACCAATTACTGGTTAATGATGGCAGATTTAATTCGATCTAATTAAGAAATATAATGCACCCATTTTCAAGCAAATAAACTAAATTGCATTACTTTGATGCGAGAAACAGTACGAGTAACTTCTGTTAGGGATAATTTTAAAAGCCGATTGATATTGTTGATTCTGCAAGCTGGTTCCGTGAATTTTGTTATTTTCAGATAAGAGAGACATGTGCCGTATGGTGCCGGTTAAGAATAGCACCAACCCATCTCAACACGTGGGTGTCGTAAAAAGTGACTATGGGATTAGCCGGAGGATGGGCAGCAACATTCTTCGAGTACATTTATGACAACTGCAATCCCGCCCGTCAAGCGAGGCAATTATGACAAAACGCCCCAATGAGCACATAACACATACCCATAGCGGTCGTTGTGGTAATCTTTTGGGGGAGGCTTCTCTCCAGCAGAGCAGCAGATATAAAAATAATAATAAAATAATATAATCATTTAAGCCAAAAGACGTCCACTGCTGAACAAAAGCCTCCCCACCATCATTTCGGCCGAATGAAGTCCACTGCAGGACACAGGCCTCCCGCAAAGGTCACCACAACGACCGACATAGGTGTGTTGTGGGCTCATTGGGGGGTTTTGCCATAATCGCCACGCTTGGCAGCCGGGTTGGCGATCGCAGTTGAGTCGTTAATGTACTCGAAGGACACTGCTGCCCATCCTCCGGCTAATCCCTTAGTCGACTTTACGACACCCACGGGAAGAGATGGAGTGGTGGTATTCTGAGCCGGCTCCACACGGCACTCCCCCATAGCTTCCCACTGCTGTGTCTTCATTTTGGGGATAATTTTCCAGTATTCACCATGCTTAGTAAGTGGGTTTGTGAGCGTAGTATGGCTACTGTTTTACGAAGCGACCCGACTGCCCATTTTTCTGGTTTAGAGTCCCTTCATCGCCTTTTGCAACATTCACGGGAGGTTGGGCTCTATTCTTAATCTGGACAACCTATACCAAGTAAAAATAAATTGTGATGCAACAATGAGTGAGACATTTTTGTAATAATCTCTCAGAGAAACCCTTACACCTAACTGATATATAGCTTAAACAGCTCGTTTAAGAAAGAAAAGAAAGAAAGAAAGAAAGAAATACATTTATTCGGTACGACACATAATGACAGCATTAATCACATTATAAAAGAATAAAAATTATATAAAATAAAAACAAGATTACCCTTAACCAACTAATTGACAGTATTTATTGCTGTCGAGCATGCCCGTGCCGAAAAGGTCACCAACTCAGCATTTGCTGGGCGCGAGGCACCCAGCGCTGGTTTTCAGTTGGAACCCCTGCAGTGACACACGGACGAAGGCGATTAAGGAAAATATACTTATATATATACTTATATATATATATAAAATATAAACAGTCTAACCCATTTCCTGAGTGTAACGTAAAGTGTTGGTCAAAAATTAATTTATAAATTCCATTTTCATTTTGTTTAACCACAGGCTTGTCAAATTGCTTCCTATATTTTTAAATAATTAGTTAACTTTGCAGTCACACTATTGTAGATATATAATGGTGATGCTTATGGAAAATACGCTTGCTAGTAACTCGTGTGTCTATAATATTTCCTTACCAGAGATTTATTTTTATATAGTATTAAATTGAATAGTATAATTATGTATAATAGAAGTAATAAAATGTGAATTATTAAGCACAATCAATAATTATAAATTAAAAAATAAAATTATATTAAAACAATTAAATCAATTAAAACAAATTAAAACAATAAAAAACAATTAAAACAAATTAAATAAAAGACATGTCAACATTGATTGTATTGCATTCAAATTGAGAGGTAAGAATAAATAATCTCAGCTTTACCTTAAATATACTTATATTTCTCTGATCCCTAATTGGTGGAGGTATGTTGTTCCAACACTTGGTAGCCGCATACCGGAAGCTTCCACGAAAGACTGCAGATTTGTGTTTTGGTATGGCTAGTTGCTGAGCACAACGCCTACTCTCGCGCTGCCGGTGACTATTTACCCACATAAGCTTAGAGTGCAAGTATGGCGGACATTTGTACTTTATAACGCCGAAAAGAAGACAAGCCAAGTGAAGTTTCCGACGTGATTTCATTTTTAAAATACTGTGTTTATTAAGAAAAGGGGTAATGTGGCTCCTTGGTGGTACATTGAAGCAAATACGTGCACAAGCATTTTGAGCCCTTTGAATCAGTCTTTCGGTCCGAGCCAAGAGTCTGGGACCTATTACAGTGTCTGCGTAATTTAGTTTTGACAGAGTTCGTTTCTGCAGAATGATTAACCCACATGGTACTCGCACATACATCTGTCATCTGTATCTAATCAAGGTAATCAGTCAATATAAAAGTAAATGAAACAAACAAGTAATTAATGTCATCGCAAATATAGAAATATTAAAATGTCATTATATGAATTATTATAATCCATGGTAAGAAATTATGATCTCATTTATTGAAAGTCAAGATAGGAATAAATGTAATGGTATTTTAAACATATAACCAGGAATATCATTATAAGCCCATGAATATCAGAGCAGCTCAATCCCAAGCATTTTTGTCATCCATATATTCTGTAACATTATAGAAACCTTTTCCACACAGCTTCTGTTTTATAATGACTTTAAATTTGTTAAGGCTTAATTTTTGAATATGACTTGGGATTTTATTGTAAAAACGTACACATTGTCATTTAAATGATTTGCTTATCTTCTGGAGCCTAGTGGCAGGAACAACTAGTTTGTGTTTGTTCCTGGTGTTAATACTATGGATATCACTGTTTTTTGCAAAAAGCTTAATATTTTTATGTACATATATATAAGACATTACATAACTAACACGAGGGATTAATTAATAAACATTTGCTTTGATTTTCGTCACGACTGAGTACATCCTGCGATTAACTCCTCAGCTCCTAAACCATTTTAATGACAAACATACGGAATGTTACAATAGGCCCCCAACAGAACCACGAACAAACAAAGAATTTTTATCTCCCACAAGTGACAAATTTACCATTTCGGTTGTAAAAAACCATAATCCCCGATTCACTCATACTCGGTGCTTTATAGGTTAATTTAGGCAAAAATCCAATTTTGCTGGCAACCCCACGGACGAATAAATATTAAATACAGTTTATACGAGATGTCCGAATGATACCGCCATTCAAGGGACATTCGTAACTCGTAAACTGCCATTTAGAAGGAAAGATATATAGTTATGAGTTTTTTTTGCTCTTGTGGAAAAGCTATTAGTTACGTAATCTTCTTCTATGATAACGTAAATAACAGGTAGTGTCTGCCTCGTTAATTATAGGAGGTGGGTAAGGATCGACCATTTTTCGTGAAGATGAACGTGGAAATTATATGTTTGTGTTTAAGCTATTATTTTGTGTTTAACTGAAGTTCAACTATCTATTTTCATAATCATCATCAGAATACAGACCGACAGTCTTCTCGTGACCACGGTCAATGCAACTTGGCCGAAACGTTGAGGTTAGTCAAAAATTTGTTTTATTTATCTGTGCGCGAGAAGTCCCGAAATCATAGTCTAATATGAATGAAATTCGCAATAGTTTAAAAACTTATATCATCATATCAGTCAAAAAACGGCCACTACTAAACAAAGGCCGCCCCCATAGATTATAGGGGGAGGCCTTTGTTCAGCAGTGGACGTCCTGTGGCTGATATGATGATGATAATAGCACTACTGTATAAGGTAGTTTTTAAGTGTGTTTATAAATTTATTTTCATACTCGATATCTTTAATATCGTTCGGCAGTTTATTATAAATTTTTATGCACATTACAAAAGGTCCTGAATGATAAAGAGTTAGTTTTGAACTTGGCAGAGCTAGTTTATTATGGAATCTTAGGTTGCGTTGCTGCGTGCGTTGGTCTTTTGCTAGTGGGAATAATGACGCATGCTTTCTGACAAACTTTCCTTCCTCCAAAATGTACAAACATGTTAATGTGAGCATTTCATAGTTAATAAAGTATGGTTTGCAGCTCTGCATTTGGTCAATGTTTGCGATAATTCTTATGCACTTTGTAAAATGAAGAGTTTTTCTACTTCAACGCTATTTCCCCACACTGCAATTTCATACATTAGCCAAGAGTATGCGTAAGCGTAATATGCTGACATGGCTGTCTTTGAATCGGTTGATCTTTATCCGTCTAGTGCTGATTAGGAATTATGATTAATAAGATATAATACGTACTGTATGTAGTATCTTTCATTTGATGTATTTAGCCTTTGTATATATTTTACCGTATTTATAGTATGTACATTTGTATGTATGTATTGTTATTATTGAAATGTTAGTTTTTTGTACCTCTTTCAATGTATTTCTTTTTTAACCCAAAGGTTGACTGGTAGAGAATGCCACATGGCATTAAGTCCGCCTTGTGTACCACCATTGTACATGAAAGTGTAAATAAATAAATAAATAAATAAATATAGTACCGCTCGCATCTCCTCTCGTGGATATCGTAAATGGCGACTAAGGAACTCTAAACGAGAGGTATAGGCAGCAGCATTCCTTCCGAGAAACAGTAGCCAAGCTGCGCTCACTTGCCCACCTGCCAAGCGTCGTGAGTACTGGCAAATTCCCTCAAAATGACGACACAATTGTGGAAATCTATGGGAGAGTCTCTATTCCGCAGTGGACGTCCTTTGGCTAATGATGATGATGTTTAAAATGTATCAAATTTAATGTGTCGTTCGTAGATAATCGTTAATCAAACAAATATTTTTTTTTGCCGTGTGGTGCTGGCTCGGAATACCACCACCGCATCTCCTCCCGTGGGTGTCATAAAAGTCGACTAAGGGATTAGCCGGAGGATGGGCAGTAGCGTCCTTCGAGTGCATTAACGACTTAACTGCGATCGCCAACCCGTCTGCCAAGCGTGGCGATTATGGCAAATCCCTCCAATGAGCCTACAACACACTCATAGCAGTCATTGTGGTGATCTTTAGGAGAGGCCTGTGTCCAGCAGTAGACTTCATTCGGACGAAATGATGAAAAAATGATGATGAAACAAATAAATGATTATGACAAAATTACTCAACCTCATCCTACATTAAAGTAAGTACACATTGCAACCACGTTCAAAGGGTCCGATGTCCATAATTATGAATTCCCGTAGTATTCCCGGGATTTACAAATTCCCGCGCTCTGTATTGTTTCGCTGGCCGGGATTGCGCGAACCCTTGTCAGGGTATTTCTTGACGTTCGTAGGTAAGATTAGGGATAGTTCACAATAGTTTGATGAACTGTTATTGTGTTAATTTAGAGTGGAAGGAAATTATGTTGTGCTTGGGTACTTTACTATTAATCGAAGTAGTTATATGGACGTTTAAAAATGCAAAGTATTGTGACATTGAGCTATTAAAAGAAAAATATTTTCTGCTCCATATTTTCGTGTATTTATTTAAGACAAAGATTTGTATGGCATTAAAATATGGGTATCAGCTCATGGCTATTCTGTAAGAACTCAGTAGGAAACTCACTTCTGAATCCCCAGGGAAAAGTAATAAAACAATAACTAATTGACGGCACGGTTGGTGTAGTGGCTGGTACAGTTGGCTACTGCGCTGATGTAATATTTGTATGATCTGCAAGTAATTGTTCCGGGTCTGGGTGTATTGTGTGTGGAATTTTTGTCTGTAAACGCACCCACGACACAAGAAATCCTAGCGTAGGGCAACATGTAAAAATACAAAAAGCTTTCAGCTTAGAGAGTTATATTGGCTTAGTTATTAAATTGAATCTAATTTATTTATTGCAATGTATCCAAATAACACTAAGTTATAAGACTCGAATCTTTCTATGACATGCTAACCCCAGATGGCACTGACGATTATGCCTGCTGTCATGCCTATATACTGATGTTAAAATTTTAGGACGAAGACAAGAAGAGAAATAGGTTGATTCCGAATTAAATATGAATTTACTTTTTAATATACATACCACTTTTTTAAACGAATTAATAAGTATAAAACAATTTATTTTTAATGAAATATGAACTAATTAGCACAAAATAATGTTTAAAGCCATGTAGCGGTAGCGGCTACGAATAGCACCGACCCATCTCACCCCTTGGTTTTCGTAAAAGGCGACTATGGGATTAGCCGGAGAATGGGCAGCAACGGCTTTTGAGTACATTAACAACTAATATCGGTCGTTGTGGTAATTGTGTCCAGCAGTGGACTTATTTGGCCGAAATGATGATGAATGTTTAAATGTATAATAAAAGCGTAAGGTGCTCGATATCAAAGGTAGATTAATTAGGAAATTTAAGAAGAAGTAATGGAGAGAGCTATGCTTGGTATTTCTCTACGAGAGAATTAGAAATGAGGAGATCCGTAGAAGAACTAAAGTTGCCGCCATAGCTGAAAGGATTAGTAAACTGTAGTGGCAATGAGCGGAGCACATTGCTGGTAGAACTGATGCCCGTTGGGGTAAAAAGGTTCTCGAGTGGAGACCGCGCGCCGGAAAATGGTGCGTGGGATGACCTCCAACGAGGTGGACAGACGACCTGGTGACGGTCTCGGGGAGTCATTGGATGAGGGCGGCATGGGTCTGCTCGATGTGGAAATCGATGGGGAAGGCCTTTGTTCAGCAGTGGACGTCCTTTGGCTAATATGATGATGAAGAAGAAGTAAAAATAACAAGTGTGAGTAGGGCTCGTGCCATGAGAGGGGTCCAAACGATTACATGTGTAATATTCTCGGGATCACTCAAGCGTACATAGATTTTACTTTACGGGCGCCCGCGTACACTGTATGAAATTAATCGGAAATATAGAACAGAATATAGCACCACTCCATCTCCTCCCGTGGATGTCGTAAAAGGCGACTAAGGGAATCTAAAACAGAGGGATGGGCAGCAGCGGCCCTTCTGTGAAACGGTAGCCATACTGCGCTCACCAACCCACCTGCCCAGCGTGGTGAGTATTGGCAAATACCCCCCAAAATTATGACACAGTTGTGAAAATCTTTGGGGGAGGCTACTTGCAATAATGGCACAGAAATCCCGGATGAATAAAAAAAACTGTTTACATAATATTTACACGTGTTTAGAGTTGAGGTTATACAGCTGACCGCGCACAATGCTTGTTGCTCGAATCTCGATAATGGCACGCACGCACACATCATCATTTCGGCCGAGTGAAGTCCACTGCTGGACACAGGCCTCCCCCAAAGATCACCACAACCACCGATATGGATGTGTTCTCGCTCATTGGGGGGTTTTGCCATAATCGCCACGCTTGGCAGGCGGGTTGGCGATCGCAGTTGAGTTGTTAATGTACTCGAAGGACGCTGCTGCCCACCCTCCGGCTAATCCCTTAGTCGACTTTTACGACACCCGTGGGAGGAGATGGGGTGGTGGCATTCTGAGCCGATAGGATATGTGCCGTGAGCAGCGGACTTGGGGAAGACTGTCTCTCCGTCTGGTCGAGGGTTGTAAGCAATATTCTTACGGACCTGCACTGCCAGGGTTGCGGACGATACGAGAACTATCCCTGTGACCCTACTGTAGTGAATGGAGATGGTATTGGCTGGTAATAGTCCAGCATGATTGAGCAATTCTATGCGAATTTCCCGACGTACGAGTATAACAAAGACTCTACTATCAATTCACTGGTAGCTCAGCCAGTGTATACGCTCTCCTCACAAAATATCAAAATTAATATTATTTATGCAAAATTTCACATGAAACGTTCCGTCAAGAGGCTTCATTTAAACCAGGGGTTTTTAACGCGGGATTAACACCACAAAATGTACAGGAATTGTGCGGGATTCCTTAATTTATGCATTTTGCGCTCATTCTGATATAGCTTTATTATAATGTTAGTGATTATATCCAAAGCTTCTTATTTCTTAAGACGTCTGGATATTGACCTGCAGTTACCAAAAACTGCAGGTCAATATCCCGACGTCTTTCAGGTTAATATATTATTTTAATTTGCCGTGTGGTGCCGGCTCAGAATGCCACCACCCCATTTCATACCGTGGGTGTCGCAAAAGTCGACTAAGGGATTAACCGGAGGATGGGCAGCAGCGTCCTTCGAGTACATTAACAACTCAACTGCGATCGCCAACCCGTCTGCCAAGCGTGGCGATTATGGCAAGACCCACGAATGAGCACACAACACACCCATAGCGTTCATTGTGGTGATCTTTGGGGGAGGCCTGTGTCCAGCAGTGGACTTAATTCGGCCGAAATGATGATATTATTTTAATAACGTCAAATTTTCTGTCTCCTCCATCTCCTCCCGAGGATGTTGTAAAGGGCGACCAAGGGATACTGGTAGTAAGTCTTTTACTGCAAGAAACCGGGTAGGTACCACTTCCTCGGGGGTCACGGGCGTGCAGATCGGGGAGTCTGCATGCTCACACCGAGCGACCCCCGGGAAGACGGCGGCGCGCACGTGGCTACGTGCCGCCGTGTGCGCAGCACAGTGCACAGCGAGGATTGGGGGGATCTTTTACAATCCTCTCCGAGAAGTGCCTGGGGGGCGACCTTTTTACAGTCGCCTTCCCTCCACTAGAGGGGTTAACCCCTTTACAGTTATCACCTCCGTAATGTGCCTAAAGGCGTGGCACTAATGGGCAGCTCTAGTGTGATCTTACGAGGACCTGGAGCCCCCTTCGGTGCCAAAGATGACCGCTCCAGTGGGTTTAGCCGGTAGGAGTCTGGCATACCCCTTCGCCGTTCTCCGGGGCGAAGGAAGTTCATGCAGTACATACACTGCGCACCAATAAAAAAGGTAGGTACCACTCCAGTGCCGGATATTCACCGAAGTGTTTAAACTTTAGTCATGACTGGGTTCCAGTTAGAAGAGTACTATAGCTAGTGGAGTTACTGGGTATAAGAGACTAAATAACATGTCAAGAGATGACGAGCGCAGTGTGTTTTGCCCGTTTCGTACCCGTATGTTGTGTTAATAGGGACACTAAAGCCTAAGAATCAAGGCAGCAGCGTCCCTTTTGATACCGAGAACAATTCTGCACTCACCACCTGTCAATTACACACTGCATGTTACCAGACGCAGTTGAAATCTTTGGGGGCTGCCTTTGTTCAGCAGTGGACGTCGTTTGGTTGATATGATGATGATATTTTTCATGGTGACTGGCACGGAAACGTCAACGGCTTGCCTGATGGTAGGAACTGCACTCACGGATGTTAGCAACCTCATTATTTCATCAGTTGGAAACACATCATGTACTTTCTCCACCTCAGGAAAGGGTGGAGGGGCCTTTTTTTTTTTTTTTTTTTTTTTTTTTATTGATCCGGTGGAAATACCTCATGTACTTCCTTCGCCCCGGGAAAGGGCGAAGGGGCATGCCGGACTCCTACCGGCTAAAACCACCGGAGTGATCATCGTCGGCACCGAAGGGAGGCTCCAGGAACTCGAAAGATCTCCATCTAGAGCCACCCATTGGCGCCACGCCTTTAGGCACATCTCGGAGGGGATGACTGTAAAGTGGTCATCCCCTCTAGTGGAGGGAAGGCGACTGTAAAGAGGCCACCCCCCCAGGCATCTCTCGAGGGGATTGTAAAAGATTCCCCCGAGGCCTCACTATGCGCTGTGCTGCGCACACAGCGGTACGTGACCACATGCGCACCGCTGTCTTCCCGGGGGTCGCTCGGTATGAGCACGCAGATTTCCCAATAAGCGCGCTCGCGACCCCAGGGTGGAGGGGCCTGCCAGACTCCAACTGGCTAACACTACTGAAGCTATCATCTTCGGCAGCGAAAATATCCACACTGGAGCTACATTTTGATGAAAAATCTAATATACATAATAATTGTCTTTGGGCGCACTTTTTAGAGTTCCGAACGTCTAAAGGAAATGAAATGAAATCGTTTATTTTCCAGATACTGAATCCAAATTACAAAGGATAAAATATACAATAAACAATAGAAAAATAAATAATCTGTACATCTATATGTCAACGCTACGACTTTAGGTAATCGGGGTATGGTAGGACTGCCATATTTGATGTAAGGGGCTATAGTCCCAGTCTCGCACTGCGGCCACCAAGGAATTGGCGGAGCGGTCCGCGGCCGTGCGGCTCCTCAACAACGCCTACCAGCAGGGCGCGCGGCTCGCGGTGAACATCGCGCTCGCGCTACAGTACCGAGGTAGTCGATATAGAGCGCGCTACGCATCATTATATTGCACTCGCATGTCGCTCAGTGCGGCTTTCATGTAGTTTTTCCACAGCTCGACTGTGTAGACACTGTGAAGTTACTGGTAAACAGCTGTGTCTTTACGGCATCAATACAGCGACTGAACCGCCAGCCTAGCACGTTGCCACGCACTGAGGTGGCACGTCGCTGTCGTTCTATATCAGCGTGGTTAGGTCGGCTGTTATTATGTCCTAAATATTTAATGGTATCAACTTTTACCAGTTCGGTGCCGTACAGTTTCAGTGGTGGCAGCTCCGGGCAGCTGTTCTGGCTGTCGAATACCATGTACACCGTTATATCTGTATCATTATCATTGTACTTCATGTTGTAATATTCTGCGTAGTCTTCACACACTGCTAACAGCTTGCGCATCGCTGATATTGATGGCGCTAAAAGAACCATATCATCTGCATATGAAATATGATTTATAATTTTGCCATTGATCGAACAGACTATACCTAATATATAATAAGCTTATCTGACAGCCCATCCATGTAAAGGTTAAATAGGGTAGAGTACATGCTTCCACCTTGTACTACCCCACATTTAAGGCCAAAGGGCGCTGACAGCTCGTTCCTCCATCCGACTCGATTTTTCTGTTGCTGATACCAGTTTTGCAGCACCCGCACTATCTTGTCGGGTACCTTACGTTCAGATAGCTTTTGCCATAATAGGTCGTGGTCAACACGGTCAAATGCCTTGCTGAGGTCTAGATAGCAAGCTATAACTGAGGATTTCCTACTTTTGTAGTATCCTACAACCTGTTTAAGTACGAAGATGGCAGTACTAGTTGATAGATGGCCTTTGAAACCATTTTGGCAGTCTGAAGATTGTATAAAGGGAGCTACTTGTCGGTGTAAGATCTTCTCCAGCAGGCTGGCTATGATATTTGCTAGTGTGATTGGGCGGAACCCTCATATGATCACTCGTGTATCTGTCCATCTGTCACCGCCAATTGGCTCTGAATCTACTGGACCGATTAAGTTGAACTTTGGTATACATGGATTTTTGCGACGCAAACACGGATGTGTAACATTTTTTTTGGAAGGTATAGAAAATTTCAGAATAAAGTTTTGCATACTGTACCGTGTTACATATGAAATAGAAGGACATGTTATGAGGGTCTCAAGTATATTTATTTTTAATTATTGACGGCACGGTTGGTGCCATGGCTGATACAGTTAGCTGCTGCGCACTGGGTCGTGGGTTCGATTCCCGTACGGAACAAATATTTGTATGATCTGCAGGTAGTTGTTCCGGATGTGGGTGTACTATGTGTGAAACTCGCTCTCTCTCTCTCTCCTTCTTCTCTCTTTATTTTAGAAAATAGACGAAAATTGACCATTCCACCCATTATTTCCGAAACTACTGAGCCTATAATTTTGAAATAAAAATGTATAATAGTTCTTTACTTATAGATTACAGGAAAACCTATAAGAAGTCTATAGTCTTAAAATAACATAATAAATCTTTCAATATTGTGCGTACAAACTAAATTTGCAGTTGGAATGTATGGGAGAATATGATTTTCAAGTACAATGTTAAGTTTGTTCTTCAGATAAATTATTGGTTCTACTCGTTCGCCTTATCTAGATAAGGCAATGATTTAGCATTCGTCAGTTCTCGTACCTAAAGATAATATGTTCATCGTACGGAACCCAATCCACGCAAGTTCAACTCGCTCTCAGGTTTCTCCTATGCTGTGGATGCGTTTACAGACGAGAGAGAGAGACAGAGAGAGAGAGCGAATTTCACACATAATACACCCACATCCGGAACAACTACCTGCAGATCATACAAATATTTGTTCCGTGCGGGAATTGAACCCACGACTCAGTGCGCAGCAACTAACTGTATCATCCATGGCACCAACCGTGCCGTCAATAATTAAAAATAAATATACTTGAGACCCTCATAACATGTCGAAGAAAAAACAGAAAGTTCTGGAAAAGACTGAAGCAAAATTCTAACGCTGGGGAGAGGAGAGAGAGTTATGTTTACGATGCTCAACTCGTTATATGACCATTTCGTATGGATCATCACAGTAGGCCAAAAAACGAGTGTACCGAATCACAAATATTTAATCTGAAAAATCTAACACGTATATAATCCATTCAAAACAATGTATGCAGGGTACGTTTAAAAGTACCTACCAGGAAACTAATGTAAAGATTTATGAGGTGTCAAGTGTCAGGAGAAGTTTAATTCTCGTAGTGCAGTATACCATTTAACTTGGCCCTAACTTAATAGTCTCGTAATTCTGAAAGTTACTATTGTCATACTGCTCGGTATTGAGATTAGTGACGATGTCTTGTGCGATAATTTTGTGGTCGAGTTTGGAGTTATGCTGTGTGGTTGTAACTGTAGAGCGGTGATAGAGTAAATTAAAAATTAGGATTCTATATTCAATCCTCGCATAGCACCCTGCGCTTTCACTTAGTTCTTAATTGGACAATCAAAGTGAACGGCATGTTAAAAATTTGGCCGACGCTGCCAGCAGTGATAGGTAGACCGTGGAGGTTTAAGCTGGTAAAAATGAAATGAAATAATCATTTATTCAAAATAGACTAAATTATTAGTTCTTTTTGAATGTCAACATTAGACAGCACCCATTAAGCCCACCCTTCACCGCTTCCTAGTGTTAAAGCTGGGGAGAAGAAACGGCGCAACAAACTCCCCAGCAACACGTTAGTCTGTCATACGAGGGCGGCACTGAAAATTTCGGGAATCAAGGAAGTGACACAACATTACTATTTAAAAATGTATTTATTGCTTTTCGAAGTATTCTCCGCGAAATTTGACACATTTTTCCATACGATGGAACCAATCATTGAAGCAACCATTCCATTCGGAAGTTGGGGTCTCCAAAATGGCCGTTTTGTAGGCGTCCACAGCTTCTTTAGGTAATGAAAATCTCTGTCCACGCAATTTATTCTTTATTTTAGGGAAAGTATAGAAATCATTAGGGCTTAGGTCGGGGCTGTACGGCGGATGGTCTAATAATTCTATGTTTTCTTGCTCTAAAAACTCTTTTGTTCAGTGCGCGGTGTGAGAACTCGCATTGTGGTGATGGAGGATGATGCGGCGGTTGCAGTTCTCTCTACGGAGTTCAGAAACGACCTGTGGCAAACAAATGCTAGCATACCATTCTGCATTAACCGTTCTTTGTCCCTCAAGAGGAATAGTCGTAACATGGCCGGTTTTGGAGACAAACGTGGCCACCATTTTTTTTGCAACACTCCGTGAACGAACAATTTTTGTTGGCTTTAACTCATTTTCGAACACCCAAACTCGTGACTGGTTTTTTGTTTCGGGTTCGTACGCATAAATCCAGGATTCGTCACCTGATACGATGTTGTATACAGCATTTGAGGATCCTGCGTGGAATCTTTCGAGAGTTCTGACGCACCAAGTAACGCGAGCCGCTTTTTGCTCTTCACAAAGCAAATGCGGTATCCATCGGGAAAACAACTTTTTTACACCTAATTGTTCATGCAAGATTATTTGTATTTGACTCATGCCAATGTCTAAAGTTGCCTGAATTTCGCGGTATGTCACATGTCGATCTTCCTCAATCAGCTTACGCACAGCATCAACGTTTTCTAGGGTGACTGCAGTTTTTGGACGACCTTGACGAGGATCATCACTGAGCTTGACACGTCCACGTTGAAATTCAGCAAACCAGCGATAAATTGTGGTTTTGGATGGGGGCTTCATCACCAAATGCAGAAATCATCCGGTCAACACACTGTTTTTGTGTTAAACCACTTCGAAAGTCATAATAAATCATCGCTCTTGAATTTTCTCGAGTCAATTCCATTTTCTCTTGTTCTTCTTCTTCTCTTAAATTATGGCTATTTTCTCAACGACTAAACAAGTTTGACAAAACCTTGTGACAAGACCGTGAATCTTTTTAAAAATAAATAAATGGTATTCGATTTGTAAAACCAAGGAGTTTTCAATTAAAAAGATTTTAATATGACAGGAACAGTGGAAATATTCCATTCCCGATACTTTTAGTGCAGCCTATGTATACAATATTTAAAAATACACGACACAAGAAATTAAAAAAATTACAACAATACTCCCTTCACCGCTTCCTAGTGTTAAAGCTAGGGAGAAGAAATGGCGCAACAAACTCCCCAGTAACACGTTAGTCTGTCATATACAATATTTAAAAATACACGACACAAGAAATTCAAAAATTTACAACAATATTAAAATGTACTTAAATGTCAAAAATGTATGTAAATTAAATGTCACAAATATGAATAAAACGTAAAAACACTAATATAAATCACATGTCAAAAGTCCGGTACACCCCTCCGTAAGGGTGGTGAAAGTTTATGAAGATTTCTCCACCTTAATAATATGGAGCTTGGCCACCAGTACCTCGTCGAGTCTTGTAGCAAGCTGGTACTTTCTTAAGCCATCCCATAAACGGCTGCATTACTCCATACAAGATGACATACGGAGCTGTGCTTTGTAGGTATTAAAAAGTACTACTACTCTACTCAATTGGCTACTTTCACTTTAGGAGAATCCATTATTAACAATATTAACGCTAATATTCCTACATCTGCTCTACTATTGGACCTTAGTAAAGCGTTTGATTTTGTAGACCATTCCATCCTCATTATGAAATTAGACAAATGCGGAATAAGAGGCCCAGCTTTGTTTTTGCTGGTTGTAATCATACCTTAACAACAGAAGACAGTTTTCAAGAATTACTAAATATAACGATAAGACTAACAGCATAGAAAATTTGGATTCGGCGCCTAGAGTTCATTATTTTGGTGTTCCACAGGGAAGCAATTTAGGGCCTCTGTTATTCCTAATCTATGTAAATGACCTTCCACGCGCACTTTCTCATGATTGTGTCTTATTTGCGGATGACACAACGGTTATTATGGACTGTAAAGATACATCTACCTAGTCTGGAGTCTGAAATAAATAAAACATTAAAATACGTTATAAAATGGCTCCATGAAAACAATTTAAAAATAAATACTAAAAAAACTAAATTCATACAATTTAAAACTTACAAAAGTAAAAATATAAAGTTGAATATCAAATATAAGAATGCACTAGTTCAACAGATACAAAGTACAACATTTTTAGGTATAAGTTTAGACGCACATTTTACTTGGAAGGAACACATTGACAGTTTATGCACTCGGATAAATAAGTTCGTTTTTGCTCTACGAAAGGTGAAAGATGTAACATCCATGCAAACATCCATAATGGTTTACCATGGACATATCTGTTCAATAATACGTTACGGCATAGTTATCTGGGGGAACTCTTCTGAAATTATGCGAGTATTTATCGCGCAAAAAAAATGCATTCGCGCATTGTTCGGAATGAAATGGTCAAATTCTTGTAAATCAGTTTTCAAATCCAAGAAGCTTTTAACGGTTCCTAGTATCTACATTTATGAAGTCGCCAAATTCGTAAAGTATCATAATAACCTGTTTGAAAGCAATATCACTACCTATAAGCGACAGGTCACCCACTTGCCTATAAGAATGCCAGTGCCAAAGTTGGTACTATTTAGAAGAAGTTGTGTCTATATGGCTACACGCATTTTCAACTCTTTGCCTAAGGGTATGGTGGACTTACCGTATAAATTTTTTTGCTGTACACTGCGGGAGTGGCTGATACAGGTAAGCTTTTACTCCACCAAGGATTTTTTAAATAATAGTTCTTGTCGTTTCTGCGTTTATTGAGACACAATGTATAACGTAATCCGATTATAGCTTATGGGTTATGTTCGTCCCAATATTTTTATACATCATTTGACATATAAGTAATTAATTATTTGAAATCATATGGTTATTTAATTTGTATTTTAATTTTAAGTTTTTGACATGTAATTCATTTGACCTTTAACTAAGTTACTGTAATATTTTGCATGTCTATACTAATGGTGAAATATGTCGTGGTCTAATTTATGTAACAACTTGTGTACCATATTTCTAGCAAATAATTGAAAAATGAAATGAAGAACAGTACCAAATCACTGGATTCCCGCTTGTTTTTTTCCACGAAATCAAAACTACAATTTTAAATTATTTTTGCAACAAACTACTAGTAGTACTAGTGGTACTAGTACTACATATGTGTAAACATTCTGATTAATATACATTTCGACATAGACAGCTATGGAGAAACACAGGAACAATGATTTCTAATTGGTTATAAAAAGCTTTCTCCTCTTTCAATTCCATGCAGTGTTAAATGATTTAAATCGCCACTTACTAACCATAAAATCGCTCGATATCTTTCGAACAAGAGAATAGGGTCCATCGCTAACGAATTCAAGCCACGTGGCAATATAGTTAATTGAAACTGCGAGTGAAGCCGGGTGAGCAACAAGTGCGTAAATTAAACCCTACTATAAATGCTTATCTCCGACGTCTTGAAGTATGGAAGAAGGGGATTTACTTATCGTAATGGATTTTGTTTATGGCGTGAACAGGAGTCAAAAGCCAATTGAAATTATGAGGTAATTTGGAATACTGGTTTGTCGGGCTGGGGGAAGTATTCTTGTTCAACTTAGTGGTTTCCTGGTGTAATGCTCGTGAACGGGGGCTGCTTGCGGTGACTGGTCGTCATGCTAAGCAATATTTATATATTGTACATGACATGTGTGGACAGTACATGTGTGGTGTCCGGTTTGAGAATATAGCGCCACTCCATCACCTCCTGTGGATGCCGTAAAAGGCGACCAAGGGACTCTACACCAGAGGGATGGGCAGCAGCGTCCCTTCTGTGAAACGGTAGCCATACTGCGCTCACCAACCCGCCTGTTAAGCGAGGTGAGTATTGGCAAATACCCAGCAAAAGGGACGCTGCTGCCCATCCCTCTGGTTAAGAGTCCCTTAGTCGACTTTTACGACATCCACGGTAGGGGATGGAGTGGTGCTCTATTCTTAATCCGGACACCACACAGCACTGCGGTGGTCCCTACCTTTTTTTTTATTGGTCTCCAGTGGAAATTCTTCATAAACTTCCTCCAGCCCGGGGAAGGGCAAAAAAGACATGCCGGTCTCCTACCGGCTAAAACCACTGGAGCGGTTATCTTCGGCATCAAATGGGGGCTCCAGGTCCTCGTAAGATCACACTAGAGCCGCCCATTTATGCCACGCTTTTAGGCACACATAAAGCGGTCAGCCCCTCTAGTGGAGGAAAAGCGACTGTAACTGGCGTCCCCATCCACTTCTCGGGGACGATTGTAAAGGATCCCCCCAAACCTCGCTGTGCGAGCTGGAGTCTTGCAATAAGACACCTAACAGAGTCTTGGAATAAGACACCTAACAACAGTGAAGTCACGTAATCTATAGATATTTCATCCTTCACTTTGAACTTCTTGACTTCTCCACGTTTGATATACCTGCCCACAACATTTCTACTTTTCTAAGAACACCGTTGACCATCACAGGTTAACTGCGTGGAAGCAAAGTTTGAAACACAACGTTCAAGATATACACAGAAACTTCTCGATATAACATCAACACTACTTCATCTATACGCTATCACTTAATACACCCAATTTGCGTATATATAGCGGTACCCGAGCTATGGCCCAAAATTAAGTACTTAATTGATTAATAAAGTTACGGAA
The DNA here is from genome assembly GCA_947459985.1 of Diloba caeruleocephala. Classification (NCBI taxonomy): domain Eukaryota; kingdom Metazoa; phylum Arthropoda; class Insecta; order Lepidoptera; family Noctuidae; genus Diloba; species Diloba caeruleocephala. The sequence continues at coordinate 3,841,050 of OX381625.1, read as the reverse complement.
GCTCGCTTCAGGGGACTATTTCTGGGTATAGGGCTTCTGGACCCTAACTAGTTTATGTTTCAGTTATGTATCGACAAGCTCTTTTCGAAGGTAGTTCGTTTTTAACTGACTTGAAAAAGGCGGAGGTTCTCAATTCGAGGCGTACTTTTTTTATATGTATACCGACTACTCCTAGATTTGGAGACCGATTTGAGCAATTCTTTTTTTAACATCTGCAGAATGCTTTTGAGTTGCTCCCATATAAATTCAATTACATTTTATTCAGTGGTTTTGTAGCCAGCTTCAAACCAAATTGGAAAAAGTATTTATATTTATTTTCACTAAAAAGAAACAAATAAAACTTTTTAATAAAAAATATACCGACTGATATATATTTATATAAGTGCTCCATGGGAATTCGATAGGCTGAAACGGCTAGCCTAGTTCTTCGGAGCCTGGCTCAAAAGAAGCGAGCGCGTCACCTACCGCCCGATGGTTGTTTCGTTGCTTACCTGCACAGGATAGGGCGTGAGGTCACGGCACAGTGCCACCACTGTGGAACCGACCAGGATACCACACAGCATACGCTCGAGGAGTGCCCTACGTGGGCAGCCGAGCGGCGGATCCTGGTTGATCGGATCGGGCAAGATCTCTCTTGCCGGTAGTAGTGTCAGCTATGCTGGCAGAGCATGAAAATTGGAGTGCAGTGGTCTCCATCTGTGAGAGCGGCATGGTGAAGAAGGAGATCGTAGAGTGGGATCGAGCGAGGGCCGATCGCGCACGGAGAAGGACTATACGGCGCCGGGCTAATAACTGCCCCGACGCCCAGGTCCAACATGCCCAAATCCCCCGCTGTCGTTATATGGCGGGGGCTTGGGGGTCACAGACGCGTGGATTGGGGAGTTTGCGTGCTTATACTGAGTGACCTCTGGAAAGACAGTAGTGCGCACGCAGTCACGTGCCGCCGTGTGCACAGCACAGCACACAGTGATGCTTCGGGGGATCCTTTACAATCCCCCGAGAAGTACCTGGCGGGCGGCCTTTTTACAGTCACTCCCCTCCACTTCAGGGGGTGAGAGCGTTACACTTATCCCCTGCGAGATGTGCATATAGGCGTGGCACCAATGGGCGGCTCTAATGTGATCGTACGAGGACCTGGAGCTCTCTCTCTCTCTCTTTCTCGCTCTCTGGAGCAAGAGGAGTCCAGCTTGCCCCACCGTCCTTCCCCGGGATGGAGGAAGTATATGAAGTATTTCCACCAGGATAATAAATAAAAAATAAACTAGGCGATCGTAGTTGAGTTGAAAATATACTTGAAAGACGCTGCTGTCTATTCTCCGGGTAATTCCATAGTCGCCTTATACGACACCCACGGGATGAAATAGAGAGGTGCTATTCTTATTGTATCTTGGGTACAGTTAAGTTCAGTTACAAACATAAATCACACATGCATAAACACCAGAATAGCTACACTTACAAATATTTGTTCCACTTGGGAACGGAAACCGCTACCCATATTGCAGAAATCCCATTGCACAGCAACTTTTTTTAAACGTTGCCTCATACTATATTTTCTCCTGTATAGTGGTGGCGTTTACAGACACAAATTTCACACACAATACACCCAGACCCAGAAAAACTACCTGCAGATCATACAAATATTTGTTCCGGAGCGCAGCAGCCGATTACAACACCCACTGCACCAACCGTGCTACGCATGTATAATTACTAGGGGAATTCCGGATACGAAAGGTAGATAACTAGATGCTGTAGTGCTTCTTGAGGGAGGATTACATCTAGCAGTCTACTGCGATAGGCTGAGTTCACGTATTAATCATGCCTTTAAAAACGTATCTCGTATTATTATCTAATTAACTAAAAAATTAAAACTACACCCACTGTTCTAGCTTATAATATATTAATGAACTAAGCCTTTCAATTACCAGGGTTTTGTTGGCGCTAAAATATTCATTCGTGTAATCAGACGAGAATGTATTAAACTTTCAACGTTTTAGCGCCAACGGTTTGCAGCTGCGGATAACACAACTCTGTGGTTAGACGTCAGAATACTTGGTTACTTTAAGGTACACAGAATTTTAAGTGACTGAATCCCTGTTTTGAAAGTCACCGCTTCGTAGAAGATAAGAAAAAAAGAAAAAGAGCGGAAAGGGATTGACCGTGACCTTGTCGTTCCTCAGAGGTATAGCTAGCAAGAGTGGGTGTTCTATCCAATTGATTTATGTGAAAGGCTACAGAAGTTGCTGGTTGGTTGCAGGAGCTGGTTCCCTTGCAGCTATAAATTTCATATCGATCGGCCGAACACCGAAAAAATTATGAAACAATCGTCCTCACACTACTTCTTTGACTCTGCTCTGCACAATCCAAAACCCTTTTTTTTCTTTTTTACTAGCCCGGTGTAAATATATCTCGTACTTCCCGGGAAATGACTCCACTCTTCCCGGGGCATTCCAGCATGGTCCTCCGAGAACCCCTACCGGCTAAAACCACTGGACAGGTCATCTTCGGCACTGAAAGGGGGCTCCAGGTCCTTACAATACAATCACACTAGAGCCGCCCATTGATGCCACACCTCTAGGCACATGTCGGAGGGAATCATTGAAAAGCAGTCATCTTCTCTAGCGGTGGGAAGAAGACTATAAAAGCGCTGCCCCCAAAGCATATCTCGGGGCCGATTGTAGAGGATCCCTCCGAAGCCTCGCTATGCGCTGTGCTGCGCACACGGTGGCGGAAGTACGTGACCACGTGCATACCACCGTCTTCCCGGGGGTCACTCGGTATGAGCACGCAAATTCACAATCCAAAACCCCCAGTGGTAGCGGCCGCTGGATAAATAGAAACACTGAGATGGACGATGCGAACGACTGCGGCTCCCCGCGACCCCCCGCACCTGTCCCTTGTTTACATGCAGGTGTGCGGCGAGCGGCCGACCGGTTTTATCGAGGTATTTTTTTATTAGGTACTTAGTTTATTTCATTTCTATGATGCGCAGGCAAAAACGCTCCACAGACAATTGATACAGAAATACTTAATTTACTCATATTGATTATTTATTTTGTAAAGAGAATTGCTTTCTTTTTATTTTCGTAAGGTTTTGTATACATGTATTTTTTTTATTATTTTTTTGTAGAACCCGCAGTCTTCTGGTTATGTATTAATCGTAGTAAAGGGGACGGACTGAAAACCAGCGTTGACCCATGCGTGGTTTAACCACTGCGCACTGCCAACATTGCTGAGTCCGTTCCTTTTACCATACTACACAAAAAACAAATGTATTTATTTGTATTGTTCCGCATTGAACGAATTATGTGTGTTTAGTTTGGTAATAAATTATCTTATCTTATCTTAATAACCAATCTAATCCAAAAAGAACATATATTTATCGGATTGTGAGTTTGTCTGTGATCCAGCTCCCAAGCTTGACCCCCCAGCAACGCCTTAGTCCGAGGCTTGAGTCTGACTAAGGGGCGCCCATGCTGAGTATAAAAGTTATCGCCTGGCTAGATGTCCTTACAGCTTCACCAGTGTGTCGGGTTTTTTCCTGTGTCGTCGGTGCACTTACAGACATGAATTCCACATGAAATCCACCCAGGCCTGGAACAACTACCTGCAGATCATACAAATATTTGTTGCTGTCATTACTAGCTGGAACCCGCGGTTTCATCCACCGTTTAGTTTAAAAGAAATTGGATTATTTATAAATAATTTAGAGTGTACTTCGACATAGACACTTGACATAGAGTATATATATTGTATTTCATGGGTTTATTGTTTTTTGCGCAGAACCCATAATTATTTTTTTAAAGTAGCCTAAGTTATTCTCTATAACATCGGCTATCTGTCAGTTAAAGTCCCGTAGAAATCAGTCCAGCCGTTTCGAATATTAGCAGGAGCAAACAGCCAGACAGACAAAAAACATTTAAATTGTTTTTTTTGTTGTAGCTACCGTATATACTTTCATAGGCATTTAGTAAAAAGATGTTATTTTGACATTACAAACAGACACTTCAATTTTATTTATTTGTATAGATTTTTGTTTATAACTTTACTTAAAATTAAATTTACTGTCAGCGTATTATATGTTGTATATCTTTGTCATTATCTTCTTTTGATATAATTTTTCAAAGGCCGACTGTTACAGTGACTAATAAAAATATTAAAAGACAAGTTATCCAATTTTCCCTATACGTAACTTTCGGAATAGAATGTAATTAGTCATTATTTCCTGTCAGTTGTTTACTCCTCCTATGTATGAAATCAATTTCAACTCTCCTAAAACGTCAAATAAGTAATAATTACTTTAGTTCTGCCTAAACTTTGTTGACATGCTCGTGCCATATTTTGTAGTGGCAAAATTAAATAACATATCGTGTTCAATTGTTTCGTTGCTCAAGTAAATATATTAAGGTTATTGATTTATCACTAGTGTTTCATTTTTACGTCTCCTCTTTGACGTGAATATAACTATATACATTTTTCCACCTGGATTCATTAAATTAAGATATTGTTTGAGTGACTGAAATAAAAAATAAAACATTTCATTTTCTGGCCGACCTAAGTAATTTCCTTAGAGACTTGATAGAGAAAGTTAATATTAGGCATGGTATAAGAAATGAAATAGTTATTGTAAATATCATTTCATTTTTATAAATCAGATAGCCCACTGGGTGGTTCGATACGTGACCATGGTCATAATCTAGTAACTAAGTATCTCTACTCGAAAACCTCGATAAGGTAGCTGGGAGTTATTGCATGCGGGACGCATACATTTTTTTATAGTTTGCCCCGCACTAAGTTTTCTCCTGTGTCGTGGGTGCGTTTACAGACATGAATTCCACATACAATACACCCGGACCCGCAACAACTACTTGCAGATCATACAAATATTGGTTCCGTGCGGGAAACGAACCCGCGACCCGGAGCGCAGGCGCCAACTGTATCAGCCACTGCACCAACCATGCCGTCAAAAGTTCTACGCGAAGGATACGAGTGGTACGGCTCAACAGTCCTATTCAGTTTCTCTTCGACAACAAGTATGCTGAAAGCTTAGTTGTTGAGGGTGTGGCGACACCTACATCGCCAGCAATACAACTACAACTACAACGACATCTACTCGACTATTAAATGCAACTCTCCGATGACGTCAAAGAATCCTGAATCACACTATTAAAGTATTCGCGCAACGTAGCATATATACAGTCGCCCAACATCAACCGTTGGGCTTCGGCCCGCCAGGCACACCATCCGCCTGGCTGGAGGATCCTCCCTTTTCTATGAAGGAACACCACATCTTGTTCCCCATAAGGGTAAGAATATATTGACATTAAGATCTTTCCGGGTTTATCCTTGCAGAAAAGAACCCCTGAATAGAGTATATATAGTAATGAGTTCTTTATTTCGGGCAACATTGATCCGATGTTAGTACTCAAACTGCCTTGTGGTGCCGGCTACGAATAGCACCAACCCATCTCATTCTATGGGTGTCGTAAAAGGCGACTAAGGGATTAGCCGGAGGATGGGCAGCAGCGTCTTTCGAATGCATTACAACTCAACTACGATCGCCAACCCGCCTGCCAAGCGTGGCGATTATAGCAAAACCCCTCAATGACCACACAACACACCGATATCGGTCGTTGCGGTGATCTTGGAGGGAGGCCTGTGTTTATCAGTGGATTCCATTCTGACGAACCGGTAGTACTCAAACTCAAGTAACATAGTATTGTGTATATGATGTCACATTACCGGATCATCACCTCATTAGGTAGCGTTACAGTTGTTAGGTAGAGGTGTACTTTTAGGTCCACAATTTAACGGCCTTTTGAGCCTTATAAACAAGTCATGGTGGCCTGGTGATTTACGGACTTATTTTTCTACCGTATTGGCTTAATCGCTCAAGCTAATAGACCGATTAGTATTATGCGAGTATCTTGATGCGAGACTAGAGGTCACTTAAGACAAATTAACTAGCCAAGCATATGCCCAATTTCCGTGTACATATTTGAATGCCGTGTGGTGCCGGCTCAGAATACCACCACCCCATCTCCTCCTGTGGGTGTCGTAAAAGTCGACTAAGGGATTAGCCGGAGGATGGGCAGCAGCGTCCTTCGTGTACATTAACAACTTAACTGCGATCGCCAACCCGCCTGCCAAGCGTGGCGATTATGGCAAAACCCCCCCAATGAGCCCACAAGACACCCATATCGGTCGTTGTGGTGATCTTTGGGGGAGGCCTATGTCCAGCAGTGGACTTCATTCAGCCGAATCTTCCGTGAACTGATCATCTACCTTAGGGATTTGATCAAATCTCTTTTTTCGTCATTTCCCTTCGACATATACATATTTTGGTTGTGTTTCATTCATGTTTTTGCAGTCCAACCAAATTCAATGAAAGATTGTTTTGACATCTATCACACATTTTTAAACACACAAATCGCTTTTATATGTTTCAACACGATACCGCGCAGTGTTTCCATTGTAAAACGATTAAGGCTCAGACGTTGGCTTTGTTTAGTTTCTCTTCATTAGACACCGAATCCAATTAGCTTTCGTTCCCCGATTGTTATTTTTAATTAACGCCAATTATGCCCGTGCGGTTTTCTTCAAGTGTTCAAGAAATTCTTTTGTGGATTTGTAAGAAAGTCTGTTCTGCTCCTAAATTTGTATTAAAGTATTATTTTTTTGTCACAATTTCTTCCCTTTTGCTACGAGCGAAGATACTTTTATATAAATTATAACACTTTTTTCAACGCTGTAAAGGACTTCCTACGCTCTGGGTAGGGTTGGACTTTGTTTACTGTTACAACCACCTAGGCGGTCATATTCAGTACGGAAGGAGGGCGCCAAGTCCTCGAGAACGAACGCACCGGAGTTGTCCATAGGTACAACGTCTTCACTGGTAACACACACTGGTTTAAAAGCTTTCGTATTGACATTGCGGTTTTGTTGACGAAAAGACGTTGCGAAGTTTCCCAAACGCTGCCCAGCCGAGTCGGATTCAACGATTGACCTTTTTCTCGAAGTTGGACCTACCTAACTGGACAGTTTGCCCCAGGTAGACATAGTCGTCAACAACTTCGAGAACAGAGCTTCCAATGGATAATGGGATGGGCACGACATGGGCATCGGATCAGAAATGAGGAGAACGGCAGAAGAACTAAAGTTGTCGACATAGCTGAAAGGATTAGTAAACTGAAGTAGCAATGGGCGGGGCACATTGCTGGAGAAACGGATGGCCGTTGGGGCAAAAAGGTTCTCGAATGGAGACCGTGCACCGGAAAACGCAGTGTGGGACAACCTCCAACAAGATGGATAGACGACCTGATGAAGGTCTCTGGGAGTCGTTGAATGAGAGCGGCATGTGACCGCTCGTTATGGGAATCTAAGAGGAAGGCCTTTGTTCAGCAATGGACGTCCTGTGCTGATATGATGACAATATCTTCAAGATAATCTCGACAGGCGTGACACGGATGGCATGTATCCATATGCGTGCTACTTTCTTCTCGGCGAGTAAATTACAATACTAAAGTGATCTTGGAACATGGACCGCGAAAACAATTCGACAAATAGCTGTTCAAAATCTATTTTGAACAGCTATTTGTCGATACGAAATCTCTAGTTTCGAAAATCACCAAATCAGGTCGACACATTGATGTTCGCGGTATAATGCCTTTTCCCAATATAATGGGTGATCATTACGCAGTGAAAATCATAGGAAAATAATTTTAATAACTTAGTAAGTAAGGTCTTCACCCTAAAACCATTTCTAAGCACCGTTATTATAAAGAAAATAATTCACAAACACCTCTCCACTTCTTTGGAGTCAAAAATCCTTAATTCATCAATAGGAAAGGAAGTACGAGACTTTTTAAAGCGGCCTCGAGGTCGGTGGGAACCATAAATATGCTGCCTTCAGTTTTGTCGTATCGGAGTAATTAATCTTGTTTGAGAAATGGGCCCAAAGATGCAGGCCGATACTTTGATAAATAGATTTTTGCTTCTTACCAACTCGTTCGTACGGATTGACAAGGACCAAGATTAGGTGCTTTACTAGAAGTGATCTAGGGTTTTGGTTTAATACCGCCAAATTGGTAGTTCGTAGGATCTGAAGTGCCTGTGACGCACACTTAATTTTTTTTATTTAAAAAAACGTTGCCCCGCAATACACCCAGACCCGGAACAACTACCTGCAGATCACACAAATATTTGTTCCGTGCGGGAATCGAACCCACGACCTGGAGCCCAGCAGCCGACTGTATCAGCCACTGCACCAACCGTGCGGTCAAATTTCGCGGCCCTGTGCTCGATTCTCATATTATTCAAGATGCGATTTTCTTCTGATTGCTCTTTGTTCACTGTCTCAAGCTCTTCTTTTCTGACTGTTGTTCATGTCGTCGTTCTATTCAGCGGACGGTATCCTTCTGCCAGTCTGTTTTCCGTCACACTACTGTGTGTAGACTTTGACACACCTCAACTATAAGTGCGATTTTCGCATCTGAAGTTTATGTTTACTAAGGAGTAACTTGACTGCCATTCATCATATCAGCCAAATTGAGGCCACTAAAAAACAAACAGAGCAAAAAAAAAGACCTCCCCCATAAATTTCGACAATTGTGTCATCATTTTGGGGGGAATTGGCACAATAGGCAAGCGGTGGTGAGCGAAGTATGGCTGCTGTTCCACTCAAGAGACGCTGCTGTCCATCCCTCAGGTATAGACTTCTTTAGTCGCCTTTTATGACATCCATGGGCTGAGATGGAGTGATGCTATATTCGTTATCCGGACACCACACGGAGTCACTCTATACTTACTTCCATTATCTCACGTTATCCAATGAATACTAAAAAGTTGACAAAACTTTGGCTTTTCTGTAACAAGTCTCGGTTTACATCTTTGTATTTTCCAATTTTGCCCTAAGTATGCGGGTCGCGGCGGAAAAAAGCGCCAAGGCCAATTTCTGTGAATGATTACAGTTATTTTGGCCCACACTATAAGTGCGTGGGAAATGTCGGTATTTTAGTGCCTATCGACAGCTTATGAATGTGGCTTTTTATTTCGTCGCCTTGGACAAGTTACATTTATTGTGAGTGAGACTCAATTGGGCTTATTTAAATTTACGAATTGTATTTTATTTTAGAAGACATTGAACAATGTTTTTTGTGATTAGAGCTGGCCTGAGCCCTTGTCTAGAAGACTGTATAGACATGGATAGTTTTCCTGGTAGGATAATTGATAAAACAGTAACAGAATAAAGAGAATAGTCGGTAGAGCAGTAGCTTGTTGTTTAGACGACGTTGTGAGAATGGCTGGGAAATTGTGAATACAGCGTATGACCGTAAAGAGCGATGTAATAGAAAGAGGTCTATACACTTTACTTTGAAGACAGAAACATGATAACAATGATTTTATTTAAAGTGCGAATCTTAAGAAGCTATTGGTAGTAGCCTGTTTTCTCGGAAGATTTAATAAAGATCCGCCAGAGGCAGCACTAGTGGGGGGTACACGTGTTTTGATTTCCCTATTGACAGTAAAAGGATTCCAATCCATTAAAGGATTAGTAAACTGAAGTAGCAATGGGTGGGGCATATTGCTCGTAGAACTGATGGTCGTTGGGGTAAAACGGTTCTCGAGTGGGAACCGCGCACCAGAAAATACAGCGTGGAACGACCTCCGACGAGGTTGACCAGGGCGTCTACCCGGTGAAGGTAGCTGGGAGTAGAAATCTATGGAGTGGAAATCTATGTGGAAGACCTTTGTTCAGCAGTGGACGTCCTTTGGCTGATGTGATGATGCTGATACAACACAAGGTGTCACATACTTACAATAAGAAAAGAGCGCTTACGCCTGAAAACTTGTTTTTTTCTAGTTCAGAGTAGTGATTGGATATTGATTAAGAGTCAAGTAATTTGCTGTATGAAATAAATTTATTATCAATATTCACTGTGGTGTCCAAATATAGCACCACTCCATCTCTTGCTGCGGATATCGTAAAAGGTGGCTAACGGACTGGCAGCAGGGGATAGGCAGCAGCGTCCCTTCTGTGTAACAGTATACAAACTGCGCTCACCAACCCGCCTGCCAGGCTGGCACCTGGTTAATGGCAAATTCACCCCTAAATCAGACGTGATTGTGACTACAATTGAGTAAATCTATGGGGAGGTCCTTGTTCAGCAGTGGACGTCCTTTGGCTGATATGATGATGATGTGATGTATGTAACTGTTCGTATGAAATAAATTGGCTGAGTTTTAGATATGTGTGGTGAATTTTCCACAAATCCCACCCTCGAAACAATACTACATGTAAACGAATTTTAATTGTATACACGGTGGCAATTTCGGATCTATAATAAATGAACCAACGCATCGAGTAATATGTTATTAGACAATAACAAAATAATTATCGAATTCATTCAACAGTTTAGTTACTGGATTATTTGTTCGTTCTAACAATTTTACAGATAACAAGCTCTCTGGGTAAAACGAAGTAGGTCAGGGACTTACTAGATCCTCGTGTACACATCTCAAACATAGAAAGCATACAGGTTGCTACTTCCACACCCATTCACCTAAACGAACGAGTGCATGCGAAAAGTAGAAACGCCAATAAAATTTGGTAAATTCATTGGGTTTTGAACACAGTCCAAGATCGCATGCCAAATCATTCATCATTTTGCCCGAATGAAGTCCACTGCTGGACACAGGCCTCCCCCAAAGATCACCACAACGACCGATATGGCTGTGCTGTGGGCTCAATAGGGGGTTTTGCCATAATTGCCACGCTTGGCAGACGGGTTGGCGATCGCAGTTGAGTTGTTTATGTATTCGAAGGACGCTGCTGCCCATCCTCCGGCTAATCCCTTAGTCGACTTTTACGACACCCACGGGAGGAGATGGGGTGGTGGTATCCTGAGCCGGCACCACACTGCATTCCAAATACGCGAGTTCATTAATCGCTACGTCTTCACCACCTTGTATTATAAAAATAAAATATTTAAACCAACACTCATTTAACAATTCATGTTCGAAGGAATCTCGCCCTACATAACATTTGTTTTAATATTTTGTTTCATTTCACCTACCATTCAACCAGACATTTTTTTATTTACTGTGCTAAAACAAAAGAGTCACGAAATTCAATTCAAACAACCGTGTAATACAAATCTGTAAAATATTCATGGGTGGCTATCCACTAGGCATTGCTTTGTGTTCGTTGGTCGACTGTCAGTGGATGTCGCCTCAATAGATTGAATAGATTTGATTTACGTATGTCAATAGCTGTTGTGTTGGACACGGTCGTTAGGGGTTGCGTATATCTGTTCCCTGTTGTTCCCGGCATCGAATAGACCTTCTTCCTCTACCCAAAAGTGTCATAATAGGTGACTAAGGGTTGATATCAAGAGGATGGGTAAGAGTATCCTCCCGTGTGCTAATAACAACATGCTGCGATCAATAAACTGCCAGCCAAGCTTGGTGATTACTGAATATCTGGCTGAGTGTAGTATAGGCTGTGTATATCGGAACATGAGTTTGGACTGTGCATGTCTATTGTGAGATCGCATGCCTAAGCCATTGCCTGACACATCACTTACTATTAAAATGAATAAAAGAGTCAATTAAATTACACACTTTAGTGCTAGTTTATCCTCTCTGTCTAGATGGTTTGCTGTACATAACCTTTTAATAAATAGTAATAAAACCAAATGTTTCAAGTTTTCGTTGCCAAATGTAACTCGAGTCTAATTGGAAATAATTCTTGAAGGCAACAAACTCAAGTTTTCGTTGCCAAATGTAACTCGAGTCTAATTGGAAATAATTCTTGAAGGCAACAAACTCGAGATAGTAAATGAAACCGTATTTATAGGTAAAAGGTTTTATAGGTAAAGGTATAACCATTGATTCGAAAGTACAGTGGCGTGCTCACATAAAGATGTATTCAATAGATTAAGTTCTGCTGCATTTGCAGTCAGAAAAAATAGCCAACTAGCTGATGACCGGACTTGTATATTTTGCGTATTGCCACAGCATAATGCCATATGCCATTCTGTTGTACGGGACAGCCACTAATGTAGAATCTATATTTATATTACAGAATAGGGCCATCCGTGCTATCAATGATATGGGTCCTTGCGAATCACTTAAAGATAACATTAAAAAAGTTGTAAATAAAATAAGTTGTCTAATAAATAAAAAAGGCCTTAGTCCACCACGCTGGCCTAACCGGCTACTAAAACCACTGGAGCGGTCATCTTCGACACATAAGGGAGGCTCCAGGTCCTCGGAAACCCTATCTTCCATAATTCCGGTTGAAATTCGATTAACGGTATTCGAAAACCGTCTTATCTGCTTGTTGAAACTTGTTGGGAAATTCCCACTCCCGGTCTCATGTTTCAGGAATCATTTTCAGAGTATAATAGAAAGTATGTTATGAAATGGATATAGAAGGTTCACTCCATAAAATGCGCTGTCATGTCCTTTACAAACATATAGATACAATTTAGAACCACCCACTGGTACCACGCCTAAAGGCACATCTCGCAGACGGTGACTGTAAAGTGGTCACCCGCCCCGGGGGGGTGGACTAAGGCCTAACCTTTCCAATCGTGAGAAAAGCCCGTGCCCAGCAGTGGGACAGTAATGGGCTGATTATATACTTATGGCGCATTTTTTCTTGGTGATTCTCAGCAAAGAAAAATCAATCTCTCTCTCTTCGTCGTAGTGATATCGATATCCTGACAACTGCTCATAATTTGTGCCTGTAATAACTGCTATAAATGTTCGTATAACAACAACAATATTTATAGATTTATTTTTGTTATGTGTTGGTTTACATCCGTCATGGCCTACCTATAACAGGCTCAGTTGAAAGTCAGCGCCAGGCACTAGCTGTCTGACATAATGCTGAATTGGACCTATTTGACTCAGCTGTTGGGCACATAGCAGCTTAACTGGGTAGTAATTTTAAGAAGCGTTTTTGTATATATATATTTTTTTTACGTATTTAATTTGTGAGTGTCCTGAGTTTGTGCCAAATAAATTATGTTCCTTCTTCTTTCTTCTTTCAACTAAGGACCAAAAAGTACTTATCGTGGCTCAGAAACTAATCTCAATTATTCTGCTTCACCCCCAGGGAATACAGCCGTGAAATACAGTTAGAAATCTAATTAAAAGAAATGATCGCATTTAATCTTATCTATTGTATTCTAGTTAAACCAAATTCTATCAATTCAGGCTACAGATATTTCTCAAAGGAATATTAATAGTCTTAGACTGAAACTTCGTTTTGTATCGCAAACTGAGGTAACAAACCGGCCATAGTATTCTAAGTGATTTGTTAACGGGATTGGTATTTAGGTTCTTATTGACAGCTGTACTATATCTAGTTCTTGGAGGATGATAAATTAAACAGCTGTTTTCGATATCGGCACGATCGATATTAAACTAAAACAGATGAACGAAATATAGGATATCTACATGATTATCATCATCATCACCAGCTCATAGCAGTCCACCGCTGGATATAGGGCTATCCACCCTGCGAATATCGTCCCTCCACCGAGTCTGAGGGACTACGGTTGCCTAGCCGCGGTCTCCGCTCAAAATCACGTTTGCCCCAACGGCTGTAGTTTTTTGGCTAATATGTATATCTACAGTGATACAAATTTAAAATAATACCTGTAAATCGTTCTTACAGCTTTTGACTGTCTTTAACAGCTGTCAAAAGTTATGTTTTATGCTAAGACCAAGTAACTATAGACCGATAATATTAAGCATAAACTAAAAATCTATTACTACCTCTTACGAGCACATGCGCAACGTCATATGAAAGAAAGAGATGTCTATAGAGCTTTGGTTACAGCAAAATAATCGAATGGCACCGTTTCGTACTAAAGTAACAATCCACTTTCTGTTAAAACTGTTAGCGTCGTGTGTTAACCACATGGTTTCAGGTAAATAACGCGAACGGTTAGTTATTTAATAATGGAAATTATATAATATATTTATATATCTCTCTATCTATGTACGTAGGTAATACTATATCTTTGGTTTTATGTTTGGAGAACTAGAGGGGCTAGGCAAATAAAACGTTTTAGTTTCCAACGCCTATGAGGAGTTCTACTGAAGGAAATCATATAGTGAATATAGTCAGTGGCACTGACTGATCGGTAAACAAAGCGTGAGGTTAAGCAACGCTCAGCGCGGTCAATCTATAGATGGGTGACCGCATAGTGGCATCGAACTGAGAGTCTTCATATTTGAAGGACACGTACGTAAAGTCATCGGTCATTAGACGGCAGTCGTTAAACCAGGTTGGTGCTTCTGGGCGCTGGTTGGTTGACAACTAACCTTAAAAAAACAAAGATACAAAAGGAAACCCTCTAAAAAATTTAAATCTTTATGTTTTTTCAGCCGTCACTCGTCACCAATTTAGGGTGGCGCAGAAAATCAGTGCCCTTTGTTGCAAGTAATTTGTAACACAGAAGTGTAATGCTGAGCGCCATTCCTTTTTTTTGCGAAGATGAGACTCACTAATCTTTTCCAGTTTTTACTTTTTGTCATAATTTTTTAGATATTTTAACTTCGGAAATTAATAAGTTGTTTTTCTTTATTTTCTTTCTTTATGTAGGCCTGTATAAATACGTCGTAGTCTAGTCGTACTTATAGGAGATAATATAACAATTATTATTTGGATTTTTCTGTGTGGTGCCAGATTTGAAATGTAGCACCACTCTATCTCCTCCCTTTGATGTATTAAAGGCGACTTAAAAACTCTTCATTACCAGAGGGATGGGCAGCAGCGTCCCGTCTGTGCAGCAATAGCCATCTGCACCTACCAACCCGCTTGCCAATCGTGGTGAGTACTGCAAAATTCCCCCCAATAACGACACAAACAGACAATAGGGGTACACTGGGGTATTACTTTACTGTTATCATTTTGTTATATTTTGCTGTAAGTCTTCCATAGAAATTAAATAAATAAATAACCGGTTGTTGAGGGCATCATGGGGGAAGCGTTTATTCAGCATGATGATTTATTTATTTATTTATACTTTCATGTACAACAATGATACACAAGGCGGACTTAATGCCATATGGCAATCTCTACCAGTCAACCTTTGGGTTAAAAAAGAAAAGCATTGAAGGAGGTACAAAAAACAGATACTTCAAGAATGATAATTATAAGATGCATACAGATATACTTAGATACTAAAAGTACGGTAAAATACATAATACATATTACATATATATTAATTAAAATATACTACATATAATACGTTATTATATTCTAATAATCATTATAACGATGCCCATAAGTGTCGATTAGGAATGCTGCGATTTCAAATAGTATTCCCGAACTTTTCGTTTGAATGAAGATTTACTTGTAGCTTTTTTTATGTGTAGGGGAAGCAAGTTCCAGAGTTTGATTGCTGAGACAGCGAAGGAGTTAGAAATAAAACCTGTGTGGTGAGAAGGAATCTGGAGAATTAAATTTTCGGCAGCACGCAGGTTACGGCTGTGAGAGCTACCCAAAACATGGAAACATTCTTTAAGATACCCAGGAGCACAGAAATCGTTAATAACGGAGAAGAGGAGACAAACGGCTCTGAGAGACCTTCTCTGACGGATAGGCAGCCATTGAAGCTGGGAACGGTAAAAAGAGATGTGGTCGTATTTACGAAGTCCAAAAATAAAGCGGATGCAGTTGTTAAGAAGGCGATCCAATTTATTGAGAAGGTATTGAGATAAATCCGAGCAACAAACATCAGCATAATCGATTACAGGAAGCACAAGAGACTGGACCAGAAGAGTTTTGGTGCTAGATGGAAGGAAATGCTTGAATCTATATAGAGATCGTAGTATGACTGTCACATTTCGGCCAACCTGACAGACTTGCTTATCCCAACTTAGCTTATCGTCAATATGTAAACCTAAATCCTTTATGTAGGGTGATAAAGGAATGAAAGAATTGTTGAATATAATAGGCGTTAGGTGATAAGTATTTAAGTGTTTTAGATGGTACGAGCTGCCCATGAGGATAGCTTGACATTTGCTGACATTTACAGAAATTCCGAATTTATGCTGTTTATGATGTTAAGCGTAGAAATACTATTATTTAAATTGCCGATATCAGTTTGAGCGTAAAGTTGCAAGTCGTCGGCATATAGATGGTAAGAGCATTTGAGGATGTCAGTAATGGAATTAATAAATAATGAGAACAAAAGGGGAGAGAGTATAACGCCTTGTAGTACACCAGTTGCCACGTTACACCAGTCAGATAATTCCTGATCAATACGAACAGCTTGCTGGCGACCACGAAGATATGATAAGAACCAACCTTGGGATGACGACGAGATCCCGATTTGAGACAGAATTGCAAGGAGGATATCGTGGTCATTGATCATGATCATTTTGGTTTCCGTTCATAGGGCATCTCAGTCTACCTTGCAGAAAAATAATAAGGCATCTCAGTCTACCATTCACAAAAATAATAAGGCATCTCAGTCTACGCTTCACAAAAAAACGGTGAAGTACAAATAGGACTTGCGCTCTGAGAGGGTTCCGTACCATTAAACCGTGAGCTCGCGTATTATACTGTATAAAATTAACGGCAATTGTAAGTTTGTCTCGTGATAATTCCACAGAGGATGAGAAATTAATTAATTGCAGATTTATTTCTTCACTATATACACAGAGGACACCAGGAAGTACCCTAGATGATCAGTCAGTGAGTGGTACGCTTAGTACGAAAAACCCATTATTTAGATTATTATTATTTAGACTCGGTTAATAACAAAACCTACTCTGAAAATGTGCCTTGAGTGTGCATCAAACAACATACGGACAAAAGAGTGATCTTTTACCACCACGTACCATGTTAAAATAATAGCTTTTTACTAAATGCACAAGAAAGTATATACGGTACCTATAGCAAAAAAACTATTTTTGTTTTGTCTGTCTGCCTGTGTGTTCCCGCTAATCTCCGAAATGGCAGCACCGATTTCTACGGGACTTTCACTGGCAGATAGCTGATGTTATAAGGAATAACTTAGGCTACTTTTATTTAAGGAAAATAATTAGGGTTCCGCGCAAAAAAATTAAAACCCGTGAAATACAATATATATACTCTATGTCAAGTGTCTATGCCGAAGTACTGTAAATTATTTATAAATAATCCAATTTCTTTTAAATTAACCGGCGGGTGAGATCACGGTTCCCAGCTAGTAAGCAATAATAATGGAGATGATTGAAACGCGTAAAGACTATGACCATTTTTTTAATTTTATTTTTTTTATTGATCCGGTGGAAATACCTCATGTACTTCCTTCGCCCCGGGAAAGGGCGAAGGGGCATGCCGGACTCCTACCGGCTAAAACCACCGGAGTGATCATCGTCGGCACCGAAGGGAGGCTCCAGGAACTCGAAAGATCTCCATCTAGAGCCACCCATTGGCGCCACGCCTTTAGGCACATCTCGGAGGGGATGACTGTAAAGTGGTCATCCCCTCTAGTGGAGGGAAGGCGACTGTAAAGAGGCCACCCCCCCAGGCATCTCTCGAGGGAATTGTAAAAGGTTCCCTCGAGGCCTCACTATGCGCTGTGCTGCGCACACAGCGGTACGTGACCACATGCGCACCGCTGTCTTCCCGGGGGTCGCTCGGTATGAGCACGCAGATTTCCCAATAAGCGCGCTCGCGACCCCCAAGGCCCCCTATAAAGACAACAGGGGACTCAGGCGTGTTGGACACGGGCGCCGCGGCGGTTGTTACCCCGGCCCCGTGTCCTCCTCCTCCGAGCGGGATCGGCCCTCTCCCGATCCCGCTCTGCGACCTCCTTCTGGAGCATTACGCTCTCACAGAAGGAGACCACAGCACTCCAATTTTCCTGCTTTGCCAGCATAGCCGATACTACTGCTGGCAAAGAGAGATCTTGCCCGATCCGGTCGACCAGGATCCGCCGCTCGGCAGTCCACGCAGGGCACTCTCCGAGCGTGTGCTGTGCGGTATCCTGATCGTCTCCACAGTGGTGGCACTGTGCCGTGACCTCGCGTCCTATCCTGTGCAAGTACGCACCGAAACAACCGTGTCCGGTGAATACCTGCGTCAGGCGGAATGTGACGCGCTCGCTCCTTTGGAGCCAGGCTCCGAAGAGCGGCAAGACAGCCTCAACGACGCGCTTTGTCGCGTACTGTGGCAGCATGAGCCGCTCGCGCCACAGCTCGAGTGCACGCCGCCGAGCCTGACGCCTCAAACTTTCGAGCGCCCCTGAAGGCACGCCTTCACCGCACTGGCGGAGGGAGCGTGTTTGGTGATACACCCACGCATCCATCTCCGCCAAGATATCAAAAGGCGGAAAGCGCGCCAAGAGAGTTGCCGCCTCAAAGGACACCGTTCGGTATCCTCGTGCGATCCGTATAGCCGCTCTACGCTGCAGACCATGAATCTTGGTTCTGCAGCGCTGGACGCCCGAGAGTCGAGATGACCAAACAGGCGCCCCATAGAGGGCCACGGACCGCACGACTCCCCCGTAGAGGCAGCGAACTTCTTCCCTCGGTCCCCCGAGATTGGGCAGTAGACGGTGCAAGGCACCCACTATCCTTTCGACCCGGGGGACAAGACGCTCGAAGTGCTCCTCGAAGCCCCAACGACTGTCCAGGGTGAGCCCCAGGTACTTCATGTACCGGCCCACCCCGATTCGCGCGTCACCAACGCGTATCCACGAACTGGGAGGCTCCCTGTTCCGCGGCAGTTTGTGGAACCATAGCGCCTCGGTTTTATGAGGCGCTATCCGCAAACCCAGAGCGTGGATTTCGGCCACGACAATTGCCACCGCTTGCTCGGCAAGCCGGATGGTTCCCTCGAATGTCTCCCCGCTGGCCAACACAAGAGTGTCATCAGCGTAACAGATTAAGCTGACGCCAGCGGGGAGAATGACACGCAGGACCGTATCGTAAGCGAGGTTCCACAACAGGGGACCGAGAACCGATCCCTGTGGAACCCCGCACGTGATCTCCCTCCGCTTTACGCTACCGTCCCTGCCCACGTAGCGAACGTGCCTGTCGCGCAGGTATACCCCGATGATACCCTGCAGATAGGGGGGGCACTGATGGTGGACTAGCGCCCCCCTAATCGCACCCCACGGGATAGAGTTAAAGGCGTTGACTATGTCAAGACTGACAGCCAACGCCACCCCACCCCGCGGGGACACTGCCTGTTCCGACAGCGAGCGGACGCGAAGAATCGCGTCGATAGTGGACCGCCGCTGCCGGAAGCCATACTGGCTGTCAGCCAGGTCGGGGCCAACTCGCGACAAGTGCTCAACGAGTCTTCGGGCAATTATTCTTTCGAATAGCTTTGAAGCCTCGTCGAGCAGGCAAATGGGACGGTACGCAGAGGGAGACTCTGCGACCCTTCCTTCCTTCTTCAAGAGAACCAATCCGGCCTCCTTCCAGCCGGACGGGAACACGCTGTGACGGAGGCAGCTTGTGAACAGCCGTCTCAAGCGGTCCCCAAGAAAAAGACTATGACCATAGCCGGTATTCAAATTGGTTGAGTCTCAGCAGCCGCCTTCTAACCCTGAAACCCAATTAGTGCAAGAGACCACTATCCTAAGGTGTAGTGAGGAATCCGAACTTTAATGCCCATATTAAACGTTTCCTTATTGAAAAAGCTTATTATATAGCTAAAGACCGTGTGGTGCCGGCTACGAATAGCACCACCCTATCTCATCCCGTGGGTGTCGTAAAAGGCGACTAAGGGATTAGCCGGAGGATGGGCAGCAGCGTCCTTCGAATACATTAACAACTCAACTGCGGTCGCCAACCCGCCTGCCAAGCGTGGCGATTATGGCAAAACCCCCCAATGGGCACACAACACACCGATATCGGTCATTTTGGTGATCTTTGAGGGAGGCCTGTGTCCAGCAGTGGACTTTATTCGGCCGAAATGATGATAGATTACGTTGACGACAAACATGTTTGACATTGATTCTTTCTGCACATGTGGCTTCCCGGGAACCTTATTGAAAACATATTCGTTTATGTAATTAATACGTTAATTACTAATCTGAATTACGATGAATGTGGATATAATTCTTGCTAGTATTTATAATTATTTATATATGCATATTATATAGAAGTCATTTTGACATGTTAATGTCGGTACTCAATATGACATTGTTCACAGGGTTGGTGGCTATAATGCCTTTATATAATTTAATATTTTATATATTTTGTAAATATAAAAAACATTGCTGGCTCGGTCAGTGTTATTCAATTACCGTAATTCATTTTCAATATCTGATTGCGCATTCCAGAAGCTATCGTGTGGTTTATTATTGCGTGTATATATTTCACGCACAGTCCACATACCTAACGTTACTTAACTTAACTGCTTACTTTTCTTAAGAGCCGATTGTGTGTAAGTGAGTATATGAAATAAAAACTTTGAGTTTGACACCCAAGTTTACCATAAAGCGAACATAAACAACAATGAAGCAAATATGTATCTTGTTGTTTATTTGAACCTAAGTACAATAAGTAAATATGTAAGCCAAAACATTTATGCATTGTCAAGCTTCCAAAATTTCTCAAATCTGCGCACTCATGCATAACAACCTTGTGAACACAGCCGTCTAACAATGTTTGTTCCAAGTCTGAGTTAGCGCTTACGTAAGGCCATCTTAAGCCGAGTCTTAGTCAGGACAAAAGCGGAACGGATGTGGTCCGGTCCTACCCGCACTTCCGGCAAAAGGGCCGCTCTATTGTATTAAATAAACTTGTTATTGAGATGTTTTGATTACGTAATTCTAGTGTATATTTAGCCCTCTGGTTTAATTTCAAATAGTATACCGAGTGCATTTTTTAATAAGATGATATTGAATGACAATGACAGTCAAAAGTTGATTATAGTATAGGAATCCTGCTTGCAAGGTAATAATACGTACGTATATGGTGCATTTGGCCAATAGGATGGATTTACCAAGCAGTTTTCAGTAAAAAATATATTTAAAACAGATCTCTTAATAAATAATTGATGATATTCTTATAATTTTACGGCATTGATTCGATGAAAATGAAATAATCGTGAATGCGAGTACTATATAGGCAAGCTATACACACTTAGACTTAATATCTGTGTGGTAGTTTTGGGTATTCATGTGTCCTACACAAATGTCATGCTGATGGTATTGTTGTGCGACGGGTCGTAGGGCACCCTAAAATAGGGTCGAGCTACTCGACAAGTAATTTCAAAATGACTATATAACTGTCTTCAAAAGGTTATTCCAAACGACGACACAAAAACAGATTAGCATTACCACCTTCCAACCTATCTATATTCCATTGTGGTCCATATGTCATTTACATTAAAGTGTTCAATAAAATACCTCACGCACTAAAAGATACAAAAAATAATAATATATTTAAAAATAAATTAAATAAATACCTAATAAAAAGGTGTTTTTATAACTTGCAAGAGTTTTTTGAGAGTGATGAGTAGATTAAAATTTCTAGCATAATAAATCATTTTAATATTTTTATTTTCAACTTATGGTTAATGTTTTGTTGATACTACCATCTTTTCTATTCAGTTTAATCTGAGTTCTGGGCCAATACTTTCGCTGCCGTATTATGGTACATTTCTAATGTTTAATAACAATATACCTACATAAAGCCTCTTACTAATACTGCTGCGCCCTAACAGGGTTTCATGTTGTAAACTTATGCTATGTAACACCTTTTATGTACACATGAAAGCAATAAATACTTTGAGTTTGAGTTTGAACGTTGCCCTACATTTTTCACACATAATATGGTATCTAAATATGTCTGGACTTTAAAACAGAAACCTTTGAGTTTGTTTCAGTATTTCTTTTCAAAAGCAGTAGGAAATGCCGGCTTCACCGAAGTTTACTGACGACTGAAATTGTTTCTTGAAACCTACTTAATTAAGATTATTTCATTTCATTTCTGTATATAATTATTTATTGCTATGACTGATCACTGTAGCGGTAAACCATTGGACGTTTACGGACCGATATGGTGAAGTCGAAGAGCAGACAAAATCATGCCTTAAGTATAACAGTTGTGTGCAACTTGGATAAGTTGCCGAAGACGCTAAGCAGATCGGTAATCGGCAGCTACAGCGTAGCTAGCGTGCTACGTCGTAGATCAAGCGTAGCATTTAGTTTCGTGCATAGTTATTTAATGTCTATCACCTTCGAGAAGTGGCCTGATTTTCTTTTAGGCTTCGCACGTTTTTAATTTTGTTTGATTTCGATACGGGTTTCAAGACAAATCATTTCCTAAATTCCAAATATATTTTAGCATTTTGGTAGAGTACTTTAGTTGGTGTCCTGGTGTAAGAAATATAGAATGGGTTGTGGAGAAATCCATTATACACACTTTTACTTATGGATTTCTCTATTTCTGATCAGCTCTTTAACGTAGTTGCCGTATGTGGGTCTCCCAGCTATCACTATAATGAATGTTAATAGTCGAACTTGTATTAATTATTGTGCTTAGCAGGGTATTCTTGATCGCACGCTGTTATTAACTTACAGGAGGACGTAGCGTCCCATTCTCGTGATATAATTCTCTTAGTCGCCTTTTAAGATACCCGTGTGGGAAGAAGAGTGGTCTATTCATCGCCGGGGACCATATGGCATTTTTTGTTTATTGGACATTGTTTTAAGGTTTTTTTTAAATTTATTTGTTTCTCGTTTAAAAACGTTGCCCCACACTAGGATTTCAACTACACCCTGTTGTGACTCACGGATGTGATACCAGTTAGTTTACCAATAATTTGCGCAACTATATTTAATTAAACCACTTATTTACCTAATAAAGCATCAACAATGGACGAAAGGAAAACAAAAATTACAATTAGTTCAGGTTTATTTTTTGTTTTTTAATCTTTGCCCCACACTAGGATTTCTCCTGTGTCGTGGTTGCGTTTACAGACATGAATTCCACATACAATACACCCAGACCCGGAACAACTACCTGCAAATCATACAAATATTTGTTCCGTGCGGGAATCGAACCCACGACCCGGAGCGCAGCAGCCGACTGTATCAGCCACTGCACCAAGTGTTTCTATTTGGACGATATTTTTGTTTCTCTTGTGCAAACTTTCATCAGTTGTATTTACCCGAAGCCAGCTGTAAAAAACAAGTGAAGGAATAAAGTCACCTGGTGACTGTGTGCAATCGGTTAGAAAGGTAGGTCACATGCACTTTCGATATTTGAATCATATTGAATTAAGGAAGACTGACTTGGTAAAGGGGAACATTGGCATTTGGGAAGTGGTCCTAATTTGGAACGAAAACGTTCACTGTGGAAGTCTATAATGTCCGATGTCCAAATGTGGACTTATTGCAGATGATTTCATAATAACTCCATATAAGGTTTGATGTATTATTATTTTGTGTGATCGTACAAACTCAAAGTCATCTACAGACCAACGAAACTGTTATTTAAGTATTTTGTATTCCGTGGAGTGTACTATACATTTAAATAAAAATACAGTTTAGTTGTTTTAACAGACATTACGGGTTCTTTTTCATAGAAGCTACTTTTCGAATCCAGAGAATTTTATTTGACTTAACATCAACATTCAATTTTAAAGTTAAAATAGAGTCTTATAAAAATTATAAGTTTACATTATACTCCCTCCTCTTAAAGTCTTGAATCTTACCATAAAATGTCTAGACAGGTTACAAAATGTATCTATTTAAATTCAAATTGCCAAGTACTTGTGTTATGGGTGGTTACTGCTAAATATTGTGATAACGATGCGACCGTCGGCTTTAAAACACACGGCAGAGAATAACTCCTCAGAGATCTTTCAGTTTTATGCACAGATGTCTTTAGCACTAATTGTAACTACACATGGAATATGTTTGAAACCTGCTCCTGCTACATCAGCATTGCTTCGGCAGGACCACCTTAAAATCGAATCGAATCAACTTCAGGAATCGTTAGAGTAGATTGTCTGATTTTGGAGCATCAGATTCTGATCACTAATTATATTAATTCATAGGATGAATTTCTGCATGCTTTATTCCTATTCGACTCGGCGACCCCATAAGAACTTATCAATATATCTCAGAAAGTACAACAAATTTCTATTTTTGGACATCTATAAGCAATAGGCAGCAATAAGCAGTAATAAGCAATAAGCAGTGATATCCAAGATATTGAACGCTTGCCTTCCATACAGGGGGTCTGAGTTCGATCCCAGCCCGCACCTCAGACCTCAGAATTAGTTAACGATAAAGGAAAACATCGGGGGGAAACCGGCACACCTGAGAGGGCTCCAAAATATTCTCAATGGTGTATGCAGTCCACCAACCCACGTTAAGCCAGCGTGGTAGACTAGTGAGCTAGTGACTAACCTTTCTCGTCGTGAGAAAAGGTCCATGCTCAGCAGTGGGATAGTAATGTACTGACTATGTAAGCAATAAACAACTGATGGTGGTCTTGCTGGGCTAACCTACTTAGACCTTGGGCCGCTATGTAAAGCAGGCCGGTACACAAAATGTATTCGTGTATTCGTTAAGGCTATCGCCCCGGACGGTCGAGTGGTAATAAAAAGTAACCACAGAGATAAGTGCGATCCCGCGCGCCTTGCGCTATACATTTTGTATTTAGTTGTGTAGAACTGTAGCTGTAGAAAACACATAAGAAAGTAAACAATCGTAGCATAGAAAGTGCTACAAAGTAGGGACAACATTATTTTAATAAGTAACATATATTTTTGACGGCACGGTTGGCGTAGTGGCCGATTAACTGAAAACTTGCCGTATGGTGCCGACCTACCAACACCCCATCTCTTCCCGTGGGTATCGTAAAAGTCGACTAAGGGATTAGCCGGAGAATGGGCAGTAGCGTCCTTTGAGTACATTAACAACTCAACTGCGATCGCCAACCCGTCTGCCTAGCGTCGCGATTATGGCAAAACCCCCCGATGAGCCCACAGCACACCCATATCGGTCGTTGTGGTGATTTTTGGGGAGGCTTGTGCTCAGCAGTGGACTTCATTCGGCCGAAATGTGTGAAATGTCACAGTTTACGTAGTAGATAAATCTTTCAAGAGCATTATATTAATAAATTTTTTCGCTTCAAACACATACTTCTTTTTTGTATACAAACTCTTCCTGTCACATGTTAACACTTACGTCTAAATACACACGAAACTATAGAAAATCCGCGACATATTATATCTACGCCTACTGAGTAAGCAGGTGTACCCAATATCCCAGTATGGTGTCCCACTAGTCGCCTATGGTACTCAGAATGCTGTTTGGTTTCAGGATTACTGGAAGTTGGAAACATTCCTCAAAATACCAAATTTAACTAACTAATTGCTACACTTCCCATACGAAGTAGGCAATATATGAACTCTATTAATCCTACATAACAGCTAATTTGCGAATTTGCCGCTACTAAGCTGGCAATTTGCGCATGACCTAAGCCAGCATTAACTTACATAACGAGTTAGCGCGCAGTACATTTTGTTGACGATGTCCAGCCTCGACTCAGCACATGAAATATTAATTATTTCTCTGCACTGCAAATAAACGAGGATAGATTTTAATGCTGGATATGCTAAATATGTCCGGATTAAGAATATAGCACCACTCCATCTCCTCCCGTGGAGGTCGTAAAAGTCGACTAAGGGACTCTTAACCAGACGGATGGGCAGCAGCGTCCCTTTTGCTGAGCAGTAGCAACTCTGCGCTCACCAACCCGCTTGCCAAGCGTGGTGAGTATCGGCAAATCCCCCCCAAAATGACAACACAACATAAGCACCGGCCCCCAGTTCCCGGCAGCCCCGCCATTCCTGGTCATGGTAGCGGCCACGGAAACGGCGGGGCAGGGGGTGCTAAGAATCTCCGGATGGGATCCGGCTACCACCCAAACCGAAAACTGGCCCTGGTGACATATAACACACGCACACTGAGGGCAGACGAAAAGATTGTTGAGCTGGAAGAAGAAATAGATAAGTTGCACTGGGATAT
Organism: Diloba caeruleocephala; assembly: GCA_947459985.1. Lineage (NCBI taxonomy): Eukaryota > Metazoa > Arthropoda > Insecta > Lepidoptera > Noctuidae > Diloba > Diloba caeruleocephala. Next base: position 3,815,038 of record OX381625.1, on the reverse strand, counting down.
CATGGGTCTATCAGAAGTCCGAAGAGAGGGGGAGGACACGATAACCCTGAAATCCGGCAACTTATTCTACTACCGGGAAGGCGAACATCTGTCTCAAGGTGGTGTCGGGTTTCTCGTCCGCAGGTCCCTCATTAACAGTATAGTGGCCATCGAAAGTGTGTCGATTAGGGTAGCGTACCTTATACTCAGAATATCCAAGAGATATTCGTTGAAGGTCATACAGGTCTACGCACCGACCTCGACACACCCAGATGATGAAGTAGAGAGTATGTATGAGGACGTAAGTAGGGCCATACATACCTCGAAGACACATTTCACTGTTGTGATGGGGGACTTCAACGCAAAACTGGGCACTCGATGCGATGGTGAGTTGAGAGTGGGGCAATTTGGATATGGGCAACGGAACCCCAGGGGACAGAGGCTGGCCGACTTTTTGGAAAAGGAGGGACTCTTTATGATGAACTCCTTTTTCCAAAAGCCGCCTCACAGGAAGTGGACCTGGATGAGTCCCGATGGTTCCACGAGGAATGAGATTGACTTCATCATGACCAATAAAAGACAAATATTCAATGATGTCTCTGTGATCCACAGGGTGAAAACCGGTAGTGATCACCGAATGGTAAGAGGCACATTGAATACTAATCTCAAAGTTGAGAGGTCTCGTCTGATGAGGTCTACGCTCCGGCCCTCTAGTGCTCATATCCAAAACCCCGAGAGCTTTCAACTCGAACTCCAAAACCGCTTCGAGTGCCTGGAACATTGCGTATCTGTGGACGATTTAAATGGTAGGTTTGTAGAAACTGTCCAAACGGTTGGGTCTAAGTTCTTTAAAGCCCACCGTAAAGGTAGACCAAAAAAGTTCTCCGATCACACTCTCGACCTTATGGCAGAAAGACGCGCCATGACGCTGCAGTCTTCCGATGATGCTGAAGTATACCGACTGCTCAATAGACGGATATGGAAGTCCTTGCGGCACGATATCCGCACCTTTAACACTAACGGTGTTAAAGAGGCGATTGAGCGGAATCAAGGCTCCAAAGTGTTCGCAAGAGACAAGTCTATTGGGCAAAGTCGTATTATGAAGCTGAAGACCGAGGACGGCAGTGTAGCGTCGACTAAGCCAGAGGTTTTGAGAGAGATTGAGAACTTCTACCGGCAGTTATACACCTCGGTTATACCGGGTATACCTACCATTGGCTCAGACAAAGACCCGCGAGCCAAACTAACCCGACACTATACCGAGGATATCCCGGACATCAGCCTGTACGAGATTAGGATGGCCTTGAAACAGCTTAAAAATAACAAGGCGCCGGGTGGAGACGGAATTACGACAGAGCTTCTGAAAGCGGGTGGAACACCGGTACTTAAAGTCCTTCAGAAGCTATTCAATTCCGTCTTACTCGAGGGCACAACGCCGGAAGCGTGGAACAGAGGTGAAGTGGTGCTCTTCTTCAAAAAGGGTGATAACACCCTATTGAAGAATTATAGACCCATCTCACTTCTGAGCCATGTTTATAAGCTGTTTTCAAGGGTCATCACGAATCGTCTCGAGCGCAGGTTTGATGACTTCCAGCGTCCCGAACAAGCCGGTTTCCGAAAAGGTTTCAGTACCATAGACCACATCCATACGCTGCGGCAGGTTATACAGAAGACCGAGGAGTATAATCTGCCACTATGCTTGGCGTTTGTGGACTATGAGAAAGCCTTCGATTCGATCGAAACCTGGGCAGTGCTGCAATCTCTGCAGCGGTGCCAGATTGACTATCGGTACATTGAAGTGTTGAAGTGCTTATACAGAAACGCCACCATGTCGGTCCGAGTACATGAACAGAGCACGGGGGCAATTCCATTGCAGAGAGGTGTGAGACAGGGGGACGTCATTTCCCCGAAACTGTTCACCGCTGCAATGGAGGATGCCTTCAAGCTACTGGAGTGGAAAGGATTCGGCATTAACATCAATGGCGAGTATATCACTCACCTTCGATTTGCCGATGACATCGTAGTCATGGCAGAATCGCTGCAAGAGCTCAGCACAATGCTCGATGATCTCAACAGAGTTTCCCAACAGGTGGGCCTTAAAATGAACATGTCCATGTTGTGCCCACCCCAATATCCGTTGGGAGCTCTGTTCTCGAAGTTGTTGACGAGTATGTCTACCTAGGACAAACTGTCCAGTTAGGTAGGTCCAACTTCGAGAAAGAGGTCAATCGTCGAATCCGACTCGGCTGGGCAGCGTTCGGGAAACTTCGCAACGTCTTTTCGTCAACAATACCGCAATGCCTCAAGACGCAAGTCTTTAACCAGTGTGTGTTACCAGTGATGACATATGGAACAGAGACGTGGTCACTCACAATGGGCCTCATAAGAAAGCTCAAGGTCACTCAGCGAGCTATGGAGAGAGCTATGCTTGGTATTTCTCTACGAGATCGAATCAGAAATGAGGAGATCCGTAGAAGAACTAAAGTTGTCGACATAGCTGAAAGGATTAGTAAACTGAAGTGGCAATGGGCAGGGCACATTGCTCGTAGAACTGATGGCCGTTGGGGCACAAAGGTTCTCGAATGGAGACCGCGCACCGGAAAACGCAGCGTGGGACGACCTCCAACGAGGTGGACAGACGACCTGGTGAAGGTCGCTGGGAGTCGTTGGATGAGAGCGGCATGTGACCGCTCGTTGTGGAAATCTAAGGGGGAGGCCTTTGTTCAGCAGTGGACGTCCTGTGGCTGATATGATGATGATGATGATGATGATGCTAAATGAAACGATGAAATGAAACAATGAAATGAAACAATGAAATGAAACAATGAAATGAAACAATGAAATGAAACAATGAAATGAAACAATGAAATGAAACAATGAAATGAAACAATGAAATGAAACAATGAAATGAAACAATGAAATGAAACAATGAAATGAAATGATTAAATAAAATGACGAAATGAGTGATAAAATGAAATGATGGAATGAAACAGTGGTCTCCACTGTGGCTTGTTGGTCCGCGGGTGCAGCGGCCACAGAGGCGGTAGGCGCTATACTTCCGGCAGGCACGGCCGGCAAGTCCGAAGTTCCAGCCAACTTCTCCATGTTGCGGCCTTTCTTCTTTCCCTCCTTCTTGGTCACAAGGGGAGAGTTCTGCTTGGCTGCATCCGTCAAAGCGCCTGTCGTCGCCCGAGCAGCCGCCGCATACGTGGCTAGTCAGATGACACCGGCCACCCAGTCGGGTGGCCTGTGTCATCTGCAGCGGCCTTTTATCGGCCGCAAGTGGCGGGCGCAAGCGCTTCTCTGGCGGAAGCCGCCCCTCCAAGGCGGCCAGCTTGGCGTCAAGCATGCCCCCGACCTCGAGGACAACCGAGCGCCGAAGTTCGGCCACCGCATCTGGCGGCATGAACGGCACATTGCCACGACTGCGGTCCGCCCTCGCATCCCCCTTACGACGAAGGAGGCCCACCTCCGTCGTCAGTTTTTCTATTTGAGCCGAGAGGCTGGCGATCTGGAAGCGCTACTCCGCGTTCTCCCTCTCCAGCCTCTCGACGTTTTCGTCCTTGCGGACCGACCTTTTTGCGTCAGGAAATGACTCGTTTGACGCCTTAGGGAGGGCCCGCTTGCGACCCTCACCCACCATCACTATGTTGAGTGAGGCGTGCGAACTCCGAGGGTCCAAGGATTCCTCAGAGTCGCTCACCCCACCCGACGGCAGCGTTGTGCCTGGATGCGACAGCGACACTATCGTACGCTGCGCTCGTGCATTGGCGCGCAAATTACGTGCACTACGCGTCCTGGCACCTGCACTGGACATAGTGTCGGCATCTGACACCATGTCTATTTGGACGCTGTCAGATTCTGACAGCGTGCCCACATTCTCGCATACCACCTTCTTTTTTTCAACCTTCTTTAAAACTAGTTTTTGTTTTTTATCCATGATTAATCCCACGAGTATGGGGGAAATATACGGTCGACCCGGGCAGTGCCCCCTGTACCCGGGCAAGCGTATCCCATTATCAGGTGCCGCCGGTCCTGGGGATGGCGTGCTCGCGACTGAACATCCTATCAGCCATGCAACCCTCGCCGCACGCTAGCTTGGGTTCGGGGAATTTTTATAGAGGCCTTCTTCCTCGCGATCCGGGGGGTTAAGGCAAGATCCTCGGTCCCGGTTGAAGCCGCGAGACGTGACCACGACACTCCAACCGAGGTTACGATATCGACGGTGGCAGGGAAGGAGAGTCCTCCCACTACCTGCTCGGGGCAGGGTAAGTGCACACCGAGCCCGCCACTAGCCCTCCCGTGCTCCTCCGAAAACGGAGAACACTCTACGGCCTACATACAGCCCAAACTGGGCCTCAACCCGTCAGAATATTAGCCACCGGGCAATAAGGTCCTCCAAAGAGTGGAGTAGTTATTGCCCGGTACCCAGGGTGCACCGGCCCGACGACTGCTCTTCCCCCCGGACGTATCAGGAGGGATCAGCAGCCATCGAGCGCACGTGGAGGTTTCCTGACCTAGCACCCCATCCAAAACGATAACCTAGTGGCTGAACGCTTATCTTCCATACAGGAGGGTCTGACTTTGATCCCAGCCCACGCCACACTTCGGATTCATGTGAAGATCAAAATTTTATTATCACTTGCGTTAACGGTGAAGGAATACATCGTAAGGAAACCAGCACAGGGCTCCAAAAAATATGTTCTCAAGGGTATGTGTAGTTCGACAACCCGCACTAGGCAAGTGCAGTCGACTAAGGTCATCTCCTGGCGGGAGCTCATCGGGCGGTGCCACAAAGGCCGCCGTTTCCTTGCTTTGTGCCCAATGATCTGCACTCCATATTAATATATGTATATTATAATAAAACACTTTTAAACGGATTCTATCGCGTGTTTTAAAAAGTTTTGTGTATTTAAAAGTGTTTTATTATAATGTGTAATACTCGCGAAAACCTAAGACATTATTATATGTATATTATTTTTTTAACATTGCCCCACACTAGGTTTTCTCCTGTGTCGTGGGTGCGTTTACAGACATGAATTGAATAATGTTAAAATGTGTTTATTTAATAAAGGAAATAATAATAACGTTTATTTCATCAAGAAGGAACTGGAGTGCCTATTGCATCTATGATATATTGCTGTTCATGTTCCTGACCTGACATTTGCTGCATAGTTTCCAGCAAAATTTAGGTCACTCTCTGTTTGACTAAAGATTGTGAATGTGTTGGGGGCTTGTTCCCAATATAAAATACACAAAATAAATGTGACATTTGCATTCTAATCTTGTTACCATACACGAGTATTATTATGCAATTATGCACATTCCATTTCCTACAACTCCATGTCCCGTGCATATATGCACCAGTGTAGTTTGAACAGGCGTAATACATGTAATTCTAACGCGTGCTCAACATTTGCATGCATATAAGATGTTTGTCCACTTTTCGTGTACGCCGTCGTATTTAATTACTTAGAGCTCGTTGCACAGGTAACATTTCTGTGCTAAATAGGAATGTTGTTGAGTGGTATTTCGTGTTCAGTTTGTTCTATTTTTAAGTAACGAGGTGAAAGGAATAAGTGATTTTAGTAATCTTATTATATCACGTTCAATTGCTAAAGACCTAAAAATAAAAATAAAACTCACTGGACGTCGAAGGGCGCTGGCCAATCCCCGAGCCTCCATGATTTACGAACCAAAGATATTGGAAGAAAGGAGATATGCCATGTAGTTCAAAATGTATGCGAGAGCCTATAAATCTAGTTTTCCCCTACCATTCTCCATAAAAACACTAATGCACAGTGACAAGTTCTTATCCAATGAACTGAATAAACAACATTATAATTGGCTACTCATACTAAAACACACCCACGACTATGTAGGCAGCCAATCATGCCGAGCGTCCAGACTGCAATCCAGCAGCCGTACCACGCAACGCGTAAGTTTATTAGGAGTACCATTCGCTGTTCTATTCACTGCGTTTGTTATTCACCGATTGCTAGTTAAAAGTGGCAAATTAGAAGCATTGTATTTTGTAAAAAACAATAATGTCGTTCTGCTCCATCAATCTGAATATAACATAATAAAGACAAATAAAAGAAAATTCTTTCACTTGCACATGGTATATGATTCCTTCCTTGATAAAGTTATTATCTTTGCTTCGGTTTTTGCATGTTATCCCCAAACAACACGACACTTTAACAATGTTTCACATACGCGATCGAATCTCAACTCATGTTATAAATCGGCCATTTTTTCCGAATAGCGCGGATTGTTCATGTCGCGGTGGCGCAGTTACGCCCCCGTACCTCTTCTCCTTATTTCCTATTTCTGTGGTTGCGGCCTCATCATCATCATATCGGCCATTTATACGTCCACTGCTGAACAAAGGCCTCCCCCATAGATTTGCACAACTGTGTCATCATTTTGGAGGGTATTTGCCAATACTCACCACGCTTGGCAGGCGGGTTGGTGAGCGCAGTATGGCTATCATTTCACAGAAGAGACGCTGCTGCCCATCCCTCTGGCTTAGAGTCCCTTAGTCGCCTTTTACGACATCCACGGGAGGAGATGGAGTGGTGCTATGTGCTATATTATATATATCAACAAGAAGCACGTTTGCGATGGCGGTGTGCTGTATTCTGCACGCGCCTCCTTATGAGGAATGTGCTGATTACAAGGTCACACAGGGACGGGGCCCTTCCGACCAAGTGAAGTGCCGGTACCTGCTGAGGGTGCGGTCCAATGCTGAGCGAACTCCGCACCACCATCGTTGTTTACGTAGAAGGAAAACCGTGGGCTTTTAGCTGATAAGATTGCAGCAGGCTCTCCCGTCCTTCCCCAGGGCTGAGGAAGTCTATAAGTATTTTTACGACATGACATAGTAAAAATCCTAGCGTATTTAAACATTTTTAACGACAAGGAGGGTGACTCCACTGCCTGCTATCTGGATGGATGATACCTTTAAAACGTATATTAATATCACTGCATGCAGAGGGCCAAATCTCGTAATTATGTTGACACTATGACTGAAACTTGACCGTACTTAGATTAAATTATGAATTGACCAAAAAAATGGTATTCTGCCACTCTTAAAGATCAGTCGAATTTCAGTATAATCTCGATCTAGTCTCATTTCAATCTCAATTTTGACGTTTATTTGATGACAATTCAGTACATGTGACAGTTCGAAATGTTAGCAGAATACCGTTTTGACTTCGATCAACTTTCGATCCATTTTCGATCTCATCACAGTGTAAGTTCACGTTTGACGTTGTTTGTTAGTTTACGAGAATACCATTTGTGACATTTATAACACTGAAACTAGATCGGAACTATATTTTGAACATTTTTAAATTACGAGCCCGATTGGCCCTCAGGTCATGACTTGTCGATGAAATTCACACATTTACAAAAGGCAAAAGAAATTAAACTATATAAAATAAAAGGCATTTTATGCCTACATGTCGTCTAAAATACTTTTTGTTTTATAATAATTTAATTTTGACCGGCCGTTGTGTACATCTATTGAAGATGCCTATGTTCAGCAGTGGACATCCCTCAGCTGGTATGATGGTGATGATGAACTATATTAGGCATTTCGATTTTATTATTTCCAGAAAAAAAACAAGTTCGCATAAATATGGAACCTTTTTTTTAATTTTTTTTTATTGGTGCCCAGTGGAAATTCTTCATGAACTTCCTTCGCCCCGGGGAAGGGCGAAGGGGTATGCCGGACTCCTACCGGCTAAAACCACTGGAGCAGTCATCTTTGGCACCTAAGGGAGGCTCCAGGTCCTCGTATGATCACACTAGAGCCGCCCACTGGTGCCACGCCTATAGGCACATCCCTGAGAGGGTGACTGTAAAGCGGTCACCCCCTCGGGGAAATATATGGAAAAATATGGAACCTAAGTGTTATGTTACTTGCAAACTAATTTATTCTTAGCTTTATTACTGCAGCTTGTTCCTTAGTACAATATACGTCACCCTGCCACTATAGTACCTGAAATTATTAATTTTCTGCTATCCGATGCTACACTGTGTCATATTGCGACCAGACGCTAAATAATGCGGTTATATTAGAGCTATGTTTCAGTGCTACTTTTAAAAAATAAACTTAAATGGAATTTCTTGAGCGGTGTTCATCATTTCATCCGGAAAAATCCTCTCCCAAAGATCGCCACAATTACCAGATTGGGTTTGTATTGTGTGCTTGTTTGGGCGGTTTTGCCACCATGCTTGGCATGCGGGTTGGCGATCGCAGTTAATTTGTAAAGGTACTCGAAAAACCGTACGATGTGTACGTACCGTATGATGAATGATATGACTCGAAAAACGCTGCTGCCCATCCTCCGGCTAATCCCTTAGTCACCTTTTACAACTCCCATATGATGAGATGGGATGATGCTATTCTTAGCCGACACTACAAGGAGCGGTGTTAGACGGGTGTTTTCTTCTAAAAAAATCCTGAATTTTGAAGAAAAGCAGGCAAGAGTCTCCCTGGATACTCTTCTAAAATAATTGAGATTAGAATGGTGATTGATATAAAAGATAGTAGTAGTACATATAACGAGAAAAATAGGGTTGATGTGTAAAGAACTACATTCTATGATAATATAATTTAAAAATTGCCATGGCAGCTAACGGCTGACTAATCCCGATAGATGGCACCCGTTCACGAGCAGTTGAGGACAGGTGATTAAGGCACTGTGTCACATTTGATTGAAATCGTATTTTATTTACTTGATAAATTTATTCTGTGGTGTAGAAACATGTGTCTAGAATACTAAATTGCATATGTTCATTATGAGTTCGATTTAAGAACATAAAGCTGCTAAGTTCTTTTTATTATCTCAGAGTAGTATCTTGTAACGTAATGCATTAATGTCTTCAATTATGACATTGAAGTTGTTGTAATCTGTTGTATTGTGCAACAGACTATTAGTATTTTGCATTGAACGTTACCAGCATTTCCGTTAGCCCTACTTATTAAGCTTAATATGCTTGCCAAAGGAGTAGGTTCACATCAAAAGCGCAACGGATGGGATTTCAACTCATGACCAAAGGATCGCCAGTCAAAGGCTTTAGACTTAAGGCTAAAGCTCAATTTTTTAGGTTCAAATTTCGCGCTAAAATGGATAGTAGTTGCTTAATATCAAACGATATGTTATTTAAGCTTGATATCGATGACACAATTGGCTCAGTGGCTAAACTGTTGGGTTTCTGCGCTACGTGTCGCGGGTTCAATCCCAGCTCGGAAAAATAGTTGTATATGGGACAGAGATGTAGGCACACACTATGGCCCTCATAAGAAAGCTTAAGGTTCGTCAACGAGGTATGTAGAGAGCTATGCTTGGTATTTCTCGACGAGATCGAATAAGAAAACAGGAGACCCGTAGAAGAAATAAATTTGTCGACATAGCTTAAAGGATTAGTAAACTGAAGTGGCAATGGGTGGGGCACATTGCTCGTAGAACTGATGGATGGACTTCAAACAATGAGATGGGTAGCAGCGACTTCATCAGGCAAAAGACGTCCACTGCTGAACAAAGGCCTCCCTCAAAGATTTCAACATTGGCTGGTTATATCGCCCCCGCATACACCCACTCCAACTCCTCCTCCTTCAGTAGGTCATCCATCCATCTCGTTGCAGGCCATCACACAGATCGATTTCCGGTGCACGGCCTCCATTCGAGAACCCTTTTACCCCAACGGCCATCAGTTCTACGAGCAATGTGCCCCGATATTGTCACTTCAGCTTACTAATTATTTTAGCTATGTCTGCAACTTTAGCTTTGAATCAGGCCAATGATAATGTATCAGTCGATAAAATAGATGACTTTGGTACGCCTAAAAGCAACACAACAAAACCAATTGTGGGCGTTACCCAGTCTGGATTAACAAAGAAGTCGTACGGGATACTCGGCGTAAGCTCAAAATACATGTCGTGTGGAAACTTAACTCTATTAAAACCTGCTGACATAAAATCGAACTTACATGAATTATGGCGGCATATCACACAACCTACAGTCAAAATGTACAAAACGTATGGTGGTGAATTTCGTAGGATTTTGGGTGCGTTCACATACATAAACACTGGAACCGGGCAGCATTTCCTTTCCGCTTTGGACTCGCATCCGTGGCCTGTAGCGCAGAAAGCTGAGTAGGTACCTAACTATTACGCTATCCCAGCCGTCAAACTGAAAACACTCTTAAATAAGTTACACAATGACCGGAAGTTGATCGAACTGAGATTAAATTATGAACTCTGAGCACGAATTTGTATTCTGCTCCTCTAAAACTTCAGTCCGGTTTCAGTATGATCTCAATCTAGTCTAATTTCCATCTCAGTTTTGACATTTATTAAGAAACTATAATAGCTATATTATCATCTATTGTCAGTTAAAATATAACCAGAATACCGTTTTTCGTTTACCGTCAGAATATCGTTTTGTATTACAATTTAAGTTCACATTTGATGTTGTTTGTTAGTTTAGGACTTTAGGAGAATACCATTTGTGACATTTATGACATGAAGACTAGATATATATGTTGAACATTTTTAGTTAGGAGAACTGGCATCCTTACTACTACTACCTCTTTTACATTTTCTATATCTTCAAAAAGAAGGTAATAAAATGTTTATACGTTTCACATTCCATTAAAATAAATCGAAGCACTCTCAATCGATGGGGTACAAATTGTCCTCAGTGAAAGGTCGCCGACTCAAAGGGTTAACAATGAGGCGCCATTATTTCGTGTGAATTGAATTGGCATAGACGATTTAACTTGCTTAAGCTACGCGGATTTGTCGCTCCAATGACCTCCGTTCGATCGAACCCTCGGCTACAAAAAGCCGACTAGAATTTGTATAGCCTTTATGAGGGTTAAATGATTTTTCTGTCAAATGAAAATGCGTGAGTCTTGGTTCTGTGGGGACGCCTTATTTTTTAGCAAATCGATACTCTTTATATCGAGATAAAACAATAGGAAAGTTTGCTCTTTTTACATGTGAAAATAAATTCGTATTTTAAGGTTTTTTGTGGTCAACGATAGACTTTATTTGTCATAGTACTTGGATACATTAATTCTAGATGTCTCGCCATTTTAGCCGAATAAAGTTCACTGCTGGACACGGGCCTCCCTTAAAAATCACCTAAATTACCGGTTTGGGAGCGTTGTCTGCTCATTGGAGGGTTTTGCCATAATCGCCACGCTTGGCAAGCGGGTTAGCGATCGTAGTTGAGTTATTTATGTACTCGAAGAAGCTGCTGCCCATTCTCCGGCTAATTCCTTAGTCACCTTTTATGACACCCATGGGATAAAATGGGTTGCTGGTAATCGTAGCCAGCACCACACCGTTGGCACTACACGATCTAGGTGTCTATTAAGGACCTGTCAGTTGAGTCCCGTAAACGTGCCATCTATTTGTTCTGGATTAACTATTGGCGGATTATAATTACGTTACATCATATACATCGGTGAAAAAATATAAAGCAACAAATTAAGCTTACCTACTTTAAACAAATAGGAAGATTGGTTACTATAATTATGGTGATGGAAAGTATGAAACACGCATTAAAACAATTATAATAAAAAACCGGTGAAAAATAAAGTGCCAGTGGAACTCGCTTGGTCAGGGTTCCGTACGATGAATATGTTATCTTTAGGTACGAGAAGTGACGGATGCCTGGCCTAGTTAAGACAAACGAAAAGTACTCATGATTAATCCGAAGAATAAACTTAACATAGTAGTAGAAGAAACGTGTTTCCCCATACGTTCCAACCGCAAACGTAAGTTTGTACGCACAATGTTGAAAGATTTACCATGCTTTTTTAAGACCATAGACTTCTTATAGGTTTTCCTGTAATCCATAGGTACAGAGCTATTACCTATATTTTTTTCTGAATTTTAGGCTCAGTAGTTTCAGAGATAAGGGGGGGGGGGGAATGGTCAATTTTCTTAAATAACTTTAAAACAATAAATTTAAAAATTATAAAATAAATACATTTGGGACCCTCACAACAAGCCCTTCCATTTCATATGTTACACGGTACAGTTTGCAAAACTTTATTTAATTTTCTATATTGACGCCCAAAAAGGAATTTATTTTCTTTACATATACGTGTTTGGGTCGCAGAAACCCATGTGTGCCAGATTTCAACTTAATCGGTCCAGTAGATTCGGAGCAGATTGGCTGTGGGACATGTGGCGTTAATCCTTATCTGCACATGCGGCTTACTTGGGAACAAATTTTAACTGTATTGTCTGTATTGTATCATCATTTCGGCCGAATGAAGTCCACTGCTGGACACAGGCCTCCCCCAAAGGTGTCCACAACGACCGATATGGATGTGTTGTGGGCTCATTGGGGGGTTTTGCCATAATCGCCACGCTTGGCAGACGGGTTGGCGATCGCAGTTGAGTTGTTAATGTACTCGAAGGACGCTGCTGCCCATCCTCCGGCTAATCCTTTAGTCGACTTTTACGACACCCATGGGAGGAGATGGGGTGGTGGCATTCTGAGCCGGCACCACACGGCATGTGTTGTATAGCTGCACAATATTTTAAAATGTACAAGCAGCTGTCTTAAATAGTTTATTTGTATTTATGCGTATACAAATATTGGTAAAACAAGGTAATAAAACAAATATTACCTATCCTAGAGTTTCTTTCGTCCTTTCTTCTCTGAGTGAAAAATGCCCTCTGGTATTTCAATATGACGCGTTAGATGCCTGTTAGGATCTAATTAATGAATCAATTATTGAACGGAATATAATCAATAAAAAATGAAAAACAATACACATTTAAAGTAGGTTTAAAATACTTCCATTGCAAGGCTAAAGGTCAGTAAATGAGTACCGTGTGGTACCAGCTAAGAATAGCTGCACCTCACGTCTTCCCGTAGGTGTCGTAAGCGGCGAAGGGACTATAAACTAGAGGATAGGTACTCGCGTTAATATTACAGTCATTATAAGAAATAGTTTGGACAGCAACATATTTTATTTCTTTATTGATTAATAATTTTACGCAAAGATAAATATAAATTAATTTAAGATATTATTTAAAATAAGAAATTTCCTTTCATTCGCATGCAAATAGACATTTTTATTTCTATATAACACGTAGTTTAGTTAAAAAATATATTTTCTACAGTATAATTAATATAAATACAATTCGATAACCCGTAAATAATCAATAATCCCTAATCAATTGTAACTACCAACCTGTTACTCTGACAAAAATAATAGAAAAAAGTAAAATGATGATAAAACTGGGATCGTTCGACCGCCATTTATCAGAGCGACTGTCAAAAATATCAACGTGCAAGTTTCCCTTAGTGGTTGGGAGGGACCTCAAGATTTATGCGTTGGCCCTCAGCTTTGGCATCGGCCTAGATACTCCTGTGGGAGGAGTGACGAATTTATCTGGTGGACTTCAATTGTTTGGGGAAGATGCCGTTATAATTGATGGTTCGGCAGTTTTGTTCTCTGTAGTATTTTTGTTTTTTGAGTTTGGAGTGTGTTTTGTAATGGTGACGAGGTTGTGAACCAATCTTTTTCCAAATTATTTTGCGAATCAAGTAAAAAGCGGTTATTTTGACATTACAAACAGACACTTCAATTTTATTTATTTGTATTATATATAGATTAAGGTATTTGATTGATATTAATTAAAAAGTGTACCTATAGTAAGGACAAATAAATGGCTGTATTATTGACAACAAATATTGATGAAAACAATAGTTTTCAACCACAAAATTGACCCCAAAAAGCCCTTACAAAATATCTATTTCTGTACACTAAAGCCTTGTAGCCCATTTAGTTGTCAAACTGTGGTCTCATTGTGGCGGCGCATTGGATAACGGTTGGATAACGCTTAACTAAGTAGTGGCTAAAGCGCTCGTCGGAGCCAATTAAATCGGGCAATTTACTATAGTTGAATATGGGTAATAGATCTATGGGAAATAGTCAAGATCTTAAAAACGAAACCAAAAAACGGATTTATGTAAATTGAAATATGAACAAGAGCTAATTCGATTCGGAATGATGTTTAGAAAATTGTGCGAGAAAATTACACGGGCCGTTTGTTTTTGTAGAGAAATACCAATGGGTCGGAGAGGCTTTAAAACGTATTGTAAATATATACATATATACAGGGTGTCCAGTAAATAGCACGATATACTGCAGGGGGTGAGAGCTTGGGTCAATACCTACCCAAAAAACACAATATATGTTCAGCAAAATCTTACAGATTTACAGTAGTACATAATTTTCCGAAATATCGAAAAATCTCTACCTTGACAGAGATTTTTAATCATCTCGTAATGAAAAATTCCTTTTCTAGTTTTTTTTTACCTCAAATTATTTGTGAATAACTACTTTACTCATTGATAAGTCTTCATTCTATTTAAAACTAAAATGTTTACAATAAATACAATTTTTATTTAAATTTTCACAGTACAATTTTCTTATCTTAAAATTTTGTTTCTCAATGGTTGCAGTTAATGTGTTCACTGTCGCACAAGCTTCGTCTATACAAACTAACTGCAAACCTAATGTAAAATTGGTATTATGCTGTGAACGAATAACGATCTTGCTTCTACCCGTACATTTTCCAAACTCTATACAAATTCCATTTGCATCCCGCGATCGACTACCAACTTGCGTACAAACTTCTGATACTCGTACAATATATTTTCCATTGCCCTAGAGATCAGACAACTTGTACAGATAAACTACGAAATACGTTTTGCTATTCCATATATTTTCCATTTGATGCATTGTTTCCATATAGGCGAGCATATTCGATATCAATTTGGCAAGAGAACAGCGTCATCTGTGTTGCTATGCCGCAGTTGTAAATCAAACACATTATTTATCTTTAAAGGACGCTCCAGGAAGTAGAAGTATAAGCAATGGGCGCAAAGCGTGATAAACTAACTGAGATAAGCTTACTGAATATTGTGTTAAATATCTTTGGAATGATGCATACACGGCACTGCCGCGTGGTGCCGGCTACGAGTAGCACCAACCCATCTCATCCCATGGGTGTAGTAAAAGGTGAATAGCCGGAGGATGGGGCGTCCTTTGAGTACATTGAACAACTCAACTGCGATCGCCAACCCACCTGCCAAGCGTGCCGATTATGGTAAAAACCCCCAGTGAGAGAGGAGACCCAGACAGCCCGGTGTGGCGATCTTTGGGGGAGGCCTGTGTTCAGCAGTGGACTGTATTTGGCCGTAATTATGATGATCATGATGATACACTCAGGGTGTGCCCCATGGAAGAATCCATAAACTTTAAATAAAGAAATTATAAATAAAAAATGTATAGTATGGAAATCAGTTCCTTTTTTATGTGTGATTCTGTGACAATTACTTGACATGGCATTGGTTGACAGTAATACCATAAAGCATTAATAAACCATTTGAAATTTTGTGATCGGGTCACATGGAACTTAAATACATCTGGAAATGTGATTATACAGCACTACTTCTATGTCTAGCCCCTTGGAAAGGCGTGATAGTGTACATGTCTAGTAACTTTCGGTCCTATTTAATAAAAGAATATTTGGCTTGATCTTTAAAAAGAACAACAGATTATTTGAGGCAAACAGCCTATATGACTTGACGAGTATTGATAATCCATTACTGTTTAAGATTTTTAATAATCTTACTTTAAAAAAATGTACAACGCTATCTAAACGTTCGTTGCAAGTGAATAACAAATAATAACACAATTAAAACTTATTATTAAGTTATTTTTGAACTTATTTCGGTAAATATACCATTCGATAAAATTAAAATATATTTTATCTTCTCTGATATCATAAAACTCGAATTACTAACTTCAAAACGAGTTTATATTGACATGCTCACAATTATAACACTTTTACTGTATCAAAATAATGATAAAATACTTTTTCTTGCCTTACAATACAGGGCAAGGCCAAGAAGTTAATATCACCAAGAAGATTCCATTTTTTTTTCTAATGGCATGCATATACGTAGCGCGCCGTTTTTATAGCATTACAAAAAAGTTTTGATTCCAATTTTATTTTATCTGTGGCAGCGCCCGTTTAGCGGAAATCTATTTCTTACTCTTTTAATTTTCATCTTTTATTTAGTAAGTCAATTCCAATGTAATGTAATATTAGATAAAGTGGAGTATGAAAGAGCACATAACTATATATTAAAACACTCATCTGATACTATTATAAACACATTCGTTTTTTAACTAATTATGAAACAGTTTCATAAACAACTACTATAATATTTAACTTACTACATAAACGATAGTTTTTTAGTTTGTTTAATATTTCTGAACGCTTTGTGAGAGAATAGGTGATGCTCTCCTTTGTATTGACTACCAACTCATCCCTATATTTAACTAAATTTGTGAATCTTGAATCACTACTTTTAATTGGACTCTCCCCCGCGATTTCTTGTCACCCACACCTCCTCAGAAAGGGACGAAGCACCTAAATCTTCCGGACAATAATGTTTCCAGATAAAAACGGGCCTGATAACGAGTGTTATACGGGCCCTCTAATGTACACAGAAGACGGTTTTACAAACGTTTTGAATAATCACAATAGGTCCAGTTTGCTCACGAGTTTTGATATCGTTTTGTTAAAAAATATTTGAAATGGCTCGCAATCTGCGAGTGTTTTGGTTTTGTTGAATATTTTGTGCATTCTTGACTTCAGTTCACTCATGGAGTCGAAAGGAACTGATTTCTACTGAGTGAGCAGAAACACATCCTTTGACTCCAGTAGAAGACATTTGCAGATGATAGGTCTCTTTAAAAAAAAGTTCGGCTAGGGTAGGTATCACCATAGTACATGGGACATGCTTGCTCGGGTACCCCTGTACCCCTGGCACTGCCTGTTCCACAAACTGCTACGGAGCAAAGAACCACCCAGGTCGTTCGGGTCCGTGGCCCTCTACGAGGCCCCGGTATGGTCAGCTCATCTATCAGGTGCCCAGCGCTGCAGAACCGGCGCTCTCCTGGCGCGCTTTCCGCCTTTCGACATACTGGCGGAGATTTAGCCGGTAGGAGTCCGGCACAACCCGTCGCCCTTCCCTGGGGCGAAGGAAGTTCATAACAACCTACCTACTTGGCTGAAGCTGTGCCATACACACGGTTGGTGCAGTGGCTGATACAGTCGACTGCTGCGCTCCGGGTCGTGGGTTCGATTCCCACACGGAACAAATATTTGTATGATCTGCAGATAGTTGTTCCGGGTCTGGGTGTATTGTATGTGGAATTCATGTCTGTAAACGCACCCACGACACAGGAGAAATCCTAGTGTGGGGCAACGTTTTTAAAAAAAAAAAAAAAAAAAAATACATTTAATAAATACCTAATTTTAAATGTTTGCCGTGTGGTGCCGGGTCAGAATACCACCACCCCATTTCTTCCCGTGGGTATCGTAAAAGTCGACTAAGGGATTAGTCGGAGAATGGGCAGCAGCGTCCTTCGAGTACATTAACAACTCAACTGCGATCGCCAACCCGTCTGCCGAGCGTGGCGATTATGGCAAAACCCCCCAATCAGCCCACAACACACCCATATCGATCGTTGTGGTGATCTTTGGTGGAGGCCTGTGTCCAGTAGTAGACTTCATTCGGCCGAAATGATGACGCCAGTTTCTGGCGGAACATACCAATACTAATATTATAAGATCTTAATGTTTAAAGTACATACATGATTCTATTCTTCTCTTACACCCTAGATAATTGTAAATTCAAGATGATATTTTTGTTAGTTTATTTTCACAGCTCACACAGCAACAAAGAACGGTGTATAGAGAATATTGCCATAGGCACTACGACACAAGGATTGATGATTACAGGTATGTTGTTAAATAAATAAAACAATAATAATAAATAAAAGCGCAAGATATTGCCACCCGGAGGCCACCTGCCACCTCTATGCGGTGAGAAGTGGATTGTTCTCAGTCAAATTCTTAACTAATTTATTACATTTACGCTCTTATAAACTCAATTTATCTCTTAGATTGCATTCAGCCACACTATTTTTACACTAGAGTTAAAATATTTATGTTCGCAAGGTGCCCATTTGTCTTTCCAGCGCTTTATAAGATTTATGTCTTTGGGCTTATCTAAAAAGCATAGCTTTTATGTTTCAAGTTATCTGTAATGCATTTTTAAGGGCATTTTATGGCCTCAAGAATTTACATTAAATTTATTTATTTGAACGTTTACTAGTTGATAAGAATTTGATACTCTTTTATGCGATCTATTTGTAAATAAAATAGGAAATTTTAACGTTTATACCTTTATTAATCGTATAGCTAAATATTGTCTGTGATAATTTAATACCGCGTAACTAGCTCTAGAAATGCTGTGTACATCCAAAATACTACATACTATCTCAAGAATTTAATTACACCTCTGGGGCAGTCATTATCTCACTATGAGATAACGTAATCTCGGAGGGCAGATTACAGATTAAAGAAAAAATAATGCACATTTTTTTATATCAAGGGATCTATTAAGAGGTTTACAAAACGCAGAACAGCTTGTAGCGAACTGAATATGAGTGGCGACACTGAATGCCCCGGAGAGGCGGTCAGGGCGTCGTCTCCAGCTTGCCGATAATGGTCGGCTGGACCGGTGAAGTGTACGTAATTAATGTGTATGCTCTTTAAGTGTATTTTCCCTATTGTATACACTCCTTTAGAAAGAAATAGTGGGAGGCCAAATGCAGTATTAATGAGGTACCACGTTGTCAAGGCCCAACATGTTGATGTGTGTCACAATATCTCTGACGAAGCTTTACATGCCCATCTGCTTCACAAAGGTTAAGGAGATCATATACTTAATTCATGTGAAGACCATTTAGACCTTATTGCGGGTTGAGAAGTTTGACTTACACCATAGCATAAACTTCAAGTGGTGTTTATGGTGCGTGTTCTAACTCAAAATCTGGAGACCTTTCTAAAAGAAGAATTTTGGCCGAAGGGTGTCGTTGTACTTAAGTTTTCGCAAAACGATATGCAATATCTGGCAGTGAAACAGTATACGGTATAGCGTGTGAAACAGTTTTAATAGTCCCGGATTTTTTTGTAACTTTTAGTTTTAGTTGCCTGACAATAAATAAATTATAATACTCAATGAACGCGTTTAAAAAAAAAATCCCACACAAATTTATGATCCTGTCAAAATCATAAACACTCAATGAAATTTCATACTTTCCATTCTATTTATACATTCCACATATTCCATTACGGAGTTAAGCTATTTAACCTTCCGATTCTAACAGCACCAAATCATCATTCATGTTATGTAATCTCTGAATACTAATCAGCGAGCTTCCCACGACAGATGTAACAAAATTAATATGTGAATATGATAATACGAACCGCGGTCGTGGATTTCCCCAGTGATGGTGTGTCAAATATACCTTATTAGACTCACATCGTCAACATGGCAGCCCTACGCTGCCATGTTGACGATTCGACTAAATTGTTTGAAGTAATTGACTAAAATGATCAATATTATTAACATAATCGACTAATATGTCAGGTGATGCCAAAAACAACGTGTGGAATATAGTTTATAGCTCGTGCACACAGACTAAGTTGTGCTTGCTTTCTTTAATACGTTATGTAATAAACGATTACGAAATAGACAATGACTTTTTCAGTGTTAACTTATTACAATTTAACATATTAAAAAAGATTTCTCGTAGTCGAAGGATCATTAAATCATTTCTGTTTTTTTGGGCCTTCCACTACGAGAAATCTATTTATTAATTCGCTGATTTATAAAATTTCGTTTAAACTTATTTTGTGCTTTTATCTAGTCGGGTTTAGATATTCCATTTCTTTTTATTTGTTTATCCTTTTAACAACATTGCTGAATATATTATTGCCATGGCAATCAAGCGAGATCAGTGTTGATAAAAGCACAATAACTAACAAATAATTGCCAAAAGGGTGTATGCTGGAAATAGCCACATTGTACTCACATTAATGAGGATAACGTAATCGGGAGCCAAGTCCGTTGCTATTTACCGGATAAAACCGAACTGCCTCTTCCACTGCCCCAGGCTGCTGCTCACATTACACACATATCAGCCTGTAGACATCCACTGCTGAATATGGACCTTCCAATAACCACTATAATGAGCGGTCATAGCGTATATTGCCGTAATCACTGCACTCGGTAGGCAGTTTAGTAATCGCAGTATATATTAACACACATGAGGATGCTGACCTGATGATTACCAGTGAGGACATATGGAACAGAGACACTCACAATGGGCCTCATAAGAAAGCTCAAGGTCACTCAGCGAGCTATGGAGATAGCTATGCTTGGTATTTCTATACGAGATCGAATCAGAAATGAGGAGATCCGTAGAAGAACTAAAGTTGTCGACATAGCTGAAAGGATTAGTAAACTGAAGTGGCAATGGGCGAGGCACATTGCTCGTAGAACAATATCAATATCAATAATGGTGAATCAGATTCCGAAGCAGCGAGTATTTGCAGACGTAGTTTGAAGTTCTAGAAGACCTTAGGGCTATTGGGGCAAAAAGGTTCTTGAATGGAGACCGCGCACCGGAAAACGCAGCGTGGGACGACCTCCAACGAGGTGGACAGACGACCTGATGAAGGTCGCCGGGAGTCGTTGGATGAGAGTGGCATGTGACGCTCCTTGTGGAAATCTGAAGGGGAGGCCTTTGTTCAGTAGTGGACATCCTGTGGCTGATATGATGATGAGGATGCCGCCCATCCTCTTGATACTACCACTTAATGCTAACACACACTTTATCCAAAAAACTAAACTAATATGCCTATGCTCTGTATTTGATTAATAAAACAGTAAACAAAACAGTGGTCCTTACAGCATACCACGGATTAGTTGCCTCAACACTGAGATATGGTATAATGTTTTGGGGTAATGCTTTGTTGTCATCACTGCGGAGACTGCCCGGAAGACACGGCGCACCACATGTTGGAGGAGTGCCCAGCTTGGGCAACGCTGCGCCGTGATCTCGTCGCAGCGGTCGAAGGGGGTGACCTCTCGCTTCCAGCCGTGGTTGAGTTCATCACTCTGAGCGAGAGCACATGGGATGCCGTCGCCTGATTTGCGAGGACGTGATGCAACCAAAGGAGGCGGCACAGCAGGGATGGGAGGAGACCACCTGATCCCCGCCGCAGAAAACGCACCAGGCGGGCGGGAGGTCGCTGAACGATCTCCGACAACTATTAGGACCAGCTTGCGGGTGAAGAACTAGGGGTGGTCCGTCGCCCGAACAGAAAAATACACGTGCGGTGTGTTCCACGCGCGCCTCTCTGTAGGATAGGTACGACCAACAAGGTCGCACAGAGAAGGAGACCTTCAAACAGTGACGAGCCGATACCTGTCGGTGGTGCTGTCTATTGCAGACAAAGCGTACACCGCACCCCCGGCTAAAGGTAAGAAGAAGGACACCATGGGGTTTTAGCTGGTTTGAGTCCGGCATGCCCCTCCACCCTTTCTAAGGCGGAGGAAGTCTATAAGGACTTCCTCACGTACAAAAAAGCTTTAAAAACGGTGCATTCCAGCAATTTGTACTATAGACCGCACAGAGTTGCAAATCTTATTTTAAAAGTATGAACTTATTGACAATGCCATCTATGTATATATGAATCTACCATGTTTCTTAAACGCAACTTATCTGAATTTTCTCAAGTAACGATTACACGAAGATGTGACAAACTGTCCTCAGTAACAGGAAAAGCCACTTTGTTACAGAAAAGCGTATTCGCGATATGTCCAAAGATTTATACTAAATCCCCTAAACATATTAAATAAACAGAAGGTATTGATTTGTTTAAGAAAAGGTTACTATTATTTCTAAATTAAAAGACTTATGTAACTGATACAATTGCCAATTGAAATTTATAAAACAATAATTATTTACTTGTAATTTGCTTAAATAATATTAATTTCCAGGCATGTTTACTACATTATAATTCTTAAATTTTGTATACAATATCAATGGTAGGACATAGCCGCTCCTAAAACGAATTTTAATACTATCCTGTTGTACAAAATTACACTACAGCGCGCCACTGGATTACTTGGTTCAAGAAATAAAACCACATTAGAGACGATTACTGTTTGGTAGTTTTTTTTTATTAAAACTATCTTACTTAACGTAATTGCCAGTAAAAAAACCATAGCGCGATAAAAAAAAATCCACTAACGCCATCTATGTTATCTAAGTTAGCAGCTTCTTAACACCTGTAATAACCGATGTTCCCAAATAAAGATTACAATTGATTGATTGACACAGTAACTCTTAATCAACACTCATGAGTGGAGAAGGGTGGTCTGTTCTTAATTGGGAACCACAAGGAACACTAGATTCTGGAAGATATTAGATGGATTGCCCCTCGATGGCTTCCAGATTCGGGAATCTGCGTGCTCATCCGAGCAATACTCGGAAAGATGGCGAAGCGCACGTGGTTCTATGCCGCCGTTTGCGCAGCACAGCGCACAATGAGGCTTCAGAGAGATCCTTTAAAATCTCTCCTGAGATGGGCCGGGGTCCCCTTTATAGTCACCTCCTCTCTGCTAGAGGGGCTGACCCCTTTACAGTCACCCCTTTTGATGTGCTTAGAGGCGTAGCAGCAACGGGCGGCGCCAGTGCGGTTGAGATCCTGGTGCTGTAAAATGATCATTCAGGTAGTGTAAGCTGGTAAGAGAGGATTGGCATACCCCTTCTTCCATGGGGAGGAGGAAGCTCATAATCAATATCCACACTAAAAAAGGTTGCTGTGGCTCATATATGAATAAATCCGTTATTTTCCAAATCCAACTACAAATAGATAATATTATTCCAAAGCGCTAACTCAGACTAACGAATTACAGTCATTCAAACGACTTATATAAAAGCGGTTACGCAAATCTAGAATCGATACTTGATACAGATCACTTTATCTGGGAATTACGAACAATAGAAATGCTTTGTATTTCAATTTCGAACTATGTGAGTGATTTGAATTTTTCCCCAAGTTAAAATGGCTCAATTTGTACAAGAGATTAAATGTTACAGCGTGTGTAATTTTCATTGTCTTGCTGAAATAACTCTATTCATTCTGGTGTTACTAATCGATTTCGAGTATTGGCCGACGATGTGAATAAAATAACGTATTTAGGCGATTATGATTTTTCAATAAAGCGGTTTTTGTGTTTGCATGTCTTATTTCTCTGGAGGTAGCAAAAAAGTGGCTGTACATGATATAATATTATTATGCTATTGAGAGCGATAACCTCATCAGTGAACTGCAGTGTTATGTGAAAATTAATGGTTTATCGTGTTTTCATTCATAATAGCGTTAATACTTATAGATAGAAAAATAATTATATAGAAATCACTTAAGTAATATGTAAAAATCTTTAAATTTTGAAAAATTTAATTTTAACACCGAATTTAATTTATTAATTAATATTGGATTAATGTTTTTGTGTGTAATAAATTACTTTATTGTTTTTACTTACCTACCATCTAGTTAAAAGTATTTACCATACTTTACTCTCGGTATCTGTAGGGATTATATTCAAACAATTTTATCACAATAGCTTTATATGCTCGAGGGATTCTATTCAGGAGAGATTTACTCCTACTTAGGTTTGGTTTACTGGTGAATAAACAACAAACTGCTTCTTTATATACCGTTTGAGTTTCATGGGTTTTGGGTTGGATTAAAACTTAAATAAACACTTCCGCATTTATTTCCAAGCTGATAAGATATTTTAAAGTCCCACAGTGTTTCTACATACGTAGGACAAACAAGAAATACTTTTATACTAATACCATTATACTATTATTAATAATACATTCTACATGCACATACATCCCCATCTCCTCCCATGGGTGTCGTAAAAGTCGACTAAGGGATTAGCCGGAGGATGGGCAGCAGCGTCCTTCGAGTATATAAACAACTCAACTGCGATCGCCAACCCGTCTGCCAAGCGTGGCGATTATGGCAAAACCCCCCAATGAGCCCACAACACATCCATATCGGTCGTTGTGGACATCTTTGGGGGAGGCCTGTGTCCAGCAGTGGACTTCATTCGGCCGTAATGATGACATGCACAAATGAGTGATTTTGCAAGTAGGATTTATTATTAATAAGTTATTGTTTCAGGTCTGGGTAGATATGGAACAAGTAACCGTAGTTCATACGAATATGGAACCCGCGATACGGAGCGTAGAAAGTCAACCAATTAGACAGTGTTCAGTTAAGGATGGGTAAGCTCTAAAATTCTATCCCCAGTGTAAGTAAAGCAAAAGTATCGAATGAAAATTGGAATCGCTGCAATAAATACCTATCTCGTAGATGGGATCATGGCACTTGATACTGCCTTGTGTACCCATACCTAAACCCGTATATTTCTAAAGAATTTTCACGTGGATGCAACAGACCGTGATGGATACAAACAGCTATTAAAGTTGAAGTTTATTTAATCGACTATTTAATCAAGCTACATCACTAGCGACACATTTCCGGGTACAGTTAACTGTAAAAGGGTATCGGGATGAACCGAAACCCTTTGAACGCCAAACGGTGTCAAAATTAATTTGTTCACATTTAAATATACACAGTAGAGGGTTAGGTTACACACAATTTTGTATATTAATTGAATTTTATGCAAATTATTGAGACCAAACATATTTCAGCAGTATAAACGTCAGAAATAAAATTATGATGGCTTCCAACGGGGCGTGAATTCACGGGCCAGCTTCTGCAAATGCGTCATTTGTGGTGTCGCGTACTGCCCCGTATAAAGGTCTTCACTCATTTTAACGGCACTACTATGACATGGCACTGCCGAACGCTTGCCGCTCTACCGAGGTGACAGTGAGATGTCCACCGAACGCCGAGGAGTAAGTAAACTATCAGTTACAGAGCAGGATGAATGCAGAACGTTTTGAAGTTAATTTGAAAATGAAAGAGGGATAGTGCGCAAGCTAGCGGACCGACAGCAGTCGGCGCGATGTAGACGAGTAGGCCGCTTGCTTGAAGCATTTCGTCTGCTGCGCTTGCAATAAGCGCGCTTGTCACGAGGCGTTTGCAAATTGATATTGTTATTGTAAAGTATGCCAATCCCTATTTTAAATGATAAGTAGTTTGCTGTGTCGGAGCGGTATCGTTTTCTTCTCAAATAGTATTTACTGGTGTAACAGGAAATATTTATTACAAAACCGATTCACTCCACCTAAAACTGGAAACAGAGACTTCAGGACTTGCAGATGCAGGACAATGACTATTATTTATTTTTCTCTATTACACGAGTTTATATCGCCTGTAAGGGGGAACCCGGTCTTTTGATAGGCTTACGCGGGAAGGTGGGTCGAACACGCAGAGGCCCTTTAGAGAACTTTAATCTAAAATGTAATGGGACACTAACCGGGGACTCTACATGGCTGCACTATAAATGCAGTCTCGGATTGTCCCCGGAGGTATAAAACTATTGTATGAAATGGAAACTACAAGTATGAGGTCTATTGCAATGAGTGCTAAATGGATTTAATACTAAGAAAAACGGAAAAAACGGCGTCTGCCTTTCAACATTTAAAGTGAAATTCTGTGGCAGACGGTGACTTGCCACTCAGGCCAAATGACCACCACTACAGGCGACAAGGAGCTACACCGGTGTGAGCGGCTAGGGGTGTAGAGAGGTGCGGCACCGATTTCACCATCGGGACGCGCGTCTCGAAGACTCGTTAGTAAGAAGTTATTACGCCATTAGACACTTCCACCCCCGTTATTATTATCCTCATGGACTTCCTTCGCTTGGGAATGGCGAAGGGGTATGACTCTTACTGGCTTAAACTCCACGGTGTGCTTCCACTTACCTTTGATCGGGGGTTTTCACCTTGTCAGCATTTGACCGCACCCCGGACATGTATCGGCCTCTGTGCGGCCTAGCCTAGCTACATATCTTCAGGGTGGCGCGCACTCAACACACGCCCGCCGTCTGGGGCCTGTTTTTGTTCGAGCGACGGATTGCCCTTAGGTCTTCACTCACAGGCCACTTCTCAAAAAGGTTACTCTGAATACTAGTAATATGAAATTCTCGTTGTAGCAACGAATTTCGAAGGCGAAGTCATCATATCAGCCAAAAGACATCCACTGCTAAACAAAAGCCTCCCACATAAACGACCGGTTACATTTTGGAGGGTATATGCCAGTACTGTAATGTAGTAGTAATGGTGTGTGCTAGCGGACAAGTAGCTATGAAAAAATTACTACTAGTAATCATCCCCTTTATCATTTTTTATAAATGTGAATCATTTAAAATAAGAAAATGTATATGAGTATGACAGACTAACGTGTTGCTGGGGAGTTTGTTGCGCCGTTTCTTCTCCCCAGCTTAAACACTAGGAAGCGGCGAAGGGTGGGCTTATATGGGTGCTGTCTTATATTGACGTTCAAAAAGAACTATATTATAGTATATTTTGAATAAAAGATTTTGACTTTGACTTTTACTCACCACGCTTGGCAGGCGGGTTTTTGAGCACAGGATGGTGATGTTTCACAGAGGGATGCTGCTGCCCATTCCTCTGATTTAAAGTCCCTTAATCACCTTTTATGACATTCATGATAGAAGATGGATCGGTTTTAATCCGGACACCGCACGGACTACCAGGTCAGTCCGGCCTGTCACTGTTTGGTGGGTCCCGTCTCTGTGCGACCTGGCTGGCCGCACATATCTTCAGAGAGGCACGAGCAAGACCATTTGCTACTGTAATCTGAAGCAATTCCATGCTTGTACGGATTAGAGAAGCTGAACATTATACTGACCATGGGTATTACAGTAGCTAATTGTCATGTTCCGTCCACCATCTTGTTGGACACCGAAGTGTCAATTACTGTAACACATGACAGCTCTCCCTTGGGACCCGAAAGGATATCGCGACACTAATTCAATCAGTTTGGCAGATTGATACATGGTGTAACGTGGAACGTCTATAGTAATGTGGTTAGTCACTATCCTTAGGGAAATTAATATTACAAATAGAACTAGTCAATATATGTAAACGAAATCGATGGGAGTAAACTATAGATTGAATATAAGTATATATAACCGGTGAAAGTGACGTCGTATCGGAAACTGATACCATGAATTCAGTTCAAAACTAAATTAAAATTCTGCATCGGTATTTTCTTGAATTTTCAGTTTTAACCAGTTTATTTAACTATTTTCGGTAAAAAAATGGTTATCGTCTTTTTCTGTCAATAGTTCTATTTATTTTCACATAAAAATGTAATGTAAATAAAAAATAAACGGCTGTGGTTTCGCTACATTTCACGGATAAGATCATCGCTTGTAATAGTATATTGCTATCATATCATAGTAATCAGTAGCGTTTTGATCGCATGGTTTACTATACATTGCATACTAAAAAATGTGAAAAACTATAGCCTATTATTTTCGAAATAAAAGAGAAAGCTTCCCTATTTTTATTATATTGATTATAGTGTTACCTCTTTACAAAGGTTTAACGAAAGGTCAAAGGTCAAACTTACACCCTGTAATATTTACGCAAGATTAGAAAGAAAAAATGAAACTTATTTATTTTCCACGGTATGTTGCACACAACCACAACATAAAAACATTATATTTTGTATAATAAAACACTTTTAAACGGAATATATCGCGTATATTATAGATTTTTGTTTTTTCCTGACGTTTCGAACGTTTGGAACACTTTGCAGGGTTCGTGGTCGCAGGATGACTAAGGTGACAGGCGTCGTTACAGATTTTAAAAAGTTATTTTGATTTTATCTACTGTTTTATTAAAATGAGTAATAATCGCAAAAACCTAAGAGATTACTTTTTTTATAATACAAAAATAGTATAATGTTTTAAAAACAAAAATGCCAACAGACGCAAAAAAAGGTTGGGTAGTTAAGCATCATATACGTGCAAATGGAATCCGTGCCATGGTATACATACCAAACGTATGCACACAAACGTATAATACATGCACATAGCAGCACCACAGCGCTGGTTTTCAGTGATGACCTGCACGAACTCAGTAGCGCCACAAGATGCGCGATACACCTAGTATCTTACTACTATTATAAATATGAAAGTATGTTTGTTAGAATGTTTTTAGGTTCTATCACGCTCAAATGTGCTGTACAGATTCTAATGAAATTAGCATAGAGATAGACCATCTCATGTAACATGATACATTAATTAGTTTTATTTGAAAAACAATATTACAAAATTTTTGCTCACGATGTTGCTTTTTTTGTTTTTTTTTTTGTTGGGCTTCTCGCAGATATTTCTAGGAAATGCTTAACCGGTCATTTCTGGCGAAGCCAAAAGAGGCCTCCAGCCAGGCTTAAAATTAATATTAAAACGAAGCAACTTTCGCTAAGGGCGCCCCCTGCGGGACACGGACCTCGGCTTAGGGCGTTGCTGGGGATAACAAGCTATTGTTTTGGGGACAGCTGGATCGGTATTATTTATAATGTATTAGGGGACATTTAAAACTATAGGCTCGGCACGGGCCGGCGCGACCAAGAGACGGGAGGGAGAAGTGCTAACTTGAACGGGAAGGTGATGCGGCGATAGGCCTTCGCGACGTCGGTGAGGCGGGCATCCTCGGCGGCAAGGGCGGTAAAATGGTCGGGTGTTAAGCGAATGAAATGTTTTTTCACCGTTAACGCAAGTGATAATCAAATTCTGATCCAAACATAAATCCAAAAAGTCTGAGGTGCTCGCCTGGATCGACGACAGATGCTCCTGTATGGAAGGCAAGCCATTACACAACGGGAATGCTTACTTTTAGGCGATCCACATGTTAGTTCACTCACTTTCTTATAAAAAAATGTCATTCCTTGTATCCTTAATATTCAGCAGTGGACGTTTACCCGCTACTCTACGCTGTAATTTTAATTACAATATACCTTTTCCTCTTAAATACTGAATACAAAGGAACTTATAAATAACGTCGGCCGATGCAAAGTTTTTCGAAAATTAATATCAGCATCGATTTGAACCCTCGGCCACGCTTTGCCGGTGTCGCAAATTGATGTGTGGTGCGAGTCAGGGGCGTTAAACTGTTTAGATTTGGATTGCAATACAAAAACACTATGTAGCTATTGTAGGCCATGTGGTACCGGCTACGAATAGCACTAACTCTTCTCATCCCGTGGGTGTCGTAAAAGGAGACTATGGGATTAGCCGGAAGATGGGCAGCAGCGTCCTTCGAGTACATTTACAACTCAACTGCGGTCGCCATCCCGCCTACAAAGCATGGTGATTATGGCAAAACCCTCCAAACTGATCGTTGTAGCGATATTTGGGGGAAGCCTGTGTCCAGCAGTGGATTTTATTCAGCTGAAATGATGATGATGATGATGAAGGAGTTTTTATTTTAATACAAGACAAGCAAGTCGTACGCCTGGTGGTAAGCGTCACGGCTGACTAATACACTTGTAATGCTACCCAGAACTAGACCTTTTTTTTTTTTATTGGTGCCCAGTGGAAATTCATCATGAACTTCCTTCGCCCCGGGGAAGGGCGAAGGGGTATGCCGGACTCCTACCGGCTAAAACCACTGGAGCGGTCATCTTCGGCACGTAAGGGAGGCTCCAGGTCCTCGTATGATCACACTAGAGCCGCCCACTAGTGCCACGCCTATTGGCACATCTCGGAGAGGGTGACTGTAAAGCGGTCACCCCCCCAGGGGGATTGTAAAGGATCCCCCAAAGCGTCCCACGGCAGCGCGTGACCACATGCGTGCTACCGTCTTCTCTTGGGTCGCTTGGTGTGGGCACGCAGATTCCCCAATCTACGCACCCGCGAACCCAGAGGTCCCCCACCTTATAGCAACGGCAGGGGTTTTCAGGCGTATCGGAATTAGGCGCCAGGGCGGTTGTTACCCCGGCGCCGTCTCCTTCTTCTTCGAGCGGGATCGGCCCTCTCCCGATCCCGCTCTGCGGTCTCCTTCTGGAGCATGACGCTCTCACAGAAGGAGACCACTGCATTCCAGTTTTCGTGCTCTGCCAACATAGCCGACACTACTGCTGGCAGAGAGAGATCTTGCCCGATCCGATCGACCAGGATCCGCCGCTCGGCGGCCCACGCAGGGCACGCCTCGAGCGTGTGCTGTGCGGTGTCCTGGTCGCTATCACAATGGTGGCATTGTGCCGTGGCCTCGCGTCCTATCCTGTGCAGGTACGCACCGAAACAACCGTGCCCGGTGAGCACCTGCGTCAGGCGATAGGTGACGCGCTCGCTCCTTCTGAGCCAGGCTCCGAAGAGCGGCAGGACGGCCTCGACGACGCGCTTGGTCGCAAATTGCATCCGCAGGCGGTGACGCCACTTTACAAGTGCGCGTCGGCGAGCTAGCCGCCGCAGCCTCTCCAACGCCCCTGGAGGCGCGTTTTCGCCGCTCTGGCGGAGGGAGCGTGTCTGATCGTAGACCCACGCATCCATCTCCGCCAGGATGTCGAAAGGCGGAAATCGCGCCAGGAGAGTTGCCGCCTCGTAGGACACCGTTCGATATCCTCGTGCGATCCGGATAGCCACTCTGCGCTGCAGACCGTGAATTTTGGTTCTGCAGCGCTGGGCACCTGACAGTCGAGCTGACCATACAGGCGCCCCGTAGAGGGCTACGGACCGCACAACCCCTCCGTAGAGACGGCGAACTTCCTCACATGGTCCCCCGAGATTGGGCAGCAGCCGGTGTAGTGCACCCACTACCCTCTCGACTCGGGGAACGAGGCGCTGAAAGTGCTCTTCGAAGCCCCAACGACTGTCCAGGGTGAGCCCCAGGTATTTCATGTACCGGCCCACCCCGATTCGCGTGTCACCAACGCGTATCCACGAACTGGGTGGTTTTCTGCTTCTTGGCAGTTTGTGGAACCACCCAGAACTAGACCTGCGTCACCACATTTCACTTTTCACCTCAAAACATTTCTTATTTAGACTCCTATGCCTATTTTATTCACTGGTTACAGTACTTTTTAAACCGAAACATGTTTACTACTGTTTGAAGAGCATTGTAGCTAGTAAAATTATTGGGCATATGATACATAAATAAACAATGTTGCGAGGTGAACAGCGCAGTGTAGTGCCACCAAGGTATTGTATTTGTGCTCTAGTGTGATCTTACGAGGACCCGGAGCCCCACTTCAGTGCCAAAGATGACTGCTCCAGTGGTTTTAGCCGGTGGGAGTCCGGCATACCCCTTCGCCCTTCCCCGGGGCGAAGGAAGTTCCATGTAGAATTTTCACTGGACACCAATAAATTTTTTTTTATTATTATTATTGTATTTGTAAAAAGTATATAGGGTCTTACTTTATTAATGGAAAATATTTTAGGAGGTAAATCTTTAGGTTGCATCATTGCGTTTTGGTAAATAAAATAAACACAACATCAACCTTTATTTTATAAAATAATACAGTATCAGTAAATCTTTCGCTATTCGAGTATTTATATTTTATTTAATTTATTATCAGTAAAACCAATATTCGATATTTGAATTGAATTCTATACCATTCATAGAGTCTAGACTTAAAATGTTATTATAGAAATAGAACAGAAATAGAAAAACATTTATTCGGCAAAGAACATATTAGACAGTGCATAAAATGAAATGAAAGCTACGATATACATTATTAAGTGCGCAGGTGCGCTGTCGAACATGCCTGTTCCGAAAGGGTTACCAACTCAGCATGTGTTGGGTGAAATACCCAGCGCTGGTTTTCAGTTGGCACCTCGCAGTGACACACGGACGAGGGTAAGTAATTATATGAAATAAATAGATATTCTTGCTAATATATGTAATTTTGCTATAATAGCTAAAGTAAGACTCTACATACAGGTTTGGTATACATACAATACATACATACAGGCCGAATTGCTGCACGGATGAACCAAGCCGTTGTATATATAATTGACTCGTGGACACGCTGGCAGTCACTCGGTTGAGCGGGTATCATATACTTTAAGACGTACAGTTCCTGAATAGAATTAGGTTCTATTAGATTGATCATGACGCAATCATAAAGACAAATATAAGATTATTACTGTCTGAGAAGGTGAATGACCTGTTCATCTCGTCACCAGGTTCAATGAAAACATTGATTAGACGTTCCTATTTTGTAGATTTGCCTTGCTCTTGGCCAAATTGCTGCACCGAGCCACTGGGCTGCTGCTTAGATAATTATCTCGAGGACACAGTGGCGGCCCAGTCACTGGGTGCATATAGGTTGCATATAGTTCAACGCACGTTCCTCGATAAAATTTGATTCTATGAGATTGATGAGGAATTAATTATAAAGAAGAATTATGATTGTTATTTATTTTATTTATTATACTCTTTATTGTACACCAATTAGTAAGATATACAAACAATAAAAACAGTAGAGCTTAGTATATACAGTACAATGGGCA
Source organism: Diloba caeruleocephala (assembly GCA_947459985.1). Classification (NCBI taxonomy): domain Eukaryota; kingdom Metazoa; phylum Arthropoda; class Insecta; order Lepidoptera; family Noctuidae; genus Diloba; species Diloba caeruleocephala. The sequence goes on along the minus strand of OX381625.1, from coordinate 3,782,606 downwards.
GCCTTATCGCACTCGGTGATTTCTTCCAGGCCACCTTAGGTTGGAAAAACTGAACTGGACCAAAATGGGTCAGTCGGTGCGGCACACAAAAATGCATAACAATATATGTAAAACTACACTAAAACTAAACTATTCTAAATAAATACTGAAGATTATATAGTTATATATACATATAAATATACATATGTACATAACATATATATGCAAAAATATATGAATAATACTGCGAAATATCTAATATATATTTGAATAATATAACGGATGGCGCGGTTGGTGCAGTGGCTGATACAGTCGGCTGCTGCGCTCCGGGTCGTGGGTTCGATTCCCGCACGAAACAAATATCAAGATCACACAAATCTGCAGGTAGTTGTTTCGGGTCTGGGTGTATTGTATGTGGAATTCATGCCTGTAAACGCAACCACGATACAGGAGAAATCTCAGTGTGGAGCAACGTTTTAAAAAAAAAATATATATATATACCATACTAAAACATTAGACTAAAATAAATACATTTCAACATCCCTGTCATCATTTCAGCCGAATGAAGTCCACTGCTGGACACAGGCCTCCCCCAAAGATCGCCACAACGACCGGTATGGATGTGTTGTGGGCTCATTGGGGAGTTTTGCCATACTCGCCACGTTTGGCAGACGGGTTGGCGATTTTAGTTGAGTTGTTAATGTACTCGATGGACGCTGCTGCCCATCCTCCGGCTAACCCCTTAGTCGACTTCTACGACACCCACGGGAGAAAATGGGGTGGTGGTATTCTAAGCCGGCACCACACGGCATGTAATATCCCTGTACCCGTTGCTAAAGTCTTTACCAGAAAAAAGGAGAGTATACTCAACCGAGAACCACTTTTAAAGACCAATATTCCGCAGATCACTCATAACTTGCGCCGCGTTACAATTTGCAAGTTCCGTGCTAACAGCAAGTTCTGCGGAACCTTGAGCCGGGGGCGTTGCTTTCTTTGTAGTATTTATTTAGATCCACCATTTTTCAAACCCTCGCCGTTCCTTACAAGGTTTGCTAAGACTTTCTTTGCAACAGTTATTTCAAAACGTTAATTTTGTAATAAATTGTTTGGACACTGATGACAAAATGCTTAATTTTTGGAAATGAAATTAGGTAACGTGTTGTACCTATAAAATAAGTTATCAATCTGAACAAGCTTTATAACGTGGTTGCGCATCCAAAACGAAATACCGATATATGAAATAAAAAAAATAAAAAAATATATGAACATGCAATGATAAATTGATCGAGTATCTTATTCAAAACTTTCGATCCGATTTCGAACTATTCACGGGTTAATATTTTTTGCAAAGAGGATCTTATCTAAAGACTGGGTGTCTTTAGATAAGCCTATGCGAAGACATGGGTCCACCACTCCATTTAGTTATTTTAATCTTTAATGTAATGGGACACTAATCGGGACTCTCCATGGTTGCACTGTAAAATGAAGCCACAGATTGTCCAGTGGTAGGACTTATTGTATGAGATGGAAATTAAACGATAAGGTATTTTGCAATGGGTGTTATATGGAATGAAAACTTCGAGAAAAACGGGAAGGACGGCGTCAGCTTTTTAACCTATCTTTATTATGATTTCAGTCGAAAGACGTCCACTGCTGTACATAAGCTACCCCAAAGGTCGCCACAATGACTAGTCTGGGTTTATGTTGTGCACTCATTGGGGGTTTCACCATAATCACTACGCATGCGCTTGGTACGTGGGTTGGCGATCGCAGTTGAGTTGTAAATCTTTTATTTTTATTTTTATCGGTGCATTGGTCGTAAATCTACTCAAAGGACGCTGCTGCCCGTCCTGCGGCTAATCCCATGGTCGCCTTACGACACCCACGAGATAAGATGAGGTGAGGTAATTCTTAGACGGCACCATACGGTATCGTACTTGAGAAGATTGTTTCCAAAAATCATACGAAGAATCCCTAAAAATCCTTGACTTGTCAAGGTGACACCAATATGGTTGCCCACGACTTGTATAATTATACTACTTATATAATAATACATACGAGGTCAAAATATTCCACATTGTCAAGCGTAGCTTACGGGTGACTGGCTATGTTGATTGTATGGCTCATAGTGAACAAAGGTAAAACACTGGAGATGTAGCAGGGTGTAACAAAAGTGATTTTATTTTATTTTTAGATTATGAAACGTTTAAACTTCTAGGAGATATAATTTTGTTATTGCATTGATTTTGTGTATGTATTATGATGCTTTAAACCCTTTAAAATGAATTAATCTAAGAAAAATGAAGAGATTGAGATGGATATAACACACAACATACTTATCTAGATAATAAACAGTAAATGCGTTTAGAAGCCAAAGAAAGGAAATAGATTGAAGAGATCGAGAGATTGGTATTAAAGGCTGTGTTGTTTTTATATTATAATACATAGGTGAGTGTAACGTATAGGTGTTGTTTGAATGAGAGTAACAGCACTATAAATTATTTACATTACACAAGACCAAACATATACCAAATATCGCAGTAAATATATTGCTACCTCATGCCTCATTAAAATACTCAAAGCTCAGGTACTTTCTTGCCGAGGAAACTCTTGTTATAAAGGCATTGATATCACGCTGTTTACATAGATTATTAAAATTATAAACTCAAAACTGATAGCACGCACTAAGTAACTGTTTTGTCTATAATTTGTTAAAACGTTTGGAACGCAGAGGTGGGAATTAAATCGGATTGATTTAGATAGTACGTTCAAATTGATTTGGCAGTAGTGGATGTATTTTGGCTGATATGATGATGATTATGAAGTAACTCATGGAAGTCGTTCCACGTCTACTCCGGTAAGATTTTAAACTAACCAATATGTACTTACTGCTTTGAGAGGATGACTTACATAATCATATGCTTTAAGCTTGCCTAGTAAAGAAATAATCTTCACCCTCTACGTATCATTACGGCCAAATGAAGTCCACTGCTGGATACAGGCCTTCCCTAAAGATCACCACAACGACCGATATGGGTGTGCCGTTTTTTGGGGGGTTTTGCCATAATCGCCACGCTTGGTCGACGGGTTGGCGATCGCAGTTGAGTTATTAATGTACTCGAAGGATGCTGCAGCCCATCCTCCGGCTAATCCTTTAGTCGACTTTTACGACACCCATAGGATGAGATGGGGTGGTGGTATTCTGAGCCGGCACCACACGGCGTATAGAGTAAGCAATTTAAACCAAAACTACCTCTCAGTTCGTAACTTCGTTTCTCTCAAAAGCGTACTTTTTTCCATTTCTCAATTTCCCGCGTGGTATTATCAAGATAATATCTACGTGTATGTTTTTTCCTAGCTTTGAACCCGACAGTGAGAACCCTATCTAAATTAGTTTTCTCGGTTTACTGGTTTTTACGTGGCAGATTACTAATAGAATGCAAAGTAAAACATTAGCCAGAACTTCCATATAATTTCACGACGTACCAATGTAAATTTAGATTTTTTTGATTATAGGTTTATATATTATAAATGCTGTGTATGGCTGAATAGGCTACTCCGAGTATTCGAAGACTAGAGGAATACCAGGAGGATGGGCAGAAGCTTCATCGTCACTACAGCCAAAGCCACTGCTCAACAAAGGCCTCCCCATAGATTTTCACAACTGTGTCGTCATTTTAGGAGGAATATACTGCTACGTTTGGGTTTGTGAGCGCAGAATGGCTGCTGGTTATTGCTCATCCCTCGAGTTTAGAGTTAGCCATCATTACCAAGCGTTGGGATTACGGAAATTTCTCAAGAAGACGTTTAATGGGCCGTTTTCTCACAGTTGTACTATGATTCGGGCATAAACCTTATATAAACACAGAAATGCATATTTTCCGCAATATGTTGCAAGTCGGTTGGTGCGCGGCTAAGTGAACTCCGGGTCATTACCTTGCTTTCATGTGACCATTATAGAGCGCGAACAACTAATCTACACTTATAAAAACATCTTAGATCATGACAACATTTCTCCACATTACATTCCTATTTCTGGTGTTAAGTTGTCAAGCGGTTCAAACAACCAAGTTACCAGGACCAAGTCGTAAACAATGTCAACTCAATGTGGCTGGATGAAGTAGAGCGTAAAAGCGTTTGTTTACAGAAAACTGCGCTTGCCGCAAATTGTTCCTGCATTAGGTGGAAACACAGGTGGTAAAAATTGTGGGCGGACACGTGCAGGTTCGATAATATTGTTGTGAGATTAATCAAGCCTTAGGCTGTACCCCACTATTTGTCGTTACCTATCGAATCGCAATTGAATAGCAGTATCTTACCTGTAGTGATGTCCGTGAGACCTCATAACTAATGAGTGTCATAGATATTTGTACGGTAACCAGGACCCGTGGCTTAACGTACTCTGGAGCACCTAGGGGTATTGATGTGGAAAAATTGGCCACCCATCCGAGGAATGGCCAAAGCAAGTGAAGTTTACCTTGCAGATCGACCGTTCTGGGCGATCGGTATTTAGACAGTATGTAAAACTTTATGTTCATATCAAATCCAATAATTTGATTAGCATAAAATGCGGTACAGGTATAGGTGTAACAGTAAAATTCAGTTTTACATATTTCACCATTTCGATGTACAAATATTGAAATAAAAAATGTTAAAATACTAACGATCATGCTATTATAACATTACTAATAAATTAATTAAATTATAAGAGCCATAATTTTACATATTTATTATTATCAACCCCTCTGGGCAAACGTTATCTCACCATGGGATAAGGTAATCCTGGAGGGCAGATTAAAGTAGCTGCTTGATTTCTTCATACCTTATGATAAAAAAAAAGTATATTAAGTAGCTTACAGAACGCAGGGCAGTTTGTGGCGAGCTGAATGTGAGTGGCGACACTGCGTTCCCGAATGCTCCAGAGAGTCGGTCAGGGCCTCGTCTCCGCTTGCCTTTATTGGTTGGTTGGAGTGGAACCCCATGAGTGCCCGCAGGATTTTCAACTCTGGCTTGCCTTAGTTGGCCGATCAGAGGGGGGCCGCCAGAGCTATATGCTCGGGGGTGGAAGTGTCTAATGGCGTAATAACGGGGAAACCCGCTCCGAGTCTTCGAGACGCGCGATGGTGAAACCGGTGCCGCACCTCTCTACACCCCTAGCCGCTCACACCTGTGTTGCTCCTTGTCACCTGTAGTGGTGGCCATTTAGGGGGCCCATCTTGTGAGTGGCGAGTCACCGTCTGCCACAGAATTTCACGATAAAGTTGAAAGGTAGACGCCGTTGTTCCCGTATTAAAAAATGTTAAAATACTAACGATCATGCTATTATAACATTACTAATAAATTAATTAAATTATAAGAGCCATAATTTTACATATTTATTATATTATTATTAAAATCTAATTAAGTATCAAGTCCTGAAAATACTTGTTACCGAGTAATAAAATTGAAAATTTGTATATTATATATGCTATAAAAATCACAGTAAATAAGTTTTCATAAATACGTTTTTACTACCGATTGTGAGCAAACCATGTGTGGAAAAAATGAAGGTTTCATTGCTCTCGAATCAAAGACCCTAAAAACGTCGGTGGTACAAAACTATTAATCGTAGGAACATTGCTTTATTCATCAGCTAGCTATGTCAGCTGTTAAATCTATCAGTGGACATGCACTCAATAATCGCCAATTCCAAGGGTTTAATGAAGAGATTGGAGAAATCGACATACCTACCAAACTACGCTGGCTTAGTTACGGAAAAGTTCTATCTCGATTTGAAACGATTTTGAGCTACGAACAAATCTGGCGACTACGAACAAATAAATAAAATTGAAGTGTCTGTTTGTAATGTCAAAATAACAGCTTTTTACTGAATGCATATGAAAGTATACACGGTACCTATAACAAAAAAAAAACATTTTTAAATTTTTTGTCTGTCTGTCTGTTTGTTCCGGGTAATCTCCGAAACGGCTGGACCGATTTTGACGGGACTTTCACTGGCGGATAGCTGATGTTATAAGGAATAACTTAGGCTACTTTTATTTTAGAAAAATAGTTAGGGTTCCGCACAAAAAAAGTAAAACCCTTGAAATATGGTTAATACAGCAGTTCATAGTGAGAAACAGTGCTATTTTAAGGAACATATTAATAATAATATTAAGAACCCCAAATTATTGTGGAAAAACATCAAAGCCAAGGTTATTCCACCAAATTCTCTAGAGATTCCAATACATCTTAAGGACCCAAATCTCATTAACCAGCACTTTTTGAATGTTCCCGGTAATCTTAATACCTCCATCTCACAATTAACGTTTTTTGAGTTCCATAGATATGGTAGTGCTACGTTTGGACTGAGGCCTGTGGATGCATTATTTATTATGAAAATGATTAGAGAACTCAAGTCTAATGCACCTGGTATTGATGGGTTAACTTTGGATATGATCTCTTTGTTTGTTCCTAAAACCCTTGAAATAATTACAACTATAGTTAATAAATCAATTCAAACATCAGACTTCCCCCAGAGTTGGAAAACGGCGATAGTCAGACCCATCCCCAAAAACCCTAACGTCACAGATATAAAAGAACTAAGGCCAATAAGCATACTGCCTTGCCTCTCTAAAATTTTGGAAAAAGTGGTGGGCTCCCAGCTGAGACATTACATTGAAACTAACAATATTTTGCCGGATCAGCAATCAGGTTTCAGGAAAAGTCGTAGTACTGCAACAGCGATTTTGGATGTCGTCGATAATATATTATCTGCTCAAGATGTGGGAAAGGGTACAATAATTGTCCTGTTAGACTTTTCTAGGGCCTTTGATTCTATAAATGTTGCTTTGCTCTTATCTAAGTTAACTTACTATGGTTTCGACCCGGACACGGTCAAATGGTTCCACTCCTACTTACACAACCGTATGCAGTTTGTTGAAATTCGCAATAGTGACGGATCTGTCTCACGATCGTCTACATCTACATTAAACAGAGGAGTACCACAGGGATCCGTACTTGGCCCTATCCTATTTATATTGTTCAGCGCAGACATGGTCAATGTAATAAAGTATTGCAAGTTCCATGTCTATGCTGATGATGTTCAAATTTACCTATCATTTAAGCCCAAAGAGATTCAAAATGCGTTAAAGAAGATCAATGAAGATCTAAATAATATCTGTAACTGGGCTCGCCTTAATTCTCTTGTTCTGAACGCTAGCAAGACGAAATACATGGTCTGTGGTTCTAAAAATCAAATTACACATATAAGTAATTGTAAACCACAGATTACCATTGACGGTGCGCAAATTGAGCGTGTTCATGAGGCCCGGAACATTGGTCTATTGATGGATGAAGAGTTGCGGTTCGAGCGTCATGTATCAGAAGTGGTAAGAAGTTGTTTCTACCGACTGAAAGTGTGGACCTTCGTATAGAATTAGTTGATTCCCTAGTATTATCAAAATTTAACTACCTTGACACGGCCTATGGCCCACGACTGCTAGCGAAAACTGCTAAGCTCATACAAAGGGTACAAAATGCGTGCGCAAGATATTGCTTTAACATCCCTCCTAGAAATCATGTAACGTCCTATCTTAATAACGCGAACATTCTTAAAATGAACTGCAGGAGACATTTACACTTGGCAACCTTATTATTCGGTGTTATAAAATCAGGAAAACCGGGATATCTACACTCCAAATTAGAATGGCTGTCCGAACATAGTAGATACCAACACGTGCGGCTGCCTATGCCTTGCGGATACCACAGCACAAGACTTCTGCCTTTAGAGGAAGCTTCAAATATGCGGCCACTAAGTGCTGGAATAATTTACCACCACCACTGCGTGTTCTGAGCAGTGTGCACAACTTTAGGATAAAACTTAAGAAAATAATACTTGACACACAAAAATCCAGCACTAATAATTAAGTTATGTCTTCAACCTTTTAGCTAAATTTGAATGATAAAATAAATAAATAATTTAAGTCCGCACAGAGCCCACACTGACTAATTTGACTATATTGACTTCGTTCACAATGCACTGAACCATGACTTGTTGCTTCGTCAGTGAAATGACAATATGTTCGTTGTTAATACACTTGACTATAGATTATTTTAAGGTTAATAGTAGGTATATATAATAATCAGTATATATGTTATGTATTTTATAAAAATGTTATCTGACTATTGTTATTATTTAATCACGTTTATGAATTATGATTTTGGTACTATTTTAATTCTTATTATTTAATATGTTTATCGAACATCTGTCTTTGTCTGAGGCTTCAGCTGAAAATCAGCGCTGCAGCTTCATGCAGCATTTTGCTGAGCTATAGCCTTTTAGAGACACAACATCACACCGAGACTGCTATTTTAGAGAAACATTATAATTTGGGTGCACGATTCTTTTGGTTGTATGTGTGATTTGTGTCTTCTAATAAATCATTTTTCTTTCTTTCTTTCTTTCAAATCCAATATATATATTCTATGTCAAGTGTATATGTCGAAGTACTCTAAATTTCTTTAAAATAAAACGCGGGTGAAACCGCGGGTCCCAGCTAGTCATACATAAATTCTTAAATCAAAGGAATCGTCCTTTGACTGATACAATGAGTGGTTATGGAAGTTATCAGTCTCGTTAGCAGGCAAATGAGGGACTCAAAGCCAGTTCAACTCGCTGATTAGTAAACCATCGGCCAGATTAAGCAACGGTTGGCGTGGTCATTCTAAAGATGGATGACCGCATAGTGGTTAAATAGAGTGTCTCAGTGCTTCGGAGGGCATTTAAAATATTCGTCGTCGGTCTTGGTTGTTGTTAAGCCAACTCAGGAGTTTTTGAGCGGCTTAAACAACTCACAATAAGGTACGCCACCAACCCCACGAAAAAATAAGGCAGACGAGTTAGTGACCGCAAACACAAATGCTCCTTTAATATTCTAAAAATATTGTTGTCTCTTACCAAACCCTTCGTAATGCTGGAAATGATTTGATTGTGTGAGTGAGAGGAAAAATGTTGAATTGCCGCGTCTGCTCCAACATCTGACACCCGTATGTCTCCACAAAAGTGGACAGAATTCTGTTTATTGTTACAAGACTACAATTATAGCAACTAGATACTATCAACCGATGCCGCAATAACTTAAATTTAACAACACAACTCGCTCCACGCATTATCGTTTTAACTCCCCGTATTTTACACTTCTACATAATTGAAGGTATGCAGTTTAAAGCCGCAGCATTTTAATGTGAAATAAATAAAATAAAGTTTTTAAACGTTCATGAATTGTAGTAACTGGTTACTGGTGCTCATGGCTAGTTGCACTCACCAATCGGCGAAGTTAAAACACGCTTGGCGCGGTCAGTCTATGGATGGGTGACCGTATAGTGTGTGTGTGTATAGTGTAGTATTTGAACTGAGTGTCTCCGTGTTTCGGAGGGTACGTAAAATGATCCCGGTTGATGTCATTTGATGACAGTCGTTAACCCAAGTCGGAGGCTTTTGGGTGGCTTCAACAACTTGGACACAAGGTTGGTCTCTATCTGCACGAAAGAAGTAAAAGAAGAAGACTGGGTAAGAATGAATTACAGAACGATATTATTGGTGTTAGGACAACTAGGTAGGCTCTAGTGAGATCATGCGAGGTCCTGGAGCCACCCTTAGGTGCCGAAGATGACCGCCCCAGTGGTTTTACCCGGTCCGGAGTCCGGTATGGCCTTCCTCAGGGCGGAGTGAATTCATGAAAAATTTCCATTAGGATAAATAAAAAAAAAGGACAGCCAGCTAACGATCGCCATGTATAAACTTTAGTGACATTACTGAGCATAAGAGACTAAATAACTTATTTGGTGACGAGCGCAGTGGGATGCCCCGCAGGACTAGTCCTGGGTAGCATTACAATTGTCATGGGCAGGCATGACGCCGACCACCAGCCAAATGCCATAGGTACTAATCTCGTCTCTGGGTGGTATAAAAAATGTGAAGCCCGATAGCCCAACTTTCCGATATTAATTCAGTGAATTCAGAAATGCAAGACATTAAACAAAAAAATTATCATCGAATCATCTACATTGGAGGCTAGGAAGTAGATTGTGACCATGACTATGTGGTGCCGGCTAAGAATACCACCACCCCATCTCATCCTGTGGGTGTCGTAAAAGGCGACGCTGGAATTAGCCGGAGGATGGCCAACAGCGTTTTTGAGTGCATTTGCTACACAACTGCGATCGCCAACCCGTTTGCCAAACGTGGCAACTATGGAAAACCTTCCAATGAGCACATAACATAAACCCATACCGGTCGTTGTATCGTCGTAGCTTTTGGTCAGGCATCTGCCCAGCAGTGGACGTTTCGACTGAAATGATGATGATGAAGAAGATTACTGTTTTAATAAATGTCATAACGAAACAAAAACAACTGTGATACAATACGGCACGGTTGGTGCAGTGGCTGATACAGTCGGCTGCTGCGCTCCGGGTCGTGGGTTCGATTCCCGCACGGGAAACAAATATATGTATAATCTGCAGGTAGTTGTTCCGAGTCTGGGTGTATTGTATGTGGAATTCATGTCTGTAAACGCACCCACGACACAGGAGAAATCCTGTTGTGGGGCAATGTTTAAAAAAAAAAACAAAAAAATATACAATTAATACAAAGAAATAAAATTGAACTGTCTGTTTTTAATGTCAAAATAACAGTTTTTTACTAAATGTATACTATATAAATAAAATTGAAGTGTCTGTTTGTAATGTCAAAATGACAGTTTTTTACTAAATATACGAGTATATGAGAGTATATAGTGCCTACAACAAAAAAAAAAAAATTTTAGTTTCTTTGTCTGTCTATCGGTCTGTCTGTTTGTTCCCGCTAATCTCAAAAACGGCTGGACCAATTTCTACGGGACTATCACTGGCAGATAGCTGATCTTATAAGGAATAACTAACTAATAATTAGGGTACCGCGCAAAAAAAAACCCATGAAATCCAATATATATATACTATCTGTCTATGCTGAAGTACTCTAAATTATTTATAAATAATCCAATTTATTTTTAATTAAACAGCGGGTGAAACCGCGGGTCCCAACTAGTAATATTATAATCTCGTCAAACGTTTAGTAAGTATTATGAGCTACTTAAGTTTCCTGATCATCTGTTATAAAATAAGTGGATGTCAGAGAATGTTGTCATCTTCACGGTTGGCAAACGTATTAGTTATTGCAAAAATTTGGTTAACTCTATTACGTCATAAACAAGCTTATAGCAATAAATAGGTACACTAATTGTATTAAAAACTTCAGAAAAAGTTGTCGACAACACGAGAATCTTAAGTCTAATTTCTAAATAGCCAGTACACTGCGTCAAATTGAAAACTTTAAGCCGTGGAAGCTATGCATTTAGGATCAATATAAACGCTCCTCCGGCTCAAATACTGTGTTTACTTAGGGACAACAACACAACGACAAAACCTACTGTAAATAGCGGCTACATAACAGTTAATAGCAAAAACGTATAAATATCAAACATACAAAAGTCAAGGCGGTTTTCTTGAAAGGCGCTGCCGCTGCCTGGGGCAAACTAGGACTACACCGAAGCACAAAATATGTACAGAAGGTACACACAATTACATCCGCGATATAAAGCTCACAAACATTTATTTTATTTTATTTATTTATATAAGGTAACTTCACAGCTTACAGTTAATTAAGAATATGACTACGCCAATTAAACAATTAAAAGCAAACAAGTTTTTTTTGCTTAATGACAGAAATTAAGCAGAGTGCGTTGTAGGCACAGTATATGTGTATTGTAAATATATATATGTGTTGCCTTGTGGTGCCAGCTAAGAATACCACCACTCCATCGCATCCCGTGGGTGTCGTAAAAAGCAACTATGGGATTAGCCGGAGGATGAGTATTTGCGTCCTTCGAGTTCATTATCAACTCAACTGCGATCGCCAACCCGTCTGTCAAGCGTGGCGATTATGACTAAACCCCCAATGAGCATATCGCAGTTAAGTTGTTAATGTACTCGAAGGATGCTACTGCCCATCCCCCGGCTAATCTCTTAATCGACTTTTACGACACCCACGGGAGGAAACGGGGTGGTGGTATTCTGAGCCTGCACAGGACTTAATTCGGTTGAAATTATTAAAAGATGATGAACTTTTAATTTTGAAGCCAGTTCATTTCGTTCTCAGATATCCATAATTTTTCCGGATACCTGGAAAGACTGAAGTCTTCTTGACACAATTGTTTTGTTGCCTTTTACGACACTTGATACTTGCCAGGTACCACACTAGTGCGATCTTACGAGGACCTAGAGCCCCCCTTCGGTGCCGAAGAAGATGACCGTTCCGTGGTTTTAGCCGGTAGGAGACCGGCATACCCCTTCGTCCTTCCCCGGGACGAAGGAATTTCAATGTAGAATTTCCACTGGACACCAATAAAAAAAATAGGTTGCACTTCGGGAGTGCCGACAGAAGTGAAAACTTATTTTTATTTATCTAGACGCGTTAGCGGTCTGCCATATGTACATGCATATATGCACACACTATAGCTGCGTCTCATAACGGCGTAGGGAGTCCAGAGATTTTATCTCATCTAAAAATATGCGTACCGCGTTAAAAGAAGTTTTCACTTCAAAAAAGGTGCAACCACACAGCCAAGTGGGTATTCTGCGCTTTTTTATGTTGTGATAAAAGCAAAAATAAGAGTAGAGCTAATGACTCGTTTGTGCACAGTGTCGTTCGTTTGTTGCGGAAATGTATCAGGGTCTTGCTTTTCGCCTTACGCCTTGCTTTTGTTTCTTACTTTATGTCGCTTCACTCGGTTCGTGAACGTGTAACAAAATCCGCTTATTATGCTTTATGTGCGAAGCGTGGTGTATTGTGCTGTCTTACTGAATACCTTTGTTTGGTTGACGTTTGAATGGTGTACTTCTACTATTTGTTTTCTATAGACTGAGTAGAGTATTCAGTTCTAACTGAAAGAAACAATGAATAGTCTGTAGAAATAAAACTGCATACGGACTTGGCTTCATCTGAGCAAACGCTTGGTAAGCTTTAAGATCAATGCCTGCAATTGCCTGGCTGTATTGGTCTGTCATACTCACTAAAATTTCTTGCTGGCGGTGGCGTAGTGTATTGTCGGATCGTTCGGTTCCCTACAATATGGTTGAGCTAAGCGATGCTGATGCATGCGTCATGCTCGTGAATGGGTGCCGTCTGTTGGGACTGGTCAGCCGTTAACTGCCACGGTAAATAATTCATAATTATAATATTATTGTGGTATGTTCCATCTTTACACATTGTCCTACATTTTTCTCGGTATATATATTACAATTATTTGTATCAATCAATATTGTAATCTCAATTATTTTAATAGAGCACCATGGAGTTTCTTGCCGGCTCTTCTCTACGAGATCAACTATTTGGAACCGTGCAACTTAGATTCTGACGTTTCATAAGTGCCAATATTTGGTTTATTTGAAATAAAAAAACTTTGACTTTGAATGATAGTTCGCTTGTTAAACGGTCAACAGACATTGATAATTTTGGAATGACGCAGATTTTGCTCAAACGGATGTTTTTGAATTGCCCATGTCTGTTTATTGTACAAATTGATTGTGTTTACTAAACAAGCGAACTACAAAGTCCCTGATAATGTACTATGTACCTAACAATGTTTTCGAATCCATTAATGACAATTGAAATCGAACCGTAGTGGCATTGATATTGTTAAGGCGTTTAGGATTTCTACAAAAAACATCTTTAAAAGAGAATTGTGCGAGTATACTTATGCAGCAAAACAGAAGATGATACTAAATCTAAAGAAAACAACTAGAGGATTATTTAAATAAGATTAAACAGTTATTTGGAAAAATAGAGGCAGTGATTTCGAAGAAAAAATATATATTATCTAATAAAATTAAAGTAATCATTTGTTTTCAAATATTATTTGAGTGGCTTACACAACTGATTTTAGATAATATATTTGACTTGCCTTGTTTTAAACCTAGGAAAAATAATAGCGATGATGAGTAACTACAGGAACAAATTAAATATAATTCAATGGTACTGCCACAGTTAAAAAAAATAAAGTACAGCAATTAGAAGCCCTTCTTTCACAAGAAAATATACATATTGCTGCACTTTCAGAGACCAGTCTTGATCCAGCTTTCAACTTGCGACTGAGTGGGTGAAGATAGAAGGGTCTACCGCAAAGATAGATGTGATGGTTATGGAGGAGTTTTAATCCTGGCTTTGAAGTCATACATCTCAAAACATATAATTGTGAATCATTGAATAATATTATACTGACATACCCTATACTATCCTCCTTCGGTCCGCACATGTCAACAAGACTGGGATGATATGTTTTCACTGTGTGATGAGAGGACTCCGCTGCTTGGAGATTTGAACGGCCACCAGTGTAACTGGTCATATAAAAATGACGTATGAGGCAAAACAAATATTTGATTCTCTGTAGTGTTACAATTTTAATACATAATAAAATATCAACTACAGGCCAGAAAGAATATTAAATACAGAAATTGCTTTTCAAGAAAATAAAATTAATGCAAAACATAAACCAAAAAGTAAGATTTAGGATAGATTCGATCCTGAGAGCAAAACAATCACAATCCGCGTGTCAGTTTAGCAGGCTACGTAACCAATTGCGAAAGACTATTATTATAATTGGCTGGTGGAATTTAACTTTAAATTTTCTTGCGTTACCGTGAAACGAAGCTTATGTATTAAATGATAGGCATACAAATACCATGTAGGTCTCAAGAAACACTTTTACTTGCCAATAAATCTAGAATAAGCTGAATTTCCTACTAACTGCCTTTGAGAATAAATCCCGAAACAAATAAAGTTTATTTTTTGAAATCCTGACATATTTTATGGTACAATATTATATGAAAAGAATGTAGGTCATGTCTACTATGTCTACATTCGTATAACTGACCTACACACTACTCACATTCGTAATTTTAAATTATTATCGGATTCATGTCATAAAACAATTTTAATAATAATTAATTAAATGTAAACATAATTCCAATTATTGATTAATATGTGATAAAAATCTAATATTAGACTACTACTCAATACCAAAAAACTAGTACGATTTTCTCAATAACAGTGGCTGTATCAGATAAAAGCTGACAAAATACATAAAAAACAACATCAATAAAATAAAGAACAAAAGAATTTTCAACTTAACATATTGTCTGTTCTATGCGTTAACGGTCACAAAACGTAACTTTATCTGGAGAGTTGCTAACAATAAAAAACAAAAAACGATAATTAAACTCCCTTTTAAACGAAAAACTTCCCGCAACAATAACTGTTGGGTACGCAATAATTATATACGGGAGACGTGAAAATGTAAATTAAGTATACAGCTTTCAGCCAAGTTTTAAATAACACTCATTTAGAACTTAAATCCTAGATTCCTGGTGGAATAAAAACTTAAATGAGCGACGACGTGCCGAGCGTAGTCCGTCGAGGGTTTATAATGGCTGGTGGAAGTTACGAGCGGCAGACAGTTTTTCCACTATCTACTGACTATTGCACGGCAAAAAACTGCTTCTTTTCAACTTTGGGTATCGTAAAGTGTCTGTTTAGAACTATTTAGTAGACGGGGAGGCCCGTCTACTAAATAGTGTGTTATACATTTGTGTGGTAAAAATACAATCCGTTAACCAAGCCTGGTGATACATTTTTGCCACCAATCTATGTCTATCTGGTCGTGTCTTGCCCTAAAAAATTGTGAGTTTCTCAGAAGTTCCATATTCACCATCATCATATCAGCCGAACGATCTCCACTGCTGAACAAAGGCCTCTCCTGTAGATTTACATAACGCCCGGTTATATGCCGCCCATATCCAACGACTCGCAGTAATCTTCATCAGGTCATGTGTCCATCTTCTTAGAGGTCGTCCCACGCTGCGTTTTTCTGTGCACGGTCTCCACTCGAGATATGGCACAGAGGCGTGGTCACTCGCTATGGGCCTTATAAGAAAGCTCAAGGTCACTCAGCGAGCTATGGAAAAGCTATGCCTGGTATTTCTCTATGAGATAGAATCAGAAATGAGGAGACGCAAGGATTAGTGAGCTGTAGTGACAATAATATTTTTTTTTTTTATTTCGGCCCAATGACTTCCACTGCTGGACACAGGCCTCTCCTAAGAATCACCACAATGACCGATATGGGTGTGTTGTGGGCTCACTGGGGGGATTTGATATAATCGCCACGCTTGGCAGGCGGATTGGTGATCGCAGTTGAGTTGTTAATGTACTCGAAGGACGCTGCTGCCCATCCGGCGAATCCCTGACAGTTGACTTTTACGACACCCACGGGAGGAGATGGGGTAGTGGTATTCTGAGCCGGCAACACACGGCAACGGTAGTGACAATGGTTGGGGCATATTGCTCGTATAAATATTGGCCGTGGGGGCTAAACCGTTCAATGTAATATTGAACGGTTTAATATTAAACATCTAATTTTGATCTCCTTGAAGGGCTCGTAGCAAATTAGCTACGGCGTAGCGAGGATTAGCCACTCTTGCCACGCACGGTTTTTTTTTTAACTTTGCCCCACACTTGGATTTCTCCTGTGTCGTGGGTGCGTTTATGGACATACATTTCACACACAACACACCCATATCTGGAACAACTACCTGTAGATCATACAAATGTTTGTTCCGTGCGGAAAACGAACCCGCGATCCGGAGCGCAGCAGCCCACTGTGTCAGTCACTGCACCAACCGTCTTTACACATAGAGATCCCACTGTACCATAGACTGCACGATAAGCTGTCAGTCCCGGTTGTAATACGAAAACTACGATTGTTTTAGGGCTGTCAGAATCCCAAAAGTCAGACATCTATGCTCAAGATGTCGGCCATCATCATTGTATCAGCTAGAAGATAACTGCCGAACAAATATTATAGATTATAGGTTTTGTAGGCGACACACTACACATATTATTATGTTATGTTTTACTTACCTTTTTAGTTTATAAGACAACTATTAATGGTATTCATATTCAGTGTCTGAACATATTACATTTGTCCGCATACCTATTTCTTATAATAAATACGAGCGTGGCCGAAGGACTTATATTCACGTAAGAAACCTTAGTTAATTACCGGGTCACACGCGCCCGCCAATCAGTCGTGCCATACCAACGGTTACCTCGCGACATATCTTTCGGCTACACTCAGCTACAACAAAAGTCCGTGTTTTAATTCTATCGACGGAAGGAGATGGAGCGCCGTTGTTCCAAATGCGGACACCACGCGGTATATTTATTTAGTTTCTCAAAAATGTGAGTTGATTGTTGTGAAGCGTAATTGGTTCTATAAACGTAAGATTTGGTATCATATGGTGTCCGGAATTCTTAAATGAAGCACCTTGCCAGCACTCGCCACGCTTGGCCGGTGGTTTGTTGAGCGCAGTATGGCTGCTGTTCTGCAGAAGGGACGCTGCTGCCTATCCCCTTTGGCTGAAATCCTTTAGGCGTCTTTTACCACATCCACCGAAGGCGATGGAGTGGTGCTATATTCTTAATCCAGACACCAAACGAAATCTGAAAAATTCATTTAGTTTAAATTGTATCTTTTTCCATGGGAAATTATTATGAAATGAATTTTCTTTTGGGGCTTCCTTTCTCCTTTGTGCAAAGTTCATTAATTTGTTTGTGGAGCCTGCGTAATTTAAATTCTCCATAAGAATTACCGACCCAGAAATGTTAAATAGTGTAGTAAGTTGGTCCAACAAATAAGAAAAACTTGAGCTTAAAACAACAAAGTATTGACACTAGCGCAATAGTCTAGAATTATGTTTAAAACATAGAAAACAAAACTTAAAACATCACTATTCAACTCACCAAGCGCGTGCGAGATCGAACTATATCGAATACATTTATTAGACAACATAATTAAATTAAAAATCCAAGAAATAATAACAATTAAAACGGTACACCTTTTTTTGAAAGTGTGATGTTGAGGTGCACACATTGGCACTCAACACAAACACACAACATAATGCTTAATATACAAATACCTACATAAATGTCTGAATAGTACTTGACGATTGAAGGAAGGACTGAGGAATCAACCGACCGTGCTGTACGTGGCACGGAGTGGCAAGGAAAACTGCTGTCCCATCACCTGAAATTGAAAGGCGAGGAAGCATTTGTTTGTTCATTGATCGTCCGATAGAGGGTGCGTCAGAGATCTTAGTCAATTTATCGCTATATACGTAATACCAAAATGACGTTTTACAGCGGCGTCTGCGCGATTTACGTCCGTCACAAATCTTCTGCGACATACGTAATCAGCCCACGGTTGGCTCACCCTTCACAGCTGGTAGATAGCGATTGCCAGCAGTTATGACTCACGCCTCCTCCATCATTGTGCCTGTCGGTCTATATTTGTATTTTAAAAATATACCAGTAACCGCTGGTCTCTTGTAATATTTACCGCGGTAACATCGGTCCCCTTGGGAGCAAGTAGCGAGTGGGGCAGGCCTTCCCGCCACAACTGGCACAATGACGTGTGGCGACTACGGCCCGCGGTTACGAGATTATAATGTAACACACTAAATGTCAAACTTTTTATAACGCCCTCTTATTTTAACTTTATTCTGTAATTGGATACTTTACTTTTTTTAAACGTTGCCCTCACTGCGATTTCTACTGTGTCGTGGGTGCGTTTACAGACATGAATTCCACTTACAATACACCCAAACCCGGAACAACTACCTGCAGATCATACAAATATTTGTTCCGTGCGGGAATCGAACCCACGACCCGGAGCGCAGCAGCTGACTGTATCAGCCACTGCACCAACCGTGCCGTCATATAATTGAAACATTAAAATTTGTAAAGTCGTATCGAGTGCAATATTGTCTTTTTTAATAATGTCTTAGGTTTTCGCGAGTATTACACATTATAATAAAACACTTTAGCGTTTAACACGCGGCAAAGATAACTGACAAGGATGGTGGTGAGCTACCGTGGCTAAATCTTTGTTACAGAGAGCACACGGCATCTGCGACCCCGAACATCTGGCAGGGGAACTTCACCATATGAAGGAAGTTCTCCAGCGTAACAATTTGAGAGCACCATATCCCTGTCGCAGAAGCCGCCCGAAACCCACCACGGTTGATCGTCGACCCGCTGTTTTACCATTCATTAAGGGAGTCACTGACAAAATTGGTCACATCTTGAAGCGTGCTTCTATAAAAACCTACTTCAATCCGCATAAGAAGATCAGCCAACTTTTAAAACCGGTGAAATGTCACATACCTTTACTAGATGCTCTATTGGCTTGACTTGGAGGGCAGGGCATCCATTTCTGAGCGATCACAAGGTTCTTGATTTAACCTTGTGATCGCTCAGAAATGGATGCCCTGCCCTCCAAGTCAAGCCAATAGAGCTCATTTTTTTATGTATATTAATATTTCTTTTACCTAACCATACACCTGTTCGTTTTTATAATCATATTTTGAGATAGTAATGAATATTTAATTTATTATTGAATAAAAAAATCAAAACAAACCTATTTTAGTTCTTACCTGATTAAATAACACTATGATATATTATACGGTTCAAGGTCATGTGTTGTCAATTAACATTTTTTTTATTGAAAATGCTTGTTAGTGGTTTTATTCACATCGTATAGAAGCCCAAATGTTACAATTTAGCTTTTTTCTGTTTATACTATTAGGTAAGAATGGCGGTATAGATTTTAATGAGGGCGGTATCTCTTGATTGTTTTAAAGATGACGATATTCTCACTGTTGCATCACAATTTATTTTTGTTACCATAATTTATTTTGGGCAAAATATAAGCTTGTGGGCCAAAAATAACGTAACGTCAATATTTGAAATATAGATAAATTATGCGTTTCGTACCACAGATTACATATGAGTGCACGGTAAAACAGCTTGGACCTAATCTCTCCATTTAATTGGTGAGATCTACCACAAGGCTCTTTAATTGCTGCTTGAAGTCGAGTCCTTTGATTATGGACTGGTTGGTACGGGATTCCTCATCATCATGACGATCGGTTATATGCCACCTACATCTAACGACTACCAACTACCAGTTTATTTGTTCATTTCGTTGATCTCACGCTACGTTTTCCGGCACCTGGTGGCGAGATGAAGTGAAGATTTGAGAACTCTTCTGCCCCAACGGCTATCAGTTCTACGAACTATGTACTCTGCTCATTGTCACTTGGCCAAGACCCTTCACCCCGATGATGGGCAGCGGCGTCCTTTGACTACATTTACAATTTAACTGAGATCACCAACCTGCCTGCCAAGCGTGGTAATTATGCCAAAACCCCCAATCAGCACACAACACAAACCTAGACCGGTCATTGTTGCGATCTTTGGGAAAGAACTTATGTCGTATGGACGTTTCTGGGCTGACAAGATGAAATATGTTAAGCAAGTGTATCATTCGGTGTGGGCACGTAGATTCCCCAATCTGTGTGCCCGCGACCTCCAAGCCCCCCGCCATATAGCGACGACAGGGAACTTAGCTACCTATAAAGTGAAATGACCCCCGGGAAGACACGTGGTCTCGTGCTGCCGTGTGCACAGCACAGCGCATTGCAAGGCTTCTGGGGAATCCTTTACAATCCCTGGTGGCCTCTTCACAGTCGACTTCCCTCTGCTAGAGGGGGTAACCACTTTACAGTCATCCCCTCCGAGATGTGCTTAAAGGCGTGCTACCAATGGGTGGCTCTACATGGGGATTATTTGAGTTCCTGGAGCCTCCCTTCGGTGCAGAAGATGTCCACTCCAGTGGTTTTAGACGGTAGGAGTCTATTCGAAGTACACGATATATTTCCTCGGGATCAATAATAAAAAAGGTACCACTAAGTTTAGCTAACATGACCGAACGATACTGAATAATCACTTAACTCTTCCATTGTATGCTTTTCATAGATCTGCACTTCCTGAAGTATAATCCAAGCGGCTCAGTCAAAGCGGCGATAGTTTGAGAGCCATTTGCTATAAGCGTTGGTACAGCCACGTTTGTTTGTTCGCCAGGGCTGCGTTTTATTTGTGCAAAATGAATGAATATTTTCATATTTTTGCGTCGTTATTTGTCTGGTGTTATCGTATATAGAGGTTAGTTTTAGTAATATTTATTTATGAGCAATAATGTACGAAGTCTATGCGTGTGGTTTCCGGATTAAGAATATAGCACCACTCCATCTCCTCGTGTACTCGTAAAAGACTACCGGCCGAACTAAAACGACAATTAATATTTAAGTCCCGCTTAACAATTTGAAAAAAAAAATGGTCTCCAGTGGAAATTCAACATGAACTTCCTCCACCCCAGGGTAGGTGAAGGGGAAGGGACTCCTACCGGCTAAAACTAAAAATTTTTGTCTGTCTGTCTGTTTGTTCCGGGTAATCTCCGGAACGGCTGGACCGATTTTGACGGGACCTTCACTGGCAGATAGCTGATGTTATAAGGAATAACTTAGGCTACTTTTATTTTAGAAAAATAATTAGGGTTCCGCGCAAAAAAAAAAAAACCCGTGAAATCCAATATATATATTCTATGTCAAGTGTTTATGTCGAAGTACTCTTAATTTCTTTTAAATTAAACGCGGGTGAAACCGCGCGTCCCAGCTAGTCAATTATAAAATTCTTTATTTTCAGGCCACTTTGGCCCAGAGACTTACCTTACAAACTAACATAGATATTATAATAATACAGATTGTGTTGGTATAAAAAACCTAATTCTATGTTAGTCAAAACTTCACCCGCACTACGTCACTGTGCGTTCTAGTGGCACTTCTCCGCGGAAGCGACGGAACACCACGCCTTGTGGCCAAAAGTTCTCTTCCAAGACGAAGTGCAGATAACACGTTGGCACTCGCACCACTTACGCCTTGAAGCTATAATTCTAATTAGTCATTAACAGACTTGCCTTTTCAGTCTATCCAGATGAGATACAGAGCGATTGCCAACACCTTCAAAACTGTAGACGACGGCAAGGGTTGTGTATTCGCTGATACAGTCGGCTGCTGGGCTCCGGTTCGCTACTACCCCTATTGACTGCTGTTGGATAACAATCGGGACCATAGGCCAAACAAGTTTCATGTGTTAAGACTGGTCACCCATCCAAAAAATGGCCCGTGGTAACAGATGCTTACCCTAGTAGCTGGATTGTTCGGCGGGATCGCCATTAAGCCACAATCGCCTTTAAATGTATATAAAAAGCGACTAAGGGATTAGCCGGAGGATGGGCAGCAGCGTCCGTTTATACTTTAGTTCTTTACTTATATATTACAGGAAAACCTATAAGAAGTCTATGGTCTTAAAATAACATCGTAAATCTTTCAATATTGTACGTACAAGCATTACACGTTACGTTTGCAGTTGGAATATATGGGAGGACATGTTTTTCAACTACAATGTTAAGTTTGTTCTTGGGATAAATTATTTTAGTTACCACAAACTTTGGATCAATTAAAAAACACAGTTCAACTCGCACTTGACTGGATTTTTTCTCACGAAACTACTTTTTTATTCAACCTAGCGACCAGTCATTTGCTAGATGGTAAGCGTCAACGAGGCGGCAACTCTCCTGGCTAGCTCTTCCCCGGGGCGGAGGAATTTCATGATGGGATTCCTGTCCGATCCAATAGAAAAAAATTGTAAGCGTCAAACCTGCCCATAAAAATATAGTAATACTACCAGTTCTGCGTGGCACCACGCTATGCTCGTCACCTCAGCTAGCACTTAGCCAAATAAAGATCAATTCATCATCGAAAACACAGTATAACCATTCCGACAATATAACTTACACTTCAAAGTACCTAAACGAATTACTTTCACCAATTTGCATTGCAGCCAAGTATTACCTCAAGAGCTTACACAAATTTCCCCAAGTTTACGACTAGTTACTGAGAACTTGGAACAGCTGACCGATGTTGCAAGGTATCTATGCAACTTTCAGGAAGAGGACATAACTCCTGAGACGATTTCGGAATGATAAACAAGGGTAGTGGAGTTAAGGTTACTAGTTTCAACTAATTTAAATCATTAATTGTGCTAACGTGGTACGGACCTGTACCAGATCTCTATTTGTGATTAATTAAATATACGGTATATTTAGTACCGTGTAATTTTCAGCATAGAATAACCCACGACCTTTCCTTCACGCACGTGTCGTCATAAGTCGTGACTTATGGATTATATACCACGAGGATAGGCAGCAGCGTCCTTCTCTGTCTTAATAACTATATTTATTCATTGGTTTACTGATACGACGGCACAGTTGGTGCAGTGGCTGATACAGTTGACTGCTACGCTCCGGGTCGTGGATTCAATTCCCACACAGACCAAATATTTGTATGATCTGCAGGTAGTTGTTTCGGGTCTGGGCGTATTGTATGTGGAATTCATGTCTGTAAAACGCACCCACGACACAGGAGAAATCCTAATGTAAGGCAACGTTTTTACATTTAAAAAAATACTGATAATTAGCTACACTGATTAGTTTATATTATTCCAGGCTTAATCTAAGTGTACAATATTAAAAGGTAAACAATACATGCACCAGTATATAGGAACAGTTAAAACGAGTAAATATTAAGGTTGGCAACTAAGTTACCGCCGTTTTTTCTAAATTTTAACATTTCGTATAGCATTAAAGTTTTTGAGGATGTTTTGTCCTTTTTTATTTTTATTGATCCAGTGGAAATACCTTATGTACTTCCTTCATCCCGGGAAAGGGCGAAGGGGCATGCCGGACTCCTACCGGCTAAAACCACCGGAGTGATCATCGTCGGCACCGAAGGGAGGCCCCAGGAACTCGAATAATCTCCATCTAGAGCCACCCGTTGCTGCCACGCCTTTAGACACATCTCGGAGGGGATATGGATGTTTTGTCCCACTGAAATCTGTGTTTTGTTTTGTATACATCATGTTAATTTTCAAATCATTAAAATGGAATGTCAATTTGAGAAAATGAACATTTTCGACACCTCTATTTAGCTTTTAATCAGGGTTCTAAGGCCGCGAAAGCTGCTCTGATATTTGTCCTGTATATAGAGAGGGTGCTGAAAGAACCGTTCATGATTGGATGCCAAGATCAAAAACTGGACAAGTACGAGTTGAACTCGCGCGGAGAGGGTTCCATACGATGAATATGTTATCTACCATGGTTTTTTTAATCTAACCCGACTTTGTTAGTGGTAATTATGTTGTAGAGGAAAATTGCTGATTATATTGTCTGTTCTTGAATTATGTCTTGTACCAATAATTTATCTCAAAAAAAACTTAACATTGTAGTCGGAAAATATGTTCTCCCATACACTCAAACTGCAAATGTAAGTTGTATGGACAATATTGAAAGATTTACCATGTTATTTTAAGATAAAGACTTATAGTATCTTAATTTTTTTTATATGTTCCACAAATCTAATTGTTACGCACATTATTCAGATATTTTATCAAAATTTTAAGCTCAACGATTTGGGAGATGTTACGGGGAATGGTAAATTTTAATCTATTTTCTTAAATAACCTTAAAAATAAATAACGTTAAATCATAAAAAAATGTTAAATTAAAGAAAGTGGTACTCTCACAACAAGCCCTTCCATTTCACATGTTACACGGTACAGTTTACAAAACTTTATTCTTTAATTTTGTAACTTGCTCCCCAAAAGTGTCCTCCATGTTCAAAATTTATTTATTTACGTTACACGTCCGTGTTTGGGTCGCAGAAATTCATATGTGTACCAAATTTTTCCTTAATCGGTCTAGTAGATTCGGAGCAAACTGGCTGTGACAGACGGACGGACAGACAACCACACGAGTGATGAGAAGGGTTCCGCTGATTTTTTATTTGAACGTTCGAAACCTAAAATGAACAGGACTTTTTGATTTTTTTATTTTATTTGGCCTAGTGTAAATTCTTCATGAATTTCCTCTGCCCTAGGGAAGTGCGAAGGGGCATGTCGGATTCCTACCGGCTAAAACCACTGGGGCGGTCATCTTTGGCACCTAAGAAAGGCTCCAAGACCTCGATGATTACACTAGAGCCGTCCACTGGTACCAAGCCTATAGGCATATCTCGGAGAGGGTGACTGTTTAGCGGTAGCGTAGTAGTAGTAGTAGACCCACGCATCCATCTCTGCCAGGATGTCGAAAGACGAAAAGCGCCCCAGGAGAGTTGCCGCCTCGTAGGATACTGTTCGCTATCCTCGTGCGATCCGTATAACCACTCTGCGCTGCAGATCGTGAAGTTTGGCTTGGCAGCGCTGGACGCCTGATAGTTGAGCTGACCATACAGGTGCCCCGTATAGGGCCACGGACCACATGGGGAGGTTCCCTAGAGACGGCAAACTGAACTCTCTCTCTCTGAAATTCTAGTTGTTCACGCATGTGAAATTTGTATATCAATATGAACGCAGAATAACGCAAATAGAGAAATTACACATGGGCATCGCGTAGTCTTTTAGAAAAAATGGAAAATAATTCTTGGAGCATCGAAAGAAGTTGCGAAAAGGTTTAATCGGATTTCATCAAATCGCATCGATCCGCGTTAAACCAATTACCAAAACATGGTTGAAATAATTTGAGTACTGGGTAATTATACACAATCAATTCATCCGTAAACATTGGCACTATTTAAACATAACACTAATAAAAAATAGAATCAATGTTTTCGAACAAATGTTGGGAGCCCCGATAAGTTGAAACGTGTCCAAAAATCTAGCAAATCGAGAACGATTCACAAAATCGATTGCCAGCTCGCAATCGGACTAATGCCCGTTTTTCGAGCGTTGAAACGAACATTTGGGACATTTCCTTTTACGCATAAAATACTAGCTATAAATTTATATGAATTATTTGTTTGTTGGAGCAAATTGGAAATACGGGAATTGATGATACTAGTGTCTCAAATATAGCACCACTCCATCTCCTCCCGTGGATGTCGTAAAAGCCGACTAAGGGATTATAAACCAGAGGGATGGGCAGCAGCGTCCCTTCTGTGAAACGGTAGCCATACTGCGCTCACCAACCCGCCTGCCAAGCGTGGTGAGTATTGGCAAATACCCCCCAAAATGATGACACAGTTGTGAAAATCAATGGGGGAGGCCTTTGTTCAGCAGTGGACGTATAAATGGCCGATATGATGATGATGATGATATGATGAGTGTCTCATTATATAGACATGCATAGCGTTCTTAAGGTGGCCCCTGTCTTCTCTTGGGTATAAATAAAGTCAAGTAAAGTCTTTATCAAGGGGATATTCAGCTAAAATGGATTATCCGTGTGGTGTAGAATTAAGAATATAGCACCACTCCCTCTCCTCACGTGGATGTCGTAAAGGCCACAAGTGACTCTAAACCAGAGGGATGTGTAGCAACATCCTTTCTGCGCAACAGCAGTGATTCTGCGCTTACCAAACCGCCTGCCAAGCGTGTTGAGTACTGGCAAATTCCCCTCCAAATGTCGGATGTGGAAATCTATGCTCCTCCAAAAGCCTCCCCGCTTTTTTTATTTTTTTTTATTTGGGACAAGCCCGCCACACATTCCCAACCACTGCAACTCCTGTAAGCCAGGATCTACAATGGCGACCACCGAAAAGAACACCGATCAATGAAGCTCGGTGTGTCCCAGAGAAATGAATAACTGTCTTGGAACCCGCACCGAAATTAATCAGAAAAGAAAAAGGAGGAGTAGGAAAGAATATACGTTCCACTTCCCTCCGTAGCAAGCAGGAGACAGAGAAAAACGATAGGCCATAGGCACAATAAATGGGAGTTTACAACAGGGTTAAGCCCAGTTGCCAAGCACCACGGGTACAATTTTTTTTATTTACGGGTCCTATGTTGTGAGCTATTGTGACTGATTCCAATAGTAGGTATGGCAAAAACACTTGAACGCACGGAAATTCGTCCTAGTCGCAACAAGGTCTGTATAGTAAACAACCCCGGATGTAACTTGCATGCTGTCAAACATAATATTGCGTTCATCTTGCCAAAGAATACACTCCCACAGGATATGATGTGCAGACTGTTCATATTCACAGTCCGGTGTTGAACATTTGCAGAATGGTGAGGTAACAAGCTTGAAGCTAAATAATTTACTCTTAAAGTTACCATGACCGGTGAGAAATTGAGCCACGCAATGATCAACTTCCAACCATGCACTTGCCAGCCGCTCACGAATGGATGGAAAGTACTGGTATAGGTGACGGCCCTTAATAGACGTGTCCCACCTGCATTGCCATTCGGCCAAGAGTTCCTCCCAAACACCAGTCTGTGGTTTAAACAATCTGCAGATCCTAACACGATCGCGTTGTAGCAGAAATTCCGCGTCCATGTTTTCTCTAGTTGAGTAGTACATTGCAGCACGTCGCTGTATCTCAAGATCGACTGGCAAAACACCTGCTAGCACAGGCAGAGCTTCAGTACTTACTGTCCTATATGCCTTGCACAAGAATATCAACGCTAAGCGCTGGCTTTGGAGCAGTTTACGTCTTGCCGCGCCGATAGTAGCCCTATCGGCCCACACAGGTGAACCATAGCAAATACAACCTAAGTAGGTAGCGCCGTAAATAGTTTTCAAAGTATAAAATGAAAGACCCCATGTAGCTGTTGATATCCTTGTCAGGGCATAAAAGTTCCTTTTAGCTTTTTCACCTACAGATTTTATGTGTTCAATGAATGAAAAATTTCTCTCCAATACAAGACCAAGGTAGCACACGGACTCCTTTCTTTTTACGGTAACATTAT
The DNA here is from genome assembly GCA_947459985.1 of Diloba caeruleocephala. NCBI lineage: Eukaryota > Metazoa > Arthropoda > Insecta > Lepidoptera > Noctuidae > Diloba > Diloba caeruleocephala. The sequence continues at coordinate 3,754,856 of OX381625.1, read as the reverse complement.
TGAATTTAATGCTGGGTGATGTCTTAAGATTGCCTTTTAAAATTAGTTGAAAGGTTTTTTGTGGTGCAAACATTAAGCGGTTTCGTTCGCCCCAACTAGAGATTAAACGTAAACAAGTATCCGCCAACTTTTCAAGGCTCGCCCTTGTACTTGACTGAATAAGCAGAAGGCCGTCGTCTGCGTAACCAGTCAATGAACAGCCGGACGGTAGTGGAATCGCCAGAAAATCATCGAAACCCATGTTCCATAGATAAGGACTAATAACGGATCCTTGAGGACATCCCATCGTGAGTTCCTTCGACACAGCGTGATGACCAAGTTTAAGTTTTGCAGATCCGTGTGCAAAATATGAGTAAACGAGAGTGTAGATGTTTCTGAAGCAACCGCGGGCTTTCATTTTAAGTAGTAGCATTGGCCACCACGCGTTGTCGAAGGCACCAGAGATATCAAGGAAGATGCCTATCACGTACTTATGTTCTGATGAATTTACTACTTTCCTGACAGAGATTGCCGCGTCAATAGTAGATTTTCCTATTGTGAAGCCGAATTGGTTATTATGAAATTTCGGTCCATCTGGCAGCAAACGTGGAACTATAAGGCGCTCGAGAAGTTTCCCTAAAGATGGTAGTAAAGTTATAGGCCGGTATGATTTAGGATCATCCGGGGGGTTGTCACCACTTTTTGGTATTATGCGTATAAAACCGGAACGCCATATACGAGGGAAAATGCCTTCAGCAATGCAGCGATTAAAAACGGTCAGTATAGAGTCACCCGATATTTTACAAGCTTCTTTAATCATTCTATTTGATATTTTATCTTCTCCAGATGCTTTATTAAGTGGTAGTTTATTGACAACGTTTATGAATTCGTCAGTGGATGGTAGGTCAGACGCTGGGGATTCCGGCGGCTCAGCAGCCCATGATCTGATCTGTTGATGATACTCGTTATCATTTCCAGGTAGATCATCAGGTATAAGAGTATTGAGAAGAGCCTCCGTGGTCTCCTCAATACCAGTGGTATGCACGTTATTAATTTTAATATTTTGGATATAAGCAAGATCGACTGATCTATTGGCTTTAAACTCGTGGTACAGAGGAGACCACGGACCCTCTCTATCTAGTGTTTGCACTACCTTCTGTAACAGATTTCCCTTCGATTTTGCCACCGTGGCTCTATAACTAGATCTAGCAATTCTGAATTTATTTAATGTATCAATAAATATATCTCCCGTGATTTGCTGTTTTTTAAGCTTGTTTAGTTTTTTGCGCGCTCTGCGAAAACGTTTACGTTGTTCAGTTAAATAGCTATTCCACCAATCACATCTACGAGTGTTGGTTATTGATCCGCGACCTACAGCAACATCAGCACAGTATGTAAATGTGTCTGACATGATTTTAGCACTATCTTCTGCTGACAACTCATCGCGAGTGAAGTCTTTGGCATGAGATGCAAAAAGTGAGCTAAAGAAATCCCAGTTCGCCCCTTTAGATTTGTATCTAAAATTTGATCCAATATTTTGATAACTTTGTGTCAATCTAGGTACAAATTCGTACACGATCAGGCGGTGATCACTACACGACGCGTCCGGAAGGACGCGCCACCTGTCCAAGCAAACGTCTGCACTAGATAGTGTGACGTCAATAGAAGACTCGCCCATTTGGCTGCAAAAAGTAGGTGGTGCGTCAGGGGTATTGTGTATTGATAGGTTCATCTCAGCGATGAAATCCTCGACAGCACAACGTCGTTCAAAATCAGTGGACCGTACTTTGCCATACCAGAGTGCTGATGACGCGTTAACGTCGGCGCCAATGATTATTTTGCGGCCTGCAAGCGACCGCATAACGTGGCGAAGATTATGTATATGAGGGGCAACAGGGTCTGAATATTGAAAATAACAGCTCACAACGTAAACTTTATAAAGTGCCGTTGAAACCTCCGCGACAGCACAGTGTGGCGTCATAAGATATTGTAACGATGTCACTGAAAAACTAGTAGAACGCGAAACGTAAATTCCAGCTCGTGCCCTGCCATCTAGTTGTACTACTTTTTGACGTAAGCTTGCATTTTGATATTGTTCTTGAATAAGGACAATGTCTAAATTATAATCTAAAATTAATTTATCTAACTCCGACGTGGCCACCCTATCGTTATGAAGGTTTAATTGTGCAACGGTAAGATTATTTACTGTGTAAGCCATCCTTAGTAGTTAGTATTTAGGATTAACTGTTCGAGCTTGAGCTTATAGGTAGGACAATCCTGTGACCCGCAACGATGGTCGCACGGTTTTTTAAAGCGTTTACACGCCACGCATATTGGTGAATGCTCCAAATTGTCCTTATGAGGGCACTCCATCGTTTCATGTGCCTCGGCACAGTTAGCACAGGTAGGTGTTTTATTAACGCAATGTTTTCTAACGTGGCCGAAATATTGGCAATGTAAGCAGCGGACTACTTCGACATCATCGATAAAACGACAAGTGGCCCAATCAATAAATAATTTATCCTTGGTAGTGACCAAGTGTTTACGCACTTCGGATTCAATTTCTATGCCTATCCATTTCCGCCCGTTTTCTAAGGAACGCCTGCGAGTGATTTTAGTAGATTTGATAAAATCATCCTCTGCAACTGACAACTCATCTTTAATATTTTGCCGGTATAACGCGGTCAGAAAAGCGCGGTCTTCCATTGAAGAAGGGACGTCCTTAACTAAGATTCGTGGTTTGCGACCTTTTGGCTTTTCAAGCCGTAAGCCAGCGGATCTAATAGCGTCGACCGATTGAAGCTTTGCGAGTTGTTTCTCATTCGCGACGCGTAATACAACACCAGACTTCGCTGTTTTTTTAACGCCTACGATTTGAAAACCATCGTCGCTAGGATTAATAGCTTTCATTAAGGCCTGTTTTGTAGCGGACGATGACGCATAATCAGCTGATCGCTCCGCGGTTGGATATGCCACTACGCAGGGAAGCGGAACGCGCGACTCAATCGGCGGAGCAACTTTCGCTAAACGGAGTTTTAATGAATCGGCATATGATACCTTATTTACTTGCTGACTGTTATTGACACATGTATTCGATTTAATTTTGTCTAATTCACGTTCCGTGTTCGCTAACTTCGTTTCATTGCAAGACGATTTAATTGCTAACAAAGATACGATGGCCGTTACGCGCTGAGTTATATCCATAATCGCGGACTTATTCGCTATATTAATGCGTGACCCCTGATCGTTAACAAGGTCGTTAATTTTTGACAGATATGCTGATGCCTCAGACACTAGTTCGCAATAGTCAGCATTGCTCGCGTCGCTAACATTTAAAATTGACGAGGTCTTCCCAATAGAATCCGACTTTTGCAACCGCTTGGACCTATCCTCGGGTGAAATATGCGATGGAGATATTTCGCTAAATAACCGTTTTGAATTCGCGGAGGTTGGGGACCTGTTAGTGACATTACTTCTACGAAAAATATCCCCGCCACGGTCAGGCGGGTCATCATTATTTGACGACATATTTATAATATCAAAAGTCGGTTTTAATTGATGACAAAGTAAATAGACAAGTTTAACGCGGCAAAGAACGACAAACAGATAACGGGCGCACTAATTATTTCGCAATACCTTCAGTAGTAACAAAAATAAATGTACTTACCGAGAGATAATTTCGTTTATTTAGCACAATAAAATTATATTGGAACGTTAAAAACTTACGCAACGAACACTAAACACAATAGTACACAACCAGAAAACAACTCACGAGCCGGGAATCGATCGCAAAATAGTATAATCGTAATTATAACGAGCAGCGAATTAAGACTCGCACTGTACCGTACGGCTGCGGAGGGAAGAGCTTTTGTTCAGCAGTGGGCGTCCTTTGGCTGGTATGATGATTCAGTGATATTCATCAGAGCGCACGCAAAGTAGCTTTTTTATTTGGTTACCCATGTTTTTATGATAAAAAAAAATAGCTTGGGACTGAGCTGCTCGCTAGGTACATTCAACATTACAATACAATTGAACATTGTTTTTTTACTTTATATACATAAACTAACAACTTTTATTTTATACACATTTTATTGACATGTGATTTATATTATTATTATTTTACATTTTATTTATATTTGTGACATTAAACTTACAAATATTTTTGACATAGTAGATTTTAGTAATGTTATAATTTTTGAATTTATTGTGTACACGTATTTACAAATATTGTATATGACAGACTAACGTGTTGCTGGGGAGTTTGTTGCGCCGTTTCTTCTCCCCAGCTTAAGCACTAGGAAGCGGTGAAGGGTGGGCTTATATGGGTGCTATCTAATGTTGACGTTCAAAAAGAACTAATAAGTTTAGTCTATTTCGAATAAACAATTATTTCATTTCATATAAACGTTATTTAATTACCTAAATTACTCAATATTCTGATTGCAGGTTTTCCCTGCATTGAAACAAATTTTTGTAAGACCTTTGTATCATTAGCATCATCAGGATAAATAAAGGCTTCTCCCATAGATTTCCACAGCGGATGGTTACTTGCCACGCATCCAATGACTCCCAGCAGATTGCGGCCGCCCTATGCTGCGTTTTCCAATGCATAGTCCCCACTAGAAGATCTTTCTTCGACAGAGACCATCCGTTCTACGACTCAGTATTCAGATAAATTTTATGAAAAGTTCTTTGTGTTTTAATAAGAACCCACCATCTTAATATCGGTCCCGAAATGTAAGGCATTTATAATTTGATTCAGAATCGCATTACGACTCCACACTAACGCTAAAAAGCTTCGGATCGCTTAGTATTCTCAATCAAATATCCCCTCGACCAAATTGTTCTGAAGTAATTTGCTAATGTTTGCCTTTTGATACAAACTTCTGATTCAAATGCCTGGATGGAAGTATTTTTCAAGTTAATCTGGGATTGTGGATGTAATAAAACTAATTTATATGTAGTTGTAACACTGAAATGTACCGTGGGTTCCTGGCAAAGAACTGTAGTTAACGCTAATGGTTGGACGGCACGTTTAGTGCGGTGGCTGATACAGTCGGCTGCTACGCTCCGGGTCGCGAGTTCGATTCCCGCACGGAACAAATAATTGTATGATCTGCAGGTATTTGTTCCGGGCTGGGTGTATTGTGTATGGAATTTATGTCTGTAAACGCACCCACGACACAGGAGACAAGCTAGAGCGGGGCAAAGTTAAAAAAAGAAAAAGTTAAAAACTTTTGATTCAAATGTCTGGATGGAAGTATTTTTCAAGTTAATCTGGGATTGTGGATGTAATAGAACTAATTTATATGTAGTTGTGTAACATTGAAATGTACCGTAGGGTTCCTGGCAAAGAAAATACCCGAATTCTCTCTTATTTTTGTTAACTAGAGGATGGGCAGCAGCATCCTCTCGTGAGGTTCTTTCTTCTTTTTCTTTTCGTGTGGTTAGTGGTCAACCTTGTTTCGAGCTGTTCAAGCCACCCGAAGGCCTCTGACATGACTTAATGACTGCCGTCTAATGAAAACAACCGGGACCGGCGATTTTACGTGCTCTCTGTAGCACGGAGATCATCATTTCGGCCGAATGAAGTCCACTGCTGGACACAGGCCTCCCCCAAAGATCACAACATGGCTGTGTTCTGGGCTCATTAGGGGGTCTTGCCATAATTGCCACGCTCGGCGGACGGGTTGGCGATCGCAGTTGAGTTGTTAATGTATTCGAAAGACGCTGCTGCCCTTCCTCCGGCTAATCCCTCAGTCAACTTTTACGACACCCACGGGAGGATATGGGGTGGTGGTATTCTGAGCTGGCACCACACAGCAAATGCTCCGTTCAAATACCATTATACGGTACAAATATTTGCGAGTCTTAGGCACGAAAACAAGGTTATAAAAATGGTGGCTGTTCGCTTGTGTGGCCGACAGTTGCACTGTTTTATCTTCGTGAACGAATGTGTGCGCTGCACGATGGTGCGTGCGTCGCTACTGCCCGCCCGTGCCCCGCTAACCCTTGCGCTGCGGTCTACCTAACCCTTCAACGACCCAATCCATATTTATTATATAAAATACAGGTAAAATCATACATGATGCGAAATATAAACAATTGACAATAAAAAGATAATAATTAGGTTGCGTCGCCCACAGTCACCCATCTATAGACTGACCGCGCCAAGCGTTGTTTAACCTCGCAGATTGTTTACCGATCAGTGAGTATCTATGAGCGCCTATGTGGTACTAATAACAATATACTGCAATAACCAATCCACCTGCCAAGATTGTTGTTATGGCAATATGGCAGCTTATAAGGTGTGCCTCATGTTTTGACTATTTATTTGATTACTTATAGATTATTATTGTAGCATATTGTTATTAAAAGAAAAAAACTTAAAAGTTATGTGTATATGTTATAGAAAAATTATGAAAGCGGATATTTGGTAAAATTCCTGAGATAGATGATCAACTCACGGAAGATGTTAAAATTACAATTCTCTGGGGTGATTTCGTTAAAGAAAATACGTGATATGAACAAATTCCTTAAAAAGTATAACTACGATGGGCAAGGCGGGAGCGAAGCGTAGCAGAGCTTCCCACATTAGCCTTCTTACGTTAATTATCCGAGTTGGATCCGCCTACAGAGTTGTAATGTAACATCTTCCGTGAATTGATCATCTACCTTAGGTATTTGGTCCAAATCTCCGTTTCTATCATCTCCCTGCAACATATTATATATTATTCTCAATTATAATTAATCTTTGTTGTAATGTCAGTGATTTTTAGGGTTCCGAAAGTTCAAATGAAAAACCGACGCCACCCTTATAGGATAACTCGTGTGTCTGTCCATCTGTCACAGCCAATTTGCTCCGAATCTACTTGACTGATTAACTTGAAATTTGGTACACATATGGATTTCTGTGACCCAAACACGATCGTGTAGCGTAAAAATATTAAAATTAAAGAATATGGTTTTGCATACTGTACTGTGTAACACACGAAATAGAAGGGCTTAAATTAATTTATTTGATTATTTTAAAATAAGTAGTTTTAAAGTAATTTAAGAAAATATATGAAAGTTTACCATTCACCCCATTTATCTCCGAAACTACTGAGTATAATATTTTGAAAAAATAACGGATAATAGTTCTTTACTGTTAGATTACAGGAAAACCTATAAAAGTTCTATGATCTTAAAATAATATGGTAAATATTTCAATATTTTAATGTCTTAGGTGTATAAACTTACATAAATGTGGTTTGTATGTATGGAAGAAAATGTTTTTCAACTACAATGTTAAGTTTGTTCTTGGGATAAATTGAAGATTTAAATTTTCAACCCTTCAATTATTCATACAAAACAGTTTTCAATTTTCCTCTTCAATCCGGTACCATCCATACTTCTTTTAGTTACTAAAAACATGTTAGATAATACATTTATTGTAGGGAACACTCTCCACGCAAGTTCAACTCGTACTTATCCGGTTTTTCATTATATTTTATCAAGTATTCATAATCTGTCAGCAAAAAAAACAGTTGACATTGTTTTATGGATGTTGAATTTTCCTACTTAAATATGTATGTAGGATATATTGTGACAACTTCCACATCTAGCCTGTGACGCTGTCAACATGCCCCTTATAACAAGTTCAATATTCTAAGTAAACTTAAGTGAATAAATGTTTGCTACGTTCGCTAACTTATTCATAACATAGCATGTCTACGCCGTAGCCGCGTAGTACTCATATTCTACGTTATGAAGTTCGGTTAGTGTATTAGTAAAAAATACGTTATAAAGTATGGATGCATACAGTATTTGGTTCTCAGTTATATTGTGAGGTACAGTGGCTTCGCTACGGTCTCGCGTTGGTGTCCTTCCTTCTGTGCTAGGTTGGCGTATGGTCTTCACTTCTTCAATATAACTCGATTTTACATTTTGAAATGGCGAAAGTAATGGCGGACTGTGCGCTGCTTGTGTAACTGTCGGGATGGTATCTGTGGTGCAAGAGAGCGGACCCTTTTTTTAGGTAGGGCTTCTCGTATACATCTCAAGGGAGATGTTGCATAACTGGACAGTTGGCGAAGATTGAATAGCCTCCAGTCTGGACTAAAACGATATACTAAGTAACTGCGCCTAAAAGACAGCCCTTTTTTTTTATTGGTTCCCAGTGGAAATTCTTCATGAACTTCCTTCGCCCCGGGGAAGGGCGAAGGGGTATGCCGAACTCCTACCGGTTAAAACCACTGGGGCGGTCATCTTCGGCACCTAAGGGAGGCTCCAGGTCCTCGTATGATCAGACTGGAGCCGCCCACTGGTGCCACGCCTATAGGCACATCTCGGAGAGGGTGACTGTAAAGCGGTCACCCCCCCGGGGGGATTGTAAAGGATCCCCCAAAGCGTCCCATGGCAGCGCGTGACCACATGCGTGCTACCGTCTTCTCTTAGGTCGCTTGGTGTGAGCACGCAGATTCCCCAATCTACGCACCCGCGAACCCAGAGGTCCCCCGCCTTGTAGCTACGGCAGGGGGTTTCAGGCGTATGGGAATTAGGCGCCAGGGCGGTTGTTACCCCGGCGCCGTCTCCTCCTTCTACGAGCGGGATCGGCAGAGGGCCCTGCAGGACACAAACCTCGGCTTAGGGTGTTACTGGAATAACAACAAACACAATTGGAATGCGCAAAATTCCGGTCTGTTTATATATCGTCGGGGTCTATGAGTACATGTCTTGGTCGGTAGCATGTGCTTATTCTAAAAATTCCTATAATTAGCGGCGGCTACTACGAGAGGATTCAGTTGATGAAAAGCAGATTCAAATAAAACTTTTTAACAAAAAAATATCGACTTCAAAAACCCTACACGATATGAAAATATTAAAATCACTGAAAAGAAAAAAAAAACTTCATTTATGAAGTCGGGCGGGGCCAGGTATGCCTCCAACCATGGTTCATGCAGACCAAGGAGAAGTTATATTTTATACCAGGCCCCGCCAGGTATGCCCCAACCATGGTTCATGCAGACCAACGAGAAGTTATATTATATATATACCATATACCGGGCCCGGCCCGACTTCATTAATAGTTTTTTTTTTCCTTTTCAGTGGTTTTATTATATCGTGTAGGGTTTTTGAAGTCGGTATTTTTTCGTTAAAACGTTTTATTTGTTTCTTTTTAGTATAAATAAATGTAAGGACTTTTTCTAATTTGGTATCAGTATTTAACACTAAAAATAAGAATGACTCAAATAGGCTCTCTGAAATGAGAGGAATCAAAACTATTAAGACATCATCTAGATAAGCAGTCAAATTAACCTGTTTATTGAAGTTGGTTAAAAAAACGACTCAATCAAATATAATGAAATTGATATGGGACCAATTTGAAAGCATTTTGCACCAGTCAAAAAAAAAGAATTGCTCAAATCAATCTACAAATCTCGGAGTAATAGGTGTACATAAATAAAAATAATAAAAAAACACATCGAATTGAGAACCTCATTCTTATTGAAGTTGGTTAAAAAGTGTTTACTAATCAATTTCATGAACTGCTTGATGGTAGGCAAGTTCAAATTGACATGTATTTGAACATTACGCATATACAGAGGTGAGAGCGAATCCAAGTGTGGTTGCAGTCATATACTTGCAAGAGTGCGACGACAATATAAGCTTAATTTGACATTACACACTGTCATCATTTCGGCCGAATGAAGTCCACTGCTGGACACAGACCTCCCCCAAAGATCACCACAACCACCGATATGGATGTGTTGTGGGCTCATTGGGGGGGTTTGCCATAATCGCCACGCTTGGCAGGCGGGTTGGCGATCGCAGTTGAGTTGTTAATGTACTCGAAGAACGCTGCTGCCCATCCTCCGGCAAATCCCTTAGTCGACTTTTACGACACCCATAGGAGGAGATGGGGTGGTGGCATTCTGAGCCGGCACCACACGGCACTGTGACATATGGTAATTATAAATTTCATTGAAATGATTCTAATAATTATGTTAGTAATTTTATGCGTTTGACTGAAGATAGATACTATCTTCCAAAATATTATAGAAGACAGATAGCTGTGTCGCTCTCATATTATTTTGACATATCAGCCAAAAATTTGGCTACTAAACGCATTGCTTCTGTTGAGCAACTTGTATCCTGTATGGTGTTGGGTTTTCTTGTATCTTTGACACAGCAAAGCAGCTGAACTGTAGTAGTTTAAATGAATCTGTTCCAATTAATTTAAACTACAACTTGAGACAATAGAATCAATTTCGAGCAATAATGTAAAAAAATATTTAATACCACACCCATCAAGTTCCAGCTGTAATAACAGAAATTTTAACATTGTTCACCAAAATATGGAAGGTTTGATGGGTAAGGAGTTGGAATTGGAGTTGTTCATGAACTGTACTTATATTGATATTGTATGTGTGACTGAGCACTGGTTATAAATCATCAGCTCATGTTCAGTTTCAATAACCACCAGCTTGTTAGCTTATTCAGCAGAGTTAATGTGATAAATGTTGGCTCTTTCCTAATACTTTTTTTTTGTCGTCGCCCCACACTAAGATTTCTCCTGTGTCGTGGGTGCGTTTACAGACATAAATTCCACACACAATACACCCAGACCCGGAACAACTACCTGTAGATCATACAAATACGTGCGGGAATCGAACCCGGGACCCGGAGCGCAGCAGCCGACTGTGTCAGCCACTGCACCAACCTTGCCGTCAAATGATACTTTGAAAGAACATGAGTGGCTTTGAGCCCGATCTGTTACAGAAACGAAAGCTTAACAAAAAATAAGTATATATTTCGTTTCACTATTGTCTTTGAGATTTACAATTACAATAAAAAGTGCAAAGAAATGAGAAGACAACTTGAATAAACCAGTGACATTTCAATGAAACGCATACTATATCGTCTATGGCCTTATGCCAAATCTATAAAAAAAGGTCTCTTGGAAACCAATTTGTCTGGAATATTGCGAAGAATTCCTTAATTACATGTATCGATACGTATAGGTATTACTTATGTAACGTACGTATGTAAAATAAACGGCAGCAGCTATTGGATACTTAATCTCGCTGTCACAAAAACGAGGCTTTTACTTAAACGTAATTGAGAATAAGAAAAAAATAAAAAATTGTTATTAAATACTCTCGAAATACCCTATCACACTATACCAATTTCTTAAATGTAACGACTAACAAAATTCGGGGCCATGCATTGTATGGGCGATTGCCAGTCTCCTTCAAGGGATGTTAAGATATAGTGAGCCTCTCTGTTGAGCGAGTAATTGAGTTGGCTTGTATCGAGCTTGAGCAGTTCATTGTAATGAGTGTATACAGTCCGCCTTGTGCATCATATGATGTTTATGAAAAATATATGGAGGAAGCTTTATTTAAGATATCAAACACTAATAAAATAGTTGTTGTCTGTGGAGACTTTAACATAAATATATTAGAAATATCTAGTAATACAAATTGGTTTATAACCTTATTTAAATCATATAATTTGTACAATTATTTCTTTGAATAATGTGCGATGTGCCTATAGGATAGAGATATATATATATAGTAGTTTTAACCAATAGGATACCAGCATGCCCCTTCGTCCTTGCCCGGGGCGCAGAAAGTTCATGTATAATTTCCACAGGGCCCAATAAAAAATGAGGTATAGTTGCCGAGGTGTATAGCTGCCGGTTGAAGTACTCAATCTATCTCAAAACCTCTGGCTTAGTCGACGCTACACTTCCATCTTCAGTCTTCGGCTAAGTATTAGGGCGGCATGTAAACGCTCGTTGTGGAAATCTACGGGGAGGCCTTTGATCAGCAGTGGACGTCCTGTGGCTGTTATGATGATGTTAAGCTATGGTCTAATACCGTGTGGTGCTGGCTAAGATTACCACGACCCCACCTCATCGCGTGGGTGTCGTAAAAGGCGACTATGCGATTAGCCGGAGGATGGGCAGCAGCGTCCTTCACGTACAGTTATAACACGACTGCCATCGCCAACCCATCTGCCAAGCATGGTGATTATGGAAAAGCTCCCGAATGAGTACACAGTACAAACGTCCTGCCTGCCAACCCGTCCATACTGGTCGTTGTGGCAATCTTTGGAGGAGGCTTCTGTCCAGCAGTGGAAAGTTTTAGCTGAAAAGATGAAGAAGAGAAATGGTCTATGTGTGCAAACTTTTATCTAAATCCGTTCAGCTATTTCAGCTTGAATGAGTAACAAACATCCAAACACCTTCACAAACTTTCACATGTATAACATTAGTAGGATATATCATATGCCAAATTATATAAGGTATCGGCTTAAGTACTCATCCTATATTTGCCTATTTCATATTTATTCCGAGTCGTATAAAATCCGGCATTATCCCGGGCTCTTCAAATTCTTTGTCCTCCATTACAAAAACGCTTAATAAGAGGCTAAAGAGATTGTTCCTTTGGTACATTACTGTTTTATAAATCATTTCTGTCGAAGACGCTTGTATTCTGATTCTTAAGGATAGAGTTGGGACGAGTCGGCTTAGTGACGAAATAAAGTTTATATTTAATAATACTAATTTGTAAAGACTATGAACGGTTTAAGAAGGGTTGGTGAACAACATACTACGATAATTAATCGGCTTGCAAAGGGTGGTGATTAATGCAATGTTCTTTCACTGTCACACCATATCACTTTAGAAATGCGTCATAGATGTTGCTGCTTCTTTTTTCACTAAGTCATTTGTATGACTACAAATTGAAGTTTCTACACTATGTGTGTTATAATATATACCTATTTTATTGACCGTGCTCTTAATGTAAATGTCATATACGGATACATACTAATTCTATTATTTCTGTTTTATAGCTTATACTGGAAGGCATGGTTGGTGCACACTGTTTAAAAAGATGTACGACTGCAAATTTCAACAAAAACAGCTAGCTATTGTTTACAATATGCCTGGAAGTTTTAAAGCGTGGGACCAAGATAGTTCTAGAAATAATGATTATACATATAAAGCGATAAATGTACATAAATGCATAAAGGTGGAACATACTACAATAATATAATACTAGTCGTACGAGTATCTTGTTGAAAGTCATGAATTTGGAGCAAGAACTCTACATATCCAAATACCATCTCTACTATGTAAATAGAGTCGAAATGTGTTGAATGTGCAGTGGATAACCGTCATTGTGTGTGTTCAAACTGATGCAAGCTATCGACAGCGCACACGGTATAGAAATAATGTTTCAATATTCGATCGTTTTCTTCGAATGTATAAATTGCAGGTATTGCAAACTATTGTTAGCGTAGACCGGTTACACTTTGCGACTTTTGCATCGCTTCTGCTGCGATTCAATCGAGATTCAGTAAACGCTGATCGTCTTTAGACACAGCAGCTTCAGTGATATGGTTGCGATGCGGACATGATACAGTATCGATGCAAATAGCAACACAACAGTGATATAGCCACGATGCAGGAGGTTAAACAATTTTAGTCAGTTACTTATCGACAGCCACAGTGCGATGAGTTCAATTGAAGTCGATGCGTAGCGAGCGGGTGGCGCGTGATAAAAGGTTTTGATTATGTCCTCTGTGGCATGTGAGTAGTGGTAACGCGTGGTGACACTTGACCATTTCTTCGCCAGCCCGCTTCGTGCGCCTGCGCTATTTTATCGCTATTCAGACGCCTCTGGATTGATGCACGAGCGCGCAATACAAACATGCGTATGCATCGCTTCAACAGCGCATTTTAATCGTTTCAACGGCACGTTTTTATTGATTCATAAAAGCTACTGCATCGATACTATCGCGCAGTGAATCGATACGGACGCCTACGAATCGCCAATGTCACAATGTAGTTCACAAACACGCGTTTGTATCGCTGCAAAAAGTTACATTATATAAACCCCTGTCCTTAGGTTTGCTTTTTACGAAAGGTCTCACCAATGTTGTTTAGGTCTAAAGGAATATAAACATCGATGCTGCAGTTCCAAAGAATGTTAGAACTTTTAATTGCGTATGCAATTGGATGGGTCCAATTCTAGAGACACGAATAAGCATTCTTTGGCAGGATATTGTGTCGTGCTAGTTTTCGCTCGCTGTGTGATGGCAATAGACAGACATAGTCAAAATGGAATAAAATGTCAGTGCACGTTCCAATTTAAACCGTCAATATATTTTAAAGGTTTGGTAAATTAAGAACAAAAACAGAATCGTTGGAATGTTATCATGTTCGTCTGTTATTTGTTTATTATTAGTGTATTGCAGATGTGTCTCAAAGTTCGTAATGTTTCAAAAGTACGAATAAAACCTGAAACATTGCAAAATTGCTAAGTCAAAAATAATATTAATTACTTAGAGATAAAACCATCATATTAGCCGAAGAACTCCCACGGTAGCCCGTAGAACTGGCACGTAGGGGCAGAAAGCTTATCGAGTGGAGACCACGCACAGAAAAACTCAGCGTGGGATGGCCTCCAACAACATGAACAAAAGATCAGGGAAGGTAGCTGAAAGTCATTGAAATGCACCCAGGCCTTAACAAATTAACAGCTATACAATACAAATAGTAATACAAACACATTTGGTTTCCAGTAGAAAGAAAACAAGTAAAAGTGTTCTGTCCTCTCCGATCGAAGTCGCAAGTCGAAGTCGATTCAATTCCCATCACTAGGCACTGTACGGTTTAAGTGGATTGCCGTCCCTAGTGGAATAATTGAACGATGTTTTTGTACTATTCCTCGGGAATTGGATTTATGGACGTATAAATATAGAGAACGTTAGAACTGGATTAATTGCAAGACATTATTTACAACTGAGATACTTAGTTTAATACCTACAAGTACTTTCCACCTTTTAAAGGCATTTTAAGTGCGAAGATTCATCACTTGGATCTCAGCTCTACATGTCAATTTATCGCCACATGTATTGCATCAAAGAAAGAAAGGAAGAAAGTATTTATTCAGCCACAACAAGAGAGAGTGGTTTCTCATATAGAGGGATGTTGATATACTCGTATACAAAACACCATCACCCCATTTCCTCCCGTGGGTGTCGTAAAAGTCGACTAAGGGATTAGCTGGAGGATGGGCAGCAGCGTCCTTCGAGTACATTAACAACTCAACTGCGATCGCCAATCCGTCTGCCAAGCGTGGCGATTATGGCAAAACCCCCCAATGAGCCCACAACACACCCATATCGATTGTTGTGGTGATCTTTGGGGGAAGCCTGTGTCCAGCAGTGGACTTCGCTCGCCCGAAATAATGATACAAAAGAAAAGGATAACTATAATTTATAAGGCAAAAAAATGCTTTTTTCTTGTTTTTTTTTAAAACGTTGCCCCACACTAGGATTGCTCCTGTGTCGTGGGTGCGTTTACAGACATAAATTCCACATACAATACACCCAGACCCGGAACTACTACCTGCAAATCATACAAATATTTGTTCCGTGTGGGAATCGAACCCACGACCCAGAGCACAGCAATCGACTGTATCAACCACTGCACCAACAGTAATATTTATATTATATATTATAACACTATAGATTTTCATAACTGTGTCATCATTTTGGGGGTATTTACCAATACTCACCACGCTTGGCAGATGGGTTGATGAGCGCAGTATGGCTACCGTTTCTCAGAAAGGACGCTGCTGCCCATCCCTCTGGTTTAGATTCCCTGAGTCGCTTTTATGACATCCACGGGAGGAGATGGAGTGGTGCTATATTCTTAATCCGGACACCACACGGAGTTGATAACCTACAATCAAATATATTATGACCAATCTTACGTAAGACTAATCAAGATATGATTTTAGATATATTAATATTTAATATTATACTATTGTAACAATAAAGTAATTTGTTCGACATGTTCGGCCAATCACTGGTTACAAATTTTAAGTTCAATGACTAAGCCGAAATGCTTGTGCCATTCCGTGGATACAGTAGCCCAGTACCTCGCGTCCCGGAGATGACGTAAAACAACCAGGTGGATAAGTGTAAGGCGACCGTATAAGGTGGAATGTTCGCGTACCTTCTTCCATCAAATTGATGCAAATGGAAAAAGCTTTTCTTAGAACGTATTGAGTATATTAATTAACTAGTAAAATGAATCAAAGAACTTCATCATATCGGCCGAATAAAGTCCACTGCTGGACAGGCCTCCCCTAAAGATCACCACAACAACCAATATGGGTGTGTAGTGTACTCAGTGGGGGGTCTTGCCATAATCGCCACGCTTGGCAGACGGGTAGGCGATCGCAGTTGACTTGTTGTGTGCTCGAAGGATGCTGCTGCCCATCCTCCGGTTAATCCCTTAGTCGACTTTTACGACACCTACGGGATGAAATGGGGTGGTAGTATTCTGAGCCGGCACCACACGGCAAACTAAAGCTTCTTCCATCAAATTGACCCAACCGGAAAAAACTTTTCTTTAGAACGTATTGAATATATTAATTAACTAGTAAAATCAATCAAAAAACTTAAACACGCCAAATTTTGTACGAAATTTATTTCATTAAATCGGAAAATTATTATTGAATATCTGGTCAGTTTTGTCCGTTATTAATGTACCTCACATACGTCAGCTCGTAAATGTCAACTGCGGAACATAGGATGAAGGAACAGGCTCATGAGGGTAGATAGGGGGTATTGCCATAATGACCACACTTGGCAGGCGGTTTGTAAAATTTGCATAGCATTGTATGAATGCAATTGCCAACACACTTATTCATAACACTCTTACGGCCGAAATTAATAATCGATCTAATCCAAAATCTTTGGATTTAGAATTACGGATATGTCTGTTATATGGTGTTTTTGTGTTAAATGTGATCATAACACAACAACGGATGAATTTCTAACCTTCAGATCATACAAATATTTGTTCCGTGCGGGAATCGAACCCGCGACCCAGAGCACTGCAGTCGACTGTATCAACCACTGCACCAACAGTAATATTTATATTATATATTATAACACTATATATATAATATTTATATTATATATTACACTAGGATTTCTCGTGTGTCATGAGTAGGTACAGTCTACAGGCACAAATTCCACATGCATAAACACCCAGACCCTGAATAACCGCCCGTTACCTGTATTTGTCCAGTGAGGGAATCGAACCCGCGACCCATAGCGCAGAAAGCCAATCCCTTATCGAAGCCACGGCACCGACTGTGCCTTCAACAGTATTATCTATAAGATTCTCGGCGTCATGCAATGTTTTCTAAAGAACATATGCAGCTGTGCCCATTCTGTGTGACAAAATTCAGAAGATTTAAATAAATAGTAACGACGTAAGTACAAAGGCTGGGCACTCCTAATTTAGGCTATATTTCTAATTAGTTTCTTGATGTGAACACTCCAGAACTGGCTCATCACAAAATATTAATTAGTCGTCTAATGGAAATTCTTAATTAGATTATAAGTTAATTAAGTAGATTATAAGCATTATAAGTTTATTCTTGGAAACGTAGGCGTTTTAGATCGCACTAGAATTCCAAGTGGATTGATTGAATCAACTGTAAATTGTTTATGAATCATAATAAGATAAGATAAAAAACAAAAATATAAAGATCATATTGTGATATGGATTGCAGTAAAATATTTAAGAACATGCATGATTTTATATATTGAAGCCATTAGTTACTATTTTGACAAGCTAATTACTACTCTAGAGGTTTTATCCGATAGGAGTTCGACATGCCCCTTCGCCCTTCCCCGAGGACGAAGAAGTTCATGAAGAATTTCTGTATATTAGCTGTCCTTAATTAAACATGACGTGTATTAACTTCTACAACTATATATCGATATATACATTAACATACATAAAACTTATCGGGACTGTACTAAAAAGTGGTCCACAAAAATCTATACACAGCGTCAAATCTGTCACACAAAGCTTTTCATACGCATCTTTCAAAAAAGTCCATAATGTAACCCTGTATGATACCTACATTTTATAAATCGCCCTGTTCCGGCCAAATATAGCCTTACACGCGTCGATACGGCCATGTTACGGCCACTTATTTTTTATATCCCTCCTTAGGTGCCCAATACCTAAATGCATGACTAACTTTTATTCATGACCGATATATTTTTGGGTTAAGAAATTTTTTGGTTAGTCGTCTAAAATATAGGTTAGGTAAGAAAGTGTAATAGACGGATATTCTTTTTCTTGCCATCCTTAAACTCTGTAGAAAGTGACGCAATTATAACTCATCTATATAGGGTCTTACTTTAATAATGGAAAATATTTTAGGGCTAGTCTCTATGAATGGTATAGAATTCATTTCAAATATCAAGTATCGGGTTTATTGATAGTAAATAAGTTTATATTTAAATACTCGACCAGCGAAACATTCACTGACTCTGATGTTATGTTTTTCTTTTTTGCTAAATCACATCATTACAACCTATAGATTTACCTCCTAAAATATTTTCCATTAATAAAGTAAGACCCTATATTACCAGTGATGATATATTGGCACATAGTCATTCTCAATAAAGACTGAAAGATACTTATACTTGTAAGTCTGTGTGTGGGGGAAAAGCAGTTTGGCACGGCCTTCAACGAGATGGAGAGACGACCGGGTGAAGGTAGCAGGGGTAGTTGGGTGCCGGTGGCACATAACCGGTCGTTATGGAAATTTATACAGGAGGCCTTTGTTCAGCAGTGAAGGTTCACTTTTTTTCTTCAGCCGATATGATGATGATGGTGATCTATGTTATTGCTAAAAACATTATTTTTATTATTGACTAGCTGTGCCCCGCGGTTTCACCCGCCATTTAATTTAAATTAAATCTGATTTTTCTAAATAATTCAGAGCTCTTATTTATATATATAGACAATATTTTCAGTCATATTTTCGTGTGTATATACGTTGGGCAGCCGCCCTGGCCCCCAACCCACCGCGTCGCATCGTCCGGCCGCTATTACTTTGTTTTTACTTATCGTTCTTTCCGACCTTTTTCTCGATGCTCGGCTCCTAAGGTTTGTAGCGTAATGTTCAATAGCTTACCTTGAACAACAATTTGGTTATTAAGTGCAAAAAGATTTTTTAAATCGGACTGGTAGTTTCAGAGATTAGCGCGTTCAAACAAACAAACTCTTCACCTTTATTGTATTAGTATAGATTACTAAAATTAAAAGAACGTTAAATAAATAATAGTTTAAAAAATACGCTTTTGTAGATAGCCGAGCTAAAAAGTACAAAAATATTTTTAATATGGTAAAATAAGAATAGAGTGAAGAAAAAAAATTACATTTTATGAAATCATGGGGTGCTTTATCTCATATGTTCATCATGACGCTGCTTTAACAAATATTCACATAAATATTTACATCAATTGACACCACGCACCCTACGCTTTTTTACAATATTTTTTGGTGTTCACTATTCTTATTTTAAACATATTGAAAATTATTTTCTACTTTTTAGTTCGGTTCTCTACAAAAGCGTGTTTTTTTTTGTTTTTTAACTATTATTTATTTTCTATTTTTTAGTGCGGTTAGCTACAAAACGGTAATTAATTGGTTTTTTTTTTGGAACGAAGTTGCATTGTCATCGGTCCCTTATAAGTGTACGAAGATTCAAATCATTCCGTTTGAAGGGGATGAAAATCGAGTTCAAATATTCCGTTACATGGATACATATTTACATACCAAGCTAATAAAAGCGTGTTAAGAACTGTGAGTTCTGTATGTATTGGATCTATAAACTTGTCTGTTGTTTTAAAGTCCACTTTTACTTTCGATTTACGAAACATCACAAAATACCTTGTGTGGTAACTTTATTTTGAAGCCTCTTGAAACGCCTTTGAGTGCACTTGACCTGCTTTGCACATTGCGTGATATTTAATAAGCTAATATAAAAAGGAATGTAAAGGTACAAATTCTCTGTGGATGTCGTGACAGGCCTGTAAATGACTAAAGCAGAGGGGTGGGCAGCAGCGTTAACTCTATGGTACAGCAGTGTAGCAACCATTCTACTCTCACCAATCCGCCTGCCAAGCGGGATGAGTATTGCCAGATTCCCCAAATGGTGACACATTCATGGAAATGTATGATGTAAGCTTTTGTTTAGCAGTGTCCTTTGGCTGATGATGATGATGAAAAATTTGGTTTGCAATCTAAAACTTCAGTTCTTGCGCAAACAATGATCACCGTCATCTCAGCCGAAGGAAGACCACTGCTCAACAAAGGCCTACCCATAAATTTCCACACCGACCGGTCAAATAATATGTCTTTAACAACATTGATGAATCAAAGTTCAGGCACACATTAACCATTGAATTGATCAGTGGGAGGGGCCAGATTATTACCCTAATAGAGTAATTTATTGCTGATCCATTGTTATCATTTTGCGTTTTATTTTACTATATCCCTTTTCTGTATTTATTGACCTTAAATGTATGTAGTTATGTGTTATATTGATATTTGTTTTTAAATGTATAGTACTATCATCTACTTATCCGTACACCATTATTATTTTTCGTGACTTTCTCCTCCATCTTAAGATTGTCTAAATAAGATCGCTTTTAGGGATAAGGCCGCCCATTGTACATTGTACTAATATTTAAGTTTTCTTTTTAAGTTTCAAATAGTGTACAATAAAGGAATTCTATTCTAACCAGGTTTACACCACAGGTTTATCTCTTAAACATAACTTTGTGAGCCATCTTTATTGCATGACTTATTGCATGTGATTCTAAGATAAGGTCTTTATGTGGTATATTTATAATTTGTCGAATATCAGTAAAAAATCACGACGTAGTTTCGGTCGATCATCGAAACTGATGACCTTGTACTTGGCTTGGCAGGCGGGTAAGTGAGCACACTGTGGCTACTGTTCCACAAAAAAGACATTGCTGCCTATTGACATTGCCATTGATGCCTATATAGAGTCCTTTAGTCACCGTTTACGATTTGAATGAAGAATTTTTACCGACTTCTCAATTCGACACGTGTTTTTTTTTGTGTATGTCCACCGATTACTCCGATATTTGTAGACCGATTTGAGCTATTCTTTTTTTAATAGGTGCCGAATGCTTTCGAATTGGTTCCAGTTTAATTTCATTCCATCTGATTGAGTCGTTTTTTAACCAGCTTCAATAAACAGGTTTAATTTGACTGCGCTTACCTAGATGATGTCTTAATAGTTTCGATTCTTAGAATTATTTTTAATGTTAGATACGGATACCAAATTGGGAAAAGTATTTACATATATTTACACTAAAAAGGAATAAATAAAACTTTTCAACAAAAAAATACCGTCTCAAAATTCTATACGATATTAAAACCACTAAAAATAAAAAAATACATCTTTATTTATGAAGTCGGGTGGGGCCAGGTGTGCCCCAACCATGGTTCATGCAGAATAACGAGTTATATTTATGGGCCCCACCCGACTTCATAAATAAATTTGTAATTTTTTTCTTTTTAGTGGTTTTAATATCGTATAGAATTTTGAAGTCGGTATTTTTTTGTTAATAAGTTTTTTATGTACCTATACATATCCGTTCTCTTAATAACATTCTCATTCAACAATGTTATGATCAGGGTTGTCACATACCAGCGCACAGTATACGCATATTAATTTGCCATCCCTAATTAAACAGTTAATTCCACACGAATGATACGCGAATATTAATAACTCGAATAGCAAACCGCGATAAATGTGCATTTACAAAGCGAGTAGACAGTAATTTGTTAATGGTTGCTTTATGCCCTTTGCTTATTTATGTTTATAGTATTCACAACATTTTAACAGTTTAGATGACATTTAGGCTCCAGTCGAGGTGATAGCCTGGTGATTGAACGCTTGCCTTCCATACAGGAGGGTCTGAGTTCGATCCGGCCTGCAACTATGACTTTTCGGATTCATGTATGGATCAGAATTTAATTATCACATGCGTTAACGGTGAAGGAAAATATCGTGCTGCAGTATTGCCTGGCACTGTATGAGTTAGTCATACTCACTAAAATGCCTTGTTGCGGGTAGATTTGTGTATTGGGTGGTTAAGTTCCCTGCATTATGGTTGAGCTGAACTATGCTTGCGTTATGCCCGTAAACGGGTGCCCTCTGTCGGGACTGCTCAGCTCTTGACTGCTATAGCAATCTTATTGTAAGGCAATTAATATCATTGTGCATAAATATGTGGTATACATCCCACACATTGGCATGCATTATCTTCACATAGCTTTAAGATCATACTGTGTTAAGTAATAAGACTGTAATACATCATATATTTTAAAAGAGTATATCCATGGGGTTTTTTGCCGGTTCTTCTCCATAGGAACAACGACTTGGAACCATGCAACTATTTAAATTTTGGTTATTTGTAAGTGCCCGCGATTGGTTTACATGAATAAAAAACTTTTATGAAGGGGTATGCCGGACTCCTACCGGCTAAAACCACTAGAGCGGTCATCTTCGGCACCGAAGGGGGGCTCCAGGACCTCGTAAGATCACACTAGAGCCGCCCATTGGTGCCACGCCTTTAGGCACATCATGGAGGGGATGACTGTAAAGCGGTCACCCCCTCTAGCGGAAGGAAGGCCACTGTAAAAAGGTCGCCCCCCAGTCACTTCTCGGGGAGGATTATAAAGGATACCCCCAAGCCTCGCTATGCGCTGTGCAGAGCACACGGCGGAGCACTCAAAATAAAAATTGTTCTCAGTGGTAAGTGTAGTCCACCAACGCACACTGGATGCATAGCGTGATGGACTAAGACCTAGCCTTTCTCATCGTGAGAAAAGGCCCATGCTCAGCAGTGGGACAGTCATCATTTCGGCCGAATGAAGTCCACTGCTGGACACAGGCCTCCCCCAAAGATCACCAAAACGACCGATATGGGTGTGTTTTGGGCTCATTGGGGGGTTTTGCCATAATCGTCACGCTTGGCAGACGGATTGGCGATCGCAGTTGAGCTGTTAATGTACTCGAAGGAATCTGCTGCCCATCCTCCGGATAATCCCTTAGTCGACTTTTACAACACCCACGGGAGGAGATGGGGTGGTGGTATTCTGAGCCGGCACTACACGGTAATGAGAGAATGCGCTGATTATGTTGGGCTGGGTTGTTCTCTTTCTGTCTCGTAATAGCTTTTGTCAACTCACTGCCTCATAAGCGTCCTCCCTTCTAACTTCTAGTCTTCCTTGTGTTGTGCCAATCTTGTCTAGATCTTTTCGACAATATTTCACAATATCATCACCCTATCTGGTTGTCTTTTACGCTCCGCGTGCTCACAGTTTTGACTTAACGACATTTTTTATGACAAACAAATCAAAATCAGTGTTTTAAATAACGAGCCTTGCTTAAGACTCACGACAAAATAGAAAATAAATCACTTCCAGCCTACGCTCATAAAATGGTATTCTTAATCGGGGACCAAACCGATCAAAACTTTTGTGCCATTCATTTGAAAAGTTACAAGGACATGATTAATAACAATTTTGCATGAAGCTTCATAATTCTTTACGAAGTTGTCGAAATACGGACGAAATAAGTCTGTTCAACGACACGCTCTTATAGAGACATGAAAAACGTTTTCCCTTTTCGTTTTCCATGTGTACGCATGGGGGACCCAATTTTTCTTTTACGGTATTTCCCTTCACGTCTGCTTATGCATACGAAATCATGTCCGTGAAAAATTCTAAAGTCAGCGATTTTCAGTGAATATTATCATCTAACCCAGTCGTTGTCATTTGAGAAACTTATTTGATTTTTTAGTAAATATGTTATCTATACATTATTACGTGAATAATAAACATTGTACTCCTTTTTAAGCACATTGCGTGCTTAAACAACTAACAAGTATTTGTATGATCTGCAGATAGTTGTTCCGGGTCTGGGTGTATTGTATGTGGAATTCATGTCTGTAAACGCACCCACAGGAGAAATCCTAGAGCCAAAGTTTTATAAAAAAAAGAACAATACAAATTCTAATGAGAAAATGCCACAATTTGTGTGATGCGTTATCCTCATAATCTCTTAATCAACTTATACGACACGTAAGTGAAAAGGAAGATGTGGTCGATTCTTTGAGGACAAATTGGATATTTCTCGCTTAAAAGTAGCTGTCGACACCCACACGCTATAGCCTGGTACATGTAATATCCGCACTTATCCGCAGAGCCTGCGTATGTATCCGCATATGGGCTATACGTGCGTGTTTAAACCACAAATCATGCGCTGTATCGCGGGCCCCAAATAAATGAGAGCCATTACGAACGCACGCGAATATCACTGACGGGGCTATATATTACACCAATATGATACCCGGATATTATTAAATTCAAGCTCTTGTATATTCTATGTATGTACATTAAGAGCCAATGTCAAGGTTAAATACTTTAAAAAAAAGTTCTTACATTTATTTACACTAAAAGAAACAAATAAAACTTTTTAACAAAAAAATACCGACTTCAAAAACCCTACACGATATAAAAATATTAAAACCACGGGTACAGGTATGCCCCAACATTGGTTCATGCAGACCAACAAGAAGTCATATTTTATACTTGGCCCCGCCCGACTTAATTAATAAAGTTTTTATTTTCCTTTTCAGTGGTTTATATCGTGTAGGGTTTTTGATGTCGGTATTTTTTTGGTAAAATCTTTAATTGTTCTTATTCTTATTTCTAGCTATAAAAGCAATAAAAAGAAGGTGTCACGTCCCGTGCGCAAAAATGCTGTAGACCGGTTTTATAGGAGGTCATCCTGGATGAGGTTTATGAGCTAGCTAAATCATAATTTCCATCTTTAAATCATCTGAAACAATGTATGGTGGTAACGCAAGAGACACCTTTGCCCAAAATTAAGCAGTCAAAGTTGTCTACGAGAAAAGTACATAATTTGCTACAGTTCTACTACTCAAGATCCAGTTGTAAAATGATTTGATGGCCAACTATCGCTCTATATATATACTTCGTTTCAAGCGAATAAAGTCTGCTGGACACAAGCCCAAAAAGCGCCACAAGCCTCCCCAAAAACCGCCATAACGACCGGCCTTGGTGTGCTATGTCGTAATTGGGGGTTTTGCCATAATCGCCACGTTTGCCAGGCGGGTTGCGATTACAGTTGAGTTGTTAATGTACTCGAAGGACGCTGCTGCCCATCCTCCGGTTAATCCCATAGTCGCCTTATACGACACCCTCGGAATGAAATGGGGTGGTACTCGTAGCAAATTTATTTACAGCTCCAAGAAATTCTAGATGGTTCTATAATATTCTAGAAACTGATTGAAAAATATGGTGAGTGCAAATATAAAACAGTTGTATATCACCCACGAATAAGTTATCCGAGTTCTACCTATGATTGGAAATTCTGTTGTCCCTAAGGATTCCACAGTCTAGACGGCACTTACGCATAAGATCGAAAACTCAAACTCAAACTCAAACTCAAATGTTTTATTTCATATAGGCCCTAATAGGCTCTTACGAAAAGTCAAGCTAAGTGCACGGTTCGGAAAAGTCGGTCCTATGGAGAAGAGCCGGCAATTTTATTATGCTTATTGAGACTAAATTTACGCTTATTACAGCACATAGCAATGCGGACAGATACAGGGGTAGTTTGGTAGGAAAAACAAAAAAGAATTCTCATATAAAAACCACACGAATACTGTGAATTTTCACGCTTACACTACGGTGTAATAGGCAGATTTTATAATACAACAAAAACGTAAATCTCACATTGACCGCTTCCTACACCTGCTTACATATCGTTAGCACGTTTCCGCGACGTCACATGGACGTGTGACGTGTGTAAGTGAAGAGGAGTGAGGGTAGAAATTGCTCAATTTTTTTCCATCCTTCGAGAATTTATTCATCGATTTTGGGTCAGCTTCTAGTCTAACCTGAGGGCGAATTATGATTATTTTCACTATACTTAAAGTTGACCGAAGTGAGATGAAATTACGCATTGACATTATGATTGTATTCTGCTCCTCTAGTTCAGTCGAACTTAAGTATGATCTCAATCAAGTCTCATTTCAATATCAATTTTGACGTTAATTTAAGGACTACTTTAGTACCCGTTGTCAGTTCGAATCGTTAGCAGAATACCGTTGTGGCTTCGATCATCTTCCGATCCACTTTCGATCACATCTCAATATAAGTTCACCGTTGACTTTGTTTGTTAGTTTAGGAGAATACTATTTATGACATTTACGACATTGAGACTAGATTGGAAATTTATATACATATTTTTTTATAACGAGTGTTGGCACACTGAAGTGATGATCATCGAACAACTTAGATACCGGGCAATATCAAAATTCTTAGGTTAGACTAGTTTTTGACAGACAATTGACTAGCTTCTGACTAACCATAACGACTTTCATATATATTTATAAGACAACCGGGACCAACAGCTTAGTGTATTATCCGAGGCATGGAGAGGTCTCGATGTGTTAGGAAAGGTCACCCATCTAACTAATAAAACGTACTAAGTAAAGTGTAAATGATTTATTTTAGTATATTCTATAATATACACAGCCACATCAACCCGAAAACGTCCACTGCTGAACATGGGTGTCCCAATGTTCACCCGACAATGTGAGGTTATAGGAGATATTGCCATAATCACCACACTTGGCAGGCAGATTGGTGATCGCCGTATGTTTTTATAGTACACGGCACAATGCATCCTCTTGATATCAAAGCTTAGTCGCTGCTACACCCATCGTTGGGAACCATACTGAACATATTATATAAATATGTTAGATATAGATATATGTATACGGTGTGAGGGGTGCCGGGTGGTGCCGGCTCAGAATACCACCACCCCATCTCCTCCCGTGGGTGTCGTTAATGTCGACTAAGGGATTAGCCGGAGGATGGGCTGCATTAACAACTCAACTGCGATCGCCAACCCGTCTGCCAAGCGTGGCGATTATGGCAAAACCCCCCATTGAGCCCACAATACACCATATCGGTCGTTGTGGTGATCTTTGGGGGAGGCCTGTGTCCAGCAGTGGACTTCATTCGGCCGAAATGATGATACGGGATGTAAACACACATCACCGAGCCGGAATCTACGCGTTCTGTACATTTAACTAAGTAGCATTGAGCAATAACAATTGATTTTATTGAAAAAAAATATTGTAAAAAGTGTGGGATGCTTGACCCAAAACCCATTTAAGGCACTATATAGGCGCAATGACAGGACACTTTGGCACCAAGGAGCACTTCCATAGGATGAAGCTTAGCATAACGGATACATGCAGATTCTGTATGGACAATCAAGCGTCGATGCAGCACATTTTGTGCAGCTGTGACGCTCTGGGAAGACGTAGGGCAAAACATCTAGGAATGGCTCATCCTTTGCCTGTGCAAAATCAGCACGGCTCCAGGCAGGTATGGTACGAAGTACCTACAGGGACTTCTTGATTTGCCAGCGCAGGAGTAGTGCAGGGCTTTGGGCAGCACAGTGGATCCAATAGGGTCGAAGTACGTTCGGCTGATGCTGACCCCGTGAGAGCCACAATAGAATAGAATAGAATAGAAACCCACCCCTGTGATACTATTGTGAAGGATTATTCATTCATTCATATCGGCCATTTATACGTCCACTGCTGAACAAAGGCCTCCCCCATAGATTTTCACAACTGTGTCAACATTTTGGGGGGTATTTGCCAATACTCACCGCGCTTGGCAAGGCGGGTTGGTGAGCGCAGTATGGCTAACGTTTGACAGAAGGGACGCTGCTGCCCATCCCTCTGGTTTAAATTCCCTTAGTCGCCTTTTACGACATCCACGGGAGGAGATGGAGTGGTGCTATATTCTTAATCCGGACACCACACGGAAGGATTATACCGCTTTCAAAATACGCGCTGATAACAATATCAAACATCAACGCAATACCCTCCTTCCAGAAACAGTTCCATCATCTCACCACAAATGTAACTCGATGTGACATGTTCATGTTACGTCACACGTGACGTCATGACATTCATTCGCGCTTACCGACTTTGTAATTAAAATGTTTGCGCGTAATTAAAGAGATACGGGCTCTGCATGTTAGTAAACTCGCGTGGAAATGGATTTGGATTTAATTTAGACGTGTAATATTTATTGACTAGGCATTTGAAATACTTCATGGGATAGAAGGTCGGGGTGAATAAAAAGGTTATATTATTTTATACCATTTTTATGTACCTCGACATTGTGTGTGTAATGGTGATTTTCCCAGTAACGGATAAATTCAGGCGGCAGCAAATGATCAATAAATCGCGTATTACATAGGCGTTATTTGTTGGCTGGATAGGCATAAATATATATTACGCTTTTTTATATCGAATGGGCTTGCGTTTGACCATTATTTCACCTGATATTAAGTGACGATGTGGTTGACGATGGAGCATGCTTGCCTAGAAGTAGCCTATTCATATACCTTGAAGACTCCTGGCATGGCAAATTTTTGTCTGTTTTCTAAAATAACTTTTCTGTGTTACCCCCCAAAAGTGACGCCCATATTCAAAATTTATTTATTTACGTTTTATTATATATATTATTTGGTAAACATTTGGATTGCAGAAATCTAAATGTTTACCAAATTTCAACTTAATTGGTTCACTAGATTCGGAGCAAATTGGCTGTAACGGACGGACATACAGACACACGAGTGATACTATAAGGGATCCGGCCGTTTTTTTCTTCGGACGTTCGGAACCCTAAAACAACGATAAACTTGCAACGAGAAGTTGTGGGAAAGTCAGGGAAGAAGTTCTTCCGATCCGATCGACCAGGATCCGCTGCTCGGAAGCCCACGCAGGGCACTTTCCGAGCGTGTGCTGTGCGGTATCCTGACCGTCTTCACAGTGGTGGCACTGTGCCGTGACCACGTCTCCTATCCTGTGCAAGTCCGCACTGAAACAACCGCGGCGAATTAGAGACCTACCACAAGTATGTTATTTGTTCACTAAAGCAGACCAAATACTTATATCAAATATCTCACATTAAAGACAAAATAAAAAAACGTAAATCATACTGGCTGTATAAGCGTGCAGGCTTGCGCAAATAAAACGAAATGGTAATATACAAACGGAAGATAGACAAACAAAACGGAAAACTGACGCGGCCTGACTCCAAGTAGTCGCGTTATAAACGAAGTTAAGGACATGTGTAGAATGTTAGAATTTGGCTTTATTATTCTCGTTTTTATCGCTTACTAGCTGGGACCCGCGGTTCACCCGCCGTTTAATTTTATATATACAGAAATGAAATTCATTGGAGTGATAGTGGCGCCATCTGTCAAAGATTGGTCGTACCAACTCAGAAACCTTTGTGGGCCTCATGCACAATGCTTTGCTGAAGATCATGACATGATCAAATGCATAGTTTACGATTCTATAAAGGACATACACACAAACATTCATTTTTATATATATAGATTACATATATAGATGATGTTATGATGAGTAGGGAAAGCAAACAACTGAATACCTGTGTAGTACTGACTTTTTATTCATAGTCAATCAAATAAACTGTTATTGTCGTGTGGTACCGGCTAAGAATAGCACTAACTCATCTCATCCCGTGGGTGTAAAAGGCGACTATTGATTTTTTAATTCTATTTTTTAAGTCAGGGTCTACAGTGGTCGCCATTGTCACTGATGAATAACTGTCTTGGACACCAGAACGAAATTAATCAGAAAATATATTGAAGGGCAGTCTTAAATCTTATTAACATTCTTTTTTATATTCTTCTGGTATACCGGTATAGGCTTAGTCAGTCTCTAGTGTAATCATACAAGGACCTGGAGGACCAGGAGGAGCCACCCTTCAGTGCCGACGATGACCGCTCTGGCAGTCATAGCCGGTAGGAGTCCGACATACACCTTCACTCTTCTCCGGGGCGGGGGAAGTTAATGATGTATTTTCACTGGGTGACAGGGTCTACAATGGCGACCAACACTGATGAATAACTGTTTTGGACACCAGAACGAAATTAACCAGAAAATAAAAAGGAAGAGTAGGAAAGAATATACGTTCCTCTTCCCTCCGTAGCATGCAGGTGACAAAGAAAATACTATAGGCCATAAGCAAAATAGTTAGGAATGTACAACTAGGGTAAGCTTAGTTGCCCGTAGGGTACAAAAATGTTTATGAATATTTAATTACGGGTCCTATGTTGTGAGCCAATGTGCTGATTTCAATAGTTTTTTTTTATTCTTTGCCCCTCACTGGGATTTCTCTTGTGTCGTGGGTCAGACAGTGTGACGTTACAGACATGAATTCCACATAAAATACACCCAGACCCGGAACAACTACCTGCAGATCATACAAATATTATTTCCGTGCGGGAATCGAACCCACGACCCGGAGCGTAGCAGCCACTGCACCAACCGAAGTATGGGCAGCAGCGTCCTTCAAGTACATTTACAATTCTACTTTTACATCATTTACAATTTTACGATCGATTATTGCAAAACTCCCAAACAAGCACACAACACAAACACAGACCAGGCCTAGTTCGGTCTTTGGGGGAGGCCGGATGTCCGGTAGTGGACGTCTTTCAACTGAAATGATACAAACTTGAAATATATAAACTTATGTCTATGTGCGTACGTAGATCTTCACATGACAACTCACCATGAGGTGAAAAAAAACCTTTTTTTATTATCAATAGTAAAGTATATACGATTACTATAAGAAAGCAATAGAACTGTATAATAATACAGTTTTTTTAAATATAACATAGTTTACGCACATAAAATACTTAGTAATACTATTAGATAATAACCATAATTATGTTTAAGTGTATCATGAATATTTTCTAACGGCCATCAGCTCTACGAGCAATGTGCCCCGCCCATTGCCACTTCAGTTTACTAATCCCTCCAGCTATGTCGGCACTTTTAGTTCTTCTACGGATCTCCTCATTTCTGATTCGATCACGAATAGAAATACAAAGTATAGTTCTCTCCATAGCTCGCTGAGTGAACTTGAACTTTCTTATGAGGCCCATGGTTTTTTTAATACCACGGCCCTGTCCCATATGTCACATCATTAGTAATATATATTTGTTGGCAATGAATAAAAAGTCCGTACTACACAGGTATTACGGACGGAGGAATCTATATACTCGTAGTTATAAAAAGGTTCAGGTATATAAAATACTAAGGTACCTACCATTCCTATGTACAGAGTCATACATATAATGATTGTATTTATTTGAAGTAATTTTAACATTTTCTTGATAAGTTTTATGTTTGTAGAAACTGTAATACTGGTCAGAAATACCGGAGGTATACGAACTCGTATTAATTCATTGACGTGTTCTCCATTGAGGTATAATGTAGACTGTAGACATACTAGAATAGTTGACATCAAAGTGTACAAACTTCAGACTTATACGAAAAAAATACATTCCAGTCTAATTAGATTACCTAAAACATAAATTTTCTTAATGTCATCGCCAGAAAGCATATTTCCTAGGAAGCGCTATTTACTAAAAAAAAGAAGTATAGGGTGATATTTTTGGACTGTGATTATAATATAGTTACATAAACTCTTTTGCAAAAAACACGGGCACCTAAGGAAATTTACATTCTAAGGTCGATTCGAGTTCATTAAATGAAATTTAATTGTTAGACGTAGCCTGTATACTTAGAATCGTGTAACTTAAAAAGCTTGAAGTGAATTCTGGCAATTAAAAAAAAAACTATGACTTCTTTAAAACCGATGTACACGGCCAAACAATAAGAAGTGGTCGGCAATAAAGACAAGAAGATATTTTACTTTTTTTAATTAAATAAAGTTACAAATGTAAAAACCTAACAACGAGTGTGACCTCTTGCCAAAATCACAGCTTGAATCCTTCTGGGCATGCTTTCCACGATGTTTTTAATAACGTTTTGAGGAATACGTTCCCTTATTCTTCTGCAATGACTCTTTTTAGCTCCGTGATGTTTTATGGAGCAGGTTGCATTGATCTTACCAGTATCTTTAGAAAATCCCAGACATGCTCAATTGGATTGAGTTCAGGACTTTGATCTGGCCAATCTAAACGACGGATCCCAACTTCTTGCATGCACGCTTCCACGTCACCAGAACGGTGCGCACAATGCTCGCCATTGTCGTCCATAAAAATGGAATCTTCCCCAAGTGCAGTCAATGCGGGTTGTGCATTATCTTTTTAACTGTTTATCCTTTATGTATTAAGTGGTGTACAATAAAGTGTATATAAATATAATAATGTCTTAGGTTTTCGCGAGTATTACACATTAAAATAAAACACTTTTAAACAGATTCTATCGCGTATATTCGTCATCCTTCGACCAAGAATGCTGCAAAGCATTCGAAACGTCAGGAAAAACAAAAACCTAAAATATACGCGATAGAATCCGTTTAAAACGGTTTTATTTTAATGTATTTAAATAATTAATTGGAAAATCGATTTATTTCTGTTTGAAATTGATTGTTGGTATGTTTTTTCTTTTTATATCATCTCATCCGCCAATAAATGTCTACTGCTGAAAATGGTTGAAAATCTAATCACAGCTACGATACACCGTCCTACGCAAAATTGCTATAATCACCATGCTCGGCAGTCGAAATTGTGATCGCAGAATGTTATTAGTATACAAAAAGGCGCTACTGCCTCTTGATTAAAAACCCTTCGCCTCATACTATACGCATAGGTGGAGAAGGGTGATCTATTCTTTCCCGCGAACCACAACCCCAAATTATGCTATTATTCTAACATTAAATAAATATGTGAAAGTACATACTATTGAGGTAATCCCAATTTATTGCCAGGTTTTTATCCTTTCTATCCTAAGTCAGATAACTATTTTGATGGCTGTGGTGAACCCGTCGATAGTCACATAATATTTGTGATTATGCTTTTTTTTATTTGTGTCCAGTGGAAATTCTACATGAACTTCCTTCGCTCCGGGGAAGGGCGAAGGGGTATGCCCG
Source organism: Diloba caeruleocephala (assembly GCA_947459985.1). Classification (NCBI taxonomy): domain Eukaryota; kingdom Metazoa; phylum Arthropoda; class Insecta; order Lepidoptera; family Noctuidae; genus Diloba; species Diloba caeruleocephala. The sequence continues at coordinate 3,721,954 of OX381625.1, read as the reverse complement.
ACATTATCCTCACGTAGCTTTACGATCATACTGTATTAAGTAATAAGACTGTAATACATCATATATTTTAAAAGAGTATATTCATGGGGTTTTTTGCCGGTTCTTCTCCATAGGAATAACGACTTGGAACCATGCAACAATTTAAATTTTGGTTATTCGTAAGTGCCCGCGATTGGTGTACATGAATAAAAAACTTTTATGAAGGGGTGGGTATGCCGCCGGACTTCTACCGGCTAAAACCACTGGAGCGCTCATCTTCTCACCGTAAGGGGGCTCCAGGTCCTGGTAAGATCACACTAGAGCCGCCCATTGGTGCCACGCCTTTAGGCACATCACGGAAGGGATGACTGGTAAGCGGTCACCCCCTCTAGCGGAGGGAAGGCAACTGTAAAAAAGGTCACCCCCCAGGCACTTCTCGGGGAGGATTGTAAAAGATCCTCCCAAGCCTCGCTTTGCGCTGTGCTGCGCACACGGCGGCACGTGGCCACGTGCGCGCCACCGTCTTCCCGGGGGTCGCTCGGTGTGAGCATGCAGACTCCCCAATCTGCGCACCCGCGACCCCCGACCCACTGACGGCAGGGGGCTCAGGCGTGTTGGACTTGGGAGCCGGGACGGTTGTTGCCCCGGCGCCGTCTCGTCCTTCTCCGTGCGGGATCAGCCCTCTCCCGATCCCGCTCTGCAGTCTCCTTCTGGAGCATGACGTTCTCGCAGAATTTTCATGCTCTGCCAACATAGCCGACCCTACTGCCGGCAGAGAGAGATCTTGCCCGATCCGATCGACCAGGATCCGCCGCTCGACCGCCCACGCAGGGCACTCCTCGAGCATGTGCTGTGCGGTATCTTGGTCGTATCCACAATGGTGGCACTGTGCCGTAACCTCGCGTCGTATTCTGTGCAATACAGGTGGACCTACAAAATAACGATAATGCGATTATCAATAACGTTACCCTAGTGATGTAATAAGCAGATATACATCCTCTTATACACGAGATAATACTCACTAGCGACATTTACCAATGTCTTCCAGCCCAAAATACAACTAAACTAGGTAGCATAAATCTTCGTAGTAATTAGCAACGCTGTGTTAATTGGTACATTCGGTTGATTCCCGCCACAAATCCATGTAAACGCATTTGAAAGTAGAAGATCTCTTATACCAGTATTCACAAACATAACTTCCCTAAGTATAGGAGCAACGCTATGCTAAGTAAGATGTTTCTCAGTGCGTTCGGTATGGCAAATCATTCCTTTCTTAAACAACACTTATAGGACACTTTTTTTTTACTGTGATTGGCTACCGTTGTGATGCGACTTCACTTCAGTCGGCAGACAGTTAAAAATTAAACAAACGTCAACCTATCAATGAAAAGAACAATAGGAGATCGTACGACGTTTCCAACATTTTTTTATGGATACTAGTTGAATGTTTTTATCGAGTTCGAAGTCGCCGAAAATTTGGTCGTCATTTCGGCCGAATGAAGTCCACTGCTGGACACAAGCCTCCCCCAAAGATCACCACAACGATCGATATGGGTGAGTTGCGGGCTCATTGGGGGGTTTTGCCACGCTTGGTAGACAGGTTGGCGATCACAGTTGAGTTGTTAATGTACTCGAAGGACGCTGCTGCCCATCCTCCGGCTGATCCCTTAGTCGACTTTTACGACACCCACGGGAGGAGATGGGGTGGTGGTATTCTGAGCCGGCACCACACGGCAAGCCGGTACCACACGGTTATAGTATTATTCACATTATAGTATTATTCAAATTTACTGTAGGAGATTGGTGCCTAAGCTAGGCTGAAGCCTGTGTTTCAGGTCACCAGGCCTCCACCCCAGAATTAAACACGGTTTCTATATACCAGTGTTTAATTCTAGAGGTTAATTTCACTAGACAAATTAACTGTTGGGATGTGTGGTCTAAGAGCCCGAAATCGAATATGTCACATTTACAGCCCTTTATGTTATGGAACACGTGTTACTTACCAAACGAGTTGGTGATGTTACTGCTAACTTTAAGTTAAATTACGCTAAAATGTGTGTAAAAGCAGTCGATATTTTGTTCTTTTTTCCGAACGTCCGAAGGAAAAAACGGCGGTACCCTTATGGGATCACTCGTGTGTCTGTCTGTCTGTCCGTCAGTCACAGCCAATTTGCTCTGAATCTACTAAACCGATTAAGTTGAAATTTGGTTCACATATGGATTTCTGCAACCCAAATACGAACGTGTAACATAAATAAATGAATTTTGAATTTGAGGTTACAAAAATATTGATGTGAATATCGTTGCCGTGTGGTGCCGGCTCATTATGCCACCACCCCATCTCCTCCCATGAGTGTCGTAAAAGTCGACTAAGGGATTAGCCGGAGGATGGACAGCAGCGTCCTTCGAGTACATTAACAACTCAACAGCGATCGCCAACCTGCCTGCCAAGCGTGGCGATTATGCCAAAACCCCCCAATGAGCCCACAACATATCCATATCGGTGGTTGTGATGATCTTTGGGGGAGGCCTGTGTACAGCAGTGGACTTCATTCGGCCGAAATGATGACTCGTCACAAAAAGAAAGAAGCTCTAAACAACGTCTTTCAGTGACATTCCGTATTTGTTTTTTATGCTTTTTGGTTCCATTGCTGTACAAAGGTCTTACCATATATTTCAAAAGAAGTGTAGTTTGGAAAAGGGCTTAAAGGGAATTGTGAAATCAAAGATCATGAGATAACTAGAAAGTATTTATGGATCTCCTCGGCAGTTGTAAATAACGATTAAGGGTTTATATAATGTGACCTAAATATGATAAGCACATATTTGTATAAGCAGTTCATACCGAATGAAAATCTACAGATTTTAATCGAAAAAGTTTTCTTACCTTGCGGTATTCCTACTTTATAAAGGCTTATATTTTGGGCTGTAATTTGTACTAAAAATAATTTCTACTTGAAATGTTCTTAACAAGAATAAGTCTTTCACCGAATTTATAATAAGCAATAACAATCTTCTTTCCGGTCCTCTCTTACATAGTGTCTAAAATGATGGTATATTTGAGCCGAAAAGGACTAGAAGAGCAACTATAGGTACCTGTTTATTTATGTTTAAAACAAAATCTACCAGAATAATTAGTGGTTATCAGGAAAAAATGATTCTGCTTGTGACAGCTCATCCCAAAACAGCTATAGATCCTTCTTCAAAAGGCCATTCCAGACGTTGCCCCACATTTTTCTCAAATAATTTGGTTTATACATATTATGTCTGGATTTTAAAACAGAAACCTTCTTCTAATGTTTCGGCATTTCTTCTCAGAGGCAGTCAGTAGGAAATGCAGGCTTCATCTAAATTTGTTGACGAGTGAAAGTGTTTTTTGAAACCTACTTGCTAAATACAGATCGTTTCATTTCAAAAAGAATGACAGGCACTTGCAAATTGATTAGTTGATTATCATGATTAGGTTTGTCAGCTAAATGTTTGGTGAATTTTAACAATAAATTTTGCCGTAACATTTCTATTTTATTCTGTAGACGTTTAATAAATACTACAATAGTCAAGAAGCGAAACTCACTACTGTTTAACAGAATGAACACCCATTGTTATCTAGATGCAAGCTTTTTATCATAACTTTGCTGCGACAAAACAGTCATGTTTCGTTTAATTGTGGATTTTAATTTCTTGCTACTAGTTTTATTTCTTTTTAGTTCATCCGAAGATGTTCCCCATATAATGTCCGGGTTAATATCGTTTCAGGGTTCACGCTCATGTTTCTTGTTTAACATGAAGCAATTACCTTTATTCCGTGTGGTGTCCGGAATTAGAATATACCACAACCCGTCTCCTCCCGTAGATGTCGTAAAAAGCGACTAAGAGCCTCTTAATTAGAGGGATGGGCCACAGCGTCTCTTCCGTGTAACAGTAGCCATAGCGCCTCGCCTTTTTTTATTGGTGTCCAGTGGAAAAACTACATGGAACTTCCTTAGCCCCGGGGAAGGGCAAAGGGGTATGCCGGTCTCCTACCGGCTAAAACCATTGGAGCGGTCATCTTCGGCACCGAAGGGAGGCTCCAGGTCCTCGTAAGATCACACTGGAGCCACCCATTGGTGCCACGCCTTTAGGCACATCACGGAGGAGATGACTGTAAAGCGGTCACCCCCTCTAGCGATGGGAAGGTGACTGTAAAAAGGTCGCCCCCCCAGGCACTTCTCTGGGAGATATAGTGCCTCGCCTGCCAAGCGTGGTGAGTACTGGAAAATTCCCCACAAGGAGAGAGGCCTTTGTTCAGCAGTGGCTCCCTTCGGCTTATATGATGATGATGACGCTGATAAATTATCTTCAAAACTTTACTACCTAGGTGTATATATATAGAGTTCTCGATGAGGTATTATATAGTCTACCTGCCGGGGGTGCGGTCTAATGCTGACAAAGCGTGCACCTCACTCCTCCCAGCCAGAGGTAAGTGGAAGGGACACCGTGGAGTTTGAGCCGGTAAAAGTCCGGCATGCCCCTCCAGCCGTCCCGAGGCGGAGGAAGTCCCTCATGGACTTCCCCACGGCAAAAAGTTACAGAGCCTAAAATTTAGAAAAAAAAAATACAAAATTTTGTTCTTTACTTATAGATTACAGAAAAACCTATCAGAAGTTAATATCTTAAAAAAACATGGTACATCTTTCAATATTATTCGTTCAAACTTACATTTGCAATTGGAATGTATGGAGAACATCTTCATAATTTTTTTTAATTTAAATAATTTAGATTTATTTGCCATTTAATGCCATGTGGTGCCGGCTCAGAATGCCACCACCCCATCTCCTCCCATGGGTGTCGTAAAAGTCGACTAAGGGATTAGCCGGAGGATGGGCAGCAGCGTCCTTCGAGTACATTAACAACTCAACTGCGATCGCCAACCCGCTTGCCAAGCGTGGCGATTATGGCAAAACCCCCCAATGAGCCCGCAACACATCCATATCGGTGGCTGTGGTGATCTTTGGGGGAGGCCTGTGTCCAGCAGTGGACTTCATTCGGCCGAAATGATGATGATGATGATGAGATTTATTTATCATACAGGATATTCAAAATTACATACATAAATTTTACTCGCCAAACTGCTCATGCAGTAACTACAATGTTAGGTTTGTTATTGGGATAAATTATTGGTACAAAACAGAATCCAAGGATAGACAACATATTCAGCGATTTCCCTCTACAATCCGGTACCACATATACTTTTTTAGTTACCACTTACTTTGGGTCAGATTTAAAAAACGTATATATACGGGTATATTATACCCTCTCCACACGAGTTTAACTCGCACTTGCCCGGTTTCTTTTTAATAATCACGATGCCTATAATAGCGTACTAACTGTTCCCTTGAATTCACATTTTGTAGAACCCTCTAAATCTCAAAATTTTTGTGTGTGATCCAAGTTTCAAGATCCAAGTTCTGAATATGTGAACAAATTTAAAACCTTTGTTGCGTGCTTTCTTGGTACACCATACCCAAAGTTTGATGAAAGTCTGCCGAAACAATTTTAATCGAAAGTTCTAATCAAATATTGGAGTGGCGGAATTTTACCGAGCGTAGTAGTGATCAACCGCCGACAACGGCGAACACTGAACAAGGAAACAATTGTGAACTTTTGTTTTGTATAAAAAACTATGTCAAATTCTGCCCAGCACCGTTTCTGTGTGGTGTCTGGATTTACAGTAGGTATACGACCGTTCCATCTCCTCCCGTGGATGTCATAAAAGGCAATATTAAGAGACTAAGAGATTGCCGTGTGATGCCGTGTAAAGATACCACCACTCCACCGCATCCCGTGGGTATCAGAATAGGTGACTGTGAGATTAGCCAGAGGATGGGCAACAGTGTCCTTCGAGTACATTTATAACTATACTGCGATCGCCAACCTGTTTGCCAAGCGTGGCAATTATGGCAAAACTCCGCAATGGGCCCACAACACAAAACCACTCACTGTGGCACTGTGGCAATCTTTGGGGGAGGCTTCTGTCCAGCTATGGACGTTTTTTCGGCTGAAATGATGATTTTGGGGGAAATTTGCCAATACTAATCAGGCTTGGTAGGTACCCACCTAGAGAGTGTGTAGTGGTGAGACTCACAAATGGCGTTGCTGCCCATCCCTATATCCGGCATCCCAATACAGCTCTGAAAAGATTTGACCACAAAATGTGATTCCATTTATATTTCACTAGTGGAATAAGGAAATGATTTTTACTAACCGACATTCCCCGTTCCCTTTTCCCAGCCAATCAATACTTAATCCCAACTTTCATTACTAGGGAAGATTAAAAACAAAAGATCGTATCAAGGCGTTCTTAAAGTCTAATGGCGTTTTGAATAGCGTGCACACAGCTGCCGATAATGTGTTGGCAATTAATCATTCTGGCTTGATGGATGACGGCGTAAACAACAGTTCGCGAGATTTTTAATAAGCACTTAATGTGAAGATGGAAATTAAGATCGCGATTTCCTTTTTCGAAGATTTTGCTGGTTTTTCGCTGGTCACTTTGGACTTAGTGCTGCGTAATCGTTAAGAGCGGGATTTTTCTTATTAGTTAGTTTAGTACACTGGTAACTTCTCCGTTCGGATTAGGAATATAGCACCACTCGATCTCATCCCGTGGCCGTCGTAAAAGGCGGCTATGGGGCCACTGACCAAAGGGATGATCAGCATCACTTCTTGATTTTAAGATAATATCGGGTCTATTCGCGCACAGATTAATATCAAAATAATATTTTAACCTCAACGTTTCGATCAAGTTGCATTGACCGTGGTCATGAGTAGACTCTGCAGGAGCAGTCTACTCGCATCAATTACTATTACTAGCACCAATTCTGTGTAAGAGCAGTCATTCTGCGCTCACCAAACGCTATATCATATCATCATATCAGCCACAGGACGTCCACTGCTGAACAAAGGCCTCCCCCTTAGATTTCCACAACGAGCGGTCACATGCCGCTCTCATCCAACGACTCCCAGCGACCTTCACCAGGTCGTCTGTCCACCTCGTTGGAGGTCGTCCCACGCTGCGTTTTCCGGTGCGCGGTCTCCATTCGAGAACCTTTGTGCCCCAACGGCCATCAGTTCTACGAGCAATGTGCCCTGCCCATTGCCACTTCAGTTTACTAATCCTTTCAGCTATGTCGACAACTTTAGTTCTTCTACGGATCTCCTCATTTCTGATTCGATCTCGTAGAGAAATACCAAGCATAGCTCTCTCCATAGCTCGCTGAGTGACCTTGAGCTTTCTTATGAGGCCCATTGTGAGTGACCACGTCTCTGTTCCATATGTCATCACTGGTAACACACACTGGTTAAAGACTTGCGTCTTGAGGCATTGCGGTATTGTTGACGAAAAGACGTTGCGAAGTTTCCCGAACGCTGCCCAGCCGAGTCGGATTCGACGATTGACCTCTTTCTCGAAGTTGGACCTACCTAACTGGACAGTTTGTCCTAGGTAGACATACTCGTCAACAACTTCGAGAACAGAGCTCCCAACGGATATTGGGATGGGCACGACATGGGCATTTGACATGACTTTTGTCTTGCCCATGTTCATCTTAAGGCCCACCTGTTGGGAAACTCTGACGTATATAACGAGATATTAAATACGCACTTACTTTCTTATATCAAGCTCATACTTAACTATATCTCTTCGCTCACGTTAAAATTTAAATTATGAATTGCCGCTTTACTGTCCGACGCGCTCGACCGCCTGCAGCGTATTGTGAATTTTGTGCACGGATCAATGCACAGCCACCGCTCGAAACAGTTGACGACCCGTATTTTTATTAATTTATTATGGCTTTAGTTTATGATGGTTGTATTTCTAGTATATTTAGTTCTTCTGTACGTAACAACACAAACATTAATTTTATTTATTACTTCTTACCTACATACTACTTTCACTATTGTTATTTGCTACACGTAGGTATTTTTATTTATCCATGTTCTACAAACTGATTTACATCCGTAACACGTCACTACTTAAGGTCCAGTTGAAAACCAGCGCCAGGCACTAGTGGTCTGGCATGTTTGCTGAACTGGGCCTGTTTGGCGCAGCTGTGGGGCACACAACAATGTTCTCCTTGTGTTTTTATTGTATTTTTTTTTCTTTTTCAATTTATGTGTATCACATTGTCTGTGTCAAATAAATTTATTTTCTTTCTTCTATCTTTCTTTCACCAACCCGCCCGATAAGTGTGGTGAGTGTTGGCTAATTCACCCCAAAATGACAATACACAGCATGTAAACGGTTGTCTATGGGGGAGCTCTTTATTTTAACATTTTTGCTGAAGAAAGAGTGTATTAAAATTTACGTCTACTGATGATACGTTTAATAAGATTCGAGATAAAAAAATGAATAAATATATATTTTGCAAGAGAAAGAGAGAGAAAGAAAGAAAAACTGTTTATTTGTGTGGCGAAAGTCGACGCACATGTAAAGATTCAAAGATAGAAGAATTCCACACATGTCATAACTAACTAAATGGCTGCAATCGAAACTATATTAAGATAACTAAACGCTTAAAAACGAACACTACATGAAACCAAACGCGTATCCGCGCTGGCAACACTGTTATTATATTTTAGCAAAATGGCCAAAAGACTTGAGTAACCAGCCCAAATATCACAACAATATTTTGACCAAAGAGTACACATTTTTGTCTGTGGTCGAAAACCAGAAAGAAATACTAAAATAAAGCAATTCCTACAGTACAGAGTATAGTGGTTACATATTAAATTGCGGTCATAGGGAAATTGTGCATCGCATCTTCGCAAAACATAGGTTGTTGCTCAGTATAATGCTGTGGCATCACAACGAGCCATCAGTGCTGATTTTCAGCAACAGCCTCAGTGAGTGACGTAGTGGCGGTTAGTAGAACGCAGTAGAACACTGAGCAAATGTGAAGTTAGCTAAATAATATCCAAAATTGGAAGCGTTCCCCCGATTCCACTGCTCCCCTCGGCAAAATACACATATCCCGATAAAATAAAGTTCTCTGTGAGTTTGTGTAATGTATGTCAAGCGACAATGTTGAGAAGCTTAGTTAAAAACAAAGAAAAAAGAGGGAGTAGATTTTTTATTTCAATATAATTTTAATTTTAAACATGTATTTGTGTCGTTTTTATTTCCTTTCCTTTATGACTAGTGAGACTAAATACTTTCCTTACAAATAGGGCAATAGCAAATTCGGCGCTGACAACACTGGTTATGCTTGTTGATATCCATGCATGGCACCACACTGCGCTCGTAACCTCGGATATTAAATAATTTAGTCTTACGAGACTAAATTACTTAATATCCGAGGTCAAATCTAATAACCTTCTTGGAAAAGCACAGAAAGGTCGTAACGCTGCCTCTGTATTCTTGCATTTAACAGAAATTTCATCCAACAAATACAACCAAAAAATTACCTTTAAAATATGTATATAAAATAACCAACCTTTGGCCGTCATTATACATAAAAACCCGTAAAAGTATTACATAAAACCTTAACAAATATTTCAAAGCTTTCAGAACCTTCCTAACATTCGTTCCCGGTCAATAGCTCCCGAATTCGAGTCCCGGTCCTTATACAAACAAGCCACTCGTTCATACTTTACATGGCCTTTAAAAACGTAACAGAGAAAAAAATGCTTTCGCTGGATTGAAATTTCAAGGAGGCTTTGTGGCTGCGAAATAGGCGGGGAACTGACAGGTGACGGACTTGATGTGTGTAGAGCGTTGGAGATTTAGATCAAGGTTACGAACATGTCTGGAGGTCTGAGGTTATGGAATAGATTAAGAAGGTAAGTGGTGTTTCTTATGACAACGTCTAATTTATTTTTCTCTATTTTTTCTTCTTCTTCTTTTTTTTATCATATAGTTAGTGGCCAACCTTACCACAGTTGTTCAAGCCGCCTAAAAGCCTTCAACTAGGCTTAACAACTGCCGTCGAATGCCCTCCAAAGCAGGCAGACAATCAGTTCAAATACCACTATGCGGTCACCCATCTACAGACTGGCCACGCCGAGCGTTGCTTAATCTCACTGATCGTTTACCAATCAGTGATTACAACTGGTTATGAGCCTTTTTCTTCATTCTTGTGTAATTCCTGCACACAAAAATGGAAGAACAATTATTTGTAGACGAGCGTACAAAGTATCGTCCTTGGCTTATACAGAGGTGGCGAACGTTGCACTGCACATGAGATAAGCGGGAAGATGGGTGGACCCTGGTCCTTTGAGTATATTTACAACTCAAGTGCGATCGCCAACCCACCATGAGTATACAACACAAACCCAGACCACTGATGTGATGTGATCTTTAGGGGAGGCCATGTCCAGCAATGGACGGTTTTTGAGATAATCACGACAACTAGCGGTCAAAGAATGTATTCTCTTTATCACCATGCTTGGCAGGCAGATTGGTGATGGCAGTATATTGTTATTAGCACGAGAGGCTGCTGCTGCTCAACCTCTTAATATCATGGATGGAGAGGCGTGGTCTATTCTTTTTCGGAAACTACACGGAACAAGTACTATGAAATTGAAAGATACAATGCAAAGATACTAGTGACAATCACATTACATTTTAAACTATTAGGACATTTACATTCTTGGTAGGTCTCTTGGTCGCAAGAGTGTTTAGGTGCGTTGAGTGCCCTTCGCTAGAGGGGGTGACCGCTTTACAGTCATTCCGTCCGAGATATGCCTAAAGGCGTGGCACCAATGGGCGGCTCTAGTGTGATCTTACGAGGACCTAGAGCTTGTCTTCAGTGTCAAAGATGATCGCTCCAGTGGTTTTTGGCCCGTAGGAGTACGGCATAACTCTCGCCGTTCCCCGGGGCGAAGGAAGTTCATGTAAAATTTCCACTGGACATTATAAATATTAAAAAAAGGTGCGTAGATTGAGGAACTTGCGTGCTCAAACACTAAGAGACCCCGTAGAAGACTATGGCGCGCAGGTGGTCACGTGCTGCCGTATTCGCAGTACAGCGTAGCGCACAATGAGGGTTCGGGGGGGATCCTTTACAATGACCGCTTTACAGCCACTTCCTCCAATACGTGCCTATAGACGTGGCACCAGTGAGTGGCTCTTGTGTGATCATATGAAGACCTGGAGCCCTCGTTGCCAAAGATGACCACTCTAGTGGTTTTAGCCAGTAGGAGTCCAGCATTCCCTTTCACTCTTCCTCGTGGTGGAGAAAGTTCATAAAAAAAATCCACAGGACAAATAAAAACAAAATTGTACCTACCAGTCCAGTGCCAGATATTCGCCATCAGTGTTTAAACTTTAGACATTACTGTACCCCGCTTAGAAGGGCACTGTAGTTAGTAAAATAATTGGGCATGAGAGGATTGATTTGAATGATAAACTTCACATCTCGGAGTAACACCTGGTTAACACTACAATTGTTATGGGCAGGACCCTTATTGCCAGGCGAATGATTTGTTCGTCTCGTTAAGTTGTAAAAAGAAAAACATTTTACGCTGATTTCATAGCCAACAAATGTTTGTTATTCAGGACCTCTTTATTGCATCGGTTTCGTCCGGACCACTAAATATAATTTGTTGTAAGATTAGCCCCAACAGCCTTTGCTACTTCACCACGACTTATCGCAGCCTACAGCCTATAATATGTCCAACCGGCATAAAGAATCCTAAGAAGCCTATGATTACCATACTGGCCCCTAGATGTAGTAACCATTACTTGCCACAATTAAAAAATTTAAATGAACTGAAGTAGCAAGGTCTCTCGAATAGTCACGCGATCCAGATATGTTACTTTCACAACGTATTTTTCAGCTATCGTAGACTGCCTAAAGTCTAAAGGTCAATTATCACGGTCTCCGCAGGTTCGTTGATCAATAGCAGGATGTAACTGTTGACCTCATCAAACAGATGTATCCATTATGGGAAACGTGATAATAAATAGAGGTAGTGGCATTTAAAATCTTAAATGTCGAAGTATTATGATTCTAAGCAATATTGATTACACGGTTCGCGCAGTAGTAATCAATTGGCTTTCTGCGCTATGGGTCGTGGGTTCGAGCCCCGCACGAAACAGATGTTTGTATGATCTACATATAGTCTGTTCGTATCTGGGTGTTTGTGCTTGTGAAATGTATGTCCTGTAAACTGTACCAACAACAAGAATAATCCTAGTATTGGACATAAAATACGATATCTTCTTAAATGAACTTTTGCAGCTGATGTACTGCATGCAAATGTGGTTATATTTTAATGAGGTTTTTTTACATCAGTAGTTGCAACAGCGATTGTGTTTTCCAGAATTAAACCTACTTCATTGTACTTAACCGGGGAGAAAATAAGCCTTGATTTTAAGACTACGTAGAAAAAAAAGAGATGGACTGAGAAAAGTAATGTAAATCTAACTTGATTAACGCTCATAGTTACTAATCGAGGATTACAAGAAACACATTAGATCTTAGATCTTTAAGTGTAAAAGTTGTGGATGGTATTTGTACATGTTCCGTCGGTTTTTCTTTCGGACTTTCGGAACCCTAAAAGTATTTTTATCTTTAAGTGTCTTAGGTTTTCGCATTTATTATAATAAAACGCTTTTAAACGGATGTTTTTAGAGTATATTATCTTTAAGGTTCGCATAGTATTCACGTAAATGTCAACATAAATCAATACTTCAACTAAATTCAACATACTTACATTGTACTTTACTAACCTTTTTAAGCAGGTGGATAGGACTGATCATCATTATGTCTATAGGGGCTTCGAAGACCCTCTCTTTAGTACTGATGGTCTGATAGGATGATCTACCGCGTGTTTTATTGCTGGCAATAAAATTGGATCTCTCAAGCGAGTGACAGATGGTTGTCTTCATTATCTTTAATCTTTTTATGGCTTTGACGTTGATGTGATTCTCTGTAATGATTTGAAGTTCCCCGGGATGTGTTTTAGGGCAGTTTGATGTTAGATAGTTCTGTTGATGTGTCATAAATGATCTTTATTTGGCAGGTTTCGAGAAACACTTTCACTCGTCAATAAATGTAGAGGTAAAATATAAAGGCCTTCCATATAGTACGCCCTGACAAAAAAAAGTATTTGTAGAACACTAACTTGTGAAAGTGAAACTAAAACGGCACAGTTGGCACAGTGGCTAAGCGACTCGCTTTCTGTGCTATGTGTCGCGGGTACGATCCCGCACGGTAAAAATATTTACATGATCTAGGGATAGATGTCGTGTGGTGCCGGCTACGAATAGCACCAACCCATCTCATCCCGTGGGTGTTGTAAAAACCGATTAAGGGATTAGACGGAGGATGGGCAGCAGGGTCCTTCGAATACATTAACAACTCAACTGCGATCGCCAATCCGCCTGCCAACTGGCGATTATGGCAAAACCCCCCAATGAGCACACAGCACACCGATATCGGTCGTTGTGGTGATCTTTGAGGGAGGCTTGTGTCCAGCAGTGCACTTTATTCGGCCGAAATGAATGAATGAAGATAAATGATATATATTTTGGGTCCGAATTTTTGTGCATGCGAGATTTATATCGCTATCCTCTTGCCTGTCAATTGTCGGCAGCCAGCGAGACACAATAAATTTTTATGAATTATGTCTGGCTTTGTAATAGTTAATGAGATAACTATACAGGGGCAATCATAGGGCCGTAATTTAAAAAATACTTAATTCCTTACATTTCAATCGTGATGCAGCGATTAGAATTTTTCTCATACCCAGATGCACTTATTGATCGATAAACGATCGGCTAGATTTAGCAATGCTTGGCGCAGTTAGTCTATGATGGGTGACCGTATAGTGATATTTGAAATTAGCGTTTCCGTGCTTGTGCTTTGGAGGGCAGGTAAAAGCGTCCGTCCCGGTCGTTGACGACGGTCGTTAAGCTAAGTCGGAGGCCTCTAAGCTCTGACACCTGGTTCGCTACTAACCGCATGAAAAGAAAGAAAGAACGAATTTGAATATTATATTCAACCAATATGAAAACGCTGAAAGTAATAAGCCTAAGTTTACACACTTTTTGTTTTTAAAACAGTACGAGTTCAATTTTACTTTTCGCTAATGTAATCATCATTTCGGTCGAATGAACCAGGCCACTGCTGGACACAGGCCTCCCCCAAAGATCACCACAACCACCGATATGGATGTGTTGTGGGCTCATTGGGGGCTTTTGCGATAATCGCCACGCTTGGCAGACGGGTTGGCGATCGCAGTTGAGTTGTTAATGTACTCGAAGAATGCTGCTGCCTATCCTCCGGCTAATCCCTTAGTCGACTTTTACGACACCCACGGGAGGAGATGGGGTGGTGGCATTCTGAGCCGGCACCACACGGCAAACGCACACGCTAATGTAATAACTGAGTCTATTTGTAATGGTCGGGTACAGTAGGCAGGTGAGGAACGACGTCACGGTAGTTAAATACGTGTGGAAGATATTGTGTTTACATCACTCGGAAGTCCTCGCAGAGCTGAAGCTACGAGCACCCGATGAGTTCGCGTTATTGCGTCGACGTCCCCCATTGCGTCTCGCACGTTTCAACTAACTTACTTTAGGGCGCCCCGTTGTCAGGTACTATTCGATACATAAACTCAAGAAATTGATATATTTCACAGCAGTCAGTCAAAATTCATAGAAGCCACACGACTGTAGAAAATAATGTTATGACTTCAGTACCTTGAGCAGGAAGTGATAAATAAATCAAATAAAGAGTATGTATATATATATATTGGATTTGATGGGTTTTATCAGTCAAAATCGATCCAGCCGTTTAGGAGTTTACCCGGAACAAACAGACAGACAAAAAAATAAAAAATGTTTTTTTGTCATAGGTACCGTATATACTTCGTTACATATCATATGCATTTCGTAAAAATCTGTTATTTTGACATTACAAACAGACACTTCAATTTTATTTATTTGTATAGATTAAATGTATAATTTAAACGCTCTCCAAAATAAAGTTAAATAAGTTAGCTCTAAATAAATGAAATTGATACTAAAATAAGGTACAGATCATATATCATTAACTGCCGTAAAACGAGACACAATTAAAAATCTATTGTGTCTACACGGCTGCCGGAAATTTGACCTCAAAATAAATAAGCGTGAATCTCATATCTAGTTTAGTAGTTTTAGACATTATATTCATTTTGGGAAGCAAAAAAAAATATGCTCATCAAATATTGTTTCACTAAAATACAGATTGCAAATCAGAAATATTGATTGCACATCAAATTACGTTAGACCAAGTATTTTCATAGTGGATTAAGGTAAAGCTACGTGCTCATACCGAGTGAACCCAGGGATGACGATGTGCACGTGGTTACTGGGCTGCAATTCCTTAAGGTGAAACATCCATACATCCTTCAATACAGAATTAAAATGATGGTGAAAAACCAATTTGGTATACGCTAAGACATGAAGCTATTTAAGGACACGTTGCAGACAGTGAGCCACGGGAACGAGTCTTAGGAAATACCAAATTGAGTTGTCACCGTTATTTGAATTCTGTATTCAAGGATGTATGGATGTTTGAGATTAAGGAATTACACCCCTGGCTGCCATGTGCGCAGCACAGCGTACAGCGAGACTTCGGGGGAATCCCTTACAATCCCTCCGATCTTTACTGAGCTGACTATGTATGTATGAATGTTATGTATAAATTCAGTGAATATGATTCAACCTCACCAAAATTCGAATGATTGATTTTGCGATATAGGGCACAACCTCTCTGTTTCGCATTCGAGGCATGCATTAAGCAACAATAATAGTTATACTACACTGAATAATTTTATTTGGATGAGTCAAATACGTGATTTTGCTCTCCTGTAAAATTTGGTCGTGGTCACTTACTGTGTTATGTTTTGGAACAGCCGCGACGGCCGCTACGAACTTTGTTTCGATGTTTCTTCTTCCAAGCTTAAATGTGAACTGTTTTATGTTGACTTTCAAATAGAACTATTTTAATTCATTTAAAAAAAAAAATTCGTTGCCCCACACTAGGATTTCTGCTGTGTCGTGGGTGCGTTTACAAACATCAATTCCATACAATACACCCAGACCCGGAACCTCGCGTGGTGCCGGCTAGTCGCGTGGTGCCGGCTCAGAATACCACCACTCCATCTCCTCCTATGGGTGTCGTAAAAGTCGACTAAGGGATTAGTAGGAGGATGGGCAGCAGCGTTCTTCGAGTACATTAACAACTCAACTGCGATCGCCAACCCGCCTGCCAAGCGTGGCGATTATGGCAAAACCCCCCAATGAGCCCACAACACACCCATATCGGTCGTTGTGGTGATCTTCGGGGGAGGCCTGTGTCCAGCAGTGGACTTCATTCGGCCGAACTGATGAGACCCGGAACAGCTATCTGAAGATCATACAAATATTTGTTCCGTGCGGGAATCGAACTCACGACCCGGTGCGCAGCAGCCGACTGTATCAGCCACTGCACCAACCGTGCCGTTGAAATTACCTCTATCCTTATTCTAAATATTCTTTTCATCGTCAAATGAGCTCGAAAACCAAGAAGACAACGTTTCCGTACATATAAGGTCTAAAAATACCCCTATATCTCGGCTTATTTGCTTTGCACACAATATCATTCTTAACGCATCAACTGTGCCCTACTTTCAGATTTTTTATGCATATTCAATTAGTTTTCACGCAAAAATATCCTTTATATCTTTAGCTTAAGGTTCGTTTTGTAATTTGTGCATGTTACTAACACGTCGGGAGGCGATGGTGATAAATGGTACTTTTCTGGTGAAAGACAAATTTTGTTCCGTGTCTTCGCATCGTTAGCTAAGATTTGGGTTCAAACGTTTTTCGGAGGCATCCATCTTGGACACCAATGGAAAAGTTGAGGGCTTTTGTCAATAATATCGGTTTTTGTCAGTGAAGTATCAGTATTGACGTAAGGATTGTGGGGTTTTGAGAACGTAATAGGAAAAAGACGTGTTTACTTTTGTTGGGCAAATAGAAAGTGAAATTTATTTGCCATAGCTATGTTAAAATATAATGTTTTACTGTCTTGTGTTTTTGTTAACAGTCGAATATAATGTCGTGCTCATCCCAATATCCGTTGGGAGTTCTGTTATCGAAATTGTTGGTGAGTGTCTATCTGGGACAATCTGTCCAGTTAGGTAGGTCAACGGTATCGTATTCTCGTGTGGCCGGCTCAGAACCGGCCACCACCCCATCTCCTCCCATGGGTGTCGTAAAAGTCGACTAAGGGATTAGCCGGAGGATGGGCAGCAGCGTCCTTCGAGTACATTAACAACTCAACTGCGATAGCCAACCCGCCTGCCAAGCGTGGCGATTATGGCAAAACCCCTCAATGAGCCCACAACACATCCATTTGGGTCGTTGTGTTGATCTTTGGGGGAGGCCTGTGTCCAGCAGTGGACTTCATTCGGCCGAAATGATGATGATTCTCGTCAACAATACCACGATGTCTCATGACTAAAGTCTTTAACTAGTATGTGTTACCAGTGATGTGATGAGTGTTGAGAGAGCTATGCTCAGTATTTCTCTATGAGATCGAATCAGAAATTAGAAGATACGAAGAAGAACTAAAATTGCCGACATAGCTGAAAGAATTAGTAAACTGAAGGGGCAATGGACGGGAATTGCTCGTAGAACTGATGGCTGTTCGAGCAAAAAGGTTCTCGAGTGGAGACCGTGTACCGTGAAACGCAGCGTGGGACGACCTCCAACGACGTAGTCAGTCGAGCTGGTGAACGTCGCTAGGAGTCATTGGATGAGAGCGGCATGTAACCACTCGTTGTGTAAATCTATGGTGGAGGCCTTTGTTCAGCAGTGGACGTCCTACAGCTGATGTGATGATGATGATGAGGAAATGTTAGATATAAATAAACTAACAAATATTAAAAAACAAAAAAAAACAAAAAAAAGACCAATGGTTTCATCATTTCGGCCGAATGAAGTCCACTGCTGGACACAGACCTCCCCCAAAGATCACCACAATCACCGATATGGATGTGTTGTGGGCTCATTGGGGGGTTTTGCCATAATCGCCACGCTTGGCAGGCGGGTTGGCTATCGCAGTTGAGTTGTTAATGTACTCGAAGGACGCTGCTGCCCATCCTCCGGCTAATCCCTTAGTCGACTTTTACGACACCCATGGGAGGAGATGGGGTGGTGGCATTCTAAGCCAGCACCACACGACAATGGTATAGGTACAACGTATTCTTACGCAAAAAAATACTCGAGTGTTGTAGAACCTTTTCTACTTTTCTCTTTCTTCTTTTCAGCCAAAGAATGCCCACTGCTGAACAAAGGCCTCCCTCATAGATTTCCACAATTCTGTCATTATTTTAGGGTGAATTTGCTAGTACTCACCACGCTTGGCAGGCGGGTTGTTGAGCGCAGTATGGCTTACTGTTCTACAAAAAGGACGAGTAAGTCATATCAAAATAAATAAACATATTTAGGTTGGTGGTGAGGGTCATACTAAAAATAAAACTTCAAATATTCCTGTAAATATAGATAGATATCTTTGTTTTGTCTCACTGTAGCTTTAAAAACAAAATTGTTAATAGTTTCAGATAATATTTAAAATATGCTTATCTAGTAGTTCCTTACGAAATTTAAATTCGATTAATATTGTACACAATGTTGCACAAGTAATATGTGGAAACGTCGTGGATTGTACGTTAACCTAAATGTCAAACTTTTTCCACTTTATGTTTTACATACTGTACAATTGTTTGTTTTCCCAAATAAAATAAAATGAAGTAAAAATAAAAATAAATAAAAAGGTTATTTCAAACCTCGTTAGTTTTATACAGGTCAACTTTTTCGAAAATAGACTATGATATAAAACTAGTGATGCTATTTATACATAAAAATACTGCTATCACTCTAATATTGGTATCAAAATGTATTAAAAATTGCTGTCATCGCTTTCACGTATCTATCAGCATTAACCCTAAGAATAGCCCGTCGAATGTCCCACATTAGTGTTAGTGACACACAACGACCCCTGGGACATTTCACAGAAAAATTCGAGGGAAATTACAATAGTATCTTGAGGAGACCGGAGCTAGTGTTGGGACACTGATATTCGACTAAACTGCAGTTAGTATTTCTTGTGTCAGTAAATAGGTTTTTATAAACGTAAGTTTTCGAATTCGAATGAAAGTAGCCAACTGTCGACGTAAACTAAAATCTGAGTGAATAAATATCTTGTGTATACATTGTCGAGATTGAGTTGAAAAGTTTGACAAGTTATAAATTGTTGTTTCTAATATTTCAATGTTAATACCAAAATACTTGACAGAAAGTACTAGATCGGTTTAGGTAATATCTTGAAACACACGACTTTGCTATGATTTTGTAGGAAGATGGCTATCAGGCAGGCAATACAAGTCACAACTACTATACAGATATCAATATATCGCTTTTTTACCGACTTCAAAAAAGAGGAGGTTCTCAATTCGATGCGTTTTTTTTATGTATGTACACCGATTACTCCAAGATTTGTAGACCGATTTGAGCGATTCTTTTTTTAATTGGTGCAAAATGCTTTCGAATTGGTCCCATATAAATCTCATTACATTTGATTGAGTAGTTTTTGATGATGCATAAACAGGTTTAATTTGACTACGCTTACCTAGATGATATCTTAATAGTTTCGATTCTTAGAATCATTTTTAGTGTTATATATATATAATTTTTTGTTAAAAAGTTTTATAATAAGACTATTATCATACGAAAAGCCTGTTTGTTTTTAATTCCTCCTAGTGATAAGAAAAGCAAGTTGTACACTTGGTGGTAAGTGGCCTGCCCATCATCATTTCGGCCGAATGAAGTCCACTGCTGGACACAGGCCTCTCCCAAAGATTATCACAACGACCGGTATGGGTGTGTTGTGGGCTCATTGGGGGGTTTGGCCATAATCGCCACGCTTGGCAGACGGGTTGGCGATCGCAGTTGAGTTGTTAATGTAATCGAAGGACGCTGCTGCCCATCCTCCGGGTAATCCCTTAGTCGACTTTTAGGACACCCACGGGAGGAGATGGGGTTGTGGTATTCTGAGCCGGCACCACACTGCCCTTAATAATTTGTAATTCTACCCAAGTCTAGTCCTGCGTGGCACTACACTACTGCACAGCGCTCTTCACCTCGAGACATTTGTTATTTAGTCTCTTATAGTAGTAGTAATTTTGCTATGTGTAAAGTTCAAAGTATTATATATGTACAAAGTTTCGTATGTTTTATATGAATACTTACGACTACGGTATCTTCCGTCTTCCTGGTCGTTATTTACGCAAGTTTTAGAGTTAAACCCTCATTCATCATATCAGCCTAAAGACGTCCACTGCTGAAGATAGATTTTCACAACTGTCATCATTTTGGGGGGTATTTGCCAATACTAACCACGCTTGGCAGGCGGGTTAGTGAGCGCAGTATGGCTATCATTTCACAGAAGGGATGCTGCTGCCCATCCCTCTGGTTTAGAATCCCTTAGTGGCCTCTTATGACCTTCACAGGAGGAGATGGAGTGGTGCCATATTCTTAATCCGGACACCACACGGAACAAATAAAAACCCATTTTTAGGGACCATATCCATAGACAAGTGAAACACGACAATAATACTGTCGTGTTAAAATTCAATAGAGGATATTATACTCATAAGTGCTAATCTCTATACGGTAATACAACAAGGGACAACGGTGAATTATTAACCTCGCGCCGGCGACGCCGACACTTGCGGCCAGGAGACAGCTTGCTATGTGTCCTTCGACTCATATACATACGTAATCAGCCCATTAATATCCCACTGCTGGGCATGAGACTTTTTTCACGATGAGACTTATTGCGGGTTGGCCGTGGACTTGACAAATACTAAACAACGACTGGCGAGTCATTGACGTCACAATATAAACGTGAAACGAATCGTTGTCATATACCGGCGGAATTATTATTCTATGCTTTAAGATCGTATGCCAAATCTTCCGCAAGAATAAACCTGGTACCTACCTGTACTAGTCGATGTAATTGATTAAAATAAATCCCGCGGCTTTCCCATCACTATTAGGTACGCACCTAACAGATTTATTGAGTTGTCCCGGGCTGGTACTTGTTACGTCTAGAGGAGGGATTTTCCACTCCACTGGTTATTGTGAGAAAAAACCTCTATGAAAGTATATTGTAACATGAAAGGTCGAGTTTTTCAGGTGCGGTCACATCGCCTTTTATGGTGCTTTATGTAATGTATTGAAAGTAGGTGTTAAAGGCGTTAGTATGCGAGTTTTCTTTTTCATGTGGAACGAACAGGAATAATTTCAAATCTTTGATTAGAGCTAATTTACTTAAGAGAGATTGTGGAGTAAGTTCATTGCCTGAGGATTGTAAAGGATTCCCCCGAGGCTTCGCTGTGCGCTGTGCTGCGCACACGGTGGCACGTGTCCTCTGGTTTAGGGTCCCTTAGTCACTTTTTATGACATTCACGGGGGGACATGGGCCACCCATGCTATGTACAGACATCACACGGATTTGTAGATCGTACAAATCATATTCATACATGTTTGATCCGTGTTGGGATGGGACCCATGACTAGCGCAGATAACCAGTCACTTAGCACCTACACCATCTGGGTCGTTAGAAACACTAAAATTATGAAAAAATCTTTTTAAAACAAAAGTAGATTCTTAACGTTTTGATATCGAAAATTCGTGCCAAAACGTGCAAGAACAAAACACGTGCGCTACAAAAAGGAAAAAAAACTCAGCAAGTCCAAAAGCGAGCAATGCTCGGGATGTGCCTAGTGTGTTTTTTATCTGCTATATTTTGTTTTCATTTAAATTCACCAGTGACATTATAAGCTTTACATAATACTCTGCTATTTTTAATGCTTTTGACATTTATACCATTTGCTCAAGATATGTTTTAGCTTTCAATATCAATTTATTTATTATTTTCTCTATTATCACTAATGTCATAATTTTCGATGTTTATAATAATACTTAGTTGATTATTAACATTTTATACTTAAGCTACAAAATTGAAGATAATGGTTGAAGATAATCATATGCTTTGATATTCACCCTAAGATTTTGATTTGTAATAATATAAAATAGGCAATTCATTAAACATTTTAGTACTTAAACGGCAGTACTGTTGTTTCATTTTGGCGTTTCCTTTACGCTAAAATTTGCGTATTTTATAAAATCACGAAATGGTCTTTGTTTTCTATAATTTACAGAACTTATTTTCATTTGAAGCTTGGCGTTTATCTCTCGTCTTAGTGCTCCAATCTTTTGTTTTTTATTATCCCGGTGGAAATACATCATGTACTTCCTCCGTCCTCAGGAAGGGCGTAGGGGCATACCGGACTCCTACTGGCTTAAATCACTGGAGCGATCATCTTCGGCACCGAAGCTCTAGGTCCTCGTACGATCACACTAGAGCTACCCATTGGTGCCACGCCTATAGGCACATCTTGGAGGAGATGACTGTAAGGCAGTCACCCCCTCTAGCAGAGGGGAGTGACTGTTAAAAGACCGCCCCCTTCTCGGGTAATCCCCCAAGAAGGGGACAGGGAGGCCCTCTTCCGATCCCGCTCTGCGCTACACTCCAATGTTCATGCTCTGCCAGCATAGCCGACACTACTGCTGGCAGAGAGAAATTTTGCCAGATCCGATCAACCAGGATCCGCCACTCGGCAGCCCACGCAGGGCACTCCTCGAGCGTGTCCTGTGCGGTATCCTGTTGCTTTCACAGTGGTGGCACTGTGCTGTGACCTCACGTCCTATCCTGTGCAGGTATGCACCGAAACAACCGTGACCAGTAAATACCTGCGTCAGGTGAATTGCTCGCTTCTTCTGAGCCAGGCTCCGAAGACTGACAGGACGGCTTTAACGACGCACTTGGTCGCGAACTGCAACCTAAGGCGCTCTCGCCACTTCTCGAGTGCGCGCCGCCGGTCCAGCCGTTTCAGCCTATCGAACGCCCCTGGACGCGCTTTCAGCACACTGGCGGAGGGAACGTGTCTTGTTGTAGACCCATGCATCCATCTCCGCCAGGATGTCCAAAGGCGGAAAGTGCGCGAGGAGTATTGCCGCCTCATAAGATACCGTTCAGTGCCCTCGTGCGATCCGTATAGTCACTCTACGCTTCAGACCGTGAAGTTTGGCTCTGCTGCGCTGGACGCCTGACAGTCGAGGTGACCATACGCCCTGCATATGTATGTATGCACCCTGTAGAGAGCAACAGACTGCACGACTTCCCTGTAGAGGCGGCGAACTTCTTCTCCCGGTCACCCGAGATTGGTTAGCAGCCGGTTCAAGGCACACACTACCCTCTCGATCCGGGGGACGAGGCGCTCGAAGTGCTCTTCGAAACCCCAACGACTGTCCATCTTAACTCATTTTTGAGCCAAATAAAACATGGTTTAAAGGTGATTGCAATACAAAACAAAACAATGCAAGACTCTATTACTGTTTCTGAAGAAACTGTATTTTGAGGTTAAAGCTATTAATAGGAGTGGAAATGTTTTGTCTATCCTAAAGGTGAATGACAATTGGTCATCAACATATCAGCCAAAATACGTCCACTGCTGGACAAAAACCATAGATGACCGTTTACATGCCGTATATCGTAATTTTGGGGGTATTTGCCAATACTTACCACGCTTGCCAGACGGATTGAGCACAAAATGGCTGCTGCTCCACAGAAGGGGCACTGCTGCCTTTCACTCTGGTCTAGAATCTCATAGTCGCCTCTTACGCCATTCACGGGAGGAGATGGAGTGGTGCTATAATCTTAATCCGGACACCAAATGGGTAACAATTGACACTTTTTACTAAAAACGAACACGTTTTGTTCAGTTATGAATTTTTGTTTATAACGAAGTTTAAAGTTTTATACGTCCCTCGTTTCATGGTACACACTTTTATTTCGCATTCACATAACTTTCCCGCGACAGTTTAAAAGCTAAAGCGATAGCGTAGACTCATGGATGGATAGATGGGACGGCTCTATGGGAGGGTGATTTAATATTTAACAAGAAGTGTAACTATGGGTGTTATAAAATGCAGGTGTATAAATATATTTGACGGCACGGTTGGTGCAGTGGCTGATACAGTCGACTGATGCGCTCCGGGTCGCGGGTTCGATTCCCGCACGGAACAAAGATTTGTATGATCTGCAGGTAGTTGTTCCGGGTCTGGGTGTATTGTGTATGGAATTTATGTCTGTAAACGCACCCACAACACAGAAGCAATCCTAATGTCAAGCAAAGTTAAAAAAAAAAACAGCCTCTGTCCTATATGTACATAATAATAATCGGTCATGTAACAACCTATTTTTCATCAGATTGTATGGTTGTCCTCCGCATAGCGGCTGCCTTACCCGTATAAATGTATATAGTATACTACACATATATTGCGTTTTCTCAGTGTGGTTTTGGTGCTTGGAGAACATTCAAAATTAAATTTCAGAGTGATATAAAATGTGAGGTTGGCACCTTGTGCTCGGTGAAATCAAGTTTTCGCTGCAAAATAGAAAGTGCGATGGCCGTGGCTCTTTTATTGTTGCAGGGCGCGTGGCGCACATTGCGCCTCTCGCGGCATGCGGTGGAACTTTTTAAATAGGGAAATTAGGCGGAAATAAGGAGACGTTGCAAGCGTAAAAATATAGAAGGCAAATTACATAGCTTCGTTGTATGTAGTGCGCGTGGCTGCTTACGTGTTAATGTGTAGTTTATGGTAAACAAAGCTAGAAGTGCACGGACGCCGTAGCATGCTACCGTGTTGCAGTCTACTTCTTTTCTGACCACATGGTATGACAAAACTCTTGAACGAAAAACAGCTGAGAACGGTCCGCGTAGTTAACCGGCTCTGTGTGGTGACCAGATAAAGATTAAAGCACCACTCAATCTCCTCCAGTAGATGTCGTAAAAGACAACGCCTAAATTATCACTTACCCTCCACTCTTTCGTGATTATTATTGATTTTGAATATCCGATATTTGGATGTTGTTGGAAGCCCCATGATCGCGGGATAATAACTCATTAATTGCAGACAAATCTCTCTACCTTCTTCCTTAGTCTTTAGTTACGTGCACTACTGGAACTCGATGGAAACTCACGACCAACTAGACTCACGGTATCACTATTTTGTTGGAAAGTTTATTATCAGGTCGCATGCTATTTTTAAGAATACTTAGCACTGGATTCCACGGAATTGACAATTTAAAGCCGTCACGATATTAAACGTTTTGTATTTTGTGATTTTAATTGATTCATTTGTCGGTACATAATATCGGTCTGATGACAAAATAAAACTTAAGAAAGATGACTAAGAGACCCTAAGCCAGTGGGATGGGCAACAGCGTCCGTTCTATAGAACATTAGCCATACTGCGCTTACTAACCCGCATGCTAACGTGTAAGTGTGGTGAGTACTGGCCAATTCTCCCCAAAATGACATGGTGTATTCAGCAATGGACCTCCTTTAGCTGCTGATGATGATGAAAGAGAATGGTGACTATGGCCAAAATATAAAACTTAAGTCTCAAATAAAATAGCCAAGTATTTTACCCACTTAAACGTTCGTGAAAAGTTTTCTAAACATGAAACTCGACACGAATAGTAAAAAGGCAATTTCACGACGAAATTTTTACAATAACTTTCCAATTACTTCCAACTATGAAGTAATTTTACAGGTGTTTCGAAAACTCCCGTTTTTGTTACAGTCTATTGATCGAACTTTTAGATTTCATAAAACAGTAAATAAAACTTATCGTTGCTAAGAGGTTTTGACACAAAACCGTAAATCTGATGAAGTAAAGCTGTGGTTATCGAAGCTATGCTTTATATTCATCATTTGGTATTCTTAAGTAATTAGGTTACAGGTGACAGGTGAGAAACGGACTGGATGTATTTTGGTCACTCCTGATTTGACTGAACGCCGTTCTTTCATAGTATAAAATTGCCTTACTATGATTATTAATGATGCCTTAAATAATTATCTTGCAACTACAGTAACATATGTATATTGACGTCTACTGAGCCATTGAGAATAACTCTCAGACGACGCAAGAGTCCGCAATCGTGCTAGCAAAAAGTTATGACCTACAAAGCGGCATGGTAACAGACGCCCAACAACAACCGTTCGTGTACAGAACGCCAGGCATATCATCCGTCGGCCGAAGAATCTTCTGTTTTCATTGGAGGAGCATGTAGTGATCACCTTGTTCCTCCACAGGATAAAAGGAGTAAAGGAACTGAACAGGCTACTCACTGGTTTGCAGCAGCACAATATTTACATCTTGCAGCGGTGGTTACATGTTGGAAAGAATAAAGAGCCCACAGATGGATAATGATGTTCCCTAGGGAAAGGTATTGCCAGGTGTTGAAATTAATATGAAATACAGAAATAAAGAACACTTGCAAATAACGAACGTGGTTTTTTTATTTAGAGATGCTACCATAGAGAGCTAGAGTAGTGTTGCCAATCAATAAGGAAGGAATAAAGTTTTCATACTACAACACCAGGTTTACCGCGAGCATTTCCTAAGTGTAGAGGACCGTCATCATTTCGGCCGAATGAAGTCCACTGCTGGACACATGCCTCCCCCAAAGATTATCACAACGACTGATATGGGTGTGTTGTGGGCTCATTGGGGGGTTTTGCCATAATCGCCACGCTTGGCAGACGGGTTGGCGATCGCAGGTTGAGTTGTTAATGTAATCGAAGGACGCTGCTGCCCATCCTCCGGGTAATCCCTTAGTCGACTTTTACGACACCCATGGGAGGAGATGGGGTGGTGGTATTCTGAGCCGGCACCACACGGAGGACCGTAGACGACCGTATATTTCTTGGCAGCTGTGGGTTGTTGCCTGCGTGTACCACGGTTTTTTATATTTCATAAGTAGGCTGGCGGTGTTGATTGATACAAACTTTCACTTTTATCTATTTATTATGCGCCCGGTTTACATTTACTTAAGACAAACAGTTGCAAATTTTATCAAGATCTATTCGACATGCGTGCTTTTCTCCAAGGTGGTTAGCGGAAGAAAAAGGTTAAAAACGGTTATGTTTATAATGTTGCCACAACACAAAATATTACTTTTAATGTTGCCAACAGTAAGAGAGAATATTCACTTCATGTTGAGGAAACAGTCTACTGACTACAAAGCTAGGCCACTAATCTGCTTTAAGAATTCAGGCAGTTAAGAAGACACCACTATAGTCTATCCTATTCTGTGCTTTCCAAGTCTGTAGTCGTGTAGCAACTAATAAATCGCGTTAGGTCCCTTCACACGCTCTGAAAGGCCCCACTCTGGGCTAACCCCATTGGGCCATAGTTTCGAAGAAGTAAAGTTCGAGGGACCGGATCGACATTACGTACGCATTGATAGCGTAATCTTGTTTTAATTGTTTCTGGTTATCGAAGGGGTTTGATACCCTTGTATAAGATTGTAGTACAGTTTTGGGTAAGTGCGTTGTTTTGGATGGGTAAGCGAAATCTATGTTCAATGAATCACAAGTGGCTAAATCTATGATATAGCTCCCTGCGAAGCACTTAAAGGTATTTCTAAAATTATTAATATACTAAAAGTACCGTACATTTATGGAAATATTATGTTTGTCCGTAAAAACCTGCTAATGTTTAATTTAAAGAGTGACATTTATTGCATAAATACTAGAATTAAACATAATTGTGGTACCTAAATTTTTATTGTCAAAAACGAAAAAATCTTTATTAGGAAACCGTATTCGATTTTACAACAAGATACCTATAGCAATTACTGATCTCATAGACGGAAAGTTTAAACCACATGATAATATAATATACTCCTAAAATGGCCTGCTACAGGATTAAAGACTATGTTGACAATTGGGACATATGACGCGTTAGCTCTTGTCTGCACATGTGGCTTCCCTGGTAACCAATTAAAATATATCTGAAGTGCTCTTTGTACTGTATAGCTGCTATATTTATTTTTCATCAATGTGCTGATAAAGTTTTAAACAGCTTGTATTACTTTATTTTCTATCGTATCCAACATTGTATTCTCAATTATTTTAAAAGAGTATCCATTGAGTTTTTTGCGGGCTCTTCTCCATAGGATCAACTAATTGGAACCGTACAAATTAATTTCTGACGTTTTATAAGTGCCAGTAATTGGTTTATTTGAAATAAAAATATTTGACTTTGAATGCTCGACACATTGTTTCAGACAATTGTTGTGTTCGAAAAATTGTAAGTAAGGGTTGTTCGAATTTTAAACACGCATATCAGCTCGTAGATGTTCACTGCTGAAAATGGGACTTTCTATGATTACTACAATGAGCGATTACAGGGGATATTGCCATAATCTGGTGGTATAGCGTGGTCACTTGGCAGGACGACTGGTGTTCGCAGTAAGCTGTTATTAGCACAGGAAGGATGCTGCTGCCCATACTCTTGATATCATCCCTGAGTCACCTTTTACTGTTGTGTACTATCTTTTACGACAACCATGGGTGGAGAGGGGCTAATCTTTGCCGGGAACCACACGAACGCAAAGACTGACGAAAATGTAACGTACTGACTTTATTTATGAATAATCGGAAAATATATTTGTTCAGCTAAGCGCGGTTGTACTATCTTGTGTCTTTTGAGCTATTAGATGTAACTTACAACAGGAAGCTTTTTTTTTGTTTATCCTGTGGTAATACGTCATGTACTTCCTTCGCCCCGGGAAAGGGCGACAGGGCATGCCGGACTCCTACCGTCTGAAACCACCGGAATGTTCATCTTCGGCACCGAAGAGAGGCTCCAGGAACTCGAATAATCTCCATCTACAGCCACCCGTTAGTGCCTTTAGGCGCATCTTGGAACTCCCCCTCTAGGGGATGGAAGGCGACTCTAAAGAGGCCACCCACCCAGGCAGCTCTCGGGGGGATTGTAAAAGATTCCCCCGAAGCCTCGCTATGCGCTTTGCTGCGCACACGGCGGCACGTGACCACATGCACACCGCTGTCTTCCTGGGGGTGCTTACAGGACGCCTAAGCAATTAACGTTATTTTGGTATGTAGATAAATGTTCTACTATAGATATTCTGTTAGATTAATCTGTAATTTTAACAATTACTTCTCGTTTTACATATATACATTGTTAATCGATCAAAAGCCGAAGTATTTTTATCTTTTCCACGACTTCAGTTGATTAAAATGTGAGGTGCAGCCTGAAAACTTTTTACTTTATAATTCAAATTATATAGTCATCTACTGCATGGGCATACAGCTGTCGAATTAAGACTTAAAAGTTTAAACAATTTTGTTAAGTGCGTTCAACCTATTTCTTTTTCTGCTTCACAATCAAAGCATTCCATGTAGGGTGTTCCTTAGCCAATCTGGAAGTATCTGAACAGGCTTCGTACTCAGGTTGGCCGTAGCAAAGATAACATGCCTCGGTGGGGTTTCTCCAGCGGGTCCATCTTATGCGTGTTTGTGTGTTCTCTTGTGTGTGTGGTGCCGTGGAGGATATGATGCATTTGTTATCATGTCCCGCGTGCCCCATCACCCGTACGCAACAAGATCTCATGGCCACTATCATGAATGCATTGCATGTAGCAGAATACTGGACTAATATAGTGAGACATTTTGTCCAAAGTAATTATCTCTTTCCTATTTCTTATATTCTTTCTTACCGTTTGGAACCACGAAAGATTGACCGTCGATTAAATAAACGCGCGAAGTTGTGCTTTTAAACGATTACCATAGGTTTACAGACAATGTCACATGCACAAACAGCCAGACCGAAAACAATTATTTTTAGGTCACACAAACATTTGTTCCTTGCGGGGATCAAACATGTGACACGAAGCGTAGAAATCCAATCACTTAGCCACTGTGTCGTTAGTTAGTATTTCAAATAGTTTACTTATCACTTTTCAAGAGATTTCATTATTTAGTCATACCTCCTCCGGGCAAGATTTCTCCAACAAAGTCTAGTTTTATCTGGTCAAAAGATTTCTGTGTGGTGTCTGGATTAAGAATATAGCACCACTCTATCTCCTCCCGTGGATGTCGTAAAAGGTGACTAAGGGACTCTAAGCCAGAGGGATGGGTAGCAGCGTCCCTTTTGTGGTACAGCAGTCATTCTGCACTCACCAAACTATCGCCAAGCGTGGGGAATATTGGCAAATTCCTCCCAAAATGGCGACACATGGCATGGTTGGCCAGTTGGTCGTGGAGGAAATCTATGGGAGGCATTCGTTCAGCAGTTCATTTTTCTTTTTTAAAAAACGTTGCCCCACTCTATAATTTCTCCTGTGTCGAGGGTGCGTTTGCAGAAATAAATTCCACACACAATACACCCAGACCCGGAACACCCTGCAGATCATACAATATTCGTTCCGTGCGGGATCGAACCCACGATCCCCGGCGTAGCAGTCGACTGTATCATCCACTGCACCAACCGCACCGTCAAAAGCAGTGGACGTTGTTTGGCTGATATGACGATGACGATAACAAAACACCAAATTGCTTTTTAATCTTTCGAATCAGATGTTTATTACCTTCATCGAAACAAGGATTCGATTCGTAACAAACATGGCCGACACTATAGCAATATTCTGCAATAATTCACCCATAAATCGTGTTTATCAATGTCCCGAATCAAATGAGCATCTACGTCATTAACCAAACATTATAACGTATGATTGATTTCACAGCCGATTGAATCTGGAATCAATTACAGATTCGAAATGGTTGAGATATTGCATGTGTAATATGATTATATAAGGTCTTGCAAAATATTTATTTTTTATTTTAATTTGTATGTCATGTATTTTTTTTTCATAGGGCCGCTGGCCCTTCGCGTATTCGGATCGCACTTAATAACCTCTTGCAAGCCAACCCGGACTGCGACCTGTTCGCCGAAGAATTTAGTCTTAATGTCTCTGTGTCTTAAGTTTTGTGAATCAAATAATGTTTAAGTAATTTATTGTATATGAACAAAATGTTTATTTAGTTCAAGTTAAGTAGTATTTTATGTTGGTTATTGATTTTATTTTTACTGATTTTACGATTATTTTTGATGTATGTAACGTTGTAACCTTTGATTAGTGTAATTGGTTTTGTGATTAAACCGTGTTAATCGAAGTATAAATAAATAATTAAATAAAAATAGGGATCGCGTTTATTAGAGTATTCGATTATCACTTGCATTAACGGTCAAGGAAAACATATACGACTAAGGGCTCCAAAATTATTTTTCTATGGTCTGTGTTGTCCGCCAACCCGCACAAGGACAGAGTCGTGGACTAAGGCCTAACCTTTCTCATCATTAAAAAAGGCCAGTGCCCAGCTGCAGGCAGGCACCATTCACGCGAGCGTTAGGCATGCTCAACGCCGTGGCTGACTATACTTATTTGTTTTCTTGCTCACTGAACGAGTTCACATGGACCACTTGTTATTATATATGTTATAGTTTGTTTATATTTATATTGTTGCCGGCTCAGAATGCCACCACCCCATCTCCTCCCATGGGTGTCGTAAAAGTCGACTAAGGGATTAGCCGGAGGATGGGCAGCAGCGTCCTTCGAGTACATTAACAACTCCAACTGCGATCGCCAACCCGTCTGCCAAGCGTGGCGATTATGGCGAACCCCCCAATGACCCCCAACAAATCCATATCGGTCGTTGTGGACATCTTTGGGGGAGGCTTGTGTCCAGCAGTGGACTTCATTCGGCCGAAATGATGATGTTTTTTATATAAATATGAAAAACTTCACTATCGAATTAGGTAATACCCTCTAACGACATCTATGTAAGGGAAGATAAATAAATAAACAATGTACATTTTACAGCTTTCCAAACTTTTCCAAAGAGTTTATTATTCAAAAATTAAGCAAATTTTCATCGCCAGCTTTTCTTAGTGGCCAATTCTAAAAAACATTCAATGAGACCCTCGTGGAACTTATATAGATATACGGATTCATTCGCGCTATTAATTGTGTTCATACCTAATTTGAAATTACGAGTAGCAAATCCATACGAGCACATGCTTTCATGTAATATGTAATTATGTCCTAATTTTCCAACGTATAGATTCTTTACAGCGTTCATGATCACAAGTAGACATTAGGAAATAATGCATGAAAGCATGTACTCGTTTGGATTTGCTGCACGTATGTTCAAATTAGGTATGTACATAATTAATAGCGCGAAAAACCCGTAAGTTTATTTCAGTTTTATATGTATTATTTACGAAAATATCAAAATAACATCTAGGTTTAGATAGTACATATTTCTTATAAATTAACCCTCTAATTCATAAACAGACTTTTAGGCCTTTTCTTTTATTGAGACGATGGTTTTGAAAGACAAAGGCAAAATGTGTTTTAACTACGTTCGTGGAAGGTTTGAAGAAAGTTTTATTTTATAATAAGAATAAAAAGACGGTTAGCACATTATGTCCAGTACATAATTATTTGTTCAAATATAGCGATAGCTGGCTCATTAGTAGAATGATCAGCCATTTCATATTCAGTTACAGTGCTTATAGAAGCAATTAATGTGAATTCTTGGGTTCAATTCCCAGATAGGGTAGTAATATTAGCTTTTATGTTAGGATTTTTATGTAGCTGACTGAAGATTGGAATTGAGCTTGGTAAATAGATCGCACCCTCAAGCTGTAGACGTCCACTGCTAAACACGGGTCTCATAATGATCACTGCTTTGAACGATCTTAGAGGTCACATTGTTTTTTTAAAACACGCCACGATAGCTGCGTTAAGACCATCATGGAGGGATGGCTGGAGAGGTGGATTATAATATTGCTAGTTAGAATGGTCGAAATATGCAACTAAATTGCCAAAAAGTGCTCAAATATGCATCATAAATTTTTTGAGTTAAACTTTTTACTGTAAAAGTCAACACCAAAAACCATGTTTCAACCAATTAGTGATTATTATATCAGCCAAATGACTTCCACTGCTGATCAAAGGCATTCCCTTAGACTGTGGAAGTGATCGTATTATTCTGGGGGAAATTTGCCAGTACTCACCACGCTTGGTAGGCGGGTGATGCAGAATGGCCACGCTTGGTGGTCGCAGAATGGCTACTGTTCCACAGAATGGTACTGCTGCGCATCTCTCTCGTTTAGAGACCCTTAGTTGCCTTTGACGACATCCATAGGGGGAAGTTGGGGTGCTGTATTATTAATCCGGACACCACACAAAAAATTACGAATCTGAGTGAATATTAAAGCTTAATTTATAAACTAATCGACTAGCTTGTTTTTAACATGCTTTTATTAGCTTGGTATGTATCTATGAATCTATGTAACAGAATTTTTGAACTCGATTTTCATCCCCTTCCTAACGTCGGTTTGATTTGAAACTTCGCGCACTTATCAAGGACCGATGACAATGCAATAATTTAAATAGTTTGTCCCATTATCCTCGCCACGATCCTCAGGATTTTTTTAATCTCTAATACTCGGAAAAAATTACAAATTCATCGACATACATAAACTTGCACAAAAAATAATAGACACCTCCGTAAGGTGTCGATTCAATTTTCCGCGGCAAGAGTGCGATATGACTCGAATAGTGTCTCATTCTTCAGATGATTTTATCCATAATGGAGGGAGAATTTGTTTACTTAAACGTCGAAAAGAAGATGCTTGGGTAGATAATGACCACCCGGAGCTATTGAGGCTATGGACAGGCAACATAGACATTCAGACACAGTTTTGTAGTTAGCCGCTCTGAAAAATAAATAATTGTTTAAAAAAACACGATTTTGTAGATAACCGAAATAAAAAGTAGAAAATAATATTATATAATAATAGAGTGATTACCAAAAAAAAAATATTTATTGTAAAAAAAGTAGAATCTAAAGTAATACTTATTACTTTGTATTTTATTTTGATGTAAATTCAACAATACTCGAATCTTTTTTACTCTATTGTAGAGAGTGGCTCTATTGCCGTCCGTTGTTTAAATATTACGTGTCAAAGTAACTATTAGGACTTAGTTACTGAATAAATTATTCTCTACTATTCCGGCAGGTTTTTATCCATGCCACCTGTGATAGCCGTGTGGAGCCGGCTACGAATGGCACCAACACTTTCACCCCGTTGGTATCTTAAAGGCGACTATGGGATTAGCGGGATGGGCAGCATTATCCTTCGTACATTAAAAGCTCAACTACAATCGCCAACTCACCTGCGAAGTGTGGCGATTGTGGCGAAACTCCCCAATAAGCACACAACATACGCATATTTGGCATGGTGCGATCATTGCGGGTGACTTGTGTCCAGCAGTGGACATTATTCGGCTGAAATAATGATGAATGGTGAACAATGGTCGTTAATGGATATGTGGGTCCCGACAAAGAATAGACTAGGAGTTAGACTACCACTTCCCATGGGTGTTGGAGAGTATGGGCAGCAGCAGTCTCGCGTGTGCAATAACTTCATACTGCAATCACCAATCCGCCTGCCAAGCGTGGTGTTTTTGACAATATCCACTATGACCTTCTTGTAGTGATCAGTGGGAGGCTTATGTCCAACAGTGGACGGACTGATATGATGCGATGATGACGTAAAAATATACTCAATATCTTTAATTTTATTAATCATGCGTAGCACATATTAATGTCACAGACATTGACGACAGTACCATTATGGCAAACTATTATCGTAAATCGAAATTATCATTATAAGTTGGTACAAGACATAAAAGTTAAGTGGAAAGACATCGTATAATGTTGGGTATGAAAGAAGTAAAAAGAGGGATAAATGTTTGTTGTGACAGATGTTTATACAAAATATAGTTAAAAAATAACTAAGTTAAAAGTGTGTGTGTCATATCCGACGTACGACTGGAGTTTACTCCGTAAGTACAATTATCTCAGTAATTAAAAGGCAGTGAAGGTAAAAAAAAAAAAAAACATATTTTTATATGTACGATATATATCATATATAAAAATGAATTATTACCTACCTAGTAACTGCATCCACGTGTTTTGGATTTTCTTCCACCATAGCCTGTCCAACGCCCCTGGAGGCGCGCCTTCGCTGCTCTGGCGGAGAGTGCGTGTCTGATCGTAGACCCACGCATCCATCTCCGCCAGGATGTCGAAAGGCGGAAAACGCGCCAGGAGAGTTGCCGCCTCGTAGGACACTGTTCGGTATCCTCGGGAACGAGGCGCTGGATGTGCTCTTCGATGCCTCAACGACAGTCCAGGGTGAGCCCCAGATATTACATATACCGGCCCACCACGATTCACGCACATAACACTATACACTAACGCGTATCCACGTACTGGGTGGTTCTCTGCTCCTCGGCAGTTTGTGGAACCATAGCGCCTCGGTTTTTTGGCGCTATCCGCA
This sequence comes from Diloba caeruleocephala, assembly GCA_947459985.1. Taxonomy (NCBI): domain Eukaryota; kingdom Metazoa; phylum Arthropoda; class Insecta; order Lepidoptera; family Noctuidae; genus Diloba; species Diloba caeruleocephala. The sequence goes on along the minus strand of OX381625.1, from coordinate 3,686,601 downwards.
GACCCAGGGCGTGGATTTTGGCCACGACAATTGCCACCGCTTGCTCCGCAAGCCGGATGGTTCCCTCGAAGGACTCCCCGCTGACCAACACTAGAGTGTGCCGACACACAAATCTGTAAGTAGAAATCAATGCGGAAGCCTTTGTTCTGTTCAGCAGTGGACGTCTGTTGGGTGTTTGTTTTAAGACGTTGCCTCACTCTAGTATTTCTCCTGTGTCGTGGGTGTGTTTACAGACATGAATTCCACATACAATACACCCAGACCCGGAACAACTACCTGCAGATCATACAAATATTTGTTCTGTGCGGGAATCGAACCCACGACCCGGAGCGCAGCAGCCGACTGTATCAGCCACTGCACCAACCGTGCCGTTTCGTTTTCGGAGGCCTTTGTTCAGCAGTGGACGTTTATTGGGTGATATACGATGATGATGATATACTATAATTTGATATAGTTGGTATGAACTACAGAGATAGTAGTTGTTTCGGTTCTGTGTATATGTGCGTGTGAGATGTACGTCTTTAAACTTTACCCACGATACAGGAGAAATTACAGACAGTAATCATCATTTCGGCCGAATGAACTCCACTGCTGGACACAGGCCACAACGACCGATATGGGTGTGTTGTGTGCTCATTGGAGGGTCTTGCCATAATCGCCACGCTTGGCAGACGGGTTGCCGATCGCAGTTGAGTTGTTAATGTACTCGAAGGACGCTGCTGCCCATCCTCCGGTTAATCCCTTAGTCGACTTTTACGACACCCACGGGATGAAATAGGGTGGTGGCATTCTAAGCCGGCACCACACGGCAAACAACAGACAGTAAATGATCTACATAAAACCTTTTGATTTGATTTAATTTGATTGAGTACAGATAATTGTTCCGGTCCGGGAAAAGGTTTAGTAAACTGAAGTTACAATGGGTAACGTGCCCCGTTGCTCACAGAATCGATGGCCGTCGGGGTAAAAAGATTCTGCGACGACCTTCAACGAGGTTGACAGACGACCTGGTAAAGGTCGCTGGGAGTCGTTTTATGAGAGCGGAATTTAAATGCGTGTTGTGAAAATCTCTGGGAGAGGCATTTGTTCAGCTGTGAACGTCCTTCAGTTGATATAGTGATTATGGTTGTGGTATATCCCTTCCCTAAAGATAAACCAAACTTTTTTTAATTATATCTTTTACCATAATTTGTATCAAGCAACATGGTAATGCATGTAGGCATGGCAAAAGCCGCCTCACAGGAAATGGACCTGGATGAGTCCCGATGGTTCCACGAGGAATGAGATTGACTTCATCATGACCAATAGGAGGCAAATATTCAATGATGTCTCTGTGATCCACAGGGTGAAAACCAGTAGTGATCACCGAATGGTAAGAGGCACATTGAATATTAATCTCAAAGTTGAGAGGTCTCGTCTGATGAGGTCTACGCTCCGGCCCTCTAGTGCTCATATCCAAAACCCAGAGAGCTTTCAACTCGAACTCCAAAACCGCTTCGAGTGCCTAGAACATTGCGTATCTGTGGACGATTTAAATGGTAGGTTTGTAGAAACTGTCCAAACGGTTGGGTCTAAGTTCTTTAAGGCCCACCGTAAAGGTAGACCAAAAAAGTTCTCCGATCACACTTTCGACCTCATGGCAGAAAGACGCGCCATGACGCTGCAGTCCTCCGGTGATGCTGAAGCATACCGACTGCTCAATAGACGGATATGGAAGTCCTTGCGTCACGACATCCGCACCTTTAACACCAACGGTGTTAAAGAGGCGATTGAGCGGAATCAAGGCTCCAAAGTGTTCGCAAGAGACAAGTCTATTGGGCAAAGTCGTATTGTGAAGCTGAAGACCGAGGACGGCAGTGTAGCGTCGACTAAGCCAGAGGTTTTGAGAGAGATTGAGAAGTTCTACCGGCAGTTATACACCTCGGTAACTATACCTACCATTGGCTCTGACACTGTACTGTACGAGATTAGGATGGCCTTGAAACAGCTTAAAAATAACAAGGCGCCGGGTGGGGACGGAATTACGACAGAGCTTCTGAAAGCGGGTGGCACACCAGTACTTAAAGTCCTTCAGAGGCTATTCAATTCCGTCTTACTCGAGGGCACAACGCCGGAAGCGTGGAACAGAGGTGAGGTGGTGCTCTTCTTCAAAAAGGGTGATAACACCCTATTGAAGAATTACAGACCCATCTCACTTCTGAGCCATGTTTATAAGCTGTTTTCAAGGGTCATCACGAATCGTCTCGAGCGCAGGTTTGATGACTTCCAGCCTCCCGAACAAGCCGGTTTCCGAAAAGGTTTCAGTACCATAGACCACATCCATACGCTGCGGCAGGTTATACAGAAGACCGAGGAGTATAATCTGCCACTATGCTTGGCGTTTGTGGACTATGAGAAAGCCTTCGATTCGATCGAAACCTGGGCAGTGCTGCAATCTCTGCAGCGGTGCCACATTGACTATCGGTACATTGAAGTGTTGAAGTGCTTATACAGAAACGCCACCATGTCGGTCCGAGTACATGAACAGAGCACGGGTGCAATTCCATTGCAGAGAGGTGTGAGACAGGGGGACGTGATTTCCCCGAAACTGTTCACCGCTGCAATGGAGGATGCCTTCAAGCTGCTGGAGTGGAAAGGATTCGGCATTAACATCAATGGCGAGTATATAACTCACCTTCGATTTGCCGACGATATCGTAGTCATGGCAGAATCGCTGCAAGAGCTCAGCACAATGCTCGATGATCTCAACAGAGTTTCCCAACAGGTGGGCCTTAGAATGAACATGGGCAAGACGAAAGTCATGTCAAATGCCCATGTCGTGCCCATCCCAATATCCGTTGGGAGCTCTGTTCTCGAAGTTGTTGACGAGTATGTCTACCTGGGACAAACTGTCCAGTTAGGTAGGTCCAACTTCGAGAAAGAGGTCAATCGTCGAATCCGACTCGGCTGGGCAGCGTTCGGGAAACTTCGCAACATCTTTTCGTCAACAATACCGCAATGCCTAAAGACGAAAGTCTTTAACCAGTGTGTGTTACCAGTGATGACATATGGAACAGAGACGTGGTCACTCACAATGGGCCTCATAAGAAAGCTCAAGGTCACTCAGCGAGCTATGGAGAGAGCTATGCTTGGTATTTCTCTACGAGATCGAATCAGAAATGAGGAGATCCGTAGAAGAACTAAAGTTATCGACATAGCTGCAAGGATTAGTAAGCTGAAGTGGCAATGGGCAGGGCACATTGCTCGTAGAACTGATGGCCGTTGGGGCAAAAAGGTTCTCGAATGGAGACCGCGCACCGGAAAACGCAGCGTGGGACGACCTCCAACGAGGTGGACAGACGACCTGGTGAAGGTCGCTGGGAGTCGTTGGATGAGAGCGGCATGTGACCGCTCGTTGTGGAGATCTAAGGGGGAGGCCTTTGTTCAGCAGTGGACGACCTGTGGCTGATATGATGATGAACATGGTAATCTTAATTTCTCTCACGGTTTCAATCCCACACAGAATAAATATTTGTATGATTGAGTTGTTTCGGGTCTCGGTGTTTGTGTATGTGAGATTGTGTTATTAGTCTCAGTGGAAATTCACCATGAACTTTATTCGCTGCAGCGGGGGGCACTGGGGCTCCGTCATATCGGAGGACGCGAACATGGACTGGCAATAAATGGCACCACCGTTTCGCATCCTCCATGCAAACATCAACCACAGCGACAGGGTTCAGGACCATTTTAAATTTTTATTTATCTCCAGTGGAAATTCTACATGAAATACCTCCCGGGGAAGGGTGAAGGGATTGCCGGTCTCCTACCGGCTAAATCCAGTGGGACGGTCATCTTCGGCACCTAAAGGGGGCTCCAGGATGACGTACGATCGATCTCATTAGAGCTGCCCACTCATGCTACACCTATAGGCCATCTCGAAGAGGGTGACTGTAAAGCGGTCACTCCACCGGAGAGATTGTAAAAGATCCTCCCGAAGCGTCACAGTGCGCTGTGTTATGTTGCGCACATGGTGGCGCGTGACCACATGTGCGCCACCGTAATGGAGAACACATACTGTGCGACATCGTTTGAAACAATTTTTTACCTGCTCTTAGCTTTTGAACTGACCAATTTCAACCGTGCCATTCAAATTCTGACCTATCATAAATGTCAGTATTATGTATGTATGTAGTATTCTTTAAATAAAACAATATCTAGTGTCTGTTGAAACATGTAAATAGATTGTGTAGAACAGGCCTAGTTTAAATGCAATCAATCAAAAAAGTGAGCTCATTTTGAACAGGTTTTAGAGACAACCCGCTTTCTCTTCCAACTTGTAATGACCTCGGCTCATATCATCGCTATTAGGAACAGGAATTATTGATAGTGAAACGTTCATAGTAAGTATGCTTGTGTTACGCGGTCAACGCTATACGACGCGATATATTCCTATATTGTAACCGTAGCTAATAATAGAGCTGTTATAATCATGCACAACATGATTGAATAGTTAGTAGAGTAGTACAGAGTACTTGCAATCAAAGGGTTAATGTTTACAAATCGCAAATAAATCATTATTGCGTTATTGTAGTATGATCCACGTTTATACACTAACCTACATTTTTCTCGTCATAAGTTTTACCATCATTTGTACAAATCAACATTGTAATCTCGATTATTTTTAAAGGAGTATCCATGAACTTGCTAGCCAGTTTTTCTCCATAAGATCAACCAATTGGAACCGTGCGACATAAGTTCTGACGTCTTATAAGTGTCAGTAATTAGGTTATTTGAAACTAGCTATTGCCCGCGGCTTCGCACGCGTGGAATTTGGAAATCTACATCATGACATATCTCCGAATGACACGACCCATAGGCTTTTTTTTGTCGTGGGGAAATCCTTATAGACTTTCTCCGCCTTAGGAAGGGTGGAGGGGCATGCCGCCGGACTCTTATCATCGTCTAATACCTCACGGTGTACTTCCACTTACTGCTAGCCTTGGTTGAGGCGCACGCTTCACCCTCACCCCCACATCTAATTAAACAGTAACGCCATCAATTTAGAAAGAAAGAAATAAGTATTTAAATTTTATAAATTTAATCAATAAAAACAAGGTAACACAGAAATGTAATAAATAGAATTAATTGAAGGAAAACAACACCAGTTTCTTTTCACGGTTTTTGGATTAGGGGACACAACAGTTACAACGATGAACAATCATATCAGGCAAAAGAGGTTTACTGCTGAAATAAGGCATCCGCCATAGTCGACCAGTTATATGCCGTGTGTCATCATTTTAGGGGGAATTTTCCAGTCATCAGCAACCTTGCCAGGCAAGTTTAGAGCTGCTTAGTCGCCTTTTACGAGATTCACGTTGCCATCTGCCCCAGATTAAGTGGTGCCATATTCTTATTTTAGACACCAAACGGACAATCTCAAGATGTTAAGCAAAAACTAATTTTACTCCTTTCAAGAGGATTACTACATACCCAGTATTATAATATGAAAACACACATATACACGGAACATACAATAGCTTATTTTGGAAACGTCCGGCACGTCCATTGTGAAGTAAATGGCGGGTATTTTGACATTAATAGAGGTAGTCCCCTTATTTTTATACGCTTTTACGTCGCTTGTAGTGTCGTATTCGAGAATTTTCTTCGACTAAATTATAATACGCATAATGAGAGCGTTGTAATGTCTTTTAGAATGTATGTTATACATTCTTTATGTACAAACGTGTGTGTATGGTGTGGTGCAGCGGCGGACGTAAATTGTACATAATTGCAACTTCATGGGATAATTATGTATAGCAACATATTGTTGCAGAGGTACGTATTTAAAATACTTATAATAGGTCTTTACATATGAAATTGCCATTCTGCAGTACTAGCCATTTCAACTGAATTCTAATTTCAAATTTATTTTATTTTATAAACATGGTTTACATTAGTCGAAATCAGTCTTATTGTGTATTGATTTGTGTTATGTGTCATTACGTTTCAATCTATTTCGTCATCATGGATACGTTGAAAATTCGAGTAATTATGGAAAATAAGTACCATCGTGGCAGCAACATGGCACAAGCGGCATGCGACATCAACGACGTTTACGGAGCGAACACTACAAACGAACGCACAAACAGTTATTGGTTTTCCCGGCACTATTCTTGAAATTTCGATCTGAAAAATTAACCCCGTCGTCGTCTAAAAGCTTTGGCCGATAATGACGAGTTAAGGCATGTTGAAGTTGATGATACTTAATCTACTGCTGAATTAGCAGCAGCTTTCGACGTTAGCGTCCATTTGCGTCAAATTTGCAAGGTAAAAAAGCTTGACAAATGGGTGCCCCACGAACTTAACGATCATCAGCGTGCGCGTCGAGGCCTGCCTTGCGCTTCTCAACAGGCACACAGACGAAGGAATTTTGAACCACATTGTTACCTACAATGAAAAATGAATTCTGTTTAACAATCGCAAGCACTCAGCAAGTTAGTTAGATCCTGTTTCAGCACCTAATCCATTGGTTTCCTAGGCATTCCCTAAACTAATAACTACCCCTATAAATGCCGGTGTTTTTCATCACAGCTTCTTAACAAACGGAATGAGCATTTCTGCTGATGTGTACTGTGAGGAATCGAACACTATTATGCAGAAGCTCGCACATCTGCAACCAGCTTTCATCAATCGCTCATCCCCGTTGCTTCTACATGATAACTGGTGACCCCATACTGCACAACAGACGGTCTTCAAGCTACAAGAGCTGTGGTTGTAAGCTCTCCGTTATCCACCGAACTCACCAGAACTAGCGCCTACAGATTTCTACTTTTTCCAGAATTTGGATAACTTTTTGGCGGGAAAGAAATTCAATCCTCGAGGGGCAGTACAAAATGGCTTTGAAGAGTTTGTCGCTTCCCGTCCATCTGCTTTTATCAAGAAGGGCATATAATCCCACTGCATAGGCAAAAATGCATCGATTGCATGGGTTATTAATATATTTAAAAAAATGTGTAAATAAAACTACTATGATTTATTTCGTACAAAACAGCAATTTCATAGGTAAAAATCTAATACCTAACTACCTCACCTACTAAATAAGAAGGCTCAATGCTCAATGTGAACCCAAGGGCAATAGAGAGGACAATAGTCGGAGTTTCCCCGTGAGATCGAATAAAAAATGAGGAGGACTGCAAAAGAACCAAGGTAAGGTCCACTGTAATGTGTACGTTTAGGTAAGGTCCACTCTAATGTGTACGTTTTACAATAAAATCGCAAGTCATATTCAAAAGTTAAGTTAATAAGTTCAGGTCCATTATAAAGCAGAAGCTGTGTAGAAAAGGATTCTATAAAGTTACAGAGTATATGGATGACATTAATACTTGGGATTGAGCTGCTCTAATTTTCATAGGCTTATATTGACATTCTTGGTTTTTGATGTAGTTATCAAATACATTTGCCATTTTTTATGTTGAAATTTAAATTACGTAATTATTACTACTATAATGGATTATGTTAATTCATATAATGACATTTTTTTATTTGAATTTGACATTATTCTATATTTGTACCCTTCCACCGTCACAATCCGTTCACCGGATATAATCAAAAACTTCTTAACCGTCACGATCCGCGGAGTGGCACTGTGCTTTGTCTCGTTTTAACGCCCAATATTAGCTTAAATGCTACAAATAGGTCATATTCGAGTCTCGGAACATTTAAAAATAAATAAAATTCACAAATTTAGTCTATAGTCACAGCAAGAAATGGGTTAGATACGCGTGCCAACATTTTCAAAGTCTGTCGGTGGTGGAATTTATGAATAATGTGTTGTGCGTTTTCATTGTGTTGTTGTTTTAGTTTTATATGAACTAGAATGATAATATTTTATTGTGTTTAAGTGGAATATTGTGTAGCTTGTGGTATAGTGTTGACATTGTAAAACAATTGAATAGTTTCAAGTGTATAGCTATATTTGGACGATATGTGCTTCGGCTCGTGAGTATTGGAAATACCTATTTTTAGTATTTTTTTATATACTACTGATTAATATGAAAATTAGATAATCAGAGAGGGAGTTTCTTTATGATTATTTATCAGTAACCACTTCATATAGGTACAGTAATTAATCGACTTACTTAGGTTAACAGCAGTAGGTTACTTTAATGACTTGTTTGTTTATTTTTATATATTCAATTTATTTTAATTTGTTACTGTACTGGTAGTGCGTGTACCATGTGGGTTACTTTTATTTTGTTTTATTGACGTGATAGTTGTCTCGCAGTTTATGCTCACTCAAGTGTTCTGCTGATGGATGCGTCATGTATTAGGTCGTTAAGTTACCCTACAATATAGTTGAGTTAAGCGACGCTGATGCATGCGTCATGCTCGTGAACGAGTTTTTTAGAATAAAAAGAGTATTTTATTCGATATCAATCTTTTTGTTCTATGTAAATTTATTTTTCCACTGTTCATACTCTTTTGTTGTCTTCTGTCAATTATTACCATTCTAGTTCTATTTTAATTTAACCATGCTCTACGACCACTAACCTCTAACAGGTTATGGGCTCAGAGATGCGCAGAGATGGCTACCTGTAATAAGAGTTCTCATAGAGAGCAGAACTCAATAGTGGCACAATATAAGGAGTCTTCAGGCAGTAGTTGGTTGCCATCTATAGAGAAATTGGATGGTAACAACAATTTCGCCACATGGAAGTTTTTGATGAAGTTAGTATACAAGAGTTACACCTGAAACGACCGATGTGCAAGGTATGAGAAAAGACCGGAAAGCTAGAGGAAAGATTTGCTTGATGACCTCATTGCTTGGTGCATGTACGCAAAGCCAAAACAGTGAAAGATGCTTGGGAAGCATTAATGAGTGCGTTCGAGGAAAATGGTCTGAATAACCGCTGCCGGCTTATTGCAAAGCTGGTGAACATGAAGCTGGAGCAATTCCTATCCGTTAGGGAATATATTACGTCTGTGATAGTGGTATGTCAGGAACTTCAAGACCTAAGAAAAGAAGTTGACGATGAACTGTTTGCTGCTTTGCTTCTCCAAGGCCTTACCATAGAGTTCCAACCAATGAGACTAGACACAGAAAATAGTAACGTTGTTCTTACTACCAACTATTTAAAATTTAAACGTTTTCGAATGGAGGATACCTATTCAGCAAGCACGAGTGCAAGCAAACCGACTTCAGTACTATTATCAAATAAGCATAAGAGTAAGAGTACGACAATTCGAGCCGTTTCCAGGAGTACTGCTTTCTGCATCAAGCCCTTGACCCAGCCACCCAACGAGAGCCTCTTAATGTGTTGGTCTCTTGGCCATTAGGCCATTGGTCGTAACAACTATCGGCACAATTATTGCAGAGTCTACCTCCCACATGTCGACAATCTCGTGCGCCAAGTCAAGATACTTAATTTGTTTAATTAGTTTATTTGTTTATCTTTCTCGGCTTTCACGAGATTCTCGTCATATGGAATAGTTATATCCACAATCATTGTGCGGCGCTCTACTTGATCTATCACCACAATTTCAGGCTTATTGGGTACAATAGTTCGATTCCAGTACAATGTATTTCATTATTATTATAATCCTCATCATATCAGCCGCAGGATGCCATTGAACAAGGCCTCTCTTATAGATTTCCACAATTGTTTCATCAATTTGAGGACAGTTGTCAGTACTCACCACGCTTGGCAGGTAGATTAGTGAGCGCAGTATGCCTATTGTTCCACAAAATGGATGCTGCTACCCATCCCTCTGGCATAACCTCCCTTAGTCGCCTTTTACGATATCCACGGGAGGAGAGGGACTGGTGCTGTATTCTTAATCCGGATACCACACGTACTTATATTTATATTATAAACCTAATTATAATATATACCTAATAATAATACTGGTAGATTTCTATAACTAATTTTAAGATAGTATCGTGTCGAATAGACTAAAACATCATTTTGATATTAACATGTGCGTGAATAGACCCGATACTATCTTGAAATGATGGATTCAATTTACGAAAGTTTAAGAATGACTAAATAACTTTTGTCTCGACCCAAAACAATTATCTATAGGTCACACAAATATTTTGTTCGTGCAGGGATCGAAACCGCAGCACGTAGCGCCAAACGCCAAACGATTATCAACATTGTGCCAAACGTGCCGTATTTTCTCCAAAGATTGACCATGGTAAATGTTGCACAGTCACATTTCACCGATAACAAGCATTTTGCAATATCAAATGATACTGTCAATTTAATAGCAAATCAAAATACGAGCACTACAATAAAATAAAACGCTGGGAAATGTGTAGTTACATAAGCTCTTTTCTATTTTTACGTGATAAAAATTCAAGTGATGTTCAGTAAAATTTATGCACTAACATAAAAAAGTCGTACAAGCCTAACAGGAAAAGCGATCCTAGATTCAAATGTAATTGTAATAACTACTTGTTGCTTTTCTAGGAAACTATTAAATTAACAGTGTTTATTCTCGTGTATTACTTCCTCACTGAGTTTGGCTCTTCATTTCGTAAGTGTACATGATACGTTTTTCTTGGTTGGTACATTTTTTTGCTACTATGATTTCGCATCGTTTCAAGCTACCGCTTTCTCTTAAGCGGTTGGATAAATTCGCAATCTGAGTAGGTACTTGAGCATATTACAACCATAGGTCAGCCAGCAAGCTATAGAAAAAGCTATGCTTGGTATTTATCTACGATATTGGACTAGCAACGAGGACATCCGTAGAAGAAATAAAGTTGCTGTCATAGCTGAAAGGATTAGTATGTTGAAGTGGCAAAGGCCACATAGTGATCGTTGGGGCAGAAAGTTTCTTGAGTGCAGACCATTCACCAGAAAATGGTGAACGTGGACGCTCTGGAGAAGATAGCTTGGAGTCGTTGCGAGCAATTTTTGGGGAATGCCTTTGTGCAGTAATGAACGTCCGTTGGCTAGTATGGTGACGGTGAGAACCTAGGATGTCTATGACAAAACAAAGCTGATTGAATTATTCGGCAACAGCAGATAACTTTGCTCTGAAGACCAGTTAGAATCTTCAATGAAATTCTACTTTAAAGCTACTATTATATGATTTGTGTCTAGTTTTGTTGCCGACTTCATCATCACCAAAACAGCAGCCTATAAATATCTGTAGGTGAATTTAGGACTCCTAATACGAGTAAGCTGCTACTTATGAGCCTTCTTGGGAAATGGATTAGGGATTAATTGATGTTTTACATTGTTATTTCTGCGCAGGAGTATGATAACTATCCGCTTGGATTTTATGTCGAAGGTTCAAACGAGTGCGTGACATATCATTCGCTCGACTGGTCTTTAAAGCGACTGGTTAAATGTTTGATCTGTTCTGGTTTGCGGCATTGTGGTGGCCTAAGAGCCACCCCAGTCGCACCTTCTTATCCAACTATGTTTTAGCCGCCGCAGTACCTTAAGGCGCGGGTATGCCACCCAACGCGTCGTCGAGGCCATCCTACCAATTTTTGGAGCCTGGCTCAGAAGGAGCAAGCGCTTCACCTACCGCCTGACGCAGGTGTTCACTGGTCACTGTTGTTTCAGTGCGTACCTGCATAGGATAAAACGTGTGGTCGTCGATCGGTGGCACGGCACAGTGCTACCATTATGACAGCGACCAGAATACCGCACAGCACATGCTCGAGGAGTGTCCTGCTTAAGTGCTTCCAAGCAGAGGATCCTGGTTGATCGGATCGGGAAAGATCTCTCTCTGCCGGCATTGTTGGCAGATCATGAAAATTGGAGTGCAGTAATCCCCTTCTGCAAGGTCGTCATGCTCCAAACGGAGACTCCATCAATCCGATCCCACACTGTGATGGATGAGACGGGTAACAACCGCCCCGGTGCCCATGTCCAACACACCTGAGCCCCCTGCCAGCGCTAATTAGTGGGGGGCTTCGCGGGTCGTAGCCACGCAGATTGGAGAGTCTGCGTGCTTATACCGAGCGACCTCCGGGTAGACACGTACGCTGTGGGCACAGCACAGTGCACAGAGAGCTTCAGTGGATCCTTTAAAATCTCCTCCGAGAAGTGCTTCGGGGCGGCCCTAGTTTTGCTAGAAACTCCTCTAGCGAAAGCTTAACAGTCATCTCCTACAAGATGTGGCTAAAGGCATCGCACCAATGGGCTGCTCTAGTGTGATCTTACAAGGACCTGGAGACCCGAATCGAATCGAATCCGGTGCCGAAAATGACCGCTCTAGTGGTTTTTGCTGGCAGAAGTCCGGGTCCCCTACGCTGTACCCCAGGGAGAAGGAATTGAATGAATTTCCAATGGTGATCAATAAAAAAGTTTTAGGTGCCACTGGGGTGGCTCTGTCTGGCTACTCAGTTGATGGCCAACCCTCTGACATATCACTTTAATAATTCTCATGCTTTAGCTTCGTTGAACCACCTTAATAACCATTAAGTTTGTAGAACCTTTGATCTGGAATTCCTCTTGGCACGAATACTTACTCTGCTTTTTATGATACCTGCTGGCAGAGACAGGGTGGCCTATACTTAGTAATACTAGGAAAAAATCGTTCAATCCGTTCACTTGTCCATGAATACAATAATCCATCGATTCCATTGATAGATATTATGCACTAAGTTAGCAGATAGTTCGCTCGGTACAAAATGTTCCCAGACGACTGTCTAACTAGTATGTTGCAGCCTTGTGGATCTTTTTTAACGTCCATCGCACACGTCTGTCGAAGGACCGATGACCGTTGGAGCAGATGAGTCTTTGAGTAGAGAACGCGAATCAGCAAACGTAGTTAGGAATGCTCTCCAGCCAGTTAGATCCACGACCTGAAATAGGCTGCTCGGACACATTAGATGCTACAGCAAGGCGGAGGACCGGGAGTTGTGGCGTGGCTAAGAAGAGGCCTATGTCCAGCAGTGGACTGCGATGAGCTGAGTTGATAAAGGTCTTTTTTATACTAATGACGACCATACTTGCGAAATGTACCTAATGTGTGTCCATCTGCACTAGCCTATGGTGAAAGTATTTTTGAAGTCAGTTCTGTCGTTAAGACATATCCTCCACAGATAAACAAACCATCACTCTTCATTACATTATATTTACGTTATTCCTTTCACCATTTGACACTATAATAATATATTTGCACGATCCTTTGTTCATATCAGCTAACTGGGCGGTATCGGGCGAACAATCGTGAACAAATAGCGCAATTTGTCTTGTTTTTTGTGTGGTGAGTTAGTATATAATGTGTTATGTTTCTTTAGTAGCATTGGGTTGCATACTTAACTTTATATTTCATCATATCAGATCATGTTGATGCTGCAATTTGATTTCAAAATGTAGAACTTAAAGACTCATAGGCGAGAGGCTTAGATGGTCAAGCTCCACAGTCAAGGCTATCAGAAAAACGGTGCTTGCCAATCGGTTTTCTATAGATTATACTTCAGGGTGTGTACGCGGGAGCTACACAAACTAATGGCACCATCTTCCTTCTACCTTCTAGACTTCTAGATGCACTGCAGGCTACCAACTGCACTTGGTTTCTGTTTTTTCCATACCCAAGCACTTCCGTTAAAATAAGAAGGAATTGGCATCTTCTGGGTGCACTCGTACCATCATAGACATCATCCATTTTTGAAAAAATAATATAAAATAAATCGGACCCTTTCTTAATTAGGAAAAAGAATGGCATTTCTTAAACGTCGGCGTAAACTTGCCGACATAGCTGAAAGGATTAGTACGCTGAAGTGGCAGTGTGAGGCACATTGCTCGTAGAACTGAAAAAAACGTGATGGTATATTGTTATTACATATTTATGTGATATGTTGATTAATGTGGCAGCGCAAGTGTCATTCATAATCTGTTATCTGTCTCACAACATGCCAGGAAATAAATACAAATTCTGTATTTCATATTTATAAAGAAAAATATAAACCCGTCCGGGTGTCCGTAAAGGTGTCCGAATCAAGTATATAACAACACTCCTTTTTAACTCGCTTTTATTAGCTTTGTAATATCTATTTACCTATGTAACGGAGTTTTAGAACTCGATTGTCATCCCCTTCAAAACGTCGAACACTTATCAAGTACCAATAACAATGTAACTTCGTTCCAAAAATCAAATAACAAAACACGTTTTGTAGTTAGCCTTAAAAAATAGCAGAAAGTAAATAATAGGTAAAAAAGAACACGTTTTTGTAGATAACCGAACTAAAAAGAAGAAAATAATTAAAAAGAAGTTTAATATAAGAATAGTGACTAAAAATCTATGTTTTTTGTTAAAAAGCGTTGGGTGCTTGTCAATTATTCTAAATATTTTTGTGAATATTTGTAAAAGTAGCGTCATCATGAAAAATCTGACAAAACAATCAATCTTAGTTTGGATCGTTTCTGATTTCTAACGCCCAGTATGCCGCTTTATCGAACACCACCTGCCTCACCAAAATGTAATAAAAAATTGGTGACTCTAATATTAATATGAGCCTGACAGTTGCAACTAATACAGACAATGAAGATATACAGAATGTTACTACTCCTCGGACACGATCTCTGAAACGAGCTTATGGTGAGGAGATTTCAGACTCATTGTCGATAGTCAGGAAAATGATTTCAGATCTTAAAGCAAGAGCAAAATAATTAACTCGACTCACTGCGAATCTCTATAAATGACTGCCGTAAGCAGAATGAGGGAATTATCGAATCAGTTGAAACTGTCACTGTACTGTCCAAAGAGTACCATGACCTTAAAAATCAATTTGAGTGAATGGAAAAGGAGAGAAAGAGTAATATGAACTACATACGATAATTAAAAGCCAACATTTAAACTTTGGAAAAAGCACAAAACCATTCCTGTATTGAAATAAAAATATCAAGAGAAATCAGAATCAAAAGAAATACTTCTTTTATTGGTTAATAAAATTAGGAAACCTCTAAATCTACCTACCCAAAAAAGTGACATATGACGAGAGATATCTCTTATCGTCTTGGAAAACAATCGTAAAGCCATGGATAACACCTGGATTTCTGAGATGTATGCGTAACCGTGACAAGTTATACGTTAAAACAAAAAACATCCTGATTGTCAAATAACATAGTGCATATATAAAAGAAACAGATTACTCTGTAACAATCGTTAAAAAAATGTAAAATATTTAATAAAACTAGCAGGGAATAATGATAAACAACTATGGGAAGTAATTAAAAACATAACTTGTACCAATAAAAACGAAGAGAAATCCTCTTAATTAATATGCATCAATAATCCCATCAATTCTAGTAATGAAATAAATTATTTTTTTGAAAATATAGGTATAAATTTGGCCGTAAAGAATGTGTTGCATAAGAGCATTCCCCATATAACAAATTGTTTTCATACATCAATAGTACTCTTACCAATTACAGCTGACCGGGAAATAAAACTCATTAATTATAAATCTAAAGACAAATGCTTTTACATGCTTTCCTAAAGCAGTATACTGAAGTTATTATGCCAGCGTTAACCTTCATTTGCAACCTACCGTATTTATCAGCAGATTTTCCTCTTACAGTTAAAAATTTTTGAATTACGCCCATATTTATAACTGGGGACAGATGTTGTGTCAACAATTATCGGCCTATTTCTTATCTTCCAACCTTATACAAAATTTTGGAAGGTCTGATGAACTGTAGACTTATAAATTTTGTAAAAAAAACAAGCTGTTATCACCTTCACAATTTGGTTTCCGCTCTGGCCGATCAACTTCAGATGCTGTATATCAACTCACTGAACACTTTGTTTCAAAGATAGATAAGAAGAAAACGACTTTGGCTATATATCTAGACTTAGCCAAAGCATTCGACACGGTATCTGTCCCTATCTATCTCAAAAAGCACTCAGAGTTAAAATTTCATCACAAAACACTCTCAGAAAAGGGAAGAAGAACTGCCGTTTATAAAAATAAGATGTAATAATAGTCTATCCCAGAACGTTAATGCCTTCTTAGGCCCACACTTATATAATAGAATAAATAAAGAACTATTCGCCACTTCCAAAAGCAAAATGTAAAATCCCCTATCGTAATCATATCTTACTTTTTATTAACATAACATCTACATCCACTCAAAGTCACAAGTTCACTCCCTAACTCTCACACTACCTGCTCATTTATACACACTCGCACTCACCATCATTCCATACACAATGATATGTCCAACATTCATATTATACATTTGTATTATATTTTATCTTGAGTGTAGGTCTTTTTATTTTAGATTAATACTAAATCTGTCTTTTGTTTCATACACTTTGACCTCTTTTTATTTGTCTAATGTTTAAGTAAAATATAGTAAAACCTCGAGAACATCTTTATTATTGTATAATGCAATTAACCTCATCAGAGGGTAGCCTGGTGATCTGTAACACAGGTCTTACCTATTTCAGACACCAGTCTCTATTTAAAATATTATTTAATGTGATGATAAGATAAATAAACACTTATTATTATTACACACACAGCATTAAAGAGTGTTTTTGGATATAAAACGCAATGTGATTACCCTCTATGATACCTTAAATAACTTTCAGAGTGTTTTCTTGTACACGCGGGAACTATAAAGCCTGCGTTTTCTTTGCAAAGAACCACAAATTAAACACATTTATTTCCGACAAGTAAAATTCTACCATCCCGTCTCTGTGTCCCAAATACAAAAACAAAAGATAAAAAGAGCGTTTGATTGTAGCGTCACCATGAATATGCATCGATATGTGTCTAGCGGTGACACTTTTGTCTGTTGTTCCAACCAGTGCAAGTTAAGACTTGCAACCGTAATTAATTCCGTGTTTTTTGAATTTAGAAAGAAAAATAAATTGTACTTATCCCAACAAACACACACACACACACACACACGCATCAATTCGTACAAGTTAAGTGCTGAACAATGGCACAATATGTGCAAGAGGAACCGAAGAACGTCTCGGTAGTGTGTGTAAAATTGGAAATATAATGTTATTTTTAGATCTTACCGTATGAGTTAAAAACCTATAGTTCAGTTTAAACACGTATAATAATACACGACGTCAATAAATATGCGGGAGTTTCCCGCGCCGTCCATACGTAACTGCGGAGTACTTGAGGCTGGTGTATACCGAAGTATACTAAGGATTCGCGAAGGCAAGTAGATATGATATGAGAAACGCGCCGTTTCTGCCGTTTGCTTGAAGACGTTCTACTATTCTTTTTACATATAATATGACACGGGCCTCACAGTGATCACTACAATGAGCAGCCATAGAGGATATTGTCATGGTGATTATGCATGCTTGGCAGGCGGATTGGTGGTTGCAGTATGTTTTATCGCACAGGGGAGGATGCTGCCACCCATCTTCTTGATATCCACCTTTAGTCATATTTTATGACACCCATGGGTAGAGCGAGGTTGTCTTTACTAGGAACCACACGGAACCAACACATACAGCAGAATTTTGCACTTACGTACAAAATTGCAGAGGTAACTATGTAAAAGACTACATAGGCTGCACTAAAAGTATCGGGAATGGAATATTTCCACTGTTCCTGTCATATTAAAATCTTTTTAATTGAAAACTCCTTGGTTTTACAAATCGAATACCATTTATTTAATTAAAAAAAGATTCACGGTCTTGTCACAAGGTTTTGTCAAACTTGTTTAGTCGTTGAGAAAATGGAATTGACTCGAGAAAATTCAAGAGCGATGATTTATTATGACTTTCGAAGTGGTTTAACACAAAAACAGTGTGTTGACCGGATGATTTCTGCATTTGGTGATGAAGCCCCATCCAAAACCACAATTTATCGCTGGTTTGCTGAATTTCAACGTGGACGTGTCAAGCTCAGTGATGATCCTCGTCAAGGTCGTCCAAAAACTGCAGTCACCCAAGAAAACGTTGATGCTGTGCGTAAGCTGATTGAGGAAGATCGACATGTGACATACCGCGAAATTCAGGCAACTTTAGACATTGGCATGAGTCAAATACAAATATTCTTGCATGAACAATTAGGTGTAAAAAAGTTGTTTTCCCGATGGATACCGCATTTGCTATGTGAAGAGCAAAAAGCGGCTCGCGTTACTTGGTGCGTCAGAACTCTCGAAAGATTCCACGCAGGATCCTCAAATGCTGTATACAACATCGTATCAGGTGACGAATCCTGGATATATGCGTACGAACCCGAAACAAAAAACCAGTCACGAGTTTGGGTGTTCGAAAATGAGTTAAAGCCAACAAAAATTGTTCGTTCACGGAGTGTTGCAAAAAAAATGGTGGCCACGTTTGTCTCCAAAACCGGCCATGTTACGACTATTCCTCTTGAGGGACAAAGAACGGTTAATGCAGAATGGTATGCTAGCATTTGTTTGCCACAGGTCGTTTCTGAACTCCGTAGAGAGAACTGCAACCGCCGCATCATCCTCCATCACGACAATGCGAGTTCTCACACCGCGCACAGAACAAAAGAGTTTTTAGAGCAAGAAAACATAGAATTATTAGACCATCCGCCGTACAGTCCCGACCTAAGCCCTAATGATTTCTATACTTTCCCTAAAATAAAGAATAAATTGCGTGGACAGAGATTTTCATCACCTAAAGAAGCTGTGGACGCCTACAAAACGGCCATTTTGGAGACCCCAACTTCCGAATGGAATGGTTGCTTCAATGATTGGTTCCATCGTATGGAAAAATGTGTCAAATTTCGCGGAGAATACTTCGAAAAGCAATAAATACATTTTTAAATAGTAATGTTGTGTCACTTCCTTGATTCCCGAAATTTTCAGTGCCGCCCTCGTATAGACACAATATCTCCATCTCTACGTAAGACACCAAGTTGCAACACTATATAATCAGTTTGTGGCGAGCTGAATGTGAGTGGCGGAACCTCGTACCCGAATGCTCCAGAAAGTCGATCAGGGCTTGGTCTCCAGCTTAGCTTTGTTGGTCGGCTGGAGAGGAACTCCATGAATGCCCGCAGGACTTTTAACTCTGGCTATGCTAACTAAGGCATAGTTGGCCGATCCCCCTCTGCCAGAGCTATATGCTCGGCGGTGATGGCGTAATAACGGGAAAACCCACTCCGAGTCTTCGAAACGCGCGATGGTGAAACTGGTGCCGCACCTCTCGACACCCCAGGACGTTCATGCTGGTGTTACTCCCTGTCGCCTTTAGTGGTGGCCATTTAGGGGGCACATCTTGAAAGTGGCGAGTCACTGTCTGCCACAGAATTTCACTTAATAGGTTGAAAGGCAGTCACCGTTGTTCCCGTTATAATTTAAGTTTTCATTTCATATAACACCCATTGTAATAGACCTTATCGTTATAATTTTTATCTAATACAATAATCCTACACAACCAGGGACAACTCATGATTTGATTTTATAGTGCAGTTATAGTTAGTCCCCGGTTAGTGTCCCATTACATTTTAGATTAAAATTCTCTAAAGTGCCTCTGCGTGTTGGACTCATGTCCCCATGTAAGCCTATCAAAATACCGGGTTCTTCTTTGTAGAGGTTATTAAACCGTGAATAGAGAGATATGTAGATATCTAATAATCAATTATTTTTTATTCAGGTTACTTGTGCCCATAGCTTGGCTCAACATTTCAACACCATAAATATTTCATTTCTTGAACGGTCCATCGACTAAATATTCGATATTTTGAACAATCGATGTAATGATTCTACGATTTATTGCGATTTAAACTTTCGATAATATGAACGTTTGATTATTTGGACATTCGATTAGTTAATGTCGATCAATTCGTGTTCGATGATTTGAAATTTGATATGACACTGATATTACACTAAGCACCGGATTTTAAAATCACATTCTTGTTTTGACATTTATTCTCTGGCGTGAAATTTCATAAAATTTGTTCGCGAGTATTACAGATTATAATAAAACACTTTTAAACGGATTCTGACGCGTATATTTTAGATTTTTGTTTTTCCTGACGTTTCGAACACTTGCAGGGTTCGTGGTCGCAGGATGACTAAGGTGACAGGCGTCGTTACAGATTTAAAACTTGTAAAGTGTTCGAAACGTCAGGAAAAACAAAAATCTAAAATATACGCGATAGAATCCGTTTAAAAGTGTTTTATCGTAATACAAATCTTAAATAAATACTATATCTTGATTTACAAACATTTTCTACACCACGGACTGGATAAAGTAGGTAGATCAATTTCCCCGGTGCAGAGTGCAAGGGTGATCAATGATCATACATCAAACTAACGGATGCGAACAAAATTCTTTTAGCACTTTATATCTATTTTCACGACGTATATTTATTGGGTGCCAGTTAACTTAAGGTGGGTTGCACTGTTTATCTTAACTGCTACATTTGTGAATTGTTCAGTTTGTCGTTTTGTTAAAGGAGACGGCCCATTTTTCTACGGAACTCGATTTCATAACAACAAAAATAAAATCTACACTAAAGAGTAATAACATAGTCTCCAAGAAAACAAAGATTATCTTTTTGTATTGTGGGGCCTTCAAATAAAATAAAATAAAAAATTACACATAAATTTGGTAAATTTACACATTTAGTTAAGATTTTAAGGTTAGTTTTCAAGGAAACAGTACAAACAAGCAGTACAACCAGATATATAGGTAATATTAACTAATCTGATATAATATCGGCGGCACGGTTGGTGCAGTGGCTGATACAGTCGGCTGCTGCGCACCGGGTCGTGGGTTCGATTCCCGCACGGAACAAATATTTGTACGATCTGCAGGTAGTTGTTCCGGATCTGGGTGTATTGTGTGTGGAATTTTTGTTTGTAAACGCACCCACGACACAGGAGAAATCCTAGTGTGTAATAAAGTTGCCCACGTTTTTGAAAATAAGAAAAAATATATAGCGGAAAACAATCAAATTTTAATAGTTCCAATATTCCTGTAATATGTTCCATATGAACATTAATAATAATGAGATGTAGGGATGGATGCTAGTAAGTAATAAAACTGAATAAATAATACAAATGTTTTATTCGTTTGCATAATCTTCGTATTCATAAAATATATCATCTAAAAACCTTGCTGGTGCTTCGATAGACCTAAATAGCGCCCAACTAAGATACTACAATATCGTCATAACGTAGGCACGCCAGCCCACTGTCCGGTTGCCCACTAAACAATTGCAATAATAGCCAGCAATGACTGTTACAGAGTTGCATGCAGTTCTTATAACTAAAATGTAGACGGAGTAAATCCTACTGCTAACGTACCGAGACTTTATTTTGCCTCTGACTAAATACTTTTCCGTTTCCATCACCAGGTTGGACCCTTCGAGAAAGAGGTCAATCGTCGAATCCGACTCGGCTGAGCAGCGTTCCAGAAACTTCGCAACGTCTTTTCGTCAACCATACCGCAATGCCTCAAGACGAAATTCATTAACCAGTGTGTGTCACCAGTGATGAAGTATGGGACAGAGACTTAATCACTCACCATGGGCCTCATAAGACAGCTCAAGGTCACTCAGCGAGCTATGGAGAGAGCCATACTTGGTATTTTTCTACGAGGTCAAATCAGAAATGAAGAGATCCGTAGAAGAACTAAAGTTGTCGACATAGCTGGAAGGATTAGTAAATTGAAGTGTCAATGGGCGGGGCACATTGCTCGTAGAACTAATGGCCGTTGAGGTGAAAAGGTTCTCGAGTGGAGACCACGCAGCGTGGGCCAACCTTCAACGAGGTGGAAAGACGACCTAGTCAAGGTCGCTGGGAGCCATTAAATATGGCCAGCATGTTACCGCTCATTGTGGAAATCTATTGGGGAGGCCTTTGTTCTTTGATATTTTTTTTTGTAGCGTGCATTACATTGCATACACCGATTATGTTGTATTGTACGGAACGGAAGACGTGGACATCAAACAAATTGTTTTTGTGATAAACGTAAGAAAAATATTGAGTTTTGACCTTCAATATCTCTTTATCATGTTGGTTCCCAGATATAGTCTAGAACATGATTTACTATCATCGCACTGATTGGTAGAATATGTGGCTTTGATTTTCGTTACGGATTTTAACACCCATTAATGCGATATTAGATGACGACTACGTCATACCTGTTTATAGCAGATACACTGTGCGTGCATGGCAAGACATGTTTTTTTTTTAATAACGCACTGGAGTTTCCCTTGCCCGGGGTGAAGGAAGTCCTTCACTAGGACGGAGGCGCATGCCGGGCTCCTACCGGCTAAAACTACTGGAGCGGTCATTTTCAGCACCGATGGGGGGCTCCAGGTCCTCGATACAATCACACTAGAGCCACCTTGCCACGCCCTTAGGCACATCTTGGAGGAAATGAGTGTAAGGCGGTCACCTCTTCTAGCGGTGCGAAGGCGACTGTAAAAGGGCTGACGCTCTCGCATAAGGAGACCACTGCACTCCAATTTTTATCCTTTGCCAACATAGCCTAATGTCAGCAGAGAGAGATCTTGCTCGATCCAAACGATGAGGATCCGACGCTCGGCAGTCCATGCAGTGTGACAGCAACACAAAAAAAAAAAAAAAAAAAAAATCTATACGGCTTATTGATAAAAATAAAATGTATGAAGTAGCATTCATATTAATCTATCGTACCGGCCGCCATATTTGAACAGAAATCCCTTTTAACTAACTTTTACTCCTTCAATTGTATATATTTTCATAAAATATAAATTCGCCTGCTATTAATCATCAATAATAAAATAAAAATCTGCAGCGACTTCCGTAAAACGTAAATAGTAAAATTGAATGAATAAAACGTTACAAATAAATATTAAATTTTTACTTCACTAACAGTAAAATACAAGTTATTTTTATACGAGACATCAGGACTTAATATACAGACAGATATTGAGATTCTCAATTTATACTTTATATTTTTTACAAACTAGAGACGAGAGGTGCAGGTCATGCAATGTATGCAAGAGATTGCAATAGACCTCACGTCTTCTCTTCAAATTTGTAATGCTTCCCGGGCCTTGTCCTGCGTGACACCACACTATGCTCGTCACCTCATGACATGAAGTTTTTAGTCGCTTATGCGTAGTAATTTCACTAGCTACAGTGCCCTTCTAAGCAAAACACTGTAATGTTTACAGTTCAAATACTACTGCTTGGCAGTAGAATATCTAGCGCTGCGGTGGTAACTAAGGCAACCTTTTTTTTTATTGGTGCCCAGTGGAAATTCTTCATGAACTTCCTTCGCCCCGGGGAAGGGCGAAGGGGTATGCCGGACTCCTACCGGCTAAAACCACTGGGGCGGTCATCTTCGGCACCTAAGGGAGGCTCCAGGTCCTCGTATGATCACACTGGAGCCACTCACTGGTGCCACGCCTATAGGCACATCTCGGAGAGGGTGACTGTAAAGCGGTCACCCCCCCGGGGGGATTGTAAAGGATCCCCCAAAGCGTCTCACGGCAGCGCATGACCATATGCGTGCGTCTTCTCTTGGGTCGCTTGGTGTGAGCACGCAGATTCCCCAATCTACGCACCCGCGAACCCAGAGGTCCCCCGCCTTGTAGCTACGGCAGGGGTTTTCAGGCGTATAGGAATTAGGCGCCAGGGCGGTTGTTACCCCGGCGCCGTCTCCTCCTTCTTCGAGTGGGATCGGCCCTCTCCCGATCCCGCTCTGCGGTAACTAAGGCAACCTAGCCGGACTTGCAATAAGACACCAGTAAAAAATAATTATCGTTTTATTTGCTTAGCTGCTCGAATACTTTTGTTTATTTGACAAAGCAAAATTGTTATCCGAGGTTTAAATGAGTACGGCGGAAATATAATAAAGCCAAGGTAGCGGTGGGGCTACAGGAAAATAATGATGTGTTTGATGTTCTCATGGCAATTATTTTTGACACACGTTTATAGCGATAACAGTCTCTTAGATACACGAGTCCACGTTGTAACATGTGGCCAGCTGACATAGATATAGGCTTGCAACTTGTAGACATATGCAGAGAATCCATTTCTGTACGGTTTACGTTGTTTAAGTATAAACACTCGTCCAGCGTGGAAGGAATTTTATCATTCCTTTTCTGTTAAATCTTAGTCAGTACTGAAGAAATTTTCCGCATTTGTAAGAAGCGACACTTAATAATATTCTCATCTTCGCAATTTTCTTGTTCAAACGAGAATAGTGAGATTGTTGAACCAGCGTCTATTGAATCTCTAATTGTTCGGATAAAAATCCAATTAGCCTGGCCGCTTCAATCTCGACATGCTTGAAAACCTTCACTTATTTTTTACTGGAAGATTACAATTTTATAATTCTTAACTCTTTCGTTTCGTTTATTTAAATAACCACACGCCTCACTAGGATTGCCCCTACATCGTGGGTACAATACAACTTAAAGCCTGGAACAAGTACCTGTAGGCCATTTTCTTTTGTGTCGTACAATATTCGAACACGTTATCCGTAGCGCAGAAAGCTAATCGTTCAGCCACTGCATCGACCATACCGTCAACAGCTAATAACTCTGAACTCAACCGTAAGTTTTCATTATTTAAATCACGCAGCATTTGCAGTTAACGAGAGCGTAATTAATTTAAAAAATAGTAATAAAATTAGGCTAATTATTAAAAAAATTGTCATTTGAGCGTTCTTTGGTAACTTTATTACAATCATTTTCATCATCAATACTTTCTTCTACCTCTGTTGCAACTTTATTATTAAGGTATTATTTTAATAATTTAAGATATTTGCACGGTGCCGTAGCAAATGCTAAAAACGATGTCGGTACTACAAAAAAAAATTGAATGTGAAACCTCTTTCTTCCTTTTGTTCGACGACCACGGATGCCACGCGTGCGTTTAACGCTAACTTTGTTTACAACTTGAATCGCTCAGCCAGCCACGTCCATTATTTTCTTTGGATGCATGTGGATATTATTATAAATAAGAGAAGCAGTAAGTAATAAAAAAATGTGGCCTGACAAAACGACAACAAACTTCTCAGTACGAGAAGACGCCTTTACCTTGCAGTAGAAGCGGACCCTTCATGCTGATACTATTATTAATTAAGTTTTATCAGCATTCTAAATCCAGCCGGACCCAGCAACCTTCTTCAGTTCGTCCGTCCATCTGGCCGGTGAGCGTCCCACACTACGTTTAGCTATACACGGTCTTCACTCTAAGATTAGTCTGCTTCATCAGGCATCGGTCCTTCGACAGACGTGACCAGCCCACTGCCACTTCAGCTTGCTAATTCAGTGTGCTATGTCGATCATTTTGGTTCTCTTCCAGATATCTTGATTTCGGATCCTACTATCCTTTAGAGACTCCAAGCATAACGCGTTCTGTGGAACGGCTCTTTAAACTTATGGACTTATCCAACTGTTAATGTCCACGTTTCGGCTCCGTAGGTACGACGCACTAGCCGAAAAATTTTGTTTTCAGGCATACAAGACGTCGAGAAGATCTGACGAAGCTTGCCGAATGCTGCCCAGCCTAAACGTATCCTTCTGTTGGCTTCTCTGTCAAAGTTGTGTGAATGCTGATGACCGGGTGATGTGGTGCACGCTGAGAGAAGCTGTTACATAATTTATTGTTGAACTTATAGAGAATAGGGCGG
Source organism: Diloba caeruleocephala (assembly GCA_947459985.1). NCBI lineage: Eukaryota > Metazoa > Arthropoda > Insecta > Lepidoptera > Noctuidae > Diloba > Diloba caeruleocephala. Next base: position 3,661,059 of record OX381625.1, on the reverse strand, counting down.
TCTCTTGTCGATAAGTTTTGTACTTTTATCAGCTTAGGCATACCATTTTTATTTATAACAAATAGGTCTTTAATTCGGAAAAGTACGTGATAGTCGTCACAAACACACAAACAATAGCTCGTAAACATCCAATGCTGAATATGGACTTTCTCTAGTACACACTCTACTACTACCACTACTCTCACTCTCACTACTCGTAGTGGCCTCTTTACAGGCGCTTCTCTTCTGCTAGAGGGGGTGACTGCTTTATAGTAATTCCCTTCGAGATGTGCCTAAAAGTATGGCACCAACGGGTTATTCAAGTTCCTGCAGCCTTCCTTTGGTATCAAAGATGACCACTCCCGTGGCTTTAGCCGGAAGGTATCTGGCATATCCCGAAGTATATGATGAACCAGATTTAAAAAAAGGGATATGGCGTAATCAACACGTTTGGCAGGCGGATTGATCGCAGATGTTATTATCAGCATGTAGGAAGATCATCCTCTTGGTATAAACCCTTAGCCGTCTTTTACGACACCCATGCGTGGAGAAGGGGAAGGTAATCTTATGTAAAACACCAAGGATTAAATTCTGATTCGACCACATCAAGCCCTCATATACTGTTTAAACATAACCCTGCCAAATCTAGGCGGTAGAGCTCCACGGCAGCTATACTCGTGGTTTCTTTGCCGACTAATTAAAAGGCGGTGGTTACGCAAATTGCCAGCATTATGGTTTCATCAGGCCATTATTACTTCCGGCATAATGGCTTTCCTTCGGGAAAGTGGTACAATTATATTTTATGCGCGTATCACATGGTTTAGGGTTATGATTTGATTGACAACTGCTGTAGGTTGCGATTGGGTCGTTGAGTGTTTTTTGTATATGTATGATATTTTTATGATTTAAATCAAAACAAAATATAGATATAATTTAAAAATCTGATTTGATTGCTCGAAGCACTGCGATTACCCTATGGATTGCACATTGCAGGGTATTTTTAGGGCACGGGAAGGATGTGATACGAAATTACGCTTTCCATATGTTCTCTTATGAAACCCACACAACATGTCATGTCCGTAAACAAACATTACAATGAACGCTCATGGGGGATGTTACCATAATCACCATGCTTTGCAGATAAATTGGTGATGCATGTGTTATTAGCATACGAGTGGATGCTACTACCAATCCTCTTGAAATCAATCCTTAGTCACCTTTGACACCCATGGGTAGAGAGGTGTAGCCTTTTCTTTACTAGGAGCCACAACCAACCCACATAGTATCTAACAATGAAACTAACTTTCAAAAACATTAACTCGCAAAAAATGACAATGATACAACCGACACGCAACTGCAATTACTATCGATTGCTTATATGTTATGAGGCTACGAAAAGAGGTCGTCCCTTTATTGTAAATGTTATGAGGACATAACGATATACCCTTTGAGTTAATGGGGACACATCTACGTTCTGCAGTGCAGGCCAGGCCATCGTGGTTCTATACGTATTTATTATTAAATAAGCCCTTTATGACAAGCGTCACAAGACTAAGCGTATTTGCGTAAGAGTTTTCATTTTTATCATCATCATTTATCAGATTATGATCAATATAAAGAAATTCATTGATCTGATATCAGTCTGTAATCGCCCACTGCCAAATAACAATTCCATAATCACCGAACTTAGCAGAGGTATAGGTGATAGCAAAGTATTATTGTTTTTAGCTCACAGTAAGGATGATTGGAAGGTTTTATTTTTGATAATCTTTTAGTTATTTTTTGAAACACCCAGAGGATGTAAAACCTCAGTTATTTTTAAGACGCCCGGGCATGTGGTTGAACAACCATAAAGCTAAGGTAGTGAAAGCTTTAAGAGTACAATATATTAGTTGCCAAAAATGTTATGGTCAGATAAATATATTTTTGTACAATACTTTACATACATACTACGGTATAATTCCCTCGTAGTGCGGCGAGGTCATAACCAAGTCATTACCGCTCTCAAGATCTTGTGAAATGTAATAGATTCTCCAGAACTGCATAACATACTGTGCACATTGTATGTGCCAAATAACTATTGACGCCATAGGCCTAATCGTCGGCACAGATTATTCGCAGCGACACAGTGTCACAGTGTCGCGTGCGCATTCTCCGCGGTGTCGCATGCACGGCGCAATCAACGCCCTAGTGGATGCTTTTTCTGATTGTGACGTGATAAACGACGAACTCAAATTAATCATCAGCATGCAATCGTTTTTGTGAAATATACTGTGTATGATAGTGTGTAACATAATTTTTGTGTTTTGTATGTATTATGAATTAATTTCTGTCATTGGTGTAAAAACCGTTGTAATTGATCAAATAAATAAATACATACAGAGACAATACAAAAAAGGCCTCCCCATACATTTACACTAGTGTGTCATTATTTTGGTGGGAATATGCCAGCAGTCACCATGCTTGGTAAGCGGGTTAGTGAGCGCAGTATGTCGACTGTTCCACTGATAAATATATACTGTTTAGTTACCATAAATAGAGTATTAATTAAACCCGCAACGTCTCATCGTTACATTGGTAGGTTGCCGACTTATAAGAGGGGAAAGAAGGGGAAAAAGAAGTGTAAATGCAGTGATTTTTACTCTCCGTAAAAACCACCACAGCAAAATGTTGCTATGCGCTGTGTTCATATAGTGGTACTTCTCTAATCAAACCCATACAGCTCAAAGACACCTGCCACGGGTTTTTGTAGCTCTGGGTAGTTCTAGAAAGAATAAAAAAATTAACAACTTACATGTTTTGTGGTATTCTATAATAAGATAATTCAGGATATTCCAAATCTCTTGCAGACGATCCTTTTGGGAAGAAGCTAATTGTATCTACAGGTCGTTGTTCCGGGTCTTGGTATTTGTGTATGTGAGATTCGTGTCTGTAAACTATACCCACGACGCAGGAGAAAGATTAGTGTAAACGTGAATTGTTTACCAAAAAAACTCTTCAGATTAAAGTATCTAAACATTTCAGCTATTAGTTTATCTTAGGTACTTTGTTATTTGTGCTCAAGGATTTATAGGAGCGAGCAATGAATGAACGATTTATCTTCTAGATTAAAATAATGGCTGCCACAAATGGTGCAAACAAAACTAATGTATCTTTTTCAGTCAAATAAACTTAGAGGTGAGGCTTGAACTTGCACGTGATAAATTAACAGTACGTGTTCGTGGTGGATTCACTTTAGATATGTATGTTTCTTAATGGCTTTTCAGAAACGACTCGGTTGGTGCAGTGGCTGACGCAGTCGGCTGCTGCGCTCCGGGTCGTGGGGACGATTCCCGCACGGAACAAATATTTGTATGATCTGCAGGTAGTTGTTCCGGGTCTGGGTGAATTGTGTGTGGAATTTCTATCTGTAAATGCACTCATGACACAGGAGAAATCCTAGTGCCCCACACTTCTTCTAACGTCTTATAAAAAAATGCAATGCTGTTTGATTTACCAGTTTGATACCTCTTAATGGGCCATCTCTTATATATCTGCCTATCATTTTTTCCAGACAGGAAAAATTACGCCAGACTCGAGGTACGAGACTTGGAAATAAATAAATTAACATTTCTAGGTTTCCATATCAGGAGCCAACTGATTTTCAATAGTAAGCTTATCGTGTTGGTCAAATAAAATCGTATCACTCAAATATTGGTGTCAATATATTTTCCACCAATTCTGTGCAACAAAACAGTGCGTTAAACATAATCTGACGTGGGCAAAAAATACAAAATATTTTTTCATCATCAATCAAGTGTCGCGGCCAGGTTGCCACCTCCGATTGTGAACTCTTCGGTGGGTGGAAACTCCAGTCATTTCTCAAAATGACAGACTTTTCACGTATAAATCTATGTCACTGGCATGCTGCACGGAAATGTTGGCTTCACCTTGCCCGATATTAGTTTAAAACTTCCTAGATTTACTCGGGAAAGGTGACATCTCACTTTTTGTTAAATTGGATTGTGATATAGTTGATAAAAGCATCCATAGATGTATTTATCCTCTTGGAACATGATAAGTTAAAAAAATTGTAAATAATTTTGTGTTGCAAACGTTTATTGATACTCCTGATTTTATTATTAAAGTGATATTAGCATATAAAACAACCGCTTAGAATAATTCCGTTCTGGGATTATCCATTTTTGGATACAATTTTAATAACCCTATAATCATTTAATAATGCGATATAACTTTAACCAAAATAATGGCCACGTTCACTTATTCGATATAGCTAACGAATCGTGCGATACAAATCATTTTGAAATATAACATCTAAATGGGATTTCCCGATGGCGTACTTAAGGGTAAATCAATAATCTGGCAACACTCACTGATTTATATATGGCGGGCTTTTTACCTACACGCAGTAAAAGGCGTCGTGGTATGAATACAGTTATTTATGACGTCGAAGTTCATTTGATATCGTTCACTCGATGAAAAACTGCTTAGCGATTTGTTTGGAACCACTGAGTGTATCAAATGTTCCTTGACAGGTAAAAGTTTTTCTTAGTTTTGGTGTTCCGCATGAGTTGTTCCTTGTGGTTTCAACTAATATTAAACTACCTACACTTTGAGGAGGTTAAAAAGGACAACTAGGATATCAAAAATGGTTCGGGTGTACATTGCGGAAGTTGCTTTTTGCTTTTGTTATTAAATTTATAGTTAATCTATATATTAATAGGCGAAGAGAAAACTTTTTACCCTTTTTAAGCACATTGCGTGCATGGAGGAGTGTGAGTGTTGGCATAGTTAAAGTTCATGTAGAAGAGGAGTGCAGAAAGATAAAAAATTCAATCAAATTTAAAAACAGAATTAATTTCTGGCCTGTGGTCGCATTGAAAGTAAGAACTAAGAACAGAAGAAAGTATAAAGCCAAAATAATTGATGCAAATAGGAAGAAATATGTTGTATTTTAACGTAAATAATTTACAAAAGACACCACGACTAAAGGGAGACGATGGAGCTACGTCCAACCAAATGTAATGATATTCATCTTCCATTTCAGCCTAAAATCGTCCACTGCTGGACAGAAGCCTCCCCCAAAGGTTGTCACAATGACCGGTATGGTTTTGTGTTGTGTGCTCATTGGGGGTTTTGACATAATCGCCACGCTTGGCAGACGGGTTGGCGATCGGAGTTGAGTTATAAATGTACTCGAAGGATGCTGCTGCCCATCCTCCGGCTAATCCCATAGGCACCTTTAACGACACCCACGAGGTGAGATGGGGTGGTGGTATTCTAATTTCATTCATTCACCACACGGCAAATATTATATGATATTCATCTTACTACTCACATAAATATAAAAGTTTGTATGTTTTGGCAGCAACACGCAGGCCCTGTGTTTCATGGGCCACGGTCTTGGAATCCCACATTGTGGAAGGCGTTTGTATCCGGGGCGAGTCAACGATGAAGTACCTAGGACTTGTCCTCGACAGCCAGTGGAACTTCGTGCTGCATTTGCCCAGAATCAATGGCAGTTGCAGCTGCACTTTCGCGGCTGCAGCCCAATTTGGGGGTTGGTAATGACTCCTGCCGGAGGCTCTACGTGGGGGTTGTGCGGTCCATTGTCCTTTACGGGGCCCCAGTAGGGGCGAACGGCCAGTACCTCGTGAGATCGAGGTACGACAGTCCGAGCTTCGGCAGATCCTGGTGGCGGAATGGTAGGAACAACTGGTGCAGCCCACTGCAGGTCATGGCATGATAGCGGTAGTAATACCCATTATTAATGAATGGCTGGTGAGGTGGCATGTATTTTGTTTTGTTTCTCTTTCGATTGTTTCACAGCATGTAAATATAAATGATTTTGCATCTCACACATCATACTCCGTGTGGTGTCCGGATTAAGAATATAGCACCACTCCATCTCCTCCCGTGGATATCGTGAAAGGCGACTAAGGGAATCTAAACCAGAGGGATGGGCAGCAGCGTCCCATATGTGAAACGGCAACCATTCTGCGCTCACCAACCCACCTGCCAAGCGTGGTGAGTATTGGCAAATACCCCCCAAAATGATGACACAGTTGTGAAAATCTATGGGGGAGGCCTTTGTTCAGCATAGCGTATAAATGGCCGATATGATGTAATAAAATCTGATCCACCTCTGTATAACCAGCTACATAAACGCTTTTAAATTATGTATAATCTATACCATAAAATAGTTTCATTTCAGCACACTTTTATTTATTATTTATTCATACTATTTTCAATTTAAACCATGTCCTATGTAATCTTTTCTTTTCATTATGTCTAATGTCTATTTATTCATAGTATGTACATCATCTATTTATTTTGTCTATATTTTGTGACCGAACGAGGTCTCACTATACGGTCCTATCTGAAAACCAGCGCTGTAACGTCCTCCCGTTGCAGCATAGGCAGGGGCCATTTTTGGCCTCGTATAGCATTGTTTTTATATTCTGTTTCGGTAAGTTTTGTGCGAGTCCGACATAAAAAATATTTCCTTCTTTCTTTCTTTCATGGCGCCTTTGCCTTCTGGATGTTGCAGGTACTCTCGTACCATGGGTGTTTTGGGAAGTACCTGTGTCGAATAGGCCGAGCAGTGAGGCCCGGTTGTCATCACTGTGGAAACTGCCAGGAGGACACAGTGCAGCACGCATTGTTGGAGTGCCAAGCTTCGGAAACGGAGCGCCGTAATCTCGTTGTGGAAGAGGGTGATCTCTCGCTCTCGGCTGTGGTTCAGTCCATCATCCAGAGTGAGAGCACGTGAGATGCCGTCACCTCCTTTTGGGATGACGTGATGCAAGCAAAGGAGGCGGCAGAGCGGGAATGGAAGGAGACCACCTCTGATCTCCACCGCAGAAAACACACTGGGCATGGGCTAACTATCTGCGGCCCTCATGAATGACGGCCTGCCTGGCCTCCGTCGTCCGAACAGAAAGAGACCCAAAACGGCGGCGCGTGTGTTCTGCACGCGGCTCTCTGAAGAAAGGTCGCACAGAGACGGGGCCCATCAAACAGTGACGGGCCAATACTTGCCGGGGGTACAGTTTAATGCTGACAAAGCGTGCACCTTACCAGCCAGAGGTAAGTGGAAGTAAACCATGTGGTCTCAGCCGGGAAGAGTCCGGCATGCCCCTCTGCCCTTCCCAAGGCGGAGGAAGTCCATGAGGATTTCCGCACGACAAAAAATGTCTGCATCAAGCAAACTGTTGAACGGATCTTAATTGAATAAAAATAAAGCGGACTAATGCGAGTTGAACGTTCCGAAATTTCTGAATATATTGTCTATTGTTGAATTGGGTCTTCTCCCAATAACTTATCCCAAGAAAAAACTTAACATATTAGTTGAAAAACATGTTTTCCGATACATTCCAACTGGAAACTTAAGTTTGTACGCACAATATTGTAAGATTTACCATGTTATTTTAAGACCATAGACTTCTTATATGTTTTCCTGTAATCAATAGGTAAAGAGCTATTACCATATTTTTTTTCTGAATTTTAGGTACAGTACTTTTGGAGATATATTTATATATGTTTTTTTTTGTGGATGTGGATGTTGAATATATTCCATTTTATTCTATATTATGATATAGAATATTTTTATTTCAATTTTAAAATGAAAATCTTTTCTCACGTATTCTTTTTTGTAAAACGAATTTGTCCGACGCAAACATTTTATATACAGTATAATTTTGCTACAGTTTTGTAGGTAATAAAATATTTAGTCATTGTGAGAATAAATACGCAAGCCGTAGCGCATAATATATTAGTTAATTTTTGTAATTTTAACTTTAAATCATCCAATCGGCACGCGCCACAGATTTCAACTACTGCTATTCGGTAAATAAATAGAAGTCAACATAAAAAATCACTAGAAGCCCAGGAGAGTTAAGCCTATTATCACTTTTTATCACAACAATAGAGTGCCAAAATGTCACAAATATCCGCACTGAAAATAATACAATGCGTTTGCTACCCCTACCGCGTACGTATAAAAGACACGGCTAAAAGCAATCAGATAGGTATTGGTGTGAGAGCAACACGAAATCTAATCTCAGGATGGTATGTGACGTCACAACTCAAACGCTCGTTGCAACGGTCATCAGGCAACGGACTTTGAAAATCGAGTACATTTCTTTTTATTCTTTTCGGCTATTATTGCTGGGCTTCTAATTAAACGCATTTAGTGGCTGTACGATGTCCAGATTCAGAATCCTTCCATCCTCCATCTGTTCCCTTGTATGTCATTCACGGTGACTAAGGGACTCTACACCAGAGGGATGGGCAGCAGCGTCTCTGGTGTGGAATAGAAGTCATTCTGCGCTCACCAACCCGACTGCGAAGCGTGGTTAGTACTGATAAATTGCCCCTAAAATGACGAAACAATTGCGTAAATCTATGGGGAGGCCTTTGTTCAGCAGTGGATTACCTTCGGCTGATATGATGATGATGATTGTGTGGAATGTTTACAGTCTATGAATTGTATTCACCCATTTTTTTTTTAATTTTGAAGGAATCATTTTTTGTAAATTTTCTCTAACTACCTTCTTGGGTATAAGTGTAAATTATTGAATCGTTTTTTATTTTTTTACTAGACTTTGCCTGCGGTTTCAGTCACTTATTACAGAAAGCCTTATCGGGCACGTCTCGATATAGTATCTGTAATGGTTGGTTATTGTGTACAATTTTAGTATATTAAGTGTTTAGCATTTTTGTATGGGTACGTGTGTGCGGGGTATGTGCTTGTATGTATCCCCATGTGTATAACAAAGTTGTTATGTACATTCTAATGTTTAAAATCATTAGTCTGTATATAGTAGCGATCTAAAAGGAGACCCATAGTTTTAAAGGCTATTATGAGCTCCAATAGCCGTTCAATTTCTGAGAATCGAGCTCTTTGTCTAAAGATGGAGAAATAGAGTTATGATTTTTTAAAAGTTGTTCTTCACTAGTATCTCTCCTGCATCGTGGGTACAGTTTACAGACATCTTACTTGCACGCAATGAGACCCCAGACCCGAAATAACCATTTAAAAATTGTTTTGTTCAGGTAGCGTAGAAAGCCGAACACCAAGCCACTGAACTATGCCGTCAAATTGAATTATCTGTTATCCGAATCAGGACCGGACCAGTTCTGCTCCAAAGGCCGTCCACTGCTGAAGATTTCCCCCATAGATTTACACAATGACCGGTCACATGCCACCTGCTTTTTTTTGTAGGGCTTTATTCCTTAGAAGTATTGCGGAGCCAAAAGAGGCCTTCAGCCAGGCTTAAAATTAATTTTATATGCTAAGCAACTTGTGCTAAGGCGGGATCGGTATTATTTAATTTGTATTATGGGACATTTAAATCTAAAAGCAAGCAAGTAATTAATACAATCTCTTTCTTTCTTTCTTTCTTTTCTTTGTTTTTAAAACGTTGCCCCCCGCACTAGGACTTCTCCTGTGTCGTGGGTGCGTTTACAGACATGAATTCCAGATACAATACACCCAGACCCAGAACAACTACCTGCAGATCATCCAAATATTGTTCCGTGCGGGAATCGAACCCACGACCCAGAGCGCAGCAGGCGACTGTATCAGCCACTGCACCAACCGTGCCGTCAATAAATGTTTTTAGCCAGTAGGAGTCTGGCATACCCCTTTGCTCTTCCCGGGGCGATGGAAGTTCATGAAGAATTTCCACTGAGGACAAAAAAAAAATCGATTTCGAATTCGAGAATTGTTTTGCTCCACCTGCCAACACACACACACGCAAATCAGCCCTCAACCGTCTACTTCTGAATATGGGGCAAAATATCATCATTATCATTCCAGCAGAAAAACGTTCACTGCTGGACAGATTCCCTCAAAGATTGCCACAACGACCGGCCGATAAATGCACTCGAAGAACGCTTCTGCCCAACCTCCGGCTAATCTCATAGTCGTTTTTATGACACCCACGTGTTAACCTTCAAGTTATTCTTACTGAATAAAACACTGTAAACTCCTTTCACAATATTTATTAGTCCTTGACTGTTCGACAAACGTTTGACGACTGCCTCAAAAAAACTACAGTGGCGGTTTTTATAGTCATACGACAGGCGGTAGCTCTGACGTCACCTCCACTTTTATTAAAATAAAGGCGGTCGTCAAAATGGAACATTTAAATTAACAATATGATAATAGATCAATAACTAAATGAAGAGATTTTATTATACAACATTAAAAATGCTAACATACAACATTAAAAATGCTAACATTCGGCCTTCCTGATACATTCACGTCTCGTGAAAAAAATATATATATAGAAAACAAACAATATACAATTCATGTATAGGATTATTTAACTCATCAAACTAATTAACACACATCACATGATTCTATTTTTAATTCACATCGTATTAATCAATCGCAATCTTTTGTTTTATTTTATTTTCCTTTATTTTCTTAGTATACATATTATTACATTTTTAAATATATATATAAAACAAAAATAAAAACATATATTTAAAAATATAAAAATAGTGACCAACCGGCATCGGGAACAGGGTCCAAGCTGCCGTTGGTTAGGGCTCCAGAGAGAGGAACCTCCTGACAATACGTGCCGTGTTAAGGAGAACCACTTTCTGTATCAGGCCCTTGATCCAGCCGCCTAACAAGAGCCTCTTAAGATGTTGGTCGAGGCTCTTGGCGATCAAGCCGTTGACCGTAACGACTATCGGCACAATGATTGCTGAGTCAACATCCCACATGTCGACAATCTCGTGTGCCAAGTCAAGATACTTTATTTGTTTCTCTTTCTCGGCTTTCACGAGATTCTCATCATGCGGGATGGTAACATCAATAATCATTGCGCGTCGCTCTACTCGGTCTATCATCACTATATCAGGCTTATTAGCGACAATAGTCCTATCAGTGATGATAGACCGGTCCCAGTACAATGTGATATGACTATTTTCGAGAACTGGGTCGGGCATATACTTGTAGTACGGTACCTCAAAGGCCACAAGTTTATATTTCAGCGCAAGTTGCTGGTGTATAACCCTGGCTACTTGGTTGTGCCTGTGCAAGTACTCGCCGTTAGCAAGACGAGAACAACCAGAAATAATATGTCTGATGGATTCACCCGGACGGTGGCATGCCCGACAAATGTCAACCGTACCATCCTTAACAATATATTTCCGGTAATTGTTCGTCATGATAACTTCGTCCATAATCGCACAGACAAAACCTTCGGTTTCTCCAAAGAGGTCTCCAAAACGTAACCAGGATACTGATGCTGGAAAATCTACATCGGGACCATGGAGGGCCCGATAAAAACGTCCATGCAGCTCCTTGCTCTGCCATATTTCCTTGCGGTCATTGGTACTGATGACTACAGGTTTGCGCCAGTTCTCTTTTGCCAGACCAAGCGGGGTGAGCCCGTTGTCCACTGCCACTACATCTCGATGCATCCCCACGTGAGTATGGAAAAAATACTCCCTAAGACTGCACACCTCACGGTTATGGAGGGTCTTTGTATTTAAAAAGCCGCGACCCCCACATCTCCGCGGGATGTACAGTCTCATTACCGAAGATCGTGGGTGATGCATCCGATTTGCAGTCAGCAATGTGCGGGCTCTCCTATCCAGGGCATCCAGTTCTGTTTGAGTCCATTTGAGTATGCCGAAGGAGTACATGAGAACTGGCATGACCCAGCCATTAAAGGCGCGCACCTTGTTACCGCCTGATAAAAGACTTTTTAATACTTTTTTCAGGCGGCCGAAGAAGCGCTCCTTCAACGTCTGTCTCATGTCAGCCTCATTGATGCCCAACGCCTGCGACATACCCAAGTATTTATAGGTCTCGATTGAGGAGAGAGATCGAAGGCTCACAGAATCCGAGAGTTCAATTGCCTCGGATTCTATAATTTCCCCTTGGTTCACATGCATGACTGCACATTTTTCCACACCAAATTCCATCCTGATAGAGTTACTAAATGTTTCAGTCACTTTCAGTAACTCCATCAGTTGCAACTTGGTGCGAGAAAATAATTTTAAGTCATCCATGTAAAGCAAGTGGGAAATAACCTGACCGTCTCTCCGCAATCGATAGCCTAGCCCTGACCCCTCTAGTAGATTACTAAGAGGGTTCAAAGCTAAACAAAACCACAATGGACTGAGGCTGTCACCCTGAAATATACCACGCTTGATAAAAATTGCCTCACCATCTCCCAGAATCTGGCGACATCCCGGATAGCGAAGAACTGTCTTCCATTGCCCCATACATGACATCAAGAAGGTGCACAGGGTTGTATTTATTTTGTACAACTTCAGCACCCTCATGAGCCATGTATGTGGCACGGAGTCGTAGGCCTTCTTATAATCTATCCAACATGTCGACAGATTCTTTCGGTTACGGCGGACTTGTTGACAGATAGTCATATCAATGAGTAGTAGCTCCTTAGTACCGCGGGACCCATTCCTACATCCATTTTGAGAAGTAGACATGATAGCGTTATTATCAATGTGTTGACTAATTTTTATTCTCAAAATGGATGTAAGAAGTTTATAGACTGTCGGTAGACAGGTGATAGGCCTATAATTCTTGGGTTCCGCGGTGCTACCTGATTTATGGAGCAGGTGGGTAACACCAGTCGTTAGGAACTGTGGTAGCGACCCACGTTCTACGGACTGTTGGAATTGAGACGCCAAGCAAGCGTGCGAGCTTCGGAGCCATTTTAACCAGAAATTGTGCAGTCCGTCCGGCCCCGGAGATTTCCAGTTTGGCATTGGACGGACTGCACTGGCCACATCTTGAGCGTCTATAGTTATGGCCCCCATGTTCTGTATTGGCTCGCACACTCGCTCAACCTCCCGCATCCAATCGCCCTCAGTGTGATTGACGGGCACCGACCAAATGTTGCGCCAGAATTTAATCGTGGCGTCATCATCTGGTGGTGGCCCGTCATTCACACTTTGAACGGGTCGCTCCCAGGCTCTAAATACCCACCTTTGGTCACTTTGGAACATGCGATTCTGGGTATATCGCTCCACGCGTTTCTTATACCGTCGGATACGGTTTGCCCATGCATAAACTTTCTGCTTCAGGAAGTCAATGCGCTCTGTGACTCGTGATGCATATTCTTGAGGACTTATACCCGTCCCCAAGAATGCTCGCTTCACAAAGCGCATTACCCTTGGGCGATTATTGCCCCCCCTGAAGCAGATGAGCTTGCCAATGAGTGCCCTGGCCTCGTCAATACGGCGTTCGATTCTGCATTGCCATGCCGGTACAGATAATTTAGGTCGTGCAGCTCCGTCAGGTATATCAAATTTAACGTGAGCTACACGACATGCCGCTACGGCAGCGCAATACAAAATCGAATGTGTATCGTACAAGTCTTCGCTGTTATCTAAATACCTAGGTAACAGCGTATCCAGGGCACACACTAGCGCTCTATTTCGTTTGTGCATAGGCAAACGCGGTAAACGCGGTCTTTGCTCTGGCGTCATGGATCGATACTTCCCAATCGCATCCTCCAACGCGTTCCTCAATTGTTCATTGCACTGGGTACTTACATTTGTAGCCCTATCATCATCTTCCTCATCGGTCCTATTGTGTTGCAGAGGGTTCACTATAAGGACTTCCGAATGAACTGCAGTCTCCGACGAGGTTGGGATAATACGGCTACATTGTATTTCTGAACGAAGCCTGTCAAGCACGATGTCATCCAACCTATGATTTCGTTGAATGACTCGTACTTGATCCGACAGTCGTTGGGCCGAAACGTTGATTGCTGGCTCAAGCACCTGAAACAGAGAGAGCATCCTATCTCGGTACGCTGTGAGGTTAGTTCCCCCCTCTGTTGCCCCATAGTACGCGCGCATCACATTTTCGTTAATGGACTGTGTCCATCTCATGCGCGGCACATTTCCATCGGCAGCGGGGACCCTATTCGGGGCCGGTTGGCCTCGAGGTCCCAAGCTGGCCGGCGGTCGGCCTCTTCCTCGCCGACGCGTAGGTGTTGGTGACGTCGGCGGCGAAAAGTACTCGTCGCTCGAGCTCGACGCAACTGCAGCGGCCAATACCACAGCACTCACTGTTGAGGCGGGTTCCGGTGGCTGCGAGGCGGAGCTGAGCGACGAGGCCGAGGGTGGTGGGCGTGCATTTTGTAATTCTCTGGCTTTTTTGCGAGTCAGCATTTCCAATCCAATTCCGTTATTATCATTTTTATAAAATTTTTATCTCCAATATGTCTTCTGTCATTATGTATTTCGCTGTCATTTCTAATTAATTTATTTTGTTCCAGATTTCGGTTACCTTATTTCTTTTATATCGTTCATATCGGTTTTTATTTCATTTATCTATTGTTATAATGTATATGTAAGTAGTTTTTATAAATTTTGTTAATAAAATATATATTGATAGGAAAAAATTTGACTGCTCGATAAGTGTGTTGCCAGTTTATTTTATTTTATTTTATTTATTATTAGTATTGAGGCCTCCTTCATATCCTCATATACCAACAACTACCATTAGTATTGAGGCCTCTTTCATATCCTCATATACCAACAACTACCATTAGTATTGAGGCCTCCTTCATATCCTCATATACCAACAACTATTATTAGTATTGAGGCCTCCTTCATATCCTCATATACCAAAAGCTACCATTAGTATTGAGGCCTCCTTCATATCCTCATATACCAAAAGCTACCACAAGTATTGAGGCCTCCTTCATATCCTCATATACCAACAACTACTATTAGGATCTAATGTAATTATAATGATACAATACATATTTTCAAAATCTAAATATACATATACTGATATAACTATAAATACATGTATTGCATAATACATATGAGCTTAGTCAGTGGTCAAAGATTCCATATCACTATCGATGCTATTGGATCTATTGTAAACTAACCATGGATACATTTTATCTACAGAAAATACACTTCTAAAGGGTCTATTATTTCTACGTGAAATTGGTGTATCCTCGACTTCATATCTATCATTCCCCAGTTCTTTGATTATTCGATAAGGACCTCTTAACTTGGGGAT
The DNA here is from genome assembly GCA_947459985.1 of Diloba caeruleocephala. Taxonomy (NCBI): domain Eukaryota; kingdom Metazoa; phylum Arthropoda; class Insecta; order Lepidoptera; family Noctuidae; genus Diloba; species Diloba caeruleocephala. The sequence continues at coordinate 3,646,043 of OX381625.1, read as the reverse complement.
TAACTTTTTACTTTGGCCTGTTGATGGTACCTCTCTTTCTATTCTAACTAGATCTCCTACTTTATAATTAGTGACTTTTTTGTTTTTGTCGTATCTTTCCTTTTGTTTCTTTTGGTTTTCGTTTATATGCTCAGTTATCTGTTGTCTTATACTTTCCATATTTTCAACGTCTATATCTTTGTCAGAGATAACTTCCGAATTTAACAAAGAATCTGAAGTCCCCGTTAACTGTATGCCAAATAATGCTTGTGCCGGCGTTTTACCTATACCTTTGTTAATAGTATTATTCAGACCCCATTGGATTGTGGATATTTTTTCATCCCATAGCTTTTCAGGTTTATCTAAATTGGTGGCAGTAAGGGCTGCTAGTAAAGTCCTATTATATCTTTCAATTTGCCCGTTAGCTCTTGGAGTGGCAACAGAATTAAGAACATGTTTAATACCTAACCCACAAATAAATTCTTTAAATTTCTTTGAAGTAAATGAAGTGCCTCTATCGGAGATAATTCTTTTTGGTGTTCCAAACGTGTGAAAATATGACTTTAGGACTTTAATGGAATTTATTGACTTTGTGTTTTTAACCGGTGTTATGACTATAAATTTCGTAAAAGCGTCAATTACTAATAGAAGATGAGTATTTTTAGATTTACTGCGAACAAAGGGCCCCAAGTGATCAATATGTATCGTATGAAAGGGTTGTGGTATTTTCTCTATTGGATGTAATTTACCTGATCGTTTAGCTGATGGAACTTTTGCATGAGAGCATTCTAGACAAGACTCAACATATTTTTTTATAAATCTCCTCATTTTCTGAAACCAATAAGATTGTTTAATTTTGTCATATGTCTTATCAAAACCAAAATGTCCAATGTCGTCATGATTAGCTTTCAAAATGTGCCACCTAACCCCTTTTGGGACGACCCATCTGGCCCCTTCTTCGGTATTTCTATACAAAAGACCCCTTTTCATTGTAAAATTTTTGCAGATATCTACTAATTTATTAGATCCTTTATCAAGAAGGATTTTAACTATACGTTGTATTTCCAAGTCATTTTGTTGTACTGTAGAGATCCAGTTTAGCGTGATATGTCTGACCTCTGTTCAAGCGACCCCCTACTACGGTGCACTGGCGTAGGAAGAAGTGGACTACGGCTGCGACTGGAGCGAGTTTCATTTTCTTTATCCATTACTGGAGCGTGTGAAATCCCACTTCTGAATTTGTTAACCTTCAAGTTATTCTTACTGAATAAAACACTGTAAACTCCTTTCACAATATTTATTAGTCCTTGACTGTTCGACAAACGTTTGACGACTGCCTCAAAAAAACTACAGTGGCGGTTTTTATAGTCATACGACAGGCGGTAGCTCTGACGTCACCTCCACTTTTATTAAAATAAAGGCGGTCGTCAAAATGGAACATTTAAATTAACAATATGATAATAGATCAATAACTAAATGAAGAGATTTTATTATACAACATTAAAAATGCTAACATACAACATTAAAAATGCTAACACACGGGTACACGGGCACCACACGGCTAGGCCAACACATTAAAACGTAAAAAATATAGCATACCTACGTACCAAAATTAATAATACGAAAACAAAAACTAATTTCTAAAATTCCCAAATCACGTTCGATTTACATGTTATTAACCAAAATATTACTTTAGTTAAGCTTGTTATTTCGGCTAAAACTGCGCCTGTTGTTATAGGTAGGATAAGGATGAATATTAAATATGTAAATACGATGTTCAAGTTACGTAAGTAATTTAACGATAGTTTTTGGAAAACATTCCGTGATATAACCGTTTCATCATTTTTTCATCATTTCGGCCGAATGAAGTCCACTGCTGGACACAGGCCTCCCCCAATGACCACCACAACGACCGAAACGATGTGTGTTGTGGGCTCATTGGGGGGGTTTGCCATAATCGCCTCGCTCGGCAGACGGGTTGGTATAACCGTTTAGCGTTGGTTGTTTTGTATAAATGTTTTTTGTTCAAACTGTTGATAAGACAAACAAGTCGTTCAACCAGTGGTAAGCATAATGCCTGCCCATAACAAATGCAAAGCTTCCCAGGTCTAGTCCTGTATGACCAGGACACCGCACAGCACACGCTCGAGGCGTGCCCTGCGTGGGCCGCCGAGCGGCGGATCCTGGTCGATCGGATCGGGCAAGATCTCTCTCTGCCAGCAGTAGTGTCGGCTATGTAGGCAGAGCACGAAAACTGGAATGCAGTGGTCTCCATCTGTGAGAGCGTCATGCTCCAGAAGGAGACCGCCGAGCGGGATCGGGAGAGGGCCGATCCCCCTAGAAGAAGGAGGAGACGGCGCCGGGGTAACAACCGCCCTGGTGCCTGATTCCCATACGCCTGGAACCCCCTGCCGTTGCTATAAGGCGGGGGACCTCTGGATTCGCGGGTGCGTAGATTGGGGAATCTGCGTGCTCACCAAGCGACCCAAGAGAAGACGGTAGCACGCATGTGGTCACGCGCTGTCGTGGGACGCTTTGGGGGATCCTTTACAATCCCCCCGGGGGGGTGACCACTTTACAGTCACCCTCTCCGAGATGTGCCTATAGGCGTGGCACCAGTGGGCGGCTCTGGTGTGATCATACGAGGAGCCTCCCTTGGGTGCCGAAGAATCCGAGAAATCCTTCGCCCTACCCCGGGCAAAAAAAAAAAAAAAGATCTAGTCCTGTATGGGACCGCAGAGCGGGATCGGGAGAGGGCTGATCCCACAGAGAAGGAGGACACGTCGCCTAGGTAACAACCCCCCCAGTGTCCATGGTCAATACGCTTGAGCCTCCGTACTCTAGCGCGAGTGCGTAGAGTGGGGAATCTGCGTGCTCATACCGAGTAATCCCCGGGAAGATGGTAGTTTGCACGTGGTTAGTGCCACCGAATGTTGTCAGGCTTTGAATCCCCTCAGTAATGGGGGGGGGGGGGGGCTTTTTACATTCGCCTTTCTACCGCTAGATGGGGTGACCGCTTTACAGTCACCCCCTGCGAGATGTGTCTAAAGGCTGGACATCAATGAGTGGCTCTAGTGCGATTGTATTGAGGACCTGGAGCGCCATTTTAGTGGTGGAGTCTGGCACTGACGCTTTATTAAGCAAATTTAAAAACACACATTCACTTGTTTATAAATCTAGATGAAATCGGCAAATCCCCGACTGCCTCTGAGAAGATATTCCGGAATAAGCTCAGAGGTTTCTGTTTTAAAATCCAGACATATTTTATGGTACAATATTATGTGAGAAAATGTTAGAGCAGCGCCTAGAATGGCCTTATCAAGAAAATTCCATAGCCGCTTTAGGTTGACCCGTTTAGAGAGCCGGCAAGCCTGAATCTGTCATTGTGAAGCTCAATCAATATTAGTATTTAAAGCAGAACCACTTTCATGTAACCTTCGCAATAGAGGATTAGGGCATTTAGATGCTAGTAAATACCTCCATAGTTATTCGTATCAAAACCGTCCCGGTCCCAAGGGCTTAACATGCTCTTCCGAGACTCGGATCCTGTGGCTAGTCTATTAACACCTGGTTAGTCGGTACACCTGCCGTGTGGTGCCAGCTCAGAATGCCACCACCCCATCTCCTCCCATGGGTGTCGTAAAAGTCGACTAAGGGATTAGCCGGAGGATGGGCAGCAGCGTCCATCGAGTACATTCACAACTCAACTGCGATCGCCAACCCGCCCGCCAAGCGTGGCGATTATGGCAAAACCCCCCAATGAGCCCACAACACATCCATATCGGTGGTTGTGGTGATCTTTGGGGGAGGCCTGTGTCCAGCAGTGGACTTCATTCGGCCGAAATGATGAAATGATGATAGTCGGTTACTTATCAAAGACCACGTAAATTCGAAGTTCGACAGATCTGCAAAACATACTATTTTGCTGCCAGTTCCTCACGGGGTTTAAAAATGGTTATCATGATGACGACCTTCAGATAGATCCTGAAATTGGCTGTACCAGTAGTTTTTCAAATGGAGTCGTGTTCCATAGTCCGGTAAAATTCCTGTTCAGGTATCTGGACATATTTGAACTACTTAAAATATTTATGCTTACCTACCTAGCTAAGCATAAATATTACAAACATTTCATCGCGCCTCCATTTCGTGTCCGAAAAAAGCTTGTTTCACGAAATTTTCAACGTTACGACTTAGTTTATAGGAGCATATATTTTATATTTTACGGTCACCTGGTGCAATAAAAAGGGGGACCGGAACTGAAGGAAATCGTCGCGAACCGACAACCGACACTCGTTCCGTGAAATGTTGACTTTTTTTTTTTGTTTTGATAAGGTCTGTATGGCGACTGTTTTGCTCGTTTGTGCCAAAACTTGTTACTTTTGTTTGTTTGACCACACTGTTCTGGCGTTTTTGTTAATCTTGACATATTGTCGGTTCAATTGTGGGATCTGACACAACAATATATGTTATATTTAAGGAAATCACTAACGTTTTATAAGAAAGAACTAAACTAAATTCAGACTATGTGTTGCCGTGTTGTACCGGCTACGAATAGCACCAACCTACCAAATCTCATCCCGTGGGTTTCGTAACAGGCGATTATGGGATTAGCTGGTGGATGGGCAGCAGTGTCCATCGAGTACATTAACAACACAACTGCGATCGCCAACCCGGCTTCCAAGCGTGGCGTGGGGTCTAACCATAATTGGTTAGACCCCACAATAAGCACGCAACATAAACCCAGATCGGTCGTCGTGGCGATCTTTGGGGTGGCCATGTCTTGCAGAGGACGTCTTTCGGCTAAAATGATGATGATTATCACTGAACCTGTCGCTATTCTACTAGTCTAGTGTTATATTTACCCATAATTCATCTGACATGCGAATAACGTGTCGAGCCCATCGCATTTTGCGCTTAGATGCTTTTTATGTGACATCTACGATCTGTATTTGAATTCTGAATCTAATTTAAACCTGTAGTGCCGCAGTTGAGTTTATTATTTGAAACTTAAATGCTGTTCCGCAAATAACAGTTACTTTATTCTTAAAAATTACGAATTATCGGGTTAAGAATGGTGTCCGGATTAAGAATATAGCACCACTCCATCTCCTCCCGTTGAATGTCGTAAAACGTGACTAAGAGACTGCAAACCAGAGGGTTGGGCAGCAGCGTCCCTTCTGTGGAACAGTAGCCATACTGCGCTCGCCAACCGTTATTCATCTTACTTTCTCTCAACCTGCCTGCCGAGCTTGGTGATTATTGGCAAATACCTCCAAAATGACGACACAATTGTGGAAATCGATGGGAGAGGCCTTTGTTTAGCAGTGAACGTATAAATGGCCGATATGATGATAATGATATGAAATGATGATCCGGTTAGATATGATGAAGGTGGGGATCAAAAATAAATCAATATGTATAGTTAATAAGATTATACACTAAGGCATTCTTCTTCAGTTCTTACAGATTATTTTCCGACAACTGCTCCTTTAATAACCAACCGGTAAAATGAACTTTCTGCTTGCATTTCATACTTACTTATGGCCGCATAACCACCCCGGTCAATCAGAATTTCCCTGCGTTCCTTGATCGCGCCTGGGTCTTGAATATCTCCTAAAATATTTAGGTAAATAATACCTATGCAGTTGTCCCTACATAGCTTAAAGCGCAAAAGAATCTATATATCTACGAGCAGTGTGCCAGTTGCAGGTTACTGACAGTTGCAGACCGTATTTCATTGGTCTTAACATACTGACCGTACCATCTTTATATATATTCGAAGTCGCTATGTTTGTTAGGAAACATTTTGACATATTTGAAACCAACAACAATAAACGTCATAGGAACACACTTCGTATTCGACCCCATAAAAAAGCTCTATCTTCAAAGAGTTTCCTAGGTATGGCTCCTAGGCTCTAGTGTGATCATACGAGGACCTGGAGCCTCCCTTAGGTGCCGAAGATGACCGCCCCAGTGGTTTTACCCGGTAGGAGTCCGGCCCCCCTTACCCCTTCGCCCTTCCCCGGGGCGAAGGAAGTTCATGAAGAATTTCAACTGGGCACCAATAAAAAAAAGGTATGCCTCCTAAAATGTATAATAAATTACCCAGAATCATCAAGGAGACAGATAATATAGAGAAATTTAAGAAACTGCTCTGAGAATTTTTACATATAAAAGCATACTGCTCTTTAAAAGAATACTTTGATGATACAATGCGAATGATTTGAAATGTATTAATACTGCAATTTTATTTGAAGTCCATTTGTTTGTTATGTTTTGTCTATATTATTAAGTATTGCGTACTAGACATAAGATTTTTGAAATGATTATTACATGATTTAGGTATCCAAAAAAAAAATATTTTAATAAGATAATTAATTTAATAAGATAATTAATCTATACAAATAAATAAAATTGAAGTGTCTGTTTGTAATGTCAAAATAACAGCTTTTTACTAAATGCATATGAAAGTATGTACATTACATATAACAAAAAAACTATTTTAATTTTTTTGTCTGTCTGTCTGTCTGTCTGTTCCGGGCAATCTCTAAAACGGCTGAACCGATTTTGACGGGACCTTCACTGGCAGATAGCTGATGTTATAAGGAATAACTGAGGATACTGTTATTTTAGAAACATAATTAGGGTTCCGCGAAAATAAAATAAAACCCTTGAAATCCAATATATTTATTCTATGTCAAGCATCTATGTCGAAGTACTCTAAATTTCTTTTAAATTATACGCGGGTGAAACCGCGGGTCCCAGCTAGTTAATAATATAAATGCTATATTATGTTCTATGTAAAATATATATAATATTTGTATGCCTTTCAAGTTGAAACATAGTGTGACAATAATAATTTAATTTTCCACCAAGTTTGTAACGTTTTACCTATATTTTACAAATAAATTATTTTGGTTTTGATGTTGATTTGAGCTTGTATCGCTCAGCAACGCCCTAAGCCGAGGTTCGAGTCCCGCAGGACGCGCCTTTAGCAGCAGTTGCTTAGTTTATTGGCTTGGCTGGAGTACGCTTTTCGCTAGCAGCCATGTTTCCCAAAAATGCGAGGAGCTCTATAAAAATAGAAACAAAAAGCATTTAATACTTACAAAACCTAACTTTCCAATTAACCTCAACACCGCCTTACAAATTAAAATACAAAGAATTTGCGCTATCTGATTATTGAATCGAAGAGCCGTGAACTCGTCTCATTAATATTAACACTGAAGACAGGACCTTATGTACCGACATTCAGACTCTTCATTAAGAATGAAGTTAGCGACAAGTGAAGGATTCCGAAAGTACCTCAAGTCAAAGTTAAGTTAAAATAAGTGAGTTTTGAGTTCGTAAGGGGTTGCTTTTAGGTGATTTTGAGTAAGAAGCGAAAGCGAATACTATTTTGAAGTTAGGAGTTTCAATATCAGCATTATTAAAGTGTACGTTGTTAAATATCATACAGCTACTGACGGCAATTGGCCTTGATTGCCATTTACTTATATAATACAAATAAAAACCACTTTCTCACTCTTCTACAGTACACGACAAGTAACGTAAATAACTGAATTTTGAATATCGAAGCCACTCTTGGGGGAAACCAGAAAATAAAAAAAGAGGTTTGCAAATTGTACCGTTTAATATATCAAATGGAATGGCTCGTTGTGAGGGTAGCAATGTTTTTGTTTTTTTTTTACTATTTTTCAATAAATTTATTTTTGTTACCAGTGATGATATGTGGCATGGAGACGTGGTCACTCACAATGGGCCTCCGTAAGAAAACCCAACGTCACTCAGCGAGCTATGCAGAGAGCTATGCTTGGTATTTCTCTATGAGATCGAATCAAGAATGAGGAGATCTGTAGAAGAACTTAAGTTGCCGACTTAGCTAAAGGATAAGTAAGCTGAAGTGGCAATGGGCGGGGTACGTGACATACATGCGTGTAGAATGGATGGCCGTTGGGGCTAAAAGGTCCTCGAGTGGAGATCGCGCACCGGAAAACGCAGTGTAGGATGAAATTAATGATGGCTCTAGTGTGATCATACGAGGACCTGGAGCCTCCCTTAGGTGCCGAAGATGACCGCTCCAGTGGTTTTAGCCGGTAGGAGTCCGGCATACCCCTTCGTCCTTCCCCGGGGCGAAGGAAGTTCATGATGAATTTCCACTGGGCACCAATAAAAAAATAAAAAAAAGGATGAAATTAATGAAAGATTTACCATGTTATTTTAAGACTTCGTATAGATTTCCGTGTAATCTATAAGTAAAGAACTATTATTTGTATATTTACAATATTTTAGGCTTAGTAGTTAGTGTGCCGTGTGGTGTCGGCTGAGAATACCACCACCCCATCTCCTCCCGTGGGTGTCGTAAAAGTCGACTAAGGGATTACCCGGAGGATGGGCAGCAGCATCCTTCGAGTACATTAACTACTCAACTGAGATCGCCAACCCGGCTGCCAAGCGTCCCGATTATGGCAAAACCCCCCAATGAGCCCACAACACACCCATATCGGTCGTTGTGGTGATCTTTGGGGGAGGCCTGTGTCCAGCAGTGGACTTCATTCGGCCGAAATGATGAGGCTTAGTAGTTTAGGAGATAAGGGTAGTTTTGTAATGTTTCATTTATTTTCTTAAAGAATTTTTCAAACTATTTATTCAGCATCATCATGTTAGCCAAAGAACGTCCACTGCTGATGAAAGGCCTCCCCATAGAATTCCACAATGATGACTTAATTTTGAGAAGTATTTGCCAGCACTCAACACGCTTCACAGACGGCTTGGTGAGTATGGATACTGTTCCACAAAAAGGGACGCTGCTGCCCATCCCTCTGCTTTAGAGTCCCTTAGTCACCTTTTACGACATCTATGGGAGGAGATGCAGTGGTGCAATATTCTTAATCGGGATAATACACGGAATGTAACCAATTTTAATTTCACAGTATTTAAGGTTTTTCTGAATTACCGCCAACTCTCCTAACTTGAACATACTACATTCGACATCGAGTTCTCCTAACAGTAGAATCTGTTTTCACAACGAACACCAACTTAAATTAGAAAGCTTAACCCGACTGCGAATCTTACATCCAAGCAAAATTGGCAGTTAATGTGTTTTACTTTAAACGCGTTGCTGATTTCACTAGAGTGCAGGGAATACGGAATGAGATTTAAATAAAGGTTTAATAATTTTGTGCTTACTGTAGTGTTTCGCGATGGGTATGGCACGAAGTGAGTTAGCTGAGGTTTAGTAGAGTCATTTCAAGAGTTCAGAACTTTCGAATGCTGCGCTGGTTTTCGATAGGAGGCCCAGGTAACCTACGGACATATAGTCGAAGTAAATAAGAAAAATTAAAAATGTGGTATCAATATAAATATAAGTAAAAATTTAATAATTAAATTAACAATAAAATACAAAAGACAAATTGTCCATACAGGTTTTTCCCAGCTATATAATGCAAAACATGCACGCATGTGAGTGTACCGTGAACATTGCACTCCCAGCTAGACAAAAGATAATTAATATAATAATTAAAGATTATGTAATATGTGCACCGTATTACGGGAGCATGTGCGCTCCGTCTGTGTAATAAAGGGTTGTAGCTCAGTAGAAGCTGCGATTTGGCAACCAGGCAACACCGACAACGCTGAGCAGCGCTCGGGAAACTTCGCAACGTCTTTTTGTCAACAATACCGCAATGCATCAAGACGAAAGTCTTTAACCAGTGTGTGTTACCAGTGATGACATATGGAGCAGAGCTGTGGTCACTCACTGTGTGCCTCATATAAAAAGCTCAAGATCGCTCAATGAGCTATGGAGAGAGCTATGCTTGGTATTTATCTACGAGATCGAATCAGAAGAGAGATCCGTAGAAGAATTAAAGTTGCCGACATAGCTGAAAGGATTAGTAAACTGAAATGACAATGGACGGGCATGCGTGGGACGAGAATCCAACGAGGTGGACAGACGACCTGGTGAAGGTCGCTGGGAGTCGTTGGATGAGGGCGGCATGTAACCGCTCATTGAGGAAATCTACGGGAGAGGCTTTTCTCCTTTGGCTGATATGATGATTGCGCGCGCCTGCATTTTAACATTGCGTGTTTGAACCAGTAACCTCATTTTAATGTTCAAATTGATTGCATTAGAGATAAATTGTTGATATTTTGCTAATTTAATTTAGGAGTTAATTAAGCGATAATTAATCCTAGAAATTATTAAATAATTAATTATAAACGTATGTAATCTCTTTTTTTAAAGAAATTGTTTTAGAAAACGCTATTAGTAGCTTATAAGTTTTTTATGAACGTTTTTTTTCTTTCTTAATAATTATCAACACACTTTAGTTAGCATCAGAAATGGTATTTATAAACTAGTGCTGCACTCGACGTTTCAATAAACCTTACAACATTTTAAAATGCATCATATGTTGGGAAATATTGCGGTTACATTTTTCTAATTCTTTGTAAAATGCAAAATCTGTTGGTGCACAGGTTTAATGCTTGTGCAGAGGGATCACTCAAGGTTGACCAGTTAGGATGTTTTTTAAGTGCTTTTTGAATCTATACTCCTAATTCTACTACATTCTAATATATATCTTACATGCACAAACACCCAGACCCATGTTTGATCTGTACAGGGAACGAGCCCATGACATTAGTATAAAAAGTCAATTGCATACCACGAGTTCTAGAATAGTTGGTGCCAGAATATTATTTTATTTTTAACTGGTACGTATGCTGAATTGAAAACCAATGAAGACTCAGTTCGGACAACTACCAGATAGAGACTTCTCTTCATCATTGTCTGTCCCTGCACTGTACGGTCTTAATTGGTGATAATTTAAAACACTTTTTGAACGATATTCCGTTCCAAACTCAATTATGTATTTAAAACCCAGCGTCCGAACATTCCTATTATCAGAAATGAATTTCCACTTAGAAGCAATATGCTACTTTGGAAGATAATTTAAAAACAAAATAAGCCTTTGATAAATTATGATCTGACATTAACGGACACTCAGAGTGAACAGTGATAATGTAACAGAAATATAAACAATAATTAGAGGCTTTATAGGGATTAAAGTTTGAAACATAAGTATCTAAAATCACAGCGTACTACACCAACTAAGTAACACAACTACAAAGTAACGTAAATAAAAATTCTAAATACAAACATAATAAGGTGGACGATAGCAAAGGATTGGGCATCAAAGAAAGCATATGCCATCAATCACACTATATTGAATAAATTTAATTTTAGAAACATCTGCGTTAATCACCTGACCTCCTTAATTGTCTGATTAGCCATGACGACTACCAATCGAGACGTCTAGATATCAAGGGCTTATTATCAAATTACTCTCGATAAATCCGGATCTTTCAACACAAAACTTATGTTCTTTGACTTTGGTATTTAATCCTTGAAATCGTCAGATAAAAACAATTTTGTTAATCGCAAACAGTAGCTAAATCCAATTATCGAAACACAAACATCAGTGTTTACAAATTATAAGTTAATCTACCAAATTAACAAAATAACTATATAAACAATATATCTCATTATCTTATTGCCTATAAAAGCTTAGTTTCAAAAACTATTTGTATAGACACCACATTTAATCATTCGTTTCACCATAAAAATCACACGATTAAATTCAGCATGCCAGCAGACCGAATAAGTCATATGCAAACCTAATCGATATTCGATTGGACACCAAATCTATTCCAAATACGAGTGGTGCAATGTAAACAATATTGATGCATCATATTACACATTTAAATCCGGTATTCGCACTAGTCATGTGCAAGTCCCATTCGATTGAACATTGAACACCAAATCGATTTCAAATACGAGCATGTAAACAATATCGAGAGCTGTCAATACTATAATCTGGCAGATGTCTTCACGGTCACGTCGCTTGACGGGCTTACACATCCAAGTCAATATATCGTTATTGGAGATTTGAGGGATTGCTTTTAATTTATATGCTGATTTGTAAAAGAGAATAACGGTATTTGTACAGTACGCTACATATTCGTTTCTATATTACCTCTATCTATCTAATTCGGTTTTAATTTATTCATTTAAACCATTGACAGTCACTTTTGAATACTCGAGACTTTAGTTGCCGAATTATTTTGGAACATTGTATTCTTAGATTTCTTGATCTGTTACCGATATCAGAATTCTGTTTGGACGGACTGTGCTTGAATCCTTACTCATTTCTAATTCAATAATCGGATTGGAATGTGTGGTGGTGAGCATAAATCACCAAACTATAGTCATGATTTATTTAGGAAATATTTTGCCAGTGTTACGGCTAAAATGAATAATCAAATTAATCTAAAATCTTTAGATTTAAGCATTTCTAACTTTGCATTATAATTAATCAGCCCATTACCGTCCTACTGTTGAGCACGGGCCGATTCTCCCGTTGAGAAAGGTTAGGCCTTATTCCACTACGCTGGCCTAGTACAGGTTTGCGGACTACATACACCATTGAGAACATTTTAGAGCCCTTTCAGGTGTGCAGGTTTCCTCGCGATATTTTCTTTTACTGTTAATGCAAGTGATAATCAAATTGCACATGATTCCGAAAAGTCAGATATGCGGGCTGGGATCGATCAACCACTAAACTATCACTGCTTTCTGGATTTAAATTTTTTTTTTGGATTAATTTGGGCCGTTATTCGTCATCATTTTTATAGTGACAGATTTAAAGCTCTGTTTTATAAGCTTAAACTCGCAAATCGATGGTTCTTCGTGATTACAATTTCTCCACAAGCTCCTAGGACTATTTAATTTTGTCGTTTCATCATCAACATCATATCAGACAAAGGATGTCCACTGCTCAACAAAGGCCTCCCCATAGATTTCCACAACGAGCGGTTACATGCCGCCCGCATCCAATGAATCTCAGTGACCTTCACCAGGTCGTCTGTCTACCTCGTTTGTAGGTAGTCTCACGCTGCGCTTTTTCCGGTGCGCGGTCTCCAGTCGAGAACCTTTCTACCCCAACGGCCATCAGTTCTACGAGGTAAGTGCCTCGTCCATTGCCACTTCAGCTTACTTATCCTTTCAGCTATGCTAGGCAACTTTAGTTCTTCTGCGGACTTTTTCAGTCCTGGTTCGATCTCGTAGAGAAATATCAAGCATAGCTCTCTCCATAGCTCGCTGAGTAGTTTTATCTTAAATTAAAAGTTAAATGAAGCTTACGGAAAAATTTACCCTTCCATGAAATCTGTAAAAAGTTTGGGAGTTTTCTTGATAGTTGGAACTTAACTAGATTCAGTAGATAGGTACTTGAGGACCTTGTTTTCTCTTATACAATTATGAAACTTATAATTCGAGCAATTACTTCTTCAGTGTTGTGACCTACAATCTTTAGACATAGTGGGTTCCTACTATGCGGAATAGGGGCTTAGCACTAAGACTTTTTTGTAACTTCATCCTCATTATCTCAGCATCCAGCCAAACGCCACTGATGAATAAGGCCTCCTCCATAGATTTGCACATTTGGGGGGAATATGCCCGTACTCACCACGGTTGCAGGTGGGTTGTTGAGCGCAGTATTGCTGCTATTCCACAGAAGGGACACTACTGCCTTTTTATTGACCCAGTGGAAATTCATCATGACCTTCCTCCGCCCTGGGGAAGAATGAAGGGACTTTTTTTGTATTGGTGTCCAGTGGAAATTCTACATGAACTTCCTTCACTCCGGGGAAGGGCGAAGGAATAGTCTCCTACCGGCTAAAACCACTGGAGCGGTCATCTTCAGCACCGAAGGGGGCTCTACGTCCTCGTAAGATCATACTAGAGCCGCCTATTGGTGACACGCCTTTAGGCACATTCCGGATAGGATGACTGTAAAGCGGTCACCCCCTCTAGTGGAGGGAAGCCGACTGTAATAAGGTCGCCCTCCAGGCACTTCTTGAGAAGGATTGTAAAGGAAGTACTGACCATTAAGGAAAGAAACAAACTTTTTGAATCTTAGAAATTGAAAATGATTTGACAATAAAGGATAGATCCGCTGAAAGAAAGAGATTATCGGGTGCATTTGTATTAATGCCTTAAAAAATAACATATTATCAAAATAAAAACTGAGCAGTAATTCAAAGTGTTATTTTAAATTGATCTCGATACCGTCTCACCGTCTGCACGCAACCCAGTCATCCACAGACCCTCAGTACGAACATATAATTTTATTGTTACTAACAAAATGGATCATATAGTCTGATGATAACTACTTTTGTTTAATACCTTCTTAATGATTAAATATCATCTGTTACCTTACACTAGAACCAGGAAGATGGGTGGTGGTAGTGGTGATAAACTGGATCCCCAGAAATATTAAAAGAAAGGAAGGCAGACTGATCAAAAGGTGGAAAGATGACATTCTCAATATCACTGGCAGCTTTTGGGGCAGAACAGCCAGATTAAGTGACAAATGGAAGAATTTGGAGAAGGCTTCTACCGCCTTAGGTTGTCCTTACATATAGGAAAATTTAAGCAACGAAGATCATCGTCATTTCGGCCGAATGAAGTCCACTGCTGGACAAAGGCCTCCCCCAAAGATCACCACAACATAACTGATATGGGTGTGTTGAGGGCTCTTTGGGGGTGTAGTTGATAGAAATAAAACAATGAACACTTTTCGTAATACAGCGCGTCCGCGAACTCAACGATGGCGGCCATCTGACCTGTGTTAATTGAACGCAGTGTCGCCGTCTGGCGACATGTACAAGCAAAGGTTCGTTGATGTCGCGGGCGCTCACTATTTATTTGGCTTGCTTTAATTACATAAATGGGGAGGCCTTTGTTCAGCAATAGACGTGTAAATGGCCGATATGATGATGATGAATTACATAAATAAGACAATGAGATAGATGAGTAATAAAATGTGTGGTGCGTCGCCTACATTCTCCCCCTTAGTGCTAATTACTTAGCACTATCATCCCGTGGTGATAGTAGAGCTACGCGTGTGACAGGTCGACGTAACACACCAGTTCGTGTTCGCACGTCTACAATGCGGATGCGTCCATCTGAACCTGTGATGGTCGCACTCACTACCCCGTGACGCCAACAGCTGCGGTCGAGATTAGGATCGACTATAATAACATAATCACCAACCTGTAGTAAACTAGCTTCTTTGTTCCACTTTTGGCGAGGCAGCAAAGTGGGCAAATATTCTTTAATCCAGCGCTGCCAGAACATATCTGCCAGTCTCTGAGCCACTCGCCAACGTTTTTTAAGGTAAAGATCTGAATCGTCATATTTACCAAAGGATGAGACGGCTGAAGAGGCACCTAATAAAAAATGATTAGGGGTGAGGGCTTCTGGATAATTTGGGTCCACTGACACGTGAGTTATAGGGCGGCTATTTACTAATGCTTCCACCTCCGTTAATACCGTTAATAAAGTGTCAGGATGAGGGGCACGTTCTTTCAAAATTACTTTAAGAGAAGATTTTACTGTGCGGATCATCCTTTCCCAGGCGCCTCCCATTTCAGGCGCAGCTGGCGGAATAAACCTCCAATCTACCCCACGGACAACGCCATCTTCACGGATCGCATTAGCATTCAGTTCCGCCAAGCTTCGTTTAAGTTCTAAATCCGCTCCTCTAAGATTTGTACCGTTATCTGAGTAAATAACACTAGGTAAGCCTCGGCGAGCTGCCATTCGCCTGAGTGCCATAATTGTTCAATCAGTAGACAGATTTTCTGTCAACTCGATGTGGATCGCTCTTATCGTGAGACATGTAAATATCATGCCGTATCTTTTCTGTCGTTTGCGGCCAATTGTGACCTCTAGCGGGCCAAAGAAGTCTACGCCTGAGTAGCTGAATGGCCGCCTATTGTGTTGCAATCTGGCTGCTGGCAGATCGGCCATGCGCTGTGGCTGTGGTGCAGCGCGCCTATACCTACAAAATAGACAACGTGAGGCTACTGAACGAACAGTTAGTCTGAGTTTTGTAACCCAGTAACGTTGTCGTAGTTGATTAACAACAAGCTCATTAGCCCCGTGAAGTGCCTGTCTGTGGTAATATTCCACCAATAAACGTGTGATTTTATGTCGGCCGTCTAAAATTGCTGGTCTGCGTGTAGTGTATTCGACGCCAACTGCTTTGTCGATGCGACCACCGACACGCATAATACCCAACTCATCAACGTAAGGTGATAATTGTAATAAACGGCTGTGGCGTGGCAGAGGTTTATTTTGTTTTACACAAACCAATTCCGCAGCAAAATAAGCTTGCTGACATTTTTTTATTATTAATCTTTCTGCTTCCCTTGTTAGGAGAATATCAAGTTGTGTGGTTTTACGTTGGCACCTTCGAATAAATAATAATACTCTTGCGGTAGCCCGCACCAGTGTGATCCAACTCGAGATATTATCTTCATTGGGTAAAGATAACACCGAATTGTCAGCAACCACTGCGTGAACGCATCGTTCCTCACACTTATCATATTCAGGTAGTCTGGTGAAGATACGATCCTTTGGCCATTCATCATCTGGGCGACGTAAGAATGCTGGACCTTGAAACCAATCGTCTGAATATGAAAGTGGAGGCGCGTCTTCTCTAGTAGCAACGTCGGCAGCATTCTGTCCCGACGGTATATAGCGCCACTCGCATGATTTAGACAATTCGTCTATTTCACCTAAACGGTGGGCTACATAGGCTTTATAATTGCGAGGATCGCTTCGGATCCATTGCAGTACTGTACTTGAGTCACACCAGAAAAAACGTTTATCAGGCAATAAGTCTTTGTGTTCCTTTTGTACAGCACTGGCAAGCCGCGCGGCTAGGAGCCCCCCCTGTCATTCCAGTCTCGGGACAGACACAGGGCGCAGAGGACTCACTCTGCTTTTACTGGCAATGAAACTTATTAAAACACAACCATCCGATCGTACAAATCGCCAATAGATAACAGCTGCGTACGCTTTTATAGAAGCATCACAAAATGTATGCATCTGTTTATCAACTATATTACGGTTACTATGCAAGATATTGGCTTTCCATTGCGTGCCCGAGTAGCACGCTGTCCAATCGCTCGCACTAGTATAACATCGTGGAATACTCAGCGATCTTAGTTGTTGCAAATCATTCAACCAGTTTATCCAACGAATGTGTTCATCCCTTTGGATGCGGCAATTCCATTCAATCCCGCTGCGGTGAACATTCTGAAATATTATTTTGCCCTTTATAATAAAAGGAGATAAAAATCCATGCATATCATATACGGACATAATAATGCTTAACATTTTTGCCTTGGTAGGTGCTTCAGAACCATTTAAAATACTTGTTGGTATACGATTGAGTGAGATTTTAAAACCAAATGTGTCACTGCTTGGATGCCACATCAACCCGAGAGTGCGCTCAGTTGTATTCGTAGCTCCAAGTTTAAATTCCAATGCAGTCTGCGCGAGCGCATCGGGCGCGATAGCTCTCAGTACATTTTTGCTGTTGCTCGACCAACGTGTTATCTCGAACCCACCTTTTTTATGAATAGTTGTTATGTCTCGAATTAAGTTAATTGTTTGAAGTTCTGTGTCACAAGAATGTAAACAATCGTCCATGTAATGATTATTCACAATGACGTCTACTGCTTCAGGATATAAATCCTGAAACTTTTGTGCATTTTTATTACGTATGTACTGTGCAATAAAAGGGGAACAGGTGGCACCAAAAATAAGACTCTGCATGACACAAGTTTTCAAAGGTGCATCTACACTTTCTTGCCATAGAAAACGCAACACATTTTGATCTTCAGGGCGAATTTTTATACGAAGAAACATATCTTTGATATCTCCAATTAAAACAAATTTATGTTCGCGAAACCGTAACATTATACCGAGTAGTGAGTTATATAGATCAGGGCCCGTGAGTAAATAATCATTTAAACTCACGTTTTTCACCTTTCCTGCATCGTCAAATACTAACCTTAATTTACCGGGTTTGTTTGGATTTTGCACTCCAAAATGTGACAGATACCATATGCGACTAGCGGAGATTTCATTTTCGTCGAGTTCTCGAGCGTAGCCATAATGGAACAGTTTTGTCATCTCCTTCTTGTACCTATCTGCATACTCACTGTCCGACTGTATTTTTTTTAACAAACCTTGTAATCGTGTCCGTGCGTAATTATAACTGTCCGGCATAGTAAATTCGTCCTTAATAAAGGGTAAACCAACCTCCCATTGATCACCTATGAGACGGGATGTTTCATCTAAGATACGTATTGCTCTCAAATGTGCTGTATTCTCTCGACGTAAGGCCGTTATTCCAATAGAATCCAGTTCAAAGGATTTTTTTACCAAATTATTTAATTGATCGATGTTGCTTACCTGCGGTTCGGAGTGAGCGAGATGAAAAACGTGCCCATTTAAGGAAGAGTGGGTGCGATCATAGCAGCCATGAATGGACCATCCTAAACGGCATCTCGTAGCATATGGTTCGTGCATGCTGTTACTATGTAATACTTCTAAGGGAGCTAAAAGAAAATAATTATCTTCACCTATAAGTAAGCGAGGCACCACGCATTCTTTGCAAACAAAATCCTTTACATGTAACAAATGTTTACACCTAATGTTATTTATAAATGACAAATTTTGCATAGGTAATTTTAATTGATCAACTTGGCGTAAACAAACGTCGTAACTTTTGTTATCATAGCCACATATTTTTGTAGATATTTTAGGGGCATCGGGTTGTAATACCTCTAAACCAAATGCGTCTATCAACTTTATGCAATTAGATTTCAAGGTGATAATTCCCAGTTGTTGTACTAAGTCTTTATCAATCTTGATATCGAAGCACCATCATCTAACAAGGCATACGTAGTTACAGTACCGTTAGGTCCTTTTAAATGCACTTTAACTACTTTTAGCGCCACGTTATTTATAGGTTCCGGGGTCGAGCGCTGCGGTGTGTCGGCGCCGCCGGTGCGGCAGCCGTGCCGCAGTTCGCGATCTTTGGACGTCGCCGCGGTTACATGGGCTACGGTAGACAACTCCCCCTCCAGGGTAGCTTGCTGCTCATCGACTGATGGCTGTGTGCGTGGCGTAGTAGGCTTGTTGAAGTGCAACAGTTTGTGATGCGCGAGTCCACAGTTATCAATGTCGCACACTGGCGCCGAGCATATATTATTGTTGTGTCGTTCTTGTAAACAACAGTAACATAAAACGTTTGTTTTAACGTACCTCCATCTATCCTTTCTCATAGCTCGCTTGAATATCCGACAGTCGGGCAATAAGTGAGGAGACTTTTTGCAAAAATTGCATAAGTTATTGGTGTCAACAGATGTTGTAACAAATACTGTTCGATAATTATTATTATTGTAATACCTTGATTTGTCAGATTTGTCGTATAAAACCTTTTTTGTTGGTATAATTGGTTCGAACTTTTTTTGTTCACGGGATTGTGTTATACCCACGACTGCCATCATTTCTGTTTCGTGTTTGAGGAATGACGCTAATAATTGAAGTTTGGGTTCATTGATATCCATATTTTTGTATGCGTAATCCATCCAACGGCTTAAGAGTACACTAGGCAACTTTGAGGTTATAGCCGATAACAGCTCTGGACTTCTTAGGTAGTCGCACTGCTCAATAGCATGTAAAGCAGCTACACAGTTGTTTACCTTAATGGAAAAGCTGACAAGATCTTGTAGATAATTTGTAGGTAATGAAGGTAGCTTTTTCATTTGCATAGTTAGATGTTGTACAACTACATCCGAACGGCCAAACCTGAGTTCTAATGCTTTTATTACATTATCCGGTGGAGTATTGCCTATAAGTAAATCAGTGACTGCCTCCTTAGCTTCGCCTTTCAGGGCTCGACGCAGTCTCCATAAATTCTCTGCATCATTGAACTTGCATATTTTTGTTGATTCATTGTAAGCACTCTTGAAGTGTAACCACTCGACACAATCACCACTAAAATTTGGTAGTTCTCTGGGTGTGGATAGTCTAGTTAACAGTCTATTTTCGTTTTGAGAAGATGATGTCGTCATCATATCTTTTAATGTTTGAGCCAAATGAAGTACGCTGTCGACAGGCTGGCCGGGATTCAGTGCGTGGCTCGATTCTTGGACATTTGCTGCCACCACCGGTTCCGGAACCGTCGTAGTTGCTACGCCTGGATCCAAAGAATCCAGAGGCTGCATATGACTTTTGGTCATCCACTCTTCGACGGCTTCTTGTGATCGTGATTTTTCGATCCTTGAGTAACATTTTGACTGACGTCCGTCGCCGTCATCGTCTTCAACCCTAGCCAAGTCTACCTCCAGCTGCTTGTCTATTAGATCCAGCTGAATCTTAGCCTTTGCTCGTGCGGCTTCCAACTCCAGCTGCGCGCGCCGAGCTTGGGATGAAGTCGACCTTTTAGATGTGAACGACTGTTGTGGAGATGGAGTTCTCTTGAGTTCTGTTTTTGTGCACTACATATCCAAGCTACGTAGGCTCCGAGTAGGTACTTTGCTGCGTTCCGCGAGCACATGTTCGGACGCACATTCTAACCTATTACTCAGCTTGTCACGGTCTCTTAGATTCAAATGTCTATCGAAAGGTGGTGAATTGAACATAGTCCAAAGGCACTGGTATAGATCCGGTTCGAAGGACCAGATTTTGTAGGTGATAGAAATAAAACAATGAACACTTTTCGTAATACAGCGCGTCCGCGAACTCAACGATGGCGGCCATCTGACCTGTGTTAATTGAACGCAGTGTCGCCGTCTGGCGACATGTACAAGCAAAGGTTCGTTGATGTCGCGGGCGCTCACTATTTATTTGGCTTGCTTTAATTACATAAATGGGGAGGCCTTTGTTCAGCAATGGACGTGTAAATGGCCGATATGATGATGATGAATTACATAAATAAGACAATGAGATACATAGGCTGCACTAAAAGTATCGGGAATGGAATATTTCCACTGTTCCTGTCATATTAAAATCTTTTTAATTGAAAACTCCTTGATTTTACAAATCGAATACCATTTATTTATTTTAAAAAATATTCACGGTCTTGTCACAAGGTTTTGTCAAACTTGTTTAGTCGTTGAGAAAATGGAATTGACTCGAGAAAATTCAAGAGCGATGATTTATTATGACTTTCGAAGTGGTTTAACACAAAACAGTGTGTTGACCGGATGATTTCTGCATTTGGTGATGAAGCCCCATCCAAAACCACAATTTATCGCTGGTTTGCTGAATTTCAACGTGGACGTGTCAAGCTCAGTGATGATCCTCGTCAAGGTCGTCCAAAAACTGCAGTCACCCAAGAAAACGTTGATGCTGTGCGTAAGCTGATTGAGGAAGATCGACATGTGACATACCGCGAAATTCAGGCAACTTTAGACATTGGCATGAGTCAAATACAAATAATCTTGCATGAACAATTAGGTGTAAAAAAGTTGTTTTCCCGATGGATACCGCATTTGCTATGTGAAGAGCAAAAAGCGGCTCGCGTTACTTGGTGCGTCAGAACTCTCGAAAGATTCCACGCAGGATCCTCAAATGCTGTATACAACATCGTATCAGGTGACGAATCCTGGATATATGCGTACGAACCCGAAACAAAAAACCAGTCACGAGTTTGGGTGTTCGAAAATGAGTTAAAGCCAACAAAAATTGTTCGTTCACGGAGTGTTGCAAAAAAAATGGTGGCCACGTATGTCTCCAAAACCGGCCATGTTACGACTATTCCTCTTGAGGGACAAAGAACGGTTAATGCAGAATGGTATGCTAGCATTTGTTTGCCACAGGTCGTTTCTGAACTCCGTAGAGAGAACTGCAACCGCCGCATCATCCTCCATCACGACAATGCGAGTTCTCACACCGCGCACAGAACAAAAGAGTTTTTAGAACAAGAAAACATAGAATTATTAGACCATCCGCCGTACAGCCCCGACCTAAGCCCTAATGATTTCTATACTTTCCCTAAAATAAAGAATAAATTGCGTGGACAGAGATTTTCATCACCTAAAGAAGCTGTGGACGCCTACAAAACGGCCATTTTGGAGACCCCAACTTCCGAATGGAATGGTTGCTTCAATGATTGGTTCCATCGTATGGCAAAATGTGTCAAATTTCGCGGAGAATACTTCGAAAAGCAATAAATACATTTTTAAATAGTAATGTTGTGTCACTTCCTTGATTCCCGAAATTTTCAGTGCCGCCCTCGTAGATGAGTAATAAAATGTGTGGTGCGTCGCCTACAGGGGGGTTTTGCCATAATCGCCACGCTTGGCAGACGGGTTGGCGATCGCAGTTGAGTTGTTAATGAACTCGAAGGACGCTGCTGCCCATCCTCCGGCTAATCCCTTAGTCGACTTTTACGACACCCGCGGGAGGAGATGGGGTGGTGGTATTCTGAGCAGGCACCACACGGCCCAACGAAGATACTAACACACAACACTAAAAAAATATAAAGTAAGATTTTTAATTCACTCATTTTACTAATACACTAATCATCAACAATTTTTATGTTCAGAATATATATTAAATACATCGTAGTTAAATGTGAGTAGTAGTTGTCATAAGTGAACATCTTAGTAGTTAAATGTGAGTAATAGTTGTAATAAGTGAGAAAAAGCTTTTTATTTTCTATCTTATGTTACCTTATAAACAGCTCCAATTACTGTCCGCCTGTAGTAAACCAGCTTGTTAATATTGCAAGGTGACTGAACCTTTTAAGTGTTTCTTCGTTTTCTTAGTTTTATTTTGGGTTCGGAAACAATTAAATTAATATGGCGCAAGCTCCGATAATTATGTTAAAGGTTATCCAACAATTTTAGCTCCCACGCCCAGACTTATACGATTGCGAAGCAGTTCAAAGTTTCACAGTTTTACTTGGAACTTTGTTAAAGATGGTTAAAGTAACAGGGAGAAAAGGGGCTTAAGTTTAAAGCGAGAAACGGACGTTTTATGGCAATTTTCAACTATAATATCAATATAAAATAAGGGGTGCAGAAGATTAAATAGTAATATCACAAGAGAGAGCGAGATGTAGAACGTAACTACGTCTGTCTTTCAACTAGAAGGCATTGTTGTGTAAAGAAAATATATGATACTCATAGTGTGATCTAACACTACATCGTATCGCAGTATAAACTTAACTGTCTCTCCTTCCTTCACGGCCGCTATATACAGCTTGTCCCGTAAATAGCACGACATACTGCAGGGGGTGAGAGCTTGGGTCAATACCTTTTTTTTTATTGATGTCCAGTGGAAATTCTACATGGAACTTCCTTCACCCCGGGGAAAGGCGAATGGGTATGCCGGACTCCTACCGGCTAAAACCACTGGAGTGGTCATCTTCGGTACCGAAAGGAGGCTCCAGGTCCTCGTAAGATCACACTAGAGCCGCCCATTGGTGCCACGCCTTTAGGGATGACTGTAAAGCGGTCACCCCCTCTAGCGGAGGGAAGGCGACTGTAAAAAGGTCGCCCCCCCCAGGCACTTCTCGGGGAGGATTGTAAAGGATCCCCCCAAGCCTCGCTTTGCGCTATGCTGCGCACACGGCGGCACGTGACCACGTGCGCGCCACCGTCTTCCCGGACCATAAAAACACAATATATGTTCACCAAAATCTTACGGATTTTTTTTTCCACTACTGTAGGTTAAGTTTAGCGATAAGAAAATTGTACTCTCGGCCCTCTCCCGATCCCACTCTGTGATTTCCTTCTGGAGCATGACGCTCTCACAGAAGGAGACCACCGCATTCCAGTTTTCGTATGTACTCTGCCAATATAGTGGACACTACTGCTGGCAGAGAGAGATCTGTGCTGTGAGGTGTCTTGGTCGCTATCACAATGGTGGCATTGTGCCATGGCCTCACGGTCCTCAAGAACCTAGCGCCCTCTGCCACGTGGAAGATGAGCGATGAATATCCCTTATGCCAAAGTGCAGCAGGTATTGGGTGACCTATATTCATATGTGATGGGCTGTTATAATGGTAATTACCTCGCTTTATTCTATGCCTTTCACCACTTCACCTAGATAGCTGTATTGTATTTGTATATCCAAAGACCCGGTTTGCTCCAGAGTTGTCAAGGCTACACAACATACGCAATGTTTCGGGTTAGTAGGAACCGCTGTTCGTCTTTCCCTTGTCGCATTCTTAACGCTTCGTTGAAGTTAAGAACTTTAACGCGTCATTAGCTAAGGCTATCATAGAAAAGAATTGATGGTTTCCGATGGGTAGCTCTCTTTTTAACAATATATCATATTATAATAAAACAATTTTAAACGGATTAAATCGCGTGTATTATTGATTTTTGTTTTTCCTGACGTTTCGAACACTTTGCAGGGTTCGTGGTCGCAGGATCGCGCAGGATCGCAGGACCTAAGACAATACAATATATCATATTTATTGAATTTTGTTTTTTTATTGAAGAGTTTGTAAAATGTGGCTTCTGTGGTAAATTAAAGGAAGAGAAAGAAAGATGGTGATTCATACTCATCATATCATCCGCACAACGTCCACTGATAAACTTAGATCGTTAACATAGATTTCCCCTCTAGCTACGTTACCTACGTTAACTAACAGCTAGCAGGTCATCTGTCAATCTGATTGGAGGCCATTCCACGGTGAGTTTTCTAGTGTGCGGTGTACACTCGAGAACCTTTCTGCTCCAGCGACCATCAGCTAATTGCAGAAAGATGACTAGGCTGCCATGGTTCGGGGTGGGGTGGCGTTGGCTGTCAGTCTTGTCAACGTCTTTAACTCTTTCCTGTGGGGCGCGGTTAGTAATACCGCACAGCACACACTCAGAGAGTACCCTGCGTGGGCTGTTGAGCGGTGGATCCTGGTCGATCCGAATCGATTATTCGAGTTCCTGGAACCTCCCTTTGGTGGCAATGATGACCACTCCGGTGGTTTTAGCCGGTAGGAGTCTGGCATGCCCCTTCGCCACCTTATTCATCCTGCGATACACCAAAGTGTTCGAAACGTCAGGAAAAACTAAAATCTATAGTATACGTGATGTAATCTGTTTACAAGTGTTTCTTTTTATAGTTTTATGTATATAATTATTATTAAAAACATCAAAGGATTCACTCTTTTTTTTTAAATACATCTCTTCATTATGCACTGAAGCGACTACAGTATTAACATTGACTTCTTTTCACATAAAAACCAAATATCCCCGATAGTATTTTGAGGGACAATTTATGCAATGTATTTCATACCTCAGATTATCTGGATCTTCTCAAATATTCAGGCTTATACCAAATGCCACTAAATATTCAGAGGGTATCGTGTTATACAAAAAAAAACATTGCCTTTGTTTTATGAAATAAATTAATAACGTTTCAATTTAAGGATATTATTCTATTTTTGAATCAATTCGAATAACAATTGACTTGGATTATATTTAAACCAATGCCATATTTCTATGTTAAAAAAAGTTTAATTTGTTATAGTATTCGTTTGTAGTGTATGCCCAATTATAAGAATCTTATATATTATTTTTCTAAAATGTTTTTTGTCGGTACGTCGTATGTCCCTTAAACCCTCATCAAAATTAATGCTAGATTTCGAAATATCATGTTTCCCGCTAATGACAATAAACAACCCTATATACAGTTATGATAGCCCAGTGGTTGAACATTTGCCTTCCATACAGGGTGGTCTGAGTTCAATTTCGGCCCGCACTACTGACTTTCCAGATTCATGTGCGGATTAAAATTTGAGTTTCACTTGCATTAACGGTGAAAGAAAAAATCGTGAGGAAGCCTGCACATTTGAGAGGGCTCCAAAATGTTTTCAATTGTGTGTGTACTACTCTGTCAAGAAAGTAACGGGAAAAGATCAATAATACACAAAATGTTTGTTATTCATCCAAATTTATTTCATCACCTTCAAAGTATGCTCCTTCAGAAACGATACACTTACGCCAACGAATAATCCAATCATCAAAACATTTTTTAAACGCTGTTTCCGGAATTAAGTTCAGTTCTCGCCGCGAATTTTCCTTTATGTGTTCTACCGATTGAAAACGGGTGGGTGCCACGAAGTGCTAATTTAAGTTTAGGAAAAAGAAAGAAGTCGGCTGGAGCCATATCTGGTGAATATGGTGGTTGCTCGGTGTTATTTGTTGAGTGTTTGGTCAAAAATTCGTTCACAATGATGGCCGTGTGTGAAGGCGCATTATCGTGGTGCAAAATCCAAGAATTTTCTAACCACAAATCTGGCCTTTTTCTTCGAATTTGCTTTCTTAAATGCCGCATAACGCTCAAATAATATTCTTTATTTACCGTTGGACCTTCCGGCAAGAATTTTGAGTGCACAACACTGCGATAGCCAAAGAAAACAGTCAACATGACTTTGACTTTTGATCGACTTTGGCGTGTTTTTTTCGGTTTCGGTTCAGTTGGAAGGCGCCACTCCGAAGCTTGTTGACTAGTTTGCTTGTCAAACTCGTAAAACCACGTCTCGTCACCAGTAAAAATGCGTTTCATGAATGTTGGGTCGGAATTGACTCGTTCTAGCATATCCTCAGCGACTCTCATGCTTGAGTTTTTGAAGATAATTTAGGTCTTTTGGGACTAGCCGAGTGGTAACATGTTTCATACCCAAATGATTAGTTAAAATGGTACGGATCCACTCGTGAGATACAGAAAATTTGGCGGCTATCTCTCTCAAAGTTGAATGAGGATTTTCAGTCACTATTTCCTTTACTTTTGCGATGTTAACTTCAGTTGCAGACGTTGATGGCCTACAGGAGGCAAATCTTCCATCACATCTCGACCGCTTTTGAACGCTTTGTACCACTCATAAGCACGTGTTTTTGTATTATAAAGTAAATTCACCGTAAGCCTTCTGTAACATTTTCAGTGACTCCGTGCACAAAATTCCATTGGCGATGCAAAATCTCAGACAAACTCTTTGTTCGGTGTTTTTGTCCATAGTGAAATTCGCTATACACACTAGATATGATATAACTAAAAACAGTACTGTATTTACTATAAATAACAGATGCAACTCAAACTCCGCGCCAAAATGGAAAACAGTTGTGCCAATCTAACAACAACAAAAATTTGAATTTGGAACCATAAACAAATCATCCATTCCCGATACTTTTTTGACTAAATGTAGTTCGCTAACATGTTGTGTTGGGTGGTGGGATAAAGCCTTACCTTTCTCATCGTGAGAAGAGGCCCGTGCCCAGCAGTGGGACAGTAATAAGCTGATTATGTATGATGTATGAATGTGTAATCATATAAACATTCGGTGCCTGATCACGATACTGTGCGCAAAATTTGCACGGGTAAACTAGACCAGACTTTTAAGTAAAGCTTAAAGAAAAATTGGCGCCGGTTTAAAGAAAAAATGAGAGAGAAATTCAGAAGGCTTACGTGCACAAAGTACAAAGTGAGATTACGCTTCAGCTACTGAGCTGTTTTATTGAATATGCTTCTATTTTTTTTTATTTACTACATTATTAATTTAAAAATGTTTCTTCCTTAAGAATAAATTTTGAATTTTTGTTTCTTTTTATTAATTATGTTTTAACATTTCATTGAAGGATTGACATTGATAATCAAGCTTTTGACTTGAATTTAAATGTTTATTGCAACAGATATATGCATAATTTGAAGTCTAAATTAATAATTTTAAGATGACATTTTGAATTCATTCATGACCACATGCCTACTTTTTAGACATTGGACATGTAGGACTGAACAAATTATTTTCACCCAATACGCATTTCTATGAAATGTGACTGATACATGGCAAATAAAAAATTATTTCTTTCTGTCTTTCTTTCTTAAGCCAAGGAGATACTATAGCGATTAACTTCCATCATCATCCTAGGCATCGAAGGGGGGCTCCAGGCCCAGGTGTAAGATCACATAGAGCCACCTATTGATGTCACGCCTTTAGGCACATCTTCGAGGGAATGATTGTAAAACGGTTATCCCCACTAGCGGAGAGCAGGCAAATGTAAAAATACCGCCCCCCAGGCACTTCTCGGGGAAGACTGTAAAGGTTGTCCCCCCAAACCTCGCTGCACAAGACCGCGCGCGCACCACCGTCTTCCCGGGGGTTACTCGGTATGAGCATGCAGACTCCCGAGGCTCCCCTGCCATATAGTGTCGGCAGGTGGAAGTGTAGGAACCTACTTATGGAACACGAGAAATCCTAGTACATCGGTTTTTAAGAAAGAACAACGTAACTATTTCTTTGTCTACATAACGAACATACATAATCAGCGCATTACTATCCCACTGCTGGGCACGGGCCTTTTCTCACGATAAGAAACATTAGGCTTTAGTCCACCACGCTGGCTTTGTGCGATGGCGGAGTAGACACAACATAGAAAACAATTGTGGAGCTCTCTCAGGTTTCTTCACGGTGTTTCGCTTCACCGTTAACGCAAGTGATAATCAAATTCTGATCCGTACATAAATCATAAAATTTAGATGTGTAGGCCGGGATCGAATTCTGTGTGGAAGGTAGGCGTTTAACCGCTAGGCTATCACTGCGTTTGTGTACCTACAACCATTTAATGCTGAATGTAAAGAAATGTAAAGACTGAATATAAATATGTAAATACCTGTATTGCAGAGATGAGACGCACTGATCGTTTTGTTGCTCTTTATTCTGTATCATCATTATCATCATCATCATCAGCCTATACCGGTCCACTGCTGGACGTAGGGCTCTCCCAGCGTGCGCCACAACACCCAGACATCAGCTTTTCGCATCCAGCCGGATCCAATCACCTTTTTCAGGTCGTCCAACCGTCTGGCTGGTGGGAATCCCATTCTACTTTTGCCCATATGCGGTCTCCACACAAGGACTCGTCTACTCCAACGGCCATCTGTCCTTCGACAAACGTGACATATTATTAGGTCTTTACAGATTTTTTATTATTGAACTGTGTGCGCCATAACTCCGAAAACATAAATGGTCTATTTTTTTTTCTAAATAATTAAAATATAGCTTATGAGTATTTTATGAGCTATTTTTTTCCTCAAGGATTCCTTTTTAAGTTACCAATATAAACGGTCTATATAAACATGCTTGTTGCACTTGACGGTTTGATTAATCTTTCGATTTTGTTTAAATTCATCGTGTGTTGGGCGTTTTTTAGTTTTTCAGTTAAGACTTTCTAAGTAATTGGTTGTAAAATGCAAAAGCTGTGGATAACAAATTAGTTTTGCGAGTTCTTTCGTTGAATTTGCAAGCAACTTTTATAAAACACTTTTTTACGAAATACAAGATCAATCATTTATTCAAAGTGAAGACTAGATTTATGTATATTTTCTATTCGAATACAATACAGTGTTTTCTAAGAAGATTCTGGTTTATAAAAAGAAACGTTTATTTTGTTTTTTTTTTTATATAGCTTCGTGTCGGGGGCGAGCAAGACATTCGCCTGATGGTAAGCGACAAGCCTGTCCATAACAATACTCGTATAATATCACCCAGAACGATCCTGCATGGCACTATAGTGCGCTCGTCACCTCAAAACATGATTTATTTAGTCTCTTATGCCCAGTAATTTCACTAGCTACAGTGCCCTTCAAACCGGAGCACAGTAATGCCTATAGTTTTACTTTTTTTTTCGATTTCTCCTGTGTCGTGGGTGCGTTTACAGACATACATTTCACACACAATACACCTAGACCCAGAACAACTAACTGTAGATCATACAGATACGGATCAAACCGTGCGGGAATCGAACCCGCGACCCGGAGCGCAGCAGTCGACTGTACCAACCACTGCACCAACCGTGCAACAACCAACTATTACTACTTGGCTGCGAATATCTGGCACTGCGGTGGTACACACGGCTACACATACAGTCGCTAAAGAGTAATTCAAGAGACTGGGTTTTGTGTTTCGATTTTCGTAACGAGCACATCATAAGGCATCCAGTACACTTGTACGGAGTAGAATCGAGGCCAGCTCTTGTGTGGAATCCACATGAAGCATCATATGCACTTCTTTTAGAAAAGGCCCAAAAAGCATTTCTCCGTTTTCTATATAAAAGAACTCATGGTTATTATCCATATTTCATCATCAACATTTCGGCCGAATGAAGTCCACTGCTGGACACAGGCCTCCCCCAAAGATCACCACAATGACCCATATGACCCATATGGGTGTGTCGTGTGCTCATTGGGGGGTCTTGCCATAATCGCGCTTGGCAGACGGGTTGGCGATCGCAGTTAATTTGTTAATGTACTCGAAGGACGCTGCTGCCCCCATCCTCCGGTTAATCCCTTAGTCGACTTTTACGACACCCACGGGATGAAATGGGGTGGTGGCATTCTTAGCCGGCATGACACGGTTACATAATGTTTTTATATCATCATATCAGCCACAAGTCGTCCACTGCTGAACAAAGGCCTCCCCCTTAGATCTCCACAACGAGCGGTCACATGCCGCTCTCATCCAACGACTCCCAGCGACCTTCACCAGGTCGTCTGTCCACCTCGTTGGAGGTCGTCCCACGCTGCGTTTTCCGGTGCGCGGTCTCCATTCGAGAACCTTTTTGCCCCAACGGTCATCAGTTCTACGAGCAATGTGCCCTACCCATTGCCACTTCAGCTTACTAATCCTTGCAGCTATGTCGATAACTTTAGTTCTTCTACGGATCTCCTCATTTCTGATTCGATCTCGTAGAGAAATACCAAGCATAGCTCTCTCCATAGCTCGCTGAGTGACCTTGAGCTTTCTTATGAGGCCCATTGTGAGTGACCACGTCTCTGTTCCATATGTCATCACTGGTAACACACACTGGTTAAAGACTTTCGTCTTTAGGCATTGCGGTATTGTTGACGAAAAGACGTTGCGAAGTTTCCCGAACGCTGCCCAGCCGAGTCGGATTCGACAATTGACCTCTTTCTCGAAGTTGGACCTACCTAACTGGACAGTTTGTCCCAGTTAGGCATACTCGTCAACAACTTTGAGAACAGAGCTCCCAACGGATATTGGGATGGGCACGACATGGGCATTTGACATGACTTTCGTCTTGCCCATGTTCATTTTAAGGCCCACCTGTTGGGAAACCCTGTTGAGATCATCGAGCATTGTGCTGAGCTCTTGCAGCGATTCTGCCATGACTACGATATCGTCGGCAAATCGAAGGTGAGTGATATACTCGCCATTGATGTTAATGCCGAATCCTTTCCACTCCAGCAGCTTGAAGGCATCCTCCATTGCAGCGGTGAACAGTTTCGGGGAAATTGAGTCCCCCTGTCTCACACCTCTCTGCAATGGAATTGCCCCCGTGCTCTATTCATGTACTCGGACCGACATGGTGGCGTTTCTGTATAAGCACTTCAACACTTCAATGTACCGATAGTCAATCTGGCACCGCTGCGGAGATTGCAGCACTGCCCAGGTTTCGATCGAATCGAAGGCTTTCTCATAGTCCACAAACGCCAAGCATAGTGGCAGATTATACTCCTCGGTCTTCTGTATAACCTGCCGCAGCGTATGGATGTGGTCTATGGTACTGAAACCTTTTCGGTTTTTATATCATTTCGGCCTAATGAAGTCCACTGTTGGACACAGGCCTCCCCCAAAGATCATCACAACCACCGATATGGATGTGTTTTGAGCTCATTGGGGGGTTTTGCCATAATCGCCACGCTTGGCAGACGAGTTGGCGATCGCAGTTGTGTTGTTAATGTACTCGAAAGACGCTGCTGCCCATCCTCCGGCTAATCCCTTAGTCGACTTTTACGGCACCCACGGGAGGAATTGGGATGGTGGTATTCTAAGCCGGCACCACACGATATGTACGTAACGTATCTCTGACATGCACAAAAACACAGACATCAAACCACTATCTGTAAATCATACAAATAGTTTATCCGTGCGGTAACAAAATCCACGACAGGTAGTGTTGAAAGCCAATCAACTAGCAACTGCTCAAAACGTGACGTTTATTTGAATCTAAGCATCAAAAACCTAACATTCACGTCGATTCCAGGAAAATAACAAGAATATTGTCCACAGTTCGCTTTTCAAAACATTTTTTTAGCTTTCCTCCCGAAAAATCCATCCATTCGCTTTATCCAATCATTTTAGCCGTAGGCGACCGTCGATGGTCTATTTACATGCCCCTACGCTTCCCTGTATTATAAGTAAAATACCGCTCCGGGATGGACTTAAGGTGTTACGTAAAGCGATTTATATAGTTCCACCTTAAGGGACGCCACCGCTTCAAAACAATTTCCAGGATTTGGATACAGGATTATTAAAGTTTATGGCTGTTAAGGAATTTTGGGGAACGGTGAGATCTTGATATAAAAATGAAGTAGCATGGGGTGTCTCTTGCGTAGGATGAAGATTAAGGTAAGTGATTGTAAACAAAAACTCAAAAAATGGATCTCAAAAGTCTGATTTCAAATATAAACCAATCCGTTAACGTCTCCTGCAAAACAAGCCTCCACCATATCTTCAAAATTTGTCATTGAGAACATAGCCATAATCACCATAATCGCTATACTTGGCGAACGGAGTAGAGATCGAAGATTTTTTTTATTAAGTTATTATTAAATCAAATAACTATGTTTTCGTTCAAACTCAAACTATTTTTTTATGTAAAAAATGTTTTCTTTTCTATTTATTTCGTACAAAACGGCAATTTGTAAACGGTAGTGGATAAGTAGTTGGAACTACCGGAAAAGTGGGTTGACTCCTAATCCAATAAGATGGTGGCTGTATCATTATTCGCCAGCCAGCTGATCACCTGTACATCAAATCCTTAGGGATACTGATATTGTTGAGAGTAAAACTCTTTGTTCAATCATCCATTTTTGTAGGTATTGTTAAAATTAAGAACAATATTTTTTTAAAGCACGGTGACTTCCTCGCTTTACATCTATCATTCTGCTACGCGCGCGTCTTTTGTATCACTGTCATATTTTCTGTTTTCCTATTCTTACCTATACCTCTTTAAATCAACTTTATTCCGTTCTACATAATACACGAACTTTAACATTTATATTTAGGTAAGACCAGTGGCCGTGTGGTGCCGGCTCAGAATGCCACCACTCCATCTCCTCCCATGGGTGTCGTAAAAGTCGACTAAGGGATTAGCCGGAGGATGGGCAGCAGCGTCCTTCGAGTACATTAACAACTCAACTGCGATCGCCAACCCGCCTGCCAAGCGTGGCGATTATGGCAAAACCCCCCAATGAGCCCAGAACACATCCATATCGGTGGTTGTGGTGATCTTTGGGGGAGGCCTGTGTCCAGCAGTGGACTTCACTCGGCCGAAATGATGAAGACCAGTGTCAGATTGTTGGACTTCCGACTGTCCGTCAGGAATATTATCGATATTTATTTATTTATACTTAATATACATGTGTACAAAGGTCTTATTTTTATACAACTTGTTCACAAGACAAGTAAAGCCATTCTCCTAACGGTAAGCGTCATGCCTGCCCATAAAAATTAGAATGCTACCCAGGACAAGTCCTACGCAGCGTCACATTGTGCTCGTCATCTTCAGACGTGAAGTTTTTTTTTCTCTTATGTCCAGTAATTTCACTAGCTTACAGAGCCCTTCTAACCGGAGCACAGCAATGTCTAAATTTAAATACTACTGCTTAGCTTAATATCAGGCACTGGAGTGGTGCCTGCCTAGCCGGCCACTTACATTAAGAGACCTATCACCAGGCAGGCCGTAGGAGTTACCAGATGAACTTTGGGTGATCGACTATTTGGAACCGTGCAACTTAGATTCTGACGTTTCATAAGTGCCAATATTTGCTTTAGTTGAAATAAAAAACTTTGACTTTGGTGTAGAGACAAGGTAGGTAAATGAACCAACAAAATATGAAACAAAATAATAGATAGTTATGAAGTAATATTAACACAGTCAGTTTGGGAAGAGTTTACACTTAGGCCTTTAATAAAAATAGGAAAGCCATGTATTTCGGAGATAACAGATTACAGTTTTTGTCATTTTTGAGTACGCAAAGTGTCGCAAATAACGTGATCAAAGCCCCATGTGATAATTGTACTATGATATGATATCGTTTTAATGCTATATATGGGTTTTAATGCTCCTGTTGCCAAACTATGTAGGTTGTATAATGAGAGTAGCGGATCCATAGATGTCTTCTCAGACTCTCTATTGAAATGTCGCAGAAACTGGTTGGAGACACTAGGCCCAGATAAAGATGGTAAGAGTTAGACAGTTTTTTACTTTTGCTGCTTGTCGACACTTACTTCTTACTTTTTATAGTTTGTGTTATTTTGTTATGCTTTATAAAGTTGTGTATAAGTGCTAAATTATTACCATTATTTTGTTTTGGAGTTTACTATTTAATTTTGTTTTGTTTAGCATGTCGTGTTTACCTGTAATTGATAATGCAATTAGCTGTAAGTACTTTAATGTATGTTGTATTTAAGCATGTATTATTGTTATTATCATTGGTGAACCTAATAAAGAAAATAAAATATAATAATGCTACTGCGAGCGATAACCTCATCCGTGAACTGTAGCGAAACAGTAGCCATTTAGTTTACATTGCAGTATTATGTGAAAATAAATAGTTTATTCTGTTTTTATTCAAAATAGCGTTTAAATAAACAAAAAATATAGTATTCTACTGAAATCAGTTAAATAAAATGAAAAATCTGAAATTTCATGAAAACTCCGACGACAGAGGTTTCCATAATCATGTACCGAATACATAGTATTAGATATCGTTACGGTGTCACTCACATCCCGTTATATTTGTACACTGTATTAAGTGGAGACCTCGCACCGGAAAACGCAGCGTGGGACGACCTCCTACGAGGTGGACAGACGACCTGGTTAAGGTCTCTGGTAGTCGTTAGATGAGGAAATCTACGGGGGAGGCCTTTGTTCAGCAGTGGACGTCCTCTCCCTGATATGATAATGATGATGTTCTATTCCCAAGTCTAAAATTAATACTACACGTCTCGCAATCACAAAATCTGACGTCATTACTCCCACTCAAAAAGGAAAAATACCATAAAAAACTGAAAAGCGACCCTTACTCTGAGACCATCAATAAGACGTACAAAAGAGTATCTTAAACGAACTTTAAGATTAACAATGTCGACCGGGGTTCGAACCCGAAACGATTGATTACAATTCACACGTCATTAGGCACCCACCGGCGGGTAAGGCGCTTGATACATTACCAAGCTATCTCTTTTAAGGAGCTTGCCACATGATGATGCACACAGAAGACTAAGTTTGTAATGTATTAGATGTTTTCCGTTTGAAATAAGAGAGCTGTAATAAAATAATTGTAACGGATTACATCGCGCATATTATAGATTTTTGATTTTCCTGACGTTTCGTGTCGTCGTAGTCGTAGGATGAATAAAGTGACAGGAGCCGTTACAGATTTTTTTTTTTTTTATCTACCGTACAATTCTAATCGAAATTTATTTCGATGCACACATGTAAGATCGCTCTCAGTATTTTGATCTTGATTGGGACTTCATTATTTTAATAACAGGATATCAACTGGCGGTACCTGCCTCAGGAAAAACAAAAATCTATAATTTACGCGATGTAATCCGTTTAAAAGTGTTTTATTATCATCATATCAGTCATCTATATGTCCACTGCTGAACAAAGGCCTCCCCCATAGATTTCGACAACTGTGTCACCATTTTGGGGGGTATTTGCCAAATACTCACCACGCTTGACAGGCAAGTTGGTGAGCGCAGTATGGCTACTGTTTCACAGAAGGGACGCTGTTGCCCATTCCTCTGGTTTAATGATTACTAATCGCAAAATCCCAACACATTACTAAGTACAGCTAATCTCTAACCACCATCATATCAGACAAAAGACGTCCACTGCTGGATAAAAGCCACCCCCACGGATTTTTACAATTTGTCTTAATTTTGGACTTGCCAGTACTCATCACGCTTTACAGTCGGGTTGGTGAGAATCAGAATGAGAATAGAGAGAATGAGAACAAAATGGCCGCTGTTCTACAGAAGGTAAGGTGCGAAACCAGAGGGCCCTCTGGTTTGGCGTTTCTTAGGCAGCTTATACGACAT
The DNA here is from genome assembly GCA_947459985.1 of Diloba caeruleocephala. Taxonomy (NCBI): domain Eukaryota; kingdom Metazoa; phylum Arthropoda; class Insecta; order Lepidoptera; family Noctuidae; genus Diloba; species Diloba caeruleocephala. Next base: position 3,610,053 of record OX381625.1, on the reverse strand, counting down.
CCACGGGAGGACATGGAGTGGTGCTATATTCTTAATCTGGATACCACACGAAGAGGCTAGTCAGCTAATCTCCATCACGAAAAAATATAAGTATTCGTAGAGTATAATATCTCTGACTGATTTTCTGATTATAACTTCATGTGACACGAGGGAAAAGGATGTAGAAAATAGAAGTGTAATAATTCTTTGTGAAAAAAGCTTTCCAATGATTGAATCTGTTTTATGGTTTACTCAGGTATATGCACTTCTAAAGGGTTATGTGAAAACATACAAGTCACCACACCTCTACATCAGAGATAAACAGGCCAGGAACGAATAAAAGGTGCAAAATGTATTACTTACCTTAACCTAGCTACTTTTAACTTTTATCCTTTTCTGCCTTGTTACTAGTACAACTAACTGATGGTACGGTTGGTGCAGTAGTCCAGCTATTAGTTTGATGCACTACAGATCGTGGTTTCTATTACCGCATGGCACAAATATTTTTGTGGCCTACACGTGGTTGTTTCGGATCTGGGTGAACTTTATGTCTGTAAGCTGTACTCATGATACAGGAGAAATCCTACTCCGTTTGGTGTCCGGATTAAGAATATACAACGGCACCGTTGGTGCAGTGGCTGATACAGTCGGCTGCTGCGCTCCGGATCGTGGGTTCGATTCCCGCACGGAACAAATATTTGTATGATCTGCAGGTAGTTGTTCCGGGTCTGGGTGTAATGTGTGTGGAATTCATGTCTGTAAACGCACCCACGACACATGAGAAATTCCAGTGTGGGGCAACATATAAAAAAAAGGAAAAGAAAACAATATAGTACCATTCCATCACCTGCCATGGATGTCGTAAAAGGTGACTAAGGCCTCTTAAGTAGAGGGATGGACAGCAGCGTCCCTTCTGCGGAACAACAGCCATACTACGCTCACCAACCCACCAGCCAAACGTGGTGAGTACTCGCAAATTCCCCTCACTGTGAACAAAATTGTGCAGATCTATGGATGAGGAGTGTCTTCAGTAGCGTCCTTTTGGCTGACACGATAGTGATGACATACAATACGTTTACCGTACCGTGCCGGCTAAGAATACCACCACCCTATCTCATCCCGTGGGTGTCGTAAAAGGCGACTACGGGATTAACCGAAGAATGGGCAGCAGCGTCCTTCGAGTACATTTATAACTCAACAGCGATCGCCAACCCGTCTGCCAAGCGTAGCGATTATGGCAACATCTCCCCAATGAGCACACAACACAAACCCATGCCAGTCGTTGTGGCAATATATTTGGGCAGAAGCCTCCCCAAAGTATTGCAAAATAGTCCACTGCTGGACAGCAGTGACTTTTTTACTGCTGCAATGATGATGATGATGATTGATAACAAGTAATATATTCTGTCGATGCAAGTTATTGTTGATTAGGAGTATAGCAATTTCATAACTCCAGCATTGCTTAAGCAGGGCTTATTCACTACGTTGTCTGTGCCCATCATAACTTTGCCGTGATTAACGAATGCTTGCCGAAAAGTTTGTGTAAAATATCGGTACACGGAACAAGCGTTTGTTTTATTTTTGGTTGAATTAAATATATGTGGAAGTACTCATATGGTGGTTTCATTTGGTGACCAGATTTAGATTAAAGCACCACTTCACCTCCTCACGTGGATGTCGTAAAGGCGACATAGCGACTCTTAACCAGAGGAATGGGCAGCAGTATCCTTATTCTGGAAGTGTACTGGCAAATGCCCCCCAAAATGAAGACAACATTGTGGAAATCTATGAGGAGGTCTTTTTTCAGCAGTATACGTCCTTCAGCTGATATGATGATGAAGTATTCCTTTCTTATTCTTTCGTCAGTAAACCACTTTTTGATGTCTACGTTGCGTATTCGTCCGCAGGTTGATATTAAAGATGGCGCTGCTCGTCTCGACAACGTTCGCCATTGTTTTTCTACGAACAGACAGAAAAAAATCTCTTTAACGCTTCATAAAACAGATTAGGTAAGCAAAATCGTTCGTATACGTCGTAATGTTCTATGGATTTTCGATAGCGATAAAATAAAAACGTTCGTCTTCACAGCCCCATCACCCATTGTATCCTTTCTATGGTATTCAGGAAATGCATAGTAATAGCTTTATTACACGAATGGGGTTGTTCCCTGGTGTAAGTATTTACTTCTAGTATAAAGGTGTTGGGGTAAAGTAAATGTACCGTTTGGTATGTGAGTTTGGATTATGTTAGTACCTCTTAGTATTTGTTTTAAAAGATAAGACTTATTTGAATACAAGGTTAGTTGAAGTGCTATTAAGAGGCGAGGAATGTAGAGTTATTGAAGTGTGTGTGTAATCTTTTTTGTGGGAATTGCAGTTGGTGCACCTAATTATAATGATTTATAGTAATGGGGATAGAATGAAAATCAGCGTTGGTTGAGTATGGGGGGAGGTCGATTCAGGCAGTGCCCACTGTATCCGGGCAAGCGTACCCTATGTTTAGGTGCCGGCAGACCTGGGGTTGGCTTGCGGAGCTTGCGGGGCTTGCGGGGCTTGTTGGAGCGACTGTAACCCTTTAGCGGAGAGATCTCGGAGGAAGCGACTGTAACCGTTTAGCGGAGGGAAAGCGACTGTAAAGAGGCCGCCCCACAGGCACATCTTGGGAAGGTTTGTCAAGGATTTCAGCTTACCTACGTGCCACGTGCCGTGCCGTGCTACGTGCCGCCATCTTCCCGGGGGTAACCCAGAATGAGCACGAAGAGTCCCGACTCAGCACCTCCATGCCATATAGTGGCCAACATGTTCTATTGAACCTCTTTAAATATCACAAAATGTTGGTCAAAATTTCAACCATTCATAACTAACGGCATATATAAGCAGTGATAGCCTTTTTTTAAAGGACGAAGGGGCATGCCGGACTCCTACCGGCTAAAATCACCGGAGTGATCATCGTCAGCACCGAAGGGAGGTTCTAGGAACTCGAAAGATTTCCATCTAGAGCCACCCTTTTCTGCCACGCCATTAGGCACATCTCGTAGGGGATGACTGTAAGGCGGTCACCCCCTCTAGTGACGGGAAGGCGAGACTAAAGAGGCCACCCCCCAGGAATCTCTCGAGGGGATTGCAAATATTCCCCCGAAGCCTCACTACGCGCTGTGCTGCGCACACAGCGGTACGTAACCACATGCGCACCGCTGTATTCCCGGGGGTCGCTCGGTATGAGCACGTAGATTTCCCAAAGCAGTGATAGCCTAGTGAGCGCTTGCCTTTCATACAGGTGGGTGTGAGTTAAATCCCTGCCAACACTTCTAAATTTTTGGGTTCAGTACGGATTGGAATTTGATAATCACTTGTTTTAACGGTGAAGGAAAACATCGTGAGGAAACCTGCAGACCTGGGAAGGCACCAAAATATTCTCAATGGTTTGAGTAGTCTTCTAACTCACACTAGGCCAGCATGATGGACTGAGGGCTAACCGATCTCATCATGAGAAAAAGGCCCGTCCCCAGCTGTGTGACAGTAATGGGCTGATTAGGATGATGATGTAAACGAATGGATATGAATGGCCAATAGGATTCGGTCACAAAACGGAGACCTTTGACTACCTACTTCTTCCTCTTCATCTATCGTGTTAATTCAACAAAAACAATTTATATCATTATTAGATTCTGGAATGGTACCTGGATGACGTTACCTGGTCACATCGAGATCGTCTCTCATGCAAGAAGTGAATCATTTCCCATGCATTCGCGCAAGAAGGACACATCAGCAAGTGACGTACCACAATGATTACACTGTACTTAAATTCAACAATTGTATTTTCTTCTTCTTCATTTCGGCCGAATAAAGTCCACTGCTGGACAGGCCTCCCCCAAAGATCACCACAACAACCGACATTGGTGTGTTGTGTGCTCATTGGGGGGGTTTTGCCATAATCGCCACGCTTGGCAGGCGGGTTGGCGATCGCAGTTGAGTTGTTAATGCACTCGAAGGATGCTGCTGCCCATCCTCCGGCTAATCCCTTCGTCGACTTTTACGACGCCCACGGGAGGAGATGGGGTGGTGGCATTCTGAGCCGGCACCACACGGCAAATTGTATTTTAGATTGCAGTATCTCGAGAAAAAAGTTAAGAGAATGCAAGCAGCGGCATAATTTTATGCTGGTAAAAATGATCTGTGGTCACCAAATCACAAACTAGCGTCGTGATTAACGATAAAAAACGTTGTTCCTTACTAGGATTTTTCTTGTCGTGGGTAACAGCATATATTTCACATGCACAAATACTCAGACCCGAAAAAACTATATGTGGATCATACAAATATTTGTTCCTTGCGGGATCGATCCCGCGACACGTAGCACAGAAATATAATCGCCAGCCGCTGCGCCAACCGTACCGTCATCAGGCCCTTGTAGAGTGTACATTTACATAAACGGTACTGTTTACAGCAATAGTCCAAATCATTCAATTTGTTTAAAATCCAAAAAAGCGTTTCTTTCTTTACTCCAGTTTTAATTATGATTGTAAACACTTTTAGTGTATTTTATTTACATTCGATAAAACATCTTTCTTTTTGAAACAAAACAATAGACTAGACACTGAAAAACAAGACCGTCTACAAAAACATTCTCATTTTGTTGGTGTAAAATATTTAAAAGGGTGTTAAATAAAAGAATAGTGGAAAAGCAACGATACACTACGTTGGAGTTTCGTGAACACGATATTTTCTTTTTATATATATTTTCTAAACACAGTACCACTATAAAGTATAATTCGTAGTTCAAGCAAGTGAACCCGTAGCACATAATATAAAGGATTCGTCAAACTGAATCGCATGCCCCGTGGAGCGCGGAACACGGATTTACTAGCACCGTAGTGCCGCGACGCCGTTACAAGCGAAAATTTAATGAAACTATTATTATTACAAAAAGGGCCACCGGCGCCATCTATAATATGGGCCCTCGCGAGTCTGTTAGAACCATTTATGAAGATATTAACATACTTCATTTCGGCCGAATCAAGCCACAACGATCAATATGGATGTGTTGTGGGCTCATTGGGGGGTTTTGCCATAATCGGTTGGCAGACGGGTTGGCGATCGCAGTTGAGTTGATAATTTACTCGAAGGACGCTGTTGCCTATCCTTCGGCTAATCCCTTAGTCAACTTTTACGACATCCACGGGAGGAGATGGGTGGTGGTATTCTGAGCCGGCACCACACGGCACGATGATAAATGATGCGTTGTAACTGTGGGCATGACAACAATTCAGCACAAGTCACAAGTGAACATGCCGACAGGACTCGGCACCAGCTCACAAAGCTCACTTGATGCATATTTTTTACAAAGTCAAGTTCCGAGGACTATTTTTGAAGAAGAATGGCTTCCATACATACTGGACTTGAACCCAATGAACTTCTCCATATGATCTTTTTTGAATGCAGCGCTTTGTCGCGATTGGTATCGAATACCACAATCTTTGTGCAGCCTGCGATGCCTTTGCCGGAAGACTTGGTGCTATATTCCTGCCAAAGGATATTGAATGTGAATTGTGATATTGAAAAATTACTTTGTTTTCCTTAAAATAGAATTTATATCTAGCATTACCCTGAAATTTCGAATAAATCTTATTTCAATTGACCAAATAATAACAATATTTTCAACTGGTAACAGTGCGTATGGATTAACATAAAGGTGCATAAATGTATAAACATGTATACATAGAACAGCAACAATTACAGAGCCAAGCATCATCATCATCATATCATCCAATATGTCTACTAGTGAACAAGACCTCTCCCAAAACCACCGATCACACGCATTATGTCATAATCTTGGGGTACTCACCACGCCTGGCAGGTGGACTGGTGAGCGCAGAATGAATACTATTCCACATAAAGGACCCTGCTGCCTATTCCTCTGGTTTAAAATCCCCCAGAGTTCCTTAGTCGCCTTATACGACAACTACGGGAGGAGATGAAGTGGTGCTATATTCTTAATCCGGGCACCACACGCAGTCAAGTACTGCTCAGCATTAGTAATGCTTGGTCAACTTTGACGGCACGGGGTTGGTGCAGTGGCTGATACAGTCGACTGCTGCGCTCCGGGTCGTGGGTTCGATTCCCGCACGGAACAAATATTTGTATGATCTGCAGGTAGTTGTTCCGGGTCTGGGTGTATTGTATGTGGAATTCATGTCTGTAAACGCACCTACGACACAGGAGAAATCCTAGAGTGGGGCAACGTTTTTTTAAAAATAGGAAAAATAAATTAATAAAAAACTATTTCGTTTTATCTTTAACTTCTGACTTCTACCTGCATTATAGAGCTGCACTATAAAGGTCGACAACCCGTGAACATCTGCATTTACACTGAGTAGCGAAACGGTTCGAATAAAAACTTGTTGACCTCTAATTTTATTAAGTCGCTATGAGAAAGCGGTACCTTTTTATTGAACAAACGAAATCCCGTCTTTATCTTATGCTTACAATTGTCTTTGTTGTTTAAAAGTGCTTTGGTAAGGTTTTTTATGTGATAATGAAAGTGGTTGGGTTGTTTTTATTGTGTATTTTGTGTGCATTTTTCCTGAGAAAATCTGTTTATAATTTTGGGCGAAATGGTTACTTGATTGTAATTTTTGGCGTTATTGCTTTAAACTATTTCAACTGCACGGATAGTTTCAACACTCATACTTTTAACTGCAAGGTAACCGTTGTTTTTTTTGGTTAGCTTATCTCATTTTTATTTCTTTAACACATTCCATGAGCAATTAAGGTAACTCAGATATTATACCAAGTGTCATCATTTCAGTTGAATCAAGTCCACTGTTGGACAAAGGCCTTCCTCAATGATCGCCATAAAGACCGGGATCGCTACAACGACCGGTTTTGCGGTAGTCGCATCCAGCGGATTCCCACAACCTTCACCAGGTCGTCGGTCCATCTCGTGGGGGTCAGTCCGCGCTGTCTTCCGGTACGCGGTCGCTACTCGGGAACTTTTCGGCCCCCATCAGCCATCCATTCTACGAGCATTATATCCCGCCTACTGCCCCTAAGTTTAGCAATTCTTCGGGCTATGTCGGTCACCTTGAGTCTTTTGCGGATCTCCACATTTATTATTCGATCTTGCAGGGAAACTCCGAGCATCACCCTCTGCATTGCCTTTTAGGTGACCTTAAGCCTTCTTATGAGGCTATTGTATGTGTGAATTTGACAATTTTTTCTCTCTACCAGATTGTGAATGGTGCGGAATTTTATATTTTGATAGGAAAGAATAATCCTTCTTTTAAGCATATTTCAACTTGCTACAATCTAGCCCAAAATCACCGTCCCCTTTTCCTTCTAATAAGATTGTCAAAGCAGTTGAAAACTGACCAGCCCAGACAGGTAACTCAGAAAGCTAAATTATATCTCTTTGACTAGTTAGGGTTCAGAAAGAGCTTTAAAACAAGCTAGCTTGGAATTTATTTCAAAAGAAAGAAAGAATGTTAGCATTGAAAAGTTGAAACAAGCCAATGTGTTTCCAGCTTTTATTTTCAAGCCAACGTTAGATGTCAGATCTATAGCAGAGCAGCCACAACAGTTTCTGACAACAGCCCGTGGCAATGCTTTTGTTTATTTCTTACGTCCTCAAAGTCGGTGTTTAAATTCCTGGTAATATCATATATTTATATTTCTAGCAAACTTGTATTTGAGGGTTAAATAAGATTAAATAGATTTTCAAATTTGTGTCACATATCAACAACATCGTTCTCCATGTAGGTATATAATAAACCCTGTCTGATCTGAGAAGGTAATAATCAGTGTCGATATGTGATCATATTTATGTAAAATGAACATGAGCAAGGCAAATGTGTCAAACGTTCATATCGTGGCCATCCCAATATCCTTTGGTAACTCTGTTTTTGGAGTTGTTGACAAGTATATATGTATAACTGAGACAAACCGGGTTCAATCGTCGAATCCGATTAAAACCGAACGATTTAAATGAGTGATGAGAATGATATTTTATATGATCTTTTTTAATGTGTGTTCAAAATAAAGTAAAAATGTTCCTTAAGAATCGCATGATTTTGCTTTTTTATTTTTCAGCCGATTAAAATTAGACATTCCGATACATAATCTCTGTACATTCTAAATCACTAACCACTTCATACAGGTTCCATAATGAAATATTGAGAAATCTCATTATACGCACGGCGAAAAATGCCCGCGCCGCCACGAAACTGCGCCGACAGTAGACGGACCTCGCGTCTCAGGCGCTCACAGTTGAGGGGAAGTGCAAGAATCTCTGTCTTGCCTTAGTAGGCATACAAACTGGCAATGGATTCTACATAAGCTTGTGAGGTTTTTTGAAACTTAAGTAATAAAAGTATTATTATTTTATATAAATAATTTAAATAAGCCCGGCGGCGGGGGGATTTTCATACCTACTGCAGTTGACCTGAGTAAGTCGTTAAATTACCATGGGACCTGTATGAAACGGTTACTATAATATCATCATATCAGCCACAGGACGTCCACTGCTGAACAAAGGGTTTCCCTTTAGATTTCCACAAAGAGCGGTCACATGCCGCTCTCATCCAACGGCTCCCAGCTACCTTCACCATGTCGTCTGTCCACCTCGTTGGAGGTCATCCCACGCTGCGTTTTCCGGTGCGCGGTCTCCATCCGAGAACCTTTGTGCCCCAACGGCCATCAGTTCTACGAGCAATGTGCCCTGCCCTTTGCCACTTCAGTTTACAAATCCTTTCAGCTATGTCGATAACTTTAGTTCTTCTACGGATCTCCTCATTTCTGATTCGATCTCGTAGAGAAATATCCAGCATGGCTCTCTCCATAGCTCGCTGAGTGACCTTGAGCTTTCTTATGAGGCCCATTGTGAGTGTCCACGTCTCTGTTCCATATGTCATCACTGGTAACACACACTGGTTAAAGACTTTCGTCTTGAGGCATTGCGGTATTGTTGACGAAAAGACGTTGCGAAGTTTCCCAAACGCTGCCCAGCCGAGTCGGATTCGACGATTGACCTCTTTCTCGAAGTTGGACCTACCTACCTGGACAGTTTGTCCCAGGTAGATATACACGTCAACAACTTCGAGAACAGAATTCCCAACGGATATTGGGATGGGCACGACATGGGCATTTGACATGAAAAAGTCATGTCAAATGCCATGCCATGTCTTGCCCATGTTCATTTAAGGCCCACCTGTTGGGAAACTCTGTTGAGATCATCGAGCATTGTGCGGAGCTCTTACTATAATATAATCTTACATTTATTTATTTATACTTAGTGTACAAAGGCGGTCTTAATTCCGTTTCTGCCAGACGACCTTTGGGTGATGCAGAGAACAATAATGTAGATGCACCAACAAAATATGAAAGAAAGGTATAGATGCGAAGACATATTATACAAATACATAGACGTACATAAACATTACATGTATAAAAATATATTTATATATATGAAATAAACGCATATTTCATATTTTATTTTATCATTTTACATTATTTCCTAGAATTAACTAATTATTATAAACATAACACATTTGTAATAAATTAGAAAATTATAATACTGAATTACGATCTTTATACCCATGTTTACAAATAAACGATTTGAATTTGAATATTTTATTAGTAAACTGTAGTGACAATGGCGGGGCATATTGCTCGTAGAATTGAAGGCGTCGTCATTTCTATTGGAGACAGTGCACTGTAAAATACAACGTGGAATGGCCTCCATGTAACCGGTCAAGTGTAAAGTAGTTGTGGAAATCTATGGGGAGGTCGTTCAGCACTAGAAAAAAAGAAGAAAAACTAGCATTAAAAAAGAAATGCGAGTGATACAACAAAAATGCATGCGACAACAAACATTTATCGATGAAATGTGAGTAATAACAGTATTATATACGTAAATTCTTGATAAAAGTTTATCAATGTTCACATATTTTGTGAATGTGAGATCTTAGTTTTATCACTAAAACGAAAGTGTGGGCAAACGTAGAAAACATCTGCAAAACAATCAAGCTAAAATCTACCGTGACGAGTAGGTTAGGTAGGTTTAATTTTCAATGCACTAGCGAAAAGCAATTTCTGAGGACTCAATTCATTTCACATATTTTGATACTATCTACTAGGATAATGGAATGATGTAAATCTAAGTACAGTGTCATGTAGCTGTTTGCCTGTATGTATTATGCCTTATCACCCCTCGGGCGAACGGGGACAACCGAATCATAACCGGTTCTTACAAAAAGACATGTATTTTGTGATATCGATATAAGTAAGAAAGAAAGGAAGAAGAATGACAGAAAAGAATATTATTTCTGCCTATATCATAATGCGGTTAAAACAATAAAAAACCGGAGAAATGCGAGTAGAACTCGCGTAGAGAGGGTTCCGTACGATGAGTATGTTATCTACCATGACTTTTTAAATGTGACCATAGATATGTGTAAATAATAGATAGTTCGGTATTGATCGGGGATATGAAAAAAAACTGTAACAAACGCATCGAATACCTTCGAAAATACCGGTCTCCGTACATCTTTAGGTACCATTATGGCCAATATAGTATCAAAAGCACATAGTAAATTTGTTGCTTAATTATCAAATTTAATTTTAGAAAATAAAAAGAAGCACTGAGCTGACGTTTTTAATCTCCTTAGATATTACGTTTCAAATGTGCTGCCAAAATTCAAAACGTAATAAAATAAGAAATTAATATTTATAGTTTTGGATATAGAGCTCTGTTTGATAAGATAAATGTGGTCTACGTATCGAGTAAAGAAAGAAAATGTTTCGAATATATAAGATTCAAATACACGCTGAGTTCGCGGATCCGTCCACGTAACAAGTTTTTTTACATTTTTCGGGGATGACACACACAACCGCACATCCGCCCGTAAATGTCCATTGCTAAAGATGGACTTCCTACTGATCACAATATATAAGAAAAAGAAGCCATAACCACCACGCAGCAGGCAGGCTAATTAGTGATCGCACTATACATATATTGTTAGCTACATCCACCACCGAAACACACCTGCAGTGTAATTCTCAATCTCAAACATCCATAAATCCTTGAATACAGGGGTGCAATTCTCTAAGCTCAAACATCCATACATCATTGAATACAGAATTGAAATAACGGTGATAACCCAACTTGGTATTCGCTAAGACATGATTAAAGCTATTCAAGGACACGTTCCAGAAGGTAAGCCATGAGGACCAGTCTTAGCGGATACCAAATTGGGTTATCACCGTTATTTCAATTCTGTATTCAAGAATGTATGGATGTTTGAGCTTAAGGAATAGCACCCCTGAATTGAAATAACAGTGAAAAAGCAATTTAGTATTCGCTAAGACATGATATATATGACGCTAAGCTATTCAAGGACACGTTGCAGACGGTGAGCCATGAGGACCAGTCTTAGCGTACACCAAATTGGGTTGTCACCGTTATTTCAATTCTGTTTTCAATTATGTATGGATATTTGAGCTTAAGGAATTGCACTGCTGAAACCAGACTGCCTAAGGCATAGGCAAATTGACAACCACGTTATGTAACGTATACATTCTTGCTTCAAGCAAAGGAGGCGGCAGAGCGGGGACGGGAGGAGACTACCTCTGATCTCCGCTGCAGATAACGCACTATGGGTGCTGAATGATCTTTGGCCTCAGTGAGCAGTGACCTGCAGGTGACGAACTAAAGGCAGCCTGTCGCCCAAACAGAAACATGCCCGAGACGGCGGCGCGTGTGTTCTCCGCGCGCCTCTCTAAAGGTATGTGGGGCCGGCTAGGTCCCACAACGACGAGGCCCGTCAAACAGAGACGGGCCTGCCGGGGTGCGGTCTAATGCTAAAAGGCGAACACCTCACTCCCAGCAAGAGGTGTGTGAGAAGTGGAAGGACACCGTGGGGTTTTAGCCGGAAATAGTCTGGCAAGCCCCTCCGCCCTTCCCAAGGCGAAGGTAATCAGTGAGGATTTCCCCACGATGAAAAAAGGAGCGGCGCGACCCAGCCTATGTGCCGTGAGAAGTCTCCATCAGATGCCTAAAGACTTGTAGGCATAAGCCTGCAGAATTACGACGAGTTCGATTTGACTCAACGAATTATGCACTTTATGCCGAAGTCAGACAGGATATGTTCCCCGACATATTAGCGCTCCATATAGTATTACTACTCCACGGCTCTAACCACGTGTGACTTATTTTACCAGCCTTTAGGCTAAGTCCTACCTAAGAAGAACGAAAAACTCAATTCTTTGTGACTGACTTCAAAATATAACCCATACACATTTTTCTTCTAAAGACGCCAGACATATATGATTCAATGAGCCCCATAAATCCAGCATCACAATTCTATTACCGAGCCCTCGTTTTAATTATCCTCCGCAGAACTGTTTGTCCAATCAAAACTTTGCCATGGCACAGGTGTCATAAGTTAGGTAGTTACTAACTTAACTCGTTTGGTTATACCATGGTCATCACCGCACGGCGTGGTACTATAATCTTGTTATAACGCTTAATTACTGTTTGGGGATCTTTGGTGGAGGGGTATTTTGAAGCAACAAAGTAATAATATTAAGATTGTGAGTTCTATTCTGTTTGAACATGTTCATGACAGTATTATGCCCTTTAACTATGGGCCATGGCCTTATCGCTATATATTATCGCTACATATGTCCTATCGCCCAGCATGGGCTTTTTCTCACGATAAGGTCAAATTCAAAAGTTTTTTATTCATGTAAACCATTTGCTGGCACTTACGAATAGTCAGAATTTAAACAGTTGTTCGTTTTGAAGTCGTTGGTTATATGGAGAAGAACCAGCAAGAAACTCCACATCCATATCAATTGAACTCTATTGATATATACTCTTTTAAAATATATAATGTATTTATAATAAAACAATTTTAAATGGATGAAATCGCGTGTATTATTGATTTTTGTTTTCCTAATCCTAATTTTAATAGAGAAGATGGTTGGCAGGTACCACCTGTTTGGAATCCGGTTATTAAATTAATAAAATCCCAAACAACACACCACACTAAAACACATCAACGCGCTGTGAGTGATTACTGCGTGCATCGAAACAAATTTTGATTAGTTTTGTACGGTAGATAAAATAACTTTTTAAATCTGTAGCGACGCTTGTCACCTTAGTCATCCTGCGACCACGAACCCTGCAAAGTGTTCGAAACGTCAGGAAAAACAAAAATCAATATATAATACACGCGATTTAATCCGTTTAAAATTGTTTTATTATAATGTGTAATAATCGCGAAAACCTAAGACATTACTATATGATAAAACAATATAATCATAAAAAAAGCTATGTAAGGATAATGCATGCCAATGTGTAGAATAAATTCAATTTACTTTAGTTTACTATTTTATTTATTTATTAGATATTAGACTACTTGTAGCATTAATTACAAACCTTTGTGGTTTACGAATGCTATATCATTATACTATATTTATACTGTATTTTTTTGAATGATAAACAATAATAAAAAATGACACATATTTATATATGCACAATGATATTAACTGCCTTACAATAAGATTGCTATTGCAGTCAAGAGCTGACTAGTCCCGACAGAGGGCACCGGTTCACGGGCATAACGCATGCATCAGCTTAGTTCAGCTCAACCATAACGCTGGGAACTTAACTTTCAACACACAACACTACCCTCAACACGAAATTTTAGTGGGCATGGCAGACTCATACTACCAGGCAACAGGCTGGTGTATATGTCAAAGTCAAAGTCAAATATTTTTATTGCAAATAAACCAAATATTGGCACTTATGAAACGTCAGAATCTAAGTTGTACGGTTCCAAATAGTTGATCTATGGAGAAGAGCCGGCAAGAAACTCCATAGATACTCTTTTAAAATAATTGAGATTACAATGTTGATTAATACAAATTAAGGTAAACCATATAAAGAGCATTATGTAGGCCAATGTATAAAAAAAAGACATACTAATGTAATATAATCATTATTCGCCATGGCAGTTAATGACTGACCAGTCCCAACAGACGGCACCCGTTCACGAGCATGACGCATGCATCAGCATCGCTTAGCTCAACCATATTTTAGGGAACCGAACGACCCGATACACAACGCCACCGCCAGCAAGACATTTTAGTGAGCATGACAGACCGATACTACCAGGCCAAAGGCAAAGGGTACTAAATATATAACATTAACGGCTACATGATGCTCGCACATTTACAATTTTATGATTAATTAATAATGTCAAAATATTATTAGAATGTAAATTGCAGTCATTAAATTAAACATAGGTAAATAATTTATATCATAAATATAGAATTCAATTTTAAATAAGTCAAATTAAATGTCAAGATGTCAATAAAAAGATAAAAAATAAGTCAAGTAAATGTCAGGATGTCAACAAAAAATTAACTACAATTTCTGTGTAGACGGTAAAGCATTGATTGGGAATAACAACACGTCAATCATGCGAAAATTATACAATATATTATAAAGCGCCAGAGGGTCGCAGTGTGCAGGAGGGAAACGTTTGCTAGACATCGCTATCGTCGATGTAATGATTTATATTATAGTAGGCTTTCGAAATTAAAATGCGCTTAATCAATGATTTGAATCTTATTTCTGGTAAGTCGGTAATACTACAAGGAATTTTGTTATAGAATCTAATACTGTTTCCCATAAACGACTTGCTGGTTCTGCTAAGTTTAAAGCCAGGTACAACCAACTTGTTCTTGTTGCGAGTATTTAAGCTGTGCACGTCACTTTTCTTACGTTATTTCTTACTTATGTTATTTCATTAGTCGCTACATAATGTGCACATTCACAATAATGTAAGCACGATTTATTTCATTAATAATAATAAAAACTGCTATATTTATGTTTCATCAGATCGGGAAATATGCCGACTGGAAGGTTAGGTCTTAATCCACTACGCTAGCCTAGTGTGGGTTGGTGAACTACACACACTATTGAGAACATTCTGAAGCAGTCTCAGGTGTGCAAGTTTCCTCGCGATATTTTCCTTCACCATTCGCAAGTGATAATCAAATTCTGATCTACACATGAATCTGAAAACTCAGAGGTATCGAAATCAGACCCGCTTGTATGTAAGCGTTCAACCACTATACTATCACTGTTAAGCTATTACCAATAAGGGAACTTTCATTTCATTTCTTGTTAAATGTAAACTTTCACATACCTATGAATTGTGAAGAAGTGAATGGCCTCATGGTCCTACATAGAAGAGGTCCTACAGATATGCCGGTAATTGTAAACATTTTATAAGGTATACAGATATGCACAAATACAAGAACAAGAATCTCTTAGTAGTAGCAGCAGATCATACATTTGATTATATGATCTGCAGCTGGTTGTTCCACGTCTGGGCCTATTGTTTGTGGAATTCATGTCTATAAACGCACCCAGGACCACAGGAGAAATCCTAGTGTAGGGAAATGTTTAAAAAAAATCTAGTCTAGAGATTGCAAATCTGCCTGAGGATAAAGGTGAGAATATAAGTGCGTAGGTGTACGAGCTGATATTTCGGGTGTGACCGAGCCCGAAATGCGTGCGCAGCGCGGCCTTCAAGACGAGGGGCTCGGGCTCACCGCGCCCCCTCTGTCGCTTTTATCTCTATTTATTTATTTATTTAATATCAATTGCTTGGTGCACTGACAGTTTACACCAAGGCGCACAACAAGCCAAGTTATCATTATCACATTACACTGAAAAAACGAAGACAAATATTTAAAATCAAATTAAAACTATTATAGAAAACGTCGACATCGGGTTCATGAGCAATCAGGACATTAAACAGATCTATGGCCTGGGCCGTGGGAGCATATTGAGCAGTTTGAGTACGCACCGGTGGGGCCACAAGCAGGCGCCTCGTGCCACACGCGCGCGGCCTCCGCAGCCGGTCCGGCGTAAACAATGAGCAGCGAGCTAAAGCGGTCGCGTTATCAATCCTGTTATTGAGCAATAGATAGTAATGCATCAATAGTGCACACTTCCGTCTTAGCTGTAAGGTATTGATGCCTACCATTCCGGAGATGAACAGGGACGGATACAAATAAGGATAGTACCCATACATTTTTTTATATAAATAGCGGGCAAATTTTTTCTGTACCCGTTCTATCATAAGTTTATATTTATGTTCATGTGAGTCCCATACAAGAGAATTATATTCTAATTTACTACGGACAAATGAATAATATAATGAAAGAATAGTGCTTCGGTCATGAAATCTAGCTGACTGACGCATTACGAAACCAAGTGACTGGAAAGCTTTTTTACATATACTCATAATGTGCTGATTGAAGGTAAGCCCCACGTCTAAGGTCAGTCCCAAGTCTCGAATTTGGGTAACGCGCTCCAGACGAACACCGGATATGTGATAGTTGTACTGGAGCGGCACACGTGACCGGGTAAATGAGATGGTTTTGCACTTAGAGCTGTTAAACTCTAGGTGATTGGATTCGCCCCATTTCACCACATTATCGATGTCCCTCTGCAGCGCCTCACAGTCATCGGTACTGCCTACGCCCAAGTACAGCTTCAGATCATCGGCAAACATAAGACATTCAGCCGTCCTGACGACCCTCGGCAGGTCATTTACCATTATAAGAAACTGGGTAGGCCCAAGTGTGCTACCTTGACTCACTCCAGAATAGGTCACATATGAGTCAGATCGGTGTCCAGAGAGTTGGACATATTGAAGACGGTTAGCAAAATAACTAGAAAATAGTTGAAGGAGCTTTGGTGTAAATCCTACGGCCGATAGCTTTTTCAATAAAACGTCGGTGTGGACGCGGTCAAAGGCTTTTTGAAAGTCAAAATAAGCTGCATCGACTTGCTTTCTTTGGTCCATCTCGGTGACAGCGAAGTCTACAAAATTGATGTGGTTAGTGGTGGTGGACTTACCGGATCGAAAGCCGTGCTGGTTCTCAGTTAACTGAGTATGGACCTGCCTGGTGATGTAACGATTTAGGATTGATTCAAATACCTTGCCGAAGGCCGACAAAACCGCAATAGGCCTATAGTTTTCTACCTTAGATCCGGAGCCGCCCTTGGGTACAGGAGTGACCCTTGAAAGTTTCCATAGTTTCGGATAAGTTGCTGTATTTAAAGCTAAGTTAAATACATATAGGAGTGGTTTCTTAAATATACTTAAGCAGTCTTTTAGAATATATGGTGGAATTCCATCAGGCCCTGAATTAATTCAGGCAGATGAATGAGCCTTCAAGCGGCGGATTGCTACCAATAAGTCAGCTGAGTCGATAATATCTATTGCGATTCGGGAGGAGCATAGCGAGTCCGTTGCCTCACACTCGGCATCGGCATTGGTCAAAATGGGGTCAGAGGATAAAAATACGGAACTAAAATATTTAGCAAACGCGTTCGCTGCATCCACCCCAGCCACAGTCTGCCCATCGTATTCAAACTCTGTGCAGTTTCAACAGATTTCCAAAAACAATTGGGATTCTTATATCCTTATATCCGTCTCTGCCCGCCGGATATAATCGGTATAAGCCAAATCGATAAGCTCTTTAGCCCGATGTCTATAATATTTAAATAATTCATGATTAAAATTCGTTTTTAGCTGCTCAAATTTCTTCAAATGAAAATGCTTGTTTTTTAAAGTTTTGACTATCTCAGATGTAAACCACGTCGGATATTGATACCTTGAATCATAATTACATTTACATTTTTTTGGGACATGTTTGTCAAAACATGTATTTAACTTATTATAAAATAAATTGACCGCCTCGTCAACGTCAGAAAGCAAACATATATCGTCCCATTGAATATAACAGAATTCTGCATACAGAGATTTATAATCAGCCTTGCGGAAGTTCCATTCAATTGGTTTGTCTGCCTCGTCGCGGACCGAGTACGAAGGCAGCTCGCTCGCCGCACTTCCCCGCGTCCCAATCGGGCGCGCGATTCTTACGCTTACCGCGAGGGGCGGATGGTAATCATCAGCGGGAACTAAAGGCTCTGTGTCGCCACTGACCTCAATCCACTCACTGCCCAGACTGCTCAGTACTAAATCTAACGTTTTACCAAATTTATTACAGATTAAATTATGCTGCTTAAATTTACAAAAAGATAACATATAATCGTATTGCATAACAACGTTCTGACTACAAGAATTTAAGTTAAAATCACCTAATACTAACACATCTAATTTATCAAATTTAGCAACGAGATTCTCTAACACACAAAAGGCATTAATATATTTGTCATCGCTTGAATTAGGCGGGACGTAAACAACACAGCAGATAATTTTTTTGTACTTAAGTGTAACGATACCTATAACTACTTCAATATCGCTCGAATAGCCGTCAATGTCGACAATCTGCTGCACCTTATATTGGTCGCGGACCGCGAGCAACACTCCGCCCCATCCTGCATCACCGACGCGGTCCCGACGCAGTACCGTGTACCCCGGGGGAAAAATGTCACCATCGCTAACACTACTTATTAAGAATGTTTCCGTAAATGCAAATAACTCAACTGATAATTCAGCTAATATAGCCTTCTTGCAAACATCTACTTTTGAACGCAGACCTCGGACGTTCTGATAAAAAAACGTTGTAAGTATTGTACTGACTATTGGTTCGCTTGCTGCTGTGGTTTTCGAAATCCACTACTCCATGGTTTAATGTGAACATCTTCTGCCCAGTGCTCGGGCTTCATATAATATTCAACATTTTTGGTGGGTACGGTTAATTTAAATGACGCATAATCGCCTCGCGACTTTAATGCCTCAGTTGAGCATTTATCACCTGGACAGATACTTTGAAGGTGGGCAATAACTTGTTCTACTGTTGTTCCGATCTGAACGAAGTACAAATGAAGGTAAGATTTCCGCTCAGCAGCTGATAATGTACACATAGTTGAGCCCGGTGCAGCCGTTCCACGAGTCACATTGGCGGGTGTGCGGCGTGATCGTTGATGTTTGACTTCATTCCAGTCTGCAGCAACGTTACTCGCATAATTATGTTGCGCATTATCAACTGCTGGCGCTGTGGTGTTTGTGTTCACACATTCCGCTCGCGGTGTTATCGGTGCGGACTCTGTATTTGGAGTGGGGGGAGCGCTATGGCTCGATGGCGATTTCGTCGTCGTCGTCGTCCGTTCGGGTGTTTTCGCACGGGCCGAGTGAGCCGCAGGTGATACATTACGTGCTCCTTTGGTCTTCCGAGCGGCTGCGGAGAGTGCCGACACTGCCCGAACTCGAGCATCGCGCATTGGCCGCAAGGCCAGTTGCGTGACGTTGCTGGCGTTCTTACCCTCTTTTCTTGTGATATCGGTGGATATCGCCATTGAACTTGGGTCCTCACTTACGCAAATAAGTTTCTTTATTAGCGTATTTTGTTCAAGCATGACCTTTTCCAGTGTATTTATTCTATTCTCCATTGACATCACTGTTTTAGTAAGTTCACGGATTGCACTTTCCAACGATTTGCCCGACATTTCGAATATTTATGCTATAATATATGGAGAGCTTACTATATGAGAGCCTCACTAGAACTAATAAACATCCACTGTACCGTGCACGTGAGGCGGACAACTCTGCGGGATGGAAATACACCTGGGTAAAGCACGGCCGTGTATTGATAAAAAAGGTGATACTGAGAAAGAAATTGAGAAATCTCACTGGATCCGCACAGAAGACGATATCGAGTGTGTTTTTTGGCAAGATATAACCTGCGATAAAACTATTTGAAGATAATCTGGATCTACATCATAGTTTGTCACAATTGCCTGTAATAATAATAAGTTACGATAATTGTCATTATTTTAGGTTTGTCATAATCAAAGTTAAAATGATTTGTGGATGCGTGAAGTCAATATTTAATATGTATATAATATTAGTATTTTTATGTATAATTTTAATCACAATCTTATGTATCTATATGTCTTCATTTACCATATACACTACACTACTATACACGAACAAAATATATACAATAACCTATACATTTATAATGAATATCTGCAATGTTAACATATGCAATTTTATGTATATATTTATACACTATACGCTTCAAAATATTACATTAGGGATAACACTGTAACATGTTATTTAAGTTGATGGCACGGTTGGTGCAGTAGTTGACACAGTCGGCTGCTGTGCTGCGGGTCGCGGGTTCGATTCCCGCACGGGACAAATATTTGTATGATCTGCAGGTAGTTGTTCCGGGTCTGGGTGTATAGTGAGTGGAATTTATGTCTGTAAACGCACTCACGACACAGGAGAAATCCTAGTGTGGGGCAACGTTAAAAAAAAGGACAAGCATATGTTTAAGATAAAAAACTTAAAGTTGAATTATTCATCATGTTGTTGGATCATTGGGATCAGGTCACGAAGATGTTGGCGATGGAAGTAATCAGCGTAGACATCATGGCAATAACTGAAACGTGGTTGAGGGTTGGCGAGGAACTGCAACTGCACTTTAATGAATTGGCACCACAATGGATCTGTAGCAGACTGTTAAATAACATAATTAAATGGCTACTATAAAATTACTATACGATCTAAGCTTAAATGGCTACCTATCCGTCAGAGGAGAGCCACTCTGTTTGCTTTTCACTATTATAAACGATCCTTGTGCTCCTAATTATCTTAAAATTTTCTTTCAACTTTTACGTGGCTCCCACAGTCATGACCTTCGGGCTTCTGAAAATTTAATTCTTACCATATCATCCCACCATACAGGGTTTATGTCAAAATCCTTCGCTGTTTCAACAGTAACACTCTAAAATGCGCTTCCTCTTGTTAAAAAGAAAGCTCCAAATAAATTTGCGTTTAAACGTAAAGTGCGTCAATACTTCCTGAAATTGTTACAATCCTAATGAGTTTTGTCTTCGTCATTAGAGTCAATGTTTATATCAGATATTTTTATGTATTCTATTTAACTGTTTACAATTATGTAATATAATAAAGTATCTATTTTTATATTAGTATGTGTTCCTATTTTTAATTCAGTCTTTTTTAACATTATCTATAGCTTTGCTTTTATACCTCTTTCGAAGTGCTTTGTTTAACCCAAAGGTAGCGGAGTAGGGTAGCTGGTAGCGTAGGTATACTCAATGTACATAAAAGTTTAAATAAATAAATAATTCTACACATTTTTCATGTTGACCTCAATAATCTAGACTGGCACTCGATATTGTTCCAGGAGTATGTGAATGTCATGGTGGCAATGCTTAACACATTATCCACACTATTTAACTTATATGCTCCGCATAGGAAAGTCTTGATTAAAGAATAGTCTTTGCCATGGATTACTGACACTGTAAAAGAAATGGTTAAACTGCATGACAAGTATCACAGACGATGTAAAACAAGTCAATCAGAGATACATAAAGCTGGTTACAAAGACTTAAAATAAATTATTTCTGCTGCAATAGACAGTGAAAATAAAGCTTAAGCCATTTTTGAAGTAGTAGTAACAAAAAATTTAAAAACCCTTAAATATTCACATAAATAACGAAACAAATAAAACATGATTTGCCTCATTTCTGCTACAATCCTGATGTACTGAATAAGCACTTCCTTGATGTACCTGATAGTGTACTATAGTGTGATAGTGTACGGTCACAACTTCAACGTTGACATATTTTGAGCTTAACCGATTTCATGCAAAATTTCAGTATTCAGCCGGTTAGTGAACACGTGGTACTACAATTTATCCGCAGTATTAAATCAAAATCCATGGGTCTGATGACATATCTTTGGAGATGCTGATGATGACACTTCCTCAAAGTATTCCTTCTACGAGGGCGGCACTGAAAATTTCGGGAATCAAGGAAGTGACACAACATTACTATTTAAAAATGTATTTATTGCTTTTCGAAGTATTCTCCGCGAAATTTGACACATTTTTCCATACGATGGAACCAATCATTGAAGCAACCATTCCATTCGGAAGTTGGGGTCTCCAAAATGGCCGTTTTGTAGGCGCCCACAGCTTCTTTAGGTGATGAAAATCTCTGTCCACGCAATTTATTCTTTATTTTAGGGAAAGTAGAGAAATCATTAGGGCTTAGGTCGGGGCTGTACGGCGGATGGTCTAATAATTCTATGTTTTCTTGCTCTAAAAACTCTTTTGTTCTGTGCGCGGTGTGAGAACTCGCATTGTCGTGATGGAGGATGATGCGGCGGTTGCAGTTCTCTCTACGGAGTTCAGAAACGACCTGTGGCAAACATATGCTAGCATACCATTCTGCATTAACCGTTCTTTGTCCCTCAAGAGGAATAGTCGTAACCTGGCCGGTTTTGGAGACAAACGTGGCCACCATTTTTTTTGCAACACTCCGTGAACGAACAATTTTTGTTGGCTTTAACTCATTTTCGAACACCCAAACTCGTGACTGGTTTTTTGTTTCGGGTTCGTACGCATATATCCAGGATTCGTCACCTGATACGATGTTGTATACAGCATTTGAGTATCCTGCGTGGAATCTTTCGAGAGTTCTGACGCACCAAGTAACGCGAGCCGCTTTTTGCTCTTCACATAGCAAATGCGGTATCCACCGGGAAAACAACTTTTTTACACCTAATTGTTCATGCAAGATTATTTGTATTTGACTCATGCCAATGTCTAAAGTTGCCTGAATTTCACGGTATGTCACATGTCGATCTTCCTCAATCAGCTTACGCACAGCATCAACGTTTTCTTGGGTGACTGCAGTTTTTGGACGACCTTGACGAGGATCATCACTGAGCTTGACATGTCCACGTTGAAATTCAGCAAACCAGCGATAAATTGTGGTTTTGGATGGGGCTTCATCACCAAATGCAGAAATCATCCGGTCAACACACTGTTTTTGTGTTAAACCACTTCGAAAGTCATAATAAATCATCGCTCTTGAATTTTCTCGAGTCAATTCAATTTTCTCAACGACTAAATAAGTTTGACAAAACCTTGTGACAAGACCTTGAATCTTTTTTAAAATAAATAAATGGTATTCGATTTGAAAAACCAAGGAGTTTTCAATTAAAAAGATTTTAATATGACAGGAACAGTGGAAATATTCCATTCCCGATACTTTTAGTGCAGCCTATGTAACACTGCAATAATTAATAGATCAAGCCAATCCCCAAAACACCTAATCCGACTTGTGCAACAAACATGAGACCGAAAATAAGTTTGCTACCATGTCTTTCAAAGATTTTGGAGAAGGTAGTTTGCAGTCAGTTGAGGATCTCCTCAGACCTAGAGGAACATAACATTTTACCTCTTGTGCAATCCAGTTTTCGCCAGTGTCACATTACAACTATTGCTCTTCTTAATGCTGTTAATGATATTTTACAGGCTAGGGACAAAGGCAAATGTACAGTGCTTACTCTTCTTGATTTTTCTCTTGCTTTCGATTGTATTAATATTTCCCTTCTTCTTTCAAAACTTTCTTTTTATGGCTGTGACTCAGCAATAAAATGGTTCCAGAGCCATCTATCTATCCGTATAACAAATTGTGAAACGTGTGTGTGAATGAGGTCACAAAAAAACCAATTTTCTTTTTTCTTTCTTTCTTTCAATCAACTACTGCAACCATCCTCTGCTGGAGATAGGTTTCTCTCAAGCTGTGCCGAAATTCGATTCTCCGCCTTCCGCATCCAATCTATTCCAGCAGCGTCCTTTAGGTCGTTGGTCTATCTGACTTAGGGGAGTCCCACATTGCGTTTGCTGATTTGTGGTCTCCACTCAAGGACTCGTCTGCTCTAATGGCCAACGGTCCTTCGACAGACATAGTCAGCCTACTGCCACTTCAATTTGCTATTTATACAAGTAATATATTTATTTACATACTTTTTATTGTTTACCAAAATAGACACAGAAATCTTGCTATGTCTATGACAAACTCCAATGAGGTAGACAGACGACCTGGTGAAGGTCGCTGGGAGTCTGGATGCGGGCGGCATGTAACCGATCCTTGTGGGAATCTATGGGGAGGCCTTTGTTCAGCAGTGGACGTCTTTTGGCTGATATGATGATGTTGTCTGTGACTCTAGTTTATTGCGGATACATATGTTTAAATTCATTTCCTAACTGTACAATAACCCAAAAATCTTATAAAATGATGCTCTCATAACTTTATTATGAGACAATGTTTTCCTTTAATTCCGATGTTGATAAATAATCTTTGAAGTGGCAGAATAAACCAGCAGATTGTTTTACATTAACTGCCATTTCCCTTTATAATATTTATTCGCAAAATTCCTACGTGCTCCAGGAAACATTTCATTTTGTCGTCTCTTTTAGTATTATTTTTGCTATTACTTACTGTAAGAATATATGCCG
Organism: Diloba caeruleocephala; assembly: GCA_947459985.1. Classification (NCBI taxonomy): domain Eukaryota; kingdom Metazoa; phylum Arthropoda; class Insecta; order Lepidoptera; family Noctuidae; genus Diloba; species Diloba caeruleocephala. Next base: position 3,585,742 of record OX381625.1, on the reverse strand, counting down.
ACTGATTTCCCAAAAAGTGTGCAGAGAAATGCTGTATTCATTTGCCGAATAATGTATAATACGAAAGTGTGTTCCTCTGTCAGTCTGTTGTTAGGTCTGTCGAACTGATTTGAACAACGTCATGGGCAATTATTATTTATGACCTGGGCAGGGCTGTAGGCCTAGTTTCCAATGTGTCGGGTGACGGGTCGCTAAGTTTCCCTACAATATGGTTGAGCTGAGCGTCGCTGATGCATTCGTCATGCTCGTGAACGAGTGCCATCTGATGGGATTGGTCATATTAATGCTGTCATGACAATTGAATCAAAAACTCTGGTAAATATTAAAATCAGGCTTGTTTAGTGTAGAATTTTTAAGAAGTTTAGAGTGGTTTCTCCTGCATTGTACTTACATTACAATAATTTCGAGAACATTGTCATCATTTCGGCCGAATGAAGTCCACTGCTGGACACAGGCCTCCCACAAAGATGTCCACAACGACCGATATGGATGTGTTGTGGGCTCATTGGGGGGTTTTGCCATAATCGCCACACTTGGCAGACGGGTTGGCGATCGCAGTTGAGTTGGTAATGTACTCTAAGGACGCTGCTGCCCATCCTCCGGCTAATCCCTTAGTTGACTTTTACGACACCCATGGGAGGACATGGGGTGGTGGCATTCTGAGCCGGCACCACACGGCAGAACATTGTAGTAAATAAAAAATACGAATATGATTCAAAAACAGCAACCATGGAATTTCTTGCCCGTTCTTCTCCATAGGAAATCTACACTTTAGAATGTGGCAACTAAAATCTTGACTATTCACAAGTGTCTATAAATGGTTTTACATGAATAAAAAATATTTTTATCTGTTATCAATAAAGATGTCTAGAAGAGGAGTCAGGTTTGTAGGATTAATATTTTTTGTATTAACTTGTGACGAGATGAGAAAATCATGTACGCCTGGTGGTAAGCATCACAACTTTTTTCCGCGTGGAAAGGCGCAGGGGTGTACTGACTCTTCCATTATTCCTTCAGATAAAACGATCTAGACAATCATCTTTGGCACCAAAGGATTCCCAGCCAGGTTCTCGAAATTGAAGCGCAACAATAACAATCCGGAGAAGTTTATTTAGCGGATATGATGGTGACATGATACAGTCTCGAGATCGAGACGCTGATTAACTGGAAGAGATTACATCATTTAATATAATTAAGTGACACTGTTAAACTTGTTAACAGGTGAAGTTAAAAATTGTAAGTTTTTGACCAAAAGAAATAAAAAAAATACTGCCAGAAAATGTATAGGACGGTAGGACATGACTATCTTGCTCTAGTGTGATCTTACGAGGACCCCCTTCAGTGCTGAAGATGACCGCTTCAATGGTTTTAGCCAGTAGGAGCTTCTTTTCTACATGAACTTCCTTCGCCTTTCCCCGGGGCGAAGGAAGTTCATGTAGAATTTCCACTGGAAACCAATAAAAGAAAGGACAGACAAATCTTGCCATACGTAATATGAAAAGAGTGAACTTATCAACAGTACTTATTTCTTCACATAAATAAATTGGCGTTGCATGCTCAAGTAGAATGCTTATTGATACATCGTCAACTGTATTTGAGCGGCGACGAATCGAATAAAGCGATACAATTTGCACAAACTAAAATATAAATTATAACAATACCAATATTGCTGTTAGTTAATCCTATATTCTTTCATGATCATTCGTTGCCGTCTTCTGGTTGGAAATCACGCTCAGTAGGCTATTACGGGCTGATAATGAATCGAGAATATTTGCGTACATATGTCGGTAGGCAAGTTAAGAAATAATATATTTTAAGGCTATCCCAACAAAGAATAACATATTTTTGTTAATTGCATTGTAAAATTAAGGGAAACTCACGATATCCCACAGGATAAGCGTAACGTGTGAAAATTGAATATGCCTGAAAATGGCATTAATAATCTCAACATGTCCTCGAGTTTCGTACTCATTATAACTTTCTAACGAGATCGGGGAATACAATTTATGTAATTTTTTTTGACTCATTTACGATAATCGAAGAATTGAAATAAGTATTTGTGAGTAATATGGTGCCGTGTGGTGCTGGCTCAGAATACCACCACCCCATCTCCTCCCATGGGTGTCATAGAAGTCGACTAAGGGATTAGCCGGAGGATGGATAGCAGCGTCCTTCGAACATTAACAATTCAACTGCGATCGCCAACCCGTCTGCCAAGCGTGGCGATTATGGCAAATCCCCCCAATGACCCCACAACACATCCATATCGGTCGTTGTGGTGATCTTTGGGGGGATTTGCCATAATCGCCACGCTTGCCAGCAGCCAGCAGTGGAGTTTATTCGGCCGAAGTGATGAGTAATAGATTGTGCGATTTGAGATTTGACGACCTGGTTTTATAGTATACTATAATTTATATATATATATATATGTAATGCTGCAGAGTGTGTTTGTTGCCAATACCAATTATATATTTTATATTATATTTGTGGATTTTATACTGGTTAAAAATATATTTATGTGAATTATTAACTAAGCTATTAAATTTTGACAGAATACTGTATGACGCGTAACTATGGAGTTATTAACAAAGTATTCCATTGTATAGTTCAATGTACCAAAATCTTAGGTTCAAGGCTAGAAATTGAATTGTCTCTCAGTTCAGTTTGAGCATTTTGTTTATGCCTTTTGCAAGATTTAAAGAAACTAGATGTAGAACTACCCTATCCCTAACTTTGCTCATTAGTAATTTCTTTCCCCGCTATTTATGCTATTCTCGTTGTGTCAGAAGCCGAGAAAGAAGTGTGAACTTTGCTTAACTAGATAGACAGATAGATAAATCGTTTATTTGGTGCAACCAAAGACATGACAGATCTGCAAGTTAAAATAAACATAAGCAAAGATACATAACTGAAGTACTAACATATATGACTCTAAGAATTGCAGACTCAGATAGAACTGTCATGATTAACTAGATGAAACTTAACTCGTCTAGATAGTGTGGTAAGTAGAGTATAGAATGAAATTGGACATGCAAAGCTGAAGCTCGGACTCAATGGCACGATATAATAAGATCTAAAACTTGACGCTCTGAGCATAGCACCATCTTGTATTAAGCACGTAATAAAGATTTATAGAAGAACTACTCCATACAATAGGGATGAAGCGCATAAATGCATAATGCGTCATGGTCTAAAAGGAGACTGCAGAGCGGGATCAGGAGAAGGCCCGCACGGAGAAGGATGAGATTGCGCCGGAGTAACAACCACCTCGGCGCCCAGGTCCAACACACCTGAGTGTGTCATCGCTATATGGCGGAGGTCTCCGGTTTCGTGGGTGCGCAGATTAAGAAATCTGCGGGCCCACGAGAAGACTGGTGCACATGTGGTCACGCACCGTAGTGTGCGCAACACAGCACAGCGCACAGTGAGCATTCGGGGGGATCCTTTAAAATCTCCTTGGGGGTGACCGCTTTACAGTCACCCTCTCCGAGATGTCTATAGGTGTAGCATCAGAGGGCGGCTCTAGTGTGATCATACTAGGTCCTAGAGCCTCCCTCCGCTGCCGAAGATGACTGCTCCAGTTGTTTTAGCCGGTGGGAGTCCGGCATGCCCTTTCGCCCTTCCCCGAGACAGAGGAAGTTCATGATGAATTTCTACAGAGACTAATAAAAACATGAAATTAAAATAGGTACTGGAGGAGACCAATTTTTTAAATTGATCTGCTAATCTCCAATTTTTTTTGTCATAAGAATTATGCTCTTCGGGGCATGGATGGGGTTTTACGAGAGATGAAGATATGGCACGACCAGCGTAGCGTTTCTTTGCAGATCGATCGTTCTACGTGGTAAACATTTAGCCACAAGTCTCTTAACTGCATCATCATCGTCATAATGTCAAGCCGTACGCCCATACCTCTACGTCCACTGCAGAACAAAGGCCTACCCCATAGATTTCCGCAAAGCCCGGTTACATTCCATGTATCATCATTTTGGGCGAATTTTCCAGTTCTCACCATGCTTGGCAGGTGAGTTGGTGTGCGCAGAATAGCTAATCTGTTCCACAGAATGGAAGCTGCTGGCCACCCCTCTGGTTGAGATTACCTTAACCGCCTTTTACGTTTACAACGGGAGGAGATAAGATGGTGTTATTTTCTTAATCTGGACACCATTCGGAAACAACACAACTGCATAATGACGTAAAGTTAAACATACGTGAGGCTAAAGCCAACGAAATCACGACTTTATTTTCCAGTGAAATACAATCTTTTTATTTTGGTTTAAGTTTGTGTGAATACTCCAGCGTGTATTTTTCTTGGATAAACATCGCGTGGCATGCTGCTTCACATCACACGCTTTGCTCTGCTGAGTAGAAATCTAAAGTGAAAATTAATGTTTAGTTCACAGCGAGAATTCGCTCCGCACGCTCATTGCGAGCGAACTCTTGCTTAGTGAACGAAATTTGGACGCTGTTATTCATTGAAATTGAGTCAGGCGATTATTATACACGGTACTGATTTAGTCAATCACATCTATCATCAAAGACGTCCACGTCTAAACAGCCTATATCTCCCCCATATATTTCTACAGTTTTGTCATCAATTTAGTGGGATTTTGACGGTGAGTGCAGGATGCCTGTTGTTCTACAGAAGCAGTCCCTTAGTCGTCTTTTACGACATCCACATGAGGAGATGGGGTAGTGCTATATTCTTTAGTAAAAACTTAGAGAGCAAATTTATCTAATTTGACGGAAGTTTACCAGAGCACCGTAACGGACTGAATCAAAGCTTGAAAGAATAATGATTCTTAAAAGTACTGATTTTCAGCCATATCTTGTTATTTTGAGAGCTGATCCAGTTCATCATTTCGGCCAAATAAAGTCCACTGCTGGACATAGGCCTCCCCCAAAGATCACTACAACGACCGATATGGGTGTGTTGTGTGCTCATTTCGCCATAATCGACACGCTTGGCAGGCGGGTTGGCGATCGCAGTTGAGTTGTTAATGTACTCGAAGGACGCTGCTGCCCATCCTCCGGTTAATCCCAAAGTCGCCTTTTACGACACCCAAGGGATGAGATGGGTTGGTGCTATTCGTAGCCGGCACCATACGGCAACTCTATTTTCAAAGGTATTAATTTAAATATACGTCACAGGGAACTGGATAGTACGTGGATTACGTCGAATACGCTAGTTTTTTGTACCTCAAATTGTAAGATATCGGCATTTATCGATAAGGTATTTTGCTGCATCGGCAAAATGCTGCTTGCTCGTAAGTCATCTACAGATTGTACTTCGGGGCACACCAGTAGGTTGGAGCTACATATTCTGATCCCACCATCTCCCTTCTATCGTCTGACTTCCAGACGCACTGCAGATATCCCCACTTGGTTTTGATATCTTGATAAGATGTAGCCAGCGCTTTTCCTAAACGGTCATTATGGGCACAGCCAAAATGTGTGTGTCCTTGCCAGCGTCTGCTTTCCCTACTACCCGTTAAACTTTAAAGCAAAAGTGAATATACATCTTCTCGGTGCGTTTATTTCATCATAAATCTCATCCATCGCTTTCCATTTGCCGAGATAAAGGTCAAGAACGGACTCACTCATGCAGGAAACATAAAACGGTTTAAAAAAAAAGAGCAAACAACCCTTCTCGCGTTCTGTAGCAACCCCTTAATAGATTAAAATGACTCAACATAGGGACTAAATGAAATATCCTGAATGAACAGGAAAAAAGCGGTTGCCATGACAACGACCGGGATAATAAATTCTCTCCTGAAAGAAAGTGCATATTAAGCTGTTTACATAATTTGTTGAGTGAAAGGAGATGACGCAAATGGTACGGTTTTATGGTTGAAAATTATGAAAAAGAGTTTCTATGGTAGTTTAAATTATGAGGGAAACGGCAAGAAGTAAATCCTGGTGGTGCCTGTTAGAAATTGATTAAAAAAGTATTTTTTACATTCAAATGTCCTTGGAGGACTTTCGGGTAAGCTTACATCGCCTGTACTTCGCCAGTCACAGATATACTGAAAGTGCGGTGTTTGGGAAAATGTCAGCTTTCCTTTGCCGGATGACAACAACTGTTCTTTGCCGAGGAATACAAGCCGTTCGTTGAAATTGTTATTAGAAGTTCAGCAGTGGACGTCTACAGGCTCTTCTGGTGAACAAGAGTGTGAATGCTGAACTGCGAAGTGCTAAGGTACCACAGAAATATTATTCGGAATAAGCTTGCAGAAATTCATACTCCCTAATATTGAACCTTCATTTCAATACTCAAAATATCTGTCTAAACTGCATGTGAATGCATATTGCCCGGCTGAAATGTTTGAATCAGTTGAGCGAAGTAGGTCAGCAGGCTCGATGGGATGAGCTCACGAGTTGACTACACTTGTGTACTATTTGCGAGCTGTAAGCCTTTTTCCAAACAGCTTTGACAGCTTAAACAGAAAGTTTTTTTGTGCAGCTACACATTTTAGTGATAAATGAACTAGAATAGTAAGGAGGTGGTTATATATAAGCGCAATGGCACCAAGCAGCACCTCCATAGGATGAAGCTTAGCACAACGGATACATGCAGATTCTGTTTAGACAATCAAGAGTCAATGCAGCACATTTTGTTCAGCTGTGACGCTCTGGGAAGACGTAGGGCAAAACATCTAGGAATAGCTTATCCATTGGCTGATACGGCAAATAATTTATTATTATAATATTATTGTGGTATGTTCCATCTTTACACAGTGTCCTACATTTTTCTCGGTATATATATGTATTACAATAATTTGTATCAATCAACATTGTAATCTCAATTATTTTAAAAGAGTATCCATGGAGTTTCTTGCCGGCTCTTCTCCACGAGATCAACTATTTGGAACCGTGCAACTTAGATTCTGACGTTTCATAAGTGCCAATATTTGGTTTAATTGAAATAAAAACTTTGACTTTGACTTTGATGATTTTGCACGGCTCCAGGCAGGTATGATTACGAAGTACCTACAGGGACTTCTTGATTTGCCAGCGGATGAGTATTGCTGGGCTTTGGGCAGCACAATGGATCCAATAGAGTCGAAGTGCGTTCGGCTGATGTTGAGTCCGTGAGAGCCACACAATAGAATAGAATAGAAGGAGGTGGTTAACCAATAGACGCTTTTCTCTGAAGATTTTTTTCAGTTTATCTTATTATTAAGATATGTGACGGCTTGTATATGCCAGCAACACAAATCAGAGCAGAATCGTACACTTTTTACCCACTATAAAGTATAGAACTTTGCTCTACAGTGGGATAGTCACAGGCTGATATTATATTATTATAATGGTCTATCCTTTCACTATTGTGATTTGAAAAATGTCGATACTGCTGGGTCATACAGGCTTTAGAATCATACAGACAAGCTGGCTCTCACCTGGAAGATATTCGGCTCACTAGTTATAATCTTCTACAGAAAAAAAGTTCATAGGTTCCATCACGATCTGGCCATTTAGAAAATTTGTTTGAATTACACACAAACAGCAAGAAGAAAGAAAGAAACACGAGAAATTCTTTGGTTTTGGTACTTAACTGTGAAATCATCACATCGGCCATTTATACGTCTGTCTACTGCTGAACAAAGTTCTTCCCCATAGATTTGCACAACTGTGCTATCATTTTGGGGGAAACCTGCCAGTTCTCACAACACGTGGCAGGCGGGTTGGTGAGCGCAGTATGGCTACCGTTTCACAGAAGGGACGCTGCTGCCCATTCCTCTGGTTTAGAGTCCCTTAGTCGCCTTTTACGATATCCACAGGAGTAGACGGAGCGGTGCTATATTCTTAATCCGGATACCACATGAAATACATTCACGAATTATCTCCGACGCGTGTAACCTGGTCTTTTCAAAGGTATCAGCCAAAAAGCGTCCACTACTGGACACAGGTTTCCCCCAAAGATCGTCACAAGACGTTAACGATTGCAACGTTAACTACTTAATTAATATATTCGAAGGACGCTGCTGCCCATCCTCCGGCTAATCCCATTGTCACCTTTTACGATACCCACAGGATGAGATGGGTTGGTGCTATTCGTAGCCGGCACCATACGGCAACTCTATTTTCAAAGGTTTTAAATTAAATATACGTCACAGGGAAATTATGAAAACGGAGATTTAATCATATCCCTGAGGTAGATGATCAATTCACGGAAGATTTTAAAATTACAACTCTGTGGGGTGGTTTCCCTAAAGAAAGTAAGTGATTTGATCAAATACCTTCACATTTTTTGTGAAAAGATTAAATGTGTGGCGGTTCCGACACGGATAATTTAGGTTAGAAAACGCTAAGGCGGGAGCGAAGCGCAACGGAGCTCCCACCTTCACCTTCGTGGTTTTTTTTATAGGTAAGCTGCACTTCACTCCCTTAGGGATTTTATCAAATCTCCGTTCTTATCATCTCCATGTAACATATGTACAGGTATTTTACGTTGGATGCTAAGTAATTGGAGATATCGAAATAACGTAGCATCCATTTACTCGAAACCACAAGATTAGCCCACCACTACAGGCGACTTTGATATCAGGAACAAGTCTGATAACAGTAAGCTACAACGTCATAAAAATAGAAGGCTTGCAAAGAAAAAGCCTATCTACATAAGCCGTATTCGTTACTACCTCAAAGCAAAATAAGCTTCGAAAAGCCCCAGTAATACCGGCAGTCTACCCGCGCTAACCTTATTCTGTCTTTGTGTTTGGCTCCGAAAACTTTCATTATCCAAACACAAAGACTTGGAGCAAGGTACATAGCTGTATTTCACCCCACAAATTGCCTATAAATTTTTATTATGGCCACTCTTATTTGAGGTACAGAGGTTTTCCAGATAAATAGGTTTGTTTTATTATGTAAGACTGACCATGATTTGTTGTGTCGTTAATATTTTTTCTTTATGTATAAAAAGTCGGGCCCTCGATCTTAAGGAAATCGTTGGAGAATTTCATGCTATAAGATAAATCTTATTATTATTTATTCCCTGTAGTGTTCGGAAGGATATAGCACCACTCCATCTCCGCGATGTCGTAAAAGGCGACTAAGGGACTCCAAACTAGGGCGATAGGCAGCAGCGTCCATTCTGCGGGACAGTACCTATACTGCGCTTACCAACCCGCCTGCCAAGCATGGTGGGTATTAGTAGATACACTGGTGGAAGGGAAGCAAAGTAAGTCTCGGCGTAACCGTAACAAACGCGGTACCGCTCCTGCAAGCGAAGATGTTAAAGCTGCAACGCCTATCATGCTCCTGTATATCTCTCGGTTGGACACACAGACATCGGGAGATAAGCTCCTTCAGTACATGGTCACAAGGAGTCAAAGTAGAATCGGTGCAAAAGGAAGGGCTGTACTGAAGCTGTCACGGATGGAGGAAAAACTACAAATTTTAAGTCCAACATCCTCTATATTCCGGCGACGTACAAGTCCGTCTTTCTCTGCGCCGCCTTTTGGCCACCAGGAGTGGTGTTCAGACGTTACAGGGAAGCACGACCGAAACTTCGAAGTCCAAGTGTCCAAGTCTAGTTTTATAGTGTTATTTAATTATTTAAGTCTATAAGGTATTTGTGTATGGGTCTTGGTTACTTTAAATAAAGAAATATTATTATTATTACCTTTATTTTCTGAGTATACAAATTTTTACATTTTTAAATATATAAAATATATATTATTATTAACAACCTCTCCCTGACATATCGATAATTTTACAATCGATGTTAGATACGTTATTTTCGGACAATATGAATTGTGACTCACAAGTACGCCATAATAAAAAAAATACAGAAATTGATAGGCATGCATACAACAAATAGAAAATAAATAAGTGGACGAGGTATAGCAACATGGCTAGTCATGTTATCCCTCCAACTTAGTTAATTAATATGCTTGGACAGGTGTGTTTATGTAATAAGTACAATGAGTGCGGTTTCACCTCACCACTTCTCGATGGCTATTTCAACAAGTAACAATAAGCAGCCGAAGAGCTATTTGCATTATAAACGTTGATAGTATTACATTTCGGGTTTGGTAAACATTTGATCATCACTTGCGTTAGCGGTGATGGAAAAAATCATAAGAAACATGCAGAGATGCGTGTTCCAAAAAAAGTTGTTATTGGTGTGCGTAGTCCGCCAACCCGCTCTAGGCCAGCGTGGTAGACTAAGACCTAAACTTTCTCATCGTGCGAAAAGGCCCGTGCCCAGCAGTGGAATAGTAATGAGCTAATTATGTAAGATGTATGTATATGAGTATTAGAATAGGTCATATCTCTGTTCAAATCAATGTGAATCCGATATTTTGCGTATAACTCACAATATCCGTTATAGTAGTAAATTACACAGCACTCACACATAAATCTTACAGTATTAGATCTCAATAAAAATGTTATAAATAATAAACTAACAAATTAATGTGATTTAAAAATAATAAATACATTTTATAATACAAAATAAAAATATCAATTATGAGAATGATAACATATTCAAGATATTTTGCGTTTGAATTTACCACCTCCATTATAGTTGTAAATTAATAACCATCACAGCACTCACACATCAATGTGATTTTACAGTATCTGATCTAAATAAAAATGTTGTAAATTAACAAATTAATGTAATTAAAAATAATAAATACATATCATATATACAACATAAAGATCAATTATCAGAATGATAAAATCTTCAATTACATGTAAATAATCAAGTCCCAAACAAGATACCACACAAAAAAAAACATGAGTGATTTGAGTGATTACTGATTACTGCGTGCATTGAAACAATTTTTGATTAGAGTTGAACAGTTTTTTTAATGCGTATGACGCCTGTCGCCGAAGTCATCCCGCGACCTCGAACCCTACAAAGTGTTCGAAACGTCAGGAAAAACAAAAATATATAATATACGCGTTATAATCCGTTTAAAACTGTTTATTATTATGTGTAATAATCGCTAAAATCTAAGACATAACTAAAAATATGAATAGAAAAACATGTCAATACAAAATTCATGCTAATTAAAGGCCAGCTGAGGTGGTGTTGTAACCTTATTAGTACGAATAACCCCAGGCTGCCTAAATATGTGTTCTATTCAAGGCTGGAGGAAACGCAGACTGGTGAAAGCATGTGTCAGTTTTTACGGTACAAAGATGTATTTAAGCACCATATTACAGCACGTGATATTCTTTTTAAGGGTTGAGAAGAGCCAGCGCAACATAGATTAGAGTGGCGCAACTGTGTCAGTAATTCAGTTGCAATACATCGGCTAGGAGATATTGATCCATATCAAATTCTTGAAAGAGGTCTCGAGCCTTTCTAAGCTTACAACTCTACTGGCCAGTTGCGCGTGCGTTTAAACATATTAATAGCTTTACAACTTAACATTTTAGACAACATATGGCTACGTCGCTTGACGGAAAACGTCAATGAGGACGTCATCAAATCATCATCGCTTAGTTTGCATTACAAATATATTGAAAGCATTTTGCAAATTGCAGTTATAGGCAATTTTTTTACCGTTTGAAAATACCATATAACCTTCGTCAATAATCGGGCTATCAAAAGCAAAAATATTTTTTCAAATCTGACGGGAAGTCTAAAATATAATAAAAGAAATAAAATGCTTTTATTCATTCCTTGCATATGACAACTACTATGTAGTTATATTTACCTGGACCACCTGGACCCATCTGCCTGGTTATAGCTTCTGGATGTGGCCCGCCCATCTCCATTTCAGTTTGAGTATATTATGCTTAATCACATCCTTTGACTTGGTTATTTTATTGATCGTCATAGTTTTCACTCGGTCTTTTAGTTTTATGTTCATGAAACTACTTTCTAGTCCATTTTGGCATGTTCTAATCTTCTGTTGTTGTCTTTTTGTCAGAGACCAAGTTTGACACACATAAGTGAGGCATGGTATTAAACAAATATTCATTGCTTTTGCTTTTAAACTTGGTGGAAACGAACTATTGAAAACTTCCTTCATGCTCCAGTATTTATTGCATGTGTTCTTTATTCTTAAATTTATTTATTTTTCAGCCCTAGAGATAAGCGTGTTCAAACAAAAAAAAAACTCATCAATTTAATTATAAAAGTATAGATACTAAGCGACTAATCAAATAAACCAATATTAATTTTGAAAAAAGAAGAGATGAAATCATAATAGGTTTACTTTAATATACTAGAATAATGAAAAGGCTCAGGAAATAAAGTTGCTTGTGCCAATATCTGTATTTCCAGATCATGTAACAAAACAATTTATCAGATATCAAGTAAACAAAACGCAGTGTTATTTCTCCAACAACAGTGAGCACTGACACGGACAGTTTGAAGGGAATAAATTAAATATCTTGCTTCGCCAGACCGAGAAATCGAATTGAATCTGGGCGGTACAATAAGCTTTTTTTACAAGTCAATGATAAAAATCGTGTCGTTATGTACGAAGTTTTACGACTATTTGCTTGGAGACTATATTTTTTATAGTTCTATAAATTATTTATAGGTGCTTGGGCTACGAAGAGGCCAAATTACAATTCCCGTGAGTGCCGTAAAAGACGACGGAGGGGTTATATGTTATGATAACTAACAAAAATCCTTCGTTGTAAAGCTTAGATATTGACTACCGCTCGAAATTGCACAAGCTTGATGTGAAGCATGATTTTTAAACAAACAAAACAGTCATTGAAATTGCTTGATGTTAAGCGTCACATCTGGCCATAACAATTGTAAGCTGCTAAAAGCTATGTGGTCGTGCATTGCACCACATCGCGCTCGCCACCTCGAGAAAAGTTATTTCAGTCTCTTATGCCCAGTAATTTCACTAGCTACAGGGCCCTTTTTACCAAAACAAATAATGTCTGTTAAACACTCCTGCTTAGCGGCAAATATCGGCACTGCGCTGGTACGTATCTAGCCGAACTCTAGGAATAATAGACATAGCACCGGTGCTCACACAAAATGTCAACAAGACAAGTCTAAAGTAGCATCATTGCCGCGTTTCATGCACTGAGTAGTGATTACCGCAAGCATTTTTTCATGCTATTGGTCTCCATTGGAAATTCTGCATGAGCATCCTCCACCCCGGGCAAGGGTGAAGGGGTATCCTAACCTAAGCGGACTCCTTTTTTTATTGGTGTTCAGTGGAAATTCTACATGAACTTCTTCGCCCCGGGGAAGGGCGAAGGTGTATCTTAACCTAAGGGGACTCTTACCAGCTATAACTACTGGAGCGGTCATCTTCGGCACCGAAGGGGGTACCAGGTCCTCGTGAGATCACACTAGAGGACTATCGCAAGCCTAGTTACCTCTTCTCCTCTTTTTGATCTCTCTTCGTTACCTCCTTCCACAGACAGATCCCTCAATGGACCAGCAAGAGGAAGAGGAAGAGAAATTGGCTGTGACAGACGGACAGACAGACACGAGTATTACTATAAGGGATCAACCGTTTTTCCTTCGGACGTTCGGAATGTTAACAAAGGTACCGTAAGGTACACGGGGATTGGGTGGCATGTTTATAACTTTATAAAAATAACACTTGTAATTTTAATTAACTTATATTTCAATTTTCCACGGTACAACCGTCTCATTCAATCTTCCGAATAATATTACTTTCTTCTTTTTGCGACAATTCGTATGACGAACGTCGAGTCGTGCCATTTTCAAACTACAATTCATTTTAAATAATAGTTTTTTTCTTTACTTAATGATGTTCATAAATAAGATGACACCAAGAGCGCGTGTAACTAGGTAAATGTTACAGGACGTCCTTTAAAAAAAAAGAAGAATTGGAGCTTGACTACGCAATGATACATATACAAAACTTTGCCTTCAACTTTTACTCTCACCATGCCCGAAGAAGTTTTACTTCAAAGAATAATAATACTTGCTGAGCTATTTACCGCCAAACAGTAGGGTTTTTAAACTCAGTCCGGTTAGAAGGGCACTGTAGCTAGTGAAATTACTGAGCATACTTAAGACACTTAATTACAAATATCTATAAGCATCACAACTATCACATTCGGTCCTCTCTGAAAAACAGCGCCGCGGCATTTTTTTTTCTTAGGATCGCAGCATTATGCTGAGATAGGGACCTTTTTTTGGCTTCGCGCAGGTTGTTTAAAGTCTATTATATATCTTATCTGTACATTATCTGTAATTACCTGTGAGAGTCCAAAATAAAACTGTTTTCTTTCTTTCTTCTAAGCAAAGAGCGCAGTGTGGTGCCATGCAGGACCAGTCCTGGGTGGCATTACAGTTGTTATGGGTAGACATGACGCTTACCACTAGGCTATAAAATAGCTATGAGTCGAAACCACCTCCAACTCATCTGAAAATAAAGAAACAATGTTATGAATTTGCTATCTCCGTAAGTAGCGAGTCAATACGAGTATCGGACTGGAAGCAATAACACGGCTGATAACATTGCTACTTGTCTTGAATGCATTATTGTCTTTCGTATAATTTGATTTTACCTTTATATTTTCCCTTATTGTCTTGGGACCAAAGATATTGGAAGAAAGGAGATATGCCCATATAGTTCAAAATGTATGCGAGCCTAGGAATCCAGTTATTCCCTACCATTCTTCATAAAAACACATTAATGCACAAAGTTACACGTTCTCATCCAATGAACTGAATACACACAACATTATAATTGGCTACTCGTACTTAAAAACACCCACGACTATGTAAGCAGCCAATCATGCCGAGCGTACAGACTGCAACACAACAGACGTACCACGCAACGCCTAAGTTTATTAGGAGTACCATTCATTGATCTGTATACTGCGTTTGTTATTCACCGATTTCTAGTTAAAATATTATTATACTGCGTGTGCAGTATAATAATGCGTTCAGGATGCTGGCGGGGCTTTCGCGTTTTTGTAGCGCTTCGGGGATGTTTGCTGATGCGAGGATTGACGGGTTTCAAGCCATCATCCGGAAGCGGTGTGCCTCGATCCTTCACGGAATGCGTGCCAGCTCCCATAGCATCCTGAGTACGTTATGCAGTAGGAGGGACTGTCCGATGCTGCGTCATTAGATCGAACTTCATACGTCTACCTACGAGTACGTGCTACATGCTACGTGGATAGTGTGTGGTTCGAGATTATAATAACATTAGTTTAGATTATATTAACATTAGTTTAGATTATATTAACATTAGTTTAGATTATATTAACATTAGTTTAGATTATATTAACATTAGTTTAGATTATATTAACATTAGTTTATTTTTATTTTTTATTTACTAACACTATGGATCTCTGGAATCTGAAATAAACGATTATTATTATTAAAAGTGGTAGATAAAAAGCATTGTATTTTGTACAAAAATAATAACGTAGTTCTGCTCCATCAACCCAAATGTAACAAAATAACGAAAACATTTTTTTAAAATTTAATGTATTTATAGACAAATACAAGGAAATTCTTTCACTTGCTTATGGTATGTGATTCCTTACTTGATAAAGTTATTATTTTCGCTTCGGTTTTTGCACATTATCCCCGAACAACACGACACTTTAACAAAGTTTCACTTACGCGATCCAATCTGATGTTATAAAACGGTAATTTTTTCCGAATGGCCCGGATTGTGCAGGTCCCGGTGGCGCGGTTACGCCCCCGTACCACTTTCTTAATTTTGCTTGGGACTGAAGTAAGCAGCCATGTTTTACAAGGTTTATATTTAAAACCAAAGCAAGCTATGTGTAACAACAATATTTTGTTACCGACTTCAAAAGAGGAGGTTCTTAATTCGATGCGTTTTTTTATGTATGTACACCGATTACCCCGAGATTTATATTGTAACTGGTACAAAATGCTTTCGAGTTGGTCCTGTATAAATTTCATTACATTTGATAGTGTAGCTTTATAACCAGCTTGAATAAACAGGTTAATTTTACTGCGCTTATCTAGATGATGTTTTAATAGTTTCGATTCCTCTCAGATCAGAGAACCGATTTGAGACATTCTTATTTTTAGTGTTAAATACTGATACCAAATTGGAAAAAAGTTCTTGGATTGATTTACACTAAAAACTTTTTAAGAAAAATCAAAAACCCTACACTATATCAAAATATTACATGTGGTGTCCGCTTAAGAATATAGCAACACTCCATCTCTTCCCTTGGATGTCGTAAAAGGCGACTAAGGGAATCTAGACTAGAGGGATGGGCAGCAGCGTCCCTTCTGTGAAACGCTAACCATGCTGCGCTCACCAACCCGCCTGCCAAGCGTGGTGGAGTATTGACAAATACCCCCCCAAAATGATGCCCTTGGATGGAGGCCCTTGTTCAGCAGTGGATGTATAAATGGCCGATATTATATCATGTCATATCAAGACCACTGAAAAGGAAAAAAAAACTTTATTTATGAAGTCGGGCGGGGCCAGGTGAGACGAGCCAGCCTTATGATAAACATCACGCCTGTCCATAACAATTGTAATGCTTACCAGGACTAGTCCTTCGTGTCATCTCCCCGAGCTCGTCACCTCGATTAGTTATTTATCCTCTTATATCCAGTAAGTAATGCCGTGTGGTGCCGGCTACGAATGCCACCACCCCATCTCCTCCCGTGGGTGTCGTAAAAGGCGACGAAGGTATTGGCCGAAGGATGGGCAGCAGCGTCCTTCGAGTACATTAACAACTTAACTGCGGTCGCCAACCCGTCTGCCAAGCGTGGCGATTATGGCAAATCCCCCCCAATGAGCTCACAACACACCCATATCGGTCGTTGTGGTGATATGTCCTTGTGGTGATCTTTGGGGGAGGCCTGTGGTGTGACTTGGACTGTGACAGTGGACTTCATTGGGCCGAAACGATCCAGTAAGTGCAGTGCGGAAACCGTAATGTCTTAAAGTTTAAAGACTTTAACACTGCGATGGTAGCTACCTAATCGGATTCTTGTAATAAGAGACCTATCATCAGTTCATAGCTCTACTTTTGCTGACCTCTTGAATGCACGGCAAAGTAAAAATAAAAGGAAATATTGGCAGTACTAATTAAAGGGTCTAACCAACCATGGTTCATGCAAACCAACGAGAATTTATATTTTATACCTAGCCCCGCCCGACTGAACGAAACGAAAGATGTATTTAAGTCTTAATGTTGGTGTCAAGTAATTAATTAAATGTCACTCTTCTAAAATGTGGAGATTTCTATGAAAATAACAATCGTTGTGTAAGAACTACCAACACATTATGTGAGAGTGAAGCAGTCATGAAAATTGCCTCGAAGGCACGTAAACACGTGCTACAGTTTGTGAGACTGCGGCGAGCCAAGTCGTAACTCATGTAGACTGACGGCTCGGGAACTCGCTGGTAACGGAATCTTGTGATAGGTGTTCAAATATTAGTACATCTCAAGTTTTGAGTATATATATACATTATATGATTATGATCGAATCTCTGCTACTAGCATATAACTGAAAACAATCATTTTTGATTATTTTCCTTCTTCCACCGCAAGCTCCCATACTATTAGAACTTGCATCTTAAGCCCCTAGTCACGAAGATGTTGAGGAGATTTGCTGAGTCATTGCGAAGGCTGAACATTCACTGCTCCAGGAATCTTAAGTACCTGTTAACATGGTATTCTGCACTTGAAAAGAAAATGCCTATTGAATACAGCAATATAAATCAATCAATTATTTATTTTGCGAAAATGGGTACCTATTTAATGTAATAACAATTTTGAAAATAATTAGAATATTCATGTAGTTAGTGGCCAACCTTGTATCGGAGTTGTTTAAATTTTACTTGACTCTTATTGCAAGAAGAAAGAAGAAGGCTGGCTAGGTACGTACGATCCAGTCTGCGTGCTCATACCGAGCGACCCCGGGGAAGACGGTGGCGTGCACGTGGTCACGTGCCACCGTGTGCACAGCACAGCGCATAGCGAGACTTTGGGGGATCCTTTACAATCCTCCTCGAGCAGTGCCTGGGGGGGGCGGCCTTTTTACAGTCACCTGCTCTCCGCTACAGGAGGTGACCGGTTTTCAGTGATACCCTCCGAGATGTGTCTAAATGCGTGGCACTAATGGGCGGCTCAAGTGAGCTGATCTTACGAGGACCTGGAGCCCCCCTTCAGTGCCGAACATGACCGCTCCAGTAGTTTTAGCCGGTAGGAGCCCGGCATACCCTATCGGCCTGCCCCGTGGCGAAGGAAGTTCCATGAAGAATGTCCACTGGACACCAATAAAAAAAGAGGTAGGTACGACCCCTCAGTTCGCGACCAAGCGCATCGTCGAGGCCATTCTGCAGCTCTTTGGAGCCTGGCTCAGGAGGAGCGAGCGCGTCATCCATCTACCTCCTGGCGCAAGTGTTCACCGGGAACGGTTGTTTCGGTGCGCACCTACACAGGATAGGACGTGAGGGCACGGTACAATGCCACCATTGTGAAAGTGACCAGGAAACCGCACAGCACACGCTTGAGGCGTGCCCTGCGTGGGCCGCCGAGCGGCGGCTCCTGGTCGATCGGATCGGGCAAGATCTGTCTCTGCCAGCAGACTCTAGTCGGCTATGTTGGCAGAGCACGAAAACTGGAATCCATGGTCTCCTTCTGTGAGAGCGTTATGGTCCAGAAGGAGACCGCAGAGCGGGATCGGGAGAGGGCCGATCCCACTCGAAGAAGGAGGAGACGGCGCCGGGGTAACAACCGCCCTGGCGCCTAATTCCTATATGCCTGAAATCCCCTGCCGTCGCTATAAGGCGACACGAATCGGCGGCACGGTTGGTGCAGTGGTTGATACAGTCGGCTGCTGCGCTCCGGGTCGTGGGATCGATTCCCGCACGGAACAAATATTTGTATGATCTGCAGATAGTTGTTCTGGGTCTGAGTATATTGTATGTGGGATTCATGTCTGTAAAACGCACCCACGACATAGGAGAAATCTTAGTGTGGGGCAATGTTTAAAAAATAAAAATGAAACTGGCTGTGAGATTGATTCTGTGAAAGAATATATCCGGTGACCAAAAAAAGTTCGTGTCGTTTTAGTCGTCGCTCGCTATAGAGACATATTATGATAAGCTGTTGTGATTCCTAGCGCCGAGTATATACGACTAACGTAACGTGCACTAAATCGTAAGTTGTTAATACGCTTTTCATGACTGAATTATTTTATCTAATATATCTGATACTCCTTGTGGTGTCCGGATTAAGAATATAGCATCACTCCATCTCCTCCCGTGAATGTCGTAAGAGGCGACAAAGGCAATCTAAACCAGAGGGATGGGCAGCAGCGCCCCTTCTGTGAAACGGTAGCCATACTGCGCTCACAGACCCACCTGTCAATCGTGGTGAGTATTGGCAAATAGCCCCCAAAGTGATGATACAGTTGTGGAAATGTATCGGGGAGGCCTTTGTTCAGCAGTGGACGTATAAATGGCCGATATGATGAATATATCAGTTAATACTAGTCCGGGCTTATTTTTCCCTACGAATTTGAACAAGGCACAAAAGCTGCACAAGCGTCTAGTTAAATATGTACGCGGTCTGGTGAAGGATCGCTTGAAGATCCACCTCGTTAAGCAAGACCCTCTGTTATTGACAATGAAGAATTACGGGCTGTCATTGAAAACGACTGTAAATTAAAACTTAGCTATGTTGTTAGTGATGAAACAATTCGTTTGTACTTACATCAGTTAGGAATGTCATGGCAGATAAGTACATAAATGTGTCTCTCATGAATTATCAGATCAAAACAGGTTTCACTGAGTATCAGTTTGCTCAGAACTGCTTTCGCACTATGAAACCGACCTGTTTTTGGACAGCTGATGAAAAATTGACAATGTCCAGTAATACTAAATGAACCCATCATTGGCTGTCCCCTAATGAGCCAATAGACATCAAAGACCATTCCCAGAAGATATTGCTTGGTGTATGGTGGACCGCCACTGGATAATACACTACGAGTTTCTTCCCAAAGGTCAATCCATTACTGGTGAACTCTACTCGATGCACCTTGATCGAGTTCATAAGTCTTTACTTCAGGAGCAGCCTGGACTTGTTAATCGAAAGAAAGGAATATTTTTACAAGACAACGCTAGGCCACACATTGCTTTACAATCCTTCCCGAGAAGTGCCTGGGGGGTCCTCCGGTGATGTGCCTGAAGGCGTGGCATCAAGGGGCGGCTCTAGTGTGATCTTACGAGGACCTGGAGCCCCCCTTCGGTGCCGAAGATGACCGCTCCAGTGGTTTTAGCCGGTAGGAGTCCGGCATACCCCTTCGTCCTTCCCCGGAGCGAAGGAAGTTCATGAAGAATTTCTACTGGGCACCAATAAAAAATTAAAAAAGGGCACACATTGCTAAACTCACTCTAGAAAAAACATCTTTTAAATTGGAAGCTACTCCTTCATCCTCCATATTCACCTGATGTCTCCAACAGATTATCGCCTTTTATTGGCTTTAAATATAATAAATATACGAATAAAAAATCTAAATCAAGTTGAGATTGTAGTACGTAGTAGTAGTAAGCCAATCCCTAAGCCACTGAACCAACCGTGCTCCAGCACGGCCTGACCGCACAATCCTCTAGATACATCTCGAGAAACTTCTAACCAGCCCCGCCATAGACCTTGTTTATGATGATGATGATAATCCTAGATTTCCTTATCGAATTTGAATTTATTTGTTTATAGCAATACTTACATACATTTACATACATTAAGCTTACTTTCTTCTATGATTATGATGATAATGATTTCCGATCTTGAAATTGAGCTCCGTGGGAAACAACCCGCAACAATTTACTTCCATTGTTTCCACTTCCAAAACCCTGCGAGTAGGGCCTCCAGCACGGCCTGACCGCACAATCCTCTAGATCCATCTTGGGAAACTTCTAACCAGCCCCGCCAAGGACCTTGTTTATGATAATGACGATAATCCTAGATTTCCCTATCGAATATGAATTTATTTGTTTATAGCAATACCTACATACATATTGATATGCTCCTAAACAAACCAAAAATTCAAAATAGGAACAAATATCCGTGGGCCATACAAATATGTGTTCCAAATACATATTTATCTGGTGTGCAGCACAGAGTATTTGTATCGAATATATGTATACGAGTATAACATCACGCCTTTTCATCGTGTTGCCAGCGTTGCGTTGCCATAGCAAAAATATAAATTGATGTAGGATTTATACATATGGTACATCTTAACAAGCGATACAATTAAGCTTGCTTTCCCCTATGATTATGATGATAATGATTTCCGATCTTGAAATTGAAGCTCCTTGGGAAACAATCCGCAACAAATTACTTCCATTGTTTCGACTTCACCGCACAATCCTTTTTAATATACTAAGTGAGTACACAATGAACAACATTGATGAAATGAAACTAAAACCGTTTCATTTTATGGCTTCATTTCATACGGCAATTGTCATGGTTTCTTTATGTGCTGTAAAAATGGAAAGTTTACGTCGGCCATTAAATTGCGGTTCCAGACTATGTTGCGGGCTTTCCGACTGATTGATATTGTATAAATGGAGTTTTCAATCTCTGTTTTATATACGAGTATACTGAATACTAGTTGTTACCCGCGACTACATTCATCAGTGTAGTGCCTAAACAGATTGACTGCCCCTATTTTTGGTCACGTGCCAGGTCAATACTCTCGGCATGAGGCAATGGTCCTGTGCCTAAACGTCCTACGTCATTGTGTATCTCTTTGCTAAATTTCACTTTAATATAATATTAGTAAAGTGGGACACAGCAACGCTTACATTCTGATATTGGTGGCCTTCCTCCTATGCCAGGTTAGTGTGTGTGGGGTATCTTCACTCTTCAAATAATAACTCGATTTCACATTGAAGGGCGAGAGTAACGATGGTGCGTGTGCTGTTTTCGGAGCTATCGGTACGGTGTTTCAAGCGCAAGAGGGTGACCACTAGTGTGTTCGCCGTGATATAGTTGCGAGAGTGGGACTAAAGTAAACGCTTAAAAATGTTTCGTTATTATTTCTATTGTTGCAACGCCTGCTTCGCCATAACTTTATCCAAAGATTTATTTAGTAACACGATCGTACTATACAATACGGCTCGGTTGGTGCAGTGGCTGATACAGTCGGCTGCTGCGCACCGGGTCGCGGGTTCGGTTCCCGCACAGAACAGATATTTGTATGATCTGCAGGTAGTTGTTTCGGTTCTGGGTGTATTGTGTCAGTGAACGCACCCGACACAGGGGAAATCCTATTGCGGGGCAACGTGTTTGTAATTAAAAGAAATAAAAAAGTAGTCAATTAGCAAAAAATAAATAAAATACAACCAAAGACAAATCTTAAATATGTACCAGCTTGACAAATAGTACAGCATAATTAAAAAGGAATAAAAAACATTAGTTAACAAAACAAAAAATAAATTTAAAATAGACATATCTAGCTGGCAACACTCGTTTAACGATTGTGCGAACTGCCAACTAACATAGTTAAAACGATAAACACAAGCAAATGATTACTAACTTGGCGGATACATTTATAAATAAAGCTAAACATTGTTATATAATATAATAGTTGTTTCAACAAATGTAAAAAATTGAGTAATTAATAACCTCTAAAAATGAGAAAGTGCAGTGCATTTGTATATGACCGTATCTGTTTTCAATAGTCGACACAGATTTTCGGTATTAATTACTTATGAAACCCCAGACCTTAATTTGCAATGTACCATATTATTGGAAAAAAGCCGACAGGCAACTCCATGGATACTCTTTTAAAATCATGGAGATTACAGTATTTTTAATGAGTAAATAGATATAACAGCACGGTTAGTGCAGTGGCTAAGCGATTTGATTTCTACACTGGGTGACCCAAGTTCGATCTTCATCATCATCATTTCAGCCATAGGACGTCCACAGCTAAACAAAGGCTGCCCCCCCCCCCCCCCCCCCCCAGATTTACACAACGTGCGGTTACATGCCGCCAACATCCAACGATACTCCGAGGAACCTTCACCAGGTCGTTTGTCCACCGCGTAGGAGGTCGTTCTACACTGTGCTTTCCGGTGCGTGGTCTCCACTTGAGAACCTTTTTACTTCAATGGCCATCAGTTCTTCGAGCAATGTGCCCCACCCATTGCCACTTCAGATTACTAATCCTTTCATTTCTGTGCATAGCTTTCTCCATAGCTGGCTGAGTATAAGCTTTCTTATGGGGCACATAGTTAGTGACCACGTCTCTGTTCTATATGTCATCACTCGTAACACACACTTGTTAAAGACTTTCGTCTTGAGGCATTGCGGTATTATTGACGAAAAGACGTTGCAAGTTTCCCGAACGTTGCCCAGCCGAGTCGGATTCGACGATTGACCTCTTTCTCGAAGTTGGACCTACCTGCGTGCGTGGTCCTTAGTGAGGTGGCACTTCGCCAACAGAGATTCCTCATGACGTGATCCTAACTATCTGGTATTAAATAATCCAAATTTTAAGTTTCTATTCTTAGTCAGGGGTAACGATACCGGTATATGATAAATTGTTGTTTCGAGTCCGTCCATACCTCAGTGTCGATTCACGCATTATGTTGTGTGAATCCTATATAATATTAAAATTACATTAGACTGACACTGTGTATGTGTCTATTGATTAGAACACAGAAACTAATTGACGGGGTACAAAATAAACGTGTTCGGTTCTGCTATAATATTGCTCCTCGAACACATGTCACACCATTCTTGAATGGGGTAAATCTAATGAAGATGTTCACTCGTAGGCAATAATGGTAATCTCGTGAAAGCCGAGAAAGATAAATAAATTAACCATCTTGACTTGGCACACGACTGTGCCAACACGAGATGTGGGATGTGGACTCTCAATCATTGTGCCGATAGTTGTAACAGCCAATGGCCTTATTGCCAAGAGCCTCGATCAACATCTGAAGAGGCTCTCGTTAGGTGGCTGGATCAAGGGCCTGCTACAGAAGACTGTAATTCTCGACACGGCACGCATAGTGAGGAGGTTCCTTCTCTGGAGCCCTAACCACCGGTAGCTTGGACCCTGTGACCATTGCCGGTTGGTCACTTATTTTGTATTTTTAAATGTATTTGTATTTTTTTTTGCTGTATATACATATATTTTAAAATGTAATTAATATGTTAGTTAAGAGAATTAAGGAAATAATAATAAATAATAATTTATTCACAAATGTTACAATTTGACAAGATGATAACAACAGGTAAAATGTTCCTTTGTGAGAGAGTGGAGTCTGTACTAGGCAAGTCCTGTGTGAAAGATAATCAGGCTCTCACCTTGAATACATTATAAGCACCTTAAACATAAAAGAGGATATACAATATTGCTTGCTAATATATGTTTACTGTCACTATATGTTCGACGGATGTTTCATATAATGTTTGGGAGGCTGATTGTGTATGTGTGTGGCTGTGTGTTCCTGTGTGGCTGTTTGTGTGCTGAGTGTCTGTCAGTATATGCGTGCGTAAGTGTATACATATAAATGTGTGCGAGTGAGTGTATGCGCTTGCGTTAATGCATGTTCGTATCTTCGATATTCTGAACGGATAACTTGTACAATCATAGTCAAAAGTATGTAGCCACTTACTACGCAAAGAGAAATGACTATCGATTCTTCTATGGTATACCATATTTTCTATTACTGTTATGTTTTATTTCTTAAAAAATATTTTAATAATGTTGAAAACTACTAATATACTTATTCACAAATAAACTCTTTTGCAAAAAAACGGGCACAAGAAGAAGAACATTTTATTAATTTGACAATGTATTGGCATGTTAATTAAAGCATCCTGGCATGATTATTTACGTTCCAAATATAAATTTTGAAATTAATAAAAGCAAAATATTGATTGTTGTGGATTATTGTAAAATTGCTATACTAATGGCGCGAATTGTTGAAACGTTTTTTTTACTGATTACTAAAATTTTATAACCTTTTTGGATATTTTCTGCAAATCAGACAATTTTATCTTTCTTTTTACAACATCGCTAACTCAACAGGTCAATTTCCTAAAGCGTTAAAATGTTGATAACTATAGATCTATAGCTGTGCTTCCTGCCTTATCCAAAATATTTGAGCGGATCTTGAACAATAAGGTGGTTAGAGAACTACTCAGAAAAGTTCATCTTACTGTCACCCTCACAATTTGGATTTCGAGCTGGTAAATTCACGTCCGACGCCGTTTATGATCTGACAAACTATATTGTCACAAATATGGATGGTGGAAAAAAGGTCTTGGACATATTTCTAGATCTAGCTAAGGCTTTTGACACGGTTTCTGTGCCTATTCCTATTCGGAAGATGGAAAGTAAGGGAATTAGGGGAGTTCAACTCAAACCTTTTGAAGACTTTCTTAACGGGTTCTTGGGTGGGCCAAAGTGTTAAGATTGATGACGTCATCAGCGAAGAGCTGGCTATCACCTACGGCATGCCGCAAGGCAGCGTACTTGGTCCGATTCTTTTTCTCATTTATATCAAAGACCTGGGTGCACTCACTCTCCCTGAGGGTAAAATTATAACCTTTGCCGACGATACTGCCCTTCTTTTCAGCGCTAGTTCATGGCCTGAAGTATATGCGATAGCTCAGTCAGGTTTTAACGTTGTGATGCAGTGGTTGCAACGTTCTCACACTAAACGCAGAAAAAACAAAACACATCAACTTTTCAAAAAATATAGACACAGATGACACCAATTATATCTTTGTATTCAATAGTAGCCCACTCCTGTCCTAATAAAATTACAATATAGCATATACTTGCAAGTACCTAGGTGTAATAATAGATGGTAACTTACGGTCCACGAGCACATCGACGCCCTTAACTGCAGATTCTGTAAATTAATATGTATATTTAAGACCCTACGACATATGGCTGACGAAAAGCTGAGGAAATCAATTTACTTTGCCCTTGCTCAGCCTCTATTGACCTATTGCATAACGTCTTGAGTGGTGCTCCAAAACCCACAATCTTGAAACTAGAATGAACGCAGAGAGCCATTTTGAAGGTGTCTTTATTCCTACCATACCGTTATCCAACAGCGCTCTTATACAAAGAGCCCAAATTATTAACGGCTCTTCATATTGCAAACGGTTCTCAAACAGCATGGCCTCCTTTCCTTTAACCCCTTACTGGGCAAAAGACGATTCAATCCGGTTGACCGCCATCACACTCGACTCAAGACTATATTTTCTAATCGCTTCTTTTGTCACCTTGGTAGCTTTCTTTACAATAAAATAAATAAGTTGCTTTCTATTTATAATCTTACCAAGATAAAGTGCAAAATGAAGGTAAGTCGCTGGCTCCAGGACTTAAACTATGATGATACAGAAAAATTCCTTGTTTCCCCGGTATAACTTGTCTATTTCTACAATATATAATAATACAATTCAAGCATACTACATACAAAAATATTATTAATTATAATAACCGTACCATCCTTAACAATTACCGGAAATATATTGTTAAGGATGGTACGGTTGACATCTGTCGGGCATGCCACCGTCCGGGTGAATCCATCAGACATATTATTACTGGTTGTTCTCGTCTTGCTAACGGCGAGTACTTGTACAGGCACAACCAAGTAGCCAGGGTTATACACCAGCAACTTGCGCTGAAATATGAACTTGTGGCCTTTGAGGTACCATACTACAAGTATATGCCAGTTCTCGAAAATAGTCATATCACATTGTACTGGGACCGGTCTATCATCACTGATAGGACTATTGTTCCTTATAATCCTGATATAGTGATGATAGACCGAGTAGAGCGCCGCGCAATGATTATTCGTAACACCAACGTCATCAATCATCATCCCGCATGATGAGAATCTCGTGAAAGCTGAGAAAGAGAAACAAATAAAGTATCTTGACTTGGCACACGAGATTGTCGACATGTGGGATGTTGACTCGGCAATCATTGTGCCGATAGTCGTTACGGTCAACGGCTTGATCGCCATGAGCCTCGACCAACATCTTAAGAGGCTCTTGTTAGGCGGCTGGATCAAGGGATACAGAAAGTGGTTCTCCTTGACACGGCACGTATTGTCAGGAGGTTCCTCTCTCTGGAGCCCTAACCACCGGCAGCTTGGACCCTGTTCCCGATGCCGGTTGGTCACTATTTTTAAATATATGTTTTTATTTTTGTTTTATATAGGTATATATATTATTTCATAAGTAAAAAAGTATATTTCAAAATGTAATAATATGTATACTAAGAAAATAAAGGATAATAATAATATAATAATTTTAACATAATCACAAGAATATAATAGATATACTCGTAGAATATAAGTTTTAAAAGATCGCCGAAGCGTCCTTGTGGGCTGTGCTATGCGCACACGGCAGCCGACAGCCTATACCCTGCCGAGACACACACACATCTGTCTGTAGATGTCCATTGCTGAACTTGGCCTTTCAAATGATCATTCATCACTATCCTTGGCAGGTGGATTGGTGATCACAGTATGTTGTTATTAGCATACAGGCGGATGCTGCTGACCATTCTCTCGATATCAATACTAAGTCGCTTTTTTCGACACCCATCAGTAGAGTGGGCTGGTTGATCCTTTGCGGGGGACAACACGAAACCCTGCTTGCCGAGAACCGCAACGGATTGTTGTCAACATGCATATGAAAAATATACCATTGTTTCCGGCTAAGAATAGCACCACTCTATCTCATCCCGTAGATGTCGTACAAGGTGGCTATGGCATTAGTCTGAGGATGGGCAGTTGGGTCCTTCAAGTACATTTACAACTCAACAGGGATCGCCAACCCGCGTGTCAAGCATTAGATATGGTAAAACCCACAATGAGCAAACAACACAAAAAAATATTTCATAATTATCGTCATCATCATATCAGCCCAAAGGCGTCCACTGCTGAAGAAGGGCCTTCCTCATAAATTTCCACAATGACCAGCTACACGGGGGGCGGGTTGCTTATTTACGTTGTCATTGGGAGGAACTTGCCAGTACTCACCACGCTTGTCAGGCGGGTTGGTGAGCGCAGTATGTCTACTGCTCCGCAGGAGGGACGCTGGTGCACATCCCTCTGGTTAAGAGTCCTTAGTCGCCTTTTACGACATCTACGGGAGGAGATGGAGCGGTGCTATATTCTTAATCCGAATACCATACAGAATGTGAAAAATACGCCCCGTGAAAAAGAATCATGAATATGTTTACGTAAGCTTGATGATAAGTAAAACAGCTGATACATTTTATATTTGCTTTCACACCCAGCATTAAGAAAGCTTATTCAGCGCTACAATACGACTTTAATGATCTCATTCCTCTGGTATTCTACGTGACAGCGTGCGGTGTTTTAAACGAACAAGGGGGCGTATTTTTTAACAATAGCCCGACAATCTGACCGTGGCTTAACAATGGGACAGCGAAATGAGCTCGGGGAACTTTGCCTTGCCTGCTCAATTACATCGAAACAATAAGACCATACGTACCTAACAATAGAATATTTTGCATAACTTTTCGTTTTATTGTGAAACATGGTTTTCAATGTTGTTTTTATGGAATTGTGATACGATATGAATGCTATAAGACTTCATAATGTCAATTTAAATATAATATCATTCGAAATAGTATTACGTAGTGTGGTGTTAAATAAAAGATTCAACAACCCAATGTTAATACAAGAAAGGCCGTGGT
This sequence comes from Diloba caeruleocephala, assembly GCA_947459985.1. Lineage (NCBI taxonomy): Eukaryota > Metazoa > Arthropoda > Insecta > Lepidoptera > Noctuidae > Diloba > Diloba caeruleocephala. Next base: position 3,557,106 of record OX381625.1, on the reverse strand, counting down.
CGAATGTCCGTCACTATTAATTTTCTCCACTTTCTAAGGTTGGTAGGCGCAACTGTACTATCTTGGATGAATGCCCGAGGTTTGCAGAGGGCGCGGTGATTGTGGCCGGAGGTGGGAATTGGCCGCTGGCTCGCCAAACCGGAAAGCACCGGCGGGTAATAGATGGGCAACATTTTTGTTTATAACGTGACCACGATTCTATATATATGAAATTGAAATGGTATAGAAATCTAACTTGAGTAATTTTTTCCCTAGCATGAAATTGATATAACAGATTTTGTATAAGTAGCGTCAGTCAGAAGCTTTCCCGAACACATCCGACCAACATGATGACCTTCAACAAAATAGCATACATATCCTTAAAAGTTAAGGAACCTCAGCAAATGTTAAGTGGTCCCGTATTATTTTTTCCCCACACCACGCTTAGCAGGCGGGTTGGTGAGCGCAGAATGGCTGCTATTCCACAGCCCTGCCCACCCCTTTGGTTTAGAATACCTTAGGATATCCACGGGATGAGATGGACTCGTGCTTGGATTCTTAATATGGACACCACCCGGAAAGACCGTTTTTTTAAGGAAACTTTGCTACACACTAGGATTTCTCCTGTGTCGTGGTTGCGCTTACAGACTTGAATTCCACACACACTTGAATACACCCGGAACAACTACCTGCAGATCATACAAATATTTGTTACGTGCGGGAGTCAAACCCACGATCCGGAGCGCAGCAGCCGACTATATCAGCCCCTGCACCAACCGTGCTGTCTGATGGACTGAATAATATCGTACACATACATAACGTGTGTCAGTGACATCATAATGAAAACTGGTACCATTGATTCTATACATGACTCTGGAACCCTCAGCATTAAAATGTTGAGTCGTTATTTTCATGAATTTTCTGATTCATCCTGTCAGCCATTTATACGTCCACTGCTGAACACAGGCCTCCCTCATAGACCTCCACAACTGTGTCGTCATTTTGGGGGGTATTTGCCAATACTCACCACGCTTGCAGGCGGATTGGTGAGCGCAGTATGGCTACTGTTCCACTGACGCTGCTGCCCATCCTTCTGGATTAGCGTCCCTTAGCCGTCTTTCACGATATCCACAGAAGGCGATTGAGTGGTGCTATATTCTTAATCCGAACACCACACGGAATTTTCTGATTATTTCCGGTTTATTTAACTGATTTCAGTATAAAATAATAGTTTGCGTCTATCCTTTTTTTTATTGGTCTTCAATGGAAATTCTACATGAACTTCCTTTGCCCCGGGGAAGGGCAAAGGGGTATGCCGGACTCCTACTGGCTAAAGCCACTGGAGTGGTTATCTTCGGCACTAAAGGAGGCTCCGGGTCCTCGTAAGATCACACTAGAGCAAAAACGCTATCATACATTAAACTATTTTTTTTCAAATAAAACTGCAATGCATATAAAAACTAAACGCCTGCTGTTTTCGCTACAGGTTACGACTGAGTTCATCGCTCACAGTAGCATAATAATATAATACCATAGTACAGTAATCACTGAGCATCTAGATCGCGTTGTTAACTACACATTGCGTGCTTAGAAATGTCAAAAAATGTAGCCTATTATTTCCGTGATAAATGGGTTTGCTATTTTTATTATAGGCCTAAGTGCCTATGCCCTATGTTTTGAAAAAGTTCTAGAAACGAAGGTTGTTTAGAGTGAGTGATACAAAGTAAGTGCTAAACGGTATCGGGTATTCTTTCAATTTACCTGTATAACACAAAAAATTGCTAATTAACGAAGTAACTTGGAAGGTTTAACTGACATTGAAAAATTCATATCGATTAATGTCCTATTTTGATCACCTATCCAAGTGCTTAGGAAGCGAGTTCGTAAACTTCTGGTTCACTGCAACATGTAGATTTTAAGAAACTTGAAGTATGTTGTTAAAATAAAAATATAAAGCCATACTAGAAGAACGCTATAATATCCGCAATAAGTGAAGTCCATTCCAAATAAAAACTCAAAATTAGACCCAGACTTTCGAGCTTAAAAGTTACTTTAACTACCTACTTATATTCATAATAGTAAATATTCTAACCGATATTCCTCAAACATTGTTCAATATTATAATATATGTCAATATAATCATTCCCGCCTACGACCTTCCTTTATATTCTAGTCTATTGAGAGTAGAACATAAAGCTTAGGTCTTATTCGTACTTAGATAATAATTAGGCTCTGTCAATAAGATCTTATTATTTTCTGAGTACAATGTCATAATAAATTCAGTAGATGCCCCGTTGTTTTCGTAATATGTTAACTCAAAAAATGCTGTGTTAGCCAGTCATAAAAGTGACAAACATTGTCCCAAAGTGGACCAAAAGTGCACATCTTAAAATCGTACAACAAATAACTACAAATTAAATTAACTTAGCTGTAGTCCGTTGACTAGAGCTTGTGAAAGGCTGGCTGAACCAGGGAAGTACCACGCCATCACAGAATGCCGGCGTGATGTTGCAACTATGTTGGTAACAATAGTGTTGCAATAACAACAGTGTAGATGTATTGTTGCTGCGTTTTGTACAGAGAGTAACGAATACTGGAAGCCCAACCCTGACAAATATGGCAGGCATGGGAGCCTTTAAGGAAAAGTGTATGTCTGCCCTAAAGGTTAGTAACACATCCGTGACTCTTAGGCTGGTACAGGATTCGCTCGTGTATTTACTGCACCCCGATAGGTTTTGGTCTGCCACTATTAGCAAACCTGGTCCCTTGTGGCCTATGTGGCCCGGCCAACCTACAACTTCTCTAAAGAACACAGCACGCCACCCACCACCTCGTATCGCTACGAATTAACTAAATATTTTTATGACTTCATTGGCAATTGATTAAAAGCAAGTGATCACCGTCACCAATGAACATCTGCAACATGAGAGGAGTCGCTGTTGGGCTACCGATATTTGAGGTAGATGTACATACACTGTTTGGCTCCACATTTTCATCGCACGAGACAAAAAGTGACGAGCAAGTCGTACTGTGCTAGAACGCCAGCTATCAAGGTGATGGAGATAAAATTTTGACATAAGGCAGGTGGTGTGACTGGAAATGGAAATTAGTGCATAAAACAGTTGCTCAAACTAATCTCCATTATAAATGCGGTAAAAAATGCATAGAGACGCAATATAAGAGTATCGATTCGATTAGAAAGAGCGGAGTCACCGACGATGCTCGACGTTGAATACGTTCAAGAGGAAATTGGGAGGTATTGGGGCGCTCCAGCCCAGAGATGAGAGCAGCATTTCACGTGACTTGTGCCTTCTGAAGTAAAACTCTAACTCGAACATCACTACATAATAACAGTCAGCAAAATCGACTGGCTTAAAAAAATTAAACGGTGTCCCAGACTAGGATTTCTCCTGGGTCGTAAAATAATAATTAATCTCACATATTTACACAAACTAGACCAACTATTGTAGTAAAAAATATTTCTTTCGTGCAAAAATCGAACACACCAGACAATACCGCAGACGACCAAGCAACTATCATTTTTTTTTTCATCATTTCGGCCGAATGAAATCCACTGCTGGAACCAGGCCTCCCCCAAGTTCACCACAACGACCGATATGGTGTGTTGTGTGCTTATTGGGGGGTCTTGCCATAATCGCCACGCTTGGCAGACGGGTTGGCGATCGCAGTTGAGTTGCACTCGAAGGACGCTGCTGCCCATCCTCCGCAACTATCCACTGCCATAAAGGTACCGCTAAATACAACGGTCGATCTTCAAATTGAGGCCTAATATGCAAACATGACCCAATGCCCAGTAAAGCCTACATTCCCACGGTTGTCTTCTTCCTTCGTCAACTTAAACAGCGGGATTATCGCGATAGCATTAAGGCCGTTTTATTACAAATATGTCAGAACAGGGCTTTAATAATGTCCTGCGGTATGTTTGAGGTTTTTATGGATGTAGTTAGTTGCGTCGAATTGAAATCAGGCTTGTTTTTTGTGAAATGAATTAAGAGATAAATTGTTCAATTTACGGGGATATTTCGTGTGGTTAAGAAAAAAAACAGTAACACCACATCGCATCCCGTGTCTATCGGAAAATGCGACTGTGTGTTAGCTTGAGGGACAGCAGTATCATTCGAATACATTAACACCTCAACTGCGGTTACCAATCCAACAACGCCGCCTGCCAAACTTGGCGATTATGGTGAATCCTTCTAATAAGCATAAAGCACAAGTTCAATTTAGAGGAGGCCTTTGTCAAGCTGTGGGAGTTTTTTGGCTGAGATGATGAAGGGGATTTTATAGTGATGTTAAGTAAATCCGTATTTATTCTTTTTAATTTATTTTTCTATTTTTTTTAACTTTGCCCCACACTAGGATTTATCCTGTGTCGTGGGTGCTTTTACAAACACAAATTCCACACACAATACACCCAGACCCGGAACAACTACCTGCAGATCGTACAAATATTTGTTCCGTGCGGGAATCGAACCCACGACCCGGAGCGCAGCAGCCGACTGTATCTGCCACTGCGCCAACCGTGCCGTCACTGAGTGAGTGTTGGCTCCATCGGGAGTAGGTAGGTCATCATTCCAGCCAGAAGACGTTTACTGCTCGAAAGAAGCCTCCCCCAAAAATTGCCAGAACGACCGGTATGTGTTTGTGTTGTGTGATTAGGGATTTCGCCATCGCTCCGGTTAATCCCTTAGTCGACTTTTACGACACCCACGGAATGAAATGGGTTGGTGGCATTCTGAGCCGGCAATTTATTATTAATACCCTAATATATCAGCCGAAAGATGTTTACTGCCAAACAAAGGCCTCCCCCGTAAAAGACCGGACACATCCAAGGTGTCGACATTTCAGGGGGAATTTGCCAGTACTAAGTACTTAGCAGGCGGGTTGGTGAGCGCAAAATGGCTGCCGTTCTACAGAAGGGATAATGCTGTCCAACCATCTGGTTTAGAATCCCACGGTCACCTTTTATGAAATCTACGAGAGGAGATGGAGTAGTGCTAAATTCTTAATCGGGACACCCCACGAACAGTATCCTCAGTTAAAAGAGAAAAGCAGTAGGTTTAATCTTTACTAAGAAATGATACGCTTGTCTGTATAAAAAGCGTCTTTCAAATCCAACTAAAGCCGAGTGAAACAACGAAACTAAAAACTTATGTTAATGTTTCATGGACTAGGTATATCATCGATCAAAGTCACTTAGACAGATTAAGTTGTAAAGTTGTAGGAAGTTGTTACAATCTTTGTTGCAACAGTTCGTATTCCGGAGAGAATACACCACGGTGATATTATGACTTCACGATATTGAATTTAGATGTAGGAAATAAGTAAATAGAAAAAAGTCATGTGATTGAAAATAATGGAAAATATGTTATGGAATGTATATAAAAATCCACTCTCAAATTCTTCTTTCTTAGATAATGTTCTTTTATATTTTAAAGTTTCTTCTGTACTATTCAATTCGTTCTTGCAAGACGCATGTAATCTGTCCCTCTTGTAACCGGTTTAACCTAACCGGTGTGCCGAGTTCCTTCTGGTGGAGAATAAAGACCCGTGATAGCAGCAAAGTTCTCCCCCATAGATTTTCACAATTAATTCGTCATTTTGGGGGGAAATTGCCAGGATTCACCACGCTTTGTAGGCGGGTTGGTGAGCGCAGTATGACTGCTATTCCAAAGAATGGACGCTGCTGCCCATCCTTCTGGTTTATAGTACTTAGTTCCTTTTACGACATCCACGGGAGGATATGGAGTGGTGCTATATTCTTAATCTGGACACCACAAGGATACACGACACGGAACAGCAACGGTACTAGAAATAAAATATTTATCGCAATAATCTCGTTCCTTTCAAATATACTGGAGACCTGGGCCAACCGCAGAAACTATTACGGCAAAAGTTAAATCAGTTTTGTTGCATCCTTTGAGGTCGTTTCATCTGGTTTCATCTGGTTCAGGGGATTGTCTTGTCGTATATCGTATTTATGTAAAAAGCTGATAACTGTGTGGTGTCCGGATTAAGAATATAGCACCATCCTATTCCATCTTCTCTCGTAGATGTCGTGAAAGGCGACTAAGGGACTTATTACCAGAGAGATGGGTAACAGTACCACTTCTGTGGAACATTAGCCATTCTGCACCTATCAACCAGCCTGCCAAGCGTGCTGAGTACTGGCAAATTCCCCCCAATGACGACACAAACAAATAACCGGCCCCCAGTGAAACCGGTAGTTGTGGAGATATATGGGGGAGCCTTTTAGGTTCAGTAGTGCCAGTCCTTTAGCTAATATGATGATGAACGCAAACGCAATCACCACTAAAGATAACAGGGAGCAATCGGCGTGAGCGTGCGATGGCGAATGGGGGCTCCAGGTCCTCGTAAGATCACACTAGAGCACCTCTCGGCACGCCTTCGCCATCGCACGCTTCGGGACTCGAGACGGATTTCCCTGACAAGCCGCGGTAGGCAAGCCAGCGTCGAGAAATATTGTCAAGCGGCCAAGCGAATGGACTTAAGTTATTTTTTTTAAATGCTGAATAGCGTTCCCTCTGAGTTTGCGCTTGCGTGTTGATATAACAACTGCCTCGAGGGTTAATAGTAATAATTACACAAACAGCCAATTACCGTCCCACTGCTGTGCACGGGCATTTTCTCACGCTGAGAAAGGTTGAAGAATGATTCATCGTTTCGGCCAAATGAAATCCACTGCTGGACACAGGCCTCCTCCAAAGATCACCACAACGACCGATATTGGTGTGCTGTGGGCTCATTTGGGGGTTTTGCTATAATCACCACGCTTGGCAGACGGGTTGGCGATCACAGTTGCGCTAATAATTTACTTGAAGGCCGCTGCTGCCCATCCTTCGGCTAATCCCTTAGTCGACTTTTACGACACCCACAGGAAGAATGATTAATGCCTAGGCTGACAAAATACCTAGATTATATATAATACCTAGATTGTCAGAGTACATATAGAAAGCGAAGTTTCGCAGTATCACAACAACAAGCGTGATAAAAAAAATACAAATACAAATTTTTGTATTTTTATATTTCGATCAATAGCGTTTCGTGCAGTTCTTACGTTGCAATATATTTAAATAATCATTTTAACAATACAATAACCCTGATACCATATTCAAACAAAAACAAATTTCTCGAGAATAATCTTCCAATTAATAATAATTTTTCAACAATACTTTTTAGCATACCAGCTAATACTCACATTCAAACTCAAACTCGAACTCAAAGTTTTTATTTAATATAGGCCCTAATAGGCTCTTAAGAAAAGTCAAAAGTTAAAGTGCACGGTTAGGAAAAGTTTATCTTATGGAGAAGAACCGGCAAGAAACTCCATAAACACTTTTTTTAAAAGTGATAGTACAATTTAATACGTCAGGTTTGTGGAAACAAAGTGGACTATATGTGAAATACACACACACAATAATAAACACACTAATGCTTCTGTAATACAAAATCAAATATTGATAATTATGAACGCACAGGTAACACTGGTACGAGTCAACGAAGTCCTCACATTTACAAAATGTCGAAGATGCTAAATTATATTAAAATAAAGGGCAATATAGCCATCAAAGTTATGAACAATGTAATATTGTATGTATACATTAGCATGTCAAAAATAGCACATATAATATGTCCTATATATAAAAGAGTTCTAAATTCTAACAAGAATTATATCAACATTCATCGCAATTCAGAATAATGAAAAGTCAATGTCATTCAGTCAAGTTTTTTAATAGCAATGCATATATTTAGTCTTACACTACAAAGTTTTATTTATCATCCATAAATGCAACTAACATTTATAGCAATCTAATACGTCACTTATACTTTTTATCCTTATAAAGGATCAATAGATAAACTTATTGCCTTATACGGTGACAAACTTATCATCTTTTTCAGTCAAAGTCATCTTGTCAATATTCTGAGAGTAGGCGAAGACTACATCAGCGACATCTCCTGACACTACTGTAGTGCCGAAAGAAGTCAGTTCACGCTCCAGCTGCACTGCATACATGTAGTAGAGGAGTATGAAGTACGCTGATAGGCCTGAAAGTATTATCCGTAAATTATTAATACATATTTTGGGTGTATCAGAATCCAGATTCTGGTCTCTGATGCATAGAAACAGGCTTGGAATACACGTCAAGCCACCGGATCTCACTAATTAATTAAATCCGAACCGTGTGGTGCCGGCTGCAGCACGACCCCAGCTCTTCTCGTGGGTCGTAAAGGGCGACTATGAAATTAGCCATAAGATGGGCAGCAGCGTCCTTTGAGAAAAGTACAGCTCAACTGGGATCTCCACCCCCCTGCCAAGCGTGGCGACTATGGCAAAATACACTATAAACCCAAACCAGTCGTTTTGTCGATCTATGAGGCCTATATCCAACAGTAGATATTTTCCGATTAAAATGATAACTAGTTTAATTTGCATTTGTTAATAAAACTACTCAATCAATGGGATCATTACTGACAGATAAGCGTTAATCTTCAAAAGTAGTCTTCGTTATCCTGGAAACTTGAGGGTAGTAACGTTTTGGTTTGTTCACTGGGACTACATGAAAGTAACTTAATTATCTCCCTGTTCATTATCCTTATCGGGTGAAGGAAAGTTAAACGTTACAAACGTGAAGGTATCTTAAGTTTATTAAGTCAAAAGTTAAGGAAGAATTGTATATACGTTTCAAAAGAATTTTTAGAGATTCTTACTTTAACAATGTACATAAAATCAAGATTTAATTTTGGAATACCTGGAATGCAATATAATTGATTTTACAACAAAAAGCAGTTTTATGAGCATCACTGTTACTTATATACTAACATATAAGAACATTTTATGGAACCTACTTCCTTAACGCCTTTCTAGTTTGATAGACCACTTCGTTATAAGATTAGACAGCCCTTTTTACATATCACTTTAAGTATTTGATCTTCTTTTTATTTGTTATGTCTGGTGTACAATAAAGAGTATTGTATTGTATCGTTAAAGTTTTTAATTAATGAAACTTATCGTTTTTTTCAGAATTAGTCGTAATTTCTTTGTCATTTATGTATCTGTTCTGGTAAAAAAATCTTTTAAGTTTCAGATTATTTGAATTGGTTTTTTATTTTTTATAAGAAAAATCCTTCTGAGAGATTTATTATCCTGGATATTTGCCAAATTATGCAGATCTCATAATAACAGCAAATAATGGTACAGACCATCAAACATAGGAATTTGCATCTTGAACACTAGATGTACAGAACTACTTAAATCACTTTGACGTCACGGTTGGTGCAGTGTCTAAGCGATCGGTTTTCTACGCTATGTGTCGCGGGTTCGATTCGCGTATGGAACAAATACTTGTATGATCTACGGATAATTGTTTCGAGTCTGGATAACTTTTTCCACGATACAAGAGAAATCCTAGGTTGAGGAAATCGGTATTTTTATACTTTGTAAGTAAGAAAGACAATGTGGATGAACTTTCGCACGAAGAACCTCAGTGATCCAGATTCTATTTAAGACTAGCTGGGACCCGCGGTTTCACCCACGTTTAATTTAAAAGAAATTTAGAGTACTTCGACATAGGCACTTGACATAGAATATATATATTGGATTTCAAGGTTTTTATTTTTTTACGCGTAACCCTAAGTATTTTTCTAAAATAAAAGTAGCCTATGTTATTCCTTATAACATCAGCTATCTGCCAGTGAAGGTCCCGTCAAAATCGGTCCAGCCGTTTCGGAGATTACCCGGAACAAACAGACAGACAGACGGACAGACAGACAGACAAAAACATTAAAAATAGTGTTTTTGCTATATGTTACGTACATAGTTTCATATACATTTAGTAGAAAGCTGTTATTTTGGCATTACAAACAGACACTTCAATTTTATTTATTTGTATAGATAAAAGTTGCCTGTGAAAAAAGATAATTACAACCAATCCAAAACTTCAAAACGAATGCTAATAGAAGTTAAAAGAATCTTATGCTTTTAATATTATAGTATTTAATATATCACTCATGTAAAACATTAAGGGCATTTTTTAGTTCAGCAAAGTTCAATATATTGAGCTGAGAGTGAAAGTTTTTCGTATTGTAAACAACTAGAACATTTATACGTAGATTACACAGGCCAAATACTGACAGGGATAGAGATTTTCTCTTGTAAAAATAAAACAAGTTCTTACCGATTTCCAAAATGCAAACTATCATAGAGTTTGTTGTGTAAGCACCAAATATGACCGCACCTGCAGTAGAAAGCAGAAGACGAATGGTGGCAACCGTCACATGCACCTTAATGTGACCAGGTCTTTTCTGAAAATGAAATAATTAATTGAATAGAACAGAATAGAATCTGTCCATGTGGTGTCCAGATTAAGAATATAGCACCACACCATCTGATCCCGTGGTCTCGTAAAAGGTGACTAAGGGACTTTACACGCGACACCTGGCATAATATAACCGTTCGTTCATGGGGAGACCTCTAAAAAAAAAAAACTTTGCCCCACACTAGTATTTCTCCTGTTTTGTTGGTGCGTTTACAGACATGAATTCCACATACAATACACCCAGACCCGGAACCACTACCTGCAGATCATACAAATATTTGTTCCGTGCAGAAATCAAACCCACGAACCGGAGCGCAGCAGCCAACTGTATCAGCCACTGCACCAATCGTGCCGTAAAGTCGACCTTTGTTCAGCAGTGGAGTAATGATGAGGAGAATAGAATCATTTATGCAGCTATCAGGTCCTAACAGACACTTTTACCAGCGATGCAGCATATAGCACAGAGACGTGGTCGCTCATTGTGGGCGTCATAAGAAAGACCAAGGTCACCCAGCGAGCCCTGGAGGGACCGGCATGTAACCGCTTCTTATGGATATCTAAGGGAAGACCTTTGTTCAGCAGCGTACGTCCTTTGGCTGATATGACCCTGACCTCGTTGGAGGTCGTCCCACGCTGCGTTTTCCGGTACACAGTCTCCACTCGAGAATCTCTTTTACCCCATGGCCATCTGCTCTACAAGTAATGTGCCCCAACCATTGCCACTTCAATTTACTAATCCTTTCAGCTATGTCGGCAATTTTAGTTCTTCTACGGATCTCCCCATTTCTGATTCAATCTCGTAGAAAAATACCAAGAATCTCCATAGCTTTTATTGTTAATAGTCTCAGATAATTTTAAAAGACTACTCATCTAGTACAAGTTCCTTAATAACTTGAAATTTAATTGATATTGTACACAATTTTACTCAACTAACATGTAAAAAAGTCATGGATTGTACGTTAAACAAGATGTAATTTTTTTATCATTTAATGTATTACAAACATGAAACGGACACAGGCTTTCCCTAAAGATCGCTACAACTACCGATCTGAGTATGTTGCGTTCTCTTTAAAGGACACTGCTGTCCATCCCTTCCGGCTACTATAATATTCGGCCGATCGACGACACCCACGGGATGAGATGGGATAGTACCTATTTGTAGCCGGAACCACACAGCATTTTAAGACATAATTGTTATTTATTGCTAAGCCCAAGGCCGTTGAGACAGATTGAATGTGGATGACGGAAAACCGCGTGTTCTGGCATGGCTTGGGAGAGGCATACGTTCAGTAGTGGACTGCAATAAGCTGAGCTGATTGATTGACTTAGCCCAATACAACCTACTTTTCATCTTTAACCTTAGTTTTGATTGGATTCATTTTTAGCGTTCATCGTCACCCTATTATTTGCCCCTTTAGACTTAAATACCATGACGTCATAATGATATATGTATGGGGAACAAGGTGTGGTGTTCCTTCATAGAAAAGGGAGGATCCTCCAGCCAGGCGGATGGTATGCCTGGCGGGCCGAAGCCCAATGGTTGATTATTGGACGACTGTATATATGCTGCGTTGCGCGAATACTTTAATAGCGTGATTCAGGATTCTTTGACGTCATCGGAGAGTTGCATTTAATAGTCAAGTAAAGGTCGTTTTAAGTTGTAGTTGTATTGCTCGCGATGTAGATGTCGCCACATATGTATACATGCACCAACATCAGGTTAATGCGAAAACCAGAGTCATCAATGTTTGCTCCTCATTATTTTCCGCTTTAAGGTAGGACCATAAAATTGCTAATCGCCAATCTTGTAGTTCGGCAGGGAAGTTGGGGTACACAAACTTAAGACAAAGTGCTGTGGCCGTAAGTATACTGGAAACTTTGAACCTATTTGCTAATGTGTTTCTATTCGGTCATGCTAAATTTATCTGAATATTGATTTAGAAATAAGGGTGAATTTAAAGTCATATTTCTGATAAAAATTGACGAAGATGATTTATGGACTGTTAAAAATAAGCTTTGATAATATTAATAATTGTACGAGTCACTTTTATTTTCAAACATTTTTTTTTAAAGTTTGCCACAAACAAGCTTCCTAATTTGATTAAAAATGTATAAATGTAGCCAATTTCAACCCTAATGCATAAATTACGGGTTCGGGTATTACAGATCCATCCGAAGTCGTTCCAAATAGCAGGACCTTTTTTATTTAATCCGTTGTATACATCAAGTAGTACCCCCTCGGGTGGAGGAACCCGGGGGAGACCGGACTCCTACCGGCTAAACCACCAGAGCGGTCATTTTCGGCACCAAAGGGGGGTACCAGGTCCTCGATACAATCAGCCGTCCATTGGGGCTACGCCTTAAGGCACATCTCGGAGGGGATGACTGTAAAGTGGTCACCCCCAAATAGCAGGACCTATCAGATTATTTTTGTAATACGAGTGTGACTTTGAAACATTTTAAGGGGCTGCCACTAATAATGCACAATATGCAGACTTAGCAAAGCCAACATTATTAACCCATTACTGTCCCAATGATCAGAAAAGGGTTAGGTCCTAATGTGGGTTGGCAGACTACACACCATTGAAACATTTTGGAGCCGTTCCAGGTATGCAGGTTTCCTCACGATGATTTCCTTCACCGTCAACGCAAGTGATAATCAAATTCTGTATAGATAAATTATCAAGACAAACATATGTTTTAGATGAATAAAGCGCGTAAGCTATGTCTTCTCCATACAGTTCTTTAACAGTAGTAGCATTTACAACCGGCTTGGTATGATGAATTGAGGTAGTTTGGAAAATTATGCATTTGTGCATTGTGGCGGGTCTCTTATTGAAAGAGCCCAGTAGGTACCAACCCCAGTGCCAGATATTTGCAACTAAGCAGTAGTATTTTGCTGTGTGGTGCCGGCTACGAATAGCATCAACCCATCTCATCCCTTGGGTGTCGTAAAAGGCGACTATGGGATTAGCCGGAAGATGGGCAGCGGCGTCCTTCGAGTACATTAACAACTCAACTGCGATCGCCAACCCGTAGCGGTCGATGTAGTGATCTTTGGGAGAGGCCTGTGTCCAGTAGTGGACTTTATTTGGCCGAAATGAAATGAATGATGAGTAGTATTCAAACTTTAGACATTACTGTTTTCCAGTTAGAAGGGCATTGTAGCTAGTGAAATTACTGGATAAGAGACTAAATAACTTTACGTCTCGAGATGACAATAGAAGCGTGGTGTCAGGCAGGAATAGTCCTGGATAGCATGACAATTGTTATGGGCAGGCGTGACGCTTACCTCCAGGCGAATAAATTCCTAGACTCGCCATCATGTTGCATAAAAAAATATCCATTTACTCTGGCGAAAGTGGTAGGTAAAGGATAACAGGCAATCATCTATTTTTGTTGAAAGTCACGATAGCGAGCACAGTCTTCCTGACGGTAAGGAGCAACCGTATGCAAAGACATTAGCAACCAAATGATTACTGATGCGTCGCCGACTGAAGCGTTCAGTTGGAATGCCTTTAGCTTCTGGCTGTTCTTACACTTCACCCAGAACATAACAATATCATCGTTATGGCGAGCGAAACAGGTGGGACAGTAGTACCGCCCCAGCCGAGTCCTTTAAGTAGAACTCTACTACCAGTAAAATTGCTTAAATAGTAGTACGGTTTTTTCATCATAACACCTACACCACACATAATATAGGCCTCCCAATTAGTGGTAATTAGGAGGTCACATAATATATGTGTGGTGTAGTTGTTATGATGAAAAAATCTGGTAGTGGTACCAGGCATAGTCATGACTTTGATATGACTTTGGCAAAATTCGCCAAAATTGACAAAAACTACGAACTACTGCGCGCCACCGTTATATGGTTGATGTTCCACCCATACGTACGAAGCGTTTTGCTTCCACGTGTTTCGTGCGTGTCGCTAAGGGGTGGAACTCATTGCTAAAGTCTATCTATTCTGACTGTTATAACCCGGTAATCTTCATTCACGAGTGAACAGGATTCTTTTAGGCAAGTGCGCACCATTGTTGACCGCATCGTCGCTAAACATCAGGTGAGATATTGGGCAGGCCTATTCAATATAAACAAGGCAGACTGATTACTTTCTAGGTCAAACTTCTTGATAACATCTCTAAGTCACGTTTCTAGTGCTTACGAATCGGTAAGATAGGCTAGCCCTGTTTTGAGCCGAGCTGCTATCACCTTTAACTTTTTGTAGCCACTAAATCTTCTCCGTTTAAAACAATAAATAAATTAATGAAATATGCTTGGAAAATACATACCCTGTGGAGACCAATAAGCAAAACCACGTTCATCAAGAACCAAGCGATATTCAAGCATCCAGTCAAGATGATTACTATAAAGGTCATGTTTAACTTCGATCTGTCAATGGGGTATTCGTCTGGTATCTTAGAGCCATCCTCGCTCTGCTTGATATCGATGTAACGGAAGCCGTGGGTGTATACAGCCAGAAACGCTACAGTCCCGATAAAGAATAAGGTGATCACGAAGTTTAGGATCTGGAAAATAAAAGTGAAGGTCACCATCATCATGTCAGCCAAAAACCGTTCACTGCTGGACAGAAGCCTCCCCTAAAGATTGTTACAACCACAGGTATGAGGTTGTGTTTTGTACTCATTGGGGTTTTTGCCATATTACTGTCGTAATATCTATCTAATTAATTGATAATTTAATCCGCCCTGGGGAAGGACGAAGGGGCATGCCGGTCTCCTACCGGCTAAAACTACTGGGGCGGACATCTTCGGCACCTAAGGCCATACCGATTAACTCAGCCTAAGTCTTCCACTATGCTTGTTCCTCCTTCATTAGGCTGTCTCCATCGAAGACACGCGTCTGCTTCAACGGTCGTCCATCCTTAGACACACATGGCGTATCCACTGCTAGTTTACGTTGCTAATAGGCATAGGTCAGTTACATCAGTCGTATGTGGGTAAAGTTTGTTTTCGAATTAATTTATAGAAATACGGCCGGTACCCGCAAATTCACCCACATTCTTTAGAAGAGAACTTGATTATCTCATTGAGTGTCGCAAAACGAGACACAATTAAAATATATTGTGTCTACACGGCTGCCGGCAATTGACACGCGAGAGGTTATCCAATTTCCTATTCACACTACTCAACTCCCTGCCCATTCGGCACGCTAACTTGGATATCTTCCATGATAAGCCGCGGAAAATATGTAAATATGTAATGTTTATCTGTGTGCTTCTTATGTCATTTGTAGAATTTATAATGTTTTAAGATTAAGTTGTTTCAGTTGTGTGTTTTTATATTATCTTTGTTTCGATGTTCAATTAGGTATTCTCGTATAATCGCTAAAATGTAAGCGCTTTGGTAATTGTACTGTGAGCTTATATTTAAATAAAAAATAGATTTGCTAAAGGACGTCCACTGAAGGAAGGCGTCCTCACTTCCCACAATTGTGTCACCATTTAAGGGAATTCGCCAGTTCTCGTCACGCATGTTGCAGTTGGCGAGTGTAGCATGGCTACAGTTACACAAAAGGGACACTGCTGCCCATCTCTCAGAATTAGAGTCCCTCAGTCGCCATATACCATATCCACGGAAGGAGATGGAGTGGTGCTATATTCTTAATCTGGATACCACATAGATACGTCCACGACATAATCTATCTCTACGCCAAATTTCATTAGAGCCCATTTGAGCTTGATCGAGCTTCAAACATAATAACTGTCACATGTATAATGGTAATAAGACAACGCTTCTGTCATATCAGGGATATTCTACAGCGATAATACTCAAGGCCTTAACGTACATTACAGTATACGTACCAAACTGATATAACCAAGTATGAAGCAACCAGTTTTCAAAGGTATACAGAAGCAGCATTTTGTTAGCAGGGAACAACCCTGGCTCTGTTTTGGGTAGACACTGTAACAAAATGGAGAATTTAAATAAAATACGTAGTATCAACATCAGCAACGTCATTGGAATTTCCGTAATCACCACATTGGACAAGTGGGCTGGTACCACAGCTGGCTTTCTTGCACCGATGAGTAATGACTAATGACACTACGTCATTATCATCATTTCAGCCAAAAAACATCCACTGCTGGACTGAAGGCTCCCCCAAAGATGGCCATAACGACCGGTATGGTTTTGTGTTGCAGGGAAGAGTTTTGCCATAATTGCCATGCTTGGCGGACGGAATGGCAAGGGTGGATCCAGGGTTTAAATCTGGGGGGGGGGCTCGAGTCTCATTTTAAGATTTTCAGAGATCATTGTTGCTATTAGGTCTAAGGTCAACTGCGTTGGGCATGGCCCCTGAGCCCCCTGGATCCACCCCCTTTCAGGTTAGCGCATGCAACTGAGTTATAAATGTACTCGAAGGATGCTGCTGCCCATCCTCTGGCTTCTTCGGCTTCTTTAGACAGATTACGGATGTGGCTACAGCTAGGTTAGTATATTTTGCGTATTTTCACAGTATTATGTCCTACGGAATTTTACTGTGGGGATCGGCTGCCGATGTCGAGACTATTTTTATATTACAAAAAAGAGCAGTCCGAGCTGTTTATAAAATGGGCTTTCATGAGTCACTCTGGGAACTATTTAAGGGGATAAACATACTAACTTTGCCATCCTTGTATATATTCCAAAATATTATGTATATCCCGCAAAGACATTGTTAGTTTCAATAAAAGAAGCGACGTGCATAACCTAAATACTCGCAATAAGAACAAGCTTGTCTCGCCTGGCCTTAGACTTAGCAGAACCAGCAAGTCGTTAATGGGAAACAGTATTAGGTTCTACAACAAAATTCCTTCTAGTATTACCGATTTACCAGAACTAAAATTCTAATCTTTGATTATGCGCGTTTTAATATTGAAAGCCTACTATAACATACAGCATTACATCGATGATAAACATGTGTGGCAAACGATTCCCTTCTGCACACTGCGACCCTCTGGCGCTGTATAATTGATTTTATAACGTCTGATAATTGATTTTTAACTTGCAATCAAAGGCTTAATGTCTACAAATTGGAATTAATTATATTATTATTATAAAAATAACTTGACATTTCACTTAACGCATTTAAAATTGCATTTATTTATGTTATTTACTTATAGTTAATACATTGAAATTTGACTTGACTCATTTAAAACTTTTTTTTTAATGTAAATTTACTTGTATTTAATGTTATAACATTGATTGACTATTTGTTATTGTTAATATTGTTCTTGTGACATCAAATTATAATATTCTTCCAAAACGATAAATGTGCGAGCATTATGTAGGCATTAATGATATATGTTTAGTACTTATTTTGATTGTTGCCTGGCTGTATTGGTCTGTCATGCTCACTAAAACGTCTTGCTGATGGTGGTGTTGTGTATCGGGTCGTTCGGTTCCCTTCAACATGGTTGAGCTAAGCGATGCTGATGCATGCGTTATTGCTCGTGAATTTTATTCTTAAATTGCTGGAGAATAAATTATCTGCATTCACCTATCACATTCCGACCCAACCATTTCACATAATGAGTACATCTAGACAATAAAGTTTAACAGCGATTCTATAGTGCTTTTCCGATTTACAACCTAAAATAAAAATTCTTGCTGGGTGAAAGTGTTGTTACATTATTGTTTATTAGAACAAAATACTTCTGCAAATATTTAATTTTAAACCTATACTACAAACAAAATAAATCTTACTTTTCATAAGGAGATGCCGTCATTTTCACTTAAAAATTGAAATAACTTAATTTGAAACTCGATTGACGCGCGCGCACTTTTGATCGTGTAATTCAACTGGCCTGCGCGGGTGTGTACGATGTATCTATTCGTGAGGAATCCAATACATTTGCATGTTTATAAAATAACATTATGAGTATTTACGTCAAGTTCAAGGAAATGAAGATGAGACTGTTTTCTTAGAGGAATAAACGTGCATTCTTTGATATATTATGATTATAAAATCAGAAAACAATACACAATTACTTTGATGTCTACGATTTCCAAAGATAAAGAAAACTTTACTCCCTCGTACTCGTAAGATCACACTAGAGCCGCCCATTGGTGCCACGCCTTTAGGCACACCTGGCAGGGGATGACTATAAAGTGGTCACCACTTCTAGTCTAACTAAAGTCTCGAGGTAACGCTACGCTATTGAGGTGCCAACGCAAGTCCTGGGTTATATTGCAATTGTTAAGGCCTGCATTGCTTGCCGCCGGACGAATATCTTGGTTGTCTCTTCATCAGGTTATATGCAAAAATAGGCAGCTGAAGACCACTTTAAATTGCCCTGCACTAGGATTTCTCCTGTGTCGTAGGTGCGTTTACAGACATGAATTCCACATACAAATTCTGAGCTTCTGTAATCTGACCTCCACAACTCATTAGCTCGAGTATACCGATACTCTAAAATAAGTGTTGTTATAGTAATGTCTTAGGTTTTCGCGATTACTACTCATAATAAAACACTTTTAAACTGATTACATCGCGTATATTATAGATTTTTGTTTTTCCTGACGTTTCGAATGCTTTGTCTAAGTCTTGTTGTAACTGTCGGGCTTCTGACTACCCGAAACAATTGTTATAAATATTTGTATGATAGCTGGCACTGACGGTATAATGTGCTTTTTACGTTTTGTTACTGGCAACCCTTTCTCTCTCTGTATAACTCGTTATTACTCGATATACTGCTAGTATTTCAAACTCCGTTAGACAATCATATAATATACACACATAATCTACGTCCAAATCGTAATTTCATTTAAAAAGGGCATACTAAAGAGAGCCGTAGGTTATATAACAATAACAATAATATTTATTTTCAATATACAATATACAAATATAAACTCATGGAAACTTAAAACTAAAATTGTATATTGCTGTGGTCATTCGACAATTGTATTTGTCGTGGTCCCCACACTAGGCATGCCTGTATCGTGGGGTCATTAATGTTCGACGTGGCCCTCCGCACGCCTTGCCCGAGCCGTTCTAGTCCCAGCCCGCGGTCGCGGCGTTGGGCCCTCACACAGCTGAATCGAGAGTTGCTCGTCGCAGCTGCCAACGTCGCGGCCTGGCCAGAGGTCGATCAAGGGATCTTGCCCGATCCGGAGGAGGAAGCGTCGTGGTTCCGGAGGACGATGACGTCAATATGCGACGCATCCATGCCCCGGGCCAGGCGCTCCCGGCGTACGGCAGTGTACTGGTGGTCGGATGAGATCGCGCAGTTGCGTGCGGTCTGCCTGGCATCCCGCCGCCGGTACCAACGAAGCCGACGCCGGCACAGCGCTACAGCCGGAGAGACTGAAGAGGCCTATATGGCCTACCGGGCGGCCACACTGGCGTTTCAGACCGCCATCAGTGAGGCGAAGGCTCGGTCCTGGAGCGAGCTCCTAGAGGGACTAGACAGGGATCCGTGGGGGAGACCCTACCGTATGGTAGTGGGCAAGTTGCGCCCATATGTCCCCCCGGTGACCGAAACCATGGTCCCGGATTTGCTGGAGAGAGTACTTTCAACGCTCTTTCCGGCGGTTCGGGACCATCCTGGTCCCTCTCCACCCCCAAATGCCTCGGACTGGGTCGAGGAGTTGGGGGTTTCGGATGGTGAGCTGGGCCGAGCCATTGGCCGCCTGAAGAGTCGCAACACCGCACCGGGTCCGGACGGCATTCCGGGCCGTGCGTGGGTGTATGCGCTACAGTCTCTTGGGGACCGCTTGAGGCGGCTGTTCACCAGATGCCTCCGTAGTGGCGTGTTCCCGTCCGGCTGGAAGGAAGCCGGATTGGTTCTATTGAAGAAGGAAGGAAGAGAGTCTCCCTCTGCATACCGTCCCATTTGCCTGCTCGACGAGGCTTCGAAGCTATTCGAAAGAATAATTACCCGAAGACTCGTTGAGCACCTGTCGCGAGTTGGCCCCGACCTGGCCGAAAGTCAGTATGGCTTCCGGCAGCGGCGGTCCACCATCGACGCGATTCTTCGCGTCCGCTCGCTGTCGGAACAGGCAGTGTCCCGGTGGGGTGGGGTGGCGTTGGCGGTCAGTCTAGACATCGTCAACGCCTTCAACTCCATCCCGTGGGGCGCTATTAGGGCGGCACTAGTCCATCATCGGTCTCCGCCCTACCTGCAGGGCATCATTGGGGCCTATCTGCGTGATAGGCACATTCGCTACGTGGGCAGGGACGGTAGCGTAAAGCGGAGGGAGATTACGTG
The DNA here is from genome assembly GCA_947459985.1 of Diloba caeruleocephala. Taxonomy (NCBI): domain Eukaryota; kingdom Metazoa; phylum Arthropoda; class Insecta; order Lepidoptera; family Noctuidae; genus Diloba; species Diloba caeruleocephala. The sequence continues at coordinate 3,536,561 of OX381625.1, read as the reverse complement.
CGGGGTTACGCAGGGCTCAGTTCTCGGCCCTCTCTTATGGAACCTCGCCTACGATGCGGTCCTGCGTGTCGTTCTCCCTGCTGGCGTCAGCTTAGTCTGTTACGCTGATGACACTCTGGTGTTGGCCAGCGGGGAGTCCTTCGAGGGAACCATCCGGCTTGCGGAGCAAGCGGTGGCAATTCATTTCGGCCGAATGAAGTCCACTGCTGGACACAGGCCTCCCTCAAGGATCACCACAACCACCGATATGGATGTGTTGTGGGCTCATTGGGGGGTTTTGCCATAATCGCCACGCTTGGCAGGCGGGTTGGCGATCGCAGTTGAGTTGTTAATGTACTCGAAGGACGCTGCTGCCCATCCTCCGGCTAATCCGTTAGTCGACTTTTACGACACCCATGGGAAGAGATGGGGTGGTGGCATTCTGAGCCGGCACCACACGGTTGCGGTGGCAATTGTCGTGGCCAAAATCCACGCCCTGGGTCTGCGGATAGCGCCTCAGAAAACCGAGGCGCTATGGTTTCACAAACTGCCGAGAAGCAGAGAACCACCCAGTTCGTGGATACGCGTTGGTGACGCGCAAATCGGGGTGGGCCGGTACATGAAATACCTGGGGCTCACCCTGGATAGTCGTTGGGGCTTCGAAGAGCACTTCCAGCGCCTCGTCCCTCGAGTCGAGAGGGTAGTGGGTGCTCTACACCGGCTGCTGCCCAATCTCGGGGGACCATGTGAGGAAGTTCGCCGTCTCTACGGAGGAGTCGTGCGGTCCGTGGTCCTATACGGGTCGCCTGTATGGTCAGCTCGACTATCAGGCGCCCAGCGCTGCAGAACCAAAATTCATGGTCTGCAGCGCAGAGTGGCTGTCCGGATCGCACGAGGATACCGAACGGTGTCCTACGAGGCGGCAACTCTCCTGGCGCGTTTTCCGCCTTTTGACATCCTGGCGGAGATGGATGCGTGGGTCTACGATCAGACACGCTCCCTCCGCCAGAGCGGCGAAGGCGCGCCTCCAGGGGCGTTGGACAAGCTGCGGCGGCTAGCTCGGCGGCGCGCACTTGTAAAGTGGCGTCATCGCCTGCGGATGCAGTTTGCAACCAAGCGCGTCGTCGAGGCCGTCCTGGCGCTCTTTGGAGCCTGGCTCAAAAGGAGCGAGCGCGTCACCTACCGCCTGACGCAGGTGCTCACCGGGCACGGTTGTTTCGGCGCGTACCTGCACAGGATAGGACACGAGGCCACGGCACAATGCCACCATTGTGATAGCGACCAAGGCACCGCACAGCACACGCTCGAGGCGTGCCCTGCGTGGGCCGCCGAGCGGCGGATCCTGGTCGATCGGATCGGGCAAGATCTCTCTCTGCCAGCAGTAGTGTCGGCTATGTTGGCAGAGCACGAAAATTGGAATGCAGTGGTCTCCTTCTGTGAGAGCGTCATGCTCCAGAAGGAGACCGCAGAGCGGGATCGGGAGAGGGCCGATCCCGCTCGAAGAAGAAGGAGACGGCGCCGGGGTAACAACCGCCCTGGCGCCTAATTCCGATACGCCTGAAAACCCCTGCCGTTGCTATATGGTGGGGGACCTCTGGGTTCGCGGGTGCGTAGATTGGGGAATCTGCGTGCCCACACCAAGCGACCCAAGAGAAGACGGTAGCACGCATGTGGTCACGCGCTGCCGTGGGACGCACTGGGGGATCCTTTACAATCCCCCTGGGGGGGTGACCGCTTTACAGTCACCCTCTCCGAGATGTGCCAATAGGCGTGGCACCAGTGGGTGGCTCTAGTGTGATCATACGAGGACCTGGAGCCTCCCTTAGGTGCCGAAGATGACCGCTCCAGTGGTTTTAGCCGGTAGGAGTCCGGCATACCCCTTCGTCCTTCCCCGGGGCGAAGGAAGTTCATGATGAATTTCCACTGGGCACCAAAAAAGTATAAAGAAAAAGTCTGCAAGAACGCTGAGTGCGATGTAATAGCGTGGGCGGGCGATACGACACGATGAGATGGGGGCCGAGGGCAGCCGCCCGACGAGAACCGAGCATTACCGAGAAGAGCCGAACTGTAATGTAGCGAAAACCGGTATATACTAATACAATACGAAAATAAAGTATTATCTATGAAGTACTCTATATTATTTATCATCATTTCATCATTTCGGCCGAATGAAGTCCACTGCTGGACGCAGGCCTCCCCCAAAGATCACCGCAACGATCGATATGGGTGTGTTGTGGGCTCATTGGGGAGTTTTTCCATAATCGCCACGCTTGGCGGACGGGTTGGCGATCGCAGTTGAGTTGTTAATGGGAAAGGACGCTGCTGCCCATCCTCCGGCTAATCCCTTAGTCGGCTTTTACGATACCCACGGGAGGAAATGGGGTGGTGGCATTTTGAGCCGGCACCATACGGCAAATCTGTGCAGTACTTTATATTATTTATAAATAATCCGATTTATTTGAAACTAAACTGCGGGTGAAACTGCGGTTCACAGTTAGTATATTTATATGTTGGTAACAAAACTTTTATTTTTGGTAATAAATATCTCAAGAGGTAGCAACGCTTTATAGTTAAGCCAGTGCTGCGATAACATGAACAAACAATATATCAAACTAGCTATCCCTGAAGTGACCAAAACAGTTTCTGACAAAACTTCCCAATTGATATGGAACTGATATAGCGCCGTGGGACTTACGTAGGGTTTAAGTTTAAGCATTTTGCGATATTAATACTTATTGTTTTTATGTTTAAAAAGAAAACATTACCTCACACTAGGATTTCTTCTGTGTCAACTTTGTATACTTTTTTTTTTTTTTTTTTTTTTTTTTAAATAACGTTGCCCCACACTAGGATTTCTCCTGTGTCGTGGGTGCGTTTACAGACATGAATTCCACATACAATACACCCAGACCCGGAACAACTATCTGCAGATCATACAAATATTTGTTCCGTGTGGGAATCGAACCCACGACCCGAAGCGCAGCAGTCGACTGTATCAGCCACTGCATTATTATTTTTATTTATTAGGGTCACCAATTGCCCCACACTAGGAATTTTTCTGTGTCAACTTTGTATACTTTTTTTATTTATTAGGGTCACCAATTGCCCCACACTAGGATTTCTTCTGTGTCAACTTTGTATACTTTTTTTATTTATTAGGGTCACCAATTGCCCCACACTAGGATTTCTTCTGTGTCAACTTTGTATACTTTATTTATTTATTAGGGTCACCAACTACATATTTACAATACATAGAATATGTCTCTCATAGGTGTACACATCTAATGCTTAATAGACAACAAATGACAATTAATTAAATTTCACAATTTAGCAAATTGTATAACAATATTTTGAGTTTATACAATAAAAATATTAAATGTTTTATAAGTGTAAATTTAAAAATAAACAATATTTATTGGGGATTAGTTATTAATAATAATAATTTTACCTTGTTATTAATATGATTTGTATTATTAGATTATTACAGACATTGAAAACGTTTTGCTAATTAGATGAGAAACAAAAGGAATAAATAATGAGAATTTGAGTAAGTTTACATAATTGAGTTGAATCGATTTCAAATCAATTTTTTTTCACTTTGGATTTGAGTTTAGGTATGCTATCATGGGCTGTGTGGTGCCGGCTACGATTAGCGTCAACCCATCACATCCCTTGGGTGTCGTAAAAGGCGACTATGGGATTAGCCGGAGGATGGGCAGCAGCGTCCTTCGAGTACATTAACCACTCAACTGCGATCGCCAACCCGCCTGCCAAGCGTGGCGATTATGGCAAAACCCCCCAATGAGCATACAACATACCCATATCGGTCATTGTAGTGATATTTGGGGGAGTCCTGTGTCCAGCAGTGGACTTTATTCGGCCGAAATGATGAAATGATGATGCTATCATAAAATATGTCGATATCAGTATTAGTGAGGCAGGCTTTGTTATATGTATCCATCATTCTGTTTAAAGGGGCTGATCGACCGAGATTTGTGCGACATGATTTGACAACAAATGTTTTAAAACTACGAACCGATCTCACTGGGCATCTGCGGGGCACATTCAGATGCAAGCTAGGAAGAAGACACTCACAACTTTTCGTTTGCAAGGCTTCTTTGCAGGGCAATTGAGGGTAAGAGTAGGAACTTACCCTTGGTATATATGGTTAACTTCAGCTGAAAATCACCACTGTAGCTTTTTGCTGAGCTGCGGCCTAGTAGTCAATCAATACTACACTGAGTCTTCTGTTTCTGTCATACATGTATCAATATTTTACTTTTATAATCTTACTGTGCTTATGTTACTAGGCATGCCTTTTAAGTTCCGTCGTTTCCATATTCCCCGGCAATTTTGAATTTGAAACTGTTCTATATTTGAATGTGTTTAAAATTTTGAATCTCAAAACAGTTGAAAGTATTAGGATTAATGCTATTGTTTAGTCACAGCGTCGATTGGAATCTGTCAGGTTACGTACGAAAATGAATCTTTGTTGGGAAAATGTTCGTGCAATAATTTTCTACAACTTTAGAAGAGGCCTGATTTTTTTAATTTTCCATATTGCCCCCAAAAAGTGACACCCATATTAAAAATTCATTTATTTACGTTACATGTACGTATTTGGGTTGCAGAAACGCATATGTGTACCAAATTTCACTTTGATCGGTCTAGTGGGTTCGGAGAAAATTGGCTGTGACAGACGTACAGACACACGAGTGGTCCTATAAGGGTTCCGCCGTTTTTTACTTCGGACTTTCGGAACCCTAAAAATATATTTCAGTGTAGATGCGTAAAAAGTGAAACTTGTTCAAATTGTATTTTATTTAATACAAGCTTCCTTTTGTAAATCGCATTTTTTTATAAAATATGTGTAATTAAGTAAATAGACATATGACTGCGCATTCATATTTAGGTTTCAATATGACTACATAATATTTTTATAGATACATACTTATGTATACTCATGTATCACACATACTCGTATTTACTCAAACATGGACGCGTAACGTGGCGCTTTAGTTTTAATTACCGTAATAAATGTTTCTCTCACCGCCGACAAAGAAATTTCACCACAGTAAAATTATAGTTTAAAATAATTAATAGAACACGCTTTTAATGAAATATGAACTAAATGGCATAATATAAAATATAAGCGTGGGGTGTTTGATATCAAAGGTAGATTAATTATGAGAATATAAGTTATTTTATTGGATGTTGGTTTGACTGTTAACCTTTTCTTTCTTTCTTTCAAAGATAGTCTTGTCTAAAAGATCAAAGGGGGAGATAATTGCAATAAAACACTTTTAAACGGATTCTATAGCGTATATTTTAGATTTTTGTTTTTCCTGACGATTCAAACACTTTGCAGGGTTCGTGATCGCAGGATGACTGAAAAACAAAAATCTAATATATACGCGATAGAATCCGTTTAAAAGTGTTTTATTATAATGTGTAATACTCGCGAAAACCTAAGACATTATTATGGGGAGATAATTGTTTGAAAAAAAACTTAACATTTATCGGCTTTATTGTTGGTGTAATACAGATCATTTTAAAAGAACCAAGATCTATTGACGCAGAAATGCTTTGCGATTTAGCGTTTTGTAGTTGCGACTAAGATATATAAAAAAGTTGTTCAGGGGCCAATTCTTGTAATAAATTTACAATTTGAGTAAAAGATGACCAAACCGAGATTAAATTATGAATTGACAAGAAATAGTATTCTGCTATACTTAACATTCAGTCGGAATTCAGTATGATCTCCATCTTATTTATTTTACTTTTATTTAATGTAAAGTTTAATACCTGTTACAATTCTAAATGTTAGCAGAATACCATTTTGACTTCGATCAATTTTCGATCTTAGATTATCGCGATTTACTTATTATAATAAATCAACTTTAAACGGATTACATCGGATTTTCATACATTGGGCAAACAAAATGTAGTATAGTCACCAGAATAAAACAAAAACATATGGCTGACGTCAAGCTTAGACGCACCGCAAAGTCTGCAATGTGCGGACATGCCTCAGACAAAGGCAACCATTTACTTCGTTTCGATCAACCTCAAGTCCTCGCGAAAGAGAGCCGATATGTGCCAAGAATGTTTCGTGAGGCTATTGAAATTTAAAAACATCCTAATTCTGATAGAGAAGATTGCTGTCAGATACCACTTGTTTGGAGTTCTGTTATTAAAATCATAGTCTTGTGGCGACACCTACATCGCCAGCAAAACAACTACAACTTACAGCGACATCTATTCGAACATTAATCGCAACTCTCCGATGACGTCAAACAATCCTGAATCGCGCTTGTAAAGTATTCGTGCAACGCTGCATATATACAGTCGCCTAACATCAACCGTTGGGCTTCGGCCCGCCAGGCATACCACCCGCCTGGTTGGAGGAACACCACACCTTGTTCCCCACAGTCTAAACAAAATATCACACAAAAACATCAAGACACTATAAGTGATTACTGCGTGCATCGAAATAACTCTTGATTAAAATAACATTTTAAAATCTGTAACGACGCCTGTCACCTTGGTCATTCTGCAACCACGAATGCTGCATAGTATTTGAAAAGGCAGAAGTCAGGAAGACCAAATATCTTCTCTCCTCTCAATAATCGCAGTCTGCGAGACACAATAGATTTTTAATTATGGCTGCCATTGCGACCGTTAAAAGAATATTATACGCGATGTAATCCGTTAAAATTGTTTTATTATTTATTGTTTGTTCATCATTTCGGCCAAATGAAGTCCACTGCTGCCACAGGCCTGCCCCAAAGACCACGTCAACGACCGATTTGACTGTGTTGTGGGCTTAATGGGTTTTGCCATAATCGCCACGCTTGGCAGACGGGTTGGTGATCGCAGTTGAGTTGTTAATGTATTCGAAGAACGCTGCTGCCCTACCTGCGGTTAATCCCATAGTCACCTTTTCCGACACCCACGTGATGAGATGGGCAAGTGCTATTCGTAGCCGGCACCTCACGGCACAGGTTGCTAGTATTGGTATTGATTGCTTTTCAAATTTATCTCAAAAAGACTAACAACACCAAGTCAAATAAACTAACAAAGTTTAAACTAAAACCTAATTTAGACCTAGGATCGTTAATTTTGTAAACCCTCACATTGTAAAGACAGAAAACCTACCAAGTCTATAGCTGTATAAGGCTAATTAAGTCTCAGAGGTTTCATTAAATACTCTTAAATAAATTTAGATCATTTATTAATTGCAAGAAAGATTAATTACATGTACAAACATCATTATCGTTCATCATAGCGACAGGTGGTAAGTGAGAGGTCGCGAGTTCAAACTCTGCATTGTTAACAACATCAACTAATTATATTATTGTACAGCACTTCCTAAAACAGTAATATTAAACTTAGTTGCTTAATTGATCATCATCATCATATCAAAGGACGTCCAGTGCTGAACAAAGACGTCCCCATAGGTTTCCCCAATTGCATCGTCAGTTTGGGGGGAAAATGCCACTACTCACCACGCTTGGCAGAAGCGTTCATCATCATCATCATTGTCGTGTGTTCATTGGGGGGTTTCACCATAGTCGTAACACTTAGCTGGCGGGCAATCGCAGTTTACTTGTTAATGTATTTGAAGGACGTTGCAGCCCAACTTCTGGCTAATCACATAGTGTCCTTTTATAGTGGGTGTACGACACTCACGGGATGAGATGAGTTGGTGCTAATCATAGGTCCATATGGAGGGTTAGTGAGCGCAGAACATTTGCTGTTCCACAGAAGACACGCTGGTGCATGATGTCTTTGATCCAGTCACTTATTAAATGACAATCACGGGAGGAAATAGAGTCGTGCTCTATTTTTAATACGGACACCACATGGTAAGTATTTTTATTAAGTGGCATTATTTAGTAAATGGCCTTCACTTAATAAATAAGGACATTTATTCATGTTAATAACATAAAAATACCCCTATAATTCCGATTTTTATTCCTTATTTATTATATTTCCGCGTTTATCAATCAATCGGAAATTGACATCCTCTCACAGGGGGTTGAGATATCATCATTTCCGCCGAATGGAGTCCACTGCTGGACACAGGCCTCCCCCAAAGATCACCACAATGACCGATATGGGTGTGTTTGCTCATTGGGGGGTCTTTCCATAATCGCCACGCTTGGCAGGTGGGTTGGCGATCGCAGTTAAGTTGTTAATGTACTCTAAGGACGTTGCTGCCCATCCTCCGGTTAATCCCTTTGTCGACTTTTACGACACCCACGGAATGAAATGGGGTGGTGGCATTCTGAGCCGGCACCACACGGCAAACGGTTAAGATATCCAGACAATATAATAAATAATAATTTAGCTCCCTAAAATACCTTTTTTTTTCTTTGTTTGCTTTTTTTTTTTTAAACTTTGTCCCACACTAGGATTTCTCCTGTGTCGTGGGTGTGATTACAAACACAAATTCAACACACAATACACCCAGACCCGGAACAACTACCTGCAGATCGTACAAATATTTGTTGCGTGCGGGAATCGAACCCACGACCCGGTGCGCAGCAGCTGACTGTATCAGCCACTGTACCAACCGTGCAAAAAGGGTTGAGCTACACGATGATCGACACCATTCTTCGAAAAATCATTTCAGACGGTGCTCTACATTATCTCACATAATTGTATCTTTTATCTGGACTTTAGTACAGAAACCCTTTGAGTTTGTTTTGGCAGTTCTTCTCAGAGGCAGTCAAATGCCGGGTTCATCTTAATTTATTGATGAGTAAAAGAGTTTCTCGAAACGTATTTGGTAAAATAAAGATCATTTCATTTCATTTCAATACCCAGCTAAGTGGCTACCAATCATAATGAAAACTGTCTAGATCATATTCTTTATCATTTCAAAAGTGGTATGTTTAATTGCGTTGGCTTCCAGTTGCCGAATATCTTTCTTACTCAAGATAACAATTTCATTATGCTTTGGGATCTGTTCTGTTCCGTTTAGTTCCCGGCAAAGAATAGACCACGTCTCTCCCCTTATGGATGTCGTAAAAAGCGTCAACAGGACGATTTATTAAGAGGATGGGCAGTAGGATTTCGATCATCAACTCGCTTGCCAAGCGTAGCGATAATGGAAATTTCCCCTATGAGCGCTCATTTTAGTGACCACAGGGAGGGCCATGTTCTATAATAAAATAAAAACTTTTTTATTTATCTCTTCACAAAGGTGGCTTATAAATATCTTAAAAATTACGCGACATACAGGTGAGTATAAGCTCCTTTGTGAGAGACTGGAGTCCGTACTAGGGAAACCCTGTGTTACGGATCACCAGGCTCTCACCCTAAGCATCTATTATATTATCCTGTCACATTACAATAGAACTTAACATTATGACTCCAGTCGAAGAGAAAGATAAATTATTAAATAGGTATATGCAGTTGGACAAACTGCAGGGGTGTGTGTATGTATGTGGTTGTGCTTGTATGAGAGGATATGAGGTTAAGTATATACTGTGTGGAGTGCATTTGCGTGTGAGTAATGTGAGGTGGGATGTGTGTGTGTGAGTATGTGTGATTAGGTGCGTTTAATATGTATTTTTTGTTCGTTTGTCTTTGACTCGTGTATTTGAGTATGAGGGTGTGGATGATATGTGCATGAAATTATACTGTGTTTGCTTGTACGTACGCATGTATGTGGGATTGTGAGACCCCTTTTAATTTTTAAGTTAAGCGGGTATAAAAAGTAGTTGCTCGGTGGCATTATAATCCAACTTGAGTAGCCATTCGAATAGTTTTCTTTTACAAGACTGTTTGGAGAGGGAGTATATAGACAAAATTTCATTTAGTTTATTATATAAGTAGCTACCTAGGAACTTATAGTGTCTATGTGAGAAACTAGTATGAAAACGTATTGTCGGGCACACTGTGTGTTTACGTCGTTTATTTACTATAGCTGCAGGGTTATAATAGAGCTGTGAGTGTTTACGAAGGATTGTGTTGTGAATGAATAATTGACGCACAGTTAAGACACCAGTGGATTGATAAATGTCTTTAGTTGGGTGTAAAAATGGTAGAAAGTTTGCCACTTTTAAAACCGCCCTCTGAGCACGCTCAAGTTTTAGTACTGACGTTTTAGTTGCTCCGCCCCATATGGTTATGCAGTAGGAAATCAGTGATTGGCACAGTGCGAGATACACCATTTTAATAATATTAGGATCTGCGACATGTCGAAGGTTCTTGAAAATATAGATTAATTTTCGAGTTCTTGAGACGAGAAGATTAATGTGTGGATGAAAGGTGAGTGTGTTGTCAATCATGACACCTAGGTATCTAATTGTATCAGTTTTTTCTAAGGTGGGACACGTGCACACTGTGGTATGGGAAGAAGAACAATCGTAAGTGTGAGCAGTTATCATTTCATGACATGGGAGGGTGGTTTTTTTTATAGAGAACGTCATATATTTAGTTTTTTCTACATTAAGTACGAGTTTATTGTGAGCTAACCATGACAGAACCAAATCAAAGCCCTGCTGTGCAAATTTATGAACCTGTTCCCATGTATCACCCTTAAACAAGAGTGCTGTGTCATCGGCGAAGGTAATGATCCTCCCATTGGGCATTTTCAGTTCGCAGAGATCATTTATGTAAGTAAGGAATAACGTTGGACCGAGAATGCTACCCTGTGGAACCCCATGCCCAATAGGAATATCAAGACTAGCCCAATCACCCACATTGACTCTTTGAAAACGGTTTGTAAGATAGTCTGTGAAAAGTTCTAGCTGTGTGTGCCGTACACCAAATCGTTCCAACTTTCCCAACAGTAGTTGTTCGTTCTATGTTCTGCAAATGCATCTGTGTGATCTGTCTAAGGTTCTCTCCTCTCCAAGATGTGTCTAAAGGCATTGCACCATTGGGTAGCTCTAGTGTGATCTTACGAGAACCTGGAGCGGTCTTCAGTGCCGAAAATGGATTCTTAAGTGCTTTCTTGATTATACAAACCATTTCCATAAAAGTTAACTTCAAACCTAGCTACAGAATGCCATATTCCGCTTCCATTTAATAACCGAAAACTTTTTCAATTAAGTCAACAGTTTAACATTAACTCTAAAAACTGTATAACAATAACTAACTATTCGAATGAGAGCTCTATAAAGTTCTTACAAGGATAAATTTATTCGCACGAAAACGAAAGCCGTTCAGAGCGTTTCAAACTCGTTGAAACCGGTATGACGAAGTGATTTTTTATATTTTTATTCTTAGTTCAAACAGCGCTATTCATTTAACTGCAGAGTCAACAGGGCGAGACGTAACACTTGGTTTCGTATGAATCAGAGCCCGGTATCTGGTTGCAAATAACGACTAATGTTGGATCTGCTACTTAAGATTTAACTTATATTTATTTGAAAAGCTTTAAGAGTTTATGAATTTGTAAAGAAAATGTTGTTTTAATTAGAAAAAACCGGCCAAGTGCAAGTTGAACTATCGTGGAGAGGGTTCCGCCATTGCTGAATATATTGTCTATTGTTGGATTTGGTCTTGTACCAATAACTTATCCTAAGAACAAACTTAACATCGTAGTTGAAAAAGATGTTTTCCCATACATTCCAACCGGAAACTTAAGTGTGTACGCATAATATTGAAAGATTTACCATGTTATTTTAAGACCATAGACTTGATATAGTCGCTCAACATCAACCGTTGGGCTTCGGCCCGCCAGGCATAACACCCGCCTGGTTGGAGGATCCTCCCTTTTCTATGGAGGAACACCACACCTTGCTCCCCATACATTTAAGATCCTCACAATAAGCCTTTCGATTTCATGTATTACACTGTACAGCGGTTTGCCAAACTTTATTCTTTAATTTTCTATATTGACCCCCAAAAAGGACCCCATATTCAAAACTCGTTAATTAACGTTACACGTACATGTTTGGGTCGCAAAATCCATACGTGTACCAAAGTTCTACTTAATCGGTTCAGTAGATTCAGAGCAAGTTGGCTGTGACAGACGGACAGACACAAGAATGATCCTATAAGGGTTCCGCCGTTTTTTCTTTCGGACGTTCGGAACCCTAAAAATGTGAAAGCTTATAATGAAGAAAGTTTACAACGGGTTTAAGTAACATCGTAAAGAAAACTGATACTATGGATTCACTACACCATTCTTGAACTCTCAACGTTAGACTTTTGCGTCTGTTTTTCCATGAATTTCCAGATTTCTTTCGAAGTTTATTTGATTGTTTTCAGTATGAAAAATAGACTATCCTTACACTCTTTTGAATAAAAGAACAAAAAACATTTTATTTCACATATATCTCAAAGAAAAAAAGAAATAAAACTTTCCTATTTTTATTATAGGGCTAAGTGTAACCTTTTCCTAAACTTTTTGGTACCTCTCCGCCCTTCTTAAGGTGGAAGAAGCCCATGAGGATTTCCACAGGACAAAACATAAAAATTGGTATGGGACAATGATATCATCACCATCATATCAGCTATAAGACATCCACTGTTGAACAATGGCCTCCCCCATAGATTTCAATAATTGTTTCATCATTTTGGGGGGAATTTTGCAGTACCTACCATGCTTGGCAGGCGGGATAGAAAGCGCAGTATGGCCAATGTTCCAAAGTAGTTCCGCTGCTGGCGCATCCCGCTGGTTTAGAATCCCTTAGTCGCCTTTAACGACATCCACGGGAGGAGATAGAGTGGTGCTATAAGACGTCACGGTTAGTGCAGTGGCTGTCACGGTCGGCTGCTGTGCTCCGGGTCACGGGTTCGATTCCCGCACGGAACAAATATTTGTATGATCTGCAGGTAGGTAGTTGTTCCGGGTCTAGGTGTATTGTATGTGGAATTTAGATCTGTAAACGCACCCACGACACAGGAGAAATCCTGGTGTGGGGCAACGGTTTAAAAAAACTTAATCCCACACGGATAGCGCTATGTTGATTCCAAATTAACCTTTAAACAGCTGTATCATTATGGGTAAGGGGTAATATCATATAACCATCAACAACTAGGATCTTGTTGACGATATAACGACTTAAGTATATGTGAAGTTACACATGATACATAATCATCGTACAAAACGAGCACCGCTTTTTGAGATATTATTAAATCTAGTCTTAATGGGGTACGGCAACCCCATCACCATTCTGACCGCATAATTATAACTACTGGACACGAATGGCTTCATATGATATTTGCGTGTGATTTAACCACAGCTGCGTGTATAATTAAATCGCAGAAGTAGAATGATTTGTCATTCATGTAGGTGGTTCACGGCTATTCTCCATAAGAGATAGAAATAGTCTTGATGTTTTAGTTTCGCAGCTTATTACATCTTTCGAAATCAAACAATGTCTTTAAATTATTTAAATATAGCTGTTACAAATGTTCAATTTTTCACTGCGCCACATACCGGGTTCTCGGTACATGAAATCGAGCGAGCCACCGGGCCGTGCTATAATGTTGCCATAGATCAGTTCTAAATGCTCCTCGCGGTGCCATACATAAGTTGTATGATAAACGCCACTTTGGCCGCCCCAGAAACTTTCTTCTCAACGGAGGGATATTTTCGAGAAATTTAAATCCGAACGTAACGATCCGTATTTATTTTATAGTGGTCTTCTCCCTTGGGATTTGGTTTTGAATTGGCTAATATTGATATTTTAATCTATTACAATTGCTTAAATTGGTCATACCGTATGGTTCATGATAAAGAACATCCCTCTCGGACCGGACACTAATTACGGCATAAGGCAAGCGCCTTATGCCGTAATAAGTGTCCAGTAGGGGTATAAGCATACCCAGTTGCACTCACTGATCGATAAACGATCGACAATGTTAAGCAATGCTCAGAACGGTCAGTCTATAGATGGGTGACCATATTAAAACTACGTAAACGTATTAAAACTTAAAAATATACATATACGGGATATTCAAAGTTACATATATACTTAAATCTTACTGGCCAAACTGCTGATGCAGTTTATAGGCGTTTTGCTCGTTTTGTACAGGTTGTCTCCAAATATTTAAAACAATTTAACTTATAATTCTAACTTAATTAATACTATTATTTTATTTTCTAGACTATCCAAACAACCTGTTAATAACCACTTTAAGCCTCGCCTCATTTTACATTTTTTTCTTTATCCGTTAAAGCTGGACTTGTTACATAACTTAGGCTCTAAATACTGTCGTGTTCTTTCCCCATAATGATTATTCACTTTTGTTTGTATTAACTTAGTAACTATCGTTATAAATTTACGCTATTAAATATTGAACTTTTGCAATCTAAAAATATCTGATTAAAATCATCTTTACACTTTGCTTTACTTTTTTTGTCTACTATACTTTTAAAGCGTCGTATTTGAATCTCACAATATGTCTTAACCGTAATATTTCGTGTGTCCGGATTAAGAACATAGCACCACTCCATTTCCTCCCGTGGATGTCGTAAGAGGCGACTACGGGAATCTAAACCAGAGGGATGAGCAGCAGCGTCCCTTCTATGAAACGGTAGCCATACTGCGCTCACCAACCCGCCTGCCAAGCGTGGTGAGCATTGGCAAATACCCTCCAGCATGATGACACAGTTGTGAAAATCTATGGGGAGGTCTTTGTTCAGTAGTGGACGTATAAATGACCGATATGATGATGATGATGACCAGAGTTAGTGCACCCCAATCTAAACAAAAATCACTCTGCCTGATATGATGATGAAATTGTCTCCAATAATTTTCTATTTTCATATGGATACGTATTATCGATATCGATATTATCATATGGATACAATACGCGCAGTTTGACGGCAAGGTTGGCGTAGTGGCTAAGTAATTGGCTTTCTGCGTTGAGTGTCGTGGGTTGGGTGTCGTCACCGCACGGAAAAAATATTTTTATGATCTACAAATTGTTGTTTCGGATCTGGGTATTTGTGCAAGACTATAAACGGTACTCTCAACATAGGAGAAATCCAAATGCGGAAACACTTGTTCAAAAAAAAAAAAAGGTTACGGGGCCGTCTACTAACGACTAAATACACCACAGAAAATACAGAAATTGTAAGCTGAAGTGATAATGTGCCCGATTGCTCGTAGAACTGATCGCTATTGGGTCCAAAAAGAATCTCGAGTGGAGACCGCGCACTCACCCTGAGACGACCTCCAAAGAGATAAACAGATGACCTGGTGAAGGTCGCTGGGAGTTGTTAGTGGTGGTTCTTGTAGAAATCTATGAGGGTCGCCTTTGGTCAGTAGAGGACGTCCTTTGGCTGATATGATGATGATGATGATCATGAATGTCGGTTGCACCGTAAAACTCTGTTAAACAACATGCTCTTGTAGTAGAAGTAGGACTACTTCAATATTACAATAATTGTTGTTTGAACGCTCGACCCTTTAACTGCCAATCCGACGCCATTACCATATTTTTGACATTGTTTCAATTACGTTACAAGGTATCCCCTTGGTTCGTATAATAAAAAATTTAGTCCCAATAATGAATGTTATATTGAATGCCGTGTGGTGCCGGCTCAGAATGCCACCACCCCATCTCCTCCCGTGGGTGTCGTAAAAGTCGACTAAGGGATTAGCCGGAGGATGGGCAGCAGCGTCCTTCGAGTACATTAACACCTCAACTGCGATCGCCAACCCGCCTGCCAAGCGTGGCGATTATGGCAAAACCCCCCAATGAACCCACAACACATCCATATCGGTGGTTGTGGTGATCTTTGGGGGAGGCCTGTGTCCAGCAGTGGACTTCATTCGGCCGAAATGAATGAATGTTTGGCATAAAGTTTTCTGCATAATATTTTAGGGTATCTTTTGATCTATATTTCGATATTCCTAAGTTGCCAGTAAGACCAGTTCAAGATACAACTGGATCTCGATCGGACTAGGTATCCTGACGGCTACATGTTAAAATGACAAGGAGGACATATTCGCTATATGACTGGATCTGGTTTGGACCACATAATTATTTGACATACCGCCAGATTCACATGGTATTGCTTATTATTACGTCTAGCCTTCTTAGTTCCTGGAAATAAATACTTCAGTAAAGTGGGCTATGGTTGAAAAACAATTGAAGAGGGATAGAATGTCAATCACATTTCCAATTTGTTTATTGAGAAAAAGATTCCCCAAACTTAATAAATAAAAAATCCTACCAGCTCACTCAAAATTAACCGATCACGCAGGCCGTTGCTTGTTTGCCACCTTAGGGGTATTGTAGGTACATTGAAAAGACAGTATAATAAAAAATTTAGCCCTTGTTGATATAATTATTTGTTTATTTTCTAGGAACTGGAGGTGACAATTTCTTCACAGACCGCGTAGCTTCTTTGACTCTTTACCGAAACGAAAGCCATCAATTTAGGACCAATTTTCATTATCAATATGACATATTAACATGTTTTTTATTTATTTATAATTTACACTCTTTATTGTACACCAATCGGTAAAAAATACAAAAGCAATAACTCTTAAAAGTATATTTTAGAGTACAATGGGCAGCCTTATCGCGCTCGGCGATTTCTTCCAGGCAACCTTAGGATGGAGAAGAACTTTGGTGATTGTATTGTGATTTGTTGGTGGTGATTGGATAATATATGCGGCTGTCGAAGTGTTTTTATACTTATTTACAACATCAAAATAATAAACAATGCCTGACACATACACAGAATTATTTCTTTTTCATGGTTTTATAACATTATTCGATAAAAACTGTTTTTAGCGATGAAACTAAATGTCTTACCTAAAACTCAAAGTTTAGGTTGAACTATTATTTATTTATTTACTATACTCTTTATTGTATACCAATCAGTAAAATATACAAAACAGTGGCGCTTAAAAGTATGTCTTAGAGTACAATGGGCGTCCTTATCGCACTTCACCCCGGGGAGGTAACCGCTCCAGCTCTAGGGATTATAAAAGATCCTCCGAAGCGTGCTTCGGTGCGCACACGGCGGCGCGTGACTACCTGCGCGCCACCGTTTTCTCGTGGATAATCCTCAGGATACCTAGTCAAATCGAGAGCCAGTCGTATCGCGATCTAGTCTTACTGAAAACCTAGCCATATCAAAATATAGACTATAAATACCGACCCATTTTTGTAGCCATAGTAGTTTGTAGTAATATTGCTTTCATTGTAAATAATACATTTAAATTCCATAACTTAGTTTGGCATAACTTTAGTTAACATAAATTAAACAGTCATATTATTAAAACGTCTAATAGTAATTTGTTCTAACTGTTCTGCTGTCACAGTATATTGAGGATGCCATGATCGCATTGAGTACGTATCGTTATTTGTGAAACGTATATACATCACAATTAAAGAGCCATATGCGAATGGCAATTATAATAGCAAATATGGAGGAAAAATAAATGCCCGATTAGATTAGTTATTCGGTATAAAACTTATTCCAAATGAGTATGACATAAAGAGATGCAATTACAGAATAAGACTCGTATATTATGCAGCCCAATAAACCTTGTTACACGTGTGTTGAAAAGAGGTCACCTATTCTATTCCTGCTCATCAGTATTCAACGGGAAGAACGCGTAGCCAATGTTCGTAAACATTAATAACCGAAAATTGTTTGCATATAACAGTTATTTACGATAATATGCGATGACCGTGTAATTAAAATATGGTGTTACCCTTAATCTGCTCGGTCGTGATAAACCGGATCAAGTTGTAAATTGAATTTCATACGGTAATTAAAGGTAAAGTTAAATATGTTGCTTTATAAAGGAACCTTTTTGTGTAAAGCGGTTCGTATTTTAGGATTGTTATCTGAAAACTCAATACATAATATTACTCAATACATAATATTTTGATAATAACTACTACGCATGTTCTATAATATTGTATGTATATATATGCCGTAGCTAACGAGAATTTTTTGAATTTCATATATTTTTATTTATGACTTATATATTTTGTTTATAATTATTTGTGGTCCATAATATGCGTTTTCATTTATATTATACGTATTTTTTTTGTCACTCATTTTTTGACAAATGGGGTATCGTTGGAAGTCGTGCTATTCCGCATATTTATATATATTTTTTTAGGCTATTAAAGGTCACATAAAATCCAACATGGTGGTTCCAGGCGAACATAAACTGCTCCAAAAAAGTACAAATACCGTGTTTCGTATCCAATAGAAAACCATAACGAGTATAAAAAAATGACAAGTAGAATTAATACGGCTAAAATAAGGTATCAACAAAATGCCTAATCCCAAATGAATGTATGTAATAATAAGTTAAAAAAATTAAAGCCTGACTACAGCAGAGCTCAAAATAATATTTCTCGTAGTTGAAGACCCAATCGCGATGCACAAAGCTGAACAGTAACGATTCTCGGCCTTCGACTACGAGAGATCTTGTTTTGTGCCTTTCTGGAGTCGGGTTTTAGTTTTTCATAGGTATTTTTACCGGCAGGAAAGTATTAAGGACACTTATATGGTGGCTGTGTGGAATTTTCCAATACTCGACGCTGAACCTCGAAAATGTACCAAAACGCGTAACACCAATGGACGGCTCTAGGGTGATCATACGAGGACCTGGTGCCCCCCTTCGGTGCCGGTGCAACTGCTGACGGAAATTGGTAACACTTTATTTTTCATATAGGCCCTAATAGGTTCTTAAGAAAAGTCAAAAGTTAGGTGCAATTATGTTAAAAAGCAGCTATTTCGGCAAATTGTTATTTAGCTGCTCCCTTTAATAACCGGGTACTAGTACTCAACGGATACTCTGAGGCTCAAAGTGATCTCGTTGTGAGAGTACTGAATAAAGGCCTCTCCCACAGATTTCCACAACGAGCCGACATGCAGCTCTCATCCCACTTCCAGCGACCTTCACCAGGTCGTCTTTCCACCTCGTTGGAGGTCGACCCACACTGTGTTTCCTGGTGCGCGTTCTCCACTGTATAACCTTTTTACCCATTAAACTTTATAAAAATAGCTTAATGTTTTATTTTTATTTCCTTTTGCCATAATCAAATGTCCGGATTAAGAATACAGCACCACTCCATCTTCTCCCGTGGAAGTCGTAAAAGCCGACTAAGGGACTCTAAACCCAGAGGGATGGGCAGCAGCGTCCTTTCTGTGGAATAGGAGCCATACTGCGCTCACCAAACCGCCTGCCAAGCGTGGTGAGTACTGGCAAATTCCCCCCAATATAAAGACACAGTTGTGGAAATCTATGGGGGAGGCTTTTGTTTAGTAGTGGACGTTGTATGGCCGATTTGGGCGGGCGAAGGGTTAGAACATGCTTTGCTTGCTTCCTATGCCTGCTTAGTACACTTTTTATTTCCTTGCTTAATGTGCTAGCTCCTTGCCTACCTTACACGTTTTATTCCCGACGTGTAATCTGGCAAATGGCTCTGGGGGAAGCGCAACAGTCGTGATTGATCTCCAGGGCAAGTCCGACGATTTATCCTTCTAGAGGTTGCCGCCTGTTATTGGTTTGATTCCTTCAGAAACAAACGCAACTGAAAGCGTCGGGCGTACTCCTTTTTATTTAGTGTATGTATTCTTTATGTACTCTAGTTTAGATACTTATTTATTTATTTTATTTATTTATTTTATTTATTATCCACCCTGACCCATCCTTCAACTCCTTTCAACCCTGTGCAAATTGGCACTATTCCCATCCTTCATACCCATCCTATTCGTCCTTTCTACTTCCGCTGCGATGTTCCGAGGTCAGACATTGCGGTCCTACCATCTCAATACACCAGCAGATGGTAGGAGATAGATATCACGTGACCTCCCGCGTGTTTGTGCCGTGCGCGGGAACCCGTAATGGGGGGTGAAGGAGTCCTGGAGGTTGAGCTGCACAGTAGACCGGCGGTCGTTGTCCGCTGTCAGCAACACGCCTCTTTGGTCCCGAACTCCTCTAACACGGGTGGTTGTGGCTGAGCCGGCTGCGATCAATCGGCTGTGGCAGTCCTTAAGACTAGCCGGCTAGTTCTGTTGGGTGATGGGGTCTGCAGCCAGCAGTGTGAGCCAACTGCGTGGCGGAAACGTGGTGGCGAACGCTGTGTGGGCTCGCAGACAACACACTCAGGAGTACTATACTCTGCTCATAGCCCTGGTGTTTGTATAAGCATCCCCAAAGGTGCGGGCTCCGAGGAGGGTGGGGAATCAGTAGAATGAAAAGGTAAAACAATAAGCGTATGGATAAATCCAATAAAAAACCGCGACCAGTCTCTAGGGACAACTCGGGGAGCTCTTTTAAGGGCAACCCAAAAAGCATAGCCTCTGTTGGGAATGCTAAGAGACCTGACGCTTCGGGCACCGCTGCAGCCTTTATTGGCAGCAGCTCCCAGAGCAGAGGGGCCTCTGGCAGTACCAACGTACAGGCGGGTAGGGGGGGAAAAGGCTCACGCCCAAACTCGGCTTGTGGACCAGTGGAAGGCGAGGGCTCTACGCAGCCTGACCCTGATGCAGGGAGACAGCTGGTCTGGGCAGGAGCAAAGGTGACCAACACACCTGCAGTTGGCGGGACTGGAGGCCCTGACACTTCGGGCAACGCTGCAGCCATAACTGGTGGCAGCGTCCAAAGTAGAGGGGCAACTGACCGTGTCAGCGTGCAGATGGGGAGGGGGGTAAAAGGCTTGTCCCCGGACATGGTGGGTAGACCGGCAGGAGGCGAGGGCTCCACGCAGCCTGACCCGAATGCAGGGAGACCACCGGCCAGGGATGAAGCACAACAGGTGCGCAAGCACAAGAAGCTAAGTGGAGCCCAAAGGCGTCGCTTGGCCTTAATACGGCAAGGAGCGGGATCGGTGGAATCACTCCCACAGGACGAAGCCCGCATGCCAAAAAGACTGAGGACTGAGGGCAGCGGAGACTCAGTTGAGGCCAATAATGTGCCCAAAAGGACTAAAGCAGGGTCCTTCCGGGATGCAGTGGCAAAAACCAGGATGGCCATCGTTGCGGAGGACCATCCTGTTCAGACCCTGAAGGCCGAGGATATAGAAGATATCCGGGACCTCTTATGGGATAAGATGGTGGAAACGCCAGAACCCAAACCCATCTTCGTCCTAGGAAACGGACTCTCGGCAGGCGCGCTACAAGTAGTGTGTGATGGCGAAGCAGCTGTCACGTGGCTACGGACACTGCAAGGGAAAACAATCAGGGACGGGGCATTAAGTCTACGTGTAGTAGACGCGAAAGACCTGCCCAGACCTATAAAGATGGCATGGAAAAGGCGCATGCCATCTAGAAAGGCGACCCTAACGCAAGAGCTCGACATGCTCCGGTCGTTCAACAAAGACCTCACGACTGCGGAGTGGAAGGTGGTCGATCAGACAGTTGAAGGTGTAGTCGCCCTTAGCATTATCCTGATGGATAGGGCTTCGGCCGACTACATCAAAGAACAAGGCTACAATCTGCACGCGGGGATGGACCGGAGCTACTTTAAGCTCCTAGACGATGGGCTAAGGCGCCCCGTCTGTCCCCCCGTACAGATTGCGGATGTTGTACCGACCACCTCGGTTCTCGGAAATGTTGGAGAGCCAAACACGGACGGAGTGGACGGTGAGGAGGCGAAGTCAGGTGACTCTGAACTACGGGGGGATGATCCGGTCTCATCGCCATTTTCGATGAGATCGGACTATCTCACGCTGGGTTTGGACAAACTGGGCATTGCCTCTTCACCGGCCATTCTGGAAGACATCGAGCTGCTGGCAGAGACGGGTGAAGGAGGCCAACAGCACTAGGCATCATCGAAACCACAAACCATCACGATGAGCAACTTAAGGTGCGTACAAATTAACTTGCATCACAGTAAGGCAGCCACGGCAATACTAAGCCGTCAGCTGAATAGGAACAAATATGATGTAGCCCTTATACAGGAACCATATGTATACAAGGGGGACATTAAGGGATTAAATACTGGCGGTGGACAACTGACATATAAATGTCCCACAAATAATATGAGGACTTGTATCTATACTAGACAAGGTATAGAAGCAATTCCTCTCTATGATTACTGTTCTAGGGATCTCACCACGGTGAAGATTAATGAAGGGATAGAGGGGAAAAGGAAATACATCATCCTATCCTCTGCCTATCTACCATATGAGGAAGCAGACCCGGTTAATGCCTTGTTACATAACCTGGTCAATAACTGCGCAAACGAAAATCTCATCATAGGATGCGACGCAAATGCGCACCATGTTGCCTGGGGCAGTACAGACAACAATAAAAGAGGTGAAGTGCTTATGGACTATCTGGTAAGTTCTCCCTTATTCATAATGAACAAAGGCAATAGACCAACTTTCGTAAATAAACGTAGGGCAGAGGTTATTGATATTACGCTAGCAACTAAAGGGGCCAGCAAGGCAACAAAAAATTGGCATGTGTCTGGTGAAATTAGCTTATCTGACCACAATTACATTTGCTTTAGGTACGAAACTACCCAAAACTTTGGTAAGGTACTCAGAAGAAATCCCAGGAAAACGAACTGGGCATCCTTCAAGGAGGACCTCAAAGTAGAACTTAGAGATTCCACAACTGGGCTTAACTCTATTATAGATATAGAATTTGAGGCGGATAGAATATCACAAGCAGTTAAAACCTGCTGGATAAAGAACTGTCCGGAAAAAGAGGTGAAATCGCAAAGGGAACCATGGTGGTCACCTGCCTTAGAACATCTGAGACAGGACACCAGAAAAGTTTTTAACTATGCGAAGTCAACAAAAGACTTCACGATATATGCAAAAGCGCTAACGCACTATAGCAAACAAGTTCGCAAAGCAAAGAGAAGGGCGTGGAGGGATCATTGTCAGAACATAAGCAGCTATCCGGAAGGTATGAGACTGCCGAAGGCAATGAGCTCCGCGAAGGTCAATAAACTGTCATCCATAAGAAATGACCAAGGTAAACTCACAACAGATGGGAAGGAGACACTAGCAATCATGCTCAAGAAACACTTCCCAGACTCGGTAGAACTACATAATGTGAATGAAAATATTATCACAATGGAAGAACAGAATGCAAGAACTTCCAAGGACGACTGGCGGATTGCAAAGAAAGTCGTTGACGCGGACAAAATACGTTGGGCAATGGGGAGTTTACGTCCATACAAATCCCCTGGACCTGACGGAATCTATCCCATCCTACTGCAAGAGGGCAAAAACATTCTCTTACCTCACCTCTGCAGACTGTACAGGGCCTGCATAGCCTTTGGGTATGTCCCAACAGTTTGGAGACAAGTTAAGGTAATCTTCATCCCGAAGCCAGGAAAAGCAGATTATGAAGATGCTAAATCATACCGGCCAATAAGCTTGACATCCTTCTTCTTAAAAGCACTAGAGAAGATGATCGACAGGCATGTTAGAGATGGAGCGCTTAGGCGCAGACCACTTCACAACATGCAATGTGCGTATCAACAAGGTAAATCTACTGAAACAGCACTACATTATGTAGTAGACAGAGCCGAAAGGGCTCTGGCAACTAAAGAGATCTCAGCAGCAGCATTTCTTGATATTGAAGGCGCGTTCGATAGGACGACCTTTGAGTCAATAAGTGCTGCTGCAGAGAGACATGGCATAGAGCCCACAATAATAAAATGGACAAACACTATGCTACAGGGCAGAATTATCCAAGCCAATCTACTGGGAGATAAGATAGCTGTAAAAGCGACTAAAGGTTGCCCACAAGGAGGGGTTTTATCCCCAATTCTATGGAGCCTTGTAGTAGACTCTCTATTGGTGGAACTAAATATAGGACCATTCCATACAGTAGGGTATGCTGACGATTTAGTCATACAAGTAAATGGCAAGTTCCCGCACACTGTGTCGGACCTGCTACAGGAGGCTTTAGACAAAGTAGAAGGATGGTGTGACAGGAACAACCTATCCATAAATCCAAACAAATTTGTTTTAGTGCCGTTCACAAGTAAATTAGACCTAAGTGGACTCAAGGAGTTAAAAATGTACGGCACTAAACTTAAATGGGCCACGGAGGTAAAGTATCTAGGTGTAACACTGGATAAGAAACTAACGTGGCGCACTCACGTTGAAAATGCGACAAAAAAGGCCCTAAGAGTCTTCAATATGTGCCGTTCAGCCTATGGCAAGACGTGGGGACTCAAACCTAGGGTCATATACTGGATATACACAATGATGGTGAGGCCAATACTCACATATGGCAGCGCTGTATGGTGGACAAGAACTTTATTACAAACCTGCAAAGACACCTTAAGGAAGGTACAAAGGGTAGCCTGCATGGGCATCACTGGAGCCTTTAAAACCACGCCTACTATGGCACTCGAGTGGATGTTGAACATTAAACCACTTCATATTCACATACAAACAGAGGCAAGAAAATCTCACTACAGACTTGCAAAGGCAGGTGCATGGAATCGATACAAGCCCTGCACAAAACACACATCAATGGATCCTGTGAAAGAACTGGATGACTTAATGGACATGACATGCGATGCTGACAATCCGGTCTATATGTTCAATAGGAGATACAGTGTACATATACCCACAAGGGAAGAGTGGCGGAGAGGACTCAAGCCCATAAATGACACGGCTCATCTCATTTGGTATACTGATGGGTCTAAAATGAATCAGGTACGGGAGCAGGAATTTGGTCCAATGACTGCAATATCAGTCAATCCATGGGGCAATTTACATCGGTTTTCCAGTCGGAGTCCTATGCCATAATTGCCAGCATTAGAGAAATGCTAACGAGGAATGTGAAGGATAAAACCGTATACATACTCAGTGACAGTCAAGCAGCTCTAAAGGCATTAATCTCCTTTAAAGTAAATTCTAAACTAGTCAAGGAAGGTGTTATTCTACTAAACAAACTAGGAAAACACAATAACGTGAAGCTTATCTGGGTACCTGGACACGAAGGTGTTGAAGGTAACGAGAAGGCAGATCAACTAGCAAGGGCTGGCTCAAATAAGCAGCTCATCGGCCCTGAGCCATTCGTAGGAATACCTCATGGTACCTACCAACAGGCAATACATGCATTTGCTGACAAAGAACATGTCAGAGAATGGAGGCAATCGAGAGGCCTAAACCATTCCAAGACCGTCTGCAGCACAAGATTAGACGGGTTTAAGAGACTAATAAATCTTACCAAAACCCAATTAAGGCACTACATAGGTGCAATGACAGGCCACTTCGGCACCAAGGAGCACCTACATAGGATGAAGCTTAGCACAACGGATACATGCAGATTCTGCATGGATTATCAAGAGTCAATGCAGCACATTTTGTGCAGCTGTGACGCTCTGGGAAGACGTAGGGCAAAACATCTAGGAGTGGCTTATCCATTGCCTGATGATTTTGCACGGCTCCAGGCAGGTATGATTGCGAAGTACCTACAGGGACTTCTTGATTTGCCAGCGGAGGAGTAGTGCAGGGCTTTGGGCAGCACAATGGACCCAATAGGGTCGAAGTGCGTTCAGCTGATGCTGAGCCCGTTGTAGCCACAATAGAATAGAATAGAATGGCCGATAGGATAATCAATCAATGAATTCAGATTTTCGCAATCCATTTATGAACTTACCTTCAGTTGTACCATCATACCAAGTCACAACCGTCTGCAGCTAGAATCTTACCTAGCTGTTTCCTTCAAGTTCTCCGTGAACACAACACAAATTTATAAGGCAAACGGAAGCTTCACACAATGTTTTTTCTGTTTTCCTTTTATACAGCACCTTTTTGAATTGTCAAACTCTCGAAACAAAATAAAGAATAAGAAGGTTTTGATAGCGACAACTTAGACTGGACCAACTTTCTGCTAATAAAGATAGCCTCCAGCAAAAACGCACACACGAATCACGATCCAAATTAAAAACCAATCCCAACTAAAGAAACTGAGTTGAAAACTTTCCCCCCGAGCAAGAACGATTCAGTTGTCACTGCTGCATCTGAGGAGGATCCATTAATCCAATTTGCGGAGTCAGCCAATCGTAGGAACTCCTTTATTGGATTCCTCGCGACAGTGGTCGTCAGCCACACAGTTTGTTGGCAAACATTTTTTGATCGCGGTGCGAAAACCTTTGGAAAAGCTGTGGACATTTCGGTGCGTTGTTTGGAAAAAGAAAATGTAAATCTTATCATTTTTGTTAGTTAGTACAGTATGTAAATTAAAGCTGTGTAGTTTAATAGAGCTGTATCTTAGGCATCTAAATAGTTATGAGATTAATATGCACACTTATAATGTGAAAACAATGTGCTTATATTTATTAATAAATACTGTAAAATAAATTATTGATTGATTGATCGATGTGGACAGATAAGAAGAAGCGGGAAGACGGCAGCATGCACGTGGTCACAGTCACGTGCCACCGTGTGCACAGCACAGGGCTCAGCAGAGCGCAGTGAATGCGCATAGCTATGGGGCAGCGGCGATAATTCGCGGCAATGACTGATTCCCCATACAGCACACAGCTAGGCAGCTCAATGCAAATGGTGCGATTTTTAGGCCTATCGTAGTACCTATCTATCGTGGCACCTCCACCATTGTCGCCTAGGCACCTTATGTATCCAGTTTCGCAAAGCAGTTGCGTTGCAAGTTACCATAAGCTAAACGTTATTTTGATAAGCCGTATTTCTATATAAGCTAAAACTAAATAATCACACTATCATAATTGTTCATTATTTTCTTATCTTTTTTATATAAGTTTGTGTTTCCGCATAATGCGCACTTCAGTTGCGATAGGCTAGCCCATATTTTTTATCTTAAACTCATCAGTTTGTCGTCTTAGATTTCGAAAATTTACATGTTTATGACGATAAATAAAAAGCTAGTTCTATTTAAACGTCAGAATTTATAACTGACAACATGGTTATAGTATATCACTACTATACAAAACTATTGGTTTTAAGTGACAATTTTTGGAATACGTACAAATTTAAGTCAACATGCCTATGCCCGAATGTTGTCCACTTATAATAGAGCATGTTCTTGTCATAATGAAATCGATATATATTTTGATAATCTACCAAATTTTAAAGCTAAAGTAATGAATATTTATGTCCTGTGATAGGCTGACCTCCTGTTCTTGCTTTGTTTAGTCTTAATTTTAATCTTATACAATAAATTACTATTATTTATCTAATGACCAATGTAAAACAATAATGTATTTTGAATCTGTTATTAATCTTATTCGATCTCGTAGATAAATCTCTACGAGATCGAATCAGAAATGAGGAGATCCGTAGAAGAACTAAAGTTGTCGACATAGCTGAAAGGATTAGTAAACTGAAGTTGCAATGGGCAGGGCACATTGCTCGTAGAACTGATCGCCGCTGGGGCACAAAGGTTCTCGAATGGAGACCACGCACCGGAAAACACAGCGTGGGACGACCTCCAACGAGGTGGACAGACGACCTGGTGAAGGTCGCTGGGCGTCGTTGGATGAGGGCGGCATGTAACCGATCGTTGTGGAAATCTAAGGGCCTTTGTTCAGCAGTAGACATCCTGTGGCTGATATGATGATAATGATTCATCTTATTGACATTTGAATTTTAATTTTAATGATGAAATTTGAATTTAGTCTACTTCGTATAATGAATTAATGTGATCTAATGTATTTGTGTAAATGTAAATGTGAAGTATCTAGTAATCTAAATTCAATTTCAATTTAATGTAATCAATAGATAGTGATGTAATTAATACTTTGAATGGTGTGTACACCTTTAAGTGAAGTATTTGCACAGCTTTGAAGAAAAATGTTATTGTTAAACCAAATGTATGCAAATATTTCGTTGGTGTGCCTTAAATAAATAAATAAAAAAAGTAAAAACATAAAAATCTTTGGGAAGAGGTTGCACTTAGACCTAAAATAAAATAGGGAAGCTTTATCTCGAAGATAATAGATTAAATCTTTTCTCATTCTTCAGCACGCAATGTATCGTAAACAAAGCGATTAAAATGCTACGTGATAATTGTACTATGATATTATTATGCTACTCCGACCGATGACCTCATCCGTAGCGAACAACAGTCGTTTAGTTTGTATTTTATTTGGGGTTGATGTGAAAATAAATAACTTATTATTAAGATAGACGAACACAATTATTTTACACAGAAATCAGTGCAATAACCCGAAAAACGCAGAAAATTATTCTTTTTTCAAAAAGTAAAATTTTTTGCATGTCAAAAGTTTGCTAACAACCTACAAAAAAAGTCATGGATACTGTACTAAAATCACTGAAATAACGTGATTCAGCATGCGACATTAAAGGTAAGGACTGAAAGAGAATTATAATGAACCCAGCATCGCCCTTTCCACGTGTATGTGCTTAACAACTGAAAAATAATGACTTTCGCCGCTCTTAGGTACGCATCTGGAAATGTAGAACCCTGAAACATGGGAGTATGGTACATTAGTTCAAATATATGCGTCTATCCTTTTAATATATCCCAGGCCACAGGTTATATTTGCGTTCTTGTGGCATGTAATAAATTTTTGGGAATGAAAATTACAAACGTATTAAGCTCCTTATGAACTAATGAATCATCTGCAGTAGCTGTTTCTGGTTTTATAACAGAGTTATCTAATGGCGCGGTTGGCGCAGCGGCAAAATGATTGGCTTTCTGCGCTGCAGGTCGCGGGTTTGATCTCCGCATGGAACAAATATTTGCACGACTCAGTTGGTTTGGGTCTGGTTATTCGTGCATGTGACATTTCTGTCTGTAAACTATACCCACGATACAGGATAAATCGTACTAGAACGCAGATTTGAAAAAGCAATAGGCACGTAATTTTAACCTTTAGTGTGATATTTTTCCGTGTTACATTTCATAGTCATTTCGGCCGAATAAAGTCCACTACTGGGCCCCCCTCAAAGATCACCACAACGATCGATATCGGTGTGTTGTGTGCTCATTGGGGGTTTTGCCATAATCGCCGCATTTGCCAGGCGGGTAAGCGATCGCAGTTAAGTTGTTAACGTATTCGAAGGACGCTGCTGCCCATCCTCCGTCTAATCCCTTAGTCGGCTTTTAGGCCACCCATGGGATGAAATGGGTTGGTGCTATTCGTAAACGGCTTTACGCTTTATTTAATCTTTAATATAGAAGATAGCCCAGCTGACATGTGTTAGGAACGCTCTTAGTGGCCGCACTGTAGAAATAGCTATTTTGCTTAAATGGGTGGGGTTAAAATAAATACTAGCAATGCGGTCAACATAGCTAGAAAAACTTAAAGCGCTTAAAGATACTTTAGCATAAATTCAAGTCAATTATTGACATAGCATTGCATAGCTGTTTGATATAAAGTAATTGCAATAGGTTATTAAAATGTTAAGCATATATGTATGTTAGTGGCATTGGGGTGGCTTGAAGCCTACTTCAGCCGTACCTTAACCTACTGTGACACCGTTTAGTCAACTTAATTTAATGTGCAGTCAGTATTTTCATATTTTTGTACATTCATTAACATTTTAGCTGTGCACTGGCAAAAAACGTTGCAATTCTGATATATTATGATTTGAAATTATTTTGTTAATCTATTTTTGTTAGTTAGTTGGTAACATTTTGATATGAAATTTAATATTTCCCGTAAAGAAGAAAAGAGAAGAATAATGTTCAATGTTTATACTTAAATTCTTGAATTATTGTAGGGTTGTTATTTTCGTCATAGACTACAGTTAGGAAATAGAAATTCTATTCCATCTACAAATGGAAATATGGATTTCGTTGGTGTTGCAAGATGCAACGAGGGGTTTATTACAATAGAATGAGCACGGTTTACTTCGATTCGTCGAAACCAAGTATCTCGAGGAAATAGCTTTCCAGCGTGGTTATAAACTGTTCTATCGTGTCTAGTAATATATGGGCAGGAGGGCATTATTCAGCTGTGTGGATGTTAAACACAATATTTAGGTAACCGAGTTGTTTAGAGACTAATTTGAGGGCGGTTTTTTACTCTCCGTCCAGGGGACCAAAAAAAAGGTACTCTAAACTAGAAGGGTGGACAGCAGTGCCCTTCTGGAAATATTTGTGGAACAGCTGCCATTTTACGCTCACTAACGCGCCTGCCAATCATAGTGAGTTTGTACTCCCAGTTGCCAGTGCTAATTTTCTCCAAAATAACGACAGAATTTGGAAATCTATAATGGAGACGAAGGTCTTTCACCAGTGTGTGTTACCGGTGATGATCTATAGTTCTGAGATTTGGTCGCTCACCATGGGCCTCATAAGAAGACTTAAGGTCACCTAAAGGGCAATGGAGAGGGCTATGTTCGGAGTTTTCCTGCGAGATCGAATAAAAAATGAGGAGTTCCGAAAAAGAACTAAGTTAACTGACATACTCCGAAGAATTGCTAAACCTAAGCGGCAGTTTTTCGTACGGTTCATATAAGGGCCCTAAACATTAAAAATGTTTTTTATGAATTAAATTCTGTAAAAATGTTGACTATACTGAAATACATCATTATGCTGAAAAATATATTTTATAAATAAACTTATATTCTGACTTAAATTTTCCGGTCCAAAAATATTTAGAGGCTAATTCATCTGTACTGTATATTATGCCGTTATGGGCCGCTAGGGAGTAGCCTCTGCTGGAAAACCAGAGGTCCGACTTTTGTGGGCGTGTAATAAACTAATGAGTTTCCACACCTTAAACTCGTAATAAATTGTTTTGAGACTAAAATTATTTGATCTATTATTTAGATAGAGTTTTTCTCTGTTTGAGTTAATCACTATAAAGCTTTTGATTTTTATCGTGCTTTCATTTAATTTCTATGAAATATATGTGCACTTGTAGTAAACTAATGAGGTTTCACACCTTAAACTCGTAATAAATTGTTTTCAGTATAAAATTTTACCTCTTTGGACTATTAACTCCTCCTTTTTGAAGTCGGTGAAATACAGATTCATACGGTAAATTACTGTTTTGTTATATGTACTGTATATACCTTCATATGCATTTAGTAAAAAGCTGTTATTTTGACATCACAAACAGACACTTCAATTTTATTTATTTGTATAGACAAAAAGTAAGAACTGTGTCATGCCAACTTTATTTTGAAAACTCACCACCCAAGTACTTTCTGTTATCACGATCTCAGTTACCCTCGTACGACCTCCTTAAGAGAAAACTCAGTATATTTATGGTGACAATGGGTCGTAAACGAAAGCCGGCTGCAACACAGGACGCTAACGAAGCGAACTGTCCGGGGAAATCAGGCCGAATTTATTAGCTTACAGCATAAATCGTGGTCATTCAAACCTATTAAGCGTATATCGTGGGGGAATTAAGTGGTAATCAGTTTTGTGGATGTTATTTCTTTCCTTGAGTTGTGGATTAAAATTAATTTGAAGTGGTCTGATGATTACGGTGGTGTGCGGATCAGGAATATAGCACCACCCCATCTCATCCCGTGGATGCCGTGAAAGGTGACTGACTCTAAAGCAGAGGAAGAGGCAGCAGCATCCCTTTTGTGGATCAGCTGCTAAACTGCGCTCATCAACCCACCTGCCAAGCATGGTGAGTACTGGCAAATCCCTCCTAAAATAAATAACACAATTGTGGAATTTCCGCCGAATCCTTTGGCTGATATGATGATAACTATATGCCACTGTCGGAAATGTGTAACTTCAACATCTAATATAAGCAACGTATATTTACTTTCAATTACACACAAGCACATAGATATTGCTACTATGGTTAGCCATATCTGTCCGATCAAAATCGTCATGATTATTTTAAAGCAGCATCGACGAATGGTGTCAGATCTATCATTTAAACGGATACGCATGCGTCCGCTGGATATTCCTCAAGGTATTATTATTAAAAGATTTAAACATCCACGCTTTGGTAAGTAGGCAACTGCCTCTCTTTCATCCGGTATCCTAAAAATGTCTCGGTCTGACGATGGTACCCGAAGACTTTTAGAGTACCTTTTGCGAGTTGGTCACGACCTGGCTTCTGTTATAAATAATCTTACAATAGCACAGCTTTCAGGCTAAGATTCTTCTTGTTTATAATATTACGTTTTTAAGTGACTACTCTCAGCTGGTAATCCCTTTTTATAGCCCTCTGAAACGTTATTACATTCTAAAATTAAATTATTTATTTTACAGTCCATAAATGTATGCAGATTTAAGAATAAATCCTATGATTATGGTTAAATATAATTTGTGGCAGGGTCTCTCTTACTCTCTAAATAATGAGAATGAGTACAAACAAATAATTCATTTCGAAACTTTATAATAGTTCAAGCGAATGAACTATAAAAATTTATGTACCTCCACGAACTTTCCTCGAAGTTCGGAAGTCTTACCTAATCAGATTTTCCAGCTGGGATTAATAAGAAAATTCACAACATACATTTAAATTAACAGCTCGTTCAGACAACTATTTAGAGGACCATTTTCAGCGGATTCGTTTTTATTTCGGTTATACTGTATG
This sequence comes from Diloba caeruleocephala, assembly GCA_947459985.1. Lineage (NCBI taxonomy): Eukaryota > Metazoa > Arthropoda > Insecta > Lepidoptera > Noctuidae > Diloba > Diloba caeruleocephala. The sequence continues at coordinate 3,504,183 of OX381625.1, read as the reverse complement.
TAGCAGCATGGGCCAGTACACATTCATGACAGCCTAGTATACCGGATCCAGTAAAAGATACCGATCCGGAAAAAATTGGCTTTCCGTAATTTTTCAACGAACACTGGATTAACTGGTTTAAGACGATCAGTAAAAGTAGACATTGACATCAGAAAACAATTGAAAAATTTTTGCTGCATCTGGTGGGACATGACTTATAAGTAAACTATAGGCTCCTGAACAAAGCAGCCTTACAATTGATTACTGCCAATAAAGCCTAGTCTTCTTCTAGCGACATAAAAGATGATGGTGCAGCATAAGAACGTAAATGTCGGTGGTTTACTGATCGGCAGTTTAGAACGGAACCAACAGAACGTGTTATGCGAACATCACACCCAGTAGTAATGAATTCACTAAATACTGGCCGCTGTGTAAACGTACTCTAAAGCCATTAAAGAGGTAAGAGATATCAGGCATAAAACAGCGATCAAAATTCAGGTTACTAAAGGTGCAGACACACTAACGCTCAAGCGTAAGAACGAGCTGAAAGTGCTTAAAGCGTCAGCAGTGGTAAAGTCATGCGCACTAAATACAACTGGTCTCTAGCTTTAAGGTTATAAAAAATAATAAGATATCTAGCCAGGCGAGCAAAGACGTAAAAGTAAACTATGCAATTACAATTCTCTTCAAACGACTTATTCTTGTACAATACAACCCAAAAATAATATCCACGTACAAATGGTAGTGGAGCCGTCAGTTGTACTTAGTTAACTACTTAAACATACTTAGTTGATGCTTAGTGTTACTTAACGACTATTGGACGGGAAAAAACCGGAGCTCTTGTGGAGAAACTAAGTCGAAACTACTTAACTATTAACTATATGCCCCTTTGAAGCCCACATGGGGCGGATCTTCATACTTGGTTGAAGGTGATTAAATTACTTATTAATGTTTAGTGACGCGGAAAATGTGTGATGTTATACGTACTTTTGGGATATAGAATGTGGTTTCAGAACTTTTGTTATGGACTAAATCATGACAAGGTTAGCTAATATTGTAATACCGTAGCTCATAGCCAGTTGCACTCACTGGTTGGTAAACGACCGTTGAAGTTAAGTAACGCTTAGCGTGGTAAGTCGGATGGGTGACCGTATAGTGGTATTTGAACTAAGCATCTCCGTACTTCGGAGGGCATGTAAAGACGTCGGTCCCATTTGTTGTCATTAGAAGACAGTTGTTAAGCCCAGTTGGAGGACGTTCAGCGGTATGAACTCCTTTCACACAAGGTTGGCCACTTACCACTCGAAAAGAAGAAAGAGTATTATACAGAAATGATAAATAAAAGAGCAGCAATACTGACTAATATGTTTCCGAATGATTTTTCACGTCTCGGCAATTCCCTTAAGCTGACTCTAGAGGCAATCTTGAACGCAAGTCTAGGTAGCTGGCAGTGCGAGCCCGCATAATCGTGCATTTTATCTACCGTTTGATGAACCAGTAGAACAAAGTGGTATTGGTTATAAATGACTGGATGGGTCTTGCATTGGTTCTGTGGAAATAGGATTTCAGACTTATCGGGACGGGAGTTGTGTCTACGTAGGCTCCTCCACATTTCAATGGTGTGGTATTAGGCCCACAGGCATCTTTTATTAGAGATTTAAACATATTAGATTTGTTCCCAACTCATTTATACAGCAGACAATATCGCTCGCAACATAATGCAGCGGAAAGCAGGGTAGACAGCGTGATGGGCATTTTCTATTCTGAACCTCATCTTTGACGAAGCATTCAATAAAAATGTAGTGTTAGAGTACATGAATAGAGCACAGGGGAATTCAATTGCGTGTGGTGTCCGGATTAAGAATATAGCACCACTCCATCTCCTCCCGTGGATGTCGTAAAAGGCGACTAAGGGAATCTAAACTAGAGGGATGGGCAGCAGCGTCCCTTCTGAGAAACGGTAGCCATACTGCGCTCACCAACCCGCCTGCCAAGCGTGGTGAGTATTGGCAAATACCCCCCAAAATGACGACACAGTTGTGAAAATCTATGGGGGAGGCCTTTGTTCAGCAGTGGACGTATAAATGGCCGATATGGTGGTGAGATAGGGGGGCGTCATTTCCCCGAAACTGTTCACCGCTGCAATGGAGGATGACTTCAAGCTACTACAATGGAAAGGATTCGGCATTAACATCAATGGCGAGTATATCACTCACCTTCGATCTGCCGACGATATTTTAGTCATGGCAGAATCGCTACAAGAGCTCAGCACAATGCTCGATGATCTCAATAGAGTTTCCCAACAGGTGGGCCTTAAAATTAACATGGGTAACATGAAAGACATGTCGAATGCCCATGTCCTGCCTATCCCAATATTCTTTAGGAGCTCTGTTCTCGGAGTTGTTGACGAGTATGTTTAGCTTTTTTTTTATTTTTTGATCCTGTGGAAATACCTCATGTACTTTCCTTCGCCCCGGGAAAGGGCGAAGGGGCATGCCGGACTCCTACCGGCTAAACCGGCCACGCCTTTAGGCACATCTCGGAGGGGATGAATGTAAAGTGGTCATCCCCTCTAGTGGAGGGAAGGCGACTGTAAAGAGGCCACCCCCCCAGGCATCTCTCGAGGGGATTGTAAAAGATTCCCCCGAGGCCTCACTATGCGCTGTTTGTTTTTTTTGTTTGTTTTTTTTTTAAAACATTGCCCCACACTAACTGCTGCTGTGCTGCGCACATAGCGGTACGTGACCATATGCGCACCGCTGTCTTCCCGGGGCTCACTCGGTATGAGCGCATAGATTTCCCAATAAGCGCGCTCGCGACCCCCAAGGCCCCCTGCCATATAAAGACGACAGGGGGCTCAGGCGTGTTGGACACGGGCACCGCGGCGGCTGTTACCCCGGGTCCGTGTCCTCCTCCGAGCGGGATCGGCCCTGTCCCGATCCCGCTCTGCGACCTCCTTCTGGAGCATTACGCTCACATAGAAGGAGACCACAGCAATCCAATTTTCATGCTCTGCCAGCATAGCCGATACTACTGCTGGCAAAGAGAGATCTTGCCCGATCCGATCGACCAGGATCCGCCGCTCGGCAGTCCACGCAGGGCACTCTCACGGGACTCTCACTCACGCGCGTGTGTTGTGCGGTATCCTGATCGTTTCCACAGTGGTGGCGCTGTGCCGTGACCTCGCGTCCTATCCTGTGCAAGTACGCATCGAAACAACCGTGTCCGGTGAATACCTGCGTCAGGCGGAATGTGACGCGCTCGCTCCTATGGAGCCAGGCTCCGAAGAGCGGCAAGACAGCCTCGACGACGCGCTTTTGCGCGTACTGTGGCAGCATGAGCCGCTCGCGCCATAGCTCGAGTGCACGCCGCCGAGCCTGCCGCCTCAAAATTTCGAGCGCCCCTGAAGGCACGCCTTCACCGCTCTGGCGGAGGGAGCGTGTTTGGTGATACACCCACGCATCCATCTCCGCCAAGATATCAAAAGGCGGAAAGCGCGCCAAAAGAGTTGCCGCCTCAAAGGACACCGTTCGGTATCATCGTGCGATCCGTATAGCCGCTCTACGCTCTCGCTCTACGCAGACCGTGAATCTTGGTTCTGCAGCGCTGGACGCCCGAAAGTCGAGATGACCAAACAGGCGCCCCATAGAGGGCCACGGACCGCACGACTCCCCCGTAGAGGCGGCGAACTTCTTCCCTCGGCCCCCGAGATTGGGTAGCAGTCGGTGCAAGGTGCCACTATCCTTTCGACCCGGGGGACAAGACGCTCGAAGTGCTCTTCGAAGCCCCAACGACTGTCCAGGGTGAGCCCTAGGTACTTCATGTACTGGCCCACCCTGATTTGCGCGTCACCAACGCGTATCCACGCACTGGGAGGCTCCCTGCTCCGCGGCAGCTTGTGGAACCATAGCGCCTCGGTTTTGTGAGGCGCTATCCGCAAACCCAGAGCGTGGAATTTCGGCCACGACAATTGCCACCACTTGCTTTGCAAGCCGGATGGTTCCCTCGAAGGACTCCCCGCCGGCCAACACAAGAGTGTCATCAGCATAACAGACTAAGCTGACGCCCGCGGGGAGAACGACACGCAGGACTGTATCGTAAGCGAGGTTCCACAAGAGGGGACCGAGAACCGACCCCTGTGGAACCCCGCACGTGATCTCCGGGTGAAATGGGACGGTACGCAGAGGGAGACTCCGCGGCCTTCCTTCCTTCTTCAAGAGAAGAGTTTAAGTTTACCTAGGACAAAGAACTGTCCAGTTAGGTAGGTCCAACTTCGAGAAAAAGGTCAATCGTCAAATCCATCTCGGCCGGGCAGCATTCGAGAAACTTCGCGACATCTTTTCGTCAACAATACCGCAATGCCTTAAGACGAAAGTCTTTAACCAGTGTGTGTTACCAGTGATAACATATGGAACAGAGACGTGGTTAATTACAATGGGCCTTATAAGAAAGCTCAAGGTCACTCAGTGAGCTATGGAGAGAGCTATGTTTGGTATTTCTCTACAAGATCGAATCAGAAATGAGGAGGTCCGTAGAGGAACTGAAGTTGCCGACATAGCTGAATGGATTAGTAAACTGAAGTGGCAATGGGCGGGGCACATAGCTCGTAGAACTGATGGCCGTTCGGGCAAAAAGGTTCTCGAATGGAGACCGCGCACCGGAAAACACAGCGTGGGACAACCTCCAACGAGGTGGAGAGATAATCTAGTGAAGGTCGCTGGGAGTCGTTTGACGAGGGCGGCATGTAACTGCTCGTTGTGGAAATCTAAAGGGGAGGCCTTTGTTCAGCAGTGGACGTCTTGTGGCTGATATGATGATGATTAGAATGATATATTATTGTCTAATTATTGTAACAAAAATACATTTTAAGACCTAAAATTATTATTTTTGTAAAATTTTACCTACCTCAATTTAATAACAATTTTGCGGGTGCTAAAAAGCTACAAGGTCAATACAATAAAGTTCTTGGAATCCTACAAAGCCAGAGGTAAAAAACCTCCTCTCCTTAGCTTTTTTGGGGCATTTACGTACCCAATCTTATAAAATTTCATGTTTCAGGTACACGGGCCGAGGTTAGGGATTTAATTAATGATAATATAAACGTTGGCTGACCTTGGAAAGGCTTTATGGAGGCATATGCATATTTTGAGGTCAGGTAATTTAGGGTGGGTGAAATTAAATTTGTTATTATAAAGCACCTATTTAGCTTAGTTATTACATATTTTCTTAGAGCTTAAGGTATTTTAATTGTGGAAAAAAAATACATTTTATTTCTTATGTCAAACAAATTAATACATGCTTAGTTGTATTTATACATGTAGCATGTAGATTTAAATATCAGTAAACTCATTAAAAACGAGCCTTTTTAAAATTAGATCATTAAAATAATTTCTCAGTGATGGATCATACAATCGTTTCACAAATAACTGAAAACTTTTACTAGGAAAGTAAATTTAGCGTATTAAAAATGTTTCCACGTAAACAAAATTTATTCAACACACAGTCTTCACCTGTCGTATCGTTGGCCGCAAACGAATATTCGGTAACTTGGATATTATATGCTAAAGTATTCATAATATAGGCTTTTGTGTTACTTCTGACTAATATTTGGATGGAATTGGTAATTTTTTGGTATGAATATGAACAATGGTGCTCAGAATACCACCACCCCATCTCTTCCCGTGGGTGTCGTAGAAGTCGACTAAGGGATTGGCCGAAGGATGGGCGGCAGCGTCCTTCGAGTATATTAGCACCTCAACTGCGATCGCCAACCCGCCTGCCAAGCGTGGCGATTATGGCAAAACCCCCCAATAAGCCCACAACACACTCACATCAGTTGTTGTGGTGCTCTATGTGGGAGGCCTGTGTCCAACAGTGGACTTCATTCGGCCGAAATGATGATATGAACAAACAATGTTTATATTCTATTAAAATAATCCAGGGTTAGCAGAACTGAAGTTGCCTCCAATGAATCGTCGAGAAAAGAAATGCTGTTTTCAGTATACACACTGTTTTACCGTTTTTGTTAGTGCGATTCATCACACTTCCATTTAGATATGACAGCAAAAGAAAATAGTTTAATTTTTAAGCATCTTTTAAGTAACTACGAAGAGAGAAAGGCAGAAGCATTTTTTTTCTGGGTTGCTGTAAACTTAGCAACATCCTTTCAGATATAAATTCATATTTCTTTTAATAATGTTTTCAATTTTGTAATGTTTTTGTTTTTATGGTATTTTTTTTATAGTCTCACATAAGACCGACAAATGCCAAATCCTAGCTGCCTGTTTAATTATTATTTGATCTTTTGACGGTGAAGTACCAACACAAAGAAAACAAAACCTCTATAAAATAGTTAAGACCGAAGGAATGGCTACGGCTGAAGCAGCCATTTACTGAAATCTCGGTGGTGGGTCGACACAAAGGCCGCTGCTGCCCATGCATCTGGTTTAGTAGTTCCCTTAGCCACCTTTAACGATACTTATGGGAGAAGATGCGGTGGTACTATATTCTAGATTCGGACACCAAAGGGAATTCACTACACTCACCTTAATTGAAAATCGGCTCAATACGTTTCCTCGCTGACTCGTGCATCCTTACCAAGATGAAATGCAAGTACGAGCGCTCCACAATTCGCATGAAATCTCGAGCGAAAGCATTTGGTGGGAGAGTTGGAGCTAAAGACTGAGTTAGTGGACTTCATCATCATCATCATCATCATCATATCGGCCATTTATACGTCCACTGCTGAACAAAGGCCTCCCCTCCCCCATTGATTTTCACAACTGTGTCATCATTTTGGGGGTTATTTGCCAATACTCACCACGCTTGGCAGGCGGGTTGGTGAGCGCAGTATGGCTACCGTTTCACAGAAGGGACGCTGCTGCCCATCCCTCTGGTTTAGAATCCCTTAGTCGCCTTTTACGACATCCACGGGAGGAGATGGAGTGGTGCTATATTCTTAATCCGGACACCACACGGCTTCAATGGCTGCGAAATTTATAATTTAGTGCCCTGCGTCCAATCCACAACTCACATGCTTAGATGTGAGTTGTGGATTGGATGCAGGGCAGTAACTTTAGAATGCCACTATTAAAAGACGTAAGTGACAAGCTATTTTTGTCTTTGGTACCAAACTTACTGCTCTGCTTTCCTCAAAAATTTGGTCCTTAGAGCCTGAACAATGTTATAAAACACTAGCTGGTGCCCGCGATATTTTTAATAATATAGATGCAAATAAATCAGTATAATTAGTAAATATATATTAGAATTTCTAAAATAATAGTAACCAATGTTACTCCTTATAACATCAGCTATCTGCCAATGAAAGTCCCGTCAAAATCGATCTAGCCGTTTTTCGGAGATTAGCCGGAACAAACAGACAGACAGACAGACAAAAAGTTTAAAAGTAGTTTTTTGTATTTAGTTCCAAATATACTTTTATATGTATTTAGTAAAAATCTGTCATTTAGACATTACAAACAGACACTTATGTGTATAGATAAAAATAAAGATATAATCAAAGACATAAACTTATAGGCAAAAAGACAAACTAGTTTGGATAGTTCTAGTCAAACCTGTAAACTGATGCCTTAGAAGACAACTTCACAAGGTGGCGGAGGGCTCTCAAGCAGAGCACTAGTGAGAATGTCCCTGAACCGACTTGATACGCCTATTGTTTCACATAGGGGTGTATCTTATTGGCAACAACCTTCTTGATTTCTGTCTTACAGTTTGAAATATGAGATTTGTTTCTTTCAAAGTCTTCCACAAAACTCTGGAAGATACTGCCAAATGTTTTGTTTTTCCTGCCCCTCTCATTTCCAGTAGAAATGAACATCTGAATTTGCCTTATCTTTCTACATCTGGCTGTTGTTCCTTTTATTATACTTCCTGATAATTTAAGATTATAATTTAAAATTATTCTTTTAAATTTAAATGTAATTTTAGAATTTTACTCGAGTCTGTTTTTTTGAGAAATGAATTTACATCACATGAATATTTTTTTTTGGGTCAATCATTGCAAACGACTGGTCTTGTAAAAGTTGAATTAATTAATATGTAAATTTTCAAGATAAGAGCACACAACGTTATATCCATATGAACATGAAATTACATTACAGCCATGTGGTACACTCATTTTTTTTATTTCCACGCCCGCCTTAGTATGAATGAGCTAATCTTGCAAAACTATCCTTTCACGATCCAAATACCCTATCAAAAGCCACATCCAGTCCTCTAATCCCATGATTATTGAGAGTATTCGTTTCGTATGCACGGCGTTGATCCTCGGACGCCCAGCGACTTACAACTTCGTATCCATTATTTTATACAAATTGAAATGTCAGTGGGCTGATTTGACTATCGTCTTTTCCAGACATTGGAGCAAAGATTTCCGGCTATCGGACAGTATCGAAATTTTTCACAACTTTTTTGGAACTGTGCTTACTCTTGCAGTAATGAGTGTTAGCGAAGTTGAATTACTGTGGCAATACATGCTTTCTTTCTTTTATCTTCTCTAAGTTTAGCTAAGTTAAAAAATGTATTTGGTCTAGGAATTAAAATGTTTTCCATGGCATGTAGCGCCTTGATTTATAATGATGTGATTGTAATTCTTACCAAATAAAACTTTAGATACATTACAAAACCGAGACCCAGAACAATTTGTAATGAAGTAATTGTAATACTTACCAACTAAAACTTTAGAGGAATAACCAAAACCGAGATTCAGAACAACTATATGTAGGCCATAGAAATATTCAGGCTTGCAGGAATTGAACGCACGACCCGTAGTGCAGAAAATGAATTGTGTAGCCATGCGCCATCCGTTTCGTCAGTCTTCTTTGGAATCCAAACATATAGACGGATAAACACTTAAATACTTTGTTTTATTTTAAGCTGAAAGCCAACGTAAGCCCTCTAATGTTTACCACCATTAGCTTTGCTACTTCAAACAATTCTGTCCATAATCGAAAATCCATCAAATTGTTATAGCAACACTTATTTTCACCTCCTAGCTTCTTCAAAATGAATTAACGTCCTCGTAGAGGATACGTCCTCGGTTTTCTTGTCCATTTTAGAAATTGAATGTCGAAGATATAAGTTTGGTTTTATAGTTCCGTCGAGTGGATGGATCCGATCCGATATCTTGAAAATTTAAAGATTAGAAAACATAGTGAATTTAGATTGGGATTGAAGTTTATTGAGACATTTGAAAATGTGGAAAATTACTACATGTTTTATTTAATGCTAAAAGAATAAAGTATTTCGAAAAACACTGAAGTATTTCTTAACCCTAGAAAAATTACATATATTAAGTGAAAGGGCCAAAGCATAGACTTTAAGAACGCCACCACTAATCACAATTTTTTTTTTTATTGGTGCCCAGTGGAAGGGGTTTCGCCCCGGTGGAGGGCGAAGAGGTCTCCCCCCCCCCCCCCCCCCCCAGATCAACAATACATATAATGACTTTCAAGCATTCACTGAAGGTTAACTTTACGATATATAAAAATAATTTACGGCACGGTTGGTGCAGTGGCTGATACAGTCGGCTGCTGCGCACTGGGTCGCGAGTTCCATTCCCGCCCGGAACAAACATTTGTATGGTATGCAGGTAGTTGTTCCGGGTCTGGGTGTATTGTATGTGGAATTCATGTCTATAAAAGCACACACGACACAGAAAAATCCTAGTGTATCATATGTGTAATCAAAGTAAAAAAAAAAAACATACATTTTACTGCTTGAATACCGTATTAATAAAAAAATATTTATATTTGAAAACATTCTGGTAAGGGAAAAAATAATTGACATGACGAACAGCAAAAATTTGTTCAAATAAACGAATCTGACACAAAGACGACTCTAGTTTTTTTGCTTTTCGCTTATAAAGAAACATACATTAAAACACTAAGTTTTCCTTTATGTCAGATAGATCTTCTTCCTCAAGGTCAACAACCAGAGCAGAGATCTTACGATCTTCTAGCTACCACTTTACTAGGAGCCAGTTCTTCTTCTGAAGAAGAAGATAGTGAGATTCCTTTGACCCAAGCTTCATCTGAGCTAATCTCCATCAAAATGTCGGCCTCAGAATCTACTGCCAATCTTAAAGACATCGAGAACGCCTTGGATGCATTGACGAATAATCTTACTAATGAAAACGAATTGAAGAGTGCTATAACTGCATTTCTAGCTTCTGGGAAGGATAAGTTGGCAGACTGGGTTTGGTTTGGTTAGGGGCAACAATGTTGACAGGATAGCGAAGACTATGAAGTCACAGGCTATGGCAAAAGAGTTTTTGATCGCTGTTACGGCCTTAAACATAAAGAAGAATGTTGCAGGAGACTACTCCGTGGTCACACTATCTAGAATAATTGCAAGCTTCCCAGAAACTGTCTGCCAGATATTATATGAACATGATATCCCTATGGCAGTCCCATTTTCCGAAATGGTGTCCATACATTCTGAGTACCCAATGGTCTCCCGGCACCAAGTTTGCGCAGGCCTGTTACCACATTCGATGTCTACTAGTGATCTAAATAAAGCTCTAGATGTGATTCTAGTGCCTTATCTCAAGGTCTCTGAGGTAATCAATTTCAAGGTGAAGGATTGGACGAAAATGACTGTGCAGTCAAGAGCAGATACTTCTAGTATATACCTACACAACTCTTACAATTCCAAGGTCCTGTCTCTTAATGAGAGGGAAGAACTAGCAAGGAAGTTTGGTATCTTGAATAGCAGAAGGGAGTTATCTACAGTTTGGAATGTGACCGCTGTGGAAGCCAGGAGTTTAGTGGTTGCTAAAATAATATCCAGTTCATTAAATAATATAAATCTTACATTTTTAAGGAAAGGTAAAAATAACAAAGGTTTTTAAACCTATTTTTTGCATAAAAATATATCCATTAATAGACCTTCTTCCGTATATAGATGGCCTTAGGAATTGCAATAAATATAATTAGGCCTTACAGAAATATTTCTTCCATGCGGGTTTAAACCCACCTCTATTAACGGAGATGCCAAGTTCTTATTTACCTACGCAACTGTGGTCGTAATTAGGTTTATCTTTTTCACATTTGTAGATCACACTAAACATCACGATCACACGAGACAAAACAAAATAGATAAGAGCTTTGTAGGACAATAAATGAAGAAAGACATTATAGGTTGCACTCATTTTATTATCTCATCCATTGGATTTAAAGCAATGATCCAGGATCAAATTCTTACAAATACAACTATATTTAAGTTTGTTTACAAAATTACAGGCAACTGTACAATTTTGTAAAGGCCAGCCTTCCATGCATTGTCGATTACTATTTATAAATTTATTAGAAGAAACCATGAATGTTTGATTATATTATTGTTCTGTGCAAATAATCGTTCTCTTTAACCAACAACTTAAAAGCAAAAAAGTATCGTAAAATAATGTTTATCTAATTAATGTTTAATATAAAAATTACTCGTATTGTAATTTTATCGATAGTGGTAGTGATTTAAAAGCTTCGTTAAATCAACCATGGCTCTGCTTTCTCCTTCGAAAGTAAGTGGTGGTAGCATCAATGATGATTCGTTGAAACAGACAATGAATATATTCTGAATCAAGATACTATTTTCTATATTAGTACTTAAAATCATGTTTCAAGCTAGACGCCATACTAGACCCAAATATGTCATTGTTTATCATGTAAAACAGATAACACTTATCAATGAGAGTGGTGTAATAGTGTAGGGGATCAAATTGATAGACATAATTAATTTTTAAAGGACGAACATTGGTCGAATAATGCAATCAGTACAAATGTAAGGATTTCTACAATTTCTGTTTTTAATAAATATGTTTTCGTATACTTATACATAATTATGTACATAATCGTAATGCAAATATTGTGATACAAATGAGAAACTTATTTTATTTACATCTATAAAATTGATATGTTAGACATTATCTTCCTTAAAATTGATTCCGGACCATAGCTTAGGTAATGCTTCGTTCATATATGTAAATATATTATTATATTTATACAATTTTTGGGTCATAAGAAAAGAGAAAACAAGAATGGTAATAAAAAGGATCGTCGTATTAGAAGACCATATGCGCAATACATTTTTCAATTGAATAATGTAATTTGTGAAATTGGTCCACACAAACCAAAATTACCAACACAATCAGTTACACAAAACTGAATGATGGAAATTAAATAAAACACCATAAAACTATGACACAATACGTACTTTTCAAAATGGATACAGAAAATTTCATTCAAATCGTGTATGATGCACAAATCTATTTATTGTGGTCGGCTTAGGTTGGATCTGCGAAGCGTAGGTATATTTATCAATTAAGCTGGTCAAAAATATTTCCATTTAAGATCATTTTATGGGTGTTGTTCATCATTATATCAATATTGATTTGGTTTTGACATATATGTTCTGCCTCCCACACGGTTTTTAACGATACCAATAATAATCAGGCTTTTATTGTTTTATTGAAATAATATTTACGAGTATATCGGCACTGTAGCGTAAACCGAACGAAAATTTATTTTATTACTGATGCCTGATACCTAGCATTTATAAGATTAACTTTCCTCAAGTTTACAAAGCGGTAAATTCTGTAGAAAACGTTGATAAAGGAACAGTCATAGCATTTTTCTCAACATTTTTATCAGCAGCACCTGGAAGTGACCAGGTCGAACTACCAGCGGCTGTGATTCTGGGGCCCATGTTATCATAGGCTGATTTTAGAAAACACGTCTTACTTCGTCTTGGTAATGTGGCACCACCTCCCAAGAGGTCTGGATACTCATTACTATGACCAGCAATTTGGACAGAAATGAAAATATTACCATACGGAGCTGGTAATGCAAATTCTGCAGGAGGTGGAGGGTATGTACCAGGGGGACCTTCTATCGTGATTTGTACGGGCTCTAAGCATCTTGCATCGTCAGATTCCATAGATATGGATCTGTCCAACATTTCAAAGCCATATGAAGACCCTAAGTCTCCACTCGTTCTATCGCAACTGACCGCTAAAGATGTATCTAGTAATTTCTTCTCTTGATCAGTGAAGCTTCTGCTTGGCGGGACTCTTCGACGTTTGGTTTTCCAACAAACGCAAGCTGCTATAAAACCTGCTGCAGTCAAGGAAAACATTGAACCACCTATTAAGAAAAAGGTGGAGTAGTCTGGTGCGACTCGCGCAGTCGCTGTTCTAGCTTTAGGCAAAAAAAGAGTGAGATAAGCATTTGCCTCCCCTACAGGACTTTTAGCACTACATTTCCACTCTCCGGATAATTCACTAGTTACATTAGTTATGGTCACATTGACCCACTGCGCACTTTTATTTAGGAAGTCATCGTTATATTCATCAAAATTTTCTAACTGGTACTTATGGATTAAAATATCACTGAGTTTGTTTGTATTGTTATTAACTTCTAAGTGGTGAAACAACCATGTCACTGCGGGCTTAGGATCACCTCTGACAAAGCAGCCGAAAGATATTTCAGCTCCTGTCTCTGTTCTTATAACTGTAGGTGATGATGTAGCCAAAGGAGGACATACCAAATCATTTCTTTTTAAAACCCTCCATGAAACTTCCGCTTTATTTTCGGGACCATTACATGATACTTCTTCGTTCCCGAGATTGCCACCTAGAAACCAATCATGGAATTCCCGTAATTTACAATCACAATACCAAGGATTGTCTGATAAAGTCAAGGTTTTTAATACAGGGAGATTGAAAGTGTCTTGATGAAGATATGATAGTAAATTTTGGTGTATATTGACGGTTTCCAATCCTTGTAAATTCACAAATGCAAACGGGTGCACCGTTTGAAGTTTGCAACGCGATATTTCCAGTCTTTTTAAATGTTTTAGCGGTGGGAATTGCTCTGCGACTAGAATGCTCAAAGGGTTATCGTTCAGGATCAACAACCTTAAGCGGTCGGCGCCTTTGAATGTGTCAGGTGATAGTTGGAGGAGTTCGTTTTGAGACAGATCCAATTCTATCAATATTCGCAGTTCCCGGAACGCGTTGGGATGTAGTGATTGTAAACGTGTTGAACTGAGGTTCAAGCGTTGAAGATTTAATAGTTCTATTTTCACAAATGCGTCTTCTTCTAGCTTCTTTAAAGGATTGTTGTGTAGATCTAAAACTTGAATATCTGTTGCCAAGTTTGGCAATTCTTTCAAACCAGACGAGATGCACGAAGCAGTCTTCTTTCCTGAGGACCATTTGCAGTGGCATTCTGATATGTGAGCGCAGTTGAGCCAATCGCTTCCAGCCTGTGCAAGGACTAGAATGAATGTCAGATATCCGCCCAACGATCGAATCATATCAATCCGGCTTCTGTTAACCTGAAAATAAGAGAAAAGAAATATTTAATTAAAAGCAATAAATTATTTAGTATAAGTGTTGGATGATTTATCAAAAACATGACAGGGTGTTTGTTAAAAATTGCACAGAAAATAAAATTTGCCAAACATAATTGACTAAGCCGCAAAGCACCCGTATCACATTAATCATGACGTTAAAACATTCCGGTATCAGATGTGGGAATATCCTTTCCCATTTTGACTTCAGATTGGAACTTCGCAAAGTTAGATTAGGAGAGTGGGCGGTTCAATGCGGGCGCTTACAAAATAGTGAATCCACGGGATCAGATAATACGGCAACTTGTACGCAAATTAGACATATTTATCCTGAGGATCGGTTTGATTTTATACATACTGAGGAAAATGCGAGGACAGCAGCATAGTTTTGCTAATATTCTTGCATATTATATTATATTATTATCCTGCGGGGGAGGGCCCCACTGTGCCTGTGTCCAGCAGTGGACTTTATTCGGCCTAAATGATGATGTTGTTGAGCTTCTGATGACTAGTAATACCAGTGAGACTAGTCGAATAGAATACGTTAAACCGTTAAACTTTTTGCAACATTATTCAAGAACATGTCTAATTAGAACCAAGCTTCTATACCAAGCTTTCAAGTTACTATGTATATCTAGATGATGTGATGACAGGTGCCACTACTTCGTCTAGTTACACGTCGAGGCCTTTACCCTACTCCAATTATTCCGTCTCGGAACTCCGCCTAGCATATCAACAAAGGGTTACAAACGGTTGTACTAATTAATATTGGGCACTTAACCTCAGTATCGGCGCCTATCTGTTCTGTACGTGGCTAATGAAGAGTTTTGTTAATTAAAACGGGTCAAAGGTGTGTGTATCTAGGTAATGTAGTAAACGTCATTGTTTCAGACATTGTAATTTTAATGCCTGTAAATTCCGAAAAGTTTGTGGTAGCAGAAGTTAGCGAACTCACTTCTTAAGCACTAGATTGCCGGCTTAAACCTGGTATGCGCCAGTGTGACTTTTTAATCATACGTACTTTCTAAGTTAACAAACCACTAACATCAACGGTAATGGAAAACCTCATGCGAAGACCTGGATTGACTGGTTTGTTATCACCGTCACGCAGTGAGCAAGCATGGTAATCAATGCTAGTTTCTTTGTATGAGAAGAAGTCACTTTGCCCTGCATTACGAAATTCGCAGGATTATATTACTTATTTCTGAAAAAGAAGTAAAAGATTGACTGCGTTATTAGATTCCTTGCGAGTATTCGTCACTCACAAGCAAGCTCAAAGTCACTCGGCAAGCTATAGAGATAGCTATCTCTAATGCTTGGTATTTCTCTACGATATCGAATCAGAAATGAGGAGATCCGTAGAAGAACTAAAGTTGCCGACATAACTAAAATGATTTGAAACTGAAGTGGCAATGGGAGGGGCACATTGCTCGGAGAACTGATAGCCATTGGGGTAAAAAGGTTCTCAAATGGAGACCATGCACCGGCAAACGTAGCGTGGGACGACCTCCAATGAGGTGGAGAGATGACCTGGTGAGCTAGGGCCGCTAGGAGTCGTTGGATGAGAGCGGCATGTTAACTAATGCTCGTTGTGGAAATCGAAGGGGGAGGCCTTTGTCCAGCAATGGACGTCCTTAGCCTGATATTATGATGATGATGGTTCGTCACATACTTAGAATAGAACTAGTATTTATTGTTACAGTAATGGCATATTCTGATTATCGGCCAGAATATTATTTGTTACTTCTTTGAGCTTAAAACATACTATATTAATAATGAGATCGCAATGCAGTGGAAACAATAACAAAATCTGTTTTGTACTCAGCAGAAAGATCTATAATCAGAAGCAGAATATACTATTTACGGTTTGTGATGGTGGCGGTAATAATAATATGTTATTCTAGCACACGGTTTCGAAGAAGCATACATAAAATCACTAGTAAAACGAACACAAGGGAAGCCAAACAAAATCTCACAGGTCAATAAAAATATTTATTGGAACTGTCTATACATTTTTAGTCCGAAAATATATTTATAACTAGCTCCCAGCTAGTAAAACATAAAATAAACGCGGGTGATACCGCGGGTCCCAGCTAGTTTAAAATAAATTTAGAGTACTTCGACATAGACACTTGACATAGAATATATATATTGGATTTCAAGGTTTTTTCATTTTGCGCGGATACCTAATTATTTTTCTAAAATAAAAGTAGCCTAAATTATTCCTTATAACTTCAGCTATCTCGCAGAGAAAGTCCCGTCAAAATCGGTCCAGCCGTTTGCGTGAACAAACAGACAGACAGACAAAACATTTAAAAATTGTTTTTTGTCATAGGTACCGTATATACTTTCTTATGCATTTAGTAAAAAGCTGTTATTTTGACATTACAAACAGACACTTCAATTTTATTTATTTGTATAGATAAATAATGCATTAATAAACTTGACTAGTGATATATTATTAATGTTCGGATAAATAGAGGTATTTGTGGTAAATTTTACGTGTCGATGATGTTGTGGTGGCTCACAGATTATCGGACTATTTTCTTAAGCAATGGACTGCGGTTTTAAAACTAGGAAGTACCAATGTTAGTTTTTCAAAGTAATGTATACTTTTTCTTTGTTAAATTTAAATTTTAACAGTGAAGGCATAACGTCGTGGCGATGCCAGGATCGATTGGTCTGAAATACTCAACAAGCTGTGAGCAAGCGAGTAGATCAATGCTCTTTATTTATTTGTATAAAATGCCATTGCCCTGCAGTTGGACCATTACATGCCATTTTATTATTACATGCAGGCGCCGACTAAAAGCTTAGTTCCTCACTCGGTAAATACAAATCTATTAACAGTGTGGCTTTATAATGAAAATGTCCAACTAATAATTTGAGATCAGACAAAAAATCGTATCGAATGTAACATTGCTCATAATTTTATACTTCTCCATCGGAAGGTCAATCTACCGCTAGACTCATGAGAGCTTAGGAAACTCAATAAAGATTTCCAACTGTTTTAAAGTTCAGAATACAAAGTCGTTTTATGATAGCTATCTTAGATACAAATACGCAGTTGCTTGTGAAAACGGATGTGCAGATGATACATAAAAAAACGAGCTGTGTCCCGCGGTTTCACCCGCCGTTTAATTTAAAAGAAATTTAGAAAGTTATTTTTTTGTCGGAGTACCATAACTCCTTTTTCTAAAATAAAAGTAGCCTTACTTACACCTTATAACATCAGCTATCTGCCAGTGAAAGTCCTGTCAAAATCGGTCCAGCCATTTTTGAGACTAGCCGGAACAAACAGACAGACAGACAAAAAAAAGTTGTTTTGTTTAAAGTACCGTATATACTTTTATATGCATTTAATAAAAACCTGTTATTTTGACATTACACAAACAGACACTTCAATTTTATTTATTTGTATTGATTACAACCAGACACTTCAATTTGATTTATTTGTATAGACATAAATTTAATTATAAAACACTATAAATTTAGCATTAAAAATAACTATCTTTAATGTTAAATTTACACTGAGCTTTTACTTATAATGTTAATTGTTAGATTACAGCATTTTAAACATAAAGTACCAAGTCCTTAAATTGCTTAACTCAATCAAGTCTTCATTAAGTACCTTAAATGAAGCAGCTGAATCCCACATGAATGGTAAAACCTTTTACGTCATTAAGAAGTCTACTTTAAAATAATTAACCATCCAATTAAAAGTTAAAAGTCCTAAGTTCTGTATTGTTTTGAGACTTGAACGGCATATAAAGTATGTGGATTGTTAAAGTTTTATATGTTTTTCATCCAGCCTCAAAGTAAGTTTTACATTTCATTCAATGCAAAAAATCTACACGCAACTTTGTTGTCTGTGTAAGTAATTTTGAATAATTAAAGTTGCTATAGAACTAATTGTCGATGGGCAGAAAGGTTCTCGAGTAGAGACCACCTACTGAAAAACGCAGCGTGGTACGGCCTCTAACGAGGTGGACAGATTGACCCAGTAAAGGTAGCTGGGAGTCGTTGAATGTAGGTGGCATGTAACTGGTCTCCGTTCGCTGTGGAACTCTATAAGGGAGCCCTTTGTTCAGCAGTGGTTATCGTTTGGCTGATACGATAGTGACGATGATGCAGTCATGAAAATAAACTCAGAAAAAGTTTTATTATAATTCGATCTCTAATTATTTCGGCCGAATGAAGTCCACTGCTGGACACAGGCCTCCCCCAAAGATCACTAAAACGACCGATATAGATGTGCTGTGTTCTCATTGGGGGGTTTTGCCATAATCGTCACGCTTGGCAGGCGGGTTGGCGATCGCAGGTGAGTTATTAATGTACTCGAAGTACGCTGCTGCCCATCCTCCGGCTAATACCATAGTCGCCTTTTACGACATCCACGGGATGAGATGGGTTGGTGCTATTCGTAGCCGGCACCACACGGCGAGTGATGATGCAGTCATGAAAATAAACTCGGAAAAAGTGTTATTATAATTCAAACGCTGAGCATACTTTAAATTAATTAAGCCAAACTGTTAGGTAATAATGCATTCATTCTAATTATGATTACAGCAATGCCTGTGTAATAATATTATACAATAGAGTTTTTGTGTATTGTACCAGCCAATGAATGTTCATATGTGAGCTTTCCCTACAAACTGTGACGGTAAATGACTGAGATGTTTTCGATAAAAATATCTTCTATTGTGTATGCTATGGCTATGATGGTGTTATAGTGTCTTTTATGGTAACCCTGGTAAACAAAGAGGTGGCCTATCAATTTAATAATACACACAAATCCACTTAGTAATCGGATTAGGCATTGTAGGATGATATCATTATTCCACAGGCTAATATTGTGCCTCATTCTCTCTATAAAGCGCTTCCTACGGTATTTTCGGGAAATGACGTTCCAGCCTTTTCGTTGTAAAGGCAACATGGTAATATCGTGGAACCCTAACCGTAGTTCAGCCAAGCCAAGTTTTGCGGTGCGCCAACCCGACGTTGGAGCTAGATACCTAATTGAGATTAATTTTGAACGGGTTCTAGTTATGTATTCAGAGATACTGGTGTCCTGCGACTTCATTGAGGTTACGTTGAATCGGAGGAAAGTTGATTAGCTGTCCATTTATAAAAGCGTGAAAATTAAGTAGAAAGATTAGTTAAGTAAAGGGACCTGAAGTGTAACTTTCTTCATTAATGTTTGTTTTCAAGTTGGGGTGAATAAACATTTCAGATGGTTTAATCCCGCTTGTCTCGTTAAGAAGTTTAAATGACGGGACATTACCCATATAAAGGAGCCCATAAACTGTTTTATTCTTTTAATCATGTCATCATCAGCATTATCAGTTCTCCCTTCGCTGCGTACCTGTTCTCCTTTCGCTGGGATCATTTTACATCTAGAACGTATCCCATCCGACCTCCACAACCCAACTACTGCAGGGACATTAGAAGAAGAAAAAAGAGAGGAAAGAAAGATAAAAAACTATTTATACATCAACGTGTATTAACATTAAGATAAGATAAGATAAAGATAAAGGTAACGCAATAACGAATGAATTTCAAAATCTTAAATCTGGGGGCCTAAAAAGGCCGCTTTAGGTGAATCATAATATGAATTACATTAGAAATCACAAAATGGTCACGTTAATAGTCAGTTACGATTAAGTGACCATTTTGTGATTTCTAATGTGAATCGCATTGAGATCATTATTATGCCTTATAAATAAAACCTAATACGGTCTTTTTAGGCCTTCTGGGCCATTTGGTGATATTTAATGTGATTCATATTATGATTCTGCTAAAGCGGCCCTTTTAGGCCCCCTGAAGATTTTGGAATTCAGGCGTAAGTCGTTGAAACCCTTTTCGTATTCACATCCATCGGTTGAACTATAACGGCATCGTATTTATAGTCGTTCAATAGGATTGACGTCAACGTGTATTCAGATACTCTAATCGTCCTTCAATCGTTCCTTAACGTTGACGATGACTGATTAACTTTGACGGTGACTGACTACCATATTCTCATCAATCGATCTGAATGTAGTTGAACAAAAGTTTCATAAATCAGACGTTTACAATGTTTCTGTGGTTTTAAATAATTAAAAGTGGTTTAAAATAGCCGTCGGTTTAGAGTTTTCTTTTTAATAACATATGGCTTTTCTAAAGCTTCTTATGCACATTGAAATAATCACCAACTCAACAATCATTATATATATTAGAATTCAATAACCTGAAATCATAAATAAAATCAACCTTTTCAGTCTTAACTAAGCTCTTAGTTAAATCGAACGAACTGTTTGTCACTGCCATAGCCATAACTATTGTATTTGCTGATCGGTAAACGACCAGTGAGGTTAATTTATGTTCATTGCTGACATATAAAATTAAATTTATTTGATAAATATGACGAAAATCACAATATTTACAGTACAAAATTGGTAGAAACAAAAAAAATACTGGCAACAAGTCGTTAGGTATTCGTTTAGTTTTGGTCCTATCGAGTTAAAGTCCTACCGAACTGCGTTCAAGGAATACGTAAATACCAAGTTTGGATAGAACTTCTATCGAACTACTTTCAAACAGTTTTTTTTGTCGCGTACTGTATACCGCACGTCAAAGTGCCACCATTGCGGAAGTGACCAGGATACCGCACAACACACGCTCGAGGAGTGTCCTGTGTGGGCTACTGAGCGGTGGATTCTGGTTGATCCGATCAGGCAGGATCTCTTTCTGCCTTCAGTAGTGTCAGCTATGTTGACAGAGCATGAAACTTAGACCGCAGTAATCTCCTTCTGCGAGAGCTTCATGCTGCAGAAAGAGACTGCAGAGTGGGATCGGGAGAGGGCCGATCTGGCGATTTGGGGGTGGCTTGTGTCTAGCAGTGGACTTTATTCGGCTGAAATGATGATGATGATGATGATGGTGATGTTAAACTATTATACCTTATGTCGCTTCCACATTTAAGATAAATCTAATGACACCTCATATGTTAAAATCCATCGAGCCGTTTAGGCTACAGAGCATGCCAAAAAATACACGTACATATAAACATTCGAAAAACATTACCTTCTGGGACAGTCGGGCAAAAATCGACCGGTTGTCATACTTTCAAGATACAGAATGGTTAAAGGTTATTCGTGTCATCTGGGGTGCAGTCTACTGCCCAGTGAACTCCGCACCTCCAGCGATAGATATGTACAAGGAACACTGCGGGGATTTTGCTAGTAAGTCAAGGATGAATTCCAACAAAAACAGGGGGCCTAAAAAGGCCGCTTTAGCAGAATCATAATATGAATCACATTAAATATCACCAAATGGTCCAGAAGGCCTAAAAAGACCGGATTAGGTTTTATTTATAAGGCATAATAATGATCTCAATACGATTCACATTAGAAATCACAAAATGGTCACTTAATCATAACTGACTATTAAAATTATTAAATGGTCTCGCCATTTTGTGATTTCTAATGTAATTCATATTATGATTCACCTAAAGCGGCCTTTTTAGGCCCCCAGGTTACTCCATGATATTACTTTTTTACATTAGGAAAACCGAATTTGACTTCATTGTGTTTGCATTAGGCACATACGACAGAGCAAATAATTTAGTCATGGTAAAACATTTTAATAATCGACATTCAAACCTCCACCTTCGACATAATAGCTATGTACATCGAGTTTTAAATATATTAAATGGAAACAGCTATTTTAACAATGGTCCAATTGAATTAATCACGTTCTAAACTTTTTGAAACGAGAAACTACAATGAACGTTGTTTTATTTTCATAGTAAGATCAGCTACAAACTTCTTCTAGTAAGATCAGCTACAAACTTATTCGTAGTAAGATCAGCTACAAACTTATTCGTACTAAGATCAGCAAGTAACTAACTTCACATTACTGTCCGCATGATGAACATAAAATTGTCGCTGCACGCCAAAACCACCTTAGGTTAAAAGTAGCTGTATACACTAGCTATACGTGAATTATAGGGGTATGTTTCGTCCACTCCCTGAGCAAATTTAGTTAGCGCTGACGGTAAACCAGAAAATTTGCTAAACTGCATTTAACTTAATGATGAAGTGAACTCTAGCGGTTAAAAACTAAAACTAGTTATTATTTAGTCTAGACTTCAGTCCATGAATATTAAATCTGAACTGTATATTGAAAATTATAAGGTGAATAAATTTAGATCCTGGATTTTACGAAACTCATAAATATTTAAGCGTTTGCTACATTCCTAGGTCATACTCAAATGAGGTTATAAGAAATGGTAATTTAATTCCCCACAGATATAATCTTAAGAACAAAAGAAAAATAGGCAGACAAAGAACAAGTAATAAAAATATGGTATATTATGGTAGACTTATCATAGCAGGACTTCAAAATGTAAGTTGAATCAAAATCTATGTACGAAAAGAAAAACATTAACACCGGCTGTAATTTTCTGGCGTAAACATTACAAAACACACATCAGATTTTTGAATGACTACTGTTATAATTGTAAAAGTTTGTATGTGAGCATCAATGATATTATATATTATAAGACGATAAGCATGTTTTAGGCTCCATCACGCTCAAACGGCAGAATGGATTCTAATGAAAGGACATTGTTAAAAATGGCCTATGGATCAACATGTGGGCAACTTATAGAATAATTTCTAGATTTTTTTTACTTTAAATATTAATTATTACAATTCAACGGACACTTCCCAATCTCGTAATGATTTTAAAAAGTGATACCACGAATATTTTCATACATATTCTCCGGCGCCATATTTGAACGAATACAATAATTCGCGCTTACAGCGCTTGATCTATGGGTAATGTGTTTTGTTGCAAACAGAGGTGTTAACGCCAAAGCGACAAAGAGCGCTGAATTGCTGAATGGGCGAGCTTATTACGAGTGACATTGACAAAAAGTTTTTAATTTGTTGAAGTAGGTAGGTAGATAATTAGATTTTAATTTTCCCAAATAAGTAATAAATTCAATTATAGCTACAATTATGTAGATTACAAGGTACCTAGTACTATAATATTATTTTACAAGTTTTCCTTTACATCTGCGGATACTTATCAGTTTTTATAATTCTCGAAATACATGAATGTTCGTGGCTCCATGTTCTGATGAAACAGATGCAGATATTGCCTGATAGTAATAGCAGTAACGTAGTAAAATGCTTATACTGTTATCTGTAGGTTACACAAAACAATATTATCGACATAACTAGTCGAATAAAATTAAATAATTTTAATTTATGACGGACTACTGTGATTTTATTTCGAGTATCTTTTTGAGATCTGATTAAATGAAACGAAGTAATGAAGCACTTATAGGTAGAAGCTTATCTTAACTAATCTATTTTTACGTTAATTTAAGATATGTTTTGAATGTGATGTGATTATCATTTCTTAGAAGTGTCTTTACTTTAATTTAATTTCAGTCGAATGTAATCATCATTTGGAACACAGAAAGTGACTTTACGTGCCTGTTGTATCTTAGGCGAACAATTTATGGCCGCAGAGCAATGTCATTTTATTTAGTCTAGACTTTACTTTAGAGTTCTTTTTATTTAAATTATATTTTTTTTAAAGCATCGTATTATAATATATATATCCACCGAAGTAACTGCTAGTGAAAAGTCATATGAACCTAACCAATCTACCAATACTTCTACAAAGCAATAGAACGTAGGCAACGTGAAGAAATCTACACGTCCACAATAAAGTCGGACGTGCGTAATGTCTTGAGAATATCGATAGGTAGCGCAAGCCATGCAATCATAGTCACAGTGTGTGTAATCTACTGGCGAAACGTGAAAGCGATTGGAAATCATTCAGCTCCATGACTGTCGGATAGTTAAATAGCTTTCTAAGTAACGCTATAGGAGCTGTTAAAGCTTGTTCTCGTAAATCCAAGGTTTTATTTCTTCCAGACTTCCAGACTAAGCTTTCCTTGAATTATTTGGTTGTATGCTCATTTACAAGTGGGCAATATGTTTATTCATCCACATTATGTTGACTAGTTTTAGGTGGAGTGAATAAAGTGTTGCGTGTGGTGACAGGATTAAAAATATATAACCACTTCATCTCCTCCCGTGGATGTCGTAAAAGGCAACTAAGGCATTCTAAGCCACAGAAATAAGCAGCAGAGTCAGCAGTGCAGCAGTGGGTTATAGTATAAAATTTTATAATAAAATACCGGAGACCGTGCTGCAATTACCGCAAAATAAGTTTAAAATATTTGTAAAAAATACTCTATGCAAACAAGCATATTATACATTAGAGGATTACCTTAGATCAGTCTTTCCCAACGTGGGCGATAACGCCCCCTTGTGGGCGCTGCAGGCCTAAAGGGGGGCGGTAAGAGACCCAGAAAAAAAAGGGGGCATTGTGTAGGGCTTTGGGGTCGATTTATAATTTCATCTACCTAGCTAAAAGGGGGGCGTTAAAAAATAATTTATTCTTAAAGTGGGCAGTAGACAAAAAAAGGTTGGGAACCCCTGCCTTAGATATATAAATGTTTGGCAGAGTGATTGTCCAGCTCCGCAAGACAACTATAAGAAATGATTCAAATTTTTCATTTATGACTTATTGACATGCCATCTTGTTGTTGCATGTTTTGTGACATCAATTTATTCAGATTTACTTTTCTGACATTTCAATTATTATTTTTGACATGACATTATTATTATTAATTATTTACACCTGAATTTATTATTGTATAATTTTTTATATTCAACTGGTTTATGATTTGATATTGACACTTTTAAGAGGTTTAGACTTTACTATGTTTAATGTAGGAACATTGTCTTTATATAACCTGAATTTTCGAGAATATTGTACACATAAATATTGTAACATGATTTTAAAAGAGTAACCATGGAGTTTCTTGCCCGTTCTTCTCCATAGGAAATCTACATCTTGGAACGTGGCAACTAAAGTCATGACGATTCATAAGTGCTATTAATGGTTTAAATGAATAAAAATCGTTTTATCTTATCGTCTCTTCTGCGAAACAGTCACCATACTGCGCTCACCTACCAAGCGCAGTGAATACTGACAAATTAACTCCAAAAAACGACAAAATTGTGAGAGAGGTCTTTGTTCAGTAGTGGACGTCTTTCGGCTGATAATATGATGATGAAACAAAGTACAAAAATATTGTTTGAGATAAACCTGCGACATACCTACGGAAGAAATACCGATCAATGAAGCTCATTGTGTCAGAAGAAAATGAATAAGTGTCTTGGAACCCGAAACAAATGAATTGGATAACAATAGAGGAGTAGGAAAAAAGATATGACAAGACGATTTAAACAAGACGTAACAAGATTGAACAGGTAATTGTGGAAATATATAGAGGATGCCTCGGTTCAGTAGTGTCTGAAAGATGATGATAATGATAAGGAAAGAAGATACGTTCCGTTTCCCTGCGTAGCAAACTGGAGGCACAAAAATCTGGGTTTAAAATTGGAATAAGCCCGTATCAAGGACGAGCACCACTGGTAGAGAAAAGTATTAGGTTTATTTATTTATTTAGAAAGAAAGAAATAAATTTTATTCAGTACAGGACAAAATGACAGCACAGGATAATAATGATACACAACAAAATAAAATTAAAAGAAAGAAAAACAATGTATCTTACACTGAATACCTAAACAAAGTGCTGTCAAGCACGCCCACGCCGAAAAGGCCACCAACTCAGCATTTGCTGGGCGCGACGCACCCAGCGCTGGTTTTCAGTTGGCACCCCTGTGCAGTGACACACGGACGAAAGCAATTACCTACGTTATTATATTACAAGTATATAATTATTCAATATCCAAATAAAATAAATAATTTATTATAAAAATAAGACGGTGATAATAATAATATATAAAATTTGTAACACTCAATCAATCCAGAACATTCAACAACAGGCGGTAGTACGCATCTCCGTTAAGGTGAACACATAATTATGTCAAGTCCATCTTTCAACTCACATTTTGTTTGACCACGGGCTTGTCAACATGGTTCCCATTAGTATATTATTATTTGAACATTGAATGAGATGTGCATCTTGTTTACATTACTGATGTATCCCATAAAAAACACTCGCCACAAGCACCATGTCATTATAAAATTAACTCACCTGTCGGTAAGTATTATTTCTTTTTAGTTACACTAATTGAATTTTATATTTAAATTATATTCAATAGAAGCGTAAAAATGCATAATATGGTGAATATAAACAATAAATTAATTAAATAAAAGATTTATCAACATCAATTGTATTAAATTCAATTTGAGACTTAAGAATAAAACCCGTTTAAAAAAATCTTTGTGGGCGTAACCTTTTTTTATTGGTGTCCAGTGAAAATTCTACATGAACTTCCTTCGCCCCGGGCAAGGGCTATGGGGTATGCTGATCTCCTTTGATTTTTTTTATTTTTTTATTCGTGTCCAGTGGAAATTCTTCATGAACTTCCTTCGCCCCGGGGAAGGGCGAAGGGGTATGCCGGTCAAGCGGTCATCTTCGGGGCTCCAGGTCCTCGCAAGATCACACTAGAGCCACCGATTGTTATCATGCCTTCAGCCACATCTCGGAGGGGATGACTGTAAAGCAGTTACCACCTCTAGAGGAGGGGAGATGGCTGTAAAAATGCCGCCCCCCAGGCATTTCTCGGGGAGGATTGTAAAGGATCCACCCAAGCCTCGCGGTGCGCTGAGCTACTTACACGGCGGCACGTGATCACGTGCGCGCCACCGTCTTCCCGGGGGTCGCTTGGTGTGAGCACGTTGTAATCGTAACCTAGTTGCTTATTGCAGTTCTATGAAAACGATATCAGTATTGAAATTGAATGCTAAGCTGTTCGGAAAAACTTGTTAAATATTTTTTACACTGTTATGAGAAGCAACTCTACCCCATCAAGATCATTAGCCTGCCTATACGCCCAATAAATATTTATTACAATTGATTAGCCACTGTATTAATAACAGAAAATTGATAACTTATTTTAAACTGCTGAGGTTCTTAAACTTTCATATTTGTTTCCAAATATGAACCACACTAAGAATGACTTGACTTTTAAGTTGTTTTTGAATAAACCAACCTATGACAATAATATGACGTAACATTACTTTGTCACTTAGAATCGTCGTCATCGTTCCAACCGAATAAAGTCCACTGCTCAGATACAAGCCTCCCCCAAAGATCACCACACCGACCGATCTGGGTGAGTTGTGTGCTCGTTGGGAGGTTTGCCATAATCACCACGCTTGGCAGGCGGGTTAACGATCGCAGTTGAGTTGTTAATGCACTCGAAGGACGCTGCTACCCATTCTCCGATAAACCCCATAGTCGCCTTTTACGGCACCCAAGGGATGAGATGGGTTGGTGCTATTTACAGCCAGCACCACACGGCAAGCACTTAGAATAAACAATGAAAATACATACAACTATTAACAAAGTAATGTATAAAAAGGCTTTACAATGATAGAACCGCATGAATATTAGAATAGTTACGTATCTCATAAATATACAACCGAAGTCAGTAAACAAAAAATACGTACGTATTAAGTGTAAGTGTGGACAATAACATAAAGAGTGGGCCAAAAAGAAAAACAAAACAATACAGTGAGGATACGGCTTGAAAATCTGTTACATCTTTATTACCCTGTAGACACTGGCATCATCGGCGGCGTGCCCTCCACTGCCTACCAACTCCACATACTCGTGAGATGCCATAAATGATAAATAACTTAGATTTATAGTATCAATCATTATGTAAGGTGTCAATTATAATTGTTATATCTAGCTGTTGTAGTTGATTTCTGATTGTGAATTTCCTGTATAATAATTCAATAAAAGTATTTACTATAGCCGATTTTAACTTAATATTTTGTTGCGTGTGAATATTGTACCGACCCGCCTACCAATAAAATGGTTACTGAATAATTCTGTAATTTCATTTGTTTATTCTTCGATAGCTAATATTTCGTAATAATACATTTTCAAAGTACTACTTATAAGAAGCGAGCAAAACACCTGCGCGTTCTTTATATAATTATAACTACAGATAGGCCATTATAAAGGCGACGCGGCTAACAGGATTGGCGACGTCGTTAATTTCATCCCTAATGACATTACCGTGACATCCTACGTATAAGCGTTTATAAGGGTTTTATTGTGACACCGTGTGAAGAATTTATTTAATTATTATAGTCTTTAATGTCACAAGTTAGAGATACAAAACGTTAGCATCAAGTATATAGAGTACAATAGGTGGCCTCATCACACTCGGTGATTTCTTCCAGGGAACCTTTTATCATCATCTATCATCATCGATCATCATTTCAGCAGAAAAACGTCCACTCCTGGACAGACATCTCCCCCAAATATTGCCATAATGACCGGTATGGGTTTATGTTGTGTGCTCATTGGGGGATTTTGCCATAATCACCACGCTTAGCAGACGGGTTAGCGATCGCAGTTGAGTTATAAATGTACTCGTAGAACGCTGCTGCCCATTCCCAGCAGTAGGAACTACGACTAATCCCATAGTCTTTTACGACACCCAAGGGATGAGATGGGATGGTGACACCACTCGCCTTTTATGTTAGGTACTTAATTAAAACTTGGTGGTTAGGCGGGCGTGACGTTCACACTATTCGAAGCCTAAAATGGGAGGCCTTTGTTCAGCAGTGGATGTCCTTTGGCTGATATGATGATGATGATGAAGGCCTAAAATCGATATATTTATTCATTGCATGTATTTCATATTATGTACTTGTGGGTATATTTTATAATCATTGTTTCATGAACTGTTTTTACAACCGTGAGTCACAGAAGGGTCCAGTTGAAAATTAGCGCCAGGCTCTTATCAGGCAAATGCTGAACTGGGCATCTATTTGGCGCAATTGTGGGACACATAATAATCAAATAAGTACTAGGTTTCTTGTTTTTATAATCCTTGTCCTTTCATTTTAGTTTAGGGGTTAACTTATTATTTTCTTTCACTTTTGTATTATAATGTCTCACTTTGCTGGCAAATCAATTATTTCTTTCTTTCTTTCTAATAGAATTTGGCTTGAACTCATTCTTTTGTGAAAAATTAAATCACCGACGACTTTACCTTGGTTGGATTCCTAGGTCATACCACAGATCGGGGGTACGGGTGCGCAGATTCTGCACAGTCTGCGTGCTCATACCGAGTGACCACCGAGAAGACGGTGGCGCGCACGTAGTCACGTGCCGCCCTGTGCGCAGCAGAGCACACAGCACAGAGACTTGGGGGGATCCTCTTACAATCCTCCCCGAGAAGTGCCTGGGGGTGGCCTTTTACAGCCGCCTGCCCTCCGCTAGAGGGGATGACCGCTTTACAGTCATCCTCTCCGAGATGTGCCTAAAGGCGTGGCACCAATGGGCGGCTCTAGTGTTAGCAAATGTCAGTATATCACACAAAACAACTACAAATACATAATAATAAAACACTTTTAAACGGATTCTATCGTGTATATTTTAGATTTTTGATTTTCCTGACGTTTGGAATACTTTGCAGCACCTAGTAGTGCATCGTGTCAGTGTTTTAAATGAGGCCATATTTTACAGTCATCCTGCGACCACGAATGCTGCAAAGTATTCGAAACGTCAGGAAAATCTAAAATATACGCGATAGAATCCGTTTAAAAGTGTTTTATTTATAATGTGTAATAATCGCGAAAATCTAAGACATTACGTACTACAAATACAACAAGCTCAACAAAAAACACCGGTTAGACTGCAGTTCTTCGTTCTAACGCAACAGGAAACCTTCGTATATCTCACGAAACAGCAGAAATGAATTACATACTCAGCACAAAAATTGCTGTAACATTCTTATCACGCTTGGTTGCAGTGCAGTTGGTCGTCTTAACACAATATAAATGGGACCACCACGTCCCCTGGCCAGGTGCCAGAGGCGCATCGTCATAATTTAATTTCAACGAGCTGATGGAAGCGGCCGGTAATATTGAATTAAGGCGGCCGGAGGTTCTTCACTCAATGTTCACGGTTTTTTTGGTTGAGAACACTTGAAGAAGTTATGCCATATGCTTTTATTAGAAGTTACTAACAAATTTACATTCAAAAGGTTTTTGTTCTTATAAACCATTACCACGCATATGAATAGTCAGAATGTATGCACGGTTTCAAGCTGTTGGTTCTAACAGCAAAGTACAAGCAAACAAAGGTACATTTATCCAACGATGAAAATGGTTTCGTTATTATTATACTTACTAGCTGGGACCCGCGGTTTCACCCGCGTTAAATTTAAAAGGAATTTAGAGTTCTTCGACATATACACTTGACATAGAATATATATATTGGATTTTAAGGGTTTTTTTTTTTCGCGGAACCCTAATTATTTTTCTAAAATAAAAGTAGCCTAAGTTATTCCTTATAACATCAGCTATCTGCCAGTGAAAGTCCCGTCAAAATCGGTCCAGCCGTTTTGGAGATTACCCGGAACAAACAGACAGACAGACAGACAAAAAAAATAAAAATTGTTTTTTTGTTGTAGGTATCGTATATAATTTCATATGCATTTAGTAAAAAGCTGTTATTTTGACATTACAAACAGACACTTCAATTTTATTTATTTGTATAGATTGGGACAGATTCATTTCAGATGCTGAATATGCCTGGCTGTTTGCTATAAGTTAGAAATTTATTATTGCATGTAGCAATTGGTTTTCATTAAATAAATCAGATTTTGCGCTTTTTAAGTCTCATAATTAAGAAATAAACTGTTAATTTACGAACTTGAAATTTTAAAAATATGTGTGTCTGTCTATTACGAAAACAGGAAGCTCCGTCATTAATAGGTTGGTTCATTTTTCTAATTTTATTGGAACACAAGTAGTTACAGTAAAAAATACTCAGTGTTGGGTTCACCAAAGAGTGCTTGTATTTCTAACAAATACGTTTGAGTTGAAAAATGTTACCTTCTTGGAGTTCTTAGTTACCTGGTAATAAAACTGAGAAAAGGACCTAGTAGTGCATCGTGTCAGTGTTTTAAATGAGGCCATATTTTACAGTCGGATGTATCCTTACGCTACTAATATTTTCGCACTAGCAGATAGTTGTTACCGTATAGATTGCAGGCCATTGCAAATTTAATGCAAGAATGCAGTTATAATGAAGTTATCTTTCAGGCAGATCGACTAAGTCGTAGGTGTGACTCGCCTTTATAAAATAGGGAGCAACTATCCCACCACCTTCAGCCTAGCTACTCAGTTCCATCTCACAGCCAGTTTGTTTCTTCGTGTGTGCTGTCACACCAGCCATTGCAGTCGTGTCGAGCTCTTGCAACAAGTATTTTTCACCACCGACGTCACCACTACCTGTCCAATGGCGTGGAAGAGGCAAACCATTTGCCGGTCTGGAATTTGAGTTTGCTAGCTGAGGCCCATGAGCCCCTCACAGGTTCCCCACTCCTAGTGAGTGTGCAGCTCATATGATTGCCTCAATCTATCAATGAAAACGTCATGCGCGCTTACTTCGGAGCGACAGAGGGGCAACTAATCTGACAGCGTTCATGAGCCGACCTTCAACGTCTCGGCACAACGATTTCCGGATTCAGTGCTGGTTATACTATATGATCATAGGTTGGACAATGCGCACTTAGATACGCTCTGGAGTGTGGGTATAGGACGAAGTAGCCATATCATCGCTCCCAAGCACAGACTGCAGTGCAACCGTGAGTAAGTTTTGCGATTCCATCGCGGTCTAGCGGCGTTAATAAGGGAGAAGATGGTGGGGATATTTCCGCAACTGACCAGAAATGATATTTTGAGGAGCGCTTTGGACAATGCAAATTGGTAGCACTGATACACACCACCATAGTTTAGACCAAGATTATCCTGTGGAAAATGTGCAACAAGCAAGTGTGAGCAGTAGCGAGTAGCCCACTGATAAGAGTTGTGCTTAGTTTTTAAGTTTTTAAATAATAATAACTATCGTGCAGTTGCTGAGCAATAGATGACCAGTTACAGTGCTAAATGAGGGCAAATGCATACAGCTTGTTTTCTTGCAATCCTGATGCAGCTGTGTTCTTTCTAAGGTACAATAATGCTAGTGATGTGATACGACACTTACGATATCGAATTATATATAATCAATTTATGACATAACGCAAGATGCGTTAGTAAAAAAACAAGCTAGAAACTTTTAAATAAACCTTAAATAAATGGTCGCCATTAGTATGAACTCGCTTTTGAAATAAAAGCAGTAATATCTCTAGCAAACGCTGAACATAAAGTTTGCAATACGCCGGAATATAGACGAAATACGACGTAACTGAATTAAACTATAAAATAAACCAATAATTCCAACTTTCCACTTTCTGCAAATAGTTCCAAGCTAGGTCAGTTGCCCCGCCAAAAGCATCAAGTTCCAACTTTATTATATTTTAGCATGTACCACGATAGTAAAGAAAACTACTAACGTCGAACCTTGGGATGCGAATATTATTTACATAATTTCTAGGCAACTCAATTTCCTTGCTGATGTGCTTATAAAATATAGCCCCTTACTTGCTATTACAGGCTGAAAAGGTTTCTTCCAAACTCATTATTCTGGCATCTAAATTGATTTGACAATTGAGCAACTCCTACAGTTCTAGATGATGGATGACAGCAAAATCTGAATCTCTCTAAACTCTGCTGGAACTTCTAAGACTGAGCAGTGGATTTCAGCCTTTCCAATTAGGTAGAAATTTCTTTTTGAAATAAGCTGTAACATTTTACTTAAGTGTCACTACATATTGTATCCTAATACAATTTATGTTGTGTGGTTGAAAAGTGGCGGCTGTGACGAGGCTGTAGATTCCCTTTCCAACTACCTAAATTGTGTCGAAGGTGAGATTATCCTTACAGTTGACATTCATTATGTAACTAAGGACATCTTATCGGCTAAAAAGGAAAAATTAAGTTTTTTTCGGCAAGATTACGTACGGGACATGCCTCTAGATCGTTAATCAATAACAATCCAGTGGAGTCTGTAACTGGATATCACCAGTGATCCTATTGGGTCAGAAAATTTTAGGTTGGTAATAAATCCCATCACTCGAGAACTGAATTCAAAATTACGATAGATATAGACAGGAGGAGAGGTAGAAATTTAAACTAGTCAATTGTTTATGAGTATAATATGACTGATAGAAAAATGTAATGCACATTACAATTATTGAAAGTCCTCATAAGGTTCACCTTATCTTAGATAAATCTTTTGTTGAGAGCTTTATGAAGGATGTTTTCTCTTTAATGCTATTTCAGGAGGTATAATTCTACTCCAAAAATAATAGTAATCCGGTTTTTACTATAATTAAATATTGTTGTGTGGGCCCGAAATTTACATTTATGCTTAAATCTTCCCGTTTTTATGCATTTACAACGTTTGGAAAAAAATTACAAACTATACATTTACAGTAATTTGTAAGCTTGGCTTCAAACCACTATTCTTATTGTTTTTAATGGTCTCCCATATCTGCCAACATGAGTTTTATACAATAACAATACTTTAAGAATAAAAGAAACCGTGCTTTTATTCCCGTGCTCGATCAACAGATCTGAAATCTTTAAACCTCTCTAGATAATTTTAAAGTTCTATGCTTAACTTATCAGTTATATTAATAGTATCCTTATGAATGCTTAGATAATGATCGACTACGGTTTTGCATGCCATACTATCTTCCTAGAGACACTAGAATGAACCATTCTGTGGTTAGATACTGAACAAGCTATTGAATACGTCAATCAATACTGCTAAGCGCGCTCACCTGCTGGTTGTGTGAGTGAGCCCTCTGCATCTCTTGTACATAAAGCTGTCGTTTCCGGTTGGTATACTGTCCGTCATAATGTGTGTTTATTCGTATATAGTAAGACTAGAAATCGACACTAGCATACAAGGAGCAAGTAATAGTGTTTTTGCTGGCTATGGTTTCTGTGAAAGGTTTTGAAGGTAAGATGGCAATCACTTGACGTAAATCCACTACAGAAAGTCACAATATTATGAGTATGTCGGCAAATTTGGTACATTGGCTTTCTGTACTATGTGTTGCGGGTTCGATTCCCACACGGAACAAATATTTGTGTGATCTACAGATCATTGTTTCGGGTCTGCGTGTTTGTACATATAAGACTTATGTCTGTATAAAGTACCCAGGATACTAGCGAAAAAATTAAAAGTATTGTCTTTGAATCCACTCAGGAATAGAAGTTTTTTTGGAGATAAGAAAGATCTGCAGTATATCAGTCAGATTATCCTAAGCAGGTGCACAGGTACAAATGGGTCCCAAAATACGTAGGTATATGCTTATTGCTACGACGTAGCTTATGTTACCGCTACGCCATTCATAGCATTATAACCAAGTTATATCTTAGCACCCTTGTTGACCTGTTTTCTCCTACCGCTCATCAGTTCAAATAAGAACTCTACTTTGTTCGGATGGGAAATTTTAATTAGAAAATTAATTTGGTCTTTACATTGAAAAGATGGACGATCTTTTTTATTTTTTTATTATGGTGCGTGAGGTACTTTTGGTACGGTTCACAGATTTATTTATTTTAGTACATTTGACTCTTATACATAAAATATGAAAGTACTTTGTTAGTGCATATCAGATCACAGATCTAACATAGACATAATCTTAGAACCATAACATCATCATCAGCTTGTCTCAGTGCTGCCTCTGTTTAGGTCACCCGTCTATTTACTGTGCTGGTTACGTCCAGCTCCCACCTGCGATTTTCTTAATGTCTACTCCCCAGTAGCTTGTACTAGGCCACAATAACAATAACAAAATACAAATATCAAATCTGCGACTGGCAGTAAGTTTTGGGGTGCAGTATCTGTCCGCTAGGCACTGGGCCGCGCCTACGGCAGGTAGGTTTATATGATACTATTTATATGATTCTGTTTGGGCGATGGACTGTCCCAAGTTCATTGCCCGCAGCTCATATACATATTTGTATAGCTTAGAGATAGTTAATGCTGGTCTAGGTGCTCGCGTATGTGAGATCAAGTCTATAAATGGAACCCACGATACAGGGACCAATCCTAGTCTAAACCGTTTCGTTTAAGAAATTCTTAAAATACTTTTTTTAGGACGGTAAATCGTTTACGGAAACAAAGAATAATAAATAATAATAATAATTTTATTCTCATAATCTTGGTACATTTGGTTCTACCTTTTGCAGACAAAACAACATTATTATAGTTAAAAGAAAGTAAAAGATAGAGTAAACGATGGTGCCTATGCTAGTATGAACTGTGTGACAGACACCAGCGCCTTTTTCCTACAGGTGAAGTACGCAGATTGTAACGATGACAAAATAAAAAAATTGGACTGCTCTTACATACTTAATAGTGCAAAAGAAGATACGGTGCAATGTAGATAATATATATGCATATGGGTATAATGCAGTAAAGTAGGTTGATAAAAGAGAAGCATGGTGTGTGAGTATGCCTGCGTGTGTGTGTGTGTGTTGCTGTGTGTGTGTGTGCGTATGTGAGGAGGGTGTGTATGTCTATTTTGTGGGCATTAGTATTTATATATCACTGGCGAACAAAGTTTCGGTTTCAGCATAGGTTTGTTTAAGTAGGTATTTGACGACCTCCTCTTTGCAGTTCTTTTTTAAGAGTGGATATATTTTATTTATATTATTACATAAGTGGCTGCTAAGACTAATGTAGTGACGTAAAATACTGGCAGGTGTCGAATAATACTGTCATTTTTCAATCCTAGTTAAGCCTAAGGCTTAGTACATACACTTAATGTACGAAGTCTGTCCAGGCGGACGCACAAGTCCGGCACAGTGAGTTAGTGTCCGACACAGAGATAAATTGAGCGCGGTCTTAGAACGGAGTGCACGCTCGGAGGAATCTATTATTTATCTATTTGTCCCGTGAAATGTGCTGTACTTACAGATGCGGTGTCGTTGAATATATACAAGATGTGTAATTGGGTTTTAGTGAATTGAGAGATTTCTGTGTTGTAATAATCTAAATCAATTAACGAGTATTTTATCGCTTAGTAAGTGAAACGATTGTCTTTTTTGTTGATATAGTTTATTACCCGTCTGCACGTCAGAGACAGGGTTGTGTTTTTCATGCGTATTTATGTATGTGGGATTCTTTTTTTTTCTTTTTTCGTAAGGACTCAACAATATTGGCAGTGCGCAGTGATTAAACCATGCACTGGTCAACCCTGGTTATAAGTCCGTTCCCTTTACTAAGAATAATAAATAACAAGAAGACTGCGTGTTGGGTGCGTTTACAGAGACAAATTCCACACACAATACACACACACCCGGAACAACACTTTTTTATTGATCTCAGTCCTCATACAAATTTCGGGAATCGAGACCCGGAGCGCAGCAGCTGACTGTATCAGTCACTGCACCAATCATGCCGTCAAAACTTTTATGTATGCTACGTCTTGTTCACGTCTTTCAAGTTCGTTTTTTTATAAAGGCGGGTACTCAGATTTTTTAAATTTACTTGTTTATTGTATGTAGTACCGAAACAACTACATGTCCTAATAGACAACAGTTAACAATTAGGAAGACTATCCGTATATATGTTTACTATAGGTTTACGAGCAAGTCATTCGCCTGGTAGTAAGCACCTACTCATAACAGATGTAATGGTTTCCACGACTAGTCTTGCGTGGCAACAATTTTTTTTTTAATAATACTTTGCCCCACTCTAGGATTTCTCCTGTGTCGTGGGTGCGTTTATAGACATGAATTCCACACACAATACACCCAGACCCGGAACACCTACCTGCAGATCATACAAATATTTGTTCCTTGCGGTAATCGAACCCACGACCCGGAGCGCAGCAGTCGACTGTATCAGCCACTGCACCAACCGTGGCGTCAACATTGCTCTCGTCACCTCAACACGTTAATTATTTTGTCTCTTATGCAGTCATTTCTACAGTAGCTACAGTGCCCTTCTAACCGGATCACAGTAATGTATAAAGTTTAAAGCAAAGCGGTGATACCCTGACCCTTGCAATAAGAGGCCTGTCACCAGTAAATATATGAAATATCTGAATGGGTTCGTTCATAAAACCTTCATTAAACTATGTCAATGTCTCCGGGTCACGGGTACAGTTTAATGTTTACATCGGACCCTAGCATCCTTATAGCCCTAATAGCATTAAACTTACGCTATCTCTTTGCAATGCACGTCGTGTATGCCGTACACATCCCATAAAGCTCAGCTGCTAAACATGCCTTCCAATGATTACTACAATGAGCGTTCTTAAAGGATATTGCCCAAAATCTCCATGCTTTGCAGGTGGATTAGTGGAATGTTGTTATTAGCGCAAAGGGGATGCTGCTGCTCATCTTCTTCATATCAACAATAGTTGGGTTTGCGAAACCCATGGTTGGAGAGAGATCTATCTATCCTTTGCTGAGAACCACACAGTGATAAGTGTATGTCATTAGAGCGACTACAGATTATTCAATCACGTATTAGATTGTTGGTTTGTCCATCGCTGCCGATTAACAATCAAATGAAAAAAAAAACAACCGACAAGAATATATTATATTATATATATATTACACCTATCACTTTATCCTGAATATAGTATATATATACTATGTCTACTAAAAACCAAAATATTTAATTATTAATTACAAAAGTATTAATTACATAATTCGACGTGCTCTTGTCACATCCGGCGTATCAGCTGTACTAGAACCCGAGGTTTGGCACATGGTGATGGGAAGACACTAAATGGTATGTCGCTATCGCCATGGAAGTTGGGAAGGCCTCTGCCGCTACAGATCTCAAACGATCCAAATACAATAACCTCGTCGGAAACTATGTACTTGAGCCGTTTGTGGTTGAAACGCTTGGGTCATGAAAAGGTGGCTTTTAAATACCTTATTTGTATATAAATAGTATTATTATTTGTATATAGTAGTTCTATTCTATTCTATTTTTGACTCCCACGGGCTCAGCATCAGCCGAACGCACTTCGACCCTATTGGGTCCATTGTGCTGCCCAAAGCCCTGCACTACTCCTCCGCTGGCAAATCCAAAAGTCCCTGTAGGTACTTCGCAATCATACCTGCCTGGAGCCGTGCAAAATCATCAGGCAATGGATAAGCCACTCCTAGATGTTTTGCCCTACGTCTTCCCAGAGCTTCACAGCTGCACAAAATGTGCTGCATAGACTCTTGATTTTCCATACAGAATCTGCATGTATCCGTTGTGCTGAGCTTCATTCTATGGAGGTGCTCCTTGGTGCCGAAGTGGCCTGTCATTGCACCTATTTAGTGCCTTAAATGGGTTTTGGTAAGATTTAATAGTCTCTTACACCCGTTTATTCTTGTGCTGCAGAAAGTTTTGGAAAGGTTTAGGCCTCTCGCTTGCCTCCATTCTCTGACATGTTCTTTATCAGCAAATGCATGTAATGCCAGTTGGTAGGTACCATGTAGTAGTTAATATATTAGGATGGCTTAAGGTAATTTAAAAATATTAGACTACAATTTCGGGACTTTTGCGCACAGATAAATCAAAATAATATTTGGGCCAACTTCGACGATTCGGCCAAATTGAATTAACCGTGGTCACTGTAAAAATATTGTTGTAACACGTAATACATAAGATGCAATCGCCAAGTCCGTCGTACAATAAATAGATGAATGTACTTTTTCCGTATTTTCAAGTACATTAAGAGGGGACCCTCGAAACTGACACTAATTAACTAAAGCAGACAGAATTCTATTTGTTCAAAATGTTTTTGCAATCAGATCCGAAAATTAAGTGATTTCAAGCGATGTTCTCAATTAAATTTCAATCAATTTCCGAGTACTCAAATGTTTTAAAAGTTTTTAAGTAACCACTTAAAAGATTTCTTTTATTTTTAACAATATCATATTGTTATCATCATCATCACTATATTAGCAGAAGTACGTCCACAGTTGATTAAACGCATCCCACATAGATGTTCACAATGTGCCAATTGTATTCAAACAATTTACATATATATAAATAGAAGTCAAGTGTATCAACTCCGTGATGTTGTTGAGCATATGTTCGTTTGTCAATTCAATTCAATTCTTTATTGCATTCCATAAATTTAAAAACCGATGGAAGGTTTAAATCTATGGATCAATTATGGACCTTGTGGGGCACAGCATAGTTTAGCAGGAGAAAGGAAGAGCTGCTTATTTACCTTAATTTTATACTTGTTATTATTCCATTACTCGCAGGTTCCTATTTATAATGACGTATTTTTTATTGTTGAATTAGCATACTGCTGTATTTGTAATTCAATATTTCATTCATTTTAATTTAATTAAAACAATAATTTCAACATTATTTTGTTGCGTTTGTTAGATACATACCTATTAATTGTGCAGATGTAAGTTGCCGAGTGGTGCCGGCTCAGAATGCCACCACCCCATCTCCTCCCATGGGTGTCGTAAAAGTCGACTAAGGGATTAGCCGGAGGATGGGCAGCAGCGTCCTTCGAGTACATTAACAACACAACTGCGATCGCCAACCCGCCTGCCAAGCGTGGCGATTATGACAAAACCCCCCAATGAGCCCAGAACACATCCATATCGGTGGTTGTGGTGATCTTTGGGGGAGGCCTGTGTCCAGTAGTGGACTTCACTCGGCCGAATGATGATGATGTAAGTTGTTGCATTATTACGATTATGATATTTTATTGATTGTATTGAAATCATTGCACTGTTTATAATTTATTATTTATTGTTATAAGTCATAAAAATTCTACTAATTTCAAATTAATTTATTGCAGTGTCAATTGAGTACGAACATAAATGATTGTAGTATGGAAATCTTTGTATTATTTGATAGTACCTATCATCATTTCGGCCGAATGAAGTCCACTGCTGGACACAGGCCTCCCCCAAAGATCACCACAACGATCGATATGGGTGTGTTGTGGGCTCATTGGGGGGTTTTGCCATAATCGCCACGCTTGGCAGACGGGTTGGCGATCGCAGTTGAGTTGTTAATGTACACGAAGGACGCTGCTGCCCATCCTCCGGCTAATCCCCTAGTCGACTTTTACGACACCCACGGGAGGAAATGGGGTGGTGGTATTCTGAGCCGGCACCACACGGTACAGTACCTATAATACTTTATAAATTGTATTAAAATTATTGCATCTATTATTTATGGGTCCTCCCTCCTATCATTATCATTTAAAATATCGCAAGACAGAATACTCAACAGGCATTTCACTATATTGACACATCGGCGTTATTATTTCGTAACATCAATTAAGTATAATATTTTTGACATGAATAGTTAGATAGATTTGGTATATTACATAGATACTTCAATTATTTATTTCTAGAAGATAGATAAACGGCTATATCTATCTCATACCTGTGGTCGTAAAAGGGGATTAAGGGATTAACCGAAGCAGTATATTTACAACTCAACTGCGATTGCCAACCTGCCTGCTGTGCGTGGCTACAAGCGTAGCGATTATGGCCAAACCCCCCAACGAACATTCAACACAAACCCTGATCGGTCTTTGTTGGGTCTTTAGGGGAGACTGGTCGTTACCTTACGTAGACGACTTTCAGCTGAAATGATGATGATAAATTTAGGTCAAACATCATCAACAGCTGCAGATTGATATGCCCACTAAAATATCCTCCTGATGGCGGTATGTAGTTCGTCTTAAGAACAACGTGTCCAATGAGATGTAATGTATAACCAATCCAAAAAGACCGATCCCTGAGTTTCATTCGGTAATTCGATTATAAACATTTCATTTCATTCATTCATTCGGAAATAAACGATTTATTATTTATTATTCTCCTCAGAGGTCTAACTGCAGTGAAATGCCCTCCATTGTTTCAATATGACATCCGACCTCTGACCTGCTAGCTCCTAAATACTAAATAAACGACTTAATCCTATTCTATTCAGCAAAATTTAATAACCTAGTATCCGCAAACACTATCAATCTAAACCAGCCTTAATTCACAGCGTCTCTGCCAACACTACCAACCCTCATAAAACGCAATACACTTGTCCAACTTTAACATTACTTTGATAGCTCTAACTTACTGAGTACTGTCCGATGATTTTAATTAAACAAAACTTTGCTCAAATGTTTGGGCCAAATTTGGGACAGATGCGGCCTCGAAACAAATTGATATTAACACATTCAAAACATAAGCCCTTGGGGGTTCTAATATTGCTATTATTAGTCATTTGCTTTCTGTTGTCAGTATGGCCGTAGTGGGCGGATAAAAGAATAAGTATTTTTGTTTAATTACACAAAATAATCTTGGAAATTGCTAATTTTGAAAAAAAACATTGCCCCAAACTACTAGGAGCTGTCCTGTGTGTTGGATGCGTTGACAGACATATATTCCATACACAATACACCCAGACCCAGAACAACTACCTGCAGATCATACAAATATTTGTTCCGTCTATCTAATCTCTAATCTAGAAAATTCTTCCATACTTTTACTGGCAACCACACGGAACAGATAAATATACGCAATTCATAATTCTTTTTTCATCATCATCATATCAGCGAAAGGCCGTCTACTGCTGAGCAAAGGCCTCCCTATAGATTTCCACCCACCCACCACGACCTTTACCAGGTCGTCTATCCATCTCGTTGGAAGTCGTCCCACGCTGGTTTTTTAGGCGGTCCCAACTCGTGAACCTTTATGCCCCAACGGCCATCAGTTCTACGAGCAATGTGCCCCACCCATTGCCAATGCAGTTTACTAATCAGCTATGTCGGCAACTATTACAAATATTTCTTCTACGGATCTCCTCATTTTTTATTCGATCTCGTAGAGCAATACAAAGAAGATAAAGTAAGTAAATCTAAGCAAGCTTAAAAATAACGCGTTTGCGGATCACAAACGGATTATATATATGAAATAACCGAGCATCTGAACACTGAATGATAGATAGATCAAGCGTCTCTTTCAAGAATTTCGCTTATGATGTACCTTGAATCTCCCTTTATTATTATCTACATGTATCTCTATGCACATATTAATAGCGCCTGCAAAGAGGAACCCGGTCTTTTAAAAGGCTTACTCAGGGACATGGGTTCTGTAGCAGATGGTGACTCGCCAATCACAAGATGGACCCCCCAAATAGCCACTACTACAGGTGACTGGAAGCAACACCGGTGTGAGCGGCTCGGGGTATCGAGATGTGCAGGCTCGGTTTCACCACCGCGCGTCTCGAAGGCTCAGAGCGGGTTTCCCTGTTACTATTATTATTCTTTAGTGTCCAACAAAAACCTTTACCGGTAGGAAAATGTAAAACTTCAACTATTATCTAGTATTTTCTAGAAGCGGTATCTTTACATTATTTTCAACAAGTAAACGTTTTAACAGTACGACAACTATTTGTCTTTTCAATTACTCTCAAAAAGCACTCAGAGTTAAAATTTATTTTTCTGAAAACACTCTCAGACAAGCAAAAAAGCTGCCGTTTGTATAAAAAAATAGATGTAATTATAATCTATGCCAGAACTTTTATGCCTTCTTAGGTCCACACTTATATAATAGAACAAATAAAGAACTATTCATCTAGCCATTTCCCAAAGCAAAATGTGAAAAAAAGTCTGTGCACGGCTGCAAAGCCTGGACTACGCTGCCACAGAATGTTTACTAAAACCGCTATCGTAATCATAACTTATTGTATCTTACGTGTTTATTAACATCACATACACTCACAGTCACACATTCACTCCCTAAACTCTCACACTACCTACTCATTCATACTAACACACACTCGCAATCACTAACTTGTCCAACAATCATAATGTATTATTTTTTATCTTCAGTGTTGGTGTTTTTATTTTAGATTATTAATATATCTCGCTTTTGTTTCATACATTTTGACCTCTTTTTATTTGTCTAATGTCCGTGTGGTGTCCGTATTAAGAATATAGCACCACTCCATTTCCTCCCGTGGATGTCGTAAAAGGCGACTAAGGGAATCTAAACCAGAGGGATGGGCAGCAGCGTCCTTTCTGTGAAGCGGTAGCCATACTGCGCTCACCAACCCGCCTGCCAAGCGT
Source organism: Diloba caeruleocephala (assembly GCA_947459985.1). Taxonomy (NCBI): domain Eukaryota; kingdom Metazoa; phylum Arthropoda; class Insecta; order Lepidoptera; family Noctuidae; genus Diloba; species Diloba caeruleocephala. The sequence goes on along the minus strand of OX381625.1, from coordinate 3,460,744 downwards.
GGTGAGTATTGGCAAATACCCCCCAAAATGATGACACAGTTGTGAAATCTATGGGGGAGGCCTTTGTTCAGCAGTGGACGTATAAATGGCCGATATGACTAATGTTTAAATAAAATATAGAAAAACGTCGAGAACCTCATTATTATTGTATAATGCAACGAATCTCTTCAGAGGGCAGCCTGGTGATCTGTAACACAGGTCTTACCTATTTCAGACAACAGTCTCTATTTAAGATGTTATTTAATGTGACTCTGTAATGTGATGAGATAAATAAACACTTATTATTATATATTATTATTATTCTATTTACTAGTAGCGGTGAAGATAGAAATCCTTGGGAGTCAACTACTGGGGTCATACTATAAGATGTAACTGCGGACTGAGGTCAATTATTATTATGCTTCCTAACTAACTTTTACTGTTATACTGAACCCTTCCTTTTGTTATATATCTTTTTTGTATAGAAAAACGGTACCCCCACTAAAATGTATCCTTTATCCTGTTTACAGACATAAATGCCACATAAGTGCACAAACAATTTATCTATTTAAAAACATAACAAAATAATAAAATAGAATTAAAACATCAATAATAATTAAGTATTCTATTATTTCCGAAATTTAACTTTAAATTATTATAATTAATTAAAGAGTAACATAAATTAAATTACACAACACTAAAATTATAATAATAGATATATATATATGATATTATAACAATACTTGATACCAGTGATGACATATGGAACAGAGACGTAATCACTCACAATGGGCCTCATAAGAAAGCTCAAGTCACTCAGCGAGCTATGGAGAGAGCTATGCTTGGTATTTCTCTACGAGATCGAATCAGAAATGAGGAAATCCGTAGAAGAACTAAAGTTGTCGACATAGCTGAAAGGATTAGTAAACTGAAGTGGCAATATCGGCAGGGCACATTGCTCGTAGAACTTAATGGCCGCTGGGGCACAAAGGTTCTAGAATGGAGACCGCGCACCGGAAAACGCAGCGTGGGACGACCTCCAACGAGGTGGACAGACGACCTGGTGAAGGTCGCTGGGAGTCGTTGGATGAGGGCGGCATGTGACCGCTCGTTGTGGAAATCTAAGGCCTCCCGCCTTTGTTCAGCAGTGGACGTCCTGTGGCTGATATGATGACTTGATATTTTATGATAACCCATATGCGTGTTTATAAGTAAGGTAGGTACTTTTTTGTTTTTTTTGTTATCCCTCAACTTTTCAACACCTAAAAAGGGCTACTAAGTTCAAAGCATATTTTAATTTAAGATCTTAAATCAATCACTTAGTAGGAAAATAAATGTTTTGAGATTGAAATAAACATACCCAGAACAACTTTCTCTAGGATATACAGATATGTCTTCCGTGCGGGAATCAATCCCACGGCCGGTAGAGTACAACCAATCACTAATCCACCACGCCAACTGGTATTGAAACTTTTTTTTATTGGTCTCACGGGTAATTCGTCTCGTCTCCGCCTCGGGGAAGGACAAAGGGGCATGCCGAACTCCTTCCGGTTAAAACCACTGGGGCAGCTATCATCACCATCCTTCATCATCCATGCACTGGTGCCACTCCTATGTGCTGTGCTATGCGTACACGGTGGGGCGCACCACAGTCTTCTCGTGGATCACTCGGTGTCGGCACGCAGATTCCCCAGTCTACGAACCCAGAGGCAGTAGGACAAAACAACGATACTTATACTTAAATAATACCTATTACCACTCATTGTCTTTTTTTATTTTATTCTTTTGTAACACGTAGCATGCTGAATCGTAATAAGTGGATAAAACTGTTAGTAGCATGATAAGTAAACCTAAGTAATTAGTACTAAGCCGTGTAACAAACATTGTACTGCTGTTCTTTATACCGAATAAATAAAATAAAATTTTAATTCCAGCATACATGTAGGCAAGGCGTTTAAAAACAATTTTTTCTCGGAACCAGGCTCAAACGTCTCGTTTAGATGCCAAAATAGGCCTCTGAAAATGTGAGCTCTTAATATTAATATTAAAGATAATTAATTTTGAAATTCCCTAATGTAGGCACTTAGCAATAAAACAGTCCTTCTGAAAACTATTATTATTATTTTTTATGTATTCTTGGTTGATAAATAACAATTTTCACTTATGTTGCAAAAGGAATTCATAAATAGTTGGTAAATCACACTTGATCCTAAGCCCGTGGGCGCCATTATCCACAAATCACAGACATCCAGACTCAAAGCAAATATCTGTGGACCATACAAATATTTGTCCCGAGGCGGCAATCAAGCCCTTGACCTTGAGCATAAAGGCACTGCGTCATTTACGTGTGTGTATATATTACATAATACACCAAAATAATACATGTATGGCTATGGATTGACTGGCCGCGTTCATCCCTAGATTGGTCGACCATTGTTTGACGAGATATAATAACAGTAGTAAACCTAATAAAATAGTTCTCGAGTGGTGACCGCGCACCGGAAAACGTAGCGACCTCCGGACAGACGACCTGGTGAAGGTCGCTGGAAGATTAGGGTGGCATGTAACCGTTTGTTGTGCTAAGGGGGAGGCCTTTGTTCAGCAGTGGACATCTTGTGGCTGATATGATGATGATGAATAAAACAAATAAAAAAGTGAAAAAGAAAACATTTACCATATAAAAACAAGATAATAAATATTAAAAAAAAAACTCTTTGTATGCCTAGCAGTTGAGCCAAACCCAAGCCCAGTTACGCATTGTGCTAAAATATAGCGTGGCCCTAGTTTTCAGATCTTTCTGTGACACTGGGGCATTTAAACACTTTACAAAAAATATTCTGTAATCTTCTTCTTCTCTTTCATGTGGTACTAACTAGTGGCCAACCTTGTGCCCAAGTTGTTCAAGTCTTCGGACTTGGCTTAACGATTGCAGACGAATGACAACAACCGGGACTATGATTTTACTTCCCCTTCGAAGCACAGAGAATCTCAGTTCAAATACCCGCATAGTGGTCACCCATACACAGACTGACCGCGCCAAGCGTTGCTTATTAATCTCGCGATCGTTTACCGTTCAGTGAGTACAGTTGTACTCACTGAACGGTTAACCAGTTGGTTATAGCTAAATATTAGACTAATAGTACCAAAATACATAACCATACTAATGAAAACAAAAAATGAAAATGTACATGAATACTAATTTAGATGTAAAATTGAATAATCTTATATGTCCGGATTAAGAATATTGCACCACTCCATGTTCTCTCGCGGATGTAGTAAAGGCGATTAAGGGAACAGCAGCCATTGAAAGCTACTGGTTATTATTAACTTACGTTACTATTACATTATTTATTATTTCTGAATAAACTATCCTTACATATTTATTATTTCTGAATAAACTATCTTTCGTCAGATCTTCTCGTCGGCTTGTATTTCGCAATGTTTGAAAACGAAAGTTTTCAATCAGTGTATCCTACCTGTTATGACCTACGAAACCGAAACATGGATACTAACAGCTGGCATATTGGTGGCAAAAATAGTCCGTTTATGTGTCGTGTTGGACTATTTTCCATATCACCGGGATTTGCAAATAACTCCGGATGTTCCTTCACATGGCATAGCGGGTATAGCCTTGATTACACGATATAGCGATTGAGAAGCCAGCACCTACTACATAGATGTCGTACCTCCTACTATATAGATGTCGTAGCTCCTACTACATAGATGTCGTAGCTCCTACTACATGGATGTCGTAGCTCCTACTACATAGATGTCATAGCTGACAATAATTTTATGACAAAAGGATTTCATTAGGTTTAGTACTTTGGTTACCTAGGGACAACTTATTGCTGTTGCAGCTGTTAGAATAAAACCTATTTAGAAATTAAAATAGAATATTGCTGTCAAAAAAATATGTTGTCAAAATTAGTGTGTGTCAATAAAAAATAACAAAACATACACGAAGTTTTACTGCATCCTGATTATATATTTATTTTTCATAGTTATATAGTAATCTGTGCTACAAAATTACCACTCCGCTACAGCAGCTACCAGTTTATTTCCTCTCGTGGAGTTGTAAAAGGCAACTAAGGGACTCTTAACTGTAGGAATGGGCAGCAGCCACACTGCGCTCACCAACCCGCCTTCTGGCTGATATGATGATGATGAAATCGGCAACACAGTGACGCCTCTGTGAGTCACATGAGCAGAATTCTTGAATGGGAGAATTTAAACATTAGTGAGGCAGTCTGTTTAATGCTCACAAACAGTTTAGACCAGCAGAGCTAATCTGTTGGTTATGAACTAGCTATAAGTGTGCTTTTGCCATGTAGTACTGGCTCAGAATGCCACCACCCATCTCTTCCCATGGGTGTCGTAAAAGTCGACTAAGGGATTAGCCGGAGGATGGGCAGCAGCGTCCTTCAAGTACATTAACAACTCAACTGCGATCGCCAACCCGCCTGCCAAGCGTGGCTATTATGGCAAAACCCTCCCATGAGCCGACAACACATCCATATCGGTGGTTGTGGTGATCTTTGGGGGAGGCCTGTGTCCAGCAGTGGACTTCATCCGGCCGAAATGATATAAGTGTGCTTGATCTTATTTTATTAAATTTCGAACAGGCGGAGAGTACATTGGGTTGCCATGAAACTGTTAGTTCACGGTGATTGATCAGTAGTTTGCAATAATTAATACACCTGCTCTTGAAAGTCTGCGGATTATTGTCGAAACGAATCGTGTATTATGAAACCACATTGTGGACGAGGCTGTCACGAATTTAGCCTAGGCGGCGACATTTATTATAACCCTAACGCGCATATATTGTTGGCTATAAAATATATATACAATAAAATATATTACTAATATCCCTGTCAACCCCTCCGGCTAGGCTAAATGTGCTTTTGTGGGTTTGTGCATAGAATTCTGAATAATACTGTCGTATTTCAATGGCACCGGATTTTAACCCCGACCTCCTTACAAACAGCATGATTTGGTCATTTTGCTGTTGTGAATTAAAATGATATGTGTCGTTGTTCTCTTATCTATGAAGGAGCAATATTCTAAGTTGTATATTTGTATATTCATATTTAACTCTACCTTGTAGTGCCAGCTAAGAATAGTACCACCCATATCTTCCAGTGGGTGTCGTAAAAGGGAACTATGGTATTAGCTAGAGGATGGGCAGCAGTGTTCTTAGATTAAATTTGCAACTCAGCTGAGATCGAGAACCCGCCTGCCAAACAGTTATGGCAAAACCCGAAATTGAGCACACGACATCAACATTTGTTTTCTTTTTTAATGGTTCCCAGTGCAAATTCATCATGATCTTCCTCCGCCACGGGGGAAAGGCGAAGGAGCATACCAGCTATACTTCTACCGGCTAAAACCACTGGATCGGTCATCTTCAGTCACACTAGAGCCACCCATTAGTGCTTTTAGGCACATCTCGGAGGGGATGACTATAAGGTGGTAAGCCCCCTCTAGCGGAAGGAAGGCGACTATAAAAAGGCCGCCCCCCAGACACTTCTCGGGGAGGATTGTAAAGAAGGGGCCCCAAAACCTAGACCTGTCGGGAGGCCAATGTCCAGCAGTGGAAGTCTTTCGGTCGAAATGATGATGATGATGATATTTAAATGGAATAGATGTATATAATTTTAATTTAAGATTTTGATGATCACTAAGTAATAAGTACTTGCATTTATTCTGCGGAGAAGAAATATAATTTATTTCAACTAAATGAACATAGAAATCAGTAAGAAGCCAAAAGAGGCCTCCGCAAAAGTAGAATGCCGTAGCACTGATTTTCCGATACGTTTTATGTCCCAAACTTTAACGACATTAAGCACATAAACCCCCACATGAATATAGAAGTAAATAGAATTGATTATTACACTAATAAACACACACAAAAATGTGGGTAGTGAAAGAATTGTCCCTATACAGGGACGGCGGATCCATATGGGTTAAATACTGCTAATGCGTACAGCAACGCCATCTCTATGTGTTAAGTAGGATCCCAATTCTGTACACTGTAGAATACTAACGATAAATGGCTAGTAAATAAATTCTGACACTAATATTTAGTTTATCATTTCGGCCCAATAAAGTCCACTGCTGGACACAGACCTCCCCCAACGATCACTACAACGACCGATATGGGTGTGCTGTGTGCTCATTGGGGGGTTTTGCCATAATCGCCACGCTTGGCAGGCGGGTTGGCGATCGCAGTTGAGTTGTTAATGTACTCAAAAGACGCTGCTGCCCATCCTCCGGCTAATCCCATAGTCGCCTTTTACGACACCCGAGGGATGAGATGGGTTGGTGCTATTCGTAGCCGGCACCACATAGCATTATTACATATACATACATTACAGATAAATAATATGTGGATTGCCTGACGTGCCGGATTCGTGCCAGGAAACGCAAATTCTTTGCAGTACCATATTGCCGTACTGTTGCTTGGTCAACCTCACTTCTACAGCGCAAGTTCACGATGCTCAACACATGTGGAAGCAAGGTCCCAATTGGATTTATTGGTTCCAGACGACAACTGGAGTTTGAACATGCTTGAAGTTGAGTGGAAAATGGCTTATATTAAGAGGATATCGGCCAAATCAGCCCCCCCCCACCAGCGGACAAAAATGTATGAGAAAAAATTGCTTATAATTTTGTATATTTACTGTAATTTGTGAATAGCTCAAAACGGCGGGATAGTGGAGATCACAAAAAAGGAATTTGCAAAGGAAATTGATAAAAACTGTTTGTCATTTGATTGAGTTGCCATATGCAAAATGTTATGACATTCTTTTACTAATAAATAACTCACGACTTTAATGGTGAAACGAAAACCAAACTAAATTCAGAAACAACTCTTAGCGTGAACTTACGCTTCCATCTGTCAAAATGCACTACTTACGCTCATAATTTTGACAGATGGAAGCGTAAGTTCACGCTTAGACTCGTTTCTGAATCTCAACCTAAAGTAACATTATGATCTATCTCGGTTAATAAAGCACAGTTTTGTTTCCTGACACTTTCGCAAGTATTTTTATATCATATAATTATTTGGTATACATTATATAGTCTTTGGCTAAAAGACTAAATGCCAATGCCGTCACATCAAAATGGTTATTATTACATGAAGATTATTAAACATACCTTTTGGAACAGCAGTTTTAGTTCTAAAATGTCTAGTTTACTTATTAATTCGTTCTCAGTTCACTAGCATTATCTAACCGCGTTGTCCTGCAAAATGTAGTACCACATTACCTCAAAATCTGTATCTATACACTTAAACATCTTTAAATTCTCAGTCAATTTTTATTTTAAAGTGTTTATAATTTAATAGCGTATTTTGGCAGTATTATATTATCGCTCTTGACCGTCGTCGACATGTCGAAGTGGGCTGGACGCACTATGGGCGATAGCCTGTGGTCTTTCTATCATAAATGAATGATACGGATAAATAACCTTAGGATAACAGAAAAAATAAGTTTATAAGATGGTTTAAATAGTTTAGGTACCGCCTACAATGCCCATCTTTTTACTTTCTTCGGTCTTTTATTGGAAGAGCCTGGCTAGGTAAGTACCACCCACAGGGCCCAATATCCTGTTACCAAGCAGTAGTGATTCAACTTTAAACATTATTTTGTTCCGGTATTGAAGGGCACTGTAGCTATTGAAAACACTGGACACTCAATAACGCCCCGAGCTGACGAGTGTAGTGTAGTACCAGGACTACTCCTCTAGGCTGATGCCTACAACGCTTGGTCAAAAGGTTGTATTAATAAAAACCTCTTATAGAGAGGTACGTAGGCACGATCAAACTTTTTTTTTTATAAAACCTTTGCCCCATACTAGGATGTCTACTGTGTCGTGCGTGCGTTTACAGACATAAATTCCACATCACAGATACAAATTAAGTAAGTCACAAGGTATCCCACTAACAAGTCCCTGTCTTAAACTATCACTTACTGTCTTAAAATTATGCAATATTCAATTCTAAACGCATTATTTTATTATTATATTCTGGTTGCCTTGTATTTATTTTGAATTTAGTTGCTTGCATACTCATTACCCCCATTATTAAACCCATTTAGTTGTGATTGAAAATACAGAAACGTGAATTTCTTTGACCAAATTGATAAATTTAAATTAAATTTTTGATAAATTGACGGCACGGTTGGTGCAGTGGCTGATACAGTCGACTGCTGCGCTCCGGGTCGTGGGTTTGATTCCCACACGGAACAAATATTTGTATGATCTGCAGATAGTTGTTCCGGGTCTGGGTGTATTGTATGTGGAATTCATGTCTGTAAACGCACGCACGACACAGGAGAAATCCTAGTGTGGGGCAACGTTTTTTAAATAAATAAAAGAAAAAGAAAAGAGAAAAAAAAAACCAATTTAATTAAATTATATCAAAAATCTTTGATCAAAAATGTATATTTGACAAAGATATTGGATGAGCGATATACCACCCTAAGTTCAGCTTAAACTTTGCTCGATACACGTAGACACAATGTAGACAACCCTATATTTAGATATTTACAGTATTTTATTAGTTCGAAGATGTATTTAAGTGAAAATATTACAATACAATACTCTTTATTGTACACCAAACAAAACAAAAAGAAGATCAAATACATAAAATGACATGTACAAAGGGCGGTCTTATCGCACTCTGTGATTTCTGCCAGACAACCTTGGGATGGACAGATGTAACAATCATATAACATAATACATACTTAACTATGAAATATAATGACTAATATAATATACGTATATATATATATATATATATATGTAAATATGTAGATACATATCAAATAAACATAGAACATTACAGAGAAAGAAAGTGTTCTTTTAATAAGTCTTAAATATTGCCAGGGACTTAGCACGTCGAATTGTTATAGGCAATACATTCCATAAGCGAGCAGCTTGGACTGTGAAGGATTTTCGAACGAAATTAATGGAATGTGTTGATTCTTTATACCCATTACATTATAGATTAAAATTCTCTAAAGGGCCTCTGCGTGTTGGACCCATCTCCCCGCGTAAGCCTGTCAAAAGACCGGGTTCCCCCTTACAGGGGATATAAACCCATGACAAGAGAGGCATATAGATAATAATTAATTAATTAATATATACTGGATGTAAGAGACACCGTAACGAAAACTGATACCATCGATTCGGTAACTGATTCTGGAACCCTCAGCGTAAAACATTTGCGTCGGTCTTTTCATAAATTATCCGATTTTTATCCAGTTTATTTAACTGATGTGGTTTAAATTTTTTATTTCGTGTTTGCTACCGGTATTTTGAATAAAATACCAAACTATTTATTTTCACATAAAACTACAATGTAAATCAAAACTAAACGGCTGTTATTTCACTGCAGTTCACGTGTGTGGTCATTGCTCGCTGTAGCATAATAGTATCATATCATAGCACAATCATCACGTAGCGTTTCGATTGCGTTGTTTACATTACAATGCGTGCTAAAAATTACAAAACCTGTAACATATTTCTTCTGAAAAATTAAATAGTTTTATTTTTATTATAGGCCTAAGTTATACCCTTTGCCAAAGTTCTCGGTACGTTGTCGCTGACACCGTGTTCTATATTTCAATTCCAATTAAATGAATACGTAATTAATTTAATTCAGTTTCAATGTAATTTGTATGCGTATTTGTTGGAAGATTGTTGTAATTGAATACATAAATAAATTTATTTATGCTTTTTAATTAGTAAAAAAAAGAAAGATTACAACATAACATTAAATTCGTGGGTCCAGAATACAAAATAATAATCATGCCATTGACACCGGTCATTTTTATTGTTTCACAGATAACCCTTTTATTTGTACCGATACGAATCTCGCAAAATTATAGAAAGTACGACCATAATTATTTATAATACCTACCTTTTGTAAGAAGGTATTATGCGCATTAGTTGCATTTTATTTTTCAATAAATCATTGTAATTAATTAATTATAATTCTATCCTACACTTTGCTGCGGTACATATAAATACATGCTCAACAGGACTTTTACGTGCGTACGTAATAATCATAATGAATTATAATAAAATGTTTGAACAAATTGATGATATTGATACTTTGTTGCGTTGTTACAGATTGTTCATTAATTCCCTATTATCATATACAACTTATTGTACATGATATAACGCCACCAAAATGCTTACGAAAAAAATACTTACATCCACATAATATATATACGCCTGCAAAGATCACAATAGCAAAACGCACATGACACCACACAGCGTAACCACTATTACAGTATTTGTTCACGACGCCACGCGACTGCACCGGTCGCGCGCCCGCGTCCATCTGCCGTAGGGCGGACGAAGACACACTGCGCCTATATCTAAAGATAATTCTTAGGCTAGAGCTATAACCATGTTTTAAAGCAATTCTGTATTGTAATCACATTATCTGCCTACTCTGGAACCAGATGTTCAATAAGTTTCAACGAAGCTAGTTTAGTCGCATCTCACGCATACATCATTTCTTTCAAACCCTACCTTCACGCTCTTACTTGCTTAGGCAAAATCGCTTTAAAGCTCAAGAGCATACCATGTTCCATAATTTCTCAATTCAATAACTTTTTATTTTAGGGAATTCTTTCAGTTTTTCGAGCTACTGAACATGTTTAGCATTCACTTAATCTCGTTTCCAGCCCTTGTTGGTTTTTACTAAGGCATCGAGATAAAAAAGGAATGAAGGCTAGCGACAACCTGACCTATTTGTATATTATCTGTTTATATAGGGTCTTACTTTATTAATGGAAAATATTTTAAGGCTAGGCTCTGTGAATGGTATAGAATTCATTTTCCAATATCAAATATCGGTTTTACTGATAATAAATAAGTTAATATTTAAATACTCGACTAGCGAAACATTTACTGACTCTGTACTATTTTATAAAATAAAAGTTGATGTAATGTTTTTTTTTTTTGCTAAAACGCTTCATTTTATCCTATCGATTTACCTCATAAAATATTTTCCATGAATAAAGTAAGACCCTATATAATACCGATAACACAAGGTTTACTAATAATGTAGATAGTAAGTATCCAGATTTTCGTCTGTTTGGTATATACGTACTACATATTACATATGTAGTTCAGTATTAGAAAGAAAATAAATTTATTTGTCACAAACTATGTGGTACATATAAACAGAATAAATATTTTTTTTCAATAAAAACACTAGGAAATCATTTTTGGGTGCCCCACAGCCCAAACAGTTTAGTTTAGTTTAGTAAACAGTTTTCACGGAAATAACGGTGATAATACCAAATTGTGTTATCACCGTTATTTCTATTCTGTATTCCAGGATGTATGGATGTATGAGCTTAGAGAATTGCACCCCTGGACCTTAAGTTGTGACGTGTTATGGACGTAAATCAGTTTTATAGTAACATTTATAAATAAAAATACGTGTAGCAAATAATAATAGTGACAGTAGTATGTGTTAGTACGTATGTTGCTGCTATAAGTAAATTTGATTTTAGTGAAACCACGTTTGACTTTACCGTCTTAAATAAAGTTCGTTGAACTTTCTCTGTAACTTAGAATAACATTTGTTTGTTCTATTCGTAATGAGTTTCTTATAAGTGTAGTCGACGGCTCAAAAAAGGACGCACTATATTTGGTCGTTAGATGCCACTCTGATGTTGAATAGTTATATTATTTTATGAGGTGGAGGTGTATCCTGGTCGATCGGATCGGGCAAGATCTCTCTCTGCCAGCAGTAGTGTCGGCTATGTTGGCAGAGCATGAAAACTGGAATGCAGTGATCTCCTTCTGTGAAAGCGTCATGCTCCAGAAGGGAGAGGGCCGATCCCGCTCTAAGAAGGAGAACCCCCTGCCGTAGTTATAAGGCGGGGGACCTCTGGGTTCGCGGGTGCGTAGATTGGGGAATTTGCGTGCCCACACCGAGCGACCCAAGAGAAGATGGTAGCACGCATGTGGTCACGTGCTGCCGTGGGACGCTTTGGGGGATCCTGTACAATCCCCCCCCCCCGGGGGGGGGGGGTGATCGCTTTACAGTCACCCCCTCAGGGATGTGCCTAGAGGCGTGGCACCTGTGGGCGGTTCTAGTGTGATCATATGAGGACCTTAAGCCTCCCTTAGGTGCCGAAGATGACCGCTCCAGTGGTTTTAGCCGGTAGTAGTCCGGCATAGCCCTTCGCCCTTCCCCGGGGCGAAGGAAGTTCATGAAGAATTTCCAATGGGCACCAATAAAAAAAAAAAGGTGGAGGTGTAGTAATAAAAATATGTTTAGCTAATTGGGCAAGTACAGATATAAAGTGTTTACACTTATTGAAGTTCAAAGGACATGGACAATGGGACTATGGGCGATTGTCGCAAGTGTGAGTGTTGAGAAAAATGATCTTTTTTTTACTTGATCGACTTTCCACTGTTTTATCTCTATTATGAATTATACATACTTAACAAGTTGTTATTGTGATGGTGCTTGATAAATGGGTTCGTGTTTTTTAAATGATCTTTCGTTTGATTTAGCTAATTTTACCATATTCAGAGAACATATGCAAGTAGGGATACCGATCTGACATCAATTTATCGATAATAAATTTGCGGACTCAGGCACTCAAAAATAGAGATTCGTTTTTTTCTGTTCCACTAACAAAAAACCATACGTTATTTTGTATTATTTGAACGCATGTAGGACAAGTAACGAAATGGATTATCTTAATTATCTTCTACATCTTAATTATCATAGACACAATAAATGCGTCACAGCGCGAGTTTATTCGCTACTACAAAAAGAAAATGGGCCGCAAGTTCGTAAATAACTTACGATACTATTTGTTATGATCGGCTACTTAATTAAAAGTAAGTCTTCACATTTACGTAATTAAATATATCTTAAAACGATAATCTTTACAATTTAAATTTTCGTTTATAAAAGATATATTTTTAATCGTTTCTTCAGGCTGTTTCGAACCAAATTAAATATCGATATTTTTTATAAATCATTGCCACCCCTACAAACTTGCTGAGAGTGTACTAATGTCAGATGCCATGTCAAAGAAATAACACGTTCCATTAAACGCAATAGGTAGACGTTAAAAATATGTAGTTCGATTTTATAATAACACACATGTGTTAGTAATACAGGCTTATTATGTACGTAATTATTCGTACGTACATAATGCGTACGTCTTCCTTTGTTAGTACATTCGTTTAATCAAAAATAACTCGCTCATTAATTATTGTTCACCGACTGTATATGTGTTGTGTATGTGTGTATTGTTACTCGATAATTACGGAAGTGATAAAAGTGAAAGCGGAAGCAATTTACTTGTTTTGCACATATTTAATACTAGCTTTTACCTGCGGCTTCGCTCGCATTGAAGCCATTAAATAAGGATTTTTTTAAAGTATCCTATGTTACTTCTAATACCTCCAAGAATATTTGTACAGTTTCATGATGGTCGATTAAGTAGTTTTCGCGTGAAAGCGTAACAAACAAATTTACATTCACATTGAAGTGTCTGTTTGTAATGTCAAAATAACAGCATTTTACTAAATGCATATGAAAGTTTATACAGCACATATAAAAAAAACATTTTTTTTAAAAATTTTGTCTGTCTGTCTGTTTGTTCCGGGTAATCTCGGGAGCGATTTTGACGGGACTTTCACTGGCAGATAGCTGATGTTATAAGGAATAACTTAGGCTACTTTTATTTTAGAATAATAATTAGGGTTCCCTGCAAAAAAATACCCTTGACATCCAATATATACTTGTTATGTATGTGTGCGTGACCGCCCGCCATTCATCGTATGAACATAATAAAACAGGCGTAGCAAGCCAGCGGTCGTTTCACTTGTCTGTATCCCCGTCCGCATATCTAACAGTGGCGACGATCTACCTGCTAATAAAAATGTCTAACCCCAGCGTGCAATTTGGCATTTTGAATAGTTTCGACCATAATATACAGGCGTGGAAAACTTACAGAGGTCGCATAAAACAATATTTTATTGCAAATGACTTCAACAAGGAGACGGATTCCGCGGGCGATAAAAGGAAGGCAATTCTCCTTAGCGCACTCTCCGAGGGTACTTACCAACTAGCAAATGATTTAGCGTTGCCTAAGGATGTTGAAAACGTGCCCTACGAAGACCTCCTATCACTCCTGGATAATCATTTTACCCCAAAATGTGTCGGATTTGGTGAACGTCACAACTTTTACGTGGCCGCTCAGCAAGCAGGTGAAACTCATTCACAGTGGGCAGCGAGACTGCGAGGTCTGACCGCAAAGTGCGGCTTTCTCAACGTAGAGGAGGCGCTTCGCGACAAATTCATCATGGGAATGCAACCAGGGCGAGAGAAGGAGAAGCTTTACACGAAGGACTTGACTGACGTCACACTGGCCAAGGTTGTGGAGATAGCGGAGAACCTAAGCCGAGCACGCGACGCCGTTTTGGTCAGCTCAACTGCACAGACGCAGGCTTTCCCGCCAGACAATCGACTGTTCAAGATCGTGAATAATGCAAAAAGTGCAAGAGTAGTGAAGGTGAAGTGTAGCGTATGTGGTTATACGAACCATAAATCGGAAGAGTGTAGATTCGCAAATTATATTTGTAAAAAGTGTCACGTAAAAGGACACCTGCGTAAAATGTGTACAAAAGTAAATTACGTGGAGGTGGATTGCGGTGATAAGGGTGAGAATGACCGAGATGATGACGGTAAGCTTTGTTATATCCGTTCATTCAGGGGACAACCAATGATTGAAACAGTAATGATTAATAATGTCCCATTTAAATTTGAAATTGATAGCGGGTCTGCAGTAACGGTAGTATCGGACGGCTTTTACAAGACTAATTTTAATGATGTCCCATTATCAAGTACGTGTAAGCAGCTGATGACGTATAATGGAGGAAAAATAGTATGTGTAGGTACTATGCGTTTACCAATATGCTACGCGGGACAAACACGCGTTGTTGTCATATATGTGGTCCGCGACGGGGGGCCGCCGCTTCTGGGTAGGGATTTTATATCACTATTTAGTTTACAATTGATGCCGGTCAATTACTGTTTAGATTCTGATTTATCAATCAAAGATCTACAGTTACAGTACTCGAACTTATTTTCAGATAAGTTAGGAACTTTTAACAAGTACAAAATTAAATTATCGTTGAAAGATAGTGCAAAACCCGTTTTTTGTAAGGCACGTCCCATAGCATTTGCGTTACGCGATAAAGTTGAGAAAGAGATCGATAGATTGGTCGATCTGGGTATTCTTGAACCTATCGAATATTCGGAATATGCGGCTCCGATAGTTCCAGTTCTAAAGCGAAATGGGACAGTCAGGCTTTGTGCTGATTACTCCATAAGTATAAATAAACAGTTACTAGTAGAACAATATCCGCTCCCCACAACTAAGGAGTTATTTTCAAAGATCCACGGGGGCCAACAGTTTAGCAAACTCGATTTATCTATGGCATATAACCAATTTGTTTTAGATGATGAGTCTAAGAACCTCACATGCATTAATACAACCCGTGGTTTATATAGATTTACGCGGTTAGTGTTCGGGTTAGCCAGCGCGCCGTCTATTTTTCAGCGTGCGATTGAAGGCGTACTATCCGGTATCGATGGAGTTTTGTGCCTGTTAGACGATATTTTAGTGACAGGAAAAAATAGGCAAGAACACTTAGAAAAACTGAACGCCGTCCTAAAGCGCTTGGAAGACGCAGGATTAACATTACAAAAAGAAAAATGTAGGTTCTTTCAGGACAAAGTCAATTATCTAGGTTATATTATCACGAAGGATGGTCTAAAAAAAGAACCGGAAAAAGTTAAGGCAATGTTGGATGCACCGGTTCCCACAAGTGTTAATCAGCTACAATCATTCTTGGGGCTAATTAACTATTATAGGAATTTCGTACCAAACGCATCCACTATTCTCAGTCCTTTGTATAAATTACTAAAAAAAGACTGTAACTGGCATTGGACTGATGTTCATAACACGGCCTTTAGGACAATTAAAGAGTTAATGACATCTGAACAGGTTCTTGCACATTTTGACTCAAAAGCAAAGATAATATTAACTGTAGACGCTTCACCAAGTGGATTGGGAGCAATCCTCTCACAAATAGGGTCAGACGGTGTCGAAAGACCCGTGTCATTTATGTCGCGTACTCTAAACTCTGCGGAGAAACGATATGCTCAGATACAGAAGGAAGCAACCGCCATTATTTATGGGGTGCGACGGTTCCATCAGTATCTGTATGGAAGATCCGACCCTTTTATTTTACGAACGGATCACAGACCATTATTGTCTATTTTTGGGCCCCATAAAGGTATACCCGAGATGTCAGCAAATAGGTTACAACGGTACGCTTTGTTCTTAAGTAATTATAACTATAAAATAGAATATGTGCGCAGCACTGATAACAGTGCCGATTATTTGTCTCGCGCGAGCTTACCGCGCGCATTACATGAGTGCGCGTGCACCGAGCAGTGCAAGTGCTGCGACTGCGAGGTAGCATACGATCGAGCGACGTATGTTTGTTTCGTTGTAGATGGAAGTATGCCCGTGACGTTAGAGAAATTACGCGAGGAAACAAGTAGTGATGTGGTTTTAAGGCGAGTGATAGACTTTATACTAAAGGGTTGGCCACCGAAAGTTAAGGACATACGTTTAAAGCCGTATCACTTGTGTAAATCACAACTATCTTATGAGAATGGCTGCATCATGAGAGGCCACAAAATCGTTATACCAATGAAATTATACCCAACTATTTTAAAAGAATTACATTCTTCGCATTTAGGTATAGTCAAAACTAAGGCCGAGGCTCGATCAAGGTTTTGGTTTCCAGGCATCGACCAAGCAGTGGAAAAAATGATAGGATCATGTGACGTGTGTATTCAACTACGCCCCTCTCCCCCGCGCGCCCCGCTTTCTCATTGGGAGTTTCCAAGTTGTCCCTTTTACAGAATACACATAGACTTTCTAGGCCCGATTAAAGGCTGTGTTTATTTAGTGGCCGTAGATGCACATACTAAGTGGGTAGAAGTGTACAACATGAATAGTGCCACTTCTTCAACTGCGGTTATTGGGAAGCTATGTGATTTTATTTCAAGGTTCGGAGTTCCCGAAACAATAGTGAGTGACAATGGCACCGCTTTTTGTTCACGGGAATTCGAATTGTTTTGCGCGATAAACGGAATATCTCACATGACGTCGCCGGTCTATCACCCGCCTAGTAACGGCCAGGCGGAAAGTTTTGTTAAGGTAGTAAAAAGGGGAATCAAGTCTTGTATATTGTCCAGTCAAAGCGTGAAAGATGCATCAGTAAAATTACTAAAATATCTCATGGATTATCGTAACTCTGTTCACACTACCACGGGGTTGTCCCCTGCTCAACTGGTATTTGGTCGCAAAATAAGGTCGCGATTAGACTTAATTAATCCAAAGTCATTGGCACCCTCGTCACCGATTCTATCTGATTTTGTAAAAAATCAACAGTGTATACAAACTAAGCAACAAGGGAAAAATAAAACACAATATTTTCAGAAAAATGATATTGTATTATATAAAAAGTTTGTTAATAAAACATGTTATACATGGGGTAAGGGAATCGTTCGTAGAAGAATAGGGAAAGTTTTGTATTTAGTAACAGATATAGTTAGCTCAGAAAGTTTTAAAAGACACATAAATCAATTGATGTTGTATAAAGGAACAAATATAAATGTACATAACTCAAATGCAAACTTACCTGAGGCATCATCTCCACTATCAGCGCCACCGTCGCCGTCGCCGCCGCCACCGCTGTCGCCGTCGTCGTCACCATCGCCGCTACTAGCTGCATCCAGCCCGGGATTTCAGCTTGACCTCTCCGTACCAGATCTCAAGTCATGTAATTCGACCAGAGGGAGGAGAGCAGAAATGTACGAACCTAGTACTTCTTTGCCGTCAAGGGAAGACGAGTATGAGGAAAATCCTCAACAAATGCGTCATGATGAGCAGCAAGCTGGTTCGGTTGTCTTACATGATGCAACAGAAGAGAAACCAAACTCGGAGGATGAGTTTCATGAAGCGGAAACACAACTTGATTCCCAGAGTGAGCCACTAGTCGATGGTTTAACGTGTACCCCAAAGAGATTGTTACGTAAGCGTAACAAGATTTGTTTTAAAAAGTATTTTTAGAGTTGTTTACTTATTTGTATTGATAATTATTGTATTAGAGGGAGGAATGTTATGTATGTGTGCGTGGCCGCCCGCCATTCATCGTATGAACATAATAAAACAGGCGTAGCAAGCCAGCGGTCGTTTCACTTGTCTGTATCCCCGTCCGCATATCTAACAATACTCTATGTCAAGTATCTATGTCGAAGCACTCTAAAATTCTTTTAAATTAAACGCGGATGAAACCGCGGGTCCCATCTAGTAATAATTAAATCACATAAAAATGTATGTAATTTCAACTAAGTCAAGTCAGTCAGTTGTGAAAATCCGTTATGGGGGAGGCCTTTATTCAGTAGTACACATCCTTTGTAGTAATGAGTTCAGTAGAATGCAATGGAGATTCAAACTCACAAGCTCTCAATTGGACAGTGCGACCCCTTAGTATGGGCTATTGTCGCTTCCAAAATGAATAAATATTATTTATTTCTGGAACCATGTTACAAATATTATTTATAGTGCATTACATGCTTCGCCAGGAGCTGGTATGCAGGATACATGGAGTAATAAACCAAACAAGATAACATATTAAATTCGATGTAAAATCAATTTCAATGACGTCGTCGGCACATTTACCGGAAAATCGTTGAAGCCGGTAAAGGTCACAACGCTTGGCAGCAGGCTTATTTATGTGTTTTTTTTAATTTCAGATTCTTGTCTTCTACATTATTTTCACAAAGGTTTAAGCACTAGATAAGTATCTACTACATTTTTACAACAATGTGCTCATACAATATTGTAACATTTAATATGATTTAAAAAGAGTAACCATGGAGTTTTCTCGCCCATTCTTCTGAAGGTGGGGGGAGAAGGGAGGTGAAGGGAGCTTCACTACTTTGCTGTGCCTAACAACGAAAGTAGTTTAAAAAGACAACCCAAACAATTGAGTGTTTTTTTAAATTTCAGATTCTTTTCTTCTATATTATTTTCACAAATCCTCAATTTCGAGAACTCATAAATATTGGAACATAATATTATAAACTAAAAAGAGTAACCATGGTTTTCTCGCCCATTCTTCTCCATAGGAAATCTATGCCTTGGAACGCGGCAATTAAAGATTCCACTGTGACTGCATATGGCTTACAAACTATATGCTATCATGATGATCCATGGTCAAAGACGATGTCGAAAGCTTAAAAAAAAATCGGACCTCATTCAAATTTCTAAGTGCTATAATGAATTGTGCTGATACTTACCATTGCCCAAACCTTTTTCCTCCCCCCACTACTTTGCTATGCCTGACAACGTTCATTCGGCCGAAATGAAGCTAATTTAAACATATATCTACTCACTCTTCGTGAATTTCAAACACTCGCTGATAAATGGCTCCGTTCTCTATGAAGAATTGAAAATATTTGTTAAATTTTCCATATTTTTGATCCCCTCCTGCGCTCACATATTGTTGTCTACACAGATACCAAAAGGCACCATCACACCACCTTACCACACACACACACACCCCACCCAAATACACAGGACCCGTGTACACACATAAAACACCTACATATTAATAAGTTAATAATTTCATTATTTTGTTTTAAACTTAATCGTAGTTATGTAACAGTTTCAAGATAAAAATTTTAAACGTTCGTTTAGAACGCTGTCGCCTCAATCCATTGGAAATGGGTGTTAATTACTGCGACAGTTTTGTAATTAATGCAGTCATTATCGTACTCATAGTACTGTAAACATGTTTTCTGTTCCAATAAATTTATTATTAATTACATGTCTCTCTAGTCGGGGGTTTATATATCCACTGTAAGAGGGAAGCCGGTCTTTTGATAGGCTCAGGCGGGGACATGGATCCAGTCAAACTTATTTACTCAAAAGCTAACTACTAATATATAAGATATATAATATATCCCTCTCGCTCACATACAAATGGCCAGTCGCGCGCACCTACATGCACGCACGTACGCGCATACAACATACACGCATGCATGAATCCCCTTATAGACATACACACACTCCTTTGTCGTTCGTTATCTGATTGTATTCATCGTATAGTCCTGTAAGCATTTCTCAGTAGTTCTTGCTCTTCATCATTTCGGCCAAATGAAGTCCACTGCTAGACACAGGCCTCCCCCAAAGATCACTACAACGACCGATATGGGTGTGTTGTGAGCACATTGGGGGGTATTTCCATAATCGCCACGCTTGGCAGACGGGTTGGCGATCGCAGTTGTGTTGTAAATGTACTCGAAGGACGCTACTGCCCATCCTCCGGCTAATCCCTTAGTCGACTCTTACGACACCCACGTGAGGAGTTGGGGTGGTGGTATTCTGAGCCGGCACCACATGGCTTTTTTTATTATTGCTCTTATTAAATATATATTTTACCGCTTAAATGATTAATTATAAGAGAAATAAATTACAATTGTTATGAACATGTAAAAAGAAAACGCGATAGTAAATCAAAAATTCTAAGGTTATGCTATATTTTAAATGGCAGCAATTCTCGCACAGCATCTCATTAGCAACACCGCAACAGGAATAAGAAAGCCCACCTTTCTTTTCCTGGATTAGCATGAAAGCCCACCGTAGTTAAAGCTTTCATCGTGGAAGAAAACGGGCATGTTTCTAAAATTAAATGCTGCGTACAGTGTGCGTTGATGAGGGAGCCGGGATAAATTGCTTTAGGGCTGGTATACATTCGTTCGGATACTAAAAACGAATATAATTTATCAGTAGGAAAAGAACGAAAGTGTACTTTGCTATATTTAAATTTATTTATTTATTAACTTATATTAACGGTATACACTACACATACAAGTACTCTGTCTCTGTTTTAAAAAACGTTGCACCACACTAGGATTGCTCCTGTGTCGTGGGTGCTTTTACAGATATGAATTCTACATACAATACACCCAGACCCGGAACAACTACCTGCAGATCATACAAATATTTGTTCCGTGTGGGAAGAGAACTCTAGACCCGGAGCGCAGCAGCTGACTGTATCAGCCACTGCACCGACCGTGCCGTCACGTTAGTAAGCTATCGGTCAAATGGCATATCGGTCATAATAAACATAAAATTTGAAACACGATAATAACAACAAGATATAATTTAAGATACATAGAATTAACATGCATAGAATGAGAAACAATGTTAATAACTAGATATACCATAACATAAAGAGATTATGCTGGAAGTGACAATAGACTTAGACTCAAGGTATCGAGCAGCAGTACTCAGGAATTGTAGATCCATGCTTGTAAAGATATCTAAGGATTCATCATATACTAATATGTTATTCATGTGCGTAAAGGCTATACATGTAATATTTAATATTACATATACATATAATGGACTAGTCTTAAGGCCTACGGTAGAGATTTGAGGTATCTAAAATAGAGGACACTGGTGAGGGCGCAGTGTGCGTCTGATTGGTAATAGAATGTTAAAGTAGATATATAGCAATAACGAGGAGTTGAAGAGGGAACCACGAATAAGACGAATGAAATAACTGACAAGTGTAAGATTCCTCCTAACTTCTAAACTTAGGTATTCAACCATACCTAGTATGAATGATGTTGGATATATGTATGGGTAGTATTCATATTATTTTAAGTATAGAGACAGAAGACGTCTTAACTTATTTAATGAGCAGTGTATAAACTTTCTCATGGGGGTTCCAGATTGCGCTGTTGGTATCTAATAAACTGCGGACGTAGGAGTTGTAGAGTATGGTTAGAGCCTGGTGATTATTGAAAACGATTGCCTGCCGTAAGACAAATTTAGATTTTTATAAATTTGTGTGTATTAAGTTGTACAAACAAAATAGGGAGAAAAGACGGATGACGCGTGATACCCCCCCCCCACGCGCTCAAATGGGGTGATCTACATATATATGAAATTGGGACGCTAGGATTAATGAGAATTTTACGGATAAGTAAAGTTATATGTGATGTAATGATTGAAGCAGTGGCTAAGCAATTGCCTATAGGTATTATGGGTACAATCACTGCACGGAACAAATATTTGTATGATTTACAGATAGTTATGAGGCTGAAGTAAAGTTATAGATTTTTTCACGCTAATTATATAGAACATACTTAACTTGAAGCCAACAACGAAATATGCGCGTAAACTGAACTAATAATGGAAGTAATCATAAATAATAATAATGAACATACTTTCCCGTACAATAAAGTCATATGGGCAATAACTTTCATTCAATATTTATTGGTATTTGTTAATTTCCCGCTAAATAAATAAAATTAGTAATCAATGTATTAGTCAATCTCTTTAAATAGATAAAAAACTATTAAGCAATTGATTCACGTATAGGATTAAATGATTACCTATTCAATTAAATTTTGTATCACACCAATGAAAATCAATATACACCGTTCATTAAAGGTTTGATAGTCATGGAAAAAGCCCCAGTAATAATGTTGGAACAAGCTTCAAGAGACTTATAGGGAAGAAATTGTTTACTTTGACACAACAATTTCAAAGAAATTCATTGTTCATCATTTAAACGCGCTTCTAATACTGAGTATAAATAGAACTACACTAAAATAATTAGTATAACATATTGTTTCAATTATAGCTGTATTACAAAACACTTTGTCACTACAAAGGGAAAAAGTAGTATGTTAATTTTTTTAATAAGCTTTTAGTTTACATAAACATTAGGGGAGAAATATTATATTAATATACCAAGAACTTGAATCATCTACCATTGAAGATGCGGAAATTGGAGTTTTAAGTTTTTCAGCCAATATTGATAAAGAGAGGCTTGACAAAGAAAGTTGTTATTTAAAAATAGAAACTCTTTTTACTTAAACACAAATCAATTAATTGGAATTGCCTTATATATTACTGCTATTCCTGCAGCTTCATATGTTATTAAATCGTCAGATACCAAAACGTATCGTCCTCTAAGATTACTAAGTAAAGGAATAAAAAAAAAAAAAAAAAAAATATATGTTTAAAAAAAATATTAAGAAGATGATTAAAGATGGAATATTTGAACCTACTTTTCACAAACAACCAAAACGCGCAGATTTAAAAAATACATGATCTTAAATGAATATTTTACTATGGACCGACAAACATTTTTGAAAGTCCTTCTACGACTATATATTATGATAATACAATAAGTATTTCATGTAGGCCCTAATAGGCTCTTATGGAAAGTCAAGTGCACGGTTCGGCAAAGTCGGTCCTATGGAGAAGAGCCGGCAAGAAACTTCATGGAAATACTCTTCTCAAAAAAAGTTATATTATAATTTTGTTATTTCATTGTTAGGTAGGTATGTGCGAAGAATGTAGACTAATTAAATGTAAAATACACACAATAACAAAACAGATAATTGCCTCTGACATACACAATATACAATAGGATAGATAACAGTTTATATAAAATAAGGGGCATTTTAGACGCCAGAGCTTTAAATGTCGTATTGAATATGTGAGTGTAATTAACATGTCAACAGTATATATTATATAGACAACATATATAAGAAGCTAATATATTCTAAAAATAATTATTATCACTATCAAATCAGGTGAATAATTTTTAGGAAGAGAAGGTAATTTATAATTTAATGAGTATAATCATTTTGGAATCAAGAAAATCATATACGACTTTTGCTGAAGCATCTTATTCAGTTCTTCCCAATTTTACTATAGCTAGAACCTAAGATTTCATCAGTGGTCTTCCAACTAAGTCGTTGGCTTTATTGCCAGAGGGGTCTAGGAAAAAGCCACTTTTCCTTCACTTCAAAAATATCTTATACGCCCCACGCAATAAGGAATTGAGAGAGAGAATTATACTATCCCGAAAATCACACGGCAAATAGGCGAACACAAATTATTTTTAGAAAATGTTTAGTAGCGAAATAATCTGTAACACCCTTAAGTGTCAGGTGCGTTACTTTAAACCGGCCGTAAAGCGCATGCGTGTGCCAGGTGTCGTACAAACATTACGATACCCTTTCATGTACACTAACGAAGCTCTTATTTGTAAACATTGTAAGTGAAAGTTATTTTGGTACTTTTATGGGGTTCCGTTCCGCAAGTTTTCAAGTAGTTTGTAGTTGGAGTTAGTGTTATGAATATCTTAGTGGTTGTAAGTCATCATGGTAAGGGTTTGGTAATATTTACATTTGGTTACAAGACACGGCATGTGGCCGGTCGTCTTATGGGGGAGGCTTTTGTTCAGCAATGGACTTTTTGGCTGATATGTGATGGTGACATATATCTATTGTGAGGTCGAATGCATAAAGTACTTGTGATGATGATTCTATATGACTGAAGACATTGATAATCATTTGAGTTTGTAACATTATTTCTCTATTCACGGGCTTATATATCCACTGTAACAGGGAAGCCGGTCTTTTGATAGGCTTACGCGGGGACATGGGCACAACAAGCAGAGGCCCTTTAGAGAATTTTAATCTGAAATGTAATGGGACACTAACCGGGGACTCTCCATGGCTACACTATAAAATGCAATCTTGGATTGTCCCCGGAGGTGTTATATGAGATGGAAACTACAGTTATAAGGTCTATGGCGATGGGTGCTAAATGGATTAAATACTTCTAAAAACGGAAAAAACGGCGTCTGCCTTTCAACATTTACAGTGAAATTCTGTGGCAGACGGTGACTCGCCACTCACAAGATGGGCCCCATAAATGGCCACCAATAGTGGCAAAAAGGCACACGTACAGAGAGGATGGGCAGCGTCCTTCGAGTACATTTATAACTCAACTGGATCGCCAACCAGTTTGCCAAGCGTGGCAATTATGGCAAAACCCCCAATGGGCCCATAAAACAAAACTATACCGATCGTTGTGGCAATCTTTGGGGGCTTCTGTCCATCAGTGGACGTTTTTTTGGCTAAAATGATGAAATGATGATGATGAACTATTATAATCAGCGTTTCTTTAACTAGATGACAGGTTGGCAGTTGCCCTAAGCTACTCATCAAAATGCTTTCTACGCATTGACGCTAACGTCTTCATTAATATTTCTGTCAAAATAGGGTGACGTAACTCACCCTCAGGCTCCAACGCGGCTGATTCTCTAGTATCCGATTCACGACACACTTTCAGGCTGAAGAGATGATTTCGGCTTGCAAATATATATACACTAGAGCCGAAACGGCGTAACATGGTCCCGGTTTCAGTGACTACCTTTTTTTTTTTATTGGTGCCCAGTGGAAATTCATCATGAACTTCCTTCGCCCCGGGGAAGGACGAAGGGGTATGCCGGACTCCTACCGGCTAAAACCACTGGAGCGGTCATCTTCGGCACCTAAGGGAGGCTCCAGGTCCTCGTATGATCACACTAGAGCCACCCACTGGTGCCACGCCTATTGGCACATCTCGGAGAGGGTGACTGTAAAGCGGTCACCCCCCCAGGGGGATTGTAAAGGATCCCCCAAAGCGTCCCACGGCAGCGCGTGACCACATGCGTGCTACCGTCTTCTCTTGGGTCGCTTGGTGTGGGCACGCAGATTCCCCAATCTACGCACCCGCGAACCCAGAGGTCCCCCACCTTATAGCAACGGCAGGGGTTTTCAGGCGTATCGGAATTAGGCGCCAGGGCGGTTGTTACCCCGGCGCCGTCTCCTTCTTCTTCGAGCGGGATCGGCCCTCTCCCGATCCCGCTCTGCGGTCTCCTTCTGGAGCATGACGCTCTCACAGAAGGAGACCACTGCATTCCAATTTTCGTGCTCTGCCAACATAGCCGACACTACTGCTGGCAGAGAGAGATCTTGCCCGATCCGATCGACCAGGATCCGCCGCTCGGCGGCCCACGCAGGGCACGCCTCGAGCGTGTGCTGCGCGGTGTCCTGGTCGCTACCACAATGGTGGCATTGTGCCGTGGCCTCGCGTCCTATCCTGTGCAGGTACGCGCCGAAACAACCGTGCCCGGTGAGCACCTGCGTCAGGCGGTAGGTGACGCGCTCGCTCCTTTGGAGCCAGGCTCCAAAGAGCGGCAGGACGGCCTCGACGACGCGCTTGGTTGCAAACTGCATCCGCAGGCGATGACGCCACTTTACAAGTGCGCGCCGCCGAGCTAGCCGCCGCAGCTTGTCCAACGCCCCTGGAGGCGCGCCTTCGCCGCTCTGGCGGAGGGAGCGTGTCTGATCGTAGACCCACGCATCCATCTCCGCCAGGATGTCAAAAGGCGGAAAACGCGCCAGGAGAGTTGCCGCCTCGTAGGACACCGTTCGGTATCCTCGTGCGATCCGGATAGCCACTCTGCGCTGCAGACCGTGAATTTTGGTTCTGCAGCGCTGGGCGCCTGATAGTCGAGCTGACCATACAGGCGCCCCGTATAGGACCACGGACCGCACGACCCCTCCGTAGAGACGGCGAACTTCCTCACATGGTCCCCCGAGATTGGGCAGCAGCCGGTGTAGAGCACCCACTACCCTCTCGACTCGGGGGACGAGGCGCTGGAAGTGCTCTTCGAAGCCCCAACGACTATCCAGGGTGAGCCCCAGGTATTTCATGTACCGGCCCACCCCAATTTGCGCGTCACCAACGCGTATCCACGAACTGGGTGGTTCTCTGCTTCTCGGCAGTTTGTGGAACCATAGCGCCTCGGTTTTCTGAGGCGCTATCCGCAGACCCAGTGCGTGGATTTTGGCCACGACAATTGCCACCGCTTGCTCCGCAAGCCGGATGGTTCCCTCGAAGGACTCCCCGCTGGCCAACACCAGAGTGTCATCAGCGTAACAGACTAAGCTGACGCCAGCAGGGAGAACGACACGCAGGACCGCATCGTAGGCGAGGTTCCATAAGAGAGGGCCGAGAACTGACCCCTGCGGAACCCCGCACGTAATCTCCCTCCGCTTCACGCTACCGTCCCTGCCCACGTAGCGAATGTGCCTATCACGCAGATAGGCCCCAATGATGCCCTGCAGGTAGGGCGGACACCGATGATAGACTAGTGCCGCCCTAATAGCGCCCCACGGGATGGAGTTGAAGGCGTTGACGATGTCTAGACTGACCGCCAACGCCACCCCACCCCGCCGGGACACTGCCTGTTCCGACAGCGAGCGGACGCGAAGAATCGCGTCGATGGTGGACCGCCGCTGCCGGAAGCCATACTGACTTTCGGCCAGGTCGGGGCCAACTCGCGACAGGTGCTCAACGAGTCTTCGGGTAATTATTCTTTCGAATAGCTTCGAAGCCTCGTCGAGCAGGCAAATGGGACGGTATGCAGAGGGAGACTCTGCAGCCCTTCCTTCCTTCTTCAAGAGAACCAATCCGGCTTCCTTCCAGCCGGACGGGAACACGCCACTACGGAGGCAACTGGTGAACAGCCGCCTCAAGCGGTCCCCAAGAGACTGTAGCGCATACACCCACGCACGGCCCGGAATGCCGTCCGGACCCGGTGCGGTGTTGCGACTCTTCAGGCGGCCAATGGCTCGGCCCAGCTCCCCATCCGAAACCCCCAAATCCTCGGCCCAGTCCGAGGCATTTGGGGGTGGAGAGGGACCAGGATGGTCCCGAACCGCCGGAAAGAGCGTTGAAAGTACTCTCTCCAGCAAATCCGGGGCCATGGTTTCGGTCACCGGGGGGACATACGGGCGCAACTTGCCCACTACCATACGGTAGGGTCTCCCCCACGGATCCCTGTCTAGTCCCTCTAGGAGCTCGCTCCAGGACCGAGCCTTCGCCTCACTGATGGCAGTCTGAAACGTCAGTGTGGCCGCCCGGTAGGCCCTATAGGCCTCGTCAGTCTCTCCGGCTGTAGCACTGTGTCGGCGTCGGCTTCGTTGGTACCGGCGGCGGGATGCCAGGCAGACCGCACGCAACTGCGCGATCTCATCCGACCACCAGTACACTGCCGTACGCCGGGAGCGCCTAGCCCGGGGCATGGATGCGTCGCATATTGACGTCATCGTCTCCCGGAACCAGGACGCTTCCTCCTCCGGATCGGGCAAGATCCCTTGATCGACCTCTGGCCAGGCCGCGACATTGGCAGCTGCGACGAGCAACTCGCGATCCAGCTGTGTGAGGGCCCAACGCCGCGACCGCGGGCTGGGACTAGAACGGCTCGGGCAAGGCGTGCGGAGGGCCACGTCGAACATAATGTGGCGGTGGTCCGAAAGTGTGACCACCTCCTCCGCTACTCGCCAACCCGACACCATGCGGGCCACAGAAGGAGCCGCCCATGTCAGGTCCACGACCGACTCCCCCTGCCACCGAACGCAGGTGCTAACGGACCCCCGATTCAGCAATCGGAGGTCAAGTGACGCCGCCCAGTCTTGCATTATTCTCCCCCTCGGCCCGTCCCGACGGTTGCCCCAAGCTCTAGAGTGAGCGTTGAAGTCCCCCAGGACGAGCACTGGACGGGGCGAGCACTTGCAGCGAATGCTGTGCGCCACCCCGTCCAGGTATCTCTCGAAGTCGGCGAGAGACACGTTGGGGGAGACATAGCAGCCCACTACTGCCAGAGGTCCCCACTCCACTACGACAAAGCCCTGACCCCTGTCCAATAGGGAGCAGGGCGGCTCACCTTCGGCTCCAGACCAATAGATAGCGACGGAGTCCCCGGCGCCCCCGAACCAGCGAGGGTGTTCCTGGACGCCGTAGGGCTCCGCCACAACCGCCAAGGCAACCGACCACTCCACAACAGTCTGCAGCAACAGATTCTGCGCGTTGCGGCAGTGGTTTAGGTTGCCCTGGAGGACCCTTAGTTGGCCTCCATCGCCTCCGGTGAGCCGGAGCGTGCGACCGGTGCAGCCGGCGCAGACGTCGTCAGCCCCTCGGCCGAGGCAGGGGGAGCTGGTTTTCAGTGACTACCTGTCCGTAATTTGGGAAAAATATAAAAAAAAAAAAATTGAAATCTTTTTATAAAAGCGGACAAGTGCGAGTTGGACCCGCGTGGAAAGGGTTTCGTACGATGAATATGTTTAAAAAAAATCTGGTCCATATGTTTGTGGTAACAAAAAGAAAGTATGTATGATACCGGATTGTAGACGAAAATTGCTGAATATATCATCTATTTCTGAATTCTGTCTTGTGCCAATCAATTACCCCAAGAACAAACTCAACATTGTCATTGAAAAATATGTTCCCTCATGATACATTCCAACTGCAAATGTTGTATGTACATACAATATTGAAAGATTGACCGTGTTATTTTAAGACCATAGACTTCTTCATCATTTCGGTCGAATAAAGTCCACTGCTGGACACAGGCCTCCCTCAAAGATCTCCACAACGACCGATGTCGGTGTGCTGTGTGCTCATTAGGTGGTTTGCCATAATCACCACGCTTGGCGGGCGGGTTGGCGATCGCAGTTGAGTTGTTAATGTATTCGAAGGACGCTGCTGACCATCCTCCGGCCAATCCCTTAGTCGCCTTTTACGATACTCACGGGATGAGATGGGTTGGTGCTATTCGTAGCCGGCACCACACGGATTTCTCATATATGAAAATTGACCATCCCCACCATTGTCTCCAAAACTACTAAGCCTAACATTTTGTGAAAAATACAGAAAATATTTCTTTACTTTTTTCTGTTCTAATTGGTCAACTTTCATATTTATTTTCTTAAATAACTTTAAAATTATTTATTTTAAAATTATAATTTCATATTCAACATTATTTTATTTACGTTACATGTTGTGTTTGGGTCACAGGAATTCATGTGTGTACCAAATTTCAACTCAATCGGTTCTGTAGATTTGGAGCAAATTGGTTGTGGCAGACGGACAGACAGACATGATCCTATAATTCCACTGCGTTTTTATTTGACATGCGGAACCCTCAAATGATCACCGGGCGCTACTAAAAGATCCTAGAAACCAGAGCATTCGCTCAAACACACGCAATCAAATGCTCCTTCCACGAAGCCTTTTATATATGGTGTCTATACTAAATTCACGGTTCAACCTCTTTCAGACCTCATTCGAACAATACGACTCGAGAGTACTGAAAGCTATCCAACCTATTTCCGTATTTTCAACCGAAAACCTAAAAACTTGTTACAGCCGATAGAAACTTCAGTTGCAAACAGCAGTTTACTGTTAAACTTAGCAAGGAAATTGGATTTTCAATATTAATTGAGTCCTGTTTTAGTAAGTGCTAACTCCAAAGCTTAGGTTTATTGAAAATGTATGGGTCACTACAATGATCAAGTTAGTTCTTTGAGAATTAGAACAAAATATTAATATGATACTTTGTGTTTTTGGTGAAGGATGAACTACGGAAAGGGTTTGAACGAACAAGCAAGCGGTGACTCTTAACGGCCAAGACAGTGTGAGAGGACTATCGTCATCACGATAAGTCGACGGTGAGATTGAAAGACCATTGGCTAAGTGGAGACTCAAGCTGTTGGTTGTTACGATATACTATTTCTAATATTAAATAATATTATTTGTTTAAATTGACAACACTATCAAATGACGTCATAATATAATGGGATGCCGCATGGCCTGTTATGAGGCGAGTTGGTTGGAGTTGGTGGACCAAAACCGGCCTCAATGCACCTCAATGCTACTGACTTTCTCTATAATTATTATTTATACCAGCTTCGGTTTTATCTTACACTTAATAATTTCATTCGGTTCGCGTTGTTCGGGTTCGCGATCGCAGTTGAGTTGTCAATGCACTCCAAAGACGCTGCTGCCCATCCTCCAGCTAATCCCATAGTCTCCTTTTATGGCACCCACGGGATGATATGGGTTGGTGCTATCCTTTCTAGCCTCCCCCAAAGATTGCCGCAAGGACTGGTATGGGGTCGTTGTGGCAATCTTTTGGGGGGCTAGAAAGAACAGCAGTGGACGTTTTTCGGCCATAATGATGATGATGAAAACCACATTAGGGTACAGTAATAAAACTCCGACAAAAAAGTATTCCTTGTTAATATTAATGTGAACAATGATTATTAGTACAATATTCTTACAAAAAGAACTCATTGCAGTGCTTACTGTTCTTTTTTTAATCGAAGGAAATTCAAAGTATTGACAAAAAATCAACCTAAGTTAAGTCAAAGTACTCAAAGTACTTAGCATATTGTGCTCACAACAAAAGTAAAAGAAAATGTAGAAAAACAATAAGATTATTTTTCAAACCGTTTTAATACACCGTAATTGTACTGCGTGATATATGAAGCCATACTGCACTGAGGCGAGACTTATAGACGAAACAGGAAACCGGTCAGAAATCGGTCAGCGCGCCC
This sequence comes from Diloba caeruleocephala, assembly GCA_947459985.1. Classification (NCBI taxonomy): domain Eukaryota; kingdom Metazoa; phylum Arthropoda; class Insecta; order Lepidoptera; family Noctuidae; genus Diloba; species Diloba caeruleocephala. Next base: position 3,429,363 of record OX381625.1, on the reverse strand, counting down.
GCTGAATCGGTGCTTCGTTTCACAATATCACAACTTAAATACAACTGCTTTTCTTTCCAAAAATTAACGGGAGGTTAACATTAAAAAACGTTTTGAGTTCCTGTGAGACACACAATAAATATTCTCAAGATCATCAGAGAATTGAAAGTTATATATATAAAATCAATAAGTATTCAACTAATTTCGTAGAAAAATCGTTTACCGATCAAGCTGTTCGTCTGTGGAATACATTGCCGCTTTTTATGCGACGTGCATACTCGCTGGCAGTCTTTGAAAAGCTAGTAAAGAATTGGAATTCGTGTTTATTTCTTCGATATATATTAATATTTATTTTACGTTTATGCTGTAATACTCGGTGTATCCAGTTTAAGTGAGGCTGATATTAAAGGAACTGCCAGGATATCTTTTAATAACGATGTGCTTGCGCCATATTCTCCAGGAACACAGCTCTGGAGAGTAAGCAAGCAAGGTTGGTGCAGTGGTTGATACAGTCGACTGCTGCGCTCCGGGTCGTGGGTTCGATTCCCGCACGGAACAAATATTTGTACGATGTGCAGGTAGTTGTTCCGGGTCTGGGTGTATTGTGTGTGAAATTCATGTCTGTAAACGCACCCACAACACAGGAGAAATCCTAGTGTGGGGCAACGTTTTTTAAAAAAAAAAAGATAAAAAAAAAAGAAAAATAAAAAAAAAACTCCAACGGATGACCTCTTTTTTCCTGATCCTCTTGACCAGAATTTATACTCTTCACCACTCATTTAGAGCTTGCTTGGTTTTGCCTTGGGCTCCTTCCGAAGTGTATCTGCCGACGGAGTTGGCAGCTTGACATGCATTTGAAAGATCTCAGCTGGTGAGACATTTGAAGCAGCATAGAGTTATCAGGTAGCATCCTTCCCATCACTGCACGGTGTACTTACGTATTTCAGTCAAAATTTACTGCAATACAGTATAGTGAAACAGTAACAGAAATTTCAGCCTCAACATTTAGGGAGTAGTTCTAAGGGAGGCTGTAAGGTAGAGTTACAAGCCCCTTTCACCTTTTTAAACCACAGCAAAGGTGAGGTCGTCCTTTAGGTTGAAATGAAAACGCCTTCAATGCCATTATCAAGGACATCCTATTGGCAGGAGTCAAAAATACCTGAAATTTCGTTTTATTTGGTGATGCTATAGACATGTCCTCTACTTATATAAGGACAACATTTTGCAATCAGTTGTTCGAAGCTAACAAAATGACCTTCTTAAGCTATATCATCGTATCGTGTCATCATTATATATTCCACAGCTAAACTTAAGTGATGTGAGTAGTTCAGGTGATGTGACATTGTTCTCAGAGATTTAATATTAATAAAATAAACTAATTCAATGTGCCTGGAAATTCACCTCGTAAATATGGAATTTGTCTGTCATCACTGACGGATGTTAAAATATACCTATTAAATTATGCACCTCCTAGTAGGGTGGAATCTTGAAAGAATCTTTTTAAACTTTTATTGGCCAAAACAATCTAGGTATCAGTGAAGTGACAGTGCCGGTTTAAAATAAAGCCTTTTTTTGCCAAACGGAGTCAATTCCAACTGGCTCTGACTTTCCGAGATGTCATCATCATCATCACATAAGCCGAAAAAACGTCCACTGCTAGACAGAAGCCTCCCTCTTAGATTTTTACGACGACCGTCTGTGTTGTGTGTGCGCGCTCATTGGGGGGTTTTGCCATAATTGCCACGCTTGGCAGAGGAGTTGGCGACCGCAGTTAAGCTTATTATCAACGATGCAATGGTCAAGGCAAGGGTCCCGAGCTTCAAACAGACGCAGAATCCACCGTTAAACCTGGGAATATTCGAGTCACTAGAGAACATTTTGGCTAACGGCACTGGCAGTTAGAATCGATATCCAGATATATAGCGCTATTCGTTTATTTTTCCATTATACACGAGAATAACGTAAAACAAATCATGGATACTCCACCACCATCACGTTATTGCATTGTTCGTTAATACCGAGCGAGTGCGTTACGTTTGTACGTATCGTTGTTATTCTTAAAATGAGCCGGTTGTTCTCCCTTCCCTGTGCCCATATTCAGTTAACCTCATACATTTAATGGTGTTTATCCTTTACATGAAAGAACTTCAGTGAAAAAAGGTGAAAGTGAAGTACAAAGCGGCGTATTATGTCGGCTGATGGATAACGCAGGTCTTTTAGCGATGTTATTATGTTGGCACTTTTAGAAACTATGTTATTGTTGCGTGTATCTCTTTCGAAGTAACCGTTTGAAATTAACATTTGCATTTAATCGTCGTATTTGTATTCAGTCACTGATGATACAATAATAACTGGCAACCATGCCTGTCAAAGCAAATATTAGGCATCAGTATAATTTATTATTATCTATGTGTTTCTCTGTTCACGGGTTTATAGCCTCTGCAAAGAACCCGGTCTTTGATAGCCTTACGCAGGAATATGGTTCCAACGCGCCCTTTAGAGAATTCTAATCTAAAATGTAATGAGACACTAACCGGGGACTCTCCACAGCTGTAATATAAAATGAAGTCACGGATTGTCTCCGGCGGTATAAGGCTATTATATGAGATGGAAACTAAAACGATATGGTATATTGAAACAGGCATTATATGCAATAAAAATATTAAGAAATACAGGAACAACGGCGTCTGCTTTTCAACGGCTCTTATGCTTCTGTTGGACAAAACGCTGGTAATCCAGGTGCGCTATCCCTCGGGTTGTCCGTGTGATGGTAACTTCGATACAAGACTGCGGTGCCAAACACGACCAAACGCCATCGCTACATCTAGGCTAACAACCAATACCTTGACTCTCAATGCAAGGACCCAACGGTGAGTGAGATAAACCTTCCTCCCTTATCCGCCCCGCGCATTCAGTGGACCGAGAGCAAAGCCACTCAACGTGGTGAGGGTTAAAGTCTTCAAGGATCACTAATCCGCAGAATGACACTGCTTAAGTACTTGGCCAGCAGCCGATTGCAGGTGCACAAAAAGTCGTGTTGTATCCATGTCACCACTATGGTACCTGTAAAGCCACGCATAGATCCTGTGGCCACAATTATCCACGCGCATCCATAAATTAGACAGATCCCTCTCTTCGAAGCCGTAAAGACGGCGAAAACAATACTTCCGGACGTACATGCATACTCCAGCACGGCGCACAGAATTCTGCTCTAATTTTTAGCCTGGGTAATGCAAATATGATGTATCATCCGGACAAGATATTTGCGTCTCCATAAGAAATAGTAGGTCGGCTGTGCAGTTTCTAGGTCCGGTGAACTGTATTGATGTTGGCGTGAAGTACCCTAATGTTGTAAAAGTCCATTTTTAATGTGGATGGAAATGCCGCTGCAATACTATTTACTTTTATTTTTCTGCAACGCCAACACGCCACAGCTTCACAAAACATGGCGGTAATATAGCACCGCCGGTCCCCTGTACTGCCTGCGCTTCCTGGAGGAGGAATGGCAACCTTACTCACCATAGGATCACAACACTGCAAAATATCATTGTTATTATTTATGATCTTCTTTCTGTAAGGAGGAGGTTCTACCCCAATCGGGCCGCTCCCAGTTGGAGCAGGAAACCCTGCTATGACCTACCTGTGTCAGGTTATGTATATCTATCTATTTCCATCCTTTCATGTACTGCATTCTAACCCTGACGCCACTTAATCTACAAACACAAACGCCAAACAAAATCCAAATTGTTTTCAATGGAAGAAACACATAAAAAGGTCGTGACGGAGGGAAAAACGGAATCACTCCCAAAACTTACGTCATTACGGAAGTTAATTAAGAAAAGGAGCTTAATCGAAAAGTTTGAGAACTCTGGATGTAACTGTGAAGTGTATTTAAATAAATTATAACGGGATCATTTTAATAGGTACGGAAGAATTCTGTATTAGCACGTTTTGTTCCCGTAATATGATAAAAATCTTAGTATTTTTTGCTGCGAAGTTTGAAATTAAGTAGGTACGCTCAGATTAAAAGATTTACGAAATTGATTTGTTGGTATTTACGCGATTAATCTCTTTTATTTTCTCTTTTGGTATGGTAAGTGACCTCTGACGCATGGAGACGCTCAGTTACCCCTATGCAATCACCCGTTCATAGGCTGACCGCGCTGAGCGTTGCTTAACCTCACTGATCGCTTACCGACTAGTGAGTACAAATGGCTATGAGCGCCTCAATAAAAAGACAGGCGAGAATTTCAAAATCTGTTTCGCTATATCTTTTGTCTGAAAAGTATCTGAAAAGGATTTAATAACGAATAAAAATTTGTTCCCTGAAAAATGACGAAACTACGTAACAACACAAGATTCTAACATACTTAGGTAGGTATACGGTAAATCATTCAATAATCAACTAAAACATGACATGATGTAAACACCGGGATGACGAAGGTTTCAATGTCACGATTTCAAATAGCCCAAACTTGTATTGGTAACTTGCTGTTGTCTGTATATAGTTGTATTGTCTTAGGTTTTCGCGATTATTACACATTATAATAAAACAATTTTAAACGGATTAAATCGCGTGTATTATTGATTTTTGTTGATCACCTTAGTCATCCTGCGACCACGAACCCTGCAAAGTGTTCGAAACGTCAGGAAAAACAAAAATCAATAATACACGCGATTTAATCCGTTTAAAATTGTTTTATTATAATGTATATAGTTGATCTGTATGGTGTCCGGATGAAGAAATAGTACAACTCCATCTCCTCCCGTGGAAGTAGTAAAAGGCGCCTAGGTTCTCTAAACTAGAGGGAAGGGCAGCAGCATCCCTTCTATGGGACAGTAGTCATACTGCGCTCACCAACCCGTCGGCCAAGCGTGGTGTGCATTAGCCTAACATTATGATACAATTGTGGAAATCTAAGGGGGGGCCATTTTTAAAACGGATAAATTGGTGTAATGACCATTCATATTAAGATACTTGAATTTAGCTTGTGACAATGGCGTCTAATGTAATCAAATATCTGGGTTGTAACCTGGTAATTTGTGAAGTGTTGGCTTTTGTGAATAACAAACTTGATGTGATTGGACGAGGTCAGTTTAGGTTACATATGCGTTACGGCGTTTTCGTCTGAAGAAATCCTCAGTACAAACAAGTTACTGTTCGACTCAATTCCGCTGGGCCAGCAAATGAGGATTCGTAAAGGTCATAAGAATTCGCAGCGAGACATTGAAGATATTATTACGCTGCTAAAGCAGAATGATCCTGAGATTTCTCCAGTTTTTGTGGCCCGCGACCTTAAGAAGTTACCGCCAATCACATTCGACCATGTAGATGTGACACGACTCCTCAAGGATATTCTTATATTAAGGGAAGAACTTAAGGCAGTAAAGGACAGCTACGTTACAATAGAAACATTCAACGCATTGCAAACAAATGTAGATATCATAAAAAAACATCAACCATAAGTCTCACTGATGAATACTGCAACGTTAATGTGAAAAGAGGCTGTCGTCGTCCAAATGAGTATCAATGTGACTGTGGAACAATGGGACTAAATCATTTTTCCCAATTTAGTCCCAATAATGACAATAATCCAGTGATAAATACTGTTGGACCGCCTAATGAAACTTAAAGAGAAAAAATTTAACCAGATGTCGGTATGACTAACGGACAAAAAGGTGTGAACAACTCATGTGGTGCACATGAGTTCAACACCACGAATAACGAAACAGGTAATTAGTACAGTGAATGCGATGACTAATGAATCGACCGACATTCCAAGTAATGCGCAAACAAAACCATCTTTATCGCGTAGTACTTTAGTGCGTATAAGGTGTCATGTCGCAAACGGACTCTGGTTCTGCGCAGTCAAAACAACAAATATGCCAGCTGGAATCCCGAGTGACTTTGGCAGACATAGTTAAGGCTCCTGGTTGAATGGAAAACCGGAAATGCAACGAAATCATGGAAAGTAGTTCAGAAGAAAAGGTTTAGAAACAGAGTTGTAGGAAGAATAGGTACCGCAGCCACAGACCAGAATAGGAAATTTAAGGCGGCCGACATAAAGGTACCGTTGTTTATATACAACGTTGACAAGTCTACTACCCATAATGATATAAGTGCGCATGTGTTCAATAAGTCTCAAATGCATGTTACAATAAATAAACTAGCTATGAAAAGTGATAAAGGTTATGATGCATACAAAGTGTTTGAAATTAGACATATTTCTAGATAAAAACATTTGGCCTGAGGGCGTATAGTTTAGGCGTTTTGTGGATTTCTCAAAACCCAAAGTTAAAGACCAGGAAGAAGTTATTTCTGTAAACTAACATATTTCTGAATCAAATGGTCTGAAATAAATGAATTATTATTATAACGGCGTGAATTAGACTTATATGGTGAGAATTTTGCGTTTTGATCCCAGTTATATAGGGAAATTTGGAACAGTGAACTTAAAAGGTCTAGTTATTTGGAAATAGCCTTACAGCTAAGGTGAGAAACTAGCGATTCAAAAGTAATATGTTGGAATACACTTTTGCACTATGGACGTGATCCACAAGCATCTAAAGCTTAGTTGGAGGGATCAATATGGAATACCAGTACATTACCGTCTGACCATTTTACCCATTGACTGTAAATACCATAAACCACAAATTATTTTCTTAAAAAAAACTCTTTTTCACATTTGTTCTTACACTCATATTTTGATTTATTTATTCAAGTGTCTCTAACATTTTTGTATCCTAGTAGCGCAACTAGCTAGTCATTTGGCTGGCGGTAAGCGTCATGCTTGCCTATACAATTGTAATGCTACATAGGACTAGTCCTGCGGTCTCCTTCTGTGAGAGCGTCATGCTCCAGAAGGAGACCGCAGAGCGGGATCGGGAGAGGGCCGACTCCGCTCGAAGAAGGAGGAGACGGTGCCGGGGTAACAACCGCCCTGGCGCCTAATTCCCATATGCCTGAAACCCCTTGCCGTAGCTCCAAGGCGGGGGACCTCTGGGTTCACGGGTGCGTAGATTGGGGAATCTGCGTGCTCACACCAAGCGACCCAAGAGAAGACGGTAGCACGCATGTGGTCACGCGCTGCCGTGGGACGCTTTGATCCTTTACAATCCCCCCGGGGGGGTGACCGCTTTACAAACACCCTCTCCGAGATGTGCCTATATGCGTGGCATCAATGGGCGGCTCCAGTGAAGGAAGTTCATGAAGATTTTCCACCGGGCACCAATAAAAAAAAGACTAGTCCTGCGTGGCGCTACACTACGCTCGTCACATCGAGATTAGTTGCTTAATCTATCATGCTCAGTCATCATATCAGCCATTTATACGTCTACTGCTGAACAAAAGCCTCCCCCGTGGATTTCCACAATTGTGTCGTCATTTTGGGGGGAATTTGCCAATACTCACCTCGCTTGGCAGGCGGGTTGATGAGCGCAGAATGATGCTATTCCCCAAAAGGGACGCTGCTGCCCATCCCTCTGGGTTAGAGTCCCTTAGTCGCCTTTTACGACGTCCAGAGGAGATGAGTGGTGCTATATTCTTAATCCGGACGCCACACGGATGATCAGTAATTTCACTAAACTTTCATAAACACTCAAATTCACAAACTAGGGTAAACAATTCGGTCTTCAATTATACTAGCCAAAGCACGCACAGTTATATTAGCAACTACGCTTACAACATTTAAATAATAAAAGCGTTATAGAATTTTTTATTTCATTTTAATTTTAAAACATTTTTAGTAAATTATAGGAAAGTTAATCTATACTAATATTATAAAGCTGAGGAGTTTGTTTTTTAGTTTGAACGGGCTAATCTCTAGAACTACTATCAGATTTGAAAACATCTTTTTGTGTTTCGTAGCCGTTATTCAGAAAGGTTAAAGCCTAAATATCAGGTTATGACCCATAGGAGCCGACCAAAAAGAAAAACGAAGTAATAGCGCGGGCGGGCGATGCGATCGGTGGGTTGGGGGCCCGATATATACTAATACAACACGAAAATACGACTATATATTGTCTATATATAACGAAGTACTCTAAATTATTAATAGTCCAATTTATTTTAAATTAAACTGCAGGAAAATCACAGAACACAGCTATTAGAACAAAAAATTAAGAACAATTATTGAAATTTATTAATTTCTTTAAACATTTGTTGTATTTTGAAAGAGAATCGCAGATATCTACATTAAATTATGTTGTCAAAGACTCATATTGCCTCAAAGGCACAACGACGTAATGACCAAATTTCATAGCAATGGGTTGCCTGAAAACCTAAACAAGTAGCTGTTAGCGCTTGCGCAGTAAGCAAGGCTCGCTCTTAACGGTGTTCAAGTTGGACCAATAAATAAACGTCGTTAAAAATAATCTAGGTCCTTATGGCTCATCGAAAACCTGACGATGATAAACCAACAAGTCAGTCCCACAGTGGCGATGAAAACCCAAACAGGCGAGCAGCCACAACGACCCGGGCTAAGCTTAATTACAACCGGGGGATTAAGCCGGGACATATTTGCGTTGCCTGCTCAAAATTAGGGCACGCTAGGGATTTCTTATTTAATTTATTCGTGTCCGTGAAGAATGTCGGTCCGTGTCAGGAGGATGCTGTTTTATGTTTTTTGTTGACTTTTACCTTTTTTGATGTATTTTTGTTCTGCTAAAGGTAGGTACTGAAGTTAATTAATTTGTAACTTGCTCTTGTCTATGGCTCTGCTCGTTTGACTTTCAGTTGAGATCAAACATGCTCTTTAATCCGGTTTGTACCAATTATTTCAGTGAAAGACCCTCAGAATATATAGTTATTGCGTGATAAGAGAACAAATAACAGACAGGAAACTTTTCCCCAAAAACTACTACTGATTAATAGCCACTTCGATTTCATGACGTGTATATTTAATAAGGTAAAGTATGTCGTGTTATGCTTATAGATAGAGCGGCAGGCTGTTTAAATTACTACTACTTTCCAATAGATTTTAACACCGATACTGGTTTTTTGATTTACGAAATAACATACATTATCAACTAAGACTGTTCAACAAGATCAATTAATTTAATTGAACGTAAAGTGATTTCGTAAATCAAAAAGTATAAAATCTACTAGAAAGTAATAATTTAAACAGACTGCTGCTCTTATCCATCAACATTTTTTTACACAAGCTGTTCTTTTTTTCTTTATTTTTCTTTTTCAACTTAATTAACAGAACGCAATAAAAAAGCGCACGTGACCTAAAGCAGGAATAAAAATCATGCAATCGTGCAAAATTTATAAAGGAGTACAAATATTCACGTATGCACTTAGCTTGACTTTTCGTAAGAGCCTATTAGGGCCTATATGAAATAAAAAATTTGAGTTTGAGTTTGAGTTTGATTCACTTTTAACTTTTTTGACTCTGAACAAATATAAAGACACGATCCCTGAACCTCGATGTTACTTCATTCAAATTAATATGATCCCATCACCAAAGTTTTATTACCAAAAAGTTGCCGTTTTCTTATTTTCCAGTCCTGTCATAATTTTTTTGTTTATAACTTTGTTGATCCACCTTTTATTCAAAAGGTTATACATTATTATATTACCTACAGTGTATTCAGAGCTCATAGTTTATTATGATTGTGTTGATATGGAAGTATGTCACAATTGAAACTGCCTTGTATTCGATGAAGAATCACCATTCAGCCTCTCCTATCTTCCAGTTTGACACGGAGGTAGTATTTACATATATCAGCCAAAGGATGTCCACTGCTGAACAAATACCTTCCCATAAATTTCTACAACTGTGTCGTGAATTTTCCAGTACTAAACATGCTTGGTGAGCGCAGTCTGGTTAATGGAACGGACGCTGCCGGCCATTTATACGTCCACTGCTGAACAAAGGCCCCCCCCCCATAGATTTTCATAACTGTGTCATCATTTTGGGGGGTATTTGCCAATACTCATCACGTTTGGCAGGCGGGTTGGTGAGCGCAGTATGGCTACCGTTTCACAAAAGGGACGCTGCTGCCCATCCCTCTGGTTTAGATTCCCTTAGTCGCCTTTTACGTTGTTCTTAATTCGGACACCACACGGAATGCCGGCCATATCTCTAGCCTTTAACAACGTCTACGGGAGAATATGAAGTAGAAAAAAAAAAAACTATTTTTTTACAAGTTTTTCCCACTCCTTGACTAGATGAGCAGTCTCTTGACCCACCTGATAGAAAGCCTCCTTGTGACCTTCACCTTTAAATCTCCCTCTTTTGCTTCTCCTTCTTCACCTTCTTCTCAATATCCTCTTATTAATTTGATCCCCAGTCCTATAGGAGTTTTTCTGGTTGTAGTAGGAGTACTGTTGATAATAGAAGCAATGAATCAACAAAAGAATTGCTTGATCCCAGATGATGAAGCATATGACATCGAGGATATGCCCAACATAGATGACATATCCCCCATACTAACCGGACAGCCTCCTTGCCCAGCCCTTCAGGGACAGTCTGCCCAGGATGTTCTCGATCAATTACAGACTCTCAACCCTCAAGGGATTCATCTTCCTGGAACATCTGTCCAGACAACTGAAGAGTACAGTCAGGGATATGACCCTGCCCTGGACACCAACATTTCCTCCTGTAATCCTCTAAACTGTCATGAGATGACTCCCTTTTACCACCTGGCAAGTATTATTATGGAGGAAGACGACCCTATGTCGGAAACTCTATTGCACGGAGTGATGGAGGCTAGCAACATCAATTTGACTGACAGGACATTGTTATTGAATGAGTTTAGGATGTTTGTGAGGATGGTATCTCTTGACTGGACAATCATTAAGAAGAAGGTAGGAGATGCTTGTCTCCAGGGTTACAATGTATTGTTTCACACTCTTTCTGGTATGAATACTGTTTACCAACTTCAACATGCAAAAGCCCTCAGCTCAACTGTCGGAACTTTAGGAACCCTAGTTGATCAGTTCAAACTCCACACTAGTTCCTTAAAGAGACAATCAGATATGGATAGGACATTCCAAGAGGATCTCACCCGTCAATTGAACAGCATCACCAGAGGGATGGCGGAATTTTCAGAAAAGTTAAAATCTAAGACTCTAGAAATGTCTCGTCCGTGTCCTCGGAAAACCTCTATATCAACCGCATCTCCCACTGTGGATTCTGTAAGCTCCCATCAAACATGTGTGCCAGGGAAAATTGCTCTTATCCCCAATTCCACTTTCAAGTCCGAGTTCTTAAGAATCACTTTTGGGATTAATGGGGACATTACCGTATTTCCCCTATCCAATCGAGCTAAGCCTCTCACCTCCCTTCTGAACTTAAAAATATCCCAAAAGGGACTTATAAACATTCTAAATCAGGATTTGACCCTTTTACTCTCCAAAATACTTATTCATCCCAAGTTCGTGGAAAAATTCAACAATCTTGGTGAGCGGGGAGAGAAAATCAGACTCCTTGATCAGACATTTGGATCAATCCCTGATCGAGATGATCAATGGATCCACTATCTTGATCAACCACAATAGAACCGCTGTTGGTACTATCATTTATAGTTTACTATGACATATCCCATCCTACTTTAATATAGGTAACAGCCTCATCCTTCATGACTACAATAAACTTTCTGTCTTTTTAATCTAAGTATGTGTAAGTAATTGTTAATCTGGAGAGCATACGGAGTATTAGCGCAATCGGTTGGTAATTCTGAAGTGGGAAAATGATAAGAATTAGAAGCACAGAAATTTCTAAAACTGAAAAAATAATTAGTGTCATGTAATTGATTATTAGATCCTTTCGATGTTTTAACAGACTTCCTATTCATAAGCTATAGAAATAAAATATACCAAGCTATCTAGCGGATGGCATGACATAAAATTCTTCATAATGACTGAATCAATAAACAAAGTTATGTTATAGACAAGATGAATAAAAGAAGTTTTTAAACTGTTATCATTTATGACAGCTTACTTAATTGTTGGTAAGACCCCTATCAACTCTTATATTCTTTATTGGTAGAATAAATCCGCCACTCCAACTCTGCTACGCCGTAAAACGTACCAAGCAATCAAGCTCAGTGTGTTCTAAGGAAATGATTAACCGTCTCTGTGCAAGGTAATTAATCAGAAATGAAAAAAGGGAGAGAAGAAAGGTATGTATCAATGCGTGTATACAACGCAACACAGAAGTTTCAAGTTTTACAATTCCCTATTTTATATTGAAATATCCCATTTAGTAAACGAAGGCTAAAAACTGAACCAGTCAGTGAGATTTAATTCACAATTCGTTTTAAATACCACAGGGGGACGCATTCACTTAGTTAATTTCTACCCCACTCAACTTTCAACCAATTCCCATGCTAATAAGGGAGTGAAGGGAAATTATAGGGTGCTGAATGCCTTATCGCTCTGTGTTCAAGTTATGAATGGAAGAATAAGGTGACGGCACGGTTGTTGCAGTAAAACATAACACAAGACACACAAGATCTTATGGTTGACATTAAATGTATTTAAGTGAAATATTACGTATTTCATAAATACATATAATTTGTCGAAAAATATGTCTACATCTAGACTGCTCTGCATACAATTATTGATTAATTTAATAGCTCTCGTAGTAGGGCTATTAGCTACATGTGGAAGGCGCTATGTTGAGGGACGAGGGATAGGTCAGGAAATTGGTGATTTAGACGTCCACATCCGCGTAAATGATTAATTCATCATAATAATCCACATAAAGTCCACTGCTGGACACAGGCCTTCCCCAAAGATCACCACAACGACCGATATGGATGCATTATGTGCTCATTGGGGGGTTTCGCCATAATCACCATGCTTGGTAGGCGGCTTGGCGATCGCAGTTGAGATGTTAATGTACTCGAAGAATGCTGCTGCCCATCGTCCGGCTAATCCCATAGTCGCCTTTTACGACACCCGCGGGATGAGACGGATTGGTGCTATTCGTAGCCGGTACCACACGGCATTAATATAATTATTTGGGACATATAAATTAATACGCTCCCGTACAGATGGATTATCTACTTTATGTCTGAGTTCGAGAGTTCAGAGGCCGACCATCTCATACACAAACATTGAAGGACATAAAAAAGGGTCGTATCCATACTCCTGCTTGTATAGATATCGAGCAAAGGAGAATGGCGAGATTGCATGTAATATAGGACCCAGCCTTCGGGATAGCGTGGACTAAGGAAACTTATTATTACTTATTAAAACTAAGCAAAAGGCTTATTGAAAGTAATTTGAAACACCTGGGAGAAAAAAGATATGTAATCCAGAAGATTGTTACCTATAATGAATAAACACGATAAATGTATTTTATTTCATTTGTAATGTATTTGAATATCAAAATGATTTTGATTCTGTATGCACACTACATCTCCCTAAACTGATAATCCTGCGCACCACAACGCTGTAAGAATGACTTTACGGGACAGCAGCGCAGGCAGAGTGATTTTTGTTTAAATTGGGGTGCACTAACTCTGGTATTTAGTGTATAATATTTATAAACATGGTATAATTTGAGCGATAAGTGGTAGGCTTACGTATATTGGAATTCGTATTCGGAATGTAATCCGAAACTTTTTTCGTTTTGTTAATGCAATGCGTTTTAATATTATAATTATTTTATAACATTTCCACTTCTGAACCCGGGCTTCTAAAAACCCAATGTCTTTTATAATAAAGCCTTATAAATATGTTCATATAGTAAACGTAAGTTCATACTACAACGTAGCTTCATTATTATTGGGTCCAATTTAGCCATTTTCCATTGCGTGTTTTTTTTTTTCAATTTTAAGTGTCTATTTTTTTCTAGTGTATTCCATACAATTTAATTGTACTTCAATCTACTAGGTGCAAAAGCATTGTATGATACTTTTCATATTTAATCTTTTATTTCTATAGCATATGCTGGAGGATGGGTTAGTGTCCTTATATATTCGAGTATATTTACAACTCAAATGCGATAGCAAACCTGAATACCAAGCGTGGCGATTATGTCAAAATTCGCCAATGAGAACACAACACAAATCTAGACGGGTCGCCCACGGGAATGAATAGATGTTTTTTTTTAAAACGATGCCCACACTATATCATTCCTCCTGTGTCGTGGGTGCGTTTACAGACACAAATTTCACACACAATACACCCAGACCAGGAACAACTACCTGTAGATCATACAAATATTTGTTCCGTGCGGGAATCGAACCCACGACCCGGAGCGTGAACAGTCAACTATATCAGCCACTGCACTAACCATGCCGTAAAATTCTTGTTCGATGTGATGTATCTTACGTAGCTGACAGATATCATTACTTGGACGCAGTAAAGGTGTAAGGCTCTTAAGGAATAAATTATGTGTGGTCTTCGGATTAAGAATATTGCCGCAGATGTCGTAAAAGGTGACTATGGGGCTCGTAAGCCACAGAAGTAACGACGCAGTGGAAATCTATGGGCAGGCTTTTGTTTAACAGTGGAGGTCTTTTGGCTGATATGATGATGACGGTAGAGCACGAATAAAATTGGACGAAAAAATAAAACGGTGTGCTGAATGTAGTAGAAGATAAGCAAGAACAGTTAATAGCTTTGTGTGTTTTGCTTACAATAAAAAAGGAGATAGTTACAAAGAGTAATGGCAAAACCAATGTGAGGGCCGGTAAAACAGCGCTGTTAGTTAAAATGGACTCATTCTTTATTTTAGGTATTTTGTGGGCTAGATATGTACATACATTTCTTGTCCGTTCTTCTCCATAGGAAATCTACATTTTCTATAAATGCAATGCCTGTAAATCGTCTCAATAAATATAAATCTTTTTATACTGTTTCCTATTCCATACAAGGAGAGTTTCCTATATAGTAATATAAGTAAACATAGATATTATCTTTAAAACTTAAAAACTTTAAATCTTTAAAAGAACAAAACTCGAAATGCAACCTATACTCTGATTATACTTGAAATTCTTCATAATGGGGAATTGACAGATTCGATGGCCAAAGCAGAGAAAATGTACATTATATAATGACAGGCGCTAGTTCAACCTTTGTCAGACAAACGTATTTATAGAGCACGAACAGAGTATTAAGGTTTTGTTTGAACCGTTATCCAAAATCATGTACTAAAGAACCGGAAACTTGCCAATAGCGAGTTTTGGGGGCAACAATATTTTTCTATCGATCATAAGTTACACCCACTTCAAAAGATTTCCGGTATTTACCGGCTTTCTTGAATATATGAAGTGCCGTTAAACATATGTAGTTTCACTTAAGTCTAAAACTTACATATTATAAGCGATGTCCCGCAGTCGTATTTTCCTTGTATCGTGGATACAGTTTACAGATGTATATCATAGAAATATTTGTCCAGTTTGGGAATCAAACCCGCACGTAGCGCATAAAACGAATTGCTTAGGCACTGCGCCAAATCTAAATAATCTATTTACATCCCTATTTCTTGATCCGAAAACTGCCATCAATCGCAATCGTTTCAGTAGTTTAAAGATAATATCTATGTTTACTTATATTACTATATAGGAAACTCTCCTTGTATGGAATAGGAAACAATATAAAAAGATTTATATGTATTGAAACGATTTACAGGCATTGCATTTATAGAAAATGTAGATTTCCTATGGAGAAGAACGGACAAGAAATGTATGTACATATCTAGCCCACAAAATACCTAAAATAAAGAATGAGTCCATTTTCTACGACCTTACTAATTCTCTCAAGGTACTAAATATAAGTTTCAAGTACGTGAATAGGTTTTCAGACCTCTCGAAGTTTCTGGAGTTACATAACTCACTACGAGAAATTCTAAGAGGTTTATACCACAGAAAATGGCGCTCAAAGTAGGCAGAACTTGTTGGTTTTAAACTCGCGCAAGTGATATGATATAATACTTAACATAATGTAATGAGAAAGTTAACTTTCGAAATATGTTGTTAGCTTTTGTTTGTGGCCACATATATGAAAAGAATGCATGTAACATGTGTTAAAATACAAATTATATAAGTTCTTGTAAATATAACTATGTTACATAATCAGCTTCTTACTGCCCCACCGCTGGGTGCTTTTCTCGCGATAAGAAAGGTTAGGCCTTAGTCCACCTCACTGGCAGGGTCTGCTCGCCCGGATGTCTATTTATTTATTGATTCATAGGAAAACATACAGCATCAATATAACACTGAACCAAGTAACATATCAGCGACACATAAAGCCAATTAAGTTTTTACTATTGTCTAAACATGTTAACAATTATCAAAATTTAAAAATACCAATAATACTACTGGAGGGGTGAATCTTAACGGAATTGATATAATTTGTTTGGTTTTTGCTAAATACATCAATGGGGTTAAATGATTTGTTATGAGTGTGACACGCTCTTGCAATAAAACGATTCTTAGAATAATTTGTTCTACAGATTGAGGTGTAAAATGTCGATTTATTGCGGGCATTATTGCGTGCGCAATTGAAATAGATGTTACTCAAAATATAGGGGTAGTCTACTAAATTATTAATGCTTTTATACGAAAATATCAGGTCTCGTTGTTCTCTGCGACTTTCAAGGGATACGATTCTAATGTTAGAGGAAGTTATATGCTAGTCTTTTGATAAATTTATTCTGAATGTACTCAATAGCATGACTATATATATCATACTGAGGATTCCAAATCGTTAAGGCATACTCCAGCTGAGATCTGACTAACGAGTTATAAAGCATAATGAGTCTTCTCATGAGTGAATTCAGTGCATTGTCGGAAGACGAAACCCAGCATTTTATATGCCTTGTCTGTAATTTTTCCATTTTACCTATCAAACAAAAGCTTACAATCCAACTGCACTCCCAGGTCTCTCACCTCGGTAACACGTTTCAAAGGTTTATCATAAATTTTCTAATCGTAAGAAATGGGTTTCTTTCTACGGGAAAATTATTACACAGCAGTTATCAGCATTTAAATGTAAATTCTTCATTACACAATAATCACCCAGATTTACTAAATCATTCTGTAAGCAAACAATCTGAATTAGAATCAATTACTTTCAAAATGTTAGTGTCATGTCGCGAAGCATTTCGGGCGCCCCTACTATGAACCATAACAGTTACTCTTTTAACCAGGCAATAGCGCCAATATATTAAAGCCATATAATGGCAACCCAATTTTCAGTCCGACATTGTGCAGGCCACCCGTGACACTTCAGGGTGGGGCAAAGCCCCAGATCCTGATCCTCGCGCCCCGTGCATAGATGGCTCCTAAACCACTATATTGGCCTAGTGTAGGTTGGCGGACTACATATACCACTGGGTACATTTTAGGTGTGCAGGTTTTCTCACGATAATTTCCTTCACCTTTAACACAAGTGATAATCAAATTTTGATTCGCACATGAATCCGAAAAGCCAGACGTGCGGGGTGGGATGGAACTCAGACCCTTCTATGTGGAAGGCAAGCGTTTGACCACCAGGCTATCACTGCTTCGAGGTGGCAACTATACTGGCGCGCTTCCCGCCTTTGGACATCCTGGCCGAGAAGGATGCGTCTAAGCACACGCGCTACCTCCGCCAGAGAGGCGAAGGCACGCTTCCAGGGGCGTTCGATAGGCTGAGTTAGCTGGCTCAACAGTGCGCACTCAAGAAGGTACCTGCACAGGATAGAACGCACGGTCATGGCACAGTGCCACCACTATGGAAGCGACCATAATAGTACACAGCAAACGCTCGAGGAGTGCCCTGCGTGGCCTGTTGAGTGCCAGATACTGGTCGATTAGATCGGCAGTAGTGTCAGCTATGCTGGTAGATCATGAAAATTGGAGTGCTGTGGGATTCTTCTGTGCGAGCGTCATGCTCCGGAAGGAAATCGCAGAACGGGATCAGGAGACTACTAATGCTCCGGAATACCGAAGTAACCTTGTTAGCAATGAGCGAATAAACTACAATCAACCAATCTCTCTCTCTGCCTCGACACTTTACAAATGTGGAACGAAAGAGAGACAAAAGAAACTGACCGATACATTAGTACTATTCTCTAATATTCTGTCCGCTCATAGAAGTATCGAGAAAATACAAAACAGTAATCGATTCGTATTTTTTTCTCCTTTCGTTGTTAATCTGATGCGGAGTTCAGACCCAGCTCACTTATATCTGCTTATTGAAAATCACTATCTCTATCTCTATCACTATCACACAAATATGAACGAACTGCTCTTCTTCTTTTGGTGTGGTTAGTGACCAACCTAGTGTCAGAACTCTGACAGTTCAATTTAAGTCACCCAGAGGCCTCAAACTTGGCTTAACGACTGCAGTCTAATAAACATATAAACAACCGGGACCATGATTTTACATGTCCTCCGAAGCACGGAGACTCTCAGTTGAAATACCACCATGCGGTCACCCATCCACAGACTGACCATGCTAAACGTTGCTTAGCCTCGCCGATCGTTCACCGATCAGTGAGCGCAACTGACTATGAGCACCACACTGTCTGTAAGCACCACCGCCACAAAGAACCGGTAGTGTGCCAGTTATTCTAGCACAATCCAGAGTAAGGAAATATTATATCTGTCAAAATCAAACTAGAAACTGGTTTAAATAATTGCAATCCAAAACGAATAGAACAAAAACCAAATCCCCTCTTTTTGTCGAAGGAAGAATTTAAAATGTTAATATCCGTCTCATCCCCGTTTCCTCGAGAGGAGGTAATTAATGTTCAGATAATAAGTTAAGTACGAAAACATTAACGGAATTTATAAGACGAGATTCATAAGCCTTCAACAACGGGGCTCTCATAATTGGGCCATTTTTTACGAGAATTTGTTATGACTGCAGGAACATTTTTGGTGAATTGGTTAAAATTCTTCAGTAATTATAGACGTTTATATAGCTTATGTGAAAGAAGCATGATAGTAGCGATGATAAATCACTTATTCGGGGCAGTTATACTTTGGGTAGTTACCCAAAGTATAACTGCCCCGTTGCCAGTTGGCTTATTCCACAGTATATAGTAAATGTATTAATCCTTTCTAAGACATGAAAGTCGAAAATAACCATCAAGGTTGTTTTCTCTTGCAATGACATTGTTATACGTCATAATAGTTACACGTGAATTCAAGTTTAATTTACATGGCACATAGTGGAACTCATAGATCTGATGCCCCTTGGAGCATGAAGGTTCTCAAGTGGAGACCACGCACAAAAGCGCAGCTTGGGAGGGCCCCCAACGAGATGGATAGACGACCAGGTTAGGATCTCTGGGAGTCATTGGATACAGATGGCGAATAACCAGTCACTGTGGAAATTTAATAGTGTTGTGTAGTAGATGAGAAGAGGACTCTACATGGAATAGAAAGACAGTGTGTAAGATTTAGAGATTATATTTTTATGAACAGTTAGCACAGATCACAATTAAAGTTACATAACACGCTTGCCAGATCTTATGCAAAGCTGACACAAGTTGTAAACAGTTTTGACATATTGCATTGGGAAAAGTATCATCTGTACGAACCACCACATCAAAAATTCTCTTGGTAAGATCCCCCCTTCCCCTCACTTTAGCATTCAGCAGTTCCAGTTCAACCTCATCGGGGCACAAATACAAACGACTAGGCAGTTTATGGATGCTTAAGTTTAAATTACTGTAAATGTTACGTCAGGCTTTGCTTATGATGAAATTACTATTTTATTCAATTACAAATTAGACAAATCAATTAACATTTTTCTTCGTTATTTTCCAAACTCCATTATTTCTTCTTAAAATAAGAGTTAGGTTAGGTTAGGTTATATATAGCCTTATATATATGTACACCCAAATGTATCCAACAATAAAGTATAGACGACAAAATAAGGCTGAGAATTCAAGAAAAGCATAAGTCTTCAATCAATTTTAACACAACATTTCCCCTACAACAAAGAGTTGATTGTGTAAAAACTACACAGCAGGAACCTAGGGCACCCTAAATTCCGAGTGGGCCCTGTGCAGACAGAACTCAGAAGATCCTAAAGACGAAAGGCTTATCAGAAGTTTGGCTTGTTGAGATAATATTCATACAGAAGCTAACGTCCAAAACATAAATTTTTCAACATTTTTTTTAAGTTGGTCATATATGCCCAAATTTACAGGTAAATAAATTATCAGCTATTTATATGTTCACTACTGAACAAAGGCCTCCCAAGAAAGGAAAGATGACCGCTCCAGTGGTTTTAGCCGGTAGGAGTCCGGCATACCCCTTCGCCCTTCCCCGGGGCGAAGGAAGTTCCATGTAGAATATCCACTGGAAAGCAATAAAAAAAAGGTTTAACCAGTGTTTGTTGTAACTAAAAATAATCAAATTGTTCGATTGTTTCGTTATTCGATTACAACGTTTATTATTCGATTGCTATTTATCTCGTGTGGCTGAATGGAGGAGCGCGCTACGCCACTGTCAAGCTTGCTGAATCGCCCTGCGCAATTGATTGTTTTTACTTGCTATCACGCACTGTATGCAATTTTATTTGGTTGATAACTTTCATTCAATTGTCATTTGGCGACGACAAATAAAACAGACAATCGAGGTATTTTCGATTGTTTATACAGTTACAATCGGTCGTCGCTATTATACCTGCGTCTGTTGTCTACACAGCATCGTTCCTCTCCATTCATTCTGACGACTTGCACGGCAAGATTAGTTGAAAGTACATATGTATATACATTCTATTACACAAGCGCTAACTGTGATTACAGAATCCAGGTTTTTACTTGGTTGTATTTTAAATATTACTGTAAAATGTTTTATTTTTCTCAGTAAAATCTACTGATACAGACCTTCAATGTTTAGCTTTGTCTAGATTCTAGCGCAGCTATGTGTCCTATGAGACTATGAGCCATTAGTGGCATGTGGTAGAAAATTTTGAGAACTGCACTGATTGACCGCACTAGGTACCTAATAAATCAAATGAATACTTATAAATTTACCTACAACAATTATCGAAAATAAAGCTACAGCTGTTATTATATATTGCAGTAAATGTAGGTATCTATTTATGTTTATACTCGTCCTTTAATAAAGGATGTTAATATACATTTCAATTATATTTGTACCACTAAAATATAGCTGGCACGCGAAGGAAATATTTTAAAAAATGGGCACGTAGATGGAAAAAAGAATAAACAGCCCTGTTCTAGCGCAATTTTATAAACCTAATTTCTAATATATTTTTTCTAGCTCATACGTTGAGCTCAGCAGCACCAATATCGGTTGTCATGTTGACGGGGTGTGCATCAACAATATTAGTTATGCTGATGATATGGTGTTGCTGAGTCCATTGGTGCTCTGAGGCGGTTAATTTCTGTTTGTGAATCGGTCGCGGTGAGTCATGGGGCTCAAATATAACGTTACAAAGAGCGAGTTAATGGTATTCAAAGCAGGCAATGTGACGTATTCAGACATTCCAAATGTTTTACTATGCGGAATGCCCTTGCAAAGGGTAAGCAAAACAGTAAAATCACAATTCCAAGCTGATGAAACTGCGCAATTTTATAAACCTAATTTCTAATATATTTT
The DNA here is from genome assembly GCA_947459985.1 of Diloba caeruleocephala. Taxonomy (NCBI): domain Eukaryota; kingdom Metazoa; phylum Arthropoda; class Insecta; order Lepidoptera; family Noctuidae; genus Diloba; species Diloba caeruleocephala. Next base: position 3,407,856 of record OX381625.1, on the reverse strand, counting down.
TTCTATACCTGCTTAGACTTTGACCTTCAATTAAGAATCTTAAGAACAATAGTACCCAAAACAGTAAAATCACAATTCCAAGATGATGAAACTGGTAGTCAAACACCGTAAAACTGTGAATTTTTTCGACAATGTCCGTATTTGCGTATTGAGTGAAAACTAATACAATATAGTTAATCTAGAATACCCACATATAAGATACCTAAATATAATACGAGTATATGCTTACGGGGCACGGAAATGGCAGTACATGTTGCCATCAATACTGAATGGTCTATCTATCGAAATATCGAAATCAATAAATACTAAGAATTGTTAAGAAGTATATAAAACATTTCCTTGACTGTAATAATGAATTAGGCATATTTCTGTATATTATGCACTGAGATGCTGTGTCTGATATACCACTGCTAAACCCGCGATGATTTGTGTGGTATATTTTTGGTATAATTATAATCTTGTTTTTGAATAATAAACAAAAAAACTGAATATTTCTGACACAATATGCTATATTTCAATATTTGATCCATCAGAGCTTGGCCAGTTGCCACACAATTTTCCTGGGGAGCTGGGCCGGTCTCGATAGATCAAGCACTCACTTAATCTGCTGCTACATTGCTAAAATTCCCCTGGGGATCCCATATCGTGACTTTGAATTAACCTTTGTTAATTCTTTGCGTGCAATTCGTTAAGGATGCAGCTGTCATAAATACTTATGGTAAAAAGAAACGAAGTGGAAATCTTATTCGTTAAAAACCTTTTTTTTATTGGTTTCCAGTGGAAATTCTACATGAACTTCCTTCGCCCCGGGGAAGGGCGAAGGGGTATGCCGGTCTCCTACTGGCTAAAACCACTGGAGCGGTCATCTTGGGCACCGAAGGGAGGCTCCAGGTCCTCGTAAGATCACACTAGAGCATAAGTTGAAAGCCTAGTAAAGCACGCAGAGAGACCACTTTTGTAAGACCATAAGTTTGGATTTGTATGGATGATTTCATCTCTAAACGTAGCCTGTTCCAAGCTATATTGGAATCAGTTTCTGGTACACGTTTAAGTCAAACCAACAATTAATTAATTCCCTACTTCATTCATTGTCGAAACTTATTCGTGCATTGTTCTGATCTGAAATAGACGTAGGTGTCCAAATATAATAATAATATATGATATACACACCAGGGTCCAAAACAGAGAAAAAAGCAATCAGCATCATGGTATATATTTTACCTGTATATTGTTTGAATATTATTTCAATATCAAAAAGCCTTTTTTGTATATTTCCTTTGAAGCGTTGCTTAACATTTTAGCCTTTATATTTACTTATTCCGTTGACAAAAAGTGAATGAGCTTTGAAGATTCGTGGCTGCATCAAGAAGTCGTTATCCCAAAACTTTTTACTTAGTAGAAACAAACATGGTTAATCTTCGTCCATAGAACAACGGTTTTAAGTGTAAAGTTTAAGTTATAAGACAGAGCCGGTCTGGCTGGCTCTGGCTTAAGGTTAGGAGATTAAGTGATGTGGTAGAAAGCAGAGTAGTAATGTTACGATATTGTATTTTGTTTTTATCTTTGAATACTATTTTCTCTTTTTTATCTAAGATTTTTTCTAGATTATCTTGGGATACAGTTTATTTTAAATGTTTGCATGTACTTCGAAGCATACGCTATTTTTTGGAGATTATAGCAGTTGTTATGTAAAAACCATACTATATCACTTGGTTAAAATACAAAATTATCAATTATTATCCTGTTTCGCATTAAGCAACTTGGTAAAGGTGAGGTTGTATATCAAAATGTATACGCCTCCTTCTTTGCTCCAAAATTTTAAAGAAACGCCCGTCAGTATTTAAGAGGAAATCTAACACAACTAAAAGAAAACTACGACGCTCAAATTCGAACAGCAGCAGGGTGAGATTCAGAAACGAGTCTAAGCGTGAACTTACGGTTCCATCTGTCAAAATGCACTACTTACGCTCATAATTGTATTCACAGACGATTGGAACACGACTTAAGCTTGGCGTAAACTAAGCTAAGCCAAGTAGTGAAAATCGACTAGTTTGGGTGATTCTAGCGCTATTAAGCTAGCAAAAGGTGTGCTTGCAACCGGAACTATGAATTATGGATATATGAGAAAGTTTTTTACTTTGATTGTCATAATTCTAATTAGCTTTGTACTATGGAGGCTACATTAATACAATATGTTCAACTATTTAACAAAATATCGTTCTTACTTACTCGCAGTAATACAGCATGTAAGAATAATAGTATAGAATAATAAACTTATCTGATTATTATTATTTAATTTTTAAAACGTAGCCTCACTAGGATTTGATATTTCAGTCCACATCCCCAAATTTCTTTTTATTCAAGTCTGCGTTAATATTTTTATTTCTAGTATGGCAGATGTCGAGTTTCGAATGGTCATTTTTACTCGTAAAATGTTCATATATTCCTGCGATTTACAAAATCAGTAGATAGATTTGTGTTCTATATTTCGTTTCCCTCACTCCAATGGCATTTCATATATTGCTATCCTTTTTTTTTATTTATGCCTGACTACACCGTTTTGTGAAAACCGTATCTCACCAATAAACTCTCGTATTAAAAATGGCCATAGAGAATAGAGTTCAAAATTAGCCAAGACCGACGTAAGTTTGAGAGGGACTGTGTCTCTGAATACGAATTTTGAAGATGCGCTTAGCCACTACTTGGCTTAGAGCGTTCTTGGCTTAGAGCGTTCTTAGCCCGTCTTACGTTCATGTCTCTGAATCTCACCCTTATTACACAAGGGAAACGCAACGCAACTATCTTTTAATAAATTACCGCAAAAGACCTGCTTGAAAAGCATATCGCCGCCGCACCAACGTAATCAAATGCCTGTACAAAAGGGAGGTCTGGAATATTACCGCAACTGCTACGTCCCATTCGCTGTTAAGGTACATTTTTCCGAATTATTTGCCATTAGCAATACGTAGGCGTAGCCCTCACTTGTTAACTTCGTTGCTTCAATATGACATGAAACACTGCCGGTGAGGACCTGATTACTGAATAAGTTAGTTTTTTCTGTTTATTAATATTCTAAACTAGTTTGAATCAAAACAAAAATAAAGAATTAAGCTGCTCCCTCTAGAATGCAGATATAAAGCTGCATTTGATTATAATGAAAACCGAACAAAAAGTGCTGTAAAAAAAGGATTGTCAACTAGGCCACCAAAAATATTTAGTTTACATAATTTTATCAGCTAAGCGTGGATTCATTGTGTTTAAATCATTGCATAATTAAATTATTCTTAGTTAGCGCACACTTAACTGTAATTATTTTCACCATAAACATAATTCATTGCACTTCTTAAAAGTAGTCTAAAAATGGGGCCATTTCAAAATTTCGCCGAGCACAGTTAGAGGCTAATGGGTGGCGGTAAAAGTGGAAGTTTATCATAATAAATGTTAAGAGAGAAGCACCTGAGCTCCCCTGGATATTTCGCAGCACACTAAGTTAATTTTGAGTTCACTGCAAGGAGGCCGTGTGGCTTTCTACTAAACAAAGTTGGCTAATGGTTGGTGGAAAGTTGTGGTCTCAAGGTCTAATACCTGGTTGCAACATGTGCAAGAATTTTGTTCTTAATTTATGGTTTTCTGAGTGTTATGAGTTATGAAAAACAAACAGTGTTTATAGGTCGGGAATTTATGTATTTATTTTTCTGGTAGGAAAATTCATATTCATCGACATCATCATTTCGTAGTAATGTCTTAGATTTTCGCGATTATTACACATTATAATAAAACACTTTTAAACGGATTCTATCGCGTATATTTTGATTTATGATTTTCCTGACATTTTTTTTTTTTTTGAATCTGTAAGTCCGCCTGTCACCTTAGTCATCCTGCGACCACGAATGCTGCAAAGTATTCGAAACGTCAGGAAAATCAAAAATCAAAATATACGCGATAGAATCCGTTTAAAAGTGTTTTATTATCATCATTTCGGCCGAATGAAGTCCACTGCTGGACACAGGCCTCCCCCAAAGATCACCACAAAGACCGATATCGGTGTGTTGAGTGCTCATTGGGGGGTCTTGCCATAATCGCCACTCTTGGCAGACGGGTTGGCGATCGCAGTTGAGTTGTTAATGTACCTACTCGAAGGACGCTGCTGCCCATCCTCCGGTTAATCCCTTAGTCGACTTTTACGACACCCACGGGATGAAATAGGGTGGTGGCATTCTGAGCCGGCACCACACGGCAAGTCGACATATTTTTTTATAATTGCACGGTTTAAGAAGTTGGTTTTGTGGAAGAGAGCTACTGGGGGGATTACTCCGTGGATACTCTTTTAAAAATATTTTAAAGTATAACAAAATTTATTGTATATAATGGAAAATTAAACGAAAAGTAGTAGTACCTTGATAGTACCGTTTTAAAGCTGTAATGTGCCACAAAAATTTGTCAAAGCCGAAGATCGAGGAAATCACTCAGTAAATAATGAATTTGAAGTGATCGTATAAGGAGAATACTTTGTTGGTAACCAACAATTGTCGAGTACAGGTGTGACGATTACGAGGTAGACTATCAGCACTGTGCCGGATGGATGAACAAGATTGCTATTACAATGGCAACCAATGAACAACATTGCCATAATAATGGCAACTAATGAACAACATTGCCATAATAATGGCAATCAATGGTTAAGGTAACAAGACCCGGAATATATGCCTTAAACAAAAAGAAAGCATAAATTCGGAAGTAACATTATGATGGTTAAGAACATATAAGATGATTGCTGGTAGTAATAGCGTTGTTTACTTCCGCAAAAGCAACAATCCAAATTTTAGAAAGCTTCAAGATACCCAATGGAACTGCGCCAAATGCGCAAAAAAAGAACAAATACATAATAACACAACAGAAACATCAAAAAGACGATTTGAGATAATATTCGGTGATCGACGCTACAGCGTGTTCGGTGTTCCGCCGTCAGCAACCGACAGTTATGATTGAAAAAGTTTAATCAATCCGTCCGCCGATCGTGCGTGTTTTGATCGGAACATACGAGTTTTATCATTGATTAATTTATTGATGTTTTTTTTTGGGTGTTGGAATGAATGAAAGATTAATGATGTCTAAAGCATTGAGCTATTATGTACTAAGAGGACTAGAGGAGACACTGCACTTCATTACGACCTCCCATTCAATTGCAAATCAAAACACTCTTTACTAAAAATCTTTAGATTTAAGATTCTGAACTTCCAAAGATTTTGGATTAGATTGATTATTAATTTCGGCCGTTAGTGAAGTGCGGCGATAAGCTCTATAGTCTAAAGTGCTTAGTTCCCTTATTATGTCCATGTCCATATGGGTATGAAATGGGGCAAAAACCACTCTCTTGACAGTGGCAGTGATAGAACTAGGCACACGTGTAAACTTGTTTCAAAGGTAGCTTTGTTTTTTTATAGCCAGAATGATGTATTTTGTATTTGAACTGTAAATATACACAAAGTGTAAAATAAAGAGCTCTAATTTCCAGTCAGTTGCCAGATGTAAGTTGTAATTTCGTATGAAGAGTAAGACCTCGGCAGTGCAATCCCCTATACTCAAACATACATCCTTGAATACAGAATTGAAATAACGGTGTAAAACTAATTTAATATTCGCATTCGCTAAGACATTATTGAAGTTATTCAAGGGCACGTTGCAGACGATGAGCCATGAGGTCACCGTGATTTTAATTCTGTATTCACATGTATGCATGTTTGAGCTTATGGAAATGCACTGCAGGACACAGGCTCATCAGCCATCTGACAGAACATCGTATTAATATCATTACATCATATAGTGCCCTATTCCAACTTGGTAAAGAAACCACTGTTATCGCTCTGATATAGCTATTAGTTGTTATCATTCGATAGATATAATAGAGCGTCAAGATAGTGTCAATTTCGCCCTTTTTTTGCTAGATACCGGCTACAGTAACCACCCGATTTTGCTTCTTCGCATTAGGATACAATGGAGAGCATTGAAGTGTCCATTCTTAGCTATCCCATACAATCGAATATCGAATATATGTAAATCGAATTAAACATAAATAACCAAAATGTTAGCCGTGTGGTGCCGGTTCAGAATACCACCACCCCATTTCCTCCCGTGGGTGTCGTAAAAGTCGACTATGGGATTAGCCGGAGGATGGGCAGCAGCTTCCTTCGATTACATTAACAAATCAACTGCGATCGCCAACCCGTCTGCCAAGCGTGGCGATTATGGCAAAACCCCCCAATGAGCCCACAACACACCCATATCGGTCGTTGTGGTGATCTTTGGGGGAGGCCTGTGTCCAGCAGTGGACTTCATTCGGCCGAAATGATGAACCAACATGTTCTAATAACAGTTTGTTAGGTTAACTAAATCCACTTTTGATATATTGAAGTAAATTTTAATATGAATAGTTAGTCTACAATATTGACCCTTTGCGCATATTTTTGCATTGCTCCTTTGCACTTTTTGTCCCTGTACAAAGCTATTAAAGGTAAAGACAAAATCAAATTTATAAACCCCATAATTACGTCACATACCAAAACAAACTCACAACAAAGCTCAAATAACATAAACAAGACATAGTGGACATACACTCTTTCAGGAATAAATATAAAACATACATGTTATATTTTCTCATAAAACACAAAATAAGCTACACAGATTCATATACTAATTCACGACGTACGGAGGCACTCAATAAATCCTCTAACTCTAACGTCGTCTTTACTGTCAGCCATTTCATACATTTTCCTCTTACTCACAAATAGAATTCAGCACTCCACCATACAAGCCGTAATCCACGCAGAGACAATACACAGACAATGCACTTAAACTCTGTTCTGTCGATAAGGCATTATCTCTGTCAACACAGACATGGTCCAAGGAAATTTGATTTTTATTTCTAAACCGTTAGATGCCAATTTCTGTCGCTTCTTGTTAAGAAATAATTTTCTATCTCGACCCCTTTGTACGCCAACGTATTGTTATCAAAAGAATTTGATCATCTGTCTCGGATGGCTTTTGCTTTCTTCAATGAAATTCTCCATGACTTATTGCAAAGTTTTTGGAAAGTTATCGAGTTTGAGACTCAATATAGTCGAGTTAAAACAAATTATTATCTTTAAATTATGTCGTTAGAAATACTAAGTCCAAATGATCAGAAAACTATTTCACATGGTAATTTTTTCTATCATTTACATGGACATCACTGAAAAGTAGTGAGGTATTGTATTTTTCATAATTTATATAAATAAGTGATGACATATCCCTGCGCCAAGATTACCAAAACTTTCAAAATAAAAAAAAACGAAACCTAAAAACTTTGTTGAAAATAACCCAAAACGTGAAGATTGATACATCTACTCCAAAGCCTAAGAAATCCTAACAGTTTTAACTTTAGTACTAGAAGTCGATAGCTAAATTAATATTAACGACACCAGATGATCCTATCAAATCCAAGGTCCGAACCCGACCCCTTTATTCGACTTTAAATTTAATTAAAACCTCAAATTTAATTCCGTTTTACTGACAGGATTCTCTTCGTTCAGCAAATTGATCGCCAGTATCTCTTTAAGTCGTTAAATTTTGATAGCCAGTTCATTTTTGCTGGTTATCAATTTACTTTCAGTTCTGTCTTGAATTCAAGTTTCGTTTAAATTAATCAGTTTTAATAGTTGTAGTATAGTAAAAGAAAAATCATATGCTTAACACAAGCCTCAGCGATAATTGGAAAGACAGGATTATCGTTTCGTTATTATAGAATTTTTGTGTGTAATGGATCAATCGTTTCATTATTTTATAAGAGATTTGATCAAATCACTTCCTTTCTTTAGGGAAATCACCCCACAAAGTTGTAATATATATATATATAAAGTATTACGTAAACTGATCATCCTTAAGGTTCTGATCAAATCTCCGTGTTCATCGTTTCCCTGCGACATATATTGAGTGGTTTTTTTATATAGTACTGTGAAAGTATCCAATATTGTAACAGGTTGTGGAATCAGCTCCCCACCGAGATTTTCCCAAGAGACTACAGCACAGGGCTCTTCAAAAAGAGCCTGAAAAGATTTTTTACATATATTGTATTTATAAACATTTTATTGAATTATAGTTGATACTTTTATGTAAGTAACATCCTATCATTTCAATCTGAATATGTAAAATAGCTACCATAAAGCAGCAGCCGAAACACTAACACGCAGATCGAGCAAAATTAATTCAACTTTCGTATTACTTGCTCAAGTAATTAAAATATTAATTAAATTTTCTTCCAGCATAACGGAGTTTCAAGCGATTCTATTATACATCCCAGTAGCGTAAGAAAATTTACTAGAAAATCTAGCAATTTCGGTACATATTTTCGATTACTGTTACGGTATTTTAGCAATGTGCCACATACAGCATCGTTCGCTGAACTGCTTGACATTTACGTAGGTACATAAATGCTTAGTTTGGAAATGAAAAGTAAAATAAGAATGCATGTGAATGAATTCAAAACGTTTGTTCAGAATAGGAAATATGTATATTTAAATAAAACTGATTGTAGTATCAAATATTATAATACGCGTGGTTTACAAATAAATGGCTCGGTAAGCAGGCGTATGAACGATTTGGTGTCGCTCGGCGAAGTGGTGAGCCGATAACCGCCGCCGCCGCTGCTGCCGCCGCTGCTGCCGCCGCTGCTGCCGCCGCACCTGCCGCCGCACCGCCGTCTCCCGCACACCCCTCGCTCGTTGTCCACGCCGTCGGGTTGTATGTATGTGTGTTAACAACGTTCGTTAAATATCTGAATAAATTTATTTTGTGAATACACTGTGGTCCGATAGGAATAGATAATGTTGGTGTAATATGTTCTTTCGACGTCTTAATTTTTTTCTGTATCAAGAGAAACCGTAAGTTTACAGAGTTGACGGCACGGTTGGTGCAGTGGCTGATACAGTCGGCTGCTGCGCACCGGGTCGCGGGTTTGTTTCTCGTACGGAACAGATATTTGTATGATCTGCAGGTAGTTGTTCCGGGTCTGGGTGTATTGTGTCTGTAAACGCACCCGCGTCACAGGAGAAATCCTAGCGTGGGGCATCGTTTTTTATAAAAAAAAAAAACAACATTCCACATGCGCCAACACCACAACACAGACCCGAAACATCTATCTGGCAATACAAATATTTTTTCTGTGTGGAGATTAAACCCGCTTTCCTCAAAATAATAATGAAACGCACTTTTTTATTGTTTTTGATGTATATGTTATTGATTCTGGTGAGTCCGGCATACCCCTTCGCCCTTCCCCGGGGCGAAGGAAGTTCATGAAGAATTTCCACTGGGCACCAATAAAAATTAAAAGGTTCTGTTTTCTAATTTCCTAACTGCTAATAATTTAACCCAACCCGCACATACCAGCGTGGTGGACTAAGGCGTTAACCTTTCTCATCGTGAGTAAAGGCCCGTGCCCAGCAGTGGGTCAGTGATATGATATCATAAATAATTTAAACTCCTTTTTTGTCGAAACCTAGATTTCTCTTTTATTTGTATATTTATTTATGAAATTAATATTTCATTAAAACATATCAAAGCACTAAACCTCTACAGTTATAGGTGAACATAAAATTAAGTTGTCTCATTCTTCAATTTTAAAACATTCATTCGTAAGTTTTTTAACCATCATTTCATTAAAAAGTATACGTAAAAACGTATACTTTTTAGATGTTTCGGGTCTGTGTTGTGGTGTTGGCGCACGTGGAATGTTTTTTTTGTTTTTTTTTTTATAACAAAGTTAGTAACTGTCAAACAAAGACGAGAAAATAAACAGTTTCATTTGAACCAGAAAAGATGTAATCGTGTTACAAATAAAGTATCTGCAAAAAAAAAATTGTGTGAACCCTACGGTATTATTTTATATCCATTTAAATAGGAAAGTATTAAAAAAAACCGGACATATCAAAGTCAAAGTCAAATTGTTTTTATTCATGTAAACCATTTGCGAATAGTCAGAATTTATATAGTTGCACGGTTCCAAGTCATTGGTCCTATGGAGAAGAACCGGCAAGAAACTCTACGGTTATACTCTTTTGAAATAGTATATGAAAGTATTAGTTTTCAATATAATCGTAAAAAGATATGTGAGGATAATGCATGCCGATGTGTGGGATAAATATACACTTATTTATGCACAATGATAATTAAATGCCTTACAATTAGATTGCTATGGCAGTTATAAGCTGACCAGTCCCGACAGAGGGCACCCGTTCACGGGCATAGCGCATGCATCAGCATAGCTCAGCTCAACCATAATGCAGGGAACTTAACCACCCAACACACAACGCTACCCTCAACAGCATTTTAGAGAGCATGACAGACTCATACTGCCAGGCAACAGGCTGGTGTATACATTATTACATTAGTGGCTACATAATGCTCACATTCACAATAATAAAAGAGTAAATTATTGTACACCCATTATAAAATGAATATCATATATAATAAAATTATTAAACTGTAACAAATGTAAATGTACCTATAAAATTAATGTAAAAATAACAACACACAACAAAGTGAACAACAAGGGTGAGTTGAGCTCACATGGTGAGGGTTCCGTACGATGAATATGTTACTCAACATGTATTTTTTTTATCTGACCCTAATTTGCTTGTCGTAACTAAAACATATTTATTTTATTTATATATTCTTTATTATACACCACGTATATTTCGAGAGCAACCAACAACAGTCACCTGAGTTTTTGTCAGGTTGATCTTTAGTCCAAACTACTTTTACATATATTGTTTATAGTTGAATTTGGTCTGGTCATCATCATCATTTCAGCGGCATAAAGTCCACTGCTGGATACAGGCCTCCCCATCAATCGCCACCACCGGTGTGTTGTCATAGGGGTTCTGGTTTTGTCATAATCGCCATGCTTGGCAAGCGGGTTGGCGTTCGTAGTTGAGTTCTTAATGTACTCAAAGGCCGTTGCTGCCCATCCTCCGGCTAATCCCATAGTCGCCTTTTATGACACCCACGGCATGAGATGGGTTGGTGCTATTCGTAGCCGGTACCGCGTGGCGAGCCGGTTCGGTTCGCCGTCGGTTCGGTCTTGTACTAATACCTTATTCCAAGGACAAACTTAACATCGTAGTTGAAAAATATGTTCTCCCATACATTCCATCTGCAAACGTAAGTTTGTATACACAATATTAAATGATTTACCATGTTATTTTAAGGCCATAGACTTTTTATAGCTTTTCCTGTAATCTATAGGTACAGAGCTATTATTAATGATTAATTTTCAAATAAGAGGTTCAGTTGTTTCGGAGATAAGGGGAATTGTAATGTTTTGTCTATTTTAAAGAAATAAAGAAAGGCTTTTTATATTAAACAATACAGAAACCAACACACTATTATAAGGTACAAATCAAACAGAGTAAAAATAAGCAAAAATGATTTTTTCTTCTTAAATAACTTTAAAACTATATTTATTTTGAAAGTATGTAATATATTTGAGACCTTCACAACAAGCCCCCTTCATACGTTACACAGTATAGTTTGCAAAACATTATTCTTAATTTTATTATTCAAAATTCATTTATTTACGTTACTCGTCCGTGTTTGGGTCGCAAAAATCCATATGTATTCGGTCCAGTAGATTCAGAGCAAATTGGCTGTGAAGGTCGAACAGACAGACACGCAAGTGATCCTATACGTTCTCCGCCGTTTTTCCTTCGTACGTTCGGAACCCACTAGTATTTTTATTTTATTTTCGATTAGCTGTAACGTGAAACTTTCAGAAATGTTTTTAATCTTTATTGATGTTATGATATATTTACATTTGTACGCGAACCAGCATTTTCCTTTATTTAATATTTATTTCAATTCCATAAATTTTAACCTGTCGTTTTTTGGTATACAAATATTGAAATATTAAATATATTGTGACTTAGAGAGATCTAGAGAAAGCCAATAAGCGAGCCATATTCATACATGTGAAATAACATACTATTATCATATTTTTGGTAAACAGATGTCATGCAAGTTTAACCAGGACCTTAAAATGAACATGGGCAAGACAAAAGTCATGTCAAATGTCCATGTCGTGCCCACCCCAATATCCGCTGGGAGCTCTGTTCTCGAAGTTGTTGACGAGTATGTCTACCTAGGACAAACTGTCCAGTTAGGTAGGTCCAACTTCGAGAAAGAGGTCAATCGTCGAATCCGACTCGGCTGGGCAGCGTTCGGGAAACTTCGCAACGTCTTTTCGTCAACAAAACCGCAATGCCTCAAGACGCAAGTCTTTAACCAGTGTGTGTTACCAGTGATGACATGTGGAACAGAGACGTGGTCACTCACAATGGGCCTCATAAGAAAGCTCAAGGTCACTCAGCGAGCTATGGAGAGAGCTATGCTTGGTATTTTTCCTTCGTACGTTCGGAACCCACTAGTATTTTTATTTTATTTTCGATTAGCTGTAACGTGAAACTTTCAGAAATGTTTTTAATCTTTATTGATGTTATGATATATTTACATTTGTACGCGAACCAGCATTTTCCTTTATTTAATATTTATTTCAATTCCATAAATTTTAACCTGTCGTTTTTTGGTATACAAATATTGAAATATTAAATATATTGTGACTTAGAGAGATCTAGAGAAAGCCAATAAGCGAGCCATATTCATACATGTGAAATAACATACTATTATCATATTTTTGGTAAACAGATGTCATGCAAGTTTAACCAGGACCCGGGGAAACATGATTATAAAAAGTAAATGATATATAATGGACAGTTAGCAGGACGACCTATCACCCCGCAAGCAGCGCCCGGTTCACGAGTATGACGCAATTATACGCAAGTATATCGCGGTGCACTGCTGGATTTAAGCCACGCCACAACACCCCGTCCCCAGCATTTCGTATTTGGTACTAACAATATCAGATAAACCACGATAAAATATTTGATCGTTAATACTATTCACGTTTTCCAGCAATCGACAATAGAATAATAATTGCAGCACGAAATTCAACGCTCACCCATTTCATAATTACGTCAAACCTAAATCCGAAGCGGTATTAGCGTAGTATCGGCCCATCGTCGACAAATCAACATTTGGCACGACATTTGTACAATTTATGCATCGCCAATCATGTCTGTACTCGGTCGATATTGCGATCTAAACGAGCCAAAAATTTAAATTATTTTGCGAACATCGGAAATCAAATCGATTTGATTGATTCGATTTTCAGTGTTACTGCAGAATGAACATGATTCTCCTTAATGACCGCTAACCTAATACAGCATAATCTAGATCGTGACTTACAAGAGTCGCAGTGATTGAGAATGTGTGGAGGGCGTATCTCATAACCTAAATATAGCAGGAACGTTTACGAGCTCTTGATTATATTAAATTACTTCCATAATAAATGAACTTCGAATCCAAAAAGACAATCTAGTATTACTATATTTTTCAATACATTTTCTGCATTATGTACCCTTAATGATCTTGTTTAATTGGCAGTTTGAACATGTCATTCTCATCCGCTGGGTCTCTTTATTATATGGTCAAGTTGAGCGATGCCGATATCCACGTGGCATACTCTGCATATATAAGTACATGGATGCCATATGTTGGAACTGGTCAACTTAATGCTGCTATGAACTAAATTAATATCGCTATTAGGCTAGTTTAGTGTAGATTCTTTTCTCCTACATTGTCGTGACATAAATTCTATATCGTGTAGAGTTAAATGTTATTGAGGACCTGCGGCAGGTTATACAGAAGACCGAGGAGTATAATCTGCCACTATGCTTGGCGTTTGTGGACTATGAGAAAGCCTTCGATTCGATCGAAACCTGGGCAGTGCTGCAGTCTCTGCAGCGGTGCCAGATTGACTATCGGTACATTGAAGTGTTGAAGTGCTTATACAGAAACGACACCATGTCGGTCCGAGTACATGAACAGAGCACGGGGGCAATTCCATTGCAGAGAGGTGTGAGACAGGGGGACGTCTTTCCCCGAAACTGTTTACCGCTGCAATGGAGGATGCCTTCAAGCTACTGGAGTGGAAAGGATTCGGCATTAACATCAATGACGAGTATATCACTCACCTTCGATTTGCCGATGACATCGTAGTCATGGCAGAATCGCTGCAAGAGCTCAGCACAATGCTCGATGATCTCAACAGAGTTTCCCAACAGGTGGGCCTTAAAATGAACATGGGCAAGACAAAAGTCATGTCAAATGTCCATGTCGTGCCCACCCCAATATCCGCTGGGAGCTCTGTTCTCGAAGTTGTTGACGAGTATGTCTACCTAGGACAAACTGTCCAGTTAGGTAGGTCCAACTTCGAGAAAGAGGTCAATCGTCGAATCCGACTCGGCTGGGCAGCGTTCGGGAAACTTCGCAACGTCTTTTCGTCAACAAAACCGCAATGCCTCAAGACGCAAGTCTTTAACCAGTGTGTGTTACCAGTGATGACATGTGGAACAGAGACGTGGTCACTCACAATGGGCCTCATAAGAAAGCTCAAGGTCACTCAGCGAGCTATGGAGAGAGCTATGCTTGGTATTTCTCTACGAGATCGAATCAGAAATGAGGAGATCCGTAGAAGAACTAAAGTTGTCGACATAGCTGAAAGGATTAGTAAACTGAAGTGGCAATGGGCAGGGCACATTGCTCGTAGAACTGATGGCCGTTGGGGCACAAAGGTTCTCGAATGGAGACCGCGCACCGGAAAACGCAGCGTGGGACGACCTCCAATGAGGTGGACAGACGATCTGGTGAGGGTCGCTGGGAGTCGTTGGATGAGAGCGGCATGTGACCGCTCGTTGTGGAAATCTAAGGGGGAGGCCTTTGTTCAGCAGTGGACGTCCTGTGGCTGATATGATGATGATGATGATGAGGACCTATACTTTTCTTGTATGCCCATCCCTTCTCTATCGTTATAAATATATTCGTTCGCATTTATTCCGTTTGCAGTCCGCGTTGTTATAAAACTAAGTGTAAATACTTCAAGAGTATAAAACTTCTTGCGCCTAATTCATATATTTTAAGAAGAAAAATTGACTCTCAAATGTCAAGAAGAAAATAAGTATTGTATCTAATAGACTGAAAAGCTTTGCTGAAAATTGTAATTGTATCATGGAATAACCAGTATTTACAACAACAAGTTTACATTATTAAATTGTATGATAATAATATTAAATCGTCTTGTACGAAATTTCACAATTAGCATGAATGACTGAAAATTTGGACAGAAAATATTGATCCCTATCCATGAACTGTTTGGCCGGTTATGTCTGTGCACCGCTCCAGCTTACCTACGTAGACTTTGATGTGATAGTTCGTAAAGAGGATACTTTACATAAGACAATATTCTAATACCGTTTACAACACGTACCTATCAGCTCTCCATCAGATCTGTCAAGTATTTCATCATCATCATCATTATATCAGCCATTTATACGTCTACTGCTAAACAAAGGCCTCCCCCATAGATTTCCATAAGTGTATCATCATTTTGGGGGGTATTTGCCAATACTCACCACGCTTGGCAGGCGGGTTGGTGAGTGGTATAGCTACCACCGTTTCACAGAAGGGACGCTGCTGCCCATCCCCCCGGTTTAGATTCCCTTAGTCGCCTTTTACGACATCTGTTGACGATGATGAACGGCCACCCTGTTGTTAACCTAGCTAACTAGTCTAACTATAGAACAAAATGTAATAGTTTTAAATGAAAAAATAACCTATATTTTATACCTACTTTGTACTGTATATTTGTCTTTCTTTTCTTGTCATTTTTATTAAATAAATACCGAAGCCTTTCGAAGACGCAAGAACTAATAACATATTTAAATAATATCGGGCATAAAAACCTACTTACCTTTGCCTATGCAACACATATACATACATCTTATGGCGGTGCGACCGCTCCCGCGCGGGGTACCGCCGCCAGTCGTCCATAACCAATCACCATGAACACACGCTTGCGCATCCAATTTTGCACCATCGAAACGGCTTTCGTTTTCAGTAAAATTTCGTATTTTTCTTTCGCACCCGGACGCCCTAAATCTGTCACCTACAACATCCATGGGATGAGATGGAGTGGTGGATGAGATGGAGTGGTGGATGAGATGGAGTGGTGCTATGTTATTTATTCGGACACCACACGGTGTACGGTCAAGTATTTAATCTAACTTAATAATTGTGATTTTACTTAATTTGTTTGTGTTTGTGTTATCCCTCTTATCACCCACTTCAGAACAATCGTGAACAATTTACCCTTACATATTGCAATATTTTATTGCCTCGAGTAGTATATCTAGATGCCAATCAAAAGTGATTGTATTGAATAATAAAAAAATGCCTGGCTTTAAATGCTTGCATCATTATCATATCAAGCAAAGGATATCATTGTCCACTGCTGAAAAAAGCCCTCCCCATAGGTATCCACTATTGTTCTGTCGTAAATTTAGAGGGGATTTTCCAGTATTTACTAGGCCGAGGTCGCTTCACTTGCAAAGATATTTGGTATTATAAAATATAATACTATTTGTGTCCCTATATTCCGCCTTAAGTCAAGCAATACTTAATTATAGGAAGGCCTATGGTTACACCTATCCAAGGTGTCAATTACGATCTGTGGGAGAATGTGAGAAAAATATTTTTACTCATGTTAATTATTTAGTGCGATCGATGGTCGGATTAAGAATATAGCACCACTCCACTTCCAGCGAGATGGGCACCAAATTCCCTTCTGCCATTCTGCGCTCACCAAGCCGCCTGCTATGCGTAATGAATACTGACAAAATCCCCCCAATGACGACACATAGCATGTAACCAGTTTTGTGTGATATAAACATAGGCCTTCCTAGAATTAAGTATTGCTTGACTGAAGGCGGAATATACGGACACAAATAGTATTATATTTTATAATACCAAATATCTTTGCAAGTGAAGCGACCTCGGCCTAGTAAATACTGGAAAATCCCCTCTAAATTTACGACAGAACAATAGTGGATACCTATGGGGAGGGCTTTTTTCAACTTAATAAAACGTAGAAGGATTCAGTTTTCCGTCAACAAAGCTGCGTTGAAAGTACATTGCCAACAAGTGCGCGATGTCCGGGCGGGCAGCACGTTCCGTCTAAAGCTCACGTTTTGCTGACGACGTGGAATACTGCCTACCCACTACTTGAGAAGTTTATAACGTTCACGTCGTGTTCGATGTAGGTCGGCAAGTAGATTTAGCGAGAACTGTGGTATCAATTCGTTGTGATGGGCGTGTTGTTTTGTGTAAAATAATACTGAATGCTAGTATTTTTTTGGTTCTTATAAAAAGATAACTTTTTTGATCGTTGACTCTTGATAAAGAATCAAATCTATCGAGCGCAAGGTTCTTTCATCAATTCCCAGATAGACAGAATTATTAGCTTTACCTATTAGACATTTCTCTGTAGCAGCCTCAGATTTCAATAATGCGCTGTTAGGTCAATTTAAGTTCCCTTAATATCATATAGGTTAAGTAGTACGTCATCGGTAAAATGTATTAATCTATGCGTAATGTTTGACGAGCCGCTTGAGTAAGGCGACCGGCGAGTATTATTTCTTCATAATTTAAAATGAACAGTTGGCCGTTAGAAATATTCTGATAGGAACGACTGAACTAGATTTGCGCGAGATGAAGACTGCGTGTGCTCAACGGATGCACGAGATAACACCATGGTGACACCATGAAAAAAACACTTTTATATTTATTAATCAATAGCTCGATAAGTCAAACCTGGGTGATAATGATACGGCAGTCCACTTTAACACTGGCGTAATTACCACAAAGGCCATCAGTTCTACGAGCAATGTGCCCCGCCCATTGCCACTTCAGTTTACAAATCCTTTCAGCTATGTCGACGACTTTAGTTCTACGGATCTTCTCATTTCTGATTCGATCTCGTAGAGAAATACCAAGCATAGCTCTCTCCATAGCTCGCTGGGCAGGATTCGGGAAACGTCTTTTTATCAACAATACCACAATGCCTCAAGACGAAAGTCTTTAACCAGTGTGTGTTACCAGTGATGACATATGGTGGTCACTCACAATTGACCTCATAAAAAAGCCACTAAATACTATCCGAATATTACTTGATATCAAATGGTTCATGAAGCAACATGACTTGCGCAGTGTACACAAGAATTGTTTTGAGGATATCTATGTTAGTTTAAAAATAAATAGTAAATTTTTCTTCATTTTCCAAAGTTATGTGGGATAATACAGTTTTTACCACATATAAGTCAGAACTCTTAAGAAAGTTGGGAATAGAACCAAAGACTTCAAGCTCTGCTCTTGATTTATTCCATTGACGAAATTTTTAAGCGACTTTCTGTGTTAAGGGCAGTATGTTCCCCGTTCGGATCTAATATTCAAAAAATCTACATAAAATACTTGTTCAGAGTCTATGTAGTTTGTATGTGTAAAGTCTGTCTCTGCTGGCAGTAGTGTCAGGAATCCTGGCAGAGCATGAAAGTCGGAGAATTAAACTTTCAGTGAGAGCGTCATGACCACACAGCGGCATCGGAGAGGGCTGCTCACGCTTGGTAAAGAAAAAGAGGTTGGTAGGGTAATTTTTTTTTTCATTTTCATTGAATGAAAAAAAAAATTTTTCATAAGCGTAAAAAAAAGAAAGTAATAACCACCCCAAAACCTATATCCTACACGCCAGAGCCCATCGGCCTGGGGGTCCCGGGCGCGCAGCGTGGTGCCTCTGCGCGCTCATATCAAGAAGACGGGGGTATTCATGTGGTCACGCGATGCTCTGTGTGCAGCACAGCACACAGTGAGGCTTTAGGGGGAACTTCCTAATCCCCCTGAGACGTGCCTGCGGTGATGGATCCACCGCAGTGAAAAGAAATATTGTAAAATCAATAGTTTGTTTAGCAGCACTTAAATATAGACAATATCTGGAATTCGTGTTAAAAATCATATTACCACATGCGTCTAGTTTTGTTTATACAGCATTGACTCATTTATAACAATAGCTAACCAACCGGTATACATCTGAATTAGCTGGAGAATATCACACTGTTATGACGGATTGGGGTCAGATTGTTTCAGAACCAACTGTTTATATTTTGATATTCTTGATTATACATTGTTAAACAGGTCAATAGGTCACATCATTTTTAAGATTAACGGGCAGTCTTTCATATTTTACCTGGATCATGGTATTAATTTTGGAAGTCTGGTTGTAGCCGTAATCTTTTTGTCTGGTCAAAGTAGAAACCTTTTCGGGTCTCACAGTAAGCGTGAACAAGTCTGGCCATTTATCAATTCCAAATCCCAAATGACAAATTGGACAGTCGAACAATGACGACTTATTAAGGCAATCTTTAGGGTACCGAACGTCTGAAAGAAAAATCGACGAAACCCTTGTAGGATCACTCGTGTATCTGACTGTCTGTCCATCTGTCACAGCCAATTTGCTCCGCACCTACTAGACCGATTATGTTGAAATTTGGTACACATATGGATTTCTACGACCGAAACACGGACGAATAAATGAATTTTGAATATGGGGGCCACTTTTTTTTTAATATTGAAATTTTTTCATTTAAACTACGGAAGCACCTCCACATTCCTTTGGCAGAATCATCTCAGCATTGATCTTTCATATTATGTAATTCATATATAGCCGGAGGATGGGCAGCAGCGTCCTTCGAGTACATTAACAACTCAACTGCGATCGCCAACCCGTCTGCCAACGTGGCGATTATGGCAAAACCCCCCCAATGAGCCCACAACACATCCATATCAGTCGTTGTGGACATCTTTGGGGGAGGCCTGTGTCCAGCAGTGGACTTCATTCGGCCGAAATGATGAATTCATATATTCATATATATATATATATATATATATATATATATATATAATTATGATGTATTTTATATTATTATCATGTTCGTACGTATATTTATTTATATGTATACCTATTTGTAATATGTTATTGCTTTAAAAACGTTATCCAAATATTTATTTATTGCCTTTTTCTTTGTTAACTTCTTACAGTTATACTATTAGTGCACCTGCCATCCTGCATCACCCTAAGGTCGACTGGTAGAAAATGCCTAAAGGCATTAAGTCCGCCTCTGTACAAATTGTGCGTACAGTATTAAATAAATAAAAAATTAAGAATAAAGTTTTGCAAACTGTACCATTTAAATGGAATGGCTTGTTGTGAGGGTATCAAATATATTTACTTTTACATTTTTAAATAAATGGTTTGAAAGTGATTTAAGAAAATAGGCGAAAATTGACTACCCCAACTTATTTCCAAAACTACTGAGCCTATCATTTTGAAAAAAAAGTCGTTCTTTATTTATAGATTACAGGAAAACCTATAAGAAGTCTATGATCTTAAAATAACATGGTAAATCTATCAATATTGTGCGTACCAACTTACATTTGCCGTTGTAATTTATGGGAGAACATGTTTTTCTACTACAATGTTAAGTTTGTTGATCGGATAAATTATAGTTACTACTCGTTCACCTTAACTAGGCCAGGCATCTGTCACTCCTCGCGCCTAAATATAACATATTCATGGTACGGAATCCTCTCCACGCGAGTTCAACTTGCACTTGCCCTGTTTTTTATACTTAGGATGCCTAAAATGTATGAATTTTTTTTCATACTCAAATATTATTTCTCACTCATCCATAGTCTAGATAGATCTAATACAGAAAAGGGCGTCTTCAGCGCACTCGGCTATTTCTACCAGACATCCTTGGGATGGACCGAGTTGGAAGGGAAAAAGAAAGCGGTAGTTAGTGGTATCGTTTGCCGAATATCGAAGGTGCTTGTTATACATAGATACGTTAAATTGACCATGTGGTGCCCGCTCAGAATACCACCACCCCATTTCCTCCCGTGGGCGTCGTAAAAGTCGACTAAGGGATTAGCCGGAGGATGGGCAGCAGCGTCCTTCGAGTACAACAACTCAACTGCGATCGCCAGCCCGTCTGCCAAGCGTGGCGATTATGGCAAAACCCCCCAATGAGCCTACAAAACACCATATCGGTCGTTGTGGTTAACTTTGGGAGAGGCCTGTGTCCAGCAGTGGACTTCATTTGGCCGAAATGATGATGATGACCACTGATACCTGTTCAACCTTGAACATTTATACCACGGTACTATCTCCATCACCATTACAACTTACCTACTGCTAGAATACTGGCTGCAGTGGTATATAATATATTTATAAAATATTAGGTTTCCCGCAGTTCTACTTCGGCATGGAACTGTGATTCTGAAGGCCGCTGCGTCGGCACAATACATGGTTGGCATACTAGCAAATAAGCATTAATGTGTACATAGTTTAAGATTAATATATGAGGAGTAAATAATGTATGTAAAACGATGGCACGGTTGGTGCAGTGGCTGATACATTCGGCTGCTGCGCATTCGATTCCCGCACGGAACAGATATTTGTATGATCTGCAGGTAGTTGTTTCGGGTCTGGGAGTACTGTGTGTGGAATTTGGGTCTGTAAACGCACCCACGACGAAATCCTAGAGTAGGGCATGTTTAAAAAAAAAGTCATTACATTGAATCCTACTTTGACTCATTACCCGTCCACCACCAAGACTGCCGTAGCTGTCAGTACGATCGGTCTTGTGAACCTGCTCGACCAGCAGTGAGAAAACCATTTACACACACCCAGATCCCACCCACCTTCCGCCTATTACCTTAGGTCTCCTTTATAACTACATGATAGTAGGGCTAGGGACTTAGGGACTGTAAGGTACTTACTAGGGGCTTAGGGTGTGGTAGTAAGATATGGAATAATATGTAATATGATGTACGGACGTTGGTCGACAAACCATAATAATGGTTCTCGCCCATTCGTTTTACGTCGCATTTTATAACACCAAGAACAGCCTGTTTGCCTTGCAAACGTGTTTGTAACCATGGTTTCTGCCTTTAATGTGTTAGGAGCTAAACGTTCTCACAATAGATGAACACGGCCACACAGATGCGAATAGGGAGTTCTGTAAACACCAATGCTCTATTTTCACTTCCACTTCAAAAGATCCAGTTCTAATAACAACTTTAAACAATAAACAGAACTATATTGTTTGGCATACATTTCTGGTTCTATACATACACATTTGAATCGCATAGTGTACGGAGCGCTATCTAGTTAACATAACTTTATTAGAACTGTATGGCTCGCTTGTTCGGAATTTCTTCTTGTTAAAGCTCTAGTGTAAACTTCAAATTGGATTCGATAGTTGGGGTGAAAATGCGGGAAGCTTGTGATCAATAGCTCTGGGCGACAGTGTGGACTTGTTTAGGAATTATTTGCGTGCATTGATCGAATGGGTTAAGTCATTTTCGTGCATTTTAATAGAGAAAGTGTTACTCGTCAATCGTTTAAAAATCAAGAGCTTGTTTTGTATAAAAGCAGTACTCGCTGTTGACGCAATCCTAGACCAAGGAATTGGAGAACCAAACCTAAATACCAGGCAAACTTAACCAACTTAAAAACAGAGAATCACTTAAAAGTTATTGGCCTAAATAAATCAACCGCCAAACTCAATTAGCTAGGCAAACAATCTATAAGGGTGTGAGAATGAATCATAATAGAACATCTTTCTATTAATTTATTGGACCAATGAGAAGCTATCTTAGATGTTAAAGCGGGCTGTGACACGATTGACAAAGTAAATGTTAAAATTGTTGTCGGAAATTGAAATAATACTGACATTCTTAGACTGTCTGTAATTATACAGTTTTAAGAGACATTAACTTAGTCAGAAAATCGAGACCTCAAACGTCACACTAGTATTTCTCCTGTGTCGTGGGTGCGTTTACAGACATGAATTTCACACACAATACACCCAGACCCGGAACAACTACCTGCAGATCATACAAATATTTGTTCCGTGCGGGAATCGAACCCAAGACCCGGAACGCAGCAGCCGACTGTATCAGCCACTGCACAAACCGTGGTGTCGTACGTAAAGGTTTTTCTGGATTTGCTTTCAAGTTCCCACGCCAGCATCTCTGAGGATCTTGTTTTGACCATAATAGCGATTAGTTTTGGAATATAATTATTCTTACCTCACTTCATACCTCACTCTTCTAGCTGTAAAAACATCATTGGATTAATGCTATGCTACTTCATAAGTACAGTTATCAAACTCCTTTTGAAACCCGCAGTTAAATCGCAACAGGCAATTTTTGCCATAACACAATTATTTATATTGACTGGTAGGTAAATTTCATTGCGAGTTTGTAACTACGAAGGACAATACACCAAAATATGAATTGACAGAAAGTTGTGTTTATATAAAATAATGTAAATAAAATGCGAATCGAGATGGATGTTTTGCAAAAGAATACTACGTAGACGTGAGACTGAGACTGGGCTGTAAATTGTTTGCGTCAACCAGGTCACTGAGAAGATTACGCAACTTCCTGCCTGCTGCCACCAAAACTGCGCTAGCACAGGCCCTTTTATTATCCATACTTGGCTATGCCGATATCAGTTACTTGATCTCACTGAGGCTCAACTCCATAAACTAGACTGACTTCAAAACTTCTGCATAAGATTCATATTTGGATTGCGTAAATATGATCATGTATCAGAATTTTGCATAAAGCTCAAGTGGCTTCCAATTCGTCTTCGCCAGAATTCTCATATCTTATTCCTACTTTAAAGTGTTCTGTTTGATTTAATCCCTCAACCCCCTCTTATATTATAAAGAACGTATTCAGTTCCTTCATGATACACATACCAGATTTCTAAGATCACCGGAAAATTTGAGGCTTAAGATGCCTATGCATTCCACAGTTTTTTGTGAACAAATCGTTTGCAGTACAAGCAGCACGACTTTGGAATGCTTTACCCAATACAATTAGACAAGTTCACTCGTTACGAGCATTAAAAAATGGTAAAAGAACATTATCTGTTTCTTTAGTTGAATTAATTATTTAGTATTGTATCAGCAAGCGACTATGTATAATATAATATTATACTATTAGACTCAAAATCAATGAGTGTCTCCCGTTTCGAATTCAAAATTGATACTCAATCGGTGGGAAGTTTCGGAAAATCAGTTTTCACCGTCGACTGAATCGCACAGTGAATGCCCTGCTTCACCAACTTCCCGTTCCAACGACAAATTCCAAGCATCGAAGTTTCGTAAATCCAATTATGACTTAGCGCCGCCCGTTGTAATTATATTTGTTGAAGGTCATGTTACAATTAAGAATATAATCGCTTCTATAAATGCTTCCTGCTCTGCTAGCTTCTTGTGAATGTTTTAGCTTTTTTGATTTAATTATATAAAGTACCTTTTTACCGTTTCAATTTGATCGTGATGAGATGCTGTGACTCATACAAGTAAAGGATTGTCTTAAATTTTCGCGATTGTTTCTCTTATAATACAATATATTTTAGTGGATACATCGCACATGTAGAACAGAAGCCAAGCGGACTGGAAAATTCCCCCAATATATATTCTCCGTGTAGTGTCCGGATTAAGAATATAGCAACTCTCCTTCACCCGTGGATGTCCTAAAATGCGATTAAGGGACTCTAAACCAGAGGGACGGGCAGCAGCGTCCCTTCTGTGGAATAGTAGTCATACCGCGCTCACCAACCCACCTGACAAGCGTGGTGAGTACTGAATAATTCTTTTCAAATGGTGACACAATTGTGGAAATATTTGGCTGATGATGATGAAATAATGTTTATTTGAAATAAAGTCATAGCTTCATACCAATTTTTCGGAATATCTCTTGTGAAATATTTGGTTGCTGCAGCACAATTCATACATAATTTCCTCGATTCCAAATTTATTGTATTCATCACCTATAATATTTAAATAACGCTAACGATTAGAGACTACCGTTTTCGGTAGAAAATCATAACATAGCAGGTCATCTATGGAGAAGGTGTTTGTCCAGCAGTGAACATCTTTTGGCTGATACGATGATGATCGCGTATATTATATATTTTTCTTAACGTTCTTAACAAGTTGCAGCGTTTGCGGTTCCAGTATGACTGACAAAAACTGTTTAATATGCGCGATGTAATCCATTAAAGAGTGTTTTATTACAAAGTAAA
Organism: Diloba caeruleocephala; assembly: GCA_947459985.1. NCBI lineage: Eukaryota > Metazoa > Arthropoda > Insecta > Lepidoptera > Noctuidae > Diloba > Diloba caeruleocephala. Next base: position 3,382,718 of record OX381625.1, on the reverse strand, counting down.
GTATACAGTCATAATTATAGCTGAAAGAAAATTACTGCTGACCAATAGGCCTGCTCCTAAGATAGCAACTACGATCGCTCGGAGTTTGTGTGCTTTTTGGTGGGTTTTACTACAATCGCGATTCGAGTTGTAAATATACTCGAAGGACGGTGCTACTCATCCTCAAATGAATGCCATAGACACCTTTTACGAAACCCGCGGGATAGGATGGGGTGGTGCTAGTTTTTGCCGTCCCTACACGGTAGTATGTAAGAAGGCTTGTATTTTATTTAATAACTCAGATCCCAAGTTATGAAAATGTCTCTTACATATCACAATACTATTCATTTCGACCTCATTACATTTCCTGCTGTTAGATACGGGGGACACACTAAAAGTTTTAAAGTTAAAAACGGAATGCTGTACCATTGACTAAAGCAGGTGAACCCACTCTTCTTTAGGGATCTCTTCCACGTTTTCTTCGCACAACTACTTTTTTTGTTGTGCTCGCATACAGTTCTGGCAAGTTGGGTTGCTTAACTGGTCGTTTCTGGCGAAGCCAAGCGAGGCCTCCAGCCAGGCTAAATTAATATTAAAAACTAAGCAACTTGCGCCCCTTCAGGGCATGGACCTCGGCTTAGAGCGTTGCTGGGGATAACAAGCTATTGTTTTGGGGGCAGCTGGATCGGTATTATTTAGATGTCTTAGGGGACATTTAAAACTATAGGCACAGGCGAGCAAGACACGGGGGGAGAAGTACTAACTTGAACGGGAAGGTGGCGCGGCGATAGGCCTCCGCGACGTCGGTGAGACGGATACGCAACCAGCCAGCCAAATTCGCTTTATGAACCAGAAGATGCCGATGGTTCATAAAGCGAATTTCGAGCGAGTTTATCTTTAATTTTGGGGAATAAATAAAAGTTGCAGGGTACCAAGTCGGGAGGATGTTTAAATAATTCCACACCTTCCATAGACAAATATTCGATTGTCTGTCTTCAGTGGTGAAAATCATTTGTGAGATTGCTTCGAACACGTATAAGCTCATAAAATCATTTATAAACAGTGGCATGACATGTGACTTTTTCATGAAATGTCAATCGAAGTCTTTTATAACATAGCTGTTGAGTAAGACTGCAACGAAAGTCATGATGCATCATGGAATGGATTTTTTCTTCTCATTTCAACGCACGACACGAATTTTTTAAATTGTTGCCAATGTGGAAATACAATTAACTTGAATTAAATGTACATATATACACCTTCGTAAAGATTTAGTTGTTCATTCGCAATTTAAATAAATGTTGCAACGGTAAGGTTTCTTTCCTGCCAATTCTAAAAAAAACTGTGTCACCCTATTTTTGCTTGGGGAAATCTTCATGGACTTCCTCCGCCTTGGGAAGGGCTCCGCCTCCGCTCCGACTCTTACCGGCTAAAACCCTACGCTGTCCTTCCAATTTCCCCTAGCCGTGCACTCTTTGTCAGCATTAGACCGCATCCCCGGCAGGTATCGGCCCATCACTGACGGGCCCCGTCTCTGTGTGACCTTGCTGGACGCATATATCCTACAGAGAGGTGTACGCAAAACACACTCACCGCCATCTCGGGCCTGTTTCTGTTCGGGCGACAGACTGCCCTTAGTCCGTCGCCGCTTTTTATGGTGGCCGTAGATCATTCAGGGCCCTCCTGCGGCGCCCGCGCCCGGTCCGTTTTCTGCGGTGGGGATCAGAGGTGGTCTCGTCTTGTCCCCGGTCTGCCGCCTCCTTTGGTTGCATCACGTCCTCGCAGGAGGAGGCGACGGCAACCCACGCGCTCTCGCTCAGGATGATAGACTGAAACACGGCCAGAAGCGAGAGGTCACCCCCTTCGACCGCCATGACAAGGTCACTCTTCTCTGGGCACTCTTCCAACGTGTGCTGCACCGTGTCCTCCGGAAAATCTTCGCAGTGATAACAACCGGGCGCCCGTTTTCGGCCTATTCGACACAGATACTTTCCGAAACACCCATGGTTCGAGAATACCTGCATCACCCGGAAGGTCCATGCCGCCACTCCAGCTAGCGTCCTCCATGACGGGTCTTACCTCCTCTATCGCGGAGTGCCCTTTCCGTGTGACCCTCGCGTATTTACATACCTTCATTACATTATTACGAACACATTGGCGTAGATGATTGTATGTTATTATTAGATTTACTGGATAACAATTGATTTATAGCTATTGTGGTGAAATATTATTGTTGAGATTACAGCTAATGTCACCGTTTATATATAATTTTCCGCTGTCACGGCCTATTTGCGCGACTAAGCGATGCTGTTGGAGTACTCCCTGGCGGCCTTCGCCGAAATCACCGTGATTCATTAAAACGACGACATCTCTAAAATTGTGTACAGAAGTTTTAAAACACATCGTTGGATTCTATATAAAATAAGCTATCCGATTATGTATCATTTTCTACAGTTAACTTTGTAATATATCTTTAATTAAGTAGATAGTGGGGAAGTGAATTTTTGCCAGTTTATTTGTACAAAAGTCATATTTTAACAAGTTGTTTTTGTTTTATGTACAAAAAGATACATTATTTTACAATTGTCAATTAAAATAACACGCCACGGGGGTCTATTATTTTCACAGCTTTAGAATAGCATGACAAATTTCGGGCAATCTCTGGGTCGCGAGTTCGGTTTCCGTTCAGAACTAATATTTGTTGAGTTTATGTCTGTAATAAAACTCCATCGCCTCCCGTGGATGTTGTAAAATGCGATTAAGGGTATCTAAACCAGAGGGATGGGCAGCAGCGTCCCTTCTGTGAAACGGTAACCATACTGCGCTCAACAACCAAGTCGGGAGGATGTTTAAATAATTCCACACCTTCCATAGACAAATATTCGATTGTCTGTCTTCAGTGGTGAAAATCATTTGTGAGATTGCTTCGAACACGTATAAGCTCATAAAATCATTTATAAACAGTGGCATGACATGTGACTTTTTCATGAAATGTCAATCGAAGTCTTTTATAACATAGCTGTTGAGTAAGACTGCAACGAAAGTCATGATGCATCATGGAATGGATTTTTTCTTCTCATTTCAACGCACGACACGAATTTTTTAAATTGTTGCCAATGTGGAAATACAATTAACTTGAATTAAATGTACATATATACACCTTCGTAAAGATTTAGTTGTTCATTCGCAATTTAAATAAATGTTGCAACGGTAAGGTTTCTTTCCTGCCAATTCTAAAAAAAACTGTGTCACCCTATTTTTGCTTGGGGAAATCTTCATGGACTTCCTCCGCCTTGGGAAGGGCTCCGCCTCCGCTCCGACTCTTACCGGCTAAAACCCTACGCTGTCCTTCCAATTTCCCCTAGCCGTGCACTCTTTGTCAGCATTAGACCGCATCCCCGGCAGGTATCGGCCCATCACTGACGGGCCCCGTCTCTGTGTGACCTTGCTGGACGCATATATCCTACAGAGAGGTGTACGCAAAACACACTCACCGCCATCTCGGGCCTGTTTCTGTTCGGGCCCGCCTGCCAAGCGTGGTGAGTATTGGCAAATACCCCCCCCCAGAATGATGACACAGTTGTGAATGGGGAGGCCTTTGTTCAGCAGTGGATGTATGGCCGATATGAATGTCTGTAATAAAAAAAAACTTTAGACGGCACGGTTGGTGCAGTGGCTGATACAGTCGGCTGCTGCGCACCGGGTCGTGGGTTCGATTCCCGCACGGTACAAATATTTGTATGATCTGCAGGTAGTTGTTCCGGGTCTGGGTGTATTGGGTGGAATAAAAAAAAAAGGAGAAACGTTGTTTTTTAACATAGAGATTAAAATAATTTAAAAAATGTACGGTCATGGGGGCCGACATGGCGAACAATACAATTTATGTCCAAAATCTTGTTCTACACAAGCTATCGATTAAAATCTGTTACTACTGTTATCTACTATTTAAAAGTAAGGTGTTTACTCATTTTTCCTCAGACGTGCACAGCACTCACGAAAGCGACATTTTGACAGCATTTGTTGTTTGACTTGGAACTTTATAGGTCATCCTTATTTATTCCCTACACTTTTTGGAGTCCCGTTTCACCCGTTTTACATCGTCGTATAGCATGTTTGTTGATTTATGACGATTTCTTTACTTTCAGTCAATATGTTCTAATGAAGCACTCAATTAACCAAAATAAATTAATGCTAAAGGATGAGTCAGTATGTTAACTGCACTATTCGGGAAACAGATATAGTATGAAACATACAGCGCCTCATTAGAACATGGTCACTGAAAGATCGAAAAAAAAATGTGAAAAATTGCAAATGTGATGGATTGTTTATGCAATTTGCTGTAATATTGTTTTAAATATTACTTCAATTTAACACAAAATTATCTCTTGAATAGAAAACTACAATTTCCACGATTATATTAGGCGAAATAATGATGAAAAATGAAATACTTGGCCAAATCACTGCGACACGACGCCGTGCCGTCGCCTCAGCTGACGGCCACGTTGGAGTTTGAACAAACAAATTTTAATTCACATATGAAGATAAAACAATACACATATATTTTGTGTCCAATAATTTCCATTAAAGTATTGAAAGTTCCATAAATTGCAAGCACTGTCTACTTTTGATGTATTTATATCTGAATTCATAATATATTTAATTTGATTAACGTTTTTCCTGATTCGAGTATCGTCACTATTGGAATCATGATTATAAAGTAAATTGTTACTGCTGACAACATTTAATATATTCTAGGCTACTTTCAAACTTACGGCTTGTTTCAAATTATTTTCTAGTCGGTATTTATAGGCTTTAAAAAGTGAGCCTTATTCGGGCATGATGAGAGTAAAATTTCAAGGTCAAAATTGTGGGAACGTTCTATTTGTAACGCTATGGGCGCATGCGCTAGATTTTTTTATAATATATTGGGCTTCTCGCATACATTTCTTGGAAATGTGGTTGCTTAACCGGTCATTTCTGGTGAAACCAAAAGAGGCCTCCAGCCAGGCTTAAAATTAATATTAAAAACTAAGCGACTCGTGCTAAGGGCCCCTCCTACGGGATACGGACCTCGGCTTAGAGCGTTGCTGGGGATAACAAGCTATTGTTTTCGGGCCAGCTGGATTGGTATTATTTATAAAATGTAATAAGGGACATTTAAAACTACAAGTTCCGCACGGGCCGGCGCGAGAAAGAGACGGGGGGGGGGGGGGGAAGTACTAACTTGAACGGGAAAGTGACGTGGCGATAGGCCTCCGCGACATCGGTGAGGCGGGCATCCCCGGCGCGAGGGCGGCAAAACGGTCGGGTTTTAGTTAAGTGAATAAGACAACGCGAGTCTCTTTATGTGTTCTGACATGATTTTATCGTCTGGGTGGACCAGTACGTGCCTCGGGCGGCGTACTCCACTGATACGGGAGGGTTGTAATAACTAATCGGGTAATCGGCGGCTGATAACACCACCGACAAGGGGATTTGGGTGGGACAGGGCATAACCGAAACAGCGTTTGGATGCTCGTTTCATAAATTGCCTGACGGTTGGCAAGTTCAGATCAAAATGGAGTTGATCATTTCGCATGAACCAAGGCGCTCCAGTGGCCTTGCACATGAAACGGTTTTAGAGGGTTTGGAATTTACGAGTGGGGCGGATTGACCGTGTGCGAACGCTGTGCTGGCATAGGTCATGATGAGTCGAATGCACGTGATGTAAATTCTCACCTTATTTCTGAGGGATAATTTACTACGAGCGTTCAAGAGATAGTGAAGGCGATCGAGCACAAAGGCGGCGCGGGCACGTACCGTCTTTGTGTGGGGTATAAAGGACAATATTATGTCTAGGGTGACTCCAATATACTTGGCGTGTAGTTCCCAAGAAACCAATTGGCCTAGCATCGAGATCTCCCTGAAGCGTGGGTGGTTGTCACCTAATTTGCAAAATAGGACGGCTTTGCTTTTGATGAGGATTTCCCCATATGGCAAGCGGTTCTCAGCTGGCTCTTCTCTAGTTAGTCTGGTGTTGACCTCTAACCATGTGGCACAGTCTCGCTTGGACCATGTGCGGATCAGAATTTAATTACTCACTTGCATTAACGGTGAAGGAAAGCTCCGTAAGGAAATCCAAAAACCTGAGAGGGTTCATAAAATATAATTGCAGGGTGTTTAGTCCCAACTTACACTAGGTCAGCGTGGTGGGCCCTGTGCCCAGCATCGGGAAAGTAGTCTTATAATCTTTAGTTACTTTTAATTTTTGAAGTATTCTTTGTTACCTTTCTGTATCTTCCGGAAATCAGTTTTAATATGTACTACAAACAACATTTCGGGCACTACATGGGGGAAAACCACAAAAAATAGTGTAACGAAGAATCCTTCTAATTCGCCTTTATTATTATCTTGAGGAAAAACAAGCGTTGAAGATATTATGGCTATTATTGCCATGTTGGGCAACTAATAAAGGATATTAAGATGCTGACATGTCAATGTTTGCTAAATATTATGTCAATATTTTGTCGAATATCGTTATCTATTTTTGTTAATTGCAAGCGAAGGAAAGTAGGTATCGTAAGAGTTATGACCTGCTACATTTTATTTTTTTGTAGTTAATATCTAGCTAACATTAAGTTACAGTCGAGCGGATTCCAAGATCTGAAGGGTTAAGCAATGCCTGCCGTGGACAGTCCTTAGATGGGTGGTTATTCCTATCACAAGACCCGTCTGTGCCTCTGAAAGCACGTTAAGCCCTTGGTCCTGGTTGTCATATAAATATCTATGACAGTCGTTAATCTGTTAACTATGGTCAGAAGAAGTCAAGCAGTCAGAAGCCCAAACAGTCTGTCAAAAACGGGCCAAACCTAAAAATGTCGATATTGCCCAGTATCGGGGTTGTGTAGGTTTGATGGCAGTCACTCCATGCAAAATATCGATATGCAGCCGCATCTGGTGTAATGAGAAGGAGATCCTAACATAGTTGGGTAAAGGCTCGGAGGAGTTAATAACCGAATCAAGCGGATTTAAATTAAAAAATAATGGCTGAAAATTATAATTTAGTCTAGAACAGGGAAACGGGCATCTGTATACGGGTTGTAGGTCTCTTATTGCAAGAGCTACCAAAGTACCAGATATTAGCCTTCATGCAGTAAGGTTTTAACTTTAAACATCACTGTACTCCAGCCAGAAGGGTACTGTAGCTACTAAAATTACTTGACATAAGAGACTAAATAACTGTATTGAGGTGACGAGTGTAGTGTGGTGCCAAGTAGGCCTGGTTATGGGTAGCATTACAGTTGTTTCGGACAGGCATGACGCTAACCACAAGGCCAATGGCTTGGTTGTCTTGTCACCAGGCTGAATTAAAAAAATACGTTCTTCGATCTGTCCAAAGAGTTATTCCTAATAATCTTATTTACATACTTTTCTTTCCACTTTCATAGCATATTTTATTCTTGTCGCGCATTTGCAGACAGCCTTACCGAACCCTCACACGTTCTGCTAAACTGCATAATGCTAAATGTATATTTCAGTGATTGTCTGTCGAATCATATTTAATTTGTGAGGAACGAGGCACATCAATTGTATTTAAATTTTAATATTGGGTTCATATTTCATGTAGCTACAATCTTTTTTGTATATTTGTAATCTAAAACGATCTGTTATTCGTGTGAAATTTCGAGACAGAGCAAGAAAACGTCGCAAATGGGTGAATTACGACCTAATAAAAGCCATGCATCATACGCAGAACTTCTCGTGTAGTATACCATAGACTGATATGAGGATATCGCTTTTATGCTTTATCATCATCATATCAGCCAAGGACGTCTGATGCGGAACACAGGCCTCCCCCATAGATTTCCACAACGATCAAGGTTACATACCGCCCGCACCCAATGACTCCCAATTACCAGAGCACCTCCATGTCGTTCGAGCCGCCTTTCCATCTCGTTGCAGGCCATCCCCTTGCTGCGTCCTACCATGCTAAGATTTATAAGATATCCTATCCCTTAATAGACGTTAACAAGCTTTCGTGGAATGTTCATAGGCTGACTGACACATTCCATGATATTTTTGCATAACAAAAATAAATCTTGTTTCTTATTGTTTTTTTTTAACGTTGCCCCACACTATGATATTTCCTATGTCGTGGGTTCGTTTACAGACATGGCTCCACACACAATACACCCAGACCCGGAACAACTACCTGCAGATCATACAAATATTTGTTCCGTCCGGGAATCGAACCCACGACCCGGAGCGTAGCAGTCGACTGTATCAGCCACTGCACCAACCGTGCATCTAAAGTTAAACATTAAATCTAAAGTTAACCATCCTACTCAACCCAAAATATTTAAAAAACATTGATGATATAAGCACAAAAGCAATCCTAAGTAATGTTTTGTTGGTAATGAAAACCTAGAAAGCTTCCAGAGAAGTGTCAATCATTTGAACATAGGTCCGACGTGAGCCTTGTCTAAAACCAAGCTAGCATTGGATAACAAAATAAATAACACAATTACATGATAATCTACAGATAACTGTTTTTGCCATTACCCTGAATATTGATAAAGAATTTATGAATGTGTTTTTTTTTTTCAGGTTGCGTTATTTAACAGTAACGAACTTTGAATGTCGAAACTATTGCCAAACAGGTATTCAAAACAGATAAAATTGCTGGCACGATAGAGATTATAATTTTTTTTCTTTTGATTATGTATAAATGTAATAACAGAGAATATTTAAAGTAGATAGGTTAAAAAAATCTGCAAACTATATAGGGTGCATGATATCACTATGAGATCGTTGAAGCAGGTAGTCTTACATATAGAAGCTGAAAAAAATTGAGCATGATGATACATTAATTATTTTTAATTTTATAGGAATTTGCCAGCACTCACCACAATTGGCTGGTGTCGTATCGATTATAATGTGCGTACCGCCCGCTGACATGTGTAATTTAATTTTAATTAAGACCAGAAGCCTCTGAGCAAAAGTAAATTAAGAACAATAAATAATGGTCTGCAAGATAACCAGTCACCGCAAGCAGCACCCGTTCATGAGCATGACGCAAAGATCAGCCATCATCTCTTTCGCCTTGTTAGACGGATGGAGGTGACTCGACCCAACACGCCACCGAAAATAGGTGACACCTTAGTGAGCATAACGAACCTGATGCGAAACACCATACCTATGACTATATTTCTAATTGCCGAAGTCACTAATTATTTGCATGACACTTATTCAAACCATATTTGGAATAATAAAAATCATTCACACGTATTTAACAATAACAAAATCAGTAGATAAATTACTATAAAGTCAACTAAAATAATAAATTACAATAATGTAAAAATATTAACTTGAAAACATTTTTATTATACAATATTGATGAAATTAAAGTCACTTCATATATGTTTCTTATAGTTGTCTTGTGCTGGACACAGTTACCAGTAATAATATCATCTATATTATCGCTTAAGGTATAATACGCCTCTTGGGTAAGGATGGGTTTCATCATTTCGGCCGAATGAAGTCCACTGCTGGACACAGGCCTCCCCCAAAGATCATCACAACCACCGATATGGATGTGTTGTGGGCTCATTGCGGGGTTTTGCCATATAATCGCCACGCTTGGCAGGCGGGTGGGTTGGCGATCGCAGTTGAGTTTGTTAATGTACTCGAAGGACGCTGCTGCCCATCCTCCGGCTAATCCCTTAGTCGACTATTACGACACCCATGGGAAGAGATGGGGTGGTGGCATTCTGAGCAGGCACCACATGGATGGGTTTAACATTAGCTATTATAAACACATACGTAAAAGAAACACTCTTGACTTGTGCACTTTTATAGCACTTTCCTATTATGTGGAAGAATGTCAACATCGCAATAAACTTAGTCATGAATCTGGGTGACGCGACGGCCGGTGGCGGCGCGCTCCAATTGATGCGCCTAGTATCCCCGCTTAGCCCCACCCTGCCATGTTCAGCGTTCAGCAATTTGCGCCCTTAATTTAAATTTAAAATTAATTGCCCAATGGCTAATTAATTGGTTAATTAAATTCATTGATCTACTTTAATAATTTTAGTCAGGAATACCCGCGTGACGATTAGATGTGTATTTAATTTCAAACTGCTAAATCATTGTGTTATTTTGCGTTATTGGCAAGTTATTGCATGCTTTCCTAAGTATAAACACATTGTTCAGTTCAAAAAAAGTCTTGTCTTTGGATTCCTTAAGTCTAACTCGGCATGTATCATCCATTTTAGTATCTAATTTTTCTTGTAAATTTTTTCAATAACGTTTTCAAAGTGTTAAATTACATTTTCTGAAAATAAACTTTGTCACAAATGTCTCAAACAAGGGTCTCATAGTTACAAATATTGCAAGTTCAATAAAGAGATTTTCAACGTTGTGGAGTGCAAACCTAGGTACCATAAACTTCCGCCTGTCGTCTTTATATGGGTCCTTGGGGGTCGCGAGCGCGCTTATTGGGAAATTTGCGTGCTCATACCGAGCGACCCACGGGCAGACAGCGGTGCGCATGCGGTCACGTACCGCTGTGTGCGCAGCACAGCGCATAGTGAGGCTTCGGGGGAATCTTTTACAATCCCCTCGAAAGATGCCTGGGGGGTGGCCTCTTTACAGTCGCCTTCCCTCCACTAGAGGGGATGACCGCTTTACAATCATCCCCTCCGAGATGTGCCTAAAGGCGTGGCACCAATGGGTGGCTCTAGATGGAGATTGTTCGAGTTCCTGGAGCCTCCCTTCGGTGCCGAAGATGATCACTCCGGTGGTTTTAGCCGGTAGGAGTCCGGCATGCCCCTTCGCCCTTTCCCGGGGTGAAGGAAGTACATGAGGTATTTCCACCGGATCAAAAAAAAAAAGTTACCATAAACTTACACAACGCAGAGTTTTTAGCTACGCACACAATTGTCGAAACTGAACCCAACAGTAACGATTATTCAAGTTCACAAAATCAGCTGTATTTCTAATGAGCAATCAAGCGAGATAGTTGTACTTATCTGAGAAGACTTCTTTGCCTAAGTTATCTGACAAACAATATTGTTCTCGACCTTTATTGAAAATCATAGCTGTCACTATCACGGGGCCAGTAAGCAGCGTCGGTACGTATGTTTTATTGGATGATGGCTCAACAGCTACACAAATTGATTCTAAATTATAAATTATGTGAACCGAGTCAGATCTTCAGTTGGACTGTATTGGTGGCCTAGGCAAAAAGACCAAGGCTCAGCACATCAACTTTGAAATTAAAGGCTGTCATTCTAATGGAATATTTTCTATTCGTAATGCTCGTTCCATTGTTAATCTAGGCATGAGAAAACAAAAAGTCCATGTGATTAACATCACACAGTTTCCACACTAAAGCGATTTAGTTGATGTACTTTGTTACAAAATTGGTGAACCTAAATTAATCGTTGCCAACACCATACGCTTAAAACTCCAAAACAATCCACAACGACATGGTGATTGGAATGATAGAAGATAAAAGTGTGGCAATCACAAATTACTAAGGAAGGATACAAATAGACCAGGCTGAATACATTAGAAGAGGCGATTTATCATGGATGTCTCTTCGACAAATTGGCTTATACGTTTATTATTAGTTTCTGCATTCATACTTTAAAATACTATGTAGCCTATCCATAAACAGGAACCATGGCCAAATATCATGACGTAGGTTCACCAAAACGGAACATGTGCTCATTATTAAACATGTTCCGATACAATTTGCTACCCTACTAAACAACAGTCTACCGTAATTTTATTCGAAATGAAAGCTCATTTTGCAAATTAAATGTTCGGTTGCAAATAGAATGGGGAAGCGTAACATTGACATTTTCATACCGGTATGTGTACCGATGTGGCATGGATGTACGTGTACCATTACATTATGTAAACCGAGATTTTCTATGTACTATTAGTTCTGTTGTGAACTTGATTCAAGCTGTAGCGACTATGGTGTGTACCGATTGTGGCTTCTGACTTGGCTTCTGTCTCGTTTCCCATGGTTGCGCAGTGTTCTTCGTTGGGGTCACCAAATGTAGCGACTATGGTATGATAAATAAATCAAACTAGTGATCAAGCGTACAAGGAGTAATTTGTTCAGAAACTTATGCCTAGTTATAAATACAATCTGAGATCTTAAAGTATCGGTAGTCAGATGAGTAAAGTATTTACAATGGCCAATCAGAGCAAAGCTATCATAAACAAGATTGTGCGACTGTGCGAGTGAAAAATATATCGAGTAATCCTTGTGCAATCTACAGTTACGGTAATGGCGGGGCAGGGGGTGCTAAGAATCACCGGACGGGATCCGGCTACCACCCCAAACGAAAACTGGCCCTGGTAACGTATAACACACGCACACTGAGGGCAGACGAAAAGATTGTTGAGCTGGAAGAAGAAATAGATAAGTTGCACTGGGATATCATGGGTCTATCAGAAGTCCGAAGAGAGGGCGAGGACACGATAACCCTGAAATCTGGCAACTTATTCTACTACCGGGAAGGCGAACATCTGTCTCAAGGTGGTGTCGGGTTTCTCGTCCGCAGGTCCCTCATTAACAGCATAGTGGCTATCGAAAGTGTGTCGAGCAGGGTAGCGTACCTTATACTCAGAATATCCAAGAGGTATTCGTTGAAGGTCATACAGGTCTACGCACCGACCTCGACACACCCAGATGATGAAGTAGAGAGTATGTATGAGGACGTAAGTAGGGCCATACATACCTCGAAGACACACTTCACTGTTGTGATGGGGGACTTCAACGCGAAGCTGGGCACTCGATGCGATGGTGAGTTGAGAGTGGGGCAATTTGGATATGGGCAACGGAACCCCAGGGGACAGAGGCTGGCCGACTTTTTGGAAAAGGAGGGACTCTTCGTGATGAACTCCTTTTTCCAAAAGCCGCCTCACAGGAAATGGACCTGGATGAGTCCCGATGGTTCCACGAGGAATGAGATTGACTTCATCATGACCAATAGGAGGCAAATATTCAATGATGTCTCTGTGATCCACAGGGTGAAAACCGGTAGTGATCACCGAATGGTAAGAGGCACATTGAATATTAATCTCAAAGTTGAGAGGTCTCGTCTGATGAGGTCTACGCTCCGGCCCTCTAGTGCTCATATCCAAAACCCCGAGAGCTTTCAACTCGAACTCCAAAACCGCTTCGAGTGCCTAGAACATTGCGTATCTGTGGACGATTTAAATGGTAGGTTTGTAGAAACTGTCCAAACGGTTGGGTCTAAGTTCTTTAAGGCCCACCGTAAAGGTAGACCAAAAAAGTTCTCCGATCACACTCTCGACCTCATGGCAGAAAGACGCGCCATGACGCTGCAGTCCTCCGGTGATGCTGAAGCATACCGACTGCTCAATAGACGGATATGGAAGTCCTTGCGTCACGATATCCGCACCTTTAACACCAACGGTGTTAAAGAGGCGATTGAGCGGAATCAAGGCTCCAAAGTGTTCGCAAGAGACAAGTCTATTGGGCAAAGTCGTATTATGAAGCTGAAGACCGAGGACGGCAGTGTAGCGTCGACTAAGCCAGAGGTTTTGAGAGAGATTGAGAAGTTCTACCGGCAGTTATACACCTCGGTAAGTATACCTACCATTGGCTCTGACAAAGACCCGCGAGCCAAACTAACCCGACACTATACCGAGGATATCCCGGACATCAGCCTGTACGAGATTAGGATGGCCTTGAAACAGCTTAAAAATAACAAGGCGCCGGGTGGAGACGGAATTACGACAGAGCTTCTGAAAGCGGGTGGCACACCGGTACTTAAAGTCCTTCAGAAGCTATTCAATTCCGTCTTACTCGAGGGCACAACGCCGGAAGCGTGGAACAGAGGTGAGGTGGTGCTCTTCTTCAAAAAGGGTGATAACACCCTATTGAAGAATTATAGACCCATCTCACTTCTGAGCCATGTTTATAAGCTGTTCTCAAGGGTCATCACAAATCGTCTCGAGCGCAGGTTTGATGACTTCCAGCCTCCCGAACAAGCCGGTTTCCGAAAAGGTTTCAGTACCATAGACCACATCCATACGCTGCGGCAGGTTATACAGAAGACCGAGGAGTATAATCTGCCACTATGCTTGGCGTTTGTGGACTATGAGAAAGCCTTCGATTCGATCGAAACCTGGGCAGTGCTGCAGTCTCTGCAGCGGTGCCAGATTGACTATCGGTACATTGAAGTGTTGAAGTGCTTATACAGAAACGCCACCATGTCGGTCCGAGTACATGAACAGAGCACGGGGGCAATTCCATTGCAGAGAGGTGTGAGACAGGGGGACGTCATTTCCCCGAAACTGTTCACCGCTGCAATGGAGGATGCCTTCAAGCTACTGGAGTGGAAAGGATTCGGCATTAACATCAATGGCGAGTATATCACTCACCTTCGATTTGCCGATGACATCGTAGTCATGGCAGAATCGCTGCAAGAGCTCAGCACAATGCTCGATGATCTCAACAGAGTTTCCCAACAGGTGGGCCTTAAGATGAACATGGGCAAGACAAAAGTCATGTCAAATGCCCATGTCGTGCCCATCCCAATATCCGTTGGGAGCTCTGTTCTCGAAGTTGTTGACGAGTATGTCTACCTAGGACAAACTGTCCAGTTAGGTAGGTCCAACTTCGAGAAAGAGGTCAATCGTCGAATCCGACTCGGCTGGGCAGCGTTCGGGAAACTTCGCAACGTCTTTTCGTCAACAATACCGCAATGCCTCAAGACGCAAGTCTTTAACCAGTGTGTGTTACCAGTGATGACATATGGAACAGAGACGTGGTCACTCACAATGGGCCTCATAAGAAAGCTCAAGGTCACTCAGCGAGCTATGGAGAGAGCTATGCTTGGTATTTCTCTACGAGATCGAATCAGAAATGAGGAGATCCGTAGAAGAACTAAAGTTGTCGACATAGCTGAAAGGATTAGTAAACTGAAGTGGCAATGGGCAGGGCACATTGCTCGTAGAACTGATGGCCGTTGGGGCACAAAGGTTCTCGAATGGAGACCGCGCACCGGAAAACGCAGCGTGGGACGACCTCCAACGAGGTGGACAGACGACCTGGTGAAGGTCGCTGGGAGTCGTTGGATGAGAGCGGCATGTGACCGCTCGTTGTGGAAATCTAAGGGGGAGGCCTTTGTTCAGCAGTGGACGTCCTGTGGCTGATATGATGATATGATGAATCTACAGTTGTGGACAATGTCCTTGCCGTGATGGTCGTTGATGCGTAGGCACTCATAAAGCTTTAACGTTTAGTCAAGAATCGTACAAATGAATATCTTGTGAATGAATGAATTATGTCAAATCAAAGCTATTTCGTGTGGTGTCCGGATTAAGAATATAGCACCACTCCATCTTCTCTCGCGGATATCGTAAAAGGCGACTAAGGGAATCTAAATCAGAGGAATGGGCAGCAGCGTCCTTTCTGTGAAACGGTAGCCATACTGCGCTCACCAACCCGCCTGCCAAGCGTGGTGAGTATTGGTAGGGTGATTTAGTAGTAGTAGTATTTAGGTAGAGTGGTTTAGTATTTACCCCCCAAAATGATGACACAGTTGTGAAAATCTATGGGGGAGGCCTTTGTTCAGCAGTGGACGTATAAATGGCCGATATGAATAAATGAAAAAGCTATTTTCTGAAAATTCTCAAGTTAAGCTTATTGTTCATTTTATGTTTGTTAGTCGAAAAAACCAACAAAAATACAAGTCAATGAACAGCGTAGTCACTTTTGGTTAATCATCGTTTCAGCCTCAAAACATCCACTACTGGACAGAAGCGTCCCCCAAAGATTGCCGTAACTCAACCCATACCAGTGGGTTTGTTTTAGTTGTGTGCTCATTGAGGTGTTTTGCCATAATCTCCACGTGCGCGGATTGGTGATTGTAATTGTGACGTGTGCACGACACCATCACGATGAGGTAGGGTGATGGTATTCTTATTCGGCACCATACAGCGAGATAGATAAACTGACATTAGCTATCGCCATTGTGACAATAAATAATATTGCAGACGCGACAATCCATAATAGTCCTAGTATTTTATTTATTGTCTCCAACTTTTTGTTTCCTGAGTACGTCCCCTGAACTCGTATATACCTCTCAAAAATGTCTCGATCGAAGAAAGCAAACATAAATTTTGACACGGACACAAAGGAGAGAATACTCATATACGTTGTGAAGAGTGCTATAGCCATTTATGAAAAACTAGGATTGTGTAGTAAAATAGCTAACATAACTTTTAGTCATCAAATAATTAGCATAATTCAAGGTGGCCGCAACATAACGTAACAACAGAAGGGCGTAATCACACGCTGCCATACTCAGAGATAGAGATAATTACGATAATGAGAGAAGAAGCAAGAAAACTAGATCTTACTTACACACCATCTTGTTGTATTTTTTTATTGTTCCGTTCATGTCGAATGTCCACGTAGTACCAACTTCCTTTAAGATCGGAGAGTCTACGCTCGAAGTTGCTGCCGATTATATATGGGACTAACTGTCCAGCTCCTGTCCAGGTCACCCAAAGGGCAATGGAGAGGGCTATGCTCGGAGACTCCCTGTGAGATCAAATAAAAAAATGGGATCCGCAAAAGGACCAAGGTAACCGACATAGCCCGAAGAATTGCTAACCTTAAGTGGCAGTGGGCGAACCACATTGCTCGTAGAACGGATGGCCGATGAGGCCAAAAAGTTCTTGAGTGGCGACCGCGTACCGCAAGACGCAGCGTGAGCAGACCACCCACGAGATGAACCGATGACCTGGTGAAGGTTGCGAGAATCCGCTGGATGTGAGTAGCGCAGAACCGGTTGTTGTGGCGATATTTGGGGGAGGCCTATGTTCAGCAATGTCTTTCGGCTGAAATGATGATGATGAAATAAAAATTACCTAGCTACCTAGTCTAGCTGCAGCGACTGTTACCCGCTAGACTAGAATGACTACGCCAACAAGAACGACCACTCTTTCTGGAACTTTCTGCTCATGGACATATCCCCCATGTCCATGAGCAGAAAGTAATTTTGTCTGGAAGAGGGACATGTACCTAAGCAAAAATTGAATTAATTGATCTTTTAAGGTTCCGAACGTCCGAAGGAAAAAACGGCGGAAGCCTTATCGCCTGTATGTCTGAGAGATAAGTTGCTATTTATTCCACGGTAAATAAAAGTTACCTCAGAGCATTGTTTAGCTGCAGTGACTGTTACCCGCAAGCACGGAGTGGCGACACCAGCATGAACAACCACTTTCTGGATGAAGGGCATGTCAAATAATGCGCATAATTCAAGGTGTCCCCGCAACATAACGTAACAACAGAAGGGTCTAATCACATGCTGACATACTCAGATATATAGAGATAATTACGATAATGAGAGAAGAAGCGCCATGCGTCCATGAGCAGAAAGTGACTGTCTGGAAAAGGGAAATGTACATAAGCAGAAATTGATTGAATTGATCTTTTTAGGGTTCCGAACGTCCGAGAGAAAAAACGGCGGAACCCTTATATGATCACTCGTGTTTCTGAGAGATAGGTTGCTATTTATTCCACAGCAACTAAAAATTGCCCCAGAGCAATGTCTAGCTACAGCGGCTGTTACCCGCTAGCCCAGAGTGGCTACATCAGCAAGAACGACCGCCCTTTCTGGAAGTGGGACATGTCCAAGACCAGACAGTAGTTTTGTCTGGAAGAGGGACATGTACCATAAGCAGAACATTATTGAAATTATAGATATTCATTTAGGGTTCCGAACGTCCGAAGCAAAAACGGCGGAAATTGTCCGGGGGTCCCTTATTTCTGAAAATACTGAGCCTAAAATAAAAAATAATTCCATAGATAACAGCTCTTTACCTATAGATTACAGGAAAACCTATAAGAAGTTTATGGTCTTAAAATAACATGGTAAATTTTCAATATTGTGCGTACTAAATTACGTTTGCAGTTGAAATGTATGGGACAACATGTTTTTCAACTAGAAAGAAAGAAAGAAGGTGAAAGAAAATCGTTTTATTTTCACACAAACTACGATGCAAACAACAAGAATTAAATAGGTACCGATGTATATAATAAAAAAAATTAAAAAAAATCATCAACCTTTGCAAGATCTCTATTAAAAGGCCGATGTGTCACAAGGCAAATATATACATAAATTAGAAAACAAACGAAACACAATACAATAACAGGTAGGTACACAAATACAAAAAATACCCTGAGTATGCATCGCATTCATGCAAAAATCTGAGTGACATCCCCCACTCATCTTATTGCTGTGACGTTGACCCCCCACTCAGCTTATTGCTGTGACGTTGACGCAGATCTAACGATAACAGTGCTGGTTTTCAATGGCAACCTTCGTGACGTAGTGACGTCCACCAGCAGCGATACCACAATTTTTATATGTATAACTACGTTATAATACGTATAAGTATGTTCTTGGGATAAGTTTTTGGTACAAGACCGAATTCTACAATATATTCAACTATTTTGGAACCCGCACTTGTCAGGTTTTTACTTATAAAGATAGACCTCATAGACCAAGTGTATCTAGTAGTCGTTTTTAATTCGATTTTTGGAATCCTAAAAACAGCGTATTTATATCACTGAACACCGCTAAATATGGATTTATCAATAGCAGAAAACTTTAATGGTAAATCTATTGTATTTAAAAATATTGCGCTCATAGACCAAGTAGGATCTAAAAGGATCTCTAGTGTGATCTTACGAGGACCTGAAGCCCCCTTATGGTGCCGAAGATGACCATTCCAGTGGTTTTAGCCGGTAAGAGTCCAGCATACCCCTTCGCCCTTCGCCGGGGCGAAGGAAGTTCCTTGTAGATATTCCATACTTTATAATAAAACACTTTTAAACGGATTCTATCGCGTATATTTTGATTTTTGATTTTCCTGACGTTTCGAATACTTTGCAGCATTCGTGGTCGCAGGATGACTAAGGTGACAGGCGTCGTTACAGATTTTAAAAAATTATTTTATTTTATCTACCGTACAATTTTAATCAAAAAATTAGTTTCGATGCACGCAGTAATCACTCACAGTGTCTTGATGTTTCTTAGTGCGGTATCTTGTTTGGGATTTTATTATTTTAATGACTGGATTCCAAACAGGTGGTACCTGCCAACCATCTTCTCTATTAAAATTAGGATGTTTTTTAATTTCAATAGCCTCACGAAACATTCTAGGTACATATCGGTTCTCTTTCGCGAGTACTTGAGGTTGATCAAAACGAAGATAATGGTTTGGTTTGCCTAAGGCATGTTCACACACTGCAGACTTTGTGGAGCGTCTATGCTTGACGTCAGCTATATGTTCTTTTATTCGGGTGGCTATGCTACGCTTTGTTTGCCCTATGTATGATAAACCACAATCACAGTCAATCTTGTAGACCCCTGCATCTTGTAAGGGTATGTGACATTTCACTGGTTTGAGAAGTTGGCTGATCTTCTTGTGCGGCTTGAAATAGGTTTTTATAGAAGCACGCTTTAAGATATGACCAATTCTGTCCGTGACTCCCTTAATAAATGGTAAAACAGCGGGCCGTCGATCAACCGTGGTGGGTTTCGGGCGGCTTCTGCGACGGGGATGTGGAGCTTTCAAATTGTTATTTTGAAGAACTTGCTTCACATGGTTAAGCTCCCCTGCCAGGTGGTCGGCGTCGCAGATGCCGTGTGCTCTCTGTAACAAAGATTTGGCCACAGTAGCTAACTGACAAGGATGGTGGTGAGATTCACCGTTAAGGTACCTGTTTGTATGGGTAGGCTTTCTATACACAGTGTGGCTAACAGAATGATCTGGATTATGGATGAGAAGTATGTCAAGAAAGGCTAAGCAATTGTTATCCTCCAATTCCATAGTAAATTGAATTTTACTGTGTATTGAATTTAGGTGTTTTAGGAATGCAGAGACCCTATTGTGAGGCAAGATGGTAAATGTGTCATCTACGTACCGTTTGAACATCTTTGGTTTAGCCGGGGCTGTCATCAGTGCTCTCTCCTCAAAGTCCTCCATGAAAATATCGGCGACTACAGGAGAGACCGGTGAACCCATGGCCACACCGTCAGTTTGTAGGTAAAACTCATTGTCCCACAACAGGTAGCCGTTGGTAAGGCAGTGCTCAAGTAACTCTGCATATTGAAGAGGCATGTTATGCTCACTTAACCTTTTCTTAACAACATCCAGGCAGTCCTTTACTGGTAAATTGGTAAATAAGGACTGCACATCAAAACTGACCATCACTTCGCTTTCAGCCAGTTCAAGGTCTTTTATTTGGCTGACAAAGTGATAGGAACTTTCTTGACATACTTCTCATCCATAATCCAGATCATTCTGTTAGCCACACTGTGTATAGAAAGCCTACCCATACAAACAGGTACCTTAACGGTGAATCTCACCACCATCCTTGTCAGTTAGCTACTGTGGCCAAATCTTTGTTACAGAGAGCACACGGCATCTGCGACGCCGACCACCTGGCAGGGGAGCTTAACCATGTGAAGCAAGTTCTTCAAAATAACAATTTGAAAGCTCCACATCCCCGTCGCAGAAGCCGCCCGAAACCCACCACGGTTGATCGACGGCCCGCTGTTTTACCATTTATTAAGGGAGTCACGGACAGAATTGGTCATATCTTAAAGCGTGCTTCTATAAAAACCTATTTCAAGCCGCACAAGAAGATCAGCCAACTTCTCAAACCAGTGAAATGTCACATACCCTTACAAGATGCAGGGGTCTACAAGATTGACTGTGATTGTGGTTTATCATACATAGGGCAAACAAAGCGTAGCATAGCCACCCGAATAAAAGAACATATAGCTGACGTCAAGCATAGACGCTCCACAAAGTCTGCAGTGTGTGAACATGCCTTAGGCAAACCAAACCATTATCTTCGTTTTGATCAACCTCAAGTACTCGCGAAAGAGAACCGATATGTACCTAGAATGTTTCGTGAGGCTATTGAAATTAAAAAACATCCTAATTTTAATAGAGAAGATGGTTGGCAGGTACCACCTGTTTGGAATCCAGTCATTAAAATAATAAAATCCCAAACAAGATACCGCACTAAGAAACATCAAGACACTGTGAGTGATTACTGCGTGCATCGAAACTAATTTTTTGATTAAAATTGTACGGTAGATAAAATAAAATAATTTTTTAAAATCTGTAACGACGCCTGTCACCTTAGTCATCCTGCGACCACGAATGCTGCAAAGTATTCGAAACGTCAGGAAAATCAAAAATCAAAATATACGCGATAGAATCCGTTTAAAAGTGTTTTATTATAATGTGTAATAATCGCGAAAATCTAAGACATTACTATATTCCATACTTCTCTAGTGTGATCATACGAGGACCTGGAGCCTCCCTTAGGTGCCGAAGATGACTGCTCCAGTGGTTTTAGCAGGTAGGAGTCCGGCACACCCCTTCGTCCTTCCCCGGGGCGAAGGAAGTTCATGAAGAATTTCCACTGGGCACCAATAAAAAAAAAAAAAGAAGATATTCCATACTTATTTCAGCATAATGAAAGGAAAAAAAGTCCGTTATGTTGTTGTAACCCACTACTAAACACGAGCTTCCATATGAAAGTGGTGATCGGGTATTAGGGGTTGGTTTCCCCATAAAACGCATGGACAGGAGAACTTTATGTATTACGGCACCTACGAGTTGAGAGAGGTGTTTTTAGCCGGAAATCACAGGCCTAGAATACTTTTAAGAGAATTGGAATAACCAAAAAGAACAAGACCGTTATTACAAATGGTTAGATTTTTTTTTCATAGTATCTGGATCAAACAAACAAACCTCATTTGTTCTTGAATCGTAACTAAGGAAAAAGCTTCCTATACTTAATTGCTTCACGCTTGCAAATGAACTGGGAGCTAGCTTACTTCTCAGGTTCATTGTACCGAACTTGACAATATTGTTTACGTTCTTAGTACTACTATTTTATTGTGTCAGTGGCCCAACCAATCAAAACTAGACCTTCTATTCTAAGTCATATAGTAGGGTTTTGGGTAAACGTTGCAGGGGCAGAAAAATATTTGAGGCGATGCGCGAATCGCAACGCTTCCTCTTTAGTAAAAGTAAAACAAAGCCGGGATTTATTTTATGCGGGAGCCTTCATAAGTGAAATTGTTATGATGTAAGACCATGGAAATAGATTTTGGGGTTCAGCTTAGAGATTTCAGTGAAAGGTTAGGTTTGATTGAAAGAAAATTATCGGGAAAACAATGCTTTTTGCAGTGCTTTAATTTAAGAATTGTCGGAATCAATCAGTATTGTTTTTGCCCACATAAACTGACAGTTGTGATGGGCAATCATCAAAGATAATAGATACTCGTGCTTGAACTCAAATTTGTTTTCGTTTTTTGTTCCACTGATCGATTTATTTTATTATCATTTATTGTTTCTCTGGGTTAAAAGCCTCTGCAAAGAGGAACCTGGTCTTCTGGCTTACACGGGGACACGGGTTCTACACACCTTTAAAGAATTTTTATCTAAAAGGAGTTGACCTAAAATGGTAATTAGTGAAAATTGCCATCATTGTACTTTGTAAACCGATTTAAGAAGCAAAATTGAAAATTGTCATCAGTGTATCTTGTAAACCGATTTAAGAAGTAGAAGTAAAAATTGGTATCAGTGTATCTTGTAAACCGATTTAAGAAGTAGAAGTAAAAATTGGTATCAGTGTATCTTGTAAACTGTTTTATTTTATTATCATTTATTATTCTCTGGGTTAAAAGCCTCTGCAAAGAGGAACCTGGTCTTTCGGCTTACACGGGGACACGGGTTCTACACACCTTTAAAGAATTTTTATCTAAAAAGGAGTTGAACTAAAATGGTAATTAGTTCACCTTTAAATCTCCGGAACTACAGGAACCTGTAGGCGTAGCATGGCGATTTCAAAGTCTTCTCTTCGGAAGATAGACAACGCGCTCTCTACACGTCTCGATATCTCTTCTTCCCGAGCATGAGCCGACATGAAGACTCGGCTGTCTTCGTAGACATAGACATGGTAAATCCTTTCCATAGCAACGGAATGCCGCTAGTTACGTAGAAATTCCATTCAATTCTAATCATTCTTTGCGTTTCGTTACCTATAAAATACGTCGTACAATTTATTTATTTATTTAATATACTCTTTGTTGTACACGAAAAATAGTCACAAAAGTTTTGAATTAAGTAAAAGTACAATAGGCGGCCTTATCGCTATCCGCGATCTTTTCCAGGCAACCTTAGGATGTAAAATGGTTGCTACACTTTTTAAATAGAAGTAAATACAAAAACGAAACGCTTAACGTCAATTTTATCTGTGATATTATTTTAAAGTTTAAAATTTCATTAGAACCGGGATAATTTTGCAATTTCTATTGTGGTTCTTGTAAATTGAAAGTGAATAATGGCAACAAAAAAAAGTATCTCATATTACTTACAACCTAGCTAGCTTACTTACTACGTAATTTCTCATCTTATCGGAAAAAAAGTTCCTCCGCTATCGGTCTAAGGCAGAGTGCAGTTGAGACTTTTGAAGACCATTTCCTTGCTAACTTTAAATTTTCGAGGAATTCCTTCTCCGACAGGTCGAGGACCCAGTGAGCTCTCTCACAGAGTTCCTCTCCACCTTCCTCGAGTTCTTTTCGGCACAAAAACGTATTAAATAGTTGCGTGATGAGTACTTATGAGTTATGACCCCGCAATTGCGTATTTACTATTTTGTGTTAGCTAAGTTTCCGTAATCCTTTAACGCAACGCAAAGTCTTACGATATAGATACGAAGAAACTCTTGTCTACGTCTCTTGTGATGTAGACTATTTGAGAAGAAACATCTCTATCCCTAAACGGCAACGATAGACAAAATACGGTGGTCATGCTCGACGATGAAGACTGTTGTCTAGGGAAGAGTAGAAACAACACTTTCCGTTCATTCTCGAGATCGCCATGCTCGGAATGTTAGAATTATTGTCTCAGTCTATATCCAAATGTCATTTTTGTCTACTCTTCCGTCAACAAGACCGTTGTCTTCGGTGTTCATGCTACGCCTACTGGTCTTCTGGCTTACACGGGGACACGGGTTCTACACACCTTTAAAGAATTTTTATCTAAAAGGAGTTGAACTAAAATGGTAATTAGTGAAAATTGCCATCATTGTATTTTGTAAACCGATTTAAGAAGCAAAATTGAAAATTGTCATCAGTGTATCTTGTAAACCGATTTAAGAAGTAGAAGTAAAAATTGGTATCAGTGTATCTTGTAAACCGATTTAAGAAGTAGAAGTAAAAATTGGTATCAGTGAACTGTTTTATTTTATTATCATTTATTGTTTCTCTGGGTTAAAAGCCTCTGCAAAGAGGAACCTGGTCTTTCGGCTTACACGGGGACACGGGTTCTACACACCTTTAAAGAATTTTTATCTAAAAAGGAGTTGAACTAAAATGGTAATTAGTTCACCTTTAAATCTCCCTCTTTTTCTCCTCCTTCTTCACCTTCTTCTCAATATCCTCTTATTAATTTGATCCCCAGTCCTATAGGAGTTTTTCTGGTTGTAGTAGGAGTACTGTTGATAATAGAAGCAATGAATCAACCAAAGAATTGCTTGATCCCAGATGATGAAGCATATGACATCGAGGATATGCCCAACATAGATGACATATCCCCCATACTAACCGGACAGCCTCCTTGCCCAGCCCTTCAGGGACAGTCTGCCCAGGATGTTCTCGATCAATTACAGACTCTCAACCCTCAAGGGATTCATCTTCCTAGAACATCTGTCCAGACAACTGAAGAGTACACTCAGGGATATGATCCTGCCCTGGACACCAACATTCCCTCCTGTAATCCTCTAAACTGTCATGAGATGACTCCCTTTTACCACCTGGCAAGTATTATTATGGAGGAAGATGACCCTATGTCGGAAACTCTATTACACGGAGTGATGGAGGCTAGCAACATCAATTTGACTGACAGGACATTGTTATTGAATGAGTTTAGGATGTTTGTGAGGATGGTATCTCTTGACTGGACAATAATTAAGAAGAAGGTAGGAGATGCTTGTCTCCAGGGTTACAATGTATTGTTTCACACTCTTTCTGGTATGAATACTGTTTACCAACTTCAACATGCAAAAGCCCTCAGCTCAACTGTCGGAACTTTAGGAACCCTGGTTGATCAGTTCAAACTCCACACTAGTTCCTTAAAGAGACAATCAGATATGGATAGGACATTCCAGAACGATCTCACCCGTCAACTGAACAGCATCACCAGAGGGATGGCGGAATTTTCAGAAAAGTTAGAATCTAAGACTCTAGAAATGTCTCGTCCGTGTCCTCGGAAAACCTCTATATCAACAGCATCTCCCACTGTGGATTCTGTAAGCTCCCATCAAACATGTGTGCCAGGGAAAATTGCTCTTATCCCCAATTCCACTTTCAAGTCCGAGTTCTTAAGAATCACTTTTGGGATTAATGGGGACATTACCGTATTTCCCCTATCCAATCGAGCTAAGCCTCTCACCTCCCTTCTGAACTTAAAAATATCCCAAAAGGGACTTATAAACATTCTAAATCAGGATTTGACCCTTTTACTCTCCAAAATACTTATTCATCCCAAGTTCGTGGAAAAATTCAACAATCTTGGTGAGCGGGGAGAGAAAATCAGACTCCTTGATCAGACATTTGGATCAATCCCTGATCGAGATGATCAATGGATCCACTCTCTTGATCAACCACAATAGAACCGCTGTTGGCACTATCATTTATAGTTTACTATGACATATCCCATCCTACTTTAATATAGGTAACAGCCTCATCCTTCATGACTACAATAACCTTTCTGTCTTTTTAATCTAAGTATGTGTAAATGTTGAATGATCGTAAAAATTATATGCAAATTAGTAATAAATGGCAGCTATCGGGTAGTGGACTTGGGCTGTGGGCATATCACAGTGTACAGTTATATTGATGAAAGCGATCTTTTGATAAGAATAGTTATATCTTATCATACAGGAAAAATGCTCTTTGTCTGCATTGTATTAGCTGAACTTGGGTATACCATAGATGTACCTATCAATTTAATAAAATGTGTTTTTTATTGTTTTATTGGTCCGGTGGCAGTAAATCATGTACTTCTTTTGCATCGGAAAAGAGTGGGGGGGACTCCTACCGGCTAAAACCATCTTCGGCACCATAGGGAGGCTCCAGGGTCTTGAATAATCTCCATCTAGAGTCGTCCATTGGTGCCACGGCTTTAGACACATCTCAGAGGGGATGACTGTAAAGAGGCTACTCCCCAGTCACTTCTCGGGGGGATTGTAAATTATTCCACCGAAAACAATAACGGTGCCTAAGTATGGTTTTTGAGATGACCGCAGATCCACAGTATAAATGCACCAGCTACGTTCCTGGACTATATTCTTAAGCAAAAATGAGGAAATTGATTAATAAAGTAAATACAATAATTATAATGTTTAATTTGTTATTTATGTCATGTAGAAATGATTAAAAGAACCATCATTATCATCAATTGAAGTATTCCAGCCGGTCACCCATCCAAAGTATGACTGCACTACTATGCTTTTACCAAATATTGTAGCCTTATACATTATATTTATACATGAATAAAAAAATACATCTTATTGCGCAATTTAAAAAGCCGGTTTCTGTATAAACGTAGCGACTTTTTATTCAATATTTAAATTCAAATGAAGACTGTAAATATATAACAAAAATAAGGTTTGCAATGGAATATGTTTTGATGACCTTTAATGGAACACTACCAGGGACTCTCCATGACTGCACTATAAAATGATGTCAGATATCTACGGTTGTGTAGGACTACTGTATGAAATGGAAACTATAACAATAAGGTCAATTATAATGAGTGTTGTATGGTATTAATACTTGAAGGAAAACGGGAATAACGGCGTCTGCCTTTCAACTAGAAAGAAAATTTGTTTTTTCGAGTTCTCATTCATACGCACGTTGCAAATTTTATATAAACAGTAAATTAAATATGATAGTACGTGGTTGTGAATGCGTGAGGCCAAAATGGGTACCTATCTCAGCTAGTGCTACAAACAAAATGCTCCAGCGCTGATATTCTGATAGGCCTGTGTGACGATGTCACGAAAATCAAGTTTAATAATAGAGAAGAAAATGTATACATATAATTAACAGAAATTATTATTAAGGAAGCAGGCGACGTAGGGGGCCTTATCAGAAGTGATATGAAAAAAGGGATTATAGGATGTTTCTGATGAAATATCAGGTGTTCTGATGACTACTTTTACATGCCACCAAAAAGAAGGAAAAGATTCTGCAGGACACCAAAGATATTTGACTTATACTGCTTCAATCTTAGGGGTCAATGTTAGTATTCAAACAATGTTAGATCTAATTAAGAAAGCTAACATCAAAATCAATTTCCTAGTTGCCACACCCATTGTAGAGCTTATGACTTTATAGACCAGTAGTTGTCAGGATTTTGGGCTTCTAACCCCCCGTATATTTCATATGAGTACCAGGACCGACAGCATAACCCTCCCTAATATTTTCTCTCCAAGGCACGATTCACGATGATGTGCAACGTAAGATCACCTATCCAAAGCCTGACTAGGGTAATCACAGCTTAACCTCGCAGCTCGACTAATCTGCGTGATAGGCCTACAAATCTTTTACTTACTGGATGCAATTCTGATAACTCTCGGATTGAAATTGGCGTAGGTTAATAAACAACGAACGTTTATAATTCAGCAACTGATATTGGGGAAATTAAAACTCAGAACACCCTGATAACAAGTGTCAAATGCGGAAATATGCAAAACAAATGAAAAGATTGTGAAATCAATGTCTTTCATTAATTTAAAATACAGGATCTGCAATAAAAGTTGAGGTCATCCGGAATTGAAATCCGAAACATACCGCAATCAAACACAGAATCTGGTGACAGTCTTATCAAAACAGTCTTCAGTATAGGCGTAGATGTTGGTGTACATATAGCGGAATCTGAACTGCGAGATATTTATCTCAGAGCAAATGGTAACTATCAAAATATCATCGAGATGAGATAAGCGCAGTCAAATAAAACCTATTTATTGAAGCTGGTTAAAAAACTACTCAATCAAATGTAATGACACTTATATGGGACCAAACAAAAAGATTTTTTCCAATCGGTTCATAAATGACGGAGTTCTGATGTTACAAACATAAAAAATACAAGCGAAATGAAATGAAATGCTTGCTGCATAGGTTTCAAGAAAGACTTTCACTCGTCAATAAATCTGTATGAAACCGGCATTTCAAAATGCCGATCTGTTTTAAAGTCCAGACAACATATTCAGATACAATATTACGGGAGAAAAATGTAGGGCAACGTCTGGAATGGCCTTTTAATTAAGAAAGATTACTAGCGAATTTTTTGAATTAAAAAAAAAAGCTAACAACCTACATGCGATCACTAATCTGATTGTCAAGTGTGGTGATTATGACGATATTTAATCTACAACTGGAATTAAAAAGAGGCTACAATGACCCCGACGAGACTGAATTTCATTAAATTCTCAAATAATTAACAACAACAATTTATCACAATTATATTCTGCTCAAACCCTTTTAATTTCTCAGCCCTTAATTACAGCGCTGCAACTTTCTCAATGATATACAAACCCCTTACATTTCTCTTTAATGAATAGTGAATTGGTCTAGCTAGACCAAACAGCCAAGTTGTAAGTACCCCTAGACTAGACTCAAAATAAATGGAAATGCTGCATCGGCGTTCGTATAATTTAGCCAAATTAATAACTAAGACGCAGACTGTCTGGGGATTCAGAAAATAAATACAGTCAGTTACGATTTTTTCAATTTCAATTTCAATTTATTCAAAGTATATACATACGTATACGTACATAGGTAAAATTAATGATATAAAATACAATAAAATTGTGTTTGTGCTGCTATGACCCGCCATTAATGGCATACAATAAATTTAAAAAGATATACATGTCCATTACACATTAATGTCAACAATTAAAACAAATCAAATTAAAATTATATAGAAACATCACTCAAATATTCATTTAAACTATAGTAACATTTGTCAATTAATAATCGGAACAACGATTTTTTAAATGTAATAATATCTTTCGAATCTTTAATAGACTTCGGCAATTTATTATATATTTCAGGAATTAGAATATAGGATAGGATATCGTAAAAGGTGACTGGATTTCAGATTACGGATATGTCTGTATTTGTGTCAAATGTGATCTTACACAGCAACTCATCAATTTCAAATTCTGAAGATTTTGGATTAGTTTGATTATTAATTTGGGCCGTAAGAGACCAGAGAGGTGTACAGGAGTGTCTTCTGTGGAACAGCCGCCATTCTGCGCTCATCTACCCCGCGTCTTGGTACGCATAGTGAGTACTAGCAAATTCCCACAAACGGCATCTTAGCGACAGAAAGAAAGAAAGTAAGAAAAAGTTTTATTTTGGACTCTTACACAATGCCAATGAAAACGTAATATTAATTTGATAAAAGTATAAGACTTAGTAGTGCTGTACGGGGCTGTAGTCGGTTTACATAGATACTAAAGAAGGATTTGAAGGAAGCGACACTAGCGCCACCGGTTGTTGTTATGAATTGTGCGAAATGAATGAAAATGAACTGTCTTACTGAAAGAAAATGGAAATGGCTGAAAGTCCATGTAAAAACTGTGTTAAATATAGTGAAATTATAATGATTGAATGTATATTATGAGCATAATTTCTATAGTTTTGTTTCTTTACCATCCTAGATTAGATTAAAGCGGAATAAGATTATGAAAAATTCAAATTTGATGTGAGTCCAGACCCACGTCCACCATCAAGCAGATAATTCAGGAATTCGCTTCTGCGTCCCGGTTAGATAGCAATATCACTAAAGCGTGCAAACCCAAAGTAAGTTTACATCATAACAAAAAAAATCCCAAATTTGAATTAACAGTTTGCACTTGAACGGCTCTTCGGCGTGGGACGCCCGTAAACGTGATGGCCAAACGACCTTGTATAGGTAGCTGGCAATTACTTGATGCGGACGGCCTGTATCTTGTCGTTGCGGAAATCTATGTGAGGGAGGCCTTTGTTCAGCATTGCAAGTCCTTCGGCTGTGACCTTTGATGTACCACCTAGTGTTGCTAGTATATTTGTATTTAATATATATAAGATATTTTGTCTACTACTTTATCTATGGACCTTAGTTGCTTGAGAATAAAGCAATAAATACATAAGTTAGGCTGGGGTATGTTATCTTATTGCTTATAATTCAATAAGGTTTGGGGTGTTAGTTTCAACAAACCAATCTTGCTCCTCCGCGCTTAACATTTGTTATCATCGATCTTATTAATGTATAAACGAGTAATTTTTATTTATTTATTCACCGCGTTTCATTTAATTCTATGTCGTAAGAAGGCGGCTCAGGGTGGGATATCAAGAGGACGTGCAGCAGCATCCTCTGGTGTGGCAATAACACCATGTGTACCAATCCGCCTGCCAAGCTTGGTGATAATGGCAATATCCCTTATGACCGTTCATTGTAGTGATCATTGGAAGGCCAACGTAGAGCAGTAGATGCTGCTACGATGTATGTTACTATTGTCAATAGTGTTAAAATTATTTACAGAGTTCCTATTTTTCGTTATGCTAGGGCCACACAAAAGTTTAACTCGATTAATTAGTGCGTGAATGAATGTCCGTGTCTCTCTTGTACTGTCCGTACACATAGCTGTACCCACGACTTAACGCGCTAATTTTGTAAGCGCATTCATAATGCCGCTAGACGGTAGGCAACTTTTTTGCACATCTAAGAGTTTAAGTGCGTTATTAATTGGGTGTAGTAGTAGACTACACCTGCGTCTGTCAGTATGCACTTGGGAGTGTGATGTAATTGTATGTATTTGTTTCCCGCTCGAAGCAATTTTTATCGATGGTAACTATGGCTGGCAATTAATATTAATTATTCTGTGGCTATTTAATATTAATTATTCTGTGGCTATGGAGTGTACAACTGAAAAAATTGTTAAAATTTCATAAAAAAATACAGTCTAGCAGCTTCAACCGCCAACTTGAAAATAACTTATCGGATAACGCAATTTACTGACATTAAGACGTTAAATGCAAGTGACCACTCAATTTAACGCATTATTTTGTGGAATATTTATGCGACTTCATTATTTCGATTAAATTAATTAGGGCATTAGACGTTAAACCTTAGTGTGGCCCCAGCATAAATGGTTGGTTTACAAACTAGATGACTCAGTCAATAAATGATCTGGACAACGATAAATGGAATAGATTAGACGCTTCGCTTCTAAATATGCAGTTTGTACCAAACGCAATAATACCAATACCAATGTGGGCTGCATCCACTAGTGTTTAACACTACTCATGAGATATGTCATGTTACAAGAATTCAACCAGCACATTCGAATCTAGTCATGTAGGTTAAATGATAGCCATGTCAAACATCATGTTCGCGAAGTTGTTGTGGAGTATGTCTACCTGGGCAAACTTTCCAGCTAGGTAGGTCCAACTTCGAGACAGAGGTCAATCATCGAATCCGACTCAGCTGAGCCGCGTTCAAAAAACTTTGCAAGCTATTGTCGTAAACAATACCGCAGTGCCTCTAGATGAAAGTCTTAAACCAGTGTGTGTCATCAGTGATGACAGATGGCACAGACGTATGCTTGGTATTTCTTCTCTACGAGATCGAATTAGAAATGAGGAATCGTATACCGTTTAAGAACTAAAGTGCAGCCATTTTGGTCCGTATGGCGGAGGAGGTGAGTTTTCTAATCCTCCAAAAGTGACCCCATATTCAAAATTCATTTATTTGCATGACACGTTCGTGTTTGGTTCGCAGAAATTCATTTGGGTGCCAAATTTTAACTTAATCGGTCCAAGTAGATTCGAATCAAATAGGCTATGAAACAGATACACGAGTGATCCTGAAAGGATCCATCTTTTTTCATTCGGACGTGCGAAACCCTAAAAAGGGGCGCTCCTCGTGCGTTATGAACAGATTTTTGCATTTTGTGACAATACACAGCCACGATACACAATATAAACGATTCTATGCATTCCTTAGTCCCTTTAAGTATTCCAGTAAGTATCTTAAGTGACTTGACCAGTTTAAATGATCCGCAGTGACTATTCCTCAAGCGTAAAAAAACACATTCAGTCAGACCATAACATCATCCCTTACTTTAACGGTGGTATTAATTCTTTTTTACGCTGCTTTTACGCGTTTTATGCGGGACAACAATGGCTTCATGGCAATTTTGGTGGGTAAGTTGTTTAAGAGTGTTTCACAAAAGCAGTATATTAGGAGTTTGGAATAGTAATTTGTCACGGAACACTGTTGATACGTAGAGTACTGGACCGTATCAAATGGCGCATTAATAGCGCCAAACGGTCGCTGACGTCTGATCACGAGGCGTCAGGGCGGTAGCCATTTTTTATGAGCACGACTTTCGTGGTCCTAGAGGAGGCACGTTATGCCAGTGGGTTAGCAGCGCATGTGTATATTTAGCGTACGGATTACGATTTCACTATATTTAATCATTAAAAATGATTATTGATGTTTTCATCTCGGTGAAAATGCTCATGCATAGTCATCCCTGCTGGCTAAAACCATCTCGGAGGTCATCTTTGGCATCGAATCAGGGTGTTCTGGGATTTTGATAATGGACGCTCTGGAGCCACCTATTGATGCTACGCCTTAATAGGCAGATCTTGAAAACCTTGAACACCCTGATTAACTAAAACAGCAACAGCAGACGCGACAGTAGATATCGCGCAGCTATGGATCCGCCGGTGGCAAATTGCCTGAAATTGAAAGGCGAGGATTTTTGATTCAATGATCATCCGACGGAGTATGCGTCAGAGATCTTCACTTTTTTTAGTCATATCAGCCATTTATATGTTCACTGCTGAACAAAGGCCTCCCCCGTAGATTTTCACAACTGTGTCATCATTCTGGGGGGTATTTGCCAATACTCACCACGCTTGGCAGGAGGGTTGGTGAGTGCAGTACTACTACTGTTCCACAGAAGGGACGCTGCTGCCCATCCCTCTGTTTAAGCACCTTAGTTACCTTTTACGACATCCAATGGAAGAAGATGGAGGTGTGCTATATTCTTAATCTGGACACCACACGGACATTTACGTTATTTAAATAAATAAATAATTGTTTCTATTTCTCGTAATAGTTATTCGTACGTATAAAAACCTGCATCGATTTAACGTGCTCTACGAGGCACGGACTCTTTAACGATGAACGGGGATCTTAATGATGAATGAAAAGTTGGTTAACCGGTGGTGATGGTTATTAAAGGCATGATCGCGTTCTGCACATCATACACAGCAAATATTCTGTATTTAACATCAACAAATATGAAACGCTTAATCCTAAATATGCAAAATTATCTACACCAAACAAATCTACACCACAGTGAAATAATAAACCTTTTATCAAAAGTCATAAAAGTAATGGATGACCCACTCCATTAAGGCTATGATGAAACTAATTTCTAAATAATCCTCCATAAATAATACCGCTTACCCAACTAAGGAATTATCTTTTCTAACAATTATAAATTCAAGGGGTGTACTACTGAAATCCGAGAATAGTATTTATTATATTTCTCAGGTTTTAAAGTTAACTTTATTATATTTACTAGATACAAATTTAACGCTAGTCTAAGGAATAAAGTTATATTTAGACTTGCATTGGGTAGCGGCCTTAGGCCTTAGTGGCCTTCAACACTCCAATGCGATAGCACACAGATCCAATTCAACTATTAAAAATAATTACTCATACAAAGACCAACAAAAAAACACGCGATAGTGTAGTGCGATAGAGCTTAAATATGCACCCGCTTAGTTCGAAGACCGAGCACGATCGCGGGCATTGCGGAGATGTTTGGTACCTATGCGATCATTTGATAGGCGCATGAGGTCATTGACCGCCAACTGATTTCGTAGTTAAAAAATAAATATATATGTGCGAGATCAATTTCTTTTTACTGATTCGATCAGTGAATCGTGGACCGATGGACGTCTGGTAAGATTACAGGGTGATTAAATAGGAACCCAGTAGGTATATTCTTCCTCGCACGGGGATACGGGTCAGTGTGACGCGCTTTCCGTGCTTCGCTTTCAACATCCTCGCGGAAACGGATGCGTGGGTTTATGACCAGACACGCTCCCCCCTCCAAACAGAGTGGCAGAAGCGTGCCTCCTGGTGCGTTAGGCTGAAGCGGCTGGCTCGACAGTGCGCACTTGAGATGTGGCGACATCGCCTAAGCTTGCAGTTCGCAACCAAGCGTGTCATTGAGGCCATCCTGCCGCTCTTCGGAGCCTGGCTCAGAAGGAGCAAGCGGGTGACCTACCGCATGATGCAGGTGTACCTGCACAGAACAGAACGCGAAGTAACGGGTCAGTGCCACCATTGTCGAAGCGACCAGGATACCGCACAGCACACGCTCGAGGAGTGCCCAGCGTGGGCTGCCGAGTGAAGGATCCTGGTCGATCAGATCGGACAAGTTCTCTCTCTGTCAGCAGTAGTGTCGGCTATGTTGGCAGAGCATGAAAATTGGAGTCCAGTGGTCTCCTTCAGCGAGAGCATTATGCGCCAGAAGGAGGCTGCAGAGCGAGATCGGAAGAGTGCCGATCCCGCACGGAAAAGGATGAGATGGCATAATAACCGCGCCGGCGCCCAGGTCCAACACGCCTGAGCCCCCTGCCGACTTTACATGGCGGGCAGCCTCAAGGGTCGTGGGCGCGCAGATTGGGGAGTCTACGTGGTCAGATCGAGCGACCCCGGGGAAAACGGTAGCGCACACGTGGCCACGTGCTGCCGTGTGCGTAGCAAATAGCAACTATTTTGCATTCATTTGTAATATTATACAAAAGTTGTCTCGTATAGTGGTTGGATTAAGAATGAAGCGGCACTTCATCTCCTCCTGTGGATGTCGTAAAAAGTGATTAAGAACTCTAAGCCAGAGGGATGGGCAGCAGCGTTCCTTCTGTTGAACAGTAGCCGTACGGCGCTCACCAAACCGCCTGCCAAGCGAAGTGAGTGCTGGCAAAATCCATCCAAAATGATGATTTCATTCGAAAATCTATGAAGGAGGCCTTTGTTCAGAAGTAGACGTCATTTTGCTGATCTGAGGATACAATAAACAATTAATTAATAGCTGCTTTGTTGGTCTAGTCACTGCAAGCGCTGCTACCATGAGCGATACCTTGGTTCTGTTTCCAGATCATTCGTTGTAGCTATCGATAAGAAAACCACATCATTATTTTATAGCAGATGTTTTTAGATTGACGATGTCGACTTTATTTTCATCTTGTTTTCCTATGCCAACATACCAAAAATCACAACAACTACCAAAACCCACATCAAAAACCTAACATAATCCCGCAACGTTTTGCGGCAATCGAGACGAAAAATCCCACCATTTTCGTGATCACATAGTAGCCAGTGGCTACCCGATCCCCGAATTTGTAATCTTTGCGTGTATACAAAAGGTAAATTGCTCGGTGGCATTTTCAACGGTAATGATGTCATCGCCGCATCCCGTAATCGAGGGCTGGATACTTTTATAGTAGATCCGTTGTTACACCGAAATGTAATTTCGAGAATGCTTGAATTAAGGTTATTTAAAAAATAGGTGACTATGTATGCATTAAGACACGGTAACATGGTTTTGGCCAAGACGTTCATTTGAATAAAACTATTCTGTTATTTTATTTCCACTTTTTATATCTTCCTCAAAATATCACATTAGACGCCTGCGTTGTTCACACGTAAAAGAGTCGTGAAATAACAAACGCTAAAACTATATAAGTTGAAAACACATCAATGACTCCTCCAGTGTCGGGGATTTATAATGGGCGACAGTCATTGCTTAAATTACCCGTATACTCGTTTGTTCTCCTATAATATAAGTTGGTGTGACCGTAATAATGAATACAGCAATTACAATAACAGTTTACAATAAGCCAGATATAGTAAATGATAGATCGAGTAGAGCGCCGCACAATTATTATTGATGTTAAATAAATGCTCGTGAAAGCCGAGAAAGATAAACAATTATAGTATCTAGACTTAGCACACGAGATTGTTGACATGTGAGATGTTGACTCGGCAATCATTGTGCCGATAGTCGTTACGACCAAAAGCCTCGACCAACACATCTCAAGTGGCTCGCCTTAGGTGGCTGGATCAAGGACCTGATAAAGAAGTCAGTTCTCCTTGAAACGGCACATACTGTTAGGCACTTCATCTCTCTGGAGCCCTGACCACTGGCAGCTTGGACTCTGTTCCCAATTCCGGTTGGTCACTATTTTCATATTAATCAATATTGGCTGGGCAGGGCACATTGCTCGTAGAACTGATGGCCGTTGGGGCACAAAGGTTCTCGAATGGAGACCGCGCACCGGAAAACGCAGCGTGGGACGACCTCCAACGAGGTGGACAGACGACCTGGTGAAGGTCGCTGGGAGTCGTTGGATGAGAGCGGCATGTGACCGCTCGTTGTGGAAATCTAAGGGGGAGGCCTTTGTTCAGCAGTGGACGTCCTGTGGCTGATATGATGATGATGATGATGATCAATATTGGCTTTTTTGTTTGATCTGTATATTTAAAAATGTAAGCAATATGTAAGATAAGAAATCGCGTATATTTTTGGTTTTTTCTGACGTTTCGAATACTTTGCAGCATTCGTCGTTACAGATTTTAAAGTTATTTTCTTTTATCTACCGTACAATTTTAACCAAAAATTTGTTTCAATGCACGCAGTAATCACTCATAGTCTTGATGTTTTTTAATGCGGTTTGCTGTTTGAGACTTTATTATTTTAATAACTGGATTCCAAACAGGTGGTACCTGCCAACCATTTTCTGGATATTTTTAAATGCAATAGCCTCACGAAACGTTCTAGGTACATATACAGTTTCGTTCGCGAGGACTTGAGGTTGATCAAAATGAAGAAATGGTTAGGTTTGCCTAAGGCATGTGCACACACACACGCTGCAGCTTTGTGGAGCGTCTGTGCTTGACATCAGCTATATGTTCTTTTATTGTCAAGCACTTTCCATCCCAGTGCAGGCGTCCGCCAAGGATGTATAATATCACCTCTCTTGTTTAATATATACACCGAGCTGATAATGCGAATCATACTGGAGGAATGGACAGATGGTGTTACAGTTGGTGGCTATAAGATCACAAACCTACGTTATGCAGATGACACTACACTGTTTGCAACTAGCGCTTGCCATATGAAAGAGCTACTTCTCAAAATGGAGCGTATAAGCCTTCAATTCGGGTTAAAGATTAATCGCTGCAAGACCAAAATGATGGTCGTGGATCGGGCTAACAATAACTCGCCAGAAGTTACTAACATTGCGAACTGCGAAGTGGTCCAGTCATACATATATCTTGGTACTTTAATCACGAACAGTGGAGGGTGCGTGGACGAAGTGAAACGACGTATGGCTATTACAAGAACTGCCATGGACAGGCTGAAGAAAATATGGAGAAACCGAAACATCACCAAAGCCACTAAGATACGGCTTGTTCGAACACTGATTATACCCATATTTTTATATGCTGCTGAGACGTGGACGTTACGAGAAATTGAGAAGAAGAAGATAGATGCTCTAGAGATGTGGTGCTGGAGAAGAATGCTTGGGGTATCGTGGACTGAATTCCGTACCAATATCTCCATACTGAAAGAACTCGGCATCAATCAGCGTCTGTCATCCATAGTCCAGGCTCGCATCCTGAAATTCTTTGGGCATGTTTCAAGACGTGAGCATGGC
The DNA here is from genome assembly GCA_947459985.1 of Diloba caeruleocephala. Lineage (NCBI taxonomy): Eukaryota > Metazoa > Arthropoda > Insecta > Lepidoptera > Noctuidae > Diloba > Diloba caeruleocephala. The sequence goes on along the minus strand of OX381625.1, from coordinate 3,344,868 downwards.
TCGATAGAACGTCTTATCGTGCAAGGTAAAGTGGAGGGCGCCAGACCGCGCGGAAGGTCACCCATGCGATGGACCGACCAGATAAAATCTTGCTTGGGCGGACCCTTGAATGAGTGCAATAGAATATGCTCTAACAGAGAGAGATGGCGATGTATCGTGAGGCGAGCTACATCTGCCCCTAACAGTACTACATGATGACCACGACCGCTCTGTCAAGATCGAAACGACAAAGAAGATATGTTCTTTTATTCGGGTGGCTATACTAATCTTTGTTTGCCCTATGTATGCCAAATCACAATCAATCTTGTAGACTCCTGCATCTTGTAAATGTATGTGACATTTCATAGGTTTGAGAAGTTAGCTGATCTTCTTATGCGGCTTGAAGTAGGTTTGAATAGAAACCCGCTTCAAGGTATGACTAGTTCTGTCCCTGACTCCCTTAATAAATGGTAAAACAGCAGGTTGTCGATCAACTGTGGTAGGTTTCGGGCGGCTTCTGCGACGGGGATGTGGAGCTTTGAAATTGTTATTTTCAAGAACTTGCTTCACATGGTTAAGCTCCCCCCCTGCCAGACGATCGCGCGAGTCGCGGATGCCGTGTGCTCTCTGTAACAAAGATTTAACCACGGTAGCTTACTGTCAGGGATGGTGGTGAGATTCACCGTTAATCTGTGTGGGTAGGCTTTCTATACACAGTATGACTAACAGAATATTCTGGATTATTTATGTCAATAAAGGCCAAGGACTTGTTATCCTCCAATTCCATACATTCCTCCAATTCCGTAAACTGAATTTTACTATGTATTCAATTTAGGTGTTTTAAGAATGCAGAGATCCTATTTGTTTATTTTTGCCTCTTGAATACCTTCGTAATAAATGATTATATCGGAGAATTTTATATTAATCAATCAATTAGGTCTGGGGTTGCATACTACAACTGTTAAAACAAAGTGCTTTATTTTACATATAGACTAATAAAAGCTTTAATAATTGGCTGGTTATTATGTGTAGATGTTTACTGTATATATTAAGAATAAAATTAAGGTATCAAAAAAAGCGAAATTCTTAGAAACAATTGTTAGCAATGTATTCAAAGTCCAATAAATAATTCGTGATTCTTAAAAATCGAGATGAAAACGTCCTGATTATTATTCTGGGATTTCAGAGGGAGGTGTTATTCACTTTATGTTACAGGACAGTCCTTGAAGTTTAGGTAAATATACTCTATCTATTCCGATCTCTGGAAATAAGTAATTTATAGACACCGACATGTTTCGCAAACTTAAGACGAAACAGCAGTCAAACGTCAAATAGTTGAACCAGAAACTAGCAGTATGTACTCGTTATTACAAAGGAACTATTTTCCACATGCTTACTAATGAGCACCCAACCTTTTGTAAAATACGGCGCCACTTCATATAAAATACTAGGTCTTCTCTCAATACACGTTTCTACAAAATGAAATTGCTGGCAAAATATTACAGAAGTTATTGTGTAACATCTCTGTTGCTATAAGTGTTTGCATTGCAAGATGGCATTTTCTTAGCAGGATATATGAAACATACTTCTGTGAAGTGAAAAAAAAAAACAATGATCAGTACAATGAGGGTAAATAGCCATAGTGATTGGGCTTGGGAAGCGAGTTGGTGATCATCTTCATTTCAGCCGAAAAATCGTCCACTGCTGAACCACCAGTTTGGGATTGTGGTGTGTACTCATTGGGTGGTTCTGCCATAATCTGCCATCTGCCACGCTTGGCAGGCGGGTTGGCGATCGCAGTTACGTTGTAAATGTACTCAAAGGACGCTGCTGTCCAACCTCCGACTAAACCCTTAGTCACCTTTCACTACACCCTGCCGTGGTTAGCCGGCACCACATGAACTTGGTGATAGCATCATGATATTACATTACATTATGTTGTTATCATTATAATTTGTAGTATAATAGTTTTTAACCCAGGAAATATATGGCAAAAAATCTAAAATTCAAAGCGCGAAAATATTTTATTTCTCCAAAATATCAATATCATAATATCAGCCAAAAGACGTACTGCTGAATACGCTATAATTTAAAGAACTCGAACCATAGATGAGTCCCAACGTCAACAATATGCAGTAATGACATTATGGCACTTAGACGTGGTCACTCGCTATGGGCCTCGTAAGCTACACTGGCATTTTTCTACGAGATTAAATCAGAAACGATGAGATGAGAAGAAGTAAAGTTACCGCCATAGCTGAAAAGATTAGTAACTAAATTATCAACGAGTGGGACACATTGTTCATAGAACTAATGGCCGTTGGGTCAAAAGGGTTCTCGAGTGGAGTTTGCACACCGGAAAACACAGTGTAGTATAGCCTCCAACGAGATGGATGGACGACCTAGTGACGATCGCTGGAAGTCGTAAGATGCGGGTGGCATGTAGCTGGCCATTGTGGGAATCTATTAGGCCTCCCCCAAGAATGATCCCTCCTTTGTTCAACAATGGCTGATATAATATGATTAGGATGATGTGATGAGTCACCTTTTACGGCCATCCATGGTAGGATGGTGGAATGGTGCTATATTCTTAATGCATACAGCACATGGACACTTAATAAAATGTTACACATCTATGTAAAACACATCCAAACGTAATGTGAGGGTGTACCTAAACGACATCGTGAGGCCGGTCCGAAGCTTTGTATGAATCTTATCTGTATTTCGCGACCGCCACTAACACCGCACGTAATGGGCGCCCGCGCGTGATTTGTGATACAAATTCATCGTATATTGTGGCGCTGCGATAAATTAATTACGGTGTAAATGTACGCCGACTAATTAGTTTTTGCGTAGTTTAATAATCCGTTTTGTTTGTTTCAATTATGGATGAGGTGATATGTTTGAAGTTTAATGAATATTGGCTTTATTGAGCTTTTTGTTTACAGTTATTGTGTAGATATAATAATAAGCTGCTGGTATTTATAAGGGCTGGCGCTTTAACTGTTGAATTATTTCAACATTGTTGTCCATGTTTTGGTTCTTGATTCATACTATGAATCAAGCTATATTTTCTTTGAAAAGAAGCTTGTGTGGAGAAACGAAGAGTAGTGTGATCATCTGTTGAAAAGGTTTAACCAGGCAAGTGTTGATGTCTGGCGGGCCAAAATCTGAAAGGTTAATGTTGGACGCTTTTATACATGAGGCGTTAATGCGAATACTTATTGACGTCGTACACGTCTTACTTAGTTATACTCAATGTCTCAGTAGATGTCCCTGTAAGTTGTAGTTTTAGTGACGATGGAAATGTAGGTGCTGAGTTCGATATTGTTACCTGAATGCCTTGATTGCTTAATCGTAGGAAGAAAATATCCAAGGCCATAATACCATCAACAATCTAGATCATTCAAACTTAGAAACCTAATGCAAAACTTCCCAACTGCCCCAAAGTCCAATCTAAACATTTCCTTATCGCCCATAATTTTTCCATCTTCCAGAGCTGTTTGCCGTTCCACATCTGCGTCTCGATCGCAAAAAACAATGATCAGGACATAGGTCGACGGCTGTAAACATAATTCCCTACTACCCCCCTTGGCAGCTTGCCAGAACATATTGATTTTACTATGAGAGTCGACAAGTCCACGGCATTTAAGAGATGTGAAGACGTTATCAGTGTTCCTAACTGAAAAATTTAATAAGTAACCTGGGTAGGCCTGAATCCAACTGTGGACGTTATCGCAAAATATCATGATGATAATTACTTAAACAGATGTGGTCCGCACAGGCTTTTAAAATCTTTTTGACGTAAGGTAGAGACAATTTCAAAATGTATTTAAGCTCAATCAAATGAAACCATAGACAGAGCAAACAAAGTACTTAGCAGTATTATTAACTCTATTTTCGTCAAAGTACTTAAAGTTAGGTAAAACCTTAAGTGCGTTGCCCGCGCTTTCTGATGGTCACATGAAGGCAAGGTAATTGCCCGGAGTTCTCTTAGTCACGCATCGACTAGCGTCGCAGCTCGACGTGCATCATAAGCGTAATTTAGCAACATATTGCCATGCTGTGTTTATAAACGATGCATGAAGTATAACTGCACCTGAGAGAGCAAAAGACGTTTTATTTCACAAATAAATAAATACGTAACGTAAATCATTATTGTAGATTGTATTTAAAATTGTATTTTTGATTACGCGTTCTAATGGCGGCCGTCGCGCCATTCTGTAGTGCAATAATAATCGTGTCTGGCGCGTCTATTTCTATAATGTCATTGTGTAAAAGAATATAATTTCGTGGTATTTTTAACTCCTCGCCTGGTAGATGAATTGCTTCTTCCGATATTGTGACTCAATGTCACTCAAGATATTTTGATTGATGTGTTTACATATTTTTTTGCTATAGGCTTTATTGATTTTTGATTGTACTATAGCAATAGATTTATTTAAAAAAATGGATATTGTTGTAAATTTAGGCAGATTTTATTATGTTCTTGATTAGGTAATAGAATTTCAACAATCCATATATCTGTTCGAAGGCCTCACTCAGTATGTTGCCAAGTTACAAACACGCAACTGTTTAGGGGAAAGTGCACAAATAAAATTGTTAAACTAACCGTTTTAAGAAAAATAGGGTTGTTTTATTTTGATAATACTGCCAATTTTCAACTAAAATCAACCTTAGTGGCCTATACCTGATTTTTTATTTTTTTACAGTTATAGCATTCGCAATCTTCAAATCAAAATCAACCTTTTGGGTTGGGTATTCTACGAGACAATATAACGATTCTGTGGTACTTGACATTGACGAAATACGAAGAAAGTATTGTTTCATTATTTTAAGACAATAATACAATACAACACAATACAATACAATACTCTTAACAAAAAAAGAAGATCCAATACATAAAATTACATGAACAAAGGGCGGTCTTATCGCACTCGGCGATTTCTGCCAGACAACCTTGGGATGGACAGATTTGCTAATAAAAAGAAAGGGGTAGTTCGCGGTGTAACAATAATTATAACTTACTTAATACATACTTAACTATAATATATACGACAAACATGATTATATATATATAACAAATACATATCAACTAAAAATAAACATGAAATTAATGTAGGACATTATAGTAAAAGACAGTGCTCCTTGACAAGTTTTTTAAATGTTGCCAGGGACTTAGCACGTCTAATTGATACTGGCAACACATTCCATAAGCGAGCAGCTTGAACTGTGAAGGATTTTCCAACGAAATTTGTGGAATGTGTTGGAATTTTCAAAGTCAGATTCTCTGATGACCTTAAGGCTCTCGAAAGTGTGTCATGAAGGAACTCGAAACGTTCTTTAAGATAGCAGGGGGTAGAGGGATTGTACAGGATACTGTATAGAAGCTGAAGAATATGAGTATTCCGACGAAGGCGTATAGGGAGCCACTTGAGCTTAATACGACAATATACTGATTAATAATAAATTAATAAATTAAATATGTGAGTGGTAACACTGCGTAACTGAATGCTCCAGAGAGTCGGCCAGGGCCTCGTCTCCGTCGGTTGGAGTGGAATGAGTGCCCGCAGGATTTTCAACTCGGACTTGCCTTAATTGGCCGATCAGAGGAGGGCCGCCAGCTATATACTCGAGGGTGGAAGTGTCAAATGGGCTAATAATGGGGAAACCCGCTTCGCGTTTTCGAGTTGTGCGATGGTGAAACCGGTGCCGCACCTCTCCCCACACCTGAGCCACTCATGCTGGTGGTGTTCCCTGTTGCCAGTAGTGGTGGCCAGTTAGGGGGCCTATCTTGTGAGTGGCGAGTCACCGTTTATCACAGAATTTCACTATAAAAGTAGAAAGAAAAATAAAAGTATATATAAACTATAAAACTGCCATTAAATAATAAGGTATTTGGAGAACGAAGAAACAGCAGAACACTGACTCCTGAGTCATAGGATCCCCTAGTTTAGAAGTTAGGGTATACACTAATTATTTTACCTTTGTACTTGACGTACCTGAACTTTAACCTTTTATGATACAATTGGTTTTTTGAATCAAATAAAGTTATTATTATAATAAAAAAAAATCAAGGCAGACGCAGCTTTTTCAGTTTTTAGAAGTATTTAGTCCGTTTAGAACCCATTGCAATAGACCTTATAATTGTAGCTTCCATCTCATACAATAGTTTTACACCTCCAGGGACAATCCAAGACTGTATTTTTATAGTGCAGCTAGGGAGAGTCCCTGATTACTAGTAGTGTCCCATTACATTTTAGATTAAAATTCTCTAAAGGGCCTCTACGTGTTGGACCCATGTCCCCGCGTAAGCCTATCAAAGGACCGGGTTCCCTATCATAGGGGATATAAACCCATGAAGAGAGAGAGAATAAAATATAATACAAGTAATAAAGTATAAATAGTACAGTTTGTTTTACTTTCAGTCCATAGGAGTAAATATCACTATTAAAACTTAAGGAACAGTCATTGCGCTTTGTATCTATAATACTCGTAATATATTACCATGTGACGCCAGCTAAGAACAGGGTCATCCCATCTTATCCCGTATGTGTAGTACACATCGACTGTGAGATTACTGGAGGATGGGCAGCAGCATCTGCAGTATATTTATAACTCAAGTGCGCTCACCAACCCGTCTGCCAAGCATGAAGATTATAGCAAAACCCTCCAGTGACAGCACTTTTTTGGCTGAAATAATATCGTGGAATACTGAAAACAACCGTCGACATATATTTCGGTATCGCAAAACAAATTAAAGTATCAATTAAATAAGAAAATCAGAAAACAGTTGTACAACGTAAACATTGCTTTCCGAAACCAAAAATTGGACCCTATCTCAGCACATGCTACAACACAAAGTGTTGCAACGCTGATTTTCAGATAGGACCGTAGAACCGTAGACGTTTACATAATTATTCCATTAAATTACATAATTATTCCATTAAATTAATGTTATTTAAAATTAAATCTTAATTAATTTATAATTTCACTTAAAATAATTCATCATTTACACAAACATAAAATTAAATTGCAATTAAAATAAGTATTGTGTGCATATCAATAAAAGTAGGGTACAATCGACTAACAGATATTCATATAAATATACTGTGTCATAAAGTTAGTTTGCTGAGAGACGCGTTGATTCAATGAGGAAGAAAATCAATAAAAACATAGATAGAAATAGAACAGCAAACACATATGTCATGTCACGCATGTATTAAAAATGCAATATCTAGCAAAAGAAATAATGTTAATGATAAATGCTAACGAGATGTAGAACCAGAGGAGTACACCCACCGCCCCCTACTCGTTACCCAGAACCCCTTCGCATCCTGATCATCACTAGTGACGTCGGCAGCTGCAGCAACGTCGAGCTCGAGCGATGAGTTTTTCTCACCACTGACATCGTCACCACCTGTACGTTGGCAGGGGAGAGGCCGGCCATCGATTCGCTTGGGACCTAAGGGCTATCTGACCTCAAGCCGGTTTCCCGTTGCCGGTTGTTATGTGAAGTGCATGAAATGGACTCTAAAATAAATGAGAACGTTATGCGCGCATATTATGGGCGTAAAGAGGGGGAAACTAACTTCACTGCGTACCGTAGTAAGATTCTTACTTCATTTATGGAACTTGAAACAGCCATCGACATCTAAGCCCTACGATTGTGGGATCAGGTGTGTCATTCTACTCTTCGGTAAATTAATCTGCTTCGAGGATGGCAACACTCGACCAAGAGTAATGCGCTTTATGAGGCAGGCATTCTCGGGGACTGAAACCAGCTATATATCCTGCGTCACAGAGTGCATAGACTTCCAGCAAAAGGTTTATGAATAATGGGCGAGCCATTTTCGTTGGTAAAGGCGACGAGTGGATCGATTTACCCAGATTCGCATCTTCAGATATTAGGAGCGACTTGAGATGGTTGACATGGGAGTGACCTGTTTCATCCGGATGATGCCACGAGTGAATTCTGGCGCAGCATCTGGTTGATACCCGTCAATCAACCTGAGGGCGACTGGCTACGGGATGTCGAGGGAGCGTGTGAACATATAGAAGAGATGTGATTTCTCCCCAAACCTGGCCAGTGTAGCCTGTTCGATGCTGAACTGGAAATCCCCGGAACCGGACGGACTGCACAATTTTTGGATTAAATGGCTACGTAGTTTACATGTTCGCTTGGCATCTCAATTTCAGACAGCCTTGGAGGCTGGGTCGCTGCTACAGTTTTTTACAACTCGAGCTACCCTCTTGCTCCGCAAATCAGGTAATGCAGTTGGAGCCCAAAAACTATAGGCCAATCTTATGTACCAACGGTCTATAAACTTCCTATATACATTTTGTAAGACAAAATACCATGTCTGCCTCTTGTTTGTAACTACTAAAGTTATTGAAGGTGATTTAAACTCACAGTAATTGTATTAGGATGGAATTAGGCCGAATATGCAGTCATGCATGTAAAACTATGGAATATGGAATTATGGAATCTGAGGGAGTTCACCTCATACAAGTACATGGATATGCAATCGTTAAAAAAGCGATCGTTTAAATGCTGAGACTCCATAACCGTGAGGTGTGCAGTCTTTTTCCTCCATTGCAAAGTGGGGATGCACCTAGATGTGGTCAATGTAGACAAAGGTTTTAAGCAGGTCGGTTTGGCTAAAGCACGTTGTACTAACACAAACAAATCGTACTTCGTAATCGAGGTATGGCTTACCAAGAGGTTAGCTGCATGGACGCTTCTTACGGCGCACTTGACGGTGCCGATGTAGATTTTTAGCGCCCGTATTCAGGTCGTAACCGAATAGTACTTCTGTGATCTTTTCAGGGAAACGTAAGTTTTGTTTGTGCAATTATGGACGAAGATATCAAGACGACACGGGTGAAACCTGTTGGGCATGACATGGATGAAATCTATTGAGCATGACACGGGTGAAATCTGTTGGGCATGACACGGGTGAAATCTATTGGGCATGACACGGGTGAGATCTGTTGGGCATGACATGGGTGAGATCTGTTGGGCATGACATGGGTGAGATCTGTTGGGCATAAATACGGGTAAAATCTGTGAGGCATCACGCGGTTGAAATCTGTCGAACATTCCACCGTCTGAGTGAATCCCTTATACACATTATTTCTGGTTGTTCTCGTCTTGCTAACAACGAATACTGCACAGGAATAACCAAGTGGCTGGGATCATACACCAACAACTTGCTTTAAGTAACAATCTTGGGGATTCTGAGGTACCGTGCTATAACAATGTCACCTGTTTGGTGTAAGTACTAATTTCGAAATGCTCTGACATGACGTTTCGGCCATGCGGCAACTGTCGGTGACGATTGGTGATGGATTCTAGTCTTGTCAATTGAAAAAGAGAGACGTGTTACAAATTATAATACAAAATATCAAACTTATTTTAGATAATGAAAACCCGTTACCAAATACTACCTTAAGATTACGTAACTTGCTCTGAAGTACAATCATATGAATTCTGAGGTACCGTAATACAGGTATGTGCCTGATTCAGTTCTTAAAAATAATGGTCATGTCACGTTGTAATAAGACCGATCTATCGTCACTGATAGGAAATAAGCCTGATTAGAGCGCCGCATGATGATTGTTAAAATTTTCACCCGCGTAACGAAAATCTCGTGAAAGCTGAGAAAGATAAACAAATTAAGTTTCTAGACTTGGCACAGACTGCCGACATTTGAGGTGTGAACTCTGAACCCATTGTGCTGATAGTTGTGATAATCACCTTATTGCCAAGAGCGCCGACCAACATCTCAAGAAGCTCTCGTTAGGTGGCTGAATCATGGACCTTTTACAGAAAGCAGGCGACTTTCTTTGGAGCCGAAACCTAACTTGGACCCTGTGTCCGCTGCTGGTTGGTCACAATTTTTAAATCTTTATTTTTATATAATGTATTTAATCATAGTATTTTTTTATATAATGTATTTAGTCATAGGTTTGTTTTGCAGGCTTGCTAGCTGTATTAGAACTCAACGGCTTAGCATGCGACGATGCAATAGACCGGTCGGTATGTTGTTAATGCCAAGGAAAATGGGTATATCATATTTGTTATCAATGAAGTTATAGCTATAAATTTAAGTTGAATTTATGAATCAGAGAGTACTTGCGCAATAAGCGTATGGGTCATGTGTCATAAACTGGTCATTAACTACATAAACTGACATTTTAAGTCTGCCAACAACAAACATCCCAACAACCAATTCTCTGGAACTGCTCAAATTTTTAGAACAATAGAATAAACTCAATTTTCCAAATTTGAAATCCGAATACATATATATATTTTACTATCAGGTACAACACTAGTAATAACAACGATATCCACTTTAGTGTATTAGTCATCCATATTTGATGAATCGCAGAGCAACAAAACCACACCAATTTATGGTAAAACGAATGACAAAGATTGATTGCGCTTGGCAGAATATTATATGTCCGATGCTTCATATAAATCTGTACTTTATATTTGTTAGTTTAGCAATATGATTTATATGTATGTTAGAATTGCAATGAATATGTGCTAGGCTTAAAGTGTATTAAATTATTTTTATATCCCTCCTCTTTTATATTCTACCCACCACGGTATGCTGAACGATTGGCTTTCTGCGCTACGGGTCGTGGGTTCGATTCCCGCGCGGAACAAATCTTCCTATGATCTACAGATAATTGTTACGAGTCTGGGTGTTTATGCATGTGAGAGTTATGTTTTTAATGAGCCGTTAGATCTTGCAATTGAATAAGTTTTTCTTTTTGTGACAGCAGAAGAATCGCGTTCATTTATAGATTTAATTTCCATGTCATATATTTGGCACGTACTACCTTGTAATTTGCCATATTCAAACACATTCTTCACGTAGTTTCAATTTGACTACTAATTCTGGTTGAATAGTGTTCACAAGACTTAAAACTATTAAAGCCTGGAGTTACGGGCGTTATTGGATCAGTTTTATTATTAAACTATAGTAATTAATATCTGCCGGCGTCAGGTGGCACAATGTACCTTTCTGGTGCTTTGTTTTGACTGAGCTAGTGTCGCAGTATGCTGTAGACTGGGAAATATTGATCCATTAGGCATTGCATTTGTTTGTTATGGGGTATTGTTGAGGGGTATAAAAGGAAATTCTTTGAAATATTCACCATTGCCTATAGGTAAAACTAGCATTACCGCGCATTTAGCGCGCATGTGGTCGTTTTGTCTGTAAGTGGAATGTACTGATGGGACATGCAAAAGATTTATTTTTCTTAACGGAGCAATCCGTTGAACCATTCACTTGATTAAATAGTAAGACCATATCAGCTATTTCTCTTCGCGCATAGAGTGGAAGAATATGAAATGTTCTACAACGGTCAATGTAGTTAGATAAGTATGTTTTTGACCTGTAATGCATCTCAGAAACTTTCTTTGAATAGTTTACAAACGATTACGATATTTCGAGAATATTATTCTATTGATAATTTGAATAGTATTTTTATTTAAAATATTTTATATAGTTTGTTACTTACGTGTGGTAGATCTCTTGTTCTTTATTTATTTTTGCTTGATAGTTTGTGCATTTTTTATTCGCTCGACGGCATTGTTATTACTTAATTAATAAAGCAATGGAGATTATGACAGCGTGTGCTCGTTGTCCTGTCTTGGGCAAACTGATTGCAAGGTGCTAAAATTGGGGGAGTTTAGCATATAATATATCTACTTCTTTGAGTATATAATATACACTGATTGACACACCATATAATTGTTTAACGATAATGGAATCTTAAATCGAGTGTAAACCTTCTTAGTGCCACTTCATATCCATAGGTACCAATAAAATTGAATTCTCTGTCTGTGATTACAAAACAAATTCTACAATTTACGTGACAGTTGCTATTTATGTGATGCCTGATCATAAATGACTCTTTTCAGTTTTGTTGTCTGTCTGTCTGGTTTTGGCTTCGAAACGGCTCAACGTATTTCAATAAAAAAATAATGACTAAAACAAGCTGAAATTTTCGTTTATATACCACTTTGATATCTTGCCGTGTGGGCTTGCCATGTGGTGACGGCTCAGTATCGCACCACCCCATCTCCCCCCGTAGGTATCGTAAAAGTCTACTAAGGGATTAGCCGGAGGATGGGCAGCAGCGCCCTTTGAGTACATTAACAACTCAACTGCGATCGCTAACCCGTCTGCCAAGCGTGGCGATTATGGCCAAACCCCCCAATGAGCCCACAACACATCCATATCAGTCGTTGCGGTGATCATTGGGGGAGGCCTGTGTCCAGCAGTGGACAGCAGTGGACATCAGTCGGCCGTAATGATGATTGATACCTTGCAGGGTTCAGAAGATATAGATTAATTTTAAAATAAGAACGTTCGGCAGCCTTAATTGAGTTTAGAATAATAAGGTATTCCTAAAGTGATTTTCAAGGACCAAGCACAAGAGTGAGCAGTCAGGAAGAACAATACAATCGAGACGAATCTCTGCTGGATAGCCTGTCCCATAAAAGTCTTTACTTGTCTTTTCTTCGACAGTCCTGCTGACTGTCCATTATATACTATTAACTTTTTTATAATCATGTTTCCCCGGGTGCTGGTTAAACTTGCATGACATCTCCAAGAATATGATAATAGTATGTTATTTCACATGTAAGCGGGCACGCCTATTGACTTTCTCTAGATCTCTCTAGGTCGCAATATATTAAATATTTCAATGTTTGTAACTATAGTAGGTAACTATGACCTTTTATTTTATGAATTATATTGCGTAATTGTGTGTGCGCGGACATGTAGCCATGACAAAGTTACCAAAGTAACCGTTCTCTTTGTTATTTTGTAGAAGCATATTGTACCTATTTTAAAACATTGTACCTATGTTAACGTGTTGCTGGGGAGTTTGTTGCGCTGTTTCTTCTCCCCAGCTTAAACACTAGGAAGCGGTAAAGGGTGGGCTTATGGGGTGCTGTCTTTTGTTGACGTTCAAAAAGAACTAATTACTTAGCCTATTTTGAATAAATGATCATTTCATTTCATTTCAAACAAGAGTAGTAATTATCTGCTGAAAATGTATAATGCATATATTTGACCGGCCAATCCTATGAGATTCTTCAGTCTTAAAAGATACAGGATCCACTACCCTGTCTTTCTCCCTCTCCCTTCTAATAGTGCGCACTCCTCTGAACTGTCAACTGATTTGATATTGCAACTATGATATCGACGATGGCAAGCATGATTACTATCTCGAAAAAATGCAAATATGAGTTATATATATCATTGGAATCAGACAAAATACTGCTTCGAATGGACTGGGTCTCGTTTTCATAAATGGATGATGAATGGATTTTGGTTCAGAAGACACAATTAAGAAATAGGCTAACTACAAGGAAAGGAAACACAGTTGTCGAGTCACAGGACAACGTGAAATTTAAAGCGGCAGATACTAAAGTACCGTTGTTTATTTCTAACGTCCATGCTGATGTATGTAAAGAGGACATTATTAAATATGTTCGCAATAAAACGGGAGAAACTATTTCTTTGGTGAAGCTTAAAATGAAAAAACAACCCTATGTTCGGAAGCATAAATTGGATATATTTTTAGATGAGAAGCTGTGGCCATCAAGCATTTCCTTTAGGCGCTTTGTCAACTTTGGGCTAATGAGGAATGTGTAAAGATTCAGAAATTATAGCTAATATAGATGAAGAGTTAAAAGGACAAAGAAGAAACTAGATGTTCCAGTAAACTTATCAGTTTTAATTCGTGGTACCATAAAAATGTAAAAAATATGTACTAGGTTAAGGTTTCTATGGGTCTATGCCACCCGAAATCAAGTTATTATTATAATATTATTATTATAAAATGTACGCTATTAAAAAATAGATAGTAACTGCTAGCGTTTTTTTTCTAAGTCATACGACGTCTGTATTCTATTAGTTGAAAAGAGTTACGTTGGTTTTAATACCACCAGATTAATTTACTATTGAGTTACGACAATTCTGCCGCCTGGGATTTTATGCCAACCGGATATACAACAAAACTTTCGCCCGGAAATAATACGCGTACTAGACACAAAACATTTCAAGCAATACATTTCAGAGTTATACTAAAAATAACACATGAAACTTGGAGTGCTGTGGGCTCCTTCTGTGAGAGCGAAATGCTCCAGAAGGAGGTCGCAAAGCGGGATCGGGAGAGGGCCGAACTCGCTCGGAGAACGGGACATGGACCTGGGGCAATAACCGCCGCGACGCCCGTGTCCAACACGTCATCTGCGTCTACTGCTGGATCTGCGTGCTCATACCGAGCGACCCGCGTGATGACGGCGGTGTGCATATGATCACGTGCATTAGGGGAATCTCTTACAATCCCCCCGAGAGGTGTTTACAGTCGTCTTCCTTCCGCTAGAGGGGGTGACCGCTTTACAGTCATCCACTCCCAGATGTGCATAAAGGCGTGGCACCAATGGGTAGCTCTAGATGGAGATTATTCAAGTTCCCGAGCCTCGCTTCGATTCCGACGATGACCACTCCGGTGGTTTTAGCCGGTAGGAGTCCGACATACCTCTTCGTCCTTTTGCGGGGCGAATGAAGTAAGTGCACGACATATTTCCACCGGACCAATAAAAATAAAAGGTCTGGCAAGTAAACATTAATCTCGGTAAGGAAAAAAGGAATAATTATTAGCTCCAATTTGAATAGCCTGTTTGGCGGCATAAGAGTCTACAGATTTATTTCCTAAGATACCTGAATGCCTCAATCCCACCCGAAATGACGAATGAAAGAATCCAGGCTAGCATAGTGACAATTCCGGCTTGATCTAAGTTATGTAATAATCCACGATACATACACTTTCAATCTGTCCAACGGTGAAAACATAAACCTTTCGAATCCTGGAGTGTTTTTAAAACCAATTCGTGGTCACTTCTAGACGAGAGCGGTTGAACACTTACAGCGTGCCTAAGGAGAGAATCCTTAGGTATACGCGCACGCAGTCCACCGATGTACAGGGTGTATTCCTCGAGGTTTTCGTGACCGACTAGCGAGACGCATTGCTGTCCTAGGTGAAGTCATCATCGTCAACTCCCTTCAGGGTGTTTACTATATTTGTCTAAATTTTAGCAAATAGAAAATATAATATTTTATTTTGGAAAGTGTCAGACGACAGCTATGTCAGTAAGTAATCATTACACGTTATTCACAATAATTTTTTAATCAAAGTAGTTTATTATACCAAGTAGTATTTATTTATATACACACAACAGGAACTCCTACAATACATTTAATCCACGATACATACACTGTCAATCTGCCCAGCGGTGAAAACATCAACCTTTCAAATCCTGGAGTGTTTTTAAAACCAATTCGTGGTCACTTCTAGACGAGAGCGGTTGAACACTTACAGCGTGCCTAAGGAGAGAATCCTTAGGTATACGCGCACGCAGTCCACCGATGTACAGGGTGTATTCCTCGAGGTTTTCGTGACCGACTAGCGAGACGCATTCCTGTCCTAGGTGAAGTTCATCATCGTCAACTCCCTTCAGGGAGTGTTTACTATATTTGTCTTAATTTTAGCAAATATAAAATATCAATATTTTGTTTTGGAAGGTGTCAGACGACAGCTATGTCAGTAAGTAATCATTACACGTTATTCACAATAAATTTTTAATCAAATTATTTTATTATACCAAGTAGTATTTATTTATATACACAAAACCATCACATTTAATCCACGATACATACACTGTCAATCTGCCCAACGGTGAAAACACAAACCTTTCAAATCCTGGAGTGTTTTTAAAACCAATTCGTGGTCACTTCTAGACGAGAGCGGTTGAACACTTACAGCGTGCCTAAGGAGAGTAGTGTATTCCTCGAGGTTTTCGTGACCGACTACCGAGACGCATTCCTGTCCTAGGTGGTTAATGACTATACAAAATATCTATTTATTCCACAATAGATTATTATATTTATCCCATTACCCATACCATAATATCATAACATTACATAATCACCAGTAACTAGTAGTTTTCTTCTTCAACCTTATACGAGTATACGAGTATAAGGTTGAATAAAACTGAAATTATTTACGATTTAAAATTACGAAATGCTACGGTCATACCAACGCACACAGCTGAGAATGGTAGAGACCAACGCACACAGCTGAGAATGGTAGAGACCAACGCACACAGCTGAGAATGGTAGAGACCAACTTACGCTTATTTTTAGAAAATTTTAACTTGCATCATAAATTTTTAAGCCCCAACCAATTTGACCCCTTTTACCTCTATTTTTAATGATTTATTTTTGTACTTCCCATTATTATATTTTTATTGCTTCCCTTCCCTTATTATGTTTCTTATTTTTATTTATGTTATTTAATACACACTAACCATAACCTTTTCGGAATCATTTTAAACAAACGTTATCTTGACTCAATTTATCAGCCTTTAATATTATATACTTACTTACTCTATCTACATAATGTAATACTAGTTTTAGTAGACGCGATCTCTACTTGCTCAATATAAAATTTAATTATTATATTAATTTCCCATGTACCTACAGTGCAGAGCGGATTGAAGCTCTTAAAATAAGCCCTATACTATACCCAGTATAATACGACTAACAAAACTTCTTACAGAAAAGAGCGGCGACAACTTTATAAGTAAGCCTCGGTCAATTAAACTAATGAAATTAATTAACATACTTGACTGAATTGCATATGCAAATAATTATTTTAATACTTATTTTAAGATATTATAACACATATTTTGTACGTCTTTCAGATGTATCTTCCTTTTAGTTAGATGCGTAAGCCTATTTGACTTCTTGGACATAGGTTACAGCGGTTAGCGACTCTCTAAATAAGCCTTAGCTTCACCTTCACCTAACGTCAGCGAGTGGTGACTAGCTCTAAATAAGCCTTCACTATTGCAGATTTATTTCACGAGCAACCTTTGTTATAGTCTAAGGTTTCTCTATGTTTGACGTCCTGTTCCAATAATGGAATAAAGACTGAGTGATGAGGAATGCATGTGTTTTGTGATAGTTATATTTCTTGGGAATCCATATATTGTATATTCTCATTGTTACATAGCATCCACACCTACTAAATTTATCTCTCATTAAGCATTTCTTTGACTTGATTGTTTATTTTTAACTTTTATTTTGATGATAATCTTTATTAATTGATTTATTGTTTTAATGCAAAAATTCCTTTCACGATTTTTTTGCACCGGGACAGCGGGTTCTGTGACGAAGTCATTCTTCATCTTCATTTCAATCAGCCTCTTTCATGACTTCATACCTTCTATTTCCATCACTGATGATTCATTATTTACTAAATTCAAATCAAAATTCGGATTTAGTATGTGATATCGAATCGTTCTTCATATTTTGATTATTCCATTGAGAACGCCAAATGCGTCTGGTTGGACGCGCAGCTGACGTTAGATAAACAGTCTGCAATATTGTAAATGTTTATTTTTAACTAGCCTTAATGATTATGATAGTAACCTATATATTAAAATATAAAACATCATGATGAAGTGGTTGTTGAACTGACCAAAAACATACCTTTAATAATATAACAATATAAACTCTTTTGCAAAAAAACGGGTACTTTAGATTTTTTCTCTACTTCAACGAAGAAGAGCAAGAAAGAGGTTTTCTTAATTTGACGATGTATTGGCATGTTATTTAAAGCATCCTGGCATGATTCTTTACGTTCCAAATTAAAATTGTGAAATTAACAAAAGAAAAATATCGATTATTGTGGATTATTGTAAAATTGCTTTACTAATGGCGCGAATAGCTGAAACGACTTTTTTACTGATTACTAAACTTTTAAAACTTTTTGGATATTTTCTGCAAATTAAACAATTTAAACTTTCTTTTTACATTTACACTTTTTGATATGAGTGATAAAGCGATAAGGACCGGTAAAATTATAGCCCGACTTGAAGAAGGTTGTTCGCAAACTTACGTGTCTCAGCGGCTAAATGTGAGTCGTTCAATTGTCCAGAGGACTTGGCAACGGTATCAAGAGACCGGTTCAGCCAAAAGAAGACCCGGTTCGGGAAGAAACCGATGCATAAAACCAAGAGATGACTGCTTTTTGTGGAGAGGACCGACGCCGGCGAGTGCTGCGAAGACCACGGGAATGCTATGCGAAAGTGTATTTCGAAGAAATCACTCCATATGGCAGAGGCTCCGTTATGTTTTGGGTAGAAATTACTTTGACGAAGCGTACGGAGTTCCATATTCACCGCCCGCACCGTTCTGGCGACGTGGAAGCGTACATGCAAGAAGTTGGGATCCGTCGTTTAGATTGGCCAGCTCGAAGTCCTGACTTCAATCCAATTGAGCATGTCTGGGATGTTCTAAAGAGACTCAGATCAGTGCCACCTGCTCCACAAAACACCACGGATCTAAAAAGAGTAATTGCAGCAGAGTGGGAACGTATGCGTTAAAACGTTATTAAAAACATCGTGGAAGCATGCCCAGAAAGATTCAAGCTATGACTTTGGCAAGAGGAGGTCACACTCGTTATTAGATTTTTACATTTGTAACTTTATTTAATTTAAAAGTAAAATATCTTCTTGTCTTTATTGCCCACCACTTCTTATTGTTTGGCCGTGTACATCGGTTTTAAAGAATTCATAGATTTTTTTTAAACATTGCCGGAATTCTCTTCGCTCGTATTAATTTACACGATTATAAGTAACAGACTAAGTCAAACAATTAAATTTCATTTAATAAACTCATGTCGACCTTAGAATGTAAATTTGCTTAGGTGCCGAATTTTTCGCAAAAGAGTTTATATATAGCGTTTCATTCAATTGCATCATCTGTTCTCTGTTACTTTGCTGCCATAGAGAGCTACCCCGAAGAAAATACGGAGAAGAGGCATTCCGTGACAAATTCACTAAAAATGTTGGTTGCTCCTGTTGAACACCTTTCAATCCTAAAACTAAAAATAATTTTAAAAATGAGTCATAATCTACCTACCATAAAAAGAGGAAACCTTTCGAGTTGCATGACGGATGATGACATATTAGCAATATAATTGAAACTGTTCACAAGTAAAGTTAACGTTTTATTAGTCTAACATGATGATATATGATGATTTCATCGCTCGTTAGCATTGTATGGAAAAAATTAAAACATTTCGTAGAATTCACGTAGAACTTCATATGTCTTCGAATGATCCCCATGCCTAGATTGATCAATTTATCAAAAAAAATTGCCCTCCGTCGGTTTCTTCCTCTGATTGTTTTCCAATTATTCAAGCCTTCTCCTCTTCATCTGATCTCATGAATGACCTGTTCTTTTTTTCTGAACTTTCCTATCACCTAAAAGATTCCTCGCCTGGCATAAATGGCATTGTATTCCTTACTCTTTTATATGTAACTCGACACGTTCCACCAAATTGTTCTTTCTTAGCATTTATTAATACCGTATTTTCCTCTGGAAATGTCCCAGAGTCATGGAAAATTAAAATAATCATTCCGATTTTAAAGCCTGGCAAAGATCCACTCGATTCTTCATCTTGTAGACTTATAGCTTTATCCTCAGTTTTACCTAAGATTTTAGAACACCTTGTAAAAATATACTACAGTGGCTTCTTGAACATGGGGTATTGTCTCTAATAGTCAATTTGAATTCAGGCGAGGTATGAGTACAATGGATAAATCTCAGTGTTTTTACTTCTGAAATTAGATTTGCTTTTTCCCGTAACGAGCACGTTATTGGGGTCTTTCTTGGCATACCTTCAGCATATGATAACGTCCTACTTCCTTTACTCAAGCAGAAGGTGCTAACTTTTAATTCCCTGTGAGACTGGTAAATATCATATTCAATCTCCTTATTGGTCACTCTATTCGCGTTCGTTTTCAAGGTTCCCTTTCTCCCTGCCCGCCTTGGCTGGAAGGGTCTCCTACAGAGTCTGTACACAGTCCACTCTTATACAACTTATAACTTATACACTGCCAATCTGGATTCAACAGGTACCTGTTATTTTAAAATTCTAGATATCTATTTAATGGGAGCCCCACATGGTGTGGTTTCAATTAAAGTCCCCTAACACAACAATGAGAGGATCTGGAATATATGAATAATGTTTAATTCAGAAATAGCTCTAGAGCTGGGATGAGAAATTTATCATAAAACAACTATAAGTAATCCAGAACTATGAACTGGAATATTAATTTGAGAAAAACTGACGGACCTTGGTACAAGAAGGGCCAACCTGATCAACCATCGTCCCTGTCGTCCCAATGAAAAGAATAGCCAGGTATCCTGAAAGTCGTCCCAGGCAGAAGTCTCTGAAATCTCAAGAAGTGGGTTTAAACTGATTAGCAAGGTCAAGTTTTTCCCAAGGATACTTCTACAATTCCACTGTTCCAACAAAAATGGGTCAGTCCAGTTCGGTAAGGTGTCATTGTTCGATAAAGTGTCCGAGGATTTGGATACCATATTAATAAGGGAAAAGGTGAGGAAAAGGAAAAGGAGTTCTATAAGATTGTAGTTAGGAGTAACCACCGAAGAGGATTCCACGGAAGGAGTAGAAACGCATAGCTATTAATTGGCTGAAAGGAATGGGAAGTATTGACGAAGTCGTTATGAGCTTGAATGTTATAAGATTTTCTGCAAACAGGATTTTTGAATTTTATTTCAAATTGCTTTTTTTTTAATTTCATTAAACTTTTGTTGTGTTGAATAATTATAATTGATGGTTTTTACTAACAGAATTTTGCGGTTCTGTTGAAAATGTTTTGGCGATGTCTTGTTCCTGGCCAATTTCCTTGAACTGAGTTGGGGGAAATGGGTGACGATGAACCTCTGGATGGGCGTGGTGGTGTTCTTCCCGACATAGATTATTTAGTTCAGCCATTAGTCAACATGATAGAAGGTTGAAGCGTGCATCTAATGACTCTGTAATATCTATTGATTCCTATCAATCGACATTATCCAAACCTGGGTTTGATGCTCAATTAAGTTATTCCGAAACCAAAAAGAGACCATATACTGTTCGCTTCGCGAGATCGGAAGCTGACATTTCAGCTGGACAGTCCATAAATCTTATTATGTTTGTCCTACTGATACATAAAAATAAAATCATCAAATAAAATCAAACCAAGGGCGACATCAAAACTTCAAGGACGCTAACAATTTTATTTCTTATGCACTACTTAACAGCAATAAGTACTTTGCAAAAATCCTCAAATTAAACTTTCTCTTATGGGTGGGTGTGGTAAGAAAATTACCTACTGATTGGACCCTAGAGGAATTAGTTGAGGGAATCAAGACTCCCAGTGTTATGGACAAGTAATTAGAGCTCGTCGATTGATTATCAAATCCAAAAAAGAAGCTTCCGTGACTGGGATTCCTTTCACAACAGTAGTCCTTAAATTTATAGGACAGTCTCATCCTGACAGTTTTTGCTACGGATGATACCTCTCTTCCCGTAGATATTTACCAGCTTCCTACAATCCTGTGCCGCAATTATTTATTACGGGTTTGAGCACATCCGTGCCCCACATCTGTGTCCAGTGTCGTTCGCAACCACGTTGTTATCGCTGTGGCCAATCCCACTTGGGTGATAATTGTAATGTTTCTGTGTGTACTTCTTGTATTTTAAGTAGGAGTTAGCCACAAAGTCACTGATAGTAAATGTCCGAAACATTCTCGTCAAAAGTCTATTAAAATGGATAATACCAGTTATTCAGAAGCTTCACTTTGATTTCCTATTTCAAAGCGTTTGTCCTCAGACATTTAAACTTCCTCCCCCCCTTCTTCGATTCGCGTGCCTTCTC
The DNA here is from genome assembly GCA_947459985.1 of Diloba caeruleocephala. Lineage (NCBI taxonomy): Eukaryota > Metazoa > Arthropoda > Insecta > Lepidoptera > Noctuidae > Diloba > Diloba caeruleocephala. The sequence goes on along the minus strand of OX381625.1, from coordinate 3,323,063 downwards.
AAATTACCCAAAAAATCCTACCTCTCTTCCTCTCCTACTCCCCAGTCCCATTATTCAGATAGATATATACGTTCGGCAGTCTTCAATAGTTTAAAATATGTAAACGAGTGGAATGATAAGAAATTCAAGGTTGTATTAGTCCAGTCAAATAAGCGAAATTTTGAGTGTGCCGGTTCTTTTTATACAACATAATGTTGTAGGAATCCAAAAAGGATTTATCAATTTAAAATTATCACCCCTGAGAGGATTTTTTCAATAATCCATAATGGGTAAGACCCAATGATATTATATCATTAGATATGTTTCATCCATATTAAATGGCGCGCAAAACTCAGTCTCGCTGTACGTAGGTATAAAGCTATAAAACTACACACCTATGATAGAGATAGCTATCTCAAAGTCAATGACAATGTGAAAAGATGGAACATACCACAATAATATTTAAAATGATAACACGTGTACTCGTTGTCTTTGTCGCACATGTGATTGAATGTATGTGTTGTCTCTTTTCTTTGCTTGGCCTGTGTTATGTTCGAGAATAATATTCTTTATTCTTTAGATAATTTGAATAGTATTTTTATTAAAATATTTTATATAGTTTGTCACTCACGTGTGGTATTAGATCTCTAGTCCTTTATTTATTTTGGCTTGATAGTTTGTGCATTTTCTATAAGCACGACGACATTGTTATTACTTAATTAATAAAACAATACAGATTGTGACAATGTGTGCTCGGTGTCCTGTCTTGGCCCAACTGATTGCGAGGTGCTACAATTGGGGGAGTTTTGGTTCTTACTTTTGGCGCGCATGTAACATATTTACTTCTTTGAATATATAATATCATTGGAAAGACCTAAAAAATAATATTCTCCATAGATTTCCAGAATTGTACCGTCATTGGGAGGAATTTTTCATTACTCACCCCACTACGCTGTTGCCCATCCCTCCAGTTAGTGTCCCTATTACGACATCTATGAGATGATGAGATGGAGTGGTGCTATATTCTTCATTCGGACACTACACAGAAAGTTATATGTCAAATTTCAATAATTTTCACAATTCCGATGCCAATGTAAGTGATGGATGAGACACTGGCATCATAATCACATGTTTTTGTCTCTATTTGAATCGATTAATCAAGAACAGGAATTTGTCAATGATGCCAAATTTTTCAGAAGACGCATAAAACCTGTTAAGTATTCAAATATGAATGAAATATTTTTTTTGTCATTATGTTAAATTAGGAAAAGTGCGTAATTTACAATGTTTTACTTAGAATATAGAAAAAGATATACATATAGAAATAGTAATATTACAGATTGAGTAAGAGAGGGAATAAGTCAGTGACTTGTTCGGTTTCATACTTACGCGATAAATTTAACTGCCCTATAACTTTCAAACGAATGAATGGAGGTATACCGTTTCTTAACAGATTTGTAGGCCGTGCCCTAAATAATCGAAATCTGTAATAAAAACTTGACTTGTTCCCATTCTTAATTAACCGATTCATTTGAACTCACCTATATGTGCAGTGTTTGAACCTAAGTTTGCATCGTTGCATATTCATAATTTGAGCAGTGTTCACTCACCAGGGTCCAACTGCGAATGTTAAATGTTCAATTAATTTAATAAATTGATTTTTATATACTTCAAAGTTAAGCTGTACTGTAGAAGAAGTTGATTATATTGACAATTATGATGACCACATATCAATTGAACTTGATAAAAAAATAAAGTATTACTAAAATATGGTCCCACCTTGAATACATTGGTGGATACGTATTTAGTAACTGAATTAAGAAAAATGCTACATATTATGCAAACAATGTTTTTACAAATGAATACAAGAATTCATATCAGGGAATAAAATGTGTCAAGTATAACTCTAGTGACCTAAAATGCTTATCCAACATTTCTTTGCAGTTATAATTGATTAATTTCATTAATGCTTATAACTAAAATGCTTATCCGACATATCTTTGATTAATTTCATTAATGATTACAATTATGTTCATGCTTCAAGTTCAACGGCCAAAACTTGAAGCACGTATATTTGCCAGGTCATCCAAGATTTGAAATATACTCGCTTGATAGTAGCGGAATGTTTAGAGGTAACAAGTTGTATTCGATAACTTGACGTTTGAATCACATATAAAAGAATTACGGACATATCGTTTTTCGTTGATAATATAACATGGATCCCGGGTTTTAACTACCTGAAAGGCTACTAGTAATGTAGAGCTATTGCACAACGCGGTTTAATACCGTTCATACTTACTGTAGACTTTGATATAGGCTGTGGTTCATTCAATCAGCCCACTACTGTTCTACTGCTGGGCCTAACGCCTAACGCCTAAGGCCTAACGTTTCTTAGAGTGAGAAAAATGTTCGTATTTTTCTCACTCTAAGAAACGTTAGGCCTTAGTCCACCATGCTGGCCTAGTGCGAGATGGCGGACTACACACCATTGAAGCCATTTTTTGGAACCCTCGCAGTTGTGATGCTTTCCTCATGTTTTCCTTCACCGTTAACGCAAGTGATGATAAGATTCTGGTCGGCACATTAATCCGAAATGTCAGAGGTGCGGGCCGGTATCGAGGCCCTCTTCTTGTATGGGACGCAAGCGTTTAACTAATAGGCTATCACTGCGTGGGTATGGTTTAGATAGTAAGAAATATAACTTCCTAATACCAATTTCTCATTTTTTTTATTAATATAACCAAAGAGAAGCGACATATTTTCAGATCCAACAAGAATAGCAACCATTTCTTTTTAAACTAATACCATTTTGATTCTACGAAATGCCCGAATTAATTCGAAGCACCTTCCCGAGTATTCTAGGGACTAATAACGTGCTAAAATATTTAGAGTTCCTAACGAGACCGCTATAGGAAATAATCACGTAATTTGCGAGGTATGTATTTAATACATAAAAAAAAAGTTCTCGATTCTATTCATTTCAGACTTTCTATCCCATTTCTGGTGAATCGGGTAGATTAATGAAAGTTCTAGATTTTTCTGTGATTATTAAAATATGGAATACATATTTTGTAAGAATAATCAACATGGAATGTTAAAAGTGCTGGCAGAGGCTGAAAGAAACGCTTGCCATTGGAAAATTAACCGTGTCGTGTCATATGATCTATTTTCGATAAGCAACAGTCACCAAAATACAGGAAAGCTTGAGATTGTAAATCGCATTATTTGCCTTACTTACTTATAACACTCAATTATTGGTTACTATAATTATGATCTACAGCGATAAAAGTAGACACCTAGTTTATTGGTGTTTGTTTGCCTGCCGCTACCACATTTTAGACTTAACCTAAATGACCACAAATATTTTGAATTGTATGTTTACAAGCGACCAGATATAAAAATAGTGCAATCGAGCTTAAACTTGGAAAAGTATTGTGCTATAAGCACAATTGGCAGTGTAGTGGGTGGGGCACATTGCTCATAAAATTGATGGCTCTTGCGCGTTAGGGCCAATATGTTCTTGAGTGGAGACCGCGCCTCGGTAACTGCAGCTTGTAGCGGCCTCCAACGAGATGGACAGATGACCTGGTGAAGGTTGCTGGCAGATTTTGGAGTGGGTGTGACAACCGGTCATGGTGGAAACCTATTGCCTTTGTTCAGAGGCGGACGTCGGGAGGCCTTTGTAAAGCAGTGGACGTCTTTTGGCAGATATGACAATGATGCAATTCTTTCGAGTATTACTTTTATACTTTATTAATTAAGCATGATCTCATCTAACATCATCAAAATACAACCGGTACATCCTGACGATATCAAGCCCAATATAACGAACCCTTACACTCTACACGGTAATTAAGCGAGGGGCCTCTGCAATTTATCTTAATAAGGACTCGGTTTAAAATTAATCGGCCGTGATACATTCATCGTGTTTAATCTTACCTGCAAATTAAAAGTGCAAGAATGAAAAGGCTGTTTATTAGGAAAACTGTATTTTTTGTACATGCATGAGTATATGATTTGATAATTGATTCTCCGTGTCGTGAGAATTAAGAATATAGCACTACTCCATTCCAACGGTGGATTTCCTGAAAGGCGACTGACGGTCGAAATTAATAGTCCATCCAAAATATTTGGTTTAGGGATTGAGGAATATCCGATTTTTGTGTTAATTGTGATCCTAAAACAAAATCTTACAACGTTACATTTTTAAAATCTAAAGCTTTTGGATTAGATTTAAGGATGGGCAGCAGCGTCCCTTTTATGGAACAGCAGCCATTCTGCGTTTACCAGCCCGCCAGCCACGCGTGCAAGCATGCAACTGCAACCGGTCTTTGTAGAATTGGTATGGGAGAGACGTGAAGTGGACCTTCTTTTGCTGAATCATCATTTTGCATATTCCGCGTGGTGACCAGATTAAGAATATAGCGCCACTCCACCAGTCCATGTCCTGTGGATGTCGTAAGAGGTGACTGAGGGAGTCTAAACCAGAGGGATAGGCAGCAGCGTCCCTTCTGTTAAACAGTAGCCATTCTGCGCTCACCAACCCACCTGCCAAGCGTGGTGACTGGCAAATTCCCCCCAAAATGATGACATATTGTAAAAATCGATAGGAGAGGCCTTTGTTTAGCAGTGGACGTCTTTTGGCTGATGTAATGATGATGATGACGAATCATAATCATTTTTATTTTATACAAATATACGCAGAACGTACAGACGAGTGTTACCGGTATTAATTTTACGTGGCTTATATATATATATATTTATTGGCTTATAATACCTTGTATTCAAAGCCATAATCATGAAGTATTCAGGATTCCAAAGATATGTCGGGCAAACAACATTGTGATTAATTTTCAAGGTAAGGATCAAGTCGGAATTTCTAAGAGTAAATTCATTCTGTATTTCAACTAGTCTTCAATTGAAAATATTTCTAAGCCTAGAAAACGTTATCAATTTTGACAGGAGTTGATTTTCTAGAAAGTTTTTGTCGAATTTAGTGCTTTGTTTACTTATTAGTGAGATATTTTCTATAATCTACAGTTTTCAGTGTATCTTTGATACTATTAACACAATCTATCTTAAAGTCAAACTAAAACTAAGTTAACAGTAGAATATTCTCTGTGATATAAAGAAAGCATTTCTTGTAGGGGCTCTATCTTTTGGCCGGAATCTTATTAAATGCGCGATATACCCTTAAACGCGAAATAACCTTACATCTACTTCGGCAGGGGAAAGACCGGCCACCGACCTGCTTGGAACCCAGGGGCCGACCGGCCTTGAGCCAGGTTCCCGATGCCGGTAGTTTTGTTTAGTGCATGAAATGGACTCACTCAATTAACGAGAACGTCATGCGCGCATATGACGGGTATGCAATAGGGAGGAATCAATCTCACTGCGTACCTTGGCAGGATGCCAAGGTTTTAGAAGTCAGTATTTTTTTTTGTTAACAATTTTTTTTAAATAATTCAGAGTACAATGATTGATTGATATCTGATTGATACAGATGATTGTAAAATATATACCGAGAAAAATGTTGGTCAATGTGCAAAGGTGGAACATACCACAATAATATTTTCAATTATAAGTTATTTGCCCTGGCAGTTAACGGTTGACCAGTTCCAACAGACGGAACCTGTTCACGAGCATGACGCATGCATCAGCATCGCCCAGCTCAAACATACTGTAGGGAACCAAACGACCCGATACACAACGCCACCTTCAGCAAGACATTCCAGTAATGAGCATGACAGACCAATACAGCCAGGCAAAAGACAATCAATATAAGTACTAAAAATAACATTATTGGCTTCATGATGCTCACACATTTACGGTTTTGTATGAATGTTATAATTTCATGTTATCTGTCATAAGAGTAATATTAACACTAATAGTCAATCAATGCCATAACATTAAATGTAATTAAATAACACTAAGAATTATGCCATTTCAACTGAGTCAAGTCAAATTTCAAGCTATAGAAGTCAATAACATAAAAATGAAATTTTAAATGAGTTATGTCAACTGTCAAGTTGTTGTACATTGACAATATAATTAATTCCAATTTTTTTACCTTTTACCTTTGATTGTAAGTAACAACACTTGCAATCATATCAAATATCAGAAGTTATAAAATAAATTATACAGCGATGATGATTGCAGTGTGTAGAAGCATGTGTTAGATATCTTTATCATCGATGGAATGATTTATGCTATAGTAGGTCTTCGATGTTAAAACACACTTATCAAAGATTTATTTATTTATTTATTTATTATGGGCTTCCAACAAAGGACATACACATAACATCATAAAGAAATACAAATTAAAATGGGTCCTCTAACGGTGTACTCCTTCAGTTAAAGGAGGCCACAGCATCCAAAAGATTTGAATTTTTGTTCTGATAAATCGGTAATACTAGAAGGAATTTTGTTGAAGAACCTAACACAGATTCCGATAAATGACTTGCTGGTTCCACTAAGTCTAAAGCCAGGCAATACAAGCTTGTTCTTATTCCGAGTATTTAAATTGTATACGTCACTTTTAATTGAAACTAATAATGTTTTTGTGTATATACATGATATTTTTTTTTTTTTTTTTTTTTATTTATTTATCTCAAACACAACTATCATTACAGGAATATCCCAATACGGTAGTGTGGTCCTTAATTTTATTTTAAGTAACATAACACATACAAAGCAACTTTAGTAAACTCATTCAGAGAGCAGAAAAATAAATCTATCCTATCAGCAATGTCATTGAGTGTATGCAAGGCGCGCGTCATTGGCGCTTTGCCTAACATATTAGTTCGTCCGCGCGGTACCGCGAGTAACCGCGGCCGCCGATATTTTGGTATGTATATAAGGTAAAGTAAGTATATTTATTATCTCCTTAAATAGTTCCCGGAGTGACTCGCGAGAGCCCATATCATACTGCTTTTTTCTGTAATATAAAAATAGATGCAACATCAACAGCTGATCCCCAAAATAAAACGCCGTAGGACATAATACTGAGAAAAAATATCTGTCTGGTTTCTTCAAGAAGGGCGCATCAATTATCTGCCACTGCGTTGGCAAAGACGCATCGATTGCATGGGTGACTACTTGTGACGTGGCGTGGTGGTAATACTTTGATTATAATAAATAAAAAGACAGACAAATATTTACTATTTGTAACATGTATCCGAGCAGAGATATAACAGTTTACGTAAGTACACCATAACATAAATATGTAAACAAGAAGCTTATTTACTAATTTTACTAAATTTGAGTAAAATAAAAGTGTGTCACATGCCCAGATGCCAATTATCGGCATACTGTTCATATTAGACATCTCCAACCACAAAAGTACGTTATTAGGTAGGTATATCATGCCAAATATTCAAGATGTATTAAGGAAATTATAACAAAAGACGTATCTCATTGAAAGTTGAGGTTATTATCAGGGGAGGCAGCTACATGAGATGAGAATAGACGTCTGACGTCATTGTCTAGCCTATCGTATTACCTTTTATTATCATGGTATTATTTTATTAAATTGGTATTAAAGTATATTATACTTATTATGTGCTCAATAATTATCACTAATACGCAACTCAGGTTTTGCATTGTCAATAAAATTTCAGAACTTTGTAAGAAATATTAAATTCCTGTTCATATTTTGTCGTACAATGTATAAAATAAGACATACAATTTTTTATTTTTTATTTTGTTTTATAAAAACGTTGCCCCACACTAGCATTTCTCCTGTGTCGTGGGTGCGTTTACAGACACAAATCCCACACACAATACACCCAGACCCGGAACAAGTAACTGCAGATCGTACAAATATTTGTTCCGTGCGGGAATCGAACCCACGATCCGGTGCACAGCAGCCGACTGTATATGCCACTGCACCAACCGTATCGTCAAAATGAATGTTTAAATTTTATTTCCAAATAGGAGATTTTATTTCGAAATAGGAGACTATCTATTTTATGTTTACGAAGCAGCAAACACAAGATAGAAGAATACAGAATAGCTATATTTAACACAAATAAACCCTACAAACAGAATTGAATTAAAGAGAAGATACTTAGTAACAAAATATTATAAAGATTTAAAATGACGTTGGACAGAACTCTATTTAAGGAGAGACAGCAAATTAGTGGACAAAGCTAATAAGAGAATGGCACCCAAGAGATAGTAAAAACCAAACATACTAACAGATGGTCCAGGAAGGGCTCGAATAGAAAAATATGGAATGGAAATCTTCAGTGTTTTGAGGGTCATTTGTGAGAATCTGTTATAGTAAAACATAAAAAAATCTGTTATTGATACTAATATAAAGTATTAAACATATTTAGATTAACTATCGTAAATTAATATTCCATTACAAAAACATGCAGCTGGAAAGGCCAACATATTATTGTAGCAAGTTGTCCAGAGAGATAGGATTATTGAATCCTAGCACCCGAACGCCCACAATAAACGTCCATTGACCAAATTCACGTCTATATTCTTATGCAAACGTCGCATAAAGTTCTTACGCTTCGCACATGGGTATGTGTTAGGGTAAATATGGTATACGGAATACGATGTTCAAAGCCCGATAAATCTCAGCAATCCATTTACAATATCTTGAACTTAGGCTCTACGCTAAGTTAGTAGTACGGTAGAACGTGTGTTAAAATATATTTTCACAGTTTAGTTCGTTTTATCTTATCTTATTGCCCCGGTCACTCATGTGTGTACAAATACGGTATGCTAAACTTTACATGCCACTTCCCAATGCTGCTAAAAGCATGCACAGTCATTCGCAAATATTCTCCCACATTGTGGATTTGCGTATTTGTCGTTATCGAATGGCTTTGAAATACCAACTGACATACATGACAACACAGTGGATATTAATGTTACTACGCGCAATGATAGACTTGAATAATCAAAACAGTGCATATGAGTGTGTGCCAAAACACCTAAAGACGTCCAGAACAAACATGAAGAAGAGGTAGGTTTTTGATACATCTTTAAAAGCAGAACGAAAATTATGTTAGACAAAAATTATGATCCACAAAATTTCTAGTCTCTATACGACATTAAGGCTGTCGGAAAAAAACCGATCATTTAAAGCTTGGAGCAGGTAATCATGATACCGATCATTTAAAGCTTGGAGCAGGTAACCGTGATACCCAGTAAATACAGCTTCTAACCGCTATGTGCAAAAATAAACTGTGAATAAATCTAAATCAATTAGGTGAAAATGACACTGCTATTTTCCGTTTATTTCAGTAGCTTATTACGAAACCCAAGGCTTGCCTTTTCTTAAGGCTTAATGTATAAAATAGTACCAATATTCAATGATACTGATACGACCTCATTGTTATAAAATATTTTCAAAATCGAAACAATGAACGTCGTTGTCGGTCGATTCTGCTCTGATACTTGATACAATCCAAACAACCATTCCGGGTTTAGTTCCGTGAAATGTGAATTGAAGCTAGATAGTGCTGAGAGTTGAAAGATATTTGCACTATGCTTTTATTAAAAATTCAAATATCTGTTATAGATTTGAACAAGGATTGGAGGTTAAAATCACTTTCGCGTATTTCAATGACTTGACATGTAGGTTAATTTTCACCATCCATGATTTTTTATGCTTCTATAAATTATTGCACAAATATTATATTTTCGTACAATTTCTACTTGCTTAGGCACAATATAACATTTTACAATAACAATATCAAAAATGTATGCGTTGGCGCGTCAATAATAGATTGCTTGCTTGCTTGTAATAGACCAGGGGAACAAATCGTGTAAGGATGTGCTAAAAGCAACTGGTTTCGATGACAGTTCGATTTGTAACAGTATGTAGTTATTATTTATTAGCATAGATAAAAAAGATTTTATTCATTTAAACCATTAATAGCACTTATGAAATCGAGACTTCAGTTGCCACATTACAAGATGTAGATTTCTTATGAAGTAGAAGGGAAAGAAACTCCATGGTTACTCTTTTTAAACGACGTTACAATATTTATGAGTGCATTGTTCTCGAAAATTCAGGTTATGTGAAGACAATGTTACTACGTTAAACATTAAACATAGTAAAGTCTAAACCTCAAGTGTTAGCATCAAATCATAATAAGCCAGTTGAATATAAAAAAAAAAAAACTATAATTAATGCGGATGTAAATAATTAATAATGTAATTGTCAAAAACAAGCTAATAATTAAATGTCAGTAAAGTATTTTTTTTTTCTTATCGTTACTTCATTATTTCTTATTGTATCTATCGAAAATTTTAATTTATGTATATTTCCGAGGTTGTGGTTGTCTATGACTCTTTTTTTAAGGTCCTATCAGAAAATCAGCGGTGTAACTTTGTTACAGCTTGTGCTGAGATATTTACGGTTTTGCAGAGGGAAATGCTAGGTTGTTTCATGGGTAATGAATAATGATTTCATGTGTTAATGTTAATGTATTAATAATGTTAATTTACAAACTATGTATTAATATATTATTAGTTATTATTTAGTATGATTGTTGTTTGTTATTTAATTTTAGTTATTGGTTTATGCTGAATTGGAATACAATCATTATTTCAGCAGTATAAAATCCACTGCTCGCCACATGCCTCTCCAAAAATTGCCACCACGACCGGTCATTGTTTGTCGTCATAGGGGAGTTTTGCCATAATCGTCAAAGCGGATTGGCGTTCGCAAGTTGAGTTTTTAATATTCTCGAAGGACGCTGCTGCCCATCCTCCGGCTTATACCATAATCGCCTTTTACGACGCCGGTTGGCGCTATTCTTAGCCAGTTGGCGCTATTCTTAGCCGGCACCACAGAGCATTGGAATATTATGCGGAGCCAAAATAAATTATTTGTCACTTTCTTTATAGTGACCTTCCAGCGATGCCACTGCGACTCTCTTGAGTCAACCCAGGTGTCTCATCACGTTGTGGCTGGCATTACATAACTTATTTTGGGATTCGCCTAAATTTTCATTCTCTATCAAGCAGTAGATTGCGATAGATAAACGCTCAAACAAACATTTTTTGAAATTTGTGTGTGGTATTTAAAAACAAAATATTTGTTGAAAGTACATATTTCATTAAAACTGTAGCATGCAGAGTATATAAATGCCCAAATCCACCCTTTGATCACATAACATAAAAAACTTGCAAGCTACTTACCAAAAAATAAGAGTTCATTTTGTAAAACTTTACCTTAACAGACCAAACTTTTCATTAAAAAGCTGAAGATACTCTTACATAATTTAAACCCGAAAACGATTGAAAAAGGAAACCTCAACAACTAAAACAATCGAAGAATTCCATCTCGAAAGTTTACGAACTCCGAAAAATTGTGCAGAAAGAATATCATTCATTTCCAAACTAAAATTGTTTCCAAAGTCGGAGTGATAAATTTTCTGATAGCCTATCTATAGCCGTATGATATGGCTTGGCCTCCAACTTTTATTACGAAGGTGTTTTCCTATTTCGTTTCACGGCCATAATAGACTTTTGCTCAGAAAAATATTCAAAAGTAATTTTGACCTAGTTTCTGGATCCAATTTTCTATACACATGGTTTTAGGGATAACTTACTTTTTGTTGTTCACTGTTCATGTTTATCCGTTAATATTTACAGGGCGTAAGGAGGAAAAGAAGTCTTCAGAATCAAGTAACTGTGCTGGCAATTTTCTTTAAAGCCGCAAACAAAATATGGATTCCGCAATTCTTCTTAATTTTGACGGCATTGTTGAAGACTGTTGACACAGTAGCGAAGCGAATAGCTTTCTGCGCTACGAGATGCGGTTTCAATTTCCGCTGCGAACAAACATTTTTCTGATTTGCAGATAGTTATTTCGGATCTGGGTTTCTGTGTGCATTTGAAATTTATGATAATCCAGCTACCTAATAAGCTGCCGATGACAAATGTATTTAGTACTGCATAATATGGGTGCTGCATCAGGTACTCTGCCTGTGACAGCCGGATCACGTGATTCATCCAAAACACTACGTTATACTCTAAGATGAACCAATCGTGCTTACGCGGCTGTCACACTGTGTCCTTATTGGTTTAATAATAATAAACCATGGCGAATCATGGGCTACGGTGTAACATATTAAACTATAGGAAATAATTGGCCATGCGGCTTGAGCAGGCCACGTTTCACTCGGCCTTGGATATAACCAAGTAAAATAAACTCGCAACCCACGAAGTTCATATTTTAATACAGCAACGCACGTTTAGGTGTTGTTGGCATATAAAAGAGTCTTTAATACCGCGGCCTACAAATTTCATGTCGACATTATGAGGCCAAAGTGTACTTGTACATATTTTTTATACCCCAATGTGACCATTAAGCCGAACATCGTGATAGGACAAGCGTACTGCGTATAATACGTGAATGGTTCTTGAATATTTGAATGGTGTGTAAAGAATGTGTGGGTTAATATCAGCCGGCGCGTGGCAGTCATATTTTAAGGCATAGTTAAAGTAATCGAATGAATTTTATTTCAGTAATAGAAGAAACATTTAGAAGTTCAAAAATAATTTGTTCTAAATAGTACCTTTTGAACGTCACAAGACAACCCCCAAAGCCTTCACCGCTTTATAGTGTTAGCTGGGGAGAAGAAACAGTGCAACAAACTTCCCAGCTACAAATATTATATATGATTAAATAATAATATTATTATATTTCGTTTGGTGTCCGGATTAAGAATATTCCATTCCATCTCCTCCTGTGGATGTCGTAAAAGGCGGCTAAGGGAATCTGAAACAGATGCGTCCCTTCTGGTGGAACAGCGGCCATTCTGCGCTCATCAACCTATTGCCAAGCGTGGTGAATTGGTGAGTACTGGCAAATCCCCCCAAAATGGAAGCCTTTGTTCAGCATTGGACTTCGTTTCGCTGATATCGTCATCATCCTCAATATTATATTCCATATATACACACATATAGATAATGACATAGCCAACAGACTCGCTTCCTCGTTACAATTTAATAGCTTTCATCCCAATTGTGCGTGAAACTGTGTATATTTCTTTTCTTTTCTTTGAGAGTAAAAAATGCCATGTGATTAGGATATCATTTTCTTTCCATTTATGCACTTCCACTGTATTATAATGTTTCAAGTAAATATTTGTATGCCAAATCGACAAATTGCGTGATACAAATATTCTCAGCGAATATTTTTTCGCTTCATAGATAGATTACATAGTGAAATATCAAGTGCTTAATGACCAGTTTTCCAGGAAAACGAAACAAAAATATGATTGTATGCCACAAAGAATGGCAGGGAAATGTTAGTGTTAATGTTAGTTGGCTGCAAGTTCATAATAGTCCCCAAAATGTGACAATTTGCAGTGGTCTGGAGAATTTATAAAATAACGCTAACATTGTAACATATTTGAGAGCTCACTGGAAATCAAAAAAGACAATTCTTTGTAGTTTTAAACGCTCAAACCGTGACTGCTGCAAAGTTGTCCTGTAAAGTTCAGACCACTTCTCTTGCCAACTTAGTTGCCAAGTGCCAGCAAGCCAAATTAGCCAGCAAACTAATAAGGACAATGAAATACAACGTACATAACGTTGTATGAAAAGTTGTAGTGTTTAAGTTTGGTCGATTTGGTAAAACATCATATCATCCACAGGACGTCCACTGCTGAACAAAGGCCTCCCTCTTAGATTTCTACAACGAGCGGTCACATGCCGCTCCCATCCAACGACTACCAGCGACCTTCACCAGATCGTCTGGCCACCTCGTTGGAGGTCGTCCCACGCTGCGTTTTCTGGTGCGCGGTCTCCATTCGAGAACCTTTGTACCCCAACGGCCATCAGTTCTACGAGCAATGTGCCCTGCCCATTGCCACTTCAGTTTACTAATCCTTTCAGCTATGTCGACAACTTTAGTTCTTCTACGGATCTCCTCATTTCTGATTCGATCTCGTAGAGAAATACCAAGCATAGCTCTCTCCATAGCTCGCTGAGTGGCCGAGCTCCACAGCCTAACACATTGGCGAAACGTTGCTTGCTTAGTGTGAGCGGGAGCTACTTGAACTGGTCCGCCATATCCCTTCTACCATCGAACTTCCAGACGCATTGTAGAAGCAACACTTGGTTTCGGTCCCGATGTGTCGTAACTTGGTACTTCGCCTCAACCTTCATTGTGCGCACAGTCAGAGTGTGAAACTTCATCTTCTGGGTGCGCTCGTTCCATCGTAGATTTCATCCATCGCTTTCCACTATGCGAATTGAATTTAAAAGTAGACACGGAAGTGTTTTTTTATTTATTAAGTATAATAATAATAATGAATCCTGACAACATAATCATTCATTTAAATGGCGTTCATAACAACTCGTTTAATAAAAAAAAAAATGAGTTCTTAGCAATGTCACATTATTTATTGAATGAATAAAGAGTCAGTCCATTAGATGTACCATTTCAAATATATATTTTTCAGACAAACAAATGTCTAATAAAAATGTGTTTTGGAAGCCAGAAAGCAATACTCTGCCATGAATTAAAACTAGCCATATCCATGGAAAAGAAATCACCAAGTCATTTATAATTGTAATTATGTAATTTACGTGCCCTTTCTTTCCAAATCTTTAGATTGCGATCCAGGATCATGAATCCTTATAAATACAGTTCGTAGAGTGGTAGAGCGTTTTAAAGCAGCAACAATGTTAGATCGTAACTTATTTTGCTTAATTTGGTAATCCTTACGACCTTACGTCGATTATACTTGTCGGATATTTTCGATGCCACTATTTTGAAATATTACTAAGTAATATAATAATAAGCATTACCTGACGTAATTACATGCTTTAAAAAATATATGTAGCTCTGTTTGCGATGATTTGTTTAGAAAACACGAGGTAAATTCTTATAACGGTTTCAAAACCCTTTTGATTCAAAACGATGTTTAATACCAACTCACTGCTATTTTACATAATTACTCTTAAAACCGCAAATTCCGCGAATATCGCAGAAATTAGAAAGATTACCAACCAACGATGCCAGTGTACATGCGGGAATATTTTTAAAAGAAAGTATTTCTCGAGCAGTTAGTTACTTTACAAAGCAAACAGTGGTACAGGAGGTTCTTAAGCGTTTCTCAATCTTTCTGTTTGATGACATTTCGTCATGCCAGTCTACTTAAAAGAATTGAAGACGAATTGAAGAGGAAACTGAGAATTTTAAGTTTTAAACGACTAGCTTAAAATCAAAAGGAATGTTTATGATTAACAGTCTTATCTCTCAATCAGGCCACGGTTTTTCACCACTGCAAAAAGGAACGCGATTATTTGTGGAGCTTCATTGAGCAAGGATACGAGTCCCACATTCTACTCGCAGTTTAGGGATTTTTAATCACTGATTTCATTCTGGAATCCTTTTCCGCCCTTGCCTAGGGTGGAGCAAGTCGAAGAGGATTTCCTCTGCGGTAAATAAAAGGTTTGCACTACATTGATGATTGAGAAAGCTTGGTATATTATGCACTCATCCAGTACAAAATTTAATGCATATATGCAGTATACGCTACATTTGACATAGGTACCTTATCATTAGCTGTTTAAATATTATCAGCTGTTGAGATATAAACACAGAGTGGCATGCATATATACACCTTTGTAATATTACCATTGACTGTCCAACAGCCATTAGTGACTTTAAATTCAACGCAGATTAATCGAAAATTCGCGTTATAAAAAACAACGTGATAATGAAGATTGTTAAAGCCATCGCTAACAGCACTAATCGTCCCATTGAGAAAATATATGTGGTTCTATTTTATTTGCCTCACTGGCCACGCCGCCCCAAATGCGTCGGCAAACATTTAGCTCTGACGGAGAAATGAGAAATAGCCACGTGTCATACCATGGTATAGATTGACACGAATCGATTTAGGGCTGTGTAAGTACATGACTGTATCGATCTATGGTTCTTACGGCATTGAAAGCGTGGTTGGCGCAGTGAGTAAGACTATAATAATTTGGGCGTATGTAAGTACATTTATGGTACGCGACATTTTGCAAATAGTGATTAAACATGCTAAACATGTCTCTTACATTCTGTAACAGTGGGAAATATCAAAACGAAGGCAACTAAAGCAGACGCGGGATGACGCAGATGTGGAATAACTTTGACGAGGCTAGACCGGAAGTTGACTGCGATGGAACGAAGACTTGGTTAAAAACCGACACAAAACCGCTATTTGGCGTTATTTACCGGTTTAAGAGCATGCCGATCTCATAATAAAAAAACTATACTAATATATATCTCAATGTTAATTATAAAAACATTGTTCTCCCACACTTCATCTACTCCTGACCCCGAAATAGAAATGAGGACACCTTGGAGGATTTATAGTAAGAAACGTCTCTCAGTAGTCTGTGTTTATGATCCTGATTGGACTTCTGTTCATTGTGATTGGAGTCCTACTGATAATATCAACATTATTTAAAAAACCTCAACGCCCACCTTCATTACCTAAATCGATAGAAACTCCAGGTTCCGCATTAGTCATATATGAGCCTTATTTAGGCATAGTGGATTTGAAAACCACTCCGTTCGGGACGGATATTTTTATTATTCAACTCCAACCCAAAACTCAGCCTAGGTACACCAACCCAAAACTCAGCCTAGGTACACCGCATTATTATACTTGGAATCACTGATAATGTTGTTGAAATGTTTTAATGCCCTGTTCTAGGAGGGGAGACTACAGTCATATCCGAGGTCCCTCTTGCTACCAAGTGGGTTCTAAGCTATCTAGACCTACAACTCACCCAGGACATTTCCATAGGTCAGCAAATTCATACAAACGAGATTATAGATCCTGAAAAATTAACCTTATCCATACTGGGAACCTCTCAAAATTCACTCAATTAGGAAGTTCACGGTATTTAAGATAAGCTATGAATCTTCAGGGGCTTCAGATTTTCCCCAACTGAACAGCCTTCAGGTTTGATGATTATCTGCCACCGAATCACTTCATGAGAAGTTGGCTCCAACCGCTGTACTAGAGTCCGCATGTATAGATTATGTTACTAGTCCCCCCATATTGGGTATGGTAACAAAGAGAAGTCGGAAGGAGATAACAATAGATCCCAGGTTAGAGATAGACCCATTTACGATTACATATACAGAACCCATCCAGCATTGCTATACTCCCAGTCTGAGAAAGACTATGTTTTGGTCTCCACAAGGGTATCTCTTCCATCTCAATCTACACATCTCCGGATCTAAATAATGTCAGTTATAAATAATGCCATAAAACAGAATTATTGTCATAAAACATAATTATTGTATGGTTTATAATATTGTACGGTTTGTAATAAAATGTGTAACTATTAGATGCAAACAGTCTATTTTCAAAGAAATGTTAATTTATTGTAATGCAACTTTATAACCAGACCACATCAGCCCGTAAACTCCCATTGCTAAACATGTGCCTCTCAATGACCACTGTAATGAGCGGTCATAGGGGGTCAACATACTTATCGCTATAATCACCATATGCCAGTTATAAAATTGTTTTTTCCAGATAATCTATTAAATTCGTCCGCCTTTCTATTCAAGATGGATCAAACACTATAGATTGGTGCCCGAGTTTTATTGGATCGCAGCAAACACCTCAAAATTCAAAATTACACTCAAATTAAATAACACTCCTTGGCCCTATTACTCCATGTAACTTACTTGTCATCTCGTCTATACCTCGGTTTCGTTCATTATTTTACTGTTATCTATTTTTCACCAGGAAGAGGAAAGAAAAGACATTGTTTTATATCAATTGTTTTAATGCTTTTTTTTTCTTATATAAACGCTAGGATTTCTCTTGTATCGTGGGTGCACTTAAATTTCACACAATACGTACCCGGTACAACTACCTGCAGATCATACAAATATCTGTTCCGTGCGGCAATCGAACCCGTGACTCGGAGCGCAGCAGCCAACTGTATCAGATACTGCACCAACCGTGCCGTCAGTAACTTATGAACGCTGCCGCGCGATATAACGCGCAGCCATGGCAGCAGCAAGAACAGATAGAAATAGTAAAAAAAATCCCTCCCGCGCAGCCATGGCAGCAGCAAGAACAGATAGAAATATTAAAAAAAATCCCTCCCAATAAAAAAAATTGTGAATCAAAATCAAAAGTTATAAAGAGAATCCTATGGGCCTGTAAAAAGATCAACAGATCAAAAAGTGATGTCATTAAAATATTACAAGAAAGCACCATAGCAAATATTAGATCAATTGAACGTAATTCAAGGTCCATGAAGGATCCAAATCACTTGATGAGCGCCATGACCAATTTAAATTTAAAGTTTCCTATAACATTTCGGGAGGACCTGGCAGATATTAAGAAATACCTGAGGATTTATATTCAAAAAGAAAAGATTCAAAAAGAAAAGATTCCAAAAGGTATAACAGAACACTCTGTAAATTGGACATGGTAAAATGGTACATTCATAATGGAGTTCAACCCCCAAAAGATGATTAACACAATTGAAAAATTGTTAGTGGTAATGCATAAATACCGTCCAATCGTTGTCCGTATGGTGTCCGGATTAAGAATATCGCACCACTCCCTCTCCTCCCATGGATGTCGTAAAAGGTGACTACTAAGGGAATCTAAACCAGAGGGATGGGCAGCAGCGTCCCTTCTGAGAAACGGTACCCATACTGTGCTCACCAACCCGTCTGCCAAGCGTGGTGAGTATTGGCATATCCCCCCAAAACGATGACACAGTTGTAATAATCTATGGGGTAGGCCTTTGTTCAGCAGTGGACTTATAAATGGACGATATGATGAATGAAAAAAATATGATATTATGTTTAAATATGATTGGCAAAATGTAAAATTCCAAATTAGAAATGTGAGTCTACATAGGATGCCAATTCCTGTTAACCCTAATAATGTAGACATTCCCGAAGATTTAATAAAACCTGCAATTCGCCATGTTTTAGGATTAAGTAACATGATTGTATTTAAGCCAGATACATAAGATTGTTCAGGAAATGAAATTAGATATAAGAAAAGTTCATAAACTTTTAAATTACATCCAAAGTCAAATGGATAAAAAATATCGCCATTTACCTGTTATATCTGGCATGACCCCTGAATTTTTTATATAGCCCATTCTTTAATACAGTCTCAATGTGGGTCCAGAATTTTATGGAATCTTGAAATTACAGGGATCTATATTGATTTACTTTGGTAATGTCAACAAAATAAACTTCCTTATCCCAAATTAAAGAATTTTGTCAACTCAGTAAAAGTTAATGACTGCAATTAACTGTTAACCCCATTGCAAAATTATTGTATACTACTGATGAAAATAAATTTACCAGATAGGCACCATTGGGATTGAAATAACCCCATTAATTGACAAACAAAAACTGATTTTTTATCCTTCTAATTCCAATTGATTTTCCGGCTTTGCCGTGTGGTGCCGGCTCAGAATACCACCACCCCCTCTCCTCCCGAGGGTGTCGTAAAATCTGACTAAGGGATTAGCTAGAGGATGGGCAGCAGCGTCCTTCGAGTACATTAACAACTCAACTGCGATCGTCAACCCGTCTGCCAAGCGTGATGATTATGGCGAAACCACCCAATGAGCCCCGCAACACACCCATATCGGTCATTGTGGTGATCTTTGGGGGAGGCCCGTGTCCAGCAGTGGACTTCATTCGGCCGAAATGGTGAATTCCAATTTATATTAAACACACCATGAGAATCTTATTGGAACTCCCTTTAGAAGGTATAATAGTGAAGAATTAGTGTATTTTGAGACTGATATTTCAAAGGGATTTTTCTTACACAATGGTGATGCTGTTTTGACCATAAGCATTAATAGAATCAATTTAAAAGCGCTATCTTTTGTTCTCTCTAATATAGCAGTTCATATCACGAAAAAATTTGAGACTAGGCAAGAATTTTAAAACAGATAAAGGCACAAACTGCAAAATATTATGAGGCCAATATTTATGAATTGATGATTGGTCTACAAAAGACTCATGTCAAAAGGATATTGGATAGTGAAGATGAAAGTGATGTCGAGTTGGAGGGTCTTAGATTTAGAATTATTTTAGAAGAAAATAATTAAATTTAGAAGAAAAAAGGGGCAATTGTAATTTAGCCCCAAAACGTTGACGGTGCATTCCATCCGATGCCTTACTAGAAAGCTCCACGACCAAATAGGCTGCACAATTTTTGGCTTAAGTGGCTACGCAGTTCACATGCTCACTTGGCATCCTAGTTCTAGTTGTATTCGTTCGCTGCCACGGTTTTTTACGACAGAAATTTCCTACCTGCACCATAAAACAGTACTACTAAATCCTGGTCATTTGTTTACCGACGGTCTATAAACTTCTTATATCCATCTTGAGAGCAAAAATGAACCCATAAGTTGATAATTATAATATAATGTCTGCTTCTCAGAATGGATGCAGGAACGGATATCGTAGTACTAAGGAAATGCTCCATAATGACCATTAGGTAAGACGTAACCATGAGGATCTGTCGACATGTTGGATAGATTATAACAAGGCCCCCGACTCGGTGCCGCTTATATGGTTCATCAGAGTGCAGCTGTTGTATTGGATAAATGCAGCTGTTGTATTGGATAAATGCAGCTGTTGTATTGGATAAATGCAGCTGTTGTATTGGATAAATGCAGCTGTTGTATTGGATAAATGCAGCTGTTGTATTGGATAAATGCAGCTGTTGTATTGGATAAATGCAGCTGTTGTATTGGATAAATGCAGCTCTACGCACCTCCCTAATTGCATGTGTGAGGGCAATGGAGGACGGTATTCACTATCGGGGATGTCAGAAGATTTGAGAGAACCGTGAAGTGAAAGTGGCTAACTAAATAAGGGATGTTCATGGATGGGCCAACCCTATCCGTGGGTACAAACGGTGAGTGGAGCGGTATACCTCGAATCGCATATTCCAGAGACATCAAAGGTGGGAATACAAAATTAGGAGCTCACCAATGCACCAGCTACATACACACATCAAAAAAGTCTAAGCAACACATACTATTTCAAAGTATTAATCAATAATTATATCATTTCAAGTAGGTAATACCTATGTAAACTTTTCAAGCCTGATACTAGAAGGGTAAGAGTGTACCGTCGTCCTGGACACACTGAAAGACTGAAGTGCGTTCAGGAAGTGCATCCATACAACGGCTCAACAGTTATGGTATGGGCGGGTATTATGAAGAACAGACGAACTGAGCTCGTTTTTGTAAATGGTAACATGAACGCTGTAAATTACGTTGAGGATGTTCTAAGGCCTTATTTTTATCTATGTTCGTCCATTCGCACAAACGCTAGGCTCCGATTTTACGTTGATGCATGACAATGCGCCTGCGCATACAGCTTTGCACACACGGGAGTACTTGGCAAGGGAAAACATCCTGGTATTGCCTTGGCCTGCACAATCGCCAGACCTCAACCCCATCGAGCATGCATGGGACATGCTCCAGAGACGTATTTTAAAGGACTTGGATGGAGTGACAACAACCCAACAACTGTTACTTAAATTTCATTGGGAGCTATTGCCGCAGGATAACATTAACAGTCTCATCGATTCTATGAATAATCGGTGCCAGCAAGTTCTCCATAATAGAGGAGGCCACATTTTGTATTAATTTATGCAATTTTTGTACAACCATTTAATTTTAGTTTAAGTTTAGTTGATTAGGCACCTTACTTTGTACTACGTACATACAGTACTAGAAGGATCAAAAAGTAGTGAGAACGACATACTACTTAAGTAAGAAAATAAAAATACTGGCAGGCATAGCTCAGATACATATTTGTAATATTAATAAAGAAAAAATCTTCGATTCTCTTTTATTTTTTTCTGAATGTAGTCATTTGTTTGCTTCGTGTCGGAACGTGTTCTCGAAAATGGAGAAAAACAAAGTGCGAGCCGTTATTAAATACGAGAGATAGATAGATAGATATATAGATAGATAGATAGAATACAAGAGATTCATTGCGATTTGGAGGCAACATTAGGAGTGTGGTGCCGGCTCAGAATGCCACTACCCCATCTCCTCCCATGGGTGTCGTAAAAGTCGACTAAGGGATTAGCCGGAGGATGGGCAGCAGCGTCCTTCGAGTACATTAACAACTCAACTGCGATCGCCAACACGCCTGCCAAGCGTGGCGATTATGGCAAAACCCCCCAATGAGCCCACAGCACATCCATATCCACCGATATGGTGATCTTTGGGGGAGGCCTGTATCCAGCAGTGGACTTCATTCGGCCGAAATGATGATTAGGAGAGTCTGCTCCGCCGTAATCCACTGTCGCAAGGTGGGCTTCTCAATTTTGAGTAGGGAGAACGAGCACGGAAGACGAACATCGTTGCGGCCGTCCATCGACGTCAGTCACCCAAGAAAATGTTGCGAAAGTCGAGAAAATTGTATTTAGCGATCGAAGAGTTACCATCCAATACTTAATTCAAGAAACGGGCATTTCATATGGAAGTATGCAATCCATATTGAAACAATCTGCATATGAGAAAAATCTTTGCATATGAGAAAAGTCTCCGCAAGATGGGTGCCGAGAATGTTAACCGACAGTCAGAAAGAAAATCGACTTGACATTTCGAAGATATTGTTGAACAAGTTTTTCAAGAAGATTCTGAAAACGTAATTCGTAACAATGGATGAAACATGGGTCCATCATTTTGATCCCGAGACAAAACAGCAATCTCCGCAATGGAAACGGCCATCATCACCGCTCCGAAGAAGTTTCGTGTCGTGGCATCGGCTGGCAAGGTTCTGGCCTTAATATTTTGGGACTCAGAAGGGATATTGTTGATTGATTACCTGGAGCGTGGAACCACTATTACAGGCCAATATTATGCAGCTTTAATTTAAGTTGAGAAATGCCATCAAAGAGAAAAGGAGAGGGAAACTTCGAACGGGCGTGCTGTTTCATCACGACAACGCACCCGCGCACAGGTCGGCAGTTGCGATGGCTGCCATTGACCAAGCTGGCTTCCAATTGGTTGACCATCCTCTTTATTCACCAGATCTGGCG
The DNA here is from genome assembly GCA_947459985.1 of Diloba caeruleocephala. NCBI lineage: Eukaryota > Metazoa > Arthropoda > Insecta > Lepidoptera > Noctuidae > Diloba > Diloba caeruleocephala. Next base: position 3,300,027 of record OX381625.1, on the reverse strand, counting down.
GCTAGCGATTTTTATCTGTTCACCAAATTGAAAAAATACTTAAGGGGAAACAGGTACGAAGACGATAACCAGGTGATGGATGCCGTGGAGAGCTTTTTGCAGGACCAAGACAATCCTTTTTTTGTCAAAGGGAATGAAGCCTTGGAAAAGCGCTGGGCTCGGTGTGTAGAGAGACTCGGAAACTTAGTAGAAAAATAAATTATTAAGTTATCAATAGTCATTACATTCTATCTCATCTCATTCTCACTATTTTTTTATCCCTCCTCGTACTTACTCGTAATTATTGTTAATTAGGATTATAAAAAAATAAATTTAAAAAACAATTGTTGTTTAAAATCAAAAAAGCATTAAAAATTACATAAATAAGAAAATACTAAGGATTTAATGCGAAAACAGATTGTAAAATTGAAATTTGTGTGTTGCTTAGACTTTTTTGATGTGTGTACATTCCTAGACTATTCTTGTTCGAGAACATAGAAAGACTAAATTCTTGTTCGAGAAAGTATAAAATGAGGAAATTGATTAATAAAGTAAATATAATAATTACAGGGTTTCATTTTTATTGATGTCATGTAGAAATGATTAAAAGAACCATTATCAACAAATGAAGTATTTCACCCGGTCATCCATACAAAGGTTAACTGAACTACCAAATATTGTAAGTATTATACATTATCTTTAGACATGAATAACAAAATATGGCATATTGTGCAATTTAAAGAGCAGGTTCTTGTATGAATGTAGCGACTTTATATTAAATTCTAATAGTTATCAAAGTCAAATAAAGACTGCAAATATGTTTACTACAAAAAAAAGGTTTGCAACGGCATATGTTTTATTACTTGACAAAGAACTTTATATCAGTACCAAATGCCCAGTTAAAAGTGGATGATGACTTTTATCTTTAAGTTAGAGTAACAAAAAGTAATTGTATAAATATGCTTTGCTTTCGCGGCGCCTGAACTGGGTAGTTGTAGTATTTTGAAAGATTTCAGGATACGGGATAGTATCTTATGTAAGAAAGCCAAGAGGTTGAATGGTATGTGAGATTTAGTTGTGGTACCAAAGCGGCTATTAATGGAAAAATTGCGGACATTTTACGAAGTACATCCTTGGTCCGGAAGACATTTGGACCTGACTACATATAATTATATGCATATTGGCGCACATTATATGCATATTGGCGCACATTATATGCATATTGGATATGTATATTGAACTATAACAATTACATCCTCCTAATTTAGAGCGTATGGCACTTGTGGGTTGCAACTGTAAATGAGTGTCAGGTAGTGATACTTTGTACTGCCACCTGACATCATGCTGAGCTGATGGCCTTATTGGTATTACTGTTCGATCATTGTATTTTTGTTTGCTTAAGTAATTTCTTTCAAATAACAAAATATGGAAAAATATAAAGGATGCTGAAAAGTAAATTAAAAAGTATGTAATAAGGGTTTATGTTGTTTTGAGAGCCAAAGAAGATAAAACTGAAGGTATATAATATAGCGCAATTGCAGTAGAGATAGGAGAAATAAAAATTATTATATTGGGTTGCTTCAGAAAGGAATTGGTTGCTTCAGAAAGGCATTGGTTGCTTCAGAAAGGTATTGAGTGCTTTACGAATACACGGAAAACAACATTTTTTGAGTTGGTGCCAAACTTACAATTAACCGGTAATTATTACATAGAATCCAAAGAAATAGGATTATAGTTGTTTGCTTTTTGTGCACCTATGTTGATAATTATAAAGAATTTATATATTCTTCTTTGTGTACCAGTGCAATCATCATCTTTATGTACCTGTGTATTCTCCATCTTTGTGTACCTGTGTATTCTCCATCTTTGTGTACCTATATATTCTCCTTTGTATACCTGTGTATTCTTCAATTTAATTTAAAATATAATTTATTTAACAAACAGAACAGTGTACAAAAAACATGTTTTATTTTATTGCTACAACTTCGAAAGGAATAATCAATAATTTTATGAAAGGGTTAGAAATTAAATAATTATTTTATACCTTATTTTAAACCGAGGTCTGAAATATGTGTACACTGAATATTAAAAAGAAAGTTTCACTTTCATGAACACTACAATGCCCTCCCCCCCCCCCCCCATCTGAGAGTAAATATGGGGCTGTGTTGAATAAAAAATTGCAATTTCTGTTGTGATTCTTGTGAACTGAAAGTGAATGATGGCAAAAAAAGTTTACTTACTACCTAGCCTACTTACGAGGAGGGATCAAAACGTAGTGAGCATGAGATAGAATATAATGACTATTGATAACTTAATAATTTATTTTTCTACATATTTTCCGAGTCCAGCGCGTTTCCAAGGCTTCAATCCCTTTCACAAAAAAAGTTTTGTCTTGGTCCTGCAAAAAGCTCTCCACGGCATCCATCACCTCATTATTGTCTTCGTACCTGTTTCCTCTTATATATTTTTTCAATTTGGGGAACAGATAAAAATCGCTAGCCGCCAGATCTGGTGAATAAAGGGGGTGGTCAACCAATTCGAAGTCAGCTTGCTGAATAGCAGCCATCGCAACTGCCGACCTGTGCGCGGGTGCGTTGTCGTGATGAAACAGCACGCCCCTTCGAAGTTTTCCTTTCTCATTGATGGCATTCCTCAACTTGAGAATTAAAGCTGCATAATATTGGCCTGTAATGGTAGTTCCAATAACCTTGCCAGCCGATGCCACGACACGAAACTTCTTCGGGGTCGGTGATGATGGCCATTTCCATTGCGAAGATTGCTGTTTCATCTCGAGATCAAAATGATGGACCCATGTTTCGTCCATTGTTACGAAATGAGACAAAAAGTTTTCAGAATCTTCTTGAAACTTGTCCAACAATGTCTTCGAAATGTCAAGTGGATTTTGTTTCTGACTGTCGGTTAACATTCTCGGCACCCATCTTGCGGAGACTTTTCTCATATTCAAAGATTGTTTCAATATGGATTGGATACTTCCATATAAAATGCCCGTTTCTTGAATTAAGTATCGGATGGAAACTCTTCGATCGCTCAATACAATTTTCTCGACTTTCGCAACATTTTCTTGGGTGACTGACGTCGATGGACGACGGCAACGATGTTCGTCTTCCGTGCTCGTTCTCCCTACTCGAAATTGAGAAGCCCAGCTTGCGACAGTGGAATACGGTGGAGCAGATTCTCCTAATGTTACCTCCAAATCGCAATGAATCTCTTGCATCGTTAACTTTTTTAAACAGAGGTATTTAATAACGGCTCGCACTTCGTTTTTCTCCATTTTTGAGAACACGTTCCGACACGAAGCAAACAAATTACTACATTCAGAAAAAACAAAAGAGAATCGAAGTTAATATTGCAAACATGTATCTGAGCTATGCCAGTATATATTTTTTTTCTTACCAAGGAGTATGTCGTTCTCACTACTTTTTGTTACTCCTAGTACTACGTAATAACTCATCTTAATAGAAAAATAAGTTCCTCCGCTATCGGTCAAGGCAGAGTGCAGTTGAGACTTTTGAATTGCTAACTTTAAATTTTTCGAGTAATCGTTCTCCGGCAGGTTGAGGGCCCAGTGAGCTCTCTCACAAAGTTCATCTCCACCTTCCTTGAGGTCTTTTCAGCTTTAAAACTTGTTAAATAGTTGCGTTATGACCCCGGTATTGCAAATTTACTATTTTGTGTTACCTACGTTTCCGTAATCCTTTAACGCAACGCAAAATCTTACGATATATGTAGATACGAAGAAACTCTGGTCTACGTCTCTTGGGATGTAGACTATTTGAGAAGAAATGTCTCTATCCCTAAACGTCAAAAATAGACAAAATACGTTGGTCATGCCGACGATGAAGACTTTTGTCTAGGGAAGAGTAGGAACTACTCTTTCCGTTCATTCTTGAGATCGCCATGCTCGGAATGGTAGAATTATTGCCACTGTCTACATCCAAATGTCATTTTTGTCTACTCTTCCGTCGACAAGGTTGTTTTCGGTGTTCATGCTACGCCTACTGGTTTTGCTGATGATCAAGGATTTTCAGTTCAGTTGTGATAGAATGATAATGTTGAGCGATCGGTATTCAAGGATCAACATACCTAAACATTAAAAAAAATTGCTTTCTTTCTTTTCTACCCTTGCAAACAATGCTCATTTTTTAATAGACTCCATCACATCTTTTGTAGGCGTTCCGTCACAATGAAGTATGACGTGATGACTTCTAGGGTTTTGCTTTGATTAAAGACCCATCCTTTTCTTTTATGCCAACTTCTATGCTGTCATCCTAATTTACTTCAGTTGTTCGTATTTTTACGTTGTTGTACACATGTTTCTAATTTTCATTCCTCAAAATAATTTGTGTGTGAATGCATTATTAGTCAATATTTCTGCCAATTTTCATAGTTTACTCGTAGTAGTAATTATATCAGATAGCTAATTTGTTAAAGGGTTTTGATTTGAATGAGGAACGAAATGTGTCTGATTTTTATGCCCTCTCCTATGTTATCATCCACACTAATGCCTTACATTATTCTATTGCATACATTGAAGAGGTTGTGCTCTACCGACACAAGAAACCTAAAAGCTAATTCCCTCTGATATGTCAAGAGGACGACATTTTAATTTTCTACCCTAATTACATTGCTGGTTTAAAAAACCCATCAATTGATCTGCATGTAAGTAAACACATTATCTCTCGAAATATTTAATGGATTGTGATGACTTTTTAATCGTTCAGTTTGTGGAAGAATATAATAGTATATACCTTTTTTTTATTGGTTCCCAGTGGAAATTCTTCATGAACTTCCTTCGCCCCGGGGAAGGCGGAAGGGCGAAGGGGTATGCCGGACTCCTACCGGCTAAAACCACTGGAGCGGTCATCTTCGGCACCTAAGGGAGGCTCCCAAGTCCTCGTATGATCACACCAGAGCCGCCCACTGGTGCCACGCCTATAGGCACATCTCGGAGAGGGTGACTGTAAAGTGGTCACCCCCTCCCAGGGGGATTGTAAAGGATCCCCCAAAGCGTCCCACGGCAGCGCGTGACCACATGCGTGCTACCGTCTTCTCTTGGGTCGCTTGGTGTGGGCACGCAGATTCCCCAATCTACGGACCCGCGAACCCAGAGGTCCCCCTGCCTCACAGCAACGGCAGGGGGTTTCAGGCGTGTGGGAGTTAGGCGCCAGGGCGGTTGTTACCCCGGCGCCGTGTCCTCCTTCTTCGAGCGGGATCGGCCCTCACCCGATCCCGCTCTGCAATCGTATATACCTACCAATGTTATCCTTTCAAAAATGTTTTATAGAGATCTAAAACCTGAAAGCAGTCACTTTAAGGGATAGTATTATATCAAAGGAAATCAGTTATAGAGATCTAAAAGCTGAAAGCAGTCACTTTAAGGGATAGTATTATATCAAAGGAAATCAGTCTAAAAACATGATTAAAAACATGCTCTTTCGAGTCTGTACATGCGGACACTACTGAGTCCATGAGTGTCAATGTAAACATATTGTAAGGGTGTCGCGTAATCCTTTAGTGTCGTGGGTTCAACGACTCTTCGTCCAGCCAACCCCAAACGATATCAAGTGAATCATCATATAAACCGAAGGCCGTCAAATTCTGAACAAAGAGAATAGAGCTCCAAATTGTTAAGTGAATATTATCTAGTAACCGTCTGTACAAAGTTCTCACTATTTTTATACACAATAATTTACAATACACAGTGGAAGCAATTTAACAAAAAAAGATTCATGATATGATTTTATTCAAAAATAATCTATACCTACTCTTTGTTTCCTTCTCAATCTCGTTTACCACACGCATCATTCCCTTTTAGCAAATACAGAATAGCTACAGGATAAAGGTGTTATCATAAGATAAATGGCTGGACGAAGTAAAGACTGCCGATACTGTGGGTGATGCTAAATTGATCTACACCACCATCACTTGGAAATATGGACGCGTTTTATCATAAATAATAAAGGTGCCAGCCTCTCTCGGTAACACGATCGCGAATGTACATGGTTATCAATAACTTTAGAATGGCATAGGATAACCTTTCATTGCCGTTTGTAATTGTAATTACCAGAGGAATATATATTTTAAATGAGCATGATTTTTGTAATAAGATTTCATTGGATGTAATAATAACAAACTCAGGAACGTCCGGATTCCCGAACGATTAATTATGAAAAAGTAAGTTTGGGACATAATAGCTTTCAAAACGAAGCGTTTCTTTAATTGTTTATCACAACTATAATTCATTCTTACTGGCCGTCTGATCTTAATGACCTAAGGTTCTGAAAATCAGCCCTAATGTCTAGCAGAATGTCAGCCAATCGGAAAAAGATTAACAATCTTTAACTAAAAAACATCAAGACACTGAGTGATTACTGCGTGCATTGAAACAATTTTTGATTATTTTTGTAGATAAACAACTTTTTAAATCGAATGTAAATGAAACGACGCTTGTCACCTTAGTCGTCCTGCGACCACGAACCGACCGAAATGTCTTAACAAAAAATAAGATAGTTCGGCTGATACAGCAAAATTGTCGGGAGATTTTGTACGAATGTCTCAGAAATGTCTCTGCATACATGAGAGAAAATAAAGACCTACAACAGTTCAAAAGAGTGTTTGAATAATTGACCTGAAAACCACTCTTCCATCAGTATGGCACATTAATTGCAATACTGGGACCACACAGCCACCCAAGTGAAGCAGCATTGTTTCCTGAAAAGGTTACCATGCTACCAATACTGCAATAGAATGTTTATTTTTTTATTCCTTTTTTCTATGACTACAGGAATGTTGAAATAATTTAAGATTTGTTACAGATATGTGACAATGATTTATAAATTATTGGCACCAACGCATGATTTGGAGAATCAAGCTGACATGCGGCTAGGTAGCATTAAATTAATATTTTGTGACAAAACCGCACACAGTAATTTTACGTGTTGTGTTGAATACTAATTAAAATATTGTTTATATTTCTGTTATTTTATAAAATCATTTTGTATATTTCTGAGTTCGATTATAAATATGCTTAACGTTTTTGTTATTTAAGTCATATTTTTCCCCCAAAACGTAATTTCTCGCTTTTTTGAGGCGAATCATCTAATAAATAATTATTAGCATAATTTTTAAATGTTACCACCTTACCAAAACCTTAGCTACCTGCATACCTCCTTCCATTTTGCTACTATTTTGACAGGGCCTCCCAAGACATTTATTGTACCTATGGACAAACGTCTGAAATAAAGGTTATTATTATATAACGAAAGCAATAATTGCCCGTTCTTCTCCATAGGAAATCAACATCTTGGAACGCGGCAACTAAAGTCTTGACTATTCAAAAGTGCCTGCATATGGTTTTACATGAATAAAAAATATTTTTATCTTTAATGTCATGATATACTTCGATTGACATTCCACGAAGAAGCGTCTTCTTCTGCCACTGTGTATAACTGGCTGGTTTAAACGTGGTCGGAGTAATCTCACAAATTATTTGCGCAAAGGACGTCCTTCTACGTCAACACTGAAGATAACGTGAGCTCTGTGCTGTGACAGAAGCTGATAAAAAAGTCACATATCCTGTTGATATGTCACTCTTGATATGATTATATTTGGGCTAGTTTAGGAAGTGGTGTGAGTCAAGTGCAAAAAGTCTTACACGAACATTTAGTCGTCAGAAAGCTTTGCACAATAAGGAAACCTCATAATTTGACGGACGATAAAGACGATTTTAGTTTGTATTGATGCTGCGAAATGCTTTAAAAGCATAATTAATACAGCTGACTTAAATGCTTGAAAAGTATAATGGAAGTGACTCAAATGCTTGAAAATGATAATGGAAGTGACTCAAATGCTTGAAAATGATAATGGTGACTCAAATGCTTAGAAAACATAACGAAGGTGACTCAATTGCTTGGAAAGTATAACGAAGGTGATACAAATGCAGTTTTTTATCGTTACAGGTGATGAAAGCAGTAGAGTCCATCTTAGGTAGAGACGCAAACAAATATGGGATGCATCATCGTCCATCAAAGCGTGATATTAAAATAGTTTGCTGATTATTAAGAAAGTACATTGTTAATTTGCCGTGTGGTGCCGGCTCAGAATGCCACCACCCCATCTCCTCCCATGGGTGTCGTAAAAGTCGACTAAGGGATTAGTCGGAGGATGGGCAGCAGCGTCCTTCGAGTACATTAACAACTCAACTGCGATCGCCAACTCGCCTGCCAAGCGTGGCGATTATGGCAAAACCCCCCAATGAGCTCAAAACACATCCATATCGGTGGTTGTGATGATCTTTGGGGGAGGCCTGTGTCCAACAGTGGACTTCATTCGGCCGAAATGATGATTGTTAAAAGAAAGTAGGATTATATCAGAACTCAAAAAGTAAATATAAGGTTTCCCAACCTTCCTCGATAACACTTTCGCAAGTTTTAGAGAAGAAAATCTTTACATGATGATCAACAATTTTTGAAGCAAATACCGTTGAGTAGTAGTTAGTAACTTTAACTGTACCATGCATTAAGTACCTTACATTTTTATAAAGTGATGTGATTGCTGGTATGTGTCATTTGTTGTTGATATTTAAACGCCTCTCAAACTATGCAATATGTATTTGTAAGTCAACCAAAAAGAAAAACAAATAATTGGCCATCGGCAAAATGGAAACTTCCATATACTTACATAATGAATGTAGTAGTTTTTAGGTCGATTTAGAAGAAGTTGTTGTTAAAGCGGACGATTAATCTATAATAATATTGTAACGATAGTTAGACGAGCTCGTAAATAAATAATAAGAGGAAATTCAATGACAATGATATAGCTATCATTTGTCGCAGAAAATTACAGACATTGACAATCACAACATTGACAATCACAATATTGACATTTAATAACAGCCAGATGACAGAAGCCTAAGGTAAAGTGAATTACCCACGAACAAGTTTCGGTAAGTGAATTACCCACGAACAAGTTTCGGTAAAGTGAATTACCCACGAACAAGTTTCGGTAAAGTGAATGACTATTCTTTTCACTATTCTTTTCACTATTCTCGAACAAGTTTCTGGCAAAAACAAAACGCGAACTTAATCTCTAGGTATGTTATAGTAAACAAATCATAATAAACCATTTGAGAAGATAGATCGTTCTATATCCACATCAGCTTGGTTTTTGTCATTACAAAATATAATTAGGGGAAATAGCTTTGATTACGAAATATTCATTATGCACCAAAATTATGAATGATGATGATGATGGTGATGATGGTGATGATGGTGGTGGTGGTGGTGATGGTGATCACAATAACGGCATGGTTGGCGTAGTGGTTAATCGGGTTTACTTCCTAACAGAACAAATATTTGTATGGCCTACACAGTTGTTCTGGGTGTTTTTGCATGTTGAATTTATGTCTTACTGTAACCACGATACAGTAACTAATAACAGTAAACTTACTACGACAAGGCACGACGAGCAAATGCTAACTACGACGAGCAAATGCTAACTACGACGAGCAAATGCTAACTACGACGAGCAAATGCTAACTACGACGAGCAAATGCTAACTACGACGAGCAAATGCTAACTACGACGAGCAAATGCTAACTACGACGAGCAAATGCTAACTACGACGAGCAAATGCTAACTACGACGAGCAAATGCTAACTACGACGAGCAAATGCTAACTACGACGAGCAAATGCTAACTACGACGAGCAAATGCTAACTACGACGAGCAAATGCTAACTACGACGAGCAAATGCTAACTACGACGAGCAAATGCTAACTACGACGAGCAAATGCTAACTACGACGAGCAAATGCTAACTACGACGAGCAAATGCTAACTACGACGAGCAAATGCTAACTACGACGAGCAAATGCTAACTACGACGAGCAAATGCTAACTACGACGAGCAAATGCTAACTACGACGAGCAAATGCTAACTACGACGAGAAAATGCTAACTACGACGAGCAAATGCTAACTACGACGAGCAAATGCTAACTACGACAATGAATAAATCTTGAGAGGACCAAATAAAATTAATCAATTCCTATTAATAGCTTCTCTCAAAACCTGCAGGGCGAGTATGAGCACCTACTTGCAGTACGTTTATGGAAGAGTTTTCAAACAGGCAAACAATCTTCACTTTTTTAAATAAAATTATAGCCAAACTTAACATGAAAATGCATGTATTTGACATTACAATACTCGATTATAATCATAAAAACAATAACATTCATTCAGTTGTTATATTTAACGATTTTATCATTACATAATTTCGGAAACAAATACGTGCGTTGGTACTACAAACATTCCTTGTTGACGGACGGCACCCTCAATCTCCGACATATTGATAATATAACCGACACTTTTTATGTGTCTAAATATAATTTGTTTCTATATAAGTTTTTCTTTTTCGTTGACTAAATGTCGCACCACGCAGCTAATGGCCCAAAATCCAAAATTATTCATTATAGTTAGTTTTCGAACTAAGCATATTTTCATTAAGTATATCTGAGGGTGTTTAATTCGCACGGACTTTTTCATATAATTTTTATTAATCACCGCGAGACCACCTACGGACCACCCAGAGACCAGTTTGCACGGAGACGGCGACCGGAGACCAGTTTGCACGGAGACGGCGACCGGAGACCAGTTTGCACGGAGACGGCGACCGGAGACCAGTTTGCACGGAGACGGCGACCGGAGACCAGTTTGCACGGAGACGGCGACCGGAGACCAGTTTGCACGGAGACGGCGACCGGAGACCAGTTTGCACGGTGACGGCGACCGGAGACCAGTTTGCACGGTGACGGCGACCGGAGACCAGTTCGCACGGAGACGGCGGCCGGCCAGTATGCACGGAAACGGAAACGGGGGCCATATATATATCTATATATATACTTATATACATATATTTCAAATAAAACATTAGGATGAAGTGATAGCTATGTAAAGTGATAGCTATGTAAAGTGATAGCTATGTAAAGTGATAGTGATAGATGAGCGGTGACCAACAATATACGTTTGGCGTGTCGTCCGTGTGTTTCTTTCATTAACATCATCTTCACACTGTTACTTTGTTGCCATGGAGAAAGCCTCCCATAAGAGCTACCCGAAAGAAAACACTGAAGGCACAAAAGGGCAAGCTACATTTTATGAAAGTTATTGATGACGACACCCAGTGCCATGAGGGAAGCATTTCAAAGCAACAAAAGATAAAAGCGCATGGTTTGGCACTCGGCTGGCTGGACTGGATGCAATACGCGGCAGGCCCATGGGTCGTGTCATTCGGAAATATATCATAATCGCTCTACACCTATTACAAGTTCCTAATAAAAGCTCAGGTCCTTATTGCACGTTATCAATAGCATGATATACATTTCTAAATTCCACGCGTGCGAAGCCGCCGTAGTATATATATATAAGTACAGAACTCTCTACTGAGGATCTGAAGTCGTACAAAACGTTACCAGAACAATTTAGTGACTTACAATGTCGTTTTTCCCTATTAGAGAATAATACTTCCGCATCAGTAAATCATTCAACAGAGTCTGTACAACAAACCACACATATACCACCACACATATCGACCTATTTCGATTTTCGAACACAAAAATTAATAACATTTCAGACAAATCCAATAATGAAATTAAACGTTTCACATATAAAGGCAACACCAACCCTAAAGATTTTATTTAAAAAAATCAGGAATTCACTATTGCTAAAAAAAACGAAAAAACGAGTGCCGTGTGGTGGTGGCTTAAAATATCACCATCCCATCTAATCCCGTGGGTGTTGTAAAAGGCGACTATGGGATTAGCCGGAGGATGGGCGGCAGCATCCTTCAAGTACAAAATAACTGCGGTCGCCAACCCGTCTGCCAAGCATAGCGATTTTGGCAAAAGCCCCCAAAGAGCACACAACACAAAACCATACTGGTCGTTGTGGCAATCTTTGGGCGAGGCTTCTATTCAGCAGTGGACGATTTTAGGCTGAAACGGAAATGGAACGAGCCCCAACTAAACTGGTTTCACACTCGCAAGGAGGGGACTCTCAAAGACTGGGAATCTTTCAAATGTAATCTTATTAATGATTTTCGCATAAATGACTATGACTAAAAATTAAACTATTGACACACAAATACATCAGTGTAATGTAAATTGTACATTTGTTTTAAATCTTAATTACAAACTACAGGAATCGTTATCAGAAAAATAAAAAAAATATATTCTCTGGCGCAACCTTCGGCCTGAATTCAGCTCCCGCATAACACACAATGATTTGTTATCAGTAAACAGTTTACTGGAATCTTGCAAATGGTATAAAAATTGTTTAGAAATTGAGAATATTAATTCCCCTTACCTCCTACCATTACCCCATCACCTTCAAATACGTTACAAAATCCTAAAATTACCCCCTTTAAAAACGCTAACGTGCCACATTACTCATTTAATAATAATCAACAATCAAAATTTTACCCTTATTATCCTTACGCAATACACCACTATATACGAACTGGTTCTAGTAAGTCCCCTAGTAGATTTCTTTGACCACGCTGTCAGAATAACAATCATACGTTAGATAAATGTCTCTACAGCCATAAAGTTTGTTTTAGATGTGGGAAAAGACGTAATTTTTACCAATTGCCCTGACTGTAATAAACTCTCCAAAAAACTGATTACAGAGGAACGTAGTGAAAATCACCAAATTCTAACAATAAATCAAATTTCGATCATTCCAATTGGACTAATTCATTTCGGCCGAATGAAGTCCACTGCTGGACACAGGCCTCCCCCAAAGATCACCACAACCACTGATATGGGTGTGTTGTGGGCTCATTGGGGGGTATTGCCATAATCGCCACGCTTGGCAGGCGGGTCGGCGATCGCAGTTGAATTGTTAATGTACTCGAAGGACGCTGCTGCCCATCCTCCGGCTAATCCCTTAGTCGACTTTTACGACACCCATGGGAGGAGATGGGGTGGTGGCATTCTGAGCCGGCACCACACGGCAAGATATACTTTAGATCATTCATCATCATTCATCATTTTATGCTCCTCTTTGATAATTCTTCAGACTTTGAACGCCCATATCTTCAAATAAATGTTATTAATTTGAGTTTAAATGGTTTACTTGATAGTGGTTAGTGCTGTAGCAACCGTAGGCAATAATTCTCACGAGTTACTTAGTAAAAATGGTTTTGAATTACAGCGAGATCAAACTAATAAAGGTTCACTTGCTAATGGTCAAACAATACATTCCATTTGTACCATTAATCTTCCAACTCTATTTAAAAATACGTTTTCTGTTATTACTGCGCATGTAATGCCAAGCATTACCCAACCATTAATATTAGGAATTGACTTATGGAAAACTTTTAATCTTGCATCTGACATACTCAATAATGTTATTATGCATAAAAGATCTGATATTCCAACATTTATTATTAATACCAGCGACACACAACTACATACCCTCAGTACACTTACTGACACTCAGTCTTTACTTGCAAATGCTATTCTTAATTTATTGTTTCCCAAGCTAAAATTGCTTATTTTAATCTTGCATCTGACATACTCAATAATGTTATTATGCATAAAAGATCTGACATTCCAACATTTATTATTAATACCAGCGACACACAACTACATACCCTCAGTACACTTACTGACACTCAGTCTTTACTTGCAAATGCTATTCTTAATTTATTGTTTCCCAAGCTAAAATTGCTTATTTTAATCTTGCATCTGACATACTCAATAATGTTATTATGCATAAAAGATCTGACATTCCATCATTTATTATTAATACCAGCGACAGACAACTACATACCCTCAGTACACTTACTGACACTCTGCCTTTACTTGCAAATGCTATTCTTAATTTATTGTTTCCCAAGCTAAAATTGCTTACGCTACCTTCGATGTATATTTATGAGCCCTGCATTTTTGTGAAAACCCACCAATATATATACGAAACTTACAAAGACCATTGTAATTTTAACACCAGGTATCCTAGCAGATTGCTTTTGCCTAGAATAAGAACAAACTTATACCATAGAAACTGTTACCCAATGTCAATAAAAATATGGAATAATTTGCTAGATGGACTTAAAAACCTTCCTTTCAAAATATTTAAAGTTAAATTATATACATGGTTAGTCGAAAAGTGTTTTTATAACGTCAATGAATACCTGAATACGAACTTAAGCTAAATACCATATTATAATTGTAGTTTAGTTGCTCTGTTGTACTGATGTAGTGACATTACAATTAAATAAATTTATTGTAATTAAATGAAATAATAATATAATTCCTATTCTGACATATTTAATTAGTTAATCGATTAAGTATTATGTAGCTAAATACTATATTTATTTTTATAATGAATTATAGTTTCATTATTGACTTTCATTATTGAATTAAATTTATTGACATATTATATGTATTAAAAAAAATGAATTAATGTATTAATGAATGTATGAATTTGTTGTCATCAGATGCAACAATGTCTTAAATATATATGGTTTGGTGGAAAAATGGTTTATACATAATAGTATTTTATAATTGATGTCAGTATTTTGTATGACCACATATTAATGAAATGTTAAAAATACTATATGTAGGTCTCTCTCTATGTTCTTATAAAATGAAATAATAATATTATATATCCGTCAACACAATATAGTATAAATGATAAATAATTACTTGTGATAATTCTTCATGATAATTCTTCAACTATTTTTGACTTGATATTGCATATGTTCATAAATTCGCATACCAGAAATGGTTATATGTGGCTTCTTAACACTGTAAACTTCATCTTTGTGTACCCATATTTTTGCAAATAAATTTCTGATTTCTGATTTCAAAGATATATCTACTGACGTACTTCTGGTAAGAAAAACCCATCTAACTATGAGTTTGTCCGGGTAAATGAAAGGAGGAAAAATAAGATTTGATTTAATAGTGTAATATCTCTGCAATCATAAAGAAAAATGTTAAAATTATACAGTTTGTGCGTAAGGATTTTATTGCACACGATCCCGAATGTGCACCGTGTGGTGCCGGCTCAGAATGCCACCACCCCATCTCCTCCCATGGGTGTCGTAAAAGTCGACTAAGGGATTAGTCGGAGGATGGGCAGCAGCGTCCTTCGAGTACATTAACAACTCAACTGCGATCGCCAACCCGCCTGCCAAGCGTGGCGATTATGGCAAAACCCCCCAATGAGCTCAAAACACATCCATATCGGTGGTTGTGATGATCTTTGGGGGAGGCCTGTGTCCAACAGTGGACTTCATTAGGCCGAAATGATGATCCCGAATCTACATTTTGATAGCGGCCATATTGCAAAGAAAAACCGCACGACGAACACGGCGCATGCACCTGTATAGCAGAAGTTACCAGCTTGAACGACGATTATCAACGACGAAGACGAATTATAGAGAAGACGGAAGACGCTAAACTACGCATATACGTGACACGAAACGAAATTATGATGGAGAATAAAGGCGTATTTTTCAGCATGATTGAAATGAAGAGGTTCAATGGTGAAGACCATACCTACTCATCCGTATGGGCTCAAGAACTCGATGACAACGCGGAGTTATTCGAATGGTCGCCTCAGCAACGACTTATTATAGCCCTTGACTAGGTCCTTGATGGTAACAACGGAGTTGTGGCTGAAAACGGAAAAGATTCATAAGACCTAGCAGCCGTGCTAATAGAATTTCCTGATCCCGCAAATAGTAAGGAGCAAGTAGATTAGAGCGAGTAAGCAGCGCGCAAGAAGCGTAAAGACGAGTCGTGTTATCAGTATATGCTAATAATGAAGGAGATGGGGAAATGAACCATGTTTCCTGAATATGTCGCCATTCAATACATTATAGACGAAATCATGGATTTAGAAACCAATAAGGCGATATTGTACGGTGCAGTCACTTACCCGACCTCAAAAGAAGCATGTTGTGAAGCGTCTGTTTCAGCTATTTCCCGCATCTCTTTTTTCATGGTATTAACAATACATCCTCCCGAAACCCCATTGCTTTTAGGTCAGAGAAAGACCTACCAGAACAATACTAATTGGAAGGCCTGTCATGTTGCTGGAGAAGAGCTGGTAGACGGTATCCCTGACTACACAGGTGATCTCATCCTCTCAGCGGTTCTAACATATCTAGCACTCTTCAGAACTCAAAGTGTCTTAGGTAGTAGAAGCGCTGGCGCAGGGGCACCCTCTGTAGTGAGGACCCCTCAGGAGATCGATTAAGGAATCTTAGCTCTCACACTGACCTCCCTGATGACTTTAGCAAAACCGGTCACACCTCAGAACATTCCGGCATATACTAAGAGATGGCAAGGCATATACTAAGAGATGGCAAGCAGCCCTGGCGTCTCAGCCGTTACCAGATAAAATACCAAGTACCTATTGGGCATTTGACATTGACAGCATCACAAATCTAGTCTCCAAATTTCACAGCATCATCACAGAGAGAGAGGACTTGAGAACAGAAATAGTTGATAGAGATAGAGTTCTTGTGCTCACAAGAGGGAGCAGCACTGGTACAGATCAAGCTGGTCTGGGAATATGCTTCTCTTAAAGCTGGTCTGGGAATATGCTTCTCTTAAAGCTGGTCTGGGAATATGCTTCTCTTAAAGCTGGTCTGGGAATATGCTTCTCTTAAAGCTGGTCTGGGAATATGCTTCTCTTAAAGCTGGTCTGGGAATATGCTTCTCTTAAAGCTGGTCTGGGAATATGCTTCTCTTAAAGCTGGTCTGGGAATATGCGTCTCTTAAAGCTGGTCTGGGAATATGATTCTCTTAAAGCGGGTCTGGGAATATGCTTCTCTTAAAGCGGGTCTGGGAATATGCTTCTCTTAAAGCGGGTCTGGGAATATGCATCTCTTAAAGCGGGTCTGGGAATATGCTTCTCTTAAAGCGGGTCTGGGAATATGCTTCTCTTAAAGCGGGTCTGGGAATATGCTTCTCTTAAAGCGGGTCTGGGAATATGCTTCTCTTAAAGCGGGTCTGGGAATATGCTTCTCTTAAAGCTGTTCTATATATGGACGCCTTCATCAAATCTCACTGCAGAGCCCTGGAGACACCGGCTGTTCTGGATCAAGAACCTAAACTACCTAAATATGTAGCCGTAGGTAGTGGCAGTTATCCTGGTTGGCACTTATTACTGTAATACATAGCTTTTTTTTACTATACTTTTACAAAAAATGAGGAATAAATTCACACATACACTTTTACTTCATGTTCAAGAGTTCAAACATCAAAAGAATGAAAATTAATACTGTCACTCCCGTCCAGCCACCATGATATAACAGTTTTGCAGTCAATGCTCCCCAAATGTAAACACGGTATTAACGGTTGTTCGAAACAAATAGCATTAATAACACCTACTTGGAACGAGTATTTTGTAAAGCAACGCTCAGTGTATACTTAGAATGTGATCTATTATTTTGGATGTCTTCCAGACAGCTATTGATAATTTCTCTAGCAGAGATAAAGTAAGAATATAATATTATTTGTAAGAATTTTTGTAGCACATTTCTCGACAATGGAAGAAAAAGTAATGTGAACATGTTACCTTGGAATGTTTTTTTTACCTAATTTGGTTCGCTACAATATTTGACGAGACGTGGGTTTACGAGTTTGACAAGCAAACTCGTCAACAAGCTTTGGAGTGGCGCCTTTCAACTGAACCGAAACCGAAAAAACCACGCCAAAGTCGATCAACAGTCAAAGTCATGTTGACTGTTTTCTTTGACTATCGCGGTGCTGTGCACTCGGAATTCTTGCCGGAAGGTCAAACGGTAAATAAAGAATATTATTTGAGCGTTATGCGGCATTTAAGAGAGCTCGAAGAAAAAGGCCAGATTTGTGGAAAGAAAATTCTTGGATTTTGCACCACGATAATGCACACGGCCATCATTGTGAACGAATTTTTTACCAAACAACAAATACCATCGAGCAACCACCATATTCACCAGATATGGCTCCAGCAGACTTCTTTCTTTTTCCTAAACTCAAATTACCACTTCGTGGCACCCGTTTTCAATCGGTAGAAAACATAAAGGAGAATTCGCGGCGAGAACTGAACTCAATTCCGGAAACAGCGTTTAAAAAATGTTTTGATGATTGGATTATTCGTTGGCGTAAGTGTATCGTTTCTGAAGAAGCATACTTTGAAGGAGCATACTTTGAAGGAGCATACTTTGAAGGAGCATACTTTGAAGGAGCATACTTTGAAGGAGCATACTTTGAAGGAGCATACTTTGAAGCAGCATACTTTGAGGGAGCATACTTTGAAGGTGATAAAATAAATGTGGATGAATAACAAACATTTTGTGTATTATTGATCTTTTACCGTTACTTTCGTTACTTTCTTGACAGAGTAGTAAATATTTAACAAGAGCGAATTTATTTTGAGGTGTCTACACCAACACCGTGCCTCAACATTTGTGACCCCGATCCGAACCAAAACTTTACGGTGTGTGCCAATAAGATCGAAAATGAGTCTTACGTTACCTGCTGCAGCTAGTGTGGAAACGGATGAAAATGCTTAGCCCAAATAACCGTGTCATACCGAATACCAGATTTTGATAGGATTTTGATAGTAGTTGTGAATATGTGTGTAAATTAAGAGATAATAATAACAGGAAATTCCAGTCTATCATTAGGAAAAATAATGATCAAAACATATTTGTACACCCGGATTTAAAGAAGTGTAATTACGTTTTTGTACGACACAATGCATTACGTAGACCTTTACAGACACTTATGACGGACCTTATCGAGTATTGAACAGGGAGGTTTATTTAATTCAATTACCGGGAAGACAGGTTGGAAATTGGGTTGTCACCGTGATTTCAATTTTGTATTCAAGGATGTATGGATGTTTCAGCTTATGGAATTTCACTGCAGGAAAGTGTACCATGAAGTTCAAGACTAATCAGTTCAGTAAGACTTCAGTCATTTCACTAGAACAAAATGAAAATTATTACTAGACAATTAGGTGAAAAGACGTACTTTTCACACCTAAAAGCATCATTAAAAAGGTCCCACCTTCGAGTGAAAAGACTCAAAGGATACGATCCTAATAAAGGAAAAGGAACAATACGCATGGTACGACACACGGCCTTTTCCCCAGGAAATTGGAAAACGTGAGGCGCTTATCTTCTGTTTATATAGAACACCTTTCAAGATTTGGGACGTTTTGCTTTGTTTCCGTGTTAATTCGGCTGAAAAATGTAGTAAAAAAGTAGGTGCTATTCTGATCTAAATGAAAAGGAAATCGTATAAATAATATAGGTTATTGGTTAAGAGATAATATAGGTTATTGGTTAAGAGATAATATAGGTTATTGGTTAAGAGGCTATATAGGTAATAAGAGGGGCTACCACTAGCGGCTCTAACTACTGCATAGATCGATCGATTTCTGCCTGGTATGTTTTTATAAATTGAGATCCCTTCGTTTCATTACCAAACGAAACAGTCAATAGTCTGACATGGGGAGTACGGCTATGTAACGTCGATCTTGCGCGACAAATTATTTTGGGTATAGTCAACAGATTATGAGTAACTATTATCAAAGGTTTTTTTTGGACTTTAATTAACTGACCTTTGTTCTAAGCGACAAAACGCGCAAAACATTAACTGTGCCATCGCAACAATAGTTGAAAATGCAAAATGTTTTTACCAACTCTGATGATATATTTATGTGAATTCGCTTTTTATACTAGAAATCGATTGTTTCTAAATACTAGAAATTGATTGTTTCTAATTACTAGAAATCGATTGTTTCTATTACTAGAAATCGATTGTTTCTATTACTAGAAACCGATTGTTTGTTTCTTATATTAAAAATCAATTGTTTGTTTCTTATATTAAAAATCGATTGTTTGTTTATATTACTAGAAACCGATTGTTAGTTTCTATTACTAGAAACCGATTGTATGTTTCTATTGCTGTGATCTACTGGACCAATTTATTCTGATTCTATATCTGCGACCCCAATACGGGTATGTAAAATAAGGAATAAGGTAGTTTGAATAATCGGGGAGCAAATTAAGAAATTAAAGTACAAAAGAAGTTTTGCAAACTGTGCCAAATAAATACCATAAAAATCCCACCCTCCCCGCTTATCTCCGAAACTATTTAACCTCAAATTTTGAAATAAATACTTAATATAGTTAATTATCTATACACACGTCAAAAAAGTCTAAGCAACACATACTATTTCAAATTATTAATCAAACAATATATAATTTCTTACCAAGTAGGTAATAAGTAGGTAATACCTATGTAAAAAGTTTTCAAGCCTGATACTAGAAGGGTAAGAGTGTACCGTCGTCCTGGAAATACTGAAAGACTGAGGTACGTTCAGGAAGTGCATCCATACAACGGCTCAACAGTTTTGGTATGGGCGGGTATTATGAAGAACAGACGAACTGAGCTCGTTTTTGTAAATGGTAACTAATATTAACGCTGTAAATTAAGCTGAGGCTGTTCTAAGGCCTTATTTTTATCTATGTCCGTCCATTCGCACAAACGCTTGGCTCCGATTTCACGTTGATGCATGACAATGCGCCTTCGCATACAGCTTTGCACACACGGGAGTACTTGGCAAGGGAAAACATGCTGGTATTGCCTTGGCCTGCACAATCGCCAGACCTCAACCCCATCGAGCATGCATGGGACATGCTCCAGAGACCTGTTTTAAAAAGACTTGGATGGAGTGACAACAACCCAACAACTAATGGACATACTAAAATTTCATTGGGAGCGATTGTTGCAGGATAACATTAACAGTCTCATCGATTCTATGAATAATCGGTGCCACCAAGTTCTCCATAACAGAGGAGGCCACACATTGTATTAATTTATGCAATTTTTGTACAAACATTTAATTTTAGTTTAAGTTTAGTTGATTAGGCACCTTATTTTGTACTACGTACATACAGTACTTACTCGTATTTATTGTTAATTAAGATTATTAAAAAATAAATAAAGAAGCAATTGTTGTTTAATATCAAAAAAGTATTAAAAAATAACAAATAAGAAGTCTACTATGGTCTTAAAAAAAATTTCTCAATTATCTGCGTACTAATTTACATTAATGTTAAGTTTGTTCTTGCAATAAATGATTTTAGTTACCAAAAACATTTTGAATCAGATTTACGAAACCCCCTTCACGCGAGTTCCACTAGCACATTATTTTGTGGTTAGAGATATTGTAGAAAAGGCGTTTTAGCCGTATTAACTGAACTGAAAATTCAAAAAGAACTTAGGTATAAGATGTAAAATTATAGGTAATTTTTGTTTTGGAACGTTCTCGTTAGTTTTTCATTGGATACCAAAAACGATATTTTAAACTATTTTTAATAGCATTTTTTATCTGCCATGAACCACTATCATGTTGATTTGTGTGGTTATTTAGCCTTCACTCTGCGGAACAGATCTTTCGAATTCCTGGAGCCTCCCGTATGCCGAAGATGATCACTGTGGTGGTTTTAACCGGTAGGAGTCCGGCATGCCATGCATGGAAGGCTGTGGGAACAGATGAGGAACAGATGAAGTTACTAACACATGCATGTGCCACATAGACCCACATTTTGGCTTCGCCGTGAACGGGTAAAAATCCATAGTAAGTAAAATGGCTTGTCAGAGATGGACCTCGGAATTACATCACGTTTTTAGGGTTCCGAACATCCGAAGGCAAAAACGACGGAACCCTTATAGTAACGTAAATAAATGAATTTTGAATCTAGGGTTTTTTTTTGGGGTCTGAACCGTGTAACATATAAAATGTAAGCGCTTGTTGTAAGGGTCTTATAGATGTTTAGTTATTTTATTAAGAAACTACCACCATCTACCCACTCATCTCCAAAACTATTGTAATAATAGCTCTTTACATAAAGATTACAGGAAAACCTATTGACCAGTTTTTTTCTCATCATCATTAAATATCACGCCATTATTCCGACCTCTCGTTACGCCCTTCACTATCGCATTACGTCACTCATCATTTATTGCAACCACGCTTTTGAATAGACCAATTGTTGCCAATTTGTTAGTGGTCAGATCCATATTACATTGTTTACTGAATTAATGGCAGTATTTAATAACAAAGCCTCTGTTAAACCTATGCCTGACGCTGAAAATGATTTACTGGTGGCGGCACGCGGTGTGTCTGACGACAAATCATGATAGTTTTGCGCGTTGATGCATTTTAAACGCCGGTATCGATTTTTTAAAGCATGAGGTAATTCGATTCCTAAAATAGGCTGTTTGTACCTTACGAAATAGATATTTTGTATTTATTGTTGAAAAAGGACTCTTGTTTGAGGAAAAGCACTAAGATATAAAGGAAAATCACAACGGTACCTTATGTGAGGTTTTGACTGTGATTATTATAGTGGTGTTTGGGACATGGGCTTAGGTTCAGCAAAGGACATGGACCTATGTTCAGCGAAGGACATGGACCTATGTTCAGCGAAGGACATGGACCTAATGTTCAGCGAAGGACATTGACCTATGTTCAGTGATTCAGCGAAGGACATGGACCTATGTTCAGCGAAGGACATGGACCTATGTTCAGCGAAGGACATGGACCTATGTTCAGCGAAGGACATGGACCTATGTTCAGCGAAGGATATGGACCTATGTTCAGCGAAGGACATGGACCTAAGCACCTAAGGACATGCAAGGGCCTATGTTTACTGAAGGACATACAAGGGTCTATGTTCAGTGAAGGACCCGGCCCGGACACGACCCGGAGTGCAGCAGCCGACTGTAACAATCACTGGATCAACCGTGCCGTCTTATATAAATGATGATTATATTATGGCTAAAAAAAATTCCATAACAATGAAAATTGCAAAATAGAATGTGAAAAAGCCTTGTATTCTAAATAAATAATAAAATATTTTCGGATAAGGTAAGGTGGGGTAAGACTTATCACCGGCGCTAGATAATCACTATGTAGTATCTCGATAAGTATAACTTCTTTCCGAAAATTTCTTTGGCGGTAAAACAGTACATACGTAACAATTTGCGGCTCAGAACACAGATATCGCTAAAGGCTGAAATTGGTAAATAAAAAATGACAGCTTGAAAAAAATATTTCGAAGTCGCAGGTTAACGGGATTTTTATTTTCTGTGACACTGTACAAAAAATTAATTGTACTCAACTACCATCATAAATTGTCCTTCGAATATTGGCTTTTCAGTAATTATATCAATTTAATGTAAACCAGAAAAAAGCCTATTAGATAATAATAACGACCTAAATTGTCCGTACCGGCATGGCAATGCAGAATCGAACGTCGTATTGGTGAGGCTAGGGTACTCATCGGCAAGCTCATCTGCTTCAGGGACAGCAATAATCGTCGCTCATCTGCTTCAGGGACGGCAATAATCGTCCAAGGGTTAATGCGCTTTGTGAAACGGGCATTCTTGGGGACGGATACGTGTCCCCAAGAATATGCTGCACGGGTCACAGAGCGCATTGACTTCCTGAAGCAGAAAGTTTGTTCATGGGCAAACCGTATCAGGTGGTACAAGAAGCGCGTGGACCGATTTACCCAGAATCGCATGTTCCAATGTGACCAAAGGTGGGTATTTAGAGCCTGGGAGCGACCCCAGCAAGGTGTGAGTGACGGGACACCACCAGATGATAACAACACGATTCAATTCTGGCGCAACATTTGGTCGGTGCCCGTCAGTCACACTGAGGAAGGTTGGATAAGGGATGTGGAGCGAGCGTGCGAACCAATAGAGGAAATGGGAGCCATTAGTCAAGACGTGGCCAGTGCAGTCCGTCCAATGCCAAACTGGAAATCTCCGGGGCCGGACGGACTGCACAATTTCTGGATAAAATGGCTCCGTAGTTCGCATGTTCGCTTGGCATCCTAATTTCAACAATCCATAGAACACGGGTCGCTACCACAGTTCTTAACGACAGTAATTACCCACCTGCTCCATAAAGCAGGTAGCACTACGAAACCCAAGAATTATAGGCCGATCACCTGCCTACCGACGGTCTATAAACTTCTTACATCCATTTTGAGAATAAAAATTAACCAACATGTTGATAATAATTCTATAATGTCTGCTTCTCAGAATGGATGTAGGAATTCTATAAAGTCTGCTTCTCAGAATGGATGTAGGAATGGGTCCCGCGGTACTAAGGAGCTACTCCTCATTGATATGACTATCTGCCAACAAGTTAGTCGCAACCGAAAGAATCTGTCGACATGTTGGATAGATTACAAGAAGGCCTACGACTCTGTGCCACATACATGGCTCACGAGGGTGCTGGAGTTGTACAAAATAAATACAAACCTATGCACCTTCCTGATGTCATGTATG
Organism: Diloba caeruleocephala; assembly: GCA_947459985.1. Taxonomy (NCBI): domain Eukaryota; kingdom Metazoa; phylum Arthropoda; class Insecta; order Lepidoptera; family Noctuidae; genus Diloba; species Diloba caeruleocephala. Next base: position 3,275,650 of record OX381625.1, on the reverse strand, counting down.
GGGCAATGGAGGACAGTCCTTCGCTATCCAGGGTGTCGCCAGATTCTGGGAAACGGTGAGCCGATTTTGATCAAGAGGGGTATATTTCAGGGTGACAGCCTCAGTCCATTGTGGTTTTGTTTAGCTTTGAACCCCCTCTTAGCAACCTGCTAGAGGGGTCAAGGCTGGGCTATCGGTTGCGGAGAGACGGTTAGGTTATTTCCCACTTGCTTTACATGGATGACTTAAAATTGTTTTCTCCCACCAAGTTGCAACTGATAGAGTTACTGAAGGTAACTGAAACATTCAGTAACTCTATCAAGATGGAATTTGGTGTGGAAAAATGTGCAGTCATGCATGCAAACCAAGGGGAAATTATGGAATCTGAGGGAATTGAACTCTCGGATTCTGTAAACCTTCGATCTCTCTCCTCAACCGAGACCTACAAATACTTGGGAATGTCGGAGGCGTTGGGTATCAATGGGGCTGACATGAGGCAGACGTTGAAGGAGCGCTTCTTCAACCGCCTGAAAAAAGTACTAAAATGTCTTTTATCAGGCGGTAACAAGATGCGTGCCTTCGATGGCTGGGTCATGCCAGTTCTCATTTACTCCTTCGGCATACTCAAGTGGACTCAGGCTGAACTGGATGCCTTGGACAGGCGAGCCCGTACATTACTAACTGCAAATCGGATGCATCACACCCATGATCCTCGGAATGAGGCTGTACATCCCACGGAAATGTGGGGGTCGTGGCTTTTTAAATAATGCGAAGACCCTTCACAACCGTGAGGTGTACAGCCTTAGGGAGTATTTTTTCCATACTCACGTGGGGATGCATCGAGATGTAGTGGCAGTGGACAACGGGCTTACCCCGCTTGGTCTGGCGAAAGAGAACTGGCGAAATCCTGTTGTACTCAGTGCAATGACCGCAAGGAAGTATGGCAGAGCAAGGAGCTGCATGGACGTTTTTATCGGGCCCTCCATGGACCCGATGTAGATTTTCAATCATCAGTATCCTGGCTACGTTTCGGCGACCTGTTCGGGGAAACCGAAGGTTTTATCTGTGCGATTATGGATGAGGTTATCATGACGAACAATTACCGGAAATATATTGTTAAGGACGGTACGGTTGACATTTGTCGGGCATGCCACCGTCCGGGTGAATCCATCAGACATATTATTTCTGGTTGTTCTCGTCTTGCTAACGGCGAATACTTGCACAGACACAACCAAGTGGCCAGGGTTAACCACCAGCAACTTGCGCTGAAATATAAACTTGTGACCTTTGAAGTACCATAACAACAGGTATGTGCCCGACCCAGTTCTCGAAAATAGTCATGTCACATTATACTGGGACCGGTCTATCATCACTGACAGGACTATTATTGCTAATAAGCCTGATATAGTGATGATAGATCGGAAAGAGCGTCGCACAATGATTATTGATGTTACCATTCCGCATGACGAGAATCTAAGTATATTGACTTGGCACACGAGATTGTCGACATGTGGGATGTTGACTCGGCAATCATTGTGCCGATAGTCGTTACGGCCAACGGCCTAATGACAAAGAGCCTCGACCAATATCTTAAGAGGCTCTCGTTAGGCAGCTGGGTCAAGGACCTGTGGCACGGCACGTATTGTCAGGAGGTTCCTCACTCTGGAGCCCTAACTACCGGCAGCTTGGACCATGTTCCCGATGCCGGTGCGTCACTATTTTTATATATGTAATATAATATTTTTATATATGTAATATAATATGTTTATAAGTAAAATAAAGAGAATAATAATAATAAATAATATATAATATAATCGATTAGAGCGCCGCACGATGATTATTGATGTTACCATTCCGCATGATGAGAATCTCGTGAAAGCCGAGAAAGATAAACACATTAAGTATCTGGACTTAGCTCACGAGATTGTCAACATGTGGAATGTGGACTCTGCAATCATCGTGCCGATAGTTGTGACAGCCAATGGCCTTATTGCCAAGAGCCTCGATCAACATCTGAAGAGGCTCTCGTTAGGTGGCTGGATCAAGGGCCTGCTACAGAAGGCTGTACTTCTCGACACGGCACGCATAGTGAGGAGGTTCCTTTCTCTGGAGCCCTAACCACCGGTAGCTTGGACCCTGTTCCCGTTGCTGGTTGGTCTCTATTTTTTATATTTTTAAATGTATATTTTTTTGGTGTATATTTAAAAATGTAATTTATATGTGTATATTGAAATAAAGGAATAAATAATATAATAAACCCCTTTGGGCAAACGTTACGTAGATGCTTGACTTCTTCCTACCTTCTGATACAAAAAAAGTATATATTAGAAAAATTTAAGTATAATAAGTAGCTTACAGAACGCAGGGCAGTTTGTGACGAGCTGAATGTAAGTGGCGACACTGCGTACCCGAATGCTTCAGAGAGTCGGTCAGAGCCTCGTCTCCGGCTTGCCTTTATTGGTTGGTTGGTTGGTTGGAGTGGTACCCCATGAGTGCCCGTAGGATTTTCAACTCTGGCTTGCCTTAGTTGGCTTGGCCGATCAGAGAGGGACCGCCAGAGCTATATGCTCGGGGGTGGAAGTGTCTAATGGCGTAAAAAACGGGGAAACCCGCTCCGAGTCTTCGAGACGCGCGATGGTGAAACCGGTGCCGCACCTCTCTACACCCCTAGCCACTCACACCGGTGTTGCTCCTTGTCACCTGTAGTGGTGGCTATTTAGGGGCCCATCTTGTGAGTGGCGAGTCACCGTCTGCCACAGAATTTCACTTTAAGGGTTGAAAGGCAGACGCCGTTGTTTCCGTTTTTAGAAGTATGTAATCCATTTAGCATCCATTACAATAGACCTTATAATTGTAGTTTCCGTCTTATACAATAGTTTACACCTCCAGGGACAATTCGAGCCTGCATTTTATAGTGTAGCCATGGAGAGTTCCCGGTTAGTGTCCCATTACATTTTAGATTAAAATTCTCTAAAGGGCCTCTGTGTGTTGGACCCATGCCCCCGCGTAAGCCTATCAAAGGACCGGGTTCCCCCTTACAGGGGATATAAACACGTTTAATAGAGACACGTAGATAAATAATAATAACAAACTGGCAACACCCCTGTCAAGCAGACTTACATTTTCGGAAAAATAATTTTACAGATAGAATAATTTACTGAATTTCTATATAATTTACAATTAAATAAAATTAAAATAACAATTCATCAAGACCATCAATGTAAATAACATGAGTTTAAATCGAAAGAATACACCAAATTTACAAACATAGATTTTGACAAGAGAACAGAATGACACAACTATATTTTTTTTTTGTAATAAAATGGAGATAACTCAAAGAAAATTATAATGCTGACAAGGAGTAAGACTAGAATTCATAGAAGTACACGCCCATCACCTTCGGCCTCGTCGCTCAGCTCCGCCTCGCAGCCACCGGAACCCACCTTATCTGTGAGTGCTGTGTTATCAACTGCTGCAGTTGCGTCGATCTCAAGCGACGAGTACTTTTCGCCGCCAACGTCACCTACACCTGCGCGTCTACGAGGAAGAAGCCGACCACCGGCCAGCTTGGGACCTCGAGGCCCACCTGCCACTGACAGGGTTCCCGCTACCGGTGGAAGTGTGCAGCGCATGAGATGGACTCAATCCATCAATGAAAATGTCATGCGCACATACTTTGGGGCGACAGAGGGGGGAACTAACCTGACTGCGTACCGAAGTCGGATGCTCTCTCTTTTTCAGGTACTTGAACCAGCTGTCAACGTTTCGGCACAACAGTACAGCCCTTCCTTCGGCACCGATTCTACCTATATAGTATTTAACAAAACAATTTAGAAATTGCAAGCTGGGGAAAGACTATCAGTTTATCGGAGGCAACACAAATATGTATGTTAACCTTTCCCCAAGGCAGCAGTAATAAACATTTTCTTGTCATACTCTTTTTCTTCAGGAAAAAAAAATGAATGTAGGTACTACTTACTAGCGATCATACTTTTTGGTATGAGATACTGACCATTTAGAAATGAAATATAAACTTTTTGAATCTTGAAGTTTGGAAATGTCTTGACAACTGAATAAAATATAGATCGGCTGATACGAGGTGGCTCAGAATGCCACCACCCCATCTCCTACCATGGGTGTCGTAAAAGTCGACTAAGGGATTAGTCGGAGGATGGGCAGCAGCGTCCTTCGAGTACATTAACAACTCAACTGCGATCGCCAACCCGCCTGCCAAGGTTGGCGATTATGGCAAAACCCCCCAATGAGCTCAAAACACATCCATATCGGTGGTTGTGATGATCTTTGGGGGAGGCCTGTGTCCAACAGTGGACTTCATTAGGCCGAAATGATGATACGAGATTGCCGGTAGTATTTTGTATTAGATAATACACGAGAATATAAAAAACCTAACGGCAATCCAAAAGGGTATTTTAATCATCGACCCGGATACCGGTTCTAAGTCTGAACACACCCCAATCTTCCACAACACGCGTAGCGTGCGATCTGAATGTATTCAGGAACGGAAGTAAATGCTTTAATTTAATTATTATATATCCAACTATTTAATGCCATTTTTTTATGACAATAAATTTGAAATTAACTACATTGTTTATTAGTTCAAATTCCATTAATAAAAAAGTTTCCTACAACTTTTTCATTGTACTACAAGTTTTATTTTATTAGGTGACATTAAACAATTGTGACCTTTGGACCAGAGTTTGGTACCCGTGGTTTTGATTATACGTTAGTCTTGCCCTTTAACCTCTCATATGGTAGATTTTTTATTGTTTTCGGCATTTAGCCAGTTTAATTTACATGAATAACTCAAAAGGAACCCTATTACGTTATCTATAAAATTCACTAAAAACATTACTGTCAGCCTTACCCCTGATGGCGAAGGAAGATCAGGGGTAAGACAACAGATTTTCTTGTTTTATATTTTCTTCAGTATTACCGCTTTGCAAAACACTTATGCAAGAATGTTCATAATCACATAAACGTTAATTTTATTACATCACATAAGTATAATGTTTACCTCAAAAGTAGGGCAAACAACTCCTTTATAAAAACCTTTTTTTTCTGTCTCGTAGGAAACTATGTTTGTCTTACCCCACCCTCATCTTACCTACATGAAGAATCTATTTTATTTATGACGTCACTATTTGGACTAGCCTGTATAAAGAATGCGTCGTAAGGATTCTGGCTGAAACTTGACGAATTATATAGCGTCCTTTCAATCTACGTAATAAAGTCGCTAAGGTTAAAACTTTTTCTGGACAACTTTGTTGACGTAGAAATACACATATTGGTTTTTTAATTACCTCAATCAAATGAATATGTTAAACGTCTAACCCACTTTATAATTACTTCAATTAAATGAATATGTTAAACGTCTAATCCACTTTTAATTGTGATATCGGAAGAAGCATGTATTCCATGAATATTATTCAAATTCATTTATTACGTAAACCCGTTACATACAAGAAAAAGATAGTTTTATTTAGTGTCCAACATATTCCACCGATAGACATACTAAAAAATCTAATGAAAATTAAGTACAACAGTTAATTAATAAAACAAATGTTAAGTGCAATATTAACCCATAAAATATGAGTAAAGGTCAATAATTCCACTACAACGTAATAACACCAATATTATAGTATGACAATATTATAGTTTCCTTAATTCAATGAGGCTTTCTACAATCTCTAATATTCTTCGGTAATTTATTGTAAAGTTTGGGTGCCATGGTACAAATACACTTTTATATCGGAGCGACGTTGACTCTCGGTAAATTTAAATAAATATAAAAGTATATTATTTTTTACTGCCATAATTTAGGCATTGATGTCTTAAGTTTGCTATGATCACAACCACCGTATATGGAACTGAATAAATTTACGCTGGATTATAAGTTGCTGCATCTAATGCATCAGAGCGACGTTGATATTCAGTGAATTAAAATGTATATAATAATCTTCCCTTTATACTACTCTCTATCGAAGTAAAAACTCAGTTGGGTTTCTGCAATAAAAACAGAGTTTTTACTTCGATAGAGAGTAGTATAAAGGGAAGAATATTATAAAACAACATTAAAAGTTTCTACTCCAGGTTATATACAATTCAATAATATATTTTTAGCACAATTAGTGTAATCTTGAATGTTTAATAATTTTTAGGTTAGAATGCACAGTGCAGACCACAGAGCAAATTGCCATAGAGTATTTATTCTGGTTTACTATGGTTGACGACAATCGATAACTCTTTATAACTCTGTCGGAAGCGCGGCAGGTTTAAACTTAAGAAAATGACGTCTCGAGTAAATGGGAATCGTCGTTTTCTTTATATGTATATAAACTTAATTTAAAAATTATAAAATATAAAGCGGTAAAGCGATTTGTTTACATTTGGATTATTTAAAAAATACAGATTCAATGACACGGACATATAAAATTTCTGTGGTCAACGAAATAGTCGTTTGCCAAAATAGCGACTCCGGAGATACCTGTTGGTTTTCTAAACACGAGGTCATTGAGTTTGGAGACGTAGAGCGTATCACTGATGGCACCAGCCTCTATTACAGCCACCTCGTTCTTGTACCGGTCCTGGTTGCCGCCTCTAAACGGATCCCAGATTCTGAGCGTCTGATGATTCACTCAGCATTATTGTAGAGGACCACACTACCTCAGGCTGACCCATAAGTTTTGACGGCATCGGGACGCTTCCCAAGCGTCATCGCCCTGGCAACTTCGCTCCTGGCGCCGCAGGACGGGTTGGTCGGCGCCGCGACTGCGCCAGACATTGTTTTGTGTATTTTTTCAATATGTTGTATGTACTGTGTATATATAGTTGAGTTACAGTTTATATTTGTAATTAATTATGAATAGTGACGGTCCAAGCGATGCAAGCGATGCTGAAAATAGTGCTAGTCAATCTTCGCTGGATATCTCATATCCCCATTGTTCTCGAGCACGTTTTTAAAGGGTTCTCGCGGTTCGAAGGTGCATTTTGGTACGGTTAATAAAACCCTAAATGTGCCTTCATGCTCCGTAACCTCATCTACGCCTACTTTCAACCAAATCACGCTTTGACAAAAATTATCAAAATAAGTTCAACCCCAATCTTAATGTGAGTTTCCCCGGGGAAGAGCTCATAGAGTGCTTGGAAACACTTGAGCGGTTATTTCACCTTCCCTTATCGAATTCTACATATACAAAAAAGTCTGGCGACTTAAAAAAACCTTAACGGCCCTAATTAAAGACAATTGCAATGTTTCGACCAAAGTTCTGATTCAAAATTATGTCATTAAAAAGATTTATTTCACCATGTACAGTCGAATCTAAGCGAGGGTATATTAGGGGAGCGGCCAGGATTCTTTTTAGTAGTGATGTGGTTGCACCTTAAACACCCGGCCCCAGTGGATGACCTCTCCTTCCCTGATCCTCCTGATACAAATACAAATAAACTTGTAATTTCTTAAGCCCGCCTATTGGCCGCAGCCATAGGCTCCTTTAAGAGCGGTTCAGGCGGCGGCCTCGATGGCTTGACACCACAGCACCTAAAAGCTCTGATGTGGTCAAATGCTGGGGAAGCTGGTGAGTCACTTACGGTGAGTTCACTGAAGAAGTTTACTGCTCTGACCAATGTAATGCTCTCCGGCAATGTGCACGAAGACTTCATTGATATCTTGTATGGGGCCAATTTATGTGCCTTGTGCAAGAAAGATGGTGGCATCCCATTGCTGTAGGGTGTACGTACGGATGTATGGCAGCCAAAAGCTGCTGCAAAGTTTACAGCGAAACGCTTTGCAGCAAATGTCAGCCTCATCGACTTGGTTTCGGATTGAAAGGAGGCTGTGAGGCTGCCATTTACGCCCTGTTCACATATTTAAATTATGGAAAACGTGAAGTCACTCTTTTTAAGGTTCACACTAAGAAGGCTTTCAATTCCGTCAATAGGAACACCTTATTGGTAGAATCAGAAAAAAATTACATAAAATTTATAGTTTTCTTTAGCAGTGTTACAGGCCTCTACATTACTTTATAAGGACCACCTTTTAGAATCTGCATTTGGATGCCAACAATGTGACCCTCTCGGGCTAGTCATTTTTAGTCTAGTTATTCACCCTATAATTTGGCAATTCAATTCAAAATTCAACGTGTGGTATCTGAATTATGGGACACGCTAGGAGGTGGTGACGCAGACAACGTTCTGAAAGACTTCGTATTCCTGAAACAGAAATTCCTCGGTCTGGACCTAAAATGACCCATAATAGAGGAGTTAGTTTTTTTGAAAAATTCTAGATTTCACGCCAATGACTTTTTTTATTTCTTCTGTAGCCGCAACGCATTGCATGCATTCTACGAAAGAGATCGCCCATTTTAGTTCCATTTTCAAAAATAAAATGTTTTTTTTTATGAAGCATTAATAAGTCGAGTCTTTATTCATGATTATCAGACAAAAATTAAAACTTTTTCACCTAGAGCAGTCTTTCCCAACGTGGGCGATAACGCCCCCTTGTGGGCGCTGCAGGCCTAAAGGGGGGCGGTAAGAGACCCAGAAAAAAAAGGGGGCATTGTGTAGGGCTTTGGGGTCGATTTATAATTTCATCTACCTAGCTAGGAAGACTCTTAGATACCGACTGAGCTCTCGACTCTCGACTACATCTTGTGAACATCAACTAATATTAATTAAGATATAGCTCAAACTCGGTTCGATATAAAAGACCGCGGGCAATCATGTTTTAACAAGTTTTTGTTAAATAATCCGAATTGTACTTTCCTATACCAATCGGCTGGTTCTATAATACTTGTTCTTGCTTGTCGAGTACGGTTGGGCGTCGAATGAGATAAACAAGTTTATGCACGTTTGTCTTATTCCTGTTGGTGCGTGCTGCTTATGCAATCCTATATAAACGACGTAAATTTATTTTATTTTCATTTGCGGTTTCGCGCATAATAGATAAGCAGTACTTGATTTCAACACTTACGTTTTTCTTAAAACAATGTCGGAAGTAAAAAAGAAGAGACGGCTATACTCTGCGGAATATATTAAATTCGGATTTATTGAAAATCCCACAAACCCGTCGTCGCCTTTGTGTCTTCTATGTCTAAAAACATTTTCGAACGAAGCAATGAAGCCTTCAAGACTGCAAGATCATTTGAATAAAATGCATCCAGATAAGACAGAAAAGAATGTCACATATTTTCAAGACCTAGAGAAGAAGCATAATACTCAGCCAAGTGTATCAAAACTATTTTCGGCGGCTGCTAAGCAAGATGCCGACGGACTTCGAGCTTCGTACAATATCTCTTTGTTAATTGCTCAAAAAGGCAAACCACACAACATCGGAGAAGAGTTAATTTTGCCAGCAATAAAGGAAGTAATAACTACTGTGCTTCATAAACCGGCCGCAGATATTATCCGAAAAATTCCTTTGAGTAATAATTCTGTGCAAAGACGAATTGATGAAATAGCTGAAAACATTGAAGAATCATTGTGCAATCATCTGAGGACTAGTCAATTCTCAATTCAGCTCGATGAGTCCACTTTACCAACTAATGAAGCGTTGTTGCTATCTTACGTGAGGTTTATTAAAGATGAGAAAATACGTGAAGAACTATTGTTTGCCAGAAATTTGGAGACAGATACAAAAGGCGAAACCATATTCAATACATTGGAAAAGTTTTGTGAAGAGAAAGAGATTCCTTTGAAAAATATTATATCACTTGCTACGGATGGCGCTCCGGCTATGACAGGGCGCCATAAAGGCTTCATAGCATACTTAAAGAATAAAATTCCAGATGTCCTTGCTATACATTGCGTTATTCATAGACAACATTTGGTTGCTAGAAACTTAAGTGAACGACTATTTCAATCACTGCAATATGTCATCAAAGCAGTCAATAAAATCCGTAGCAGCTCTTTGAATGATAGATTATTTCATCAGCTTTGTGTTACTAATGACGAAGATTTCAACCGTTTGTTGCTTCATACTGAAGTTCGTTGGCTGTCAAGAGGCAATTGTCTGATTCGATTTTACAACCTGTTTGACTCTATGATAGAGTTCTTGGAAACTAAAGATACAGAACTGCGCAACAAGCTCATAACATCAAAGAATGATATAGCTTACACGACAGACCTGTATAAAATGTTCAACGACATGAACCTCCAACTGCAAGGCGATGAACTAAATTTAATTAAAACAAAAAATGTCGTTGCTGCTTTCGCAGCCAAACTGCTTCTGCACAAAAAGAATATGGGCAGATGTGAGTTTCACAATTTTCCGAATTTATCAGTATACTGCAGTAACGACGACTTGTTTGCCTACTGCCAACATTTGGAAAACCTCCACATTGACTTCACCTAACGATACCAGGACATTTTAAACTTGGAAATACCAGACTGGGTGCTGGATCCGTTTTCAAATGTCAACACAGCAATGTCACCTCAGCTGGAAGAAGAACTTATAGAATTGACAACAAACGAAGAAATAAAAATCAAGTTCAAAAATGGATATCAAGAATTTTGGCTACAAAAACCGATCCCGCAATTGTACCCTGGATTGTGGTCAATTGTTCAACGATTTTTGATAGCATTCCCATCGTCATATTTGTGTGAACGTGGATTTAGTGCTGTGGCAACGCTGCTTACTAAAAAGAGAAATCGTTTGCGTGTTACCGAACGTGGCGACTTGCGGCTGTTTTTGAGTAAATTGGAACCTGATATCAACAAACTTATTGAACAGCATCAGATTCAACCTTCACATTCGTTTTTATATAAGAATTGATTATGTTTGTTTTATTTTCAATAAAAGATACTCTGTCCGAATACTATAAATTTGCGTTTCAATAATCAGTTATAAGTACTTAGCGGTTTTTAAGTATGTTTAAAAAGGGGAGCGTTAAAAAATAATTTATTCTTAAAGTGGGCAGTAGACAAAAAAAGGTTGGGAACCCCTGACCTAGAGGAAGGACTGCAATTTTTACTTCGCTCTGGTATGCCACAATGACGGTATTTTTGAGCAAGCGGACTGAAAACGCTATTATCCGGTTTTTCATGGCCCTGATTGTAGACTTGCTAACATCAGACTTGCCAACCACACTTGACACGTGACCTTTTCGGGGAAACCGTAGGCTTTTATTTGTGCAATAACGGATGAAGTTATCATGACGAACAACTTCCGGAAATATATTGTTAGGGACGGTATGGTTGACATCTATCGGGCAAGCCACTGTTGGGGTGAATCCCTTCATACTTACACATAACCAAGGGGCCAGGATCATCCACCAGTAACTTGTTCTGTAGTACAACCATGTCGATTCTGAGATACCGTACTAACATTTGCCCGATGTATTTGTTAATTTAGAGACAACAGTTCCATGTTGCTCCCCGTTTAAAGACCAGTTTCTTGTCCTGTTTTTAACTGTTTCGATAAATAAGCCTCACTACTACATCTTGACCAACAAATAAATGGGCCCGTTCAAGAAAATTGGCAAGAACGGTTTATGTGTGTGTTTATTTTTGAATATAGTACACAAAGTGGTAGCCGGGTTCCAAGCATTTCGAAAAATCTATCAACTGATTTCGAGTATTAAAAAAAACAGTAGTTTTTTTTCTCACTTGATGCGTGACGCGCTACGACCCTCTTAACATGATCTTTACTCAGAGAAATAGACCCAGATTTTACCAATTAAGTTTTTAAGCTAGATTAGTATTTGTATCAAACGTTACGTTACTCTTCAATACCCGTCCAACCAAAATCACAAAACAGAAAAAAATCTTGTTGATACAAGTAATGAAAAAGCAAATTTATTACTTTGTCATTACTCTGAATTAATTACATTTCATAAGATCCTACGAGTAAAATTCGCTAGCCCGAATTCGAATTATAACATTGAAACTAAATTGGACAGTACCTTGAATTCTCATAAAATAACTGAAATAATTGCTGTCCATACTGCAGGTCCGCTCATTATGTACAATTATGTACATATCATTATTGTGACCGCTGACAGCTAGCATGGCACAGTGCACGCCGAATATTATACCCATCGTAATTATGTAAGATACGGCTAATTTATAGTTAGGCAGCTGCCCAAGTAATTAAAGACCAGCGGTGGGTATTTTTATTCTAATTCTGGTTCAACTGTGAAGAGACTAAATATTTCGGTAGAATTATCGGAACTGGAAGTGGGACTAAGAAAGGTCGAAAGAAAATTATTGAAAGGTAAAACTAATAGTTGACTATGGTCTGAAAATGATCTAGACCAAAGCCAGTAACGTATAATATTCTAACACGGATTAGAGAGAGTAGAGAAAGTAGACTTGAAGTGGTCGCGTTTTTTAATATTTATCTTATAATAAAGAGCATATATATAATTTTTACCTTCGAAACAAAACTTCTTGGACTCGATTCATATTAAGAACACTGCCAGGATAGCTCGGTATCCTCTAATCTGTAGGCTATGCTCAGGCTAATGGTTCAAGAAATGAAGGTTCAAAGACCCGTACGCTGCGTAAAAAAAGTCATAGCGCCAATCTGGTTGTCAGTTTGACGAAACCTGCTGAAATCCATACAATGAGACAATAAGCATTTTATTGTAGAAATAATCCGAAAATTGCAGACCAAGCGACGATCAAACGAAAATAATCTATCAACAAAGATTGACAGACGTCCTCAGATCCCCAAACCGCTTATAGCTTAGTAGAATAGGAAAAAACAAAAAATAGTATCATCCAAGTTACATAAAACCGTTCTATTCATTGATTCGTGAAATCGCACAGCCGGAAAGATGTTATCTCTCGCCATGGCGGTTAAATGCTGCAAAATTATTCTCTCATTATTTTGGAGTTATTTTATTTGTGCACGCCGACCGAAATGTTCGTCTATAGATACATAATTACACTTCATACCCTCTGTGTCGTGTATAATGTGGTTGGAGAGTATGACAAGGGTGAGTTTTATATATTTTGTGAAGAAACGTTTTTATTGCTGGAATAAAAAGATAAATAGGTGACTCAATAATTGCAAAATATTTAGTTCAAGGACTAGGCTTCAATATTTCAAGATATTATTTTTGTATTCCAAATCAAAAGGAAATTGTTCGAAATAAAAAACCAAAAGATGTCTAAAGCGTTGGTAATAATAATAGAACTGGTTCAGATAACCCAATAACCTTTTGCCAAACAGTCTCTAAAAAGAGCAAATACGCTGAAAGAATTTTCCTATTCTACAATTCCAATGAAAAATATTCCCAAATTCTGCGATAAAATTAAGTCTATTTATATTCTCTCGCAGATTCACAAAGCCTTAAATTGGGTCCTGGGTTTCATACACTTAAGCCAAACCTACAAAAATCAGCCTACGTAGTGCATAATTTTATTTTATTTTATAATATTATTCAGAATGTAAATGACTTCTTCAGATGAAACAGAACTCGCATAGTAGTATTTTAACTTATATGTAGAACTACTTTAGTGTTCGTTCTTGCATTCTCGGTTAGTGGCTTAACAACTGCCGTCTAATGACAACAACTGGGACCGACGATTTCATATGCCCTCCGAAACACAGAGATGCTCAGTTCATCACCTATCCATTGACTGCGCCAAAGGTTGCAACTACACAGATCGTTTAAATATAATACAATATTGTTTAGAAAGCCAATTTGGTGAAATTGTGAAAAGGACTGTGATAGCAACGGCGCATACTTGTATGGACCATGTCAACGCTACCGTCAAAGACTTGGAGTATCTTCGCGGTGAGCCACCTTATCCAGAGAAGTCAGCTTGCATCATTAAGTGTTTGTTGGAGAAGGTGAGATAATAGTTATAGCTTTGCTGTAGCTAGCATTTAATAAAATCAATAGTATGGACCATGTCAATATGCTACTACCATCAAATACTTGGAGTATATTCACGGTGAGCGACCTTTATCCGGAGATATCAGCTTGTACCTTGTTCGAGAAAGTGAGATAATAAACATTATATCTTCGCTGTAACTAGAATTTAATAAAAGTCACATTCGTGAGATGTCACTCTAGAAATGAATTATCAGTCTACAGTGAATAGCCTTAAGACCGCCCATTATGCCACGCTTACTATTGCAATGAATCCTTCCTATTATTTTGAAGTTAATCCTATTATAAAGTAAATTACAAAAAATAAAATAAATATATTAATTACGTAATAGTTTGAAGAATCATATTGTGATTAATGATTGGCTTCGTTTTGATTATATTATAGTAGATACAAATACAAGGAGCTAAAATGACCTATTGTATGCTAGGTAGTTAGTTTTACTCCCGAGATTTAGCAAGGGAGTAGATAGAAACCGAGTTTTAATTTTAATGGGTTTTTAGCGCCGTGTATTACACACTACTTTTCACTACGATTGCGAGAAAATAAAATAATCGTACAATTTTGGATATTTAACAAGATGTTTTTTCCCGGTAACTTAATTTCAGTCCTCTATGAGATGAATATTGAGTTGTCTGTGGGTAAACGTGGGAGATACGCGTAGGTCCATGTTTGAGGGTCCCTCGTTTGGATGTTCTGGATAGAGAATCAGCTGAGTTGACTCATCTCTTGATGTAGATAGACGTGGGCTAGTTGAGAGAATATTGATGCGTTCTGTGATACGCTGGGTGATATCAATTTGTTTTGAATGGAATTCTCGATATAGCGGCGGAAGGCCACTGGATCGGATCTCCATCCACCGTGTAGTTTTAACGTTGTTATATTTGCACCAGAATCCACCAAGAGAGTGGCGGATGTTCTTCGGCAACAGTAGCCAATTTTGATAGGTGGCATCTCTTTTGGCATGTTGCTTAATTTATTTTTGCCTATAACTTGCCTTGTGCATTTTCCGTTTTGATAGTTGAGAAAAAATCTTAACGTGCCCACTCCACTCGGCCGTAAATCTTGGTAGGCTTTGACAATTTTTAGAAATCCTCCACTTATAACGAATTTCCTCTCCTTATTTGTCTTTGTATTGGGCAGATTTATGGCTTGAAGATACTCAGTTTCTAAATCTTCCATTGTTATGTTAGCCAGTTCTATCCCTCTGCAGGCACCGCTGATACCAAAAATTAAAGCAACCTGTAAAACAAAAAGTAAGTGTTGTTAGAACTGTATTTTGGTTGGTACCTCCACCGAGCAATTTATTTTGATGAAAATAATAGAAAACAAATGTTGCTAAGTTTTTTAATTTGGTGCCCTTATTTACGAAATTCTCCAGTATGTAAAGCGTAGAACTTGGAAATATTTTTGCAAAGTTCATCGAAATACGTAATAAAAACTCCTTCCGTAAGCGAATCCACTAGTTTTTCTGTCCTCCACTTCATAAACTTTTCGTAAGTATTTAAATAAATGCTTTGTGACCTTGACGGCAACAGATTGAAAATTATTTATTTTCCTTTCACTTCTATTTGCAAATTAGGGTCTCCATTCTCACTATGAATGTCACTACAAATTCAATTTGCAATTGAATAATTCTAAAGATTTCGCACCAATGTCTTTTTTTATTTCTTCTGTAGCCGCAACGCATTGCATGCATTCTAACCAAAGAGATCGCCGATTTAGTTCCATTTTCAAAAATAAAATGTTCTTTTTTATGAAACAGAGTCTTTATTCATGATTATTCTACTTATGACTAAAGACTTCCATTTTTTGTTGGTTCATTATCATTTGACAGACAAAATTTAAAACTTTTTCACCTAGAGGAAGAAATGCAATTTTTTCTTCGCTCTGGTATGCCACAATGACGGCCTTTTCGAGCAAGAGGAGTGAAAAATAATTTATTCTTCAACTTTAAAATTAAAATCCCTTTTACCGATCAAATTATCAAATTGTCACGAATCCAGTGATCTTCAAAAACAATAGTCAATGCAAAAAGTTATTTCCAACAGATCGGCGTAGTGAAGAGCAACAAATATTCAAAGATTGGTTTCATGACCGCCGTGTCGCCTCTAGTCTTCACAAACAAAAAGAAATTGGAACGCATGAAAACAGTGTCGGAGAATTGCGACAGAGAGGTAAATATTTATGGCGAAAACAAGTTTTGGCACACAACCAGTGTTATGGAAAAAAGGGATTCGTTTCAACACAAAAAAAAAACTTTGGCTGTATGGGGGTTTAGGATATGTTTAATAATAATTCAATCAGAATTTAGAGACAAGTACAGTCAGAAGATAAATAAACACCCCGTCTCCATAGCGAAGGTTCAAAAGAAATTGATCGACTAAAACCCCTTTAGATATTTACCCAGTTTAACTCACAAATCACAGGCTGACAATAACAATACCTGCAAGGAAGTGGGAAATGAGATTTGTGAAGAGTAAATATAAGCAAATTGAGTATAAAAACTTACTTCATTTCGATATGAAACTGCTAACCATCAAGCAGTTCATAAAAAAAACGACTAAATGCTACTACGACCCTGCTACGTGCTTCGCTAATTCCGTGATAGTGTCACACATCCTTTATAATTCTTACGTAGTCACCCGAATCCGAACAACAGTGTCTACCTCCTTCAAGAATTCAAGTACGCACAGCACTTTACAAAACAGACCTGTCCATAACCATATTCGTTGCCGATGATGGCCTATGATGAACCACTAGTTTCTTCTCACATTGAAACCAAATTCAGAACGCTTTTAAACGAGATCGACTTATTAACTGAAAACTTAACTAGCACAGTGGCTGGGTATCCCGCCTTTAGCGCAAGGGGTCGCAAATTCAACTCAATCACCGAATCTGGACAACTATTTATTGTACTCGTAATAAAAAAGTACCTAACAATCGTTTCTTGTATATACAGTTTAGAGGTATAAATCTTACGTTCTGTCCAATGTAAAGATGAGATAGATATTTTATTTATAAACCATATATAGACAAACTTTAGTTGCCGCGCTCCAAGCTGTAGATTTTCTATGGAGAAGAACGAGCAAAAAACTCCATGGCTGCTCTTATTTACTGTTACATTATTAACGACTACACTGTTCTCGAAGTCAACGTAAAATGTAACGTAAAATGTAAGAGAAGAAAGCCTTAAACTATGTAAGGGCTACACAGAAAGAGATTTTAAAGGTTCTTTCACAACCAATCCACAGTAATGTATCTACGACCATGATAGAAACTAAAGGCAGATAGAATGAACAATTACTTCATAAGACCTAATTGACATCTTGTTATTAAGGGTTTTATTTATTTATTTTCAGGTAAATCACAAACACGAGACACCATGCCAACTTGGAAACGAGGTCACGACGTGCATCTTTAAATACGCTCCCGAGCTGCATTTTAAGTCTTAAGAATATTGAGGATCACCGTCTCACAGCACATTAATATGTAATGCGCTTAAAATGCAGAAAAAGAAAATAATTTATGATTTAATAAAGATAAAATCAATTTACTATCGTTATTATACCTTGTAATTGTGTTAATGTTCCTTTTATTAATCATTCTTATTTGCTAACTTTTATAAACACTACTTAGTGGAAGATACTAGCAAAAAGTAGGTGATAGACGTGCGAGCAAGTACGCGTACTTGTGGCTTTGTCACGGAGTGCCTCCCTTCTGTGTATTCCTCCGGCCAGCTCTTATGGCAGGCTTTCTCCGCGGCTACGAAGTAACGGTGTGCATATGGTGTAAATGAATGAAACATGTTCGTTGTAGCCGACGTCCATTTTCGTCTGGTCCACGCTTTAGCAATAAAAGAATATTTTTTTGTAAACTTACCTGTATTTTGTAACACTATTGATATTTTTCCATTTATAATTGGGTTATTATCCCCATGTTTACTGTATTTGTCTTAATTTTAGCAAACAGAAAATACAATACTTTCTTTTGGAACGTATCAGACAACAGCAACGTCAGTAAGTAATCATCACGTCATTAGCAATTTATTTCTAATTCAATTATTTTATTACACCAAGTAGCATTAAATATCTACACAAAAACGGAAACTGCTACAGTACACTAAATCACATTTAATCCACGATACATACACTGTCAATCTGCCCAATGGTTGAAACATTAACCTTTCGAATCCCGATACATACACTGTCAATCTGCCCAATGGTTGAAACATTAACCTTTCGAATCCTGGAGTGTTTTTAAAACCATTCGTTGTCACTCCAGGACGAGAGCGGTTCGACACTTACAGCGTGCCTCTATACGCGCACGCAGACCACCGCCGTACAGGGTGTATTCCTCGAGGTATTCGTAACCGACTACCGAGACGCACTCCTGTCTTAGGTGGTTGAAGACTATACAAAGTATCTATTTAATCCGCAATAGATTATAATATTTAATTAATCTATTTATCTCATTACCCATACCATAATATCACAACATAAATCACCATTAAGTAGTAATTTTGTTCTTCAACCTTATATAATGGATATAAATCAATTGAATAAACCTGAAATTATTTACGAAATGCTACGTTCATACCAACGTAACACAGCTGAGGATTTAAGAGCCCAACTTACGTCATTATTAGAAAATTTTAACTTACATCATGAATTAATAAGTCGCTCCCCTTTCCAACAAGATATAGAGGAAATAAAAAATGCCTTACCGTAATCTCCAGTTCGGTTTAATTTTACAGACGTTTTAAATCTTATTAGCAAATTACAGGAACCGTTATCGGAAAATTCAAAAATTGAAATTTTCAGGCGCAACCTTCGGCCTGAATCCAGCTCTCGCCTAACACAAAATGATTTGTTGTCAGTATACAGTTTACTGGAATCTTGCAAATGGTATGAAAATTGTTTAGAAATTTCGAATATTAATTCCCCTTACTTACTACCTAATCCATATCCTACCTAAGCGGTAACTTAAAATGCAGAAAGATGAAGAAAATATTTCAGACTAAATAAAGATAAAATCAATTTACTTTCGTTATTGTACCTTGTTATTGTGTTAACTTAATGTTCCCTTTATTAATCATTCTTATTTGCTAACTTTTATAAACACTACTTAGTGGAAGATACTAGCAAAAAGTAGGTGATAGACGTGCGAGCAAGTACGCGTACTTGTGGCTTTGTCACGGAGTGCCTCCCTTCTGTGTATTCCTCCGGCCAGCTCTTATGGGAGGCTTTCTCCGCGGCTACGAAGTAACGGTGTGCATATGGTGTAAATGAATGAAACACGTTCGTTGTAGCCGACGTCCATTTTCGTCTGGTCCACGCTTTAGCAATAAAAGAATATTTTTTTGTAAACTTACCTGTATTTTGTAACACTATTGATATTTTTCCATTTATAATTGGGTTATTATCCCCATGTTTACTGTATTTGTCTTAATTTTAGCAAACAGAAAATACAATACTTTCTTTTGGAACGTGTCAGACAACAGCAACGTCAGTAAGTAATCATCACGTCATTAGCAATTTATTTCTAATTCAATTATTTTATTACACCAAGTAGCATTAAATATCTACACAAAAACGGAAACTGCTACAGTACACTAAATCACATTTAATCCACGATACATACACTGTCAATCTGCCCAATGGTTGAAACATTAACCTTTCGAATCCTGGAGTGTTTTTAAAACCATTCGTTGTCACTCCAGGACGAGAGCGGTTCGACACTTACAGCGTGCCTCTATACGCGCACGCAGACCACCGCCGTACAGGGTGTATTCCTCGAGGTATTCGTAACCGACTACCGAGACGCACTCCTGTCTTAGGTGGTTGAAGACTATACAAAGTATCTATTTAATCCGCAATAGATTATAATATTTAATTAATCTATTTATCTCATTACCCATACCATAATATCACAACATAAATCACCATTAAGTAGTAATTTTGTTCTTCAACCTTATATAATGGATATAAATCAATTGAATAAACCTGAAATTATTTACGAAATGCTACGTTCATACCAACGTAACACAGCTAAGGATTTAAGAGCCCAACTTACGTCATTATTAGAAAATTTTAACTTACATCATGAATTAATAAGTCGCTCCCCTTTCCAACAAGATATAGAGGAAATAAAAAATGCCTTACCGTAATCTCCAGTACGGTTTAATTTTACAGACGTTTTAAATCTTATTAGCAAACTACAGGAACCGTTATCGGAAAAATCAAAAATTGAAATTTTCAGGCGCAACCTTCGACCTGAATCCAGCTCTCGCCTAACACAAAATGATTTGTTGTCAGTATACAGTTTACTGGAATCTTGCAAATGGTATGAAAATTGTTTAGAAATTTCAAATATTAATTCCCCTTAATTACTACCTAATCCATATCCTACCTAAGCGGTAACTTAAAATGCAGAAAGATGAAGAAAATATTTCAGACTAAATAAAGATAAAATCAATTTACTTTCGTTATTGTACCTTGTTATTGTGTTAACTTAATGTTCCCTTTATTAATCATTCTTATTTGCTAACTTTTATAAACACTTAGTGGAAGATACTAGCAAAAAGTGGGTGATAGACGTGCGAGCAAGTACGCGTACTTGTGGCTTTGTCACGGAGTGCCTCCCCTCTGTGTGTCCTCCGGCCAGCTCTTATGGGAGGCTTTCTCCGCGGCTACGAAGTAACGGTGTGCATATGGTGTAAATGAATGAAACACGTTCGTTGTAGCCGACGTCCATTTTCTTCTGGTCCACGCTTTAGCAATAAAAGAATATTTTTTTGTAAACTTACCTGTATTTTGTAACACTATTGATATTTTTCCATTTATAATTGGGTTATTATCCCCATGTTTACTGTATTTGTCTTAATTTTAGCAAACAGAAAATACAATACTTTCTTTTGGAACGTGTCAGACAACAGCAACGTCAGTAAGTAATCATTATCACGTCATTAGCAATTTATTTCTAATTCAATTATTTTATTACACCAAGTAGCATTAAATATCTACACAAAAACGGAAACTGCTACAGTACACTAAATCACATTTAATCCACGATACATACACTGTCAATCTGCCCAATGGTTGAAACATTAACCTTTCGAATCCTGGAGTGTTTTTAAAACCATTCGTTGTCACTCCAGGACGAGAGCGGTTCGACACTTACAGCGTGCCTCTATACGCGCACGCAGACCACCGCCGTACAGGGTGTATTCCTCGAGGTATTCGTAACCGACTACCGAGACGCACTCCTGTCTTAGGTGGTTGAAGACTATACAAAGTATCTATTTAATCCGCAATAGATTATAATATTTAATTAATCTATTTATCTCATTACCCATACCATAATATCACAACATAAATCACCATTAAGTAGTAATTTTGTTCTTCAACCTTATATAATGGATATAAATCAATTGAATAAACCTGAAATTATTTACGAAATGCTACGTTCATACCAACGTAACACAGCTGAGGATTTAAGAGCCCAACTTACGTCATTATTAGAAAATTTTAACTTACATCATGAATTAATAAGTCGCTCCTCTTTCCAACAAGATATAGAGGAAATAAAAAATGCCTTACCGTAATCTCCAGTTCGGTTTAATTTTACAGACGTTTTAAATCTTATTAGCAAACTACAGGAACCGTTATCGTATCGTTAAAAATCAAAAATTGAAAGTTTCAGGTGCAACCTTCGGCCTGAATTCAGCTCTCGCCTAACACAAAATGATATGTTATCAGTAAACAGTTTACTGGAATCTTGCAACTGGTATGAATATTGTTTAGAAATTTCGAATATTAATTCCTCTCACCTCCTACCGTTACCATCAACTTCAAATACGTTACAAAATCATAAAATTACCCCCTTTAAAAACGCTAACGTGCCACAATACCCATTTAATAATAATAAAAACAAAATTTTATCCTATTCTCCTTACCCAATACACCCTATACGAACTGATTGTAGTAAGTCCCATCTTAGATTTCTTTGCCCACGCTGTAGGAATAACAATCAGACGTTACGATTAATATCCCTATAGCCATAAAGTTTGTTTTAGATGTGGAAAAATAGACGTAATTTTTACTGTAATAAACTCTCTCAAAAATACTAATTACAGGGGTGAACTACCAAATTATAACAATAAATCAAATTTCGATAATTCCGATTGCACTAATTTTGGCTTAATACTATTAAAATATACTTTGATCATACAAGGTTTCTACGTTCCTCTTTGATAATTTTTCAGACTTTGAACGCCCATATCTTCAAGTAAATGTTAATAATTTGACTTCAAATGGTTTACTTGATAGTGGTAATGCTAAAATATCTTAGGCAATAATTCTCACGAGTTGCTTATTATAAATGGTTTTGAATTACAGCGAGATCAAACTTTTAAAGTTTCAGATGCTAATGGTCAAACAATACATTCCATTTGTACCATTAATCTTCCAACTCTATTTAAAAACAAGTTTTCTATTATTACTGCGCAAGTAATGCCAAGCATTACCCAACCATTAATATTAGGAATTGACTTTTGGAAAACTTTTAATCTTGCATCTGACATACTCAATAATGTTATTATGCATAAAAGACAACACACAACATAGCCTCAGTACACTTACTGACACTGTCTTTACTTGCAAATGTTATTATTAATAAATACAAATATATATCTACTGACGCACTTCCATTAGGAAAAACATATCTGAGTATCACATCGATATAGGTGACCACCAACCAATTCATCAACGATGCAGCTTATTTGCTGCTATATTTTTTAGTGTCGCGGTGCGCCTCCCTTCTGTGTATTCCTCTGGCTAGCTCTTATGGGAGGCTTCCTCCACGGCAACGAAGTAACGTAAACGACAATGATGTAAATGAATGAAACACACGGACGACACGGGAAACAGGTATATTGTTGGGCACAGCTCATCTATCACTATCACTTTATATAGCTATCACTTCATCCTAATATTTTAGTGGAAATATAGCTTACTTATCATATTAAAACTAGTTAAAAAATAAAACATTTGTAATATTGCAGCCTATTTAGAAACAAAACCTGTGTGTGGAACCACTCGCGTTATGCGTTCTCCGTGGAATGTCGAAAATATGAACAACAATTCTAAACCACATACTAAATTCGAATTTAAATTTGTGGCAAGTGGACTGAGATCAATTTGTACCAATAGATAAATAACGTATCTTCAACAACACGAATACAAATTAAAGCATCAGCAGCATAGCCCAATTTGGACTACACCTATGTTGCAATGAGGGTATGGTTAGCGGTTAGGTTATCAAATATTTGTATGATCTACAGATAACTGCTTCTGGTCTGGCGCGTGAAATGTGTCTGCAAACTGTACCCACGACACAGGCGAAATTAGGAACTAATTTAGCTTGTTTTTTGCACTCAGTGTCGCGTCGCGGATTGGATTCCCGCACGGCACAAATATGTTAGATGTATGTCTGTTAACTGTACCAACGACACAGGAAAATAATACGTAGGGTTTGGGTACGGCAACATAAGTTTTTTAACAAACAAGTAAATGGCTATTTTTCGGTCTGCCGATCTCTAGTTGAGTTTAAAACCCCTCTCACTATTGACGTAAACAGACGGACGGAGGTGTTTACCTACCAAGATCACAATAATTATCATAGGAACATTTATTTATATATTTAATATCCAATTGAACGAACCTTAGCGCGTTGGAACGAATTCTCGTATAAATAAGACAACCCCAAAATCCGATGCGGTAAGACATGCGTGACGCGTGACATTCTTGCGCGAAATATTCTACATCTAAGCAGTTACATTGATTGGCAAAACTGAAGACATCCTATTGACGTCTCTATGATTGAAACTAAGTAGTAACTACCTACACTAAAAAAATATTGTTTGCGAACTTGAATTGTGTTGTAAAATTAAGAGCATGTAAATTTTGCATAGCTTCATAATCGGTTAAAAAGCAATACATTTTTTATTTTCCAAAATGGAGCGTGGCAGTGGGCTTAGACATTGATTCATTTTCTAACGCAATAAAAGTAACCATGGTTTTTTTTTTCTATTGACTGGCAATACTAATTGGCTTAACCATTCAAAAGCATCTATCTATTATAAGGTCAATCAAACAATATTTGTATTAATTGGCTACATGGTACATTTATTTGACTCAAATAGGTGACTTGAATAACTTGACTGTTTTCACAACACATTAGGTATATGATTTTGCCGTTAATCTACTAAAAAAATAGGACTTTTCGCAATGTGTACCTAACCATCGACAGAATATAAAAATTACAAATCAATATAAAAATCAAAGTTGAATTGATTCCATTAGATTTGACGGTCTAATTGGCGCAATGGCTGAGTAACTAGCTTCATACGCTACGGGTCACAGGTTGCATTCCCGCATGAGGCAAAATACATAGTTTAATAAACTAAACTTAAAAGGCCAAAACACGAACTAAATACAGTTCTGGGATTACTACTAGGTTTAATCCATGAACTAAATATAACGTTATTACAAAACGAAGATTATCACGAATGGATGGATTATCTCTGGTACTAAAGTTAAACCCGAGCGACCCCTAGGTTATCTATAGGACTAACTTTGGTACTGCTATATTTGAGGTTTTCGTTGTTTTTACTTTACGTCTTTTATTTACAAATCGTGAAACAATGGATTTTAACATGATTGACTTGATGGATTTGGAAGATTTGGACTTGCTGGAGACCTCTCGGCAATCGGATAAACGTCACCATCGTGTGAATCCTATTGAATTGACTAAAATATGACGATGATTTTAGATATAAGCAAGATTCACAAAACGATTCGGAGAAAAAACTGTTGGTTATTTACGTGAAGAAGCTCACGACCATTGAGGATGCCTATAATAAAAGAATTTCGATATATCACAAACCTTTTCTTCAACGATCCAATTTTTACCCGTTATTTTCTTTTGTTATTCCATATTTGTAAAGGTAGCTCACTATTTAACCACACAATCACCCAAGCAAAATCACATGAGCTGTAGTACCACCAATATTATGAAGGAACAATGAATAAAAATAACAAGAGCAATTATTTACGACTATGTATAATAACATAAACATTTCAATCGTCTCTAATTACGCGCGCGAGACGTTTATTCCATTTCACGATAGAGTTGTTAAGAAATATATCAACTTTATTATAAAAAGCGCGAGAAAGTATAAGTTGTGTGTGTTCTCTATATTATAACCTAAACAAAGAATTATTGTACTGATAAATAATTATTTAAGCATTTTAAGTGTGAAGATAATATTAACATGTAGAGAAACCGAACATTGTTTCGAATAAGGCCTGTATGAACGAATGAAAGAATGCAATGTTTTGCTTATCTGTGGATATTATTTAAACCAGTACTAACTTTGGTACTATCGCGGTACTATCTGATCATCCGATAGTCTTGGTTTTTTAATAAGCACACATTTTAATACCAGGATTAACCTTAATACTGTAACAAACCTAGACCTTTTAGTTCTGGTTTAAACCTGTACTAAAGATTTTTTTTGGTAATAAGACTACATCTGTTTAGTAGGCAACAATGTTAAGACTAAACTAAATCGTACGTCAGACATACTAATCCAACAAACCAATAGGCTCAATAATATTTGAATACATAGACAATGTAAAAAAAAAACCTATGAACAAACAGCGGCGACTGAACCAATTGTCTGCACTTCAAAGTTTTAAAGAATAATTTCGGCCGGATAAAGTCCATTGGTCTGTGTCCACCAGTCCGCCTCCCCAAAGATCGCCACAACGACCTGTCTGGGTGTGCGTGCTCATTGGGGGATTTTGCCATAATCGCCACGCTTGGCAAGCGGATTGGCGATCGCATTTGAGTGGTTAATGTTCTAAGGGCGCTGCCTATCCTCAGGCTAACCCCATAGTCATCTGTTACTATACCCACGGAATGAGATGGGTTGGTGCTATTCGTAGCGGGCACCACGCGGCACAAGAAAACATATGCATAATTCAAAAAACTATGTTGTTTAAATTCACCGTGACACCAAAATGAAATAGGCTTAGTATAAGTTTTGTAAAAATATTAAGATTTACTTACTCTTTATCCGTTTGGCTGAACGTTTTTTATCAATTAGTTTTCAGTATCAGTATAAAACATGAGAGCAACAGACATTTGACCTTGACTTTCGACTTAAAACCACCTAACTCCATAGCAAAATCCGTGGATTACTTGATTTAGTAAATAATTTTTTTCAATCAATATTAAACTACATTTTCAACAATCAAGACAATTTTTTGCGTTGGAAAGGCAACGATACAAACACGACGACGCCATCTTTGATTTTTTTCTACAACAATTATGAGAAGCCTATAGAGTTTTCTGTACACATATATAATAAGACAATTGTAAAAACACGGAACGACCATCCTGCTGCGCAACGTAAAAGAAACAAGATGCCAGATTTTTGTCAATTCAATCAGTTCCATAATAAAAAAACGACAAACCTTGAATCGTCTAACTCACAAACCCGCTGCGGCAGATAAGCCAACCATAATATTAATTTGCAAAACAATATTTTTGTACCATTTCACAACGATGAAAAAACAATCGCCACATTTTTTCTACAGCGAAAACGTTGACGTACGTTACCTATGCCCAACATAAATTATAATTGCTCGCCGAACAAACACAAATAAATAACACCGAATATTTTCACAATTGGATATTTCACATTAATTATTATTTTAACTACGTGTAAACTCAGATTCTTTAACAAAATATAAAATTTTCTCCGATATCACAAGCGACAGCAAATTGTCAATCAAGCGTCCCCATTGAATGGCAGTTTGAAATTCGAATGTCACGTTCGAATATAATAATATTCGAAAAAAGTCTTATGCCAGGTAGTTGTTATTGAGGACAATATGAATACTCTCTCAGTAATTTTTTTTTTTGCTGGCTGTAATACTGTATGCTTATTAATAAAAAGGTCCCAATGTATAATTTATAGTAATGTCTGAGGGACAGTTAGACGCGTATATATCAACAATTAAATATCTTAACCAAAGATTTAAGTGGTTCGAGTGATGAACTATTTGGAGCATTTCAATGTATGAACGGGGCCTAACTAGCGATTTAAATCTTGATCTTAACCTGTTCTTAGTTGTGAGTATCAGTCACTAATAATGATTGCATTTTACATAATTATGTATATAGCAATTATTTTTAGCCTTTTAAAGTAGTTCGTCAATATAACAATAATTTTATGAAGTCGAACCGTATTTGTATCGAAGTTGTAATTAAATACGTACGAAGTTGTAATTGTAATTGACGGCACGGTTGGTGCCACTGTTGATACAGTCGACTGCTGCGCCGGGGGTCGTGGGTTCGATTCCCGCACGGAACAAATATTTGTATGATCTGCAAGTAGTTGTTCCGAGTCTGGATGTATTGTATGCGGAATTCATGTCTGTAAACGCACTCACGACACAGGTGAAATCCTAAAGTGGGGCAACGTTTTTTAAAAGAAAAAATAACACTTATAATATTACGAACTGTGTAAACAAATCATAGAAGTCGATTTTAACCCATCGATTATATTATTATTATATTATATATGTGTATATATATATAGATAATATCGATTTGAAACTTTGTAAGTATATGTAATTTTACTTCTATTAAAATAATTTCCATATAAAATTTAATTTGTGTAATCAAAAATCCACAGGAAGCGGTAATAATATAATAATATGGTGGTTGTTGTGGTGTTGTAAATAAGATGCATATCTTTTTCGATGTTTGATCATTTTAATATTTAAATGTGGTAATGAAAACCACGTTGACAAGCATGTGGTCATACAAAATGTGAGTTGGGTAAAACTTTTTAAGTAAAAAAATACCGACTTAAAAACCCTACACGATATAAAAATATTAAGACCACTGAAAAGGAAATAAAAACTTTATGAAGTCGGGCGGGGCCAGGCGTGCCCCAACCATGGGTCATGCAGACCAACGAGAAGTTATATTTTATACCAAAGTTAGGCAAACAGACCAAGTTGTTGATGTCGACTAACTACATTGATTTAATAGATAAATGTATTAACCTATAATAAGAAAATATCGAAGAAAAAAAAATGTATATACGAGTACTAAGGATTTACATAGGTTCAAATAATTGTCTGAATAAAGGCTATATTATATTATTAATAGTTACTCATAATATAATCACGTAGGTGTTTGCTTCCGTCCGTGTGTCACTACACAGGATGGTCAACAGAAAACCAGTGCTTGGTGCCCCAACCCCAGCAAATGTTGAATTGGGGGCCTTTCGGTATGGGCGTGCTTGACAGAAGATTGTTCAGATGTTTTGAAAAGAAAAGAATATTCTTTATTGTACACAATTTTATAAACAACTAGTAATCATTCTATGAATGAACAAGGGTGCAACTCCTTAAGCTCAAACACCCATACATCCTTAACTACAGAATCGAAATAACGGTGCAAAACCAATTTTGGTATTCGCTAAGTTATGATTGAACCTATTCCAGGACACGTTGCCGAAGGTAAGCCATGAGGACCAGTCTTAACGAATACCAAATCGGGTTATCACCATTATTTCATTTCTGTATTCAAGGATGTATGGATGTTTGAGCTTAGAGAATTCAACCCCAGTAACTGTACAACGGGCGGTCTTATCGCTATTAGCGATTTCTTACAGACGACCTTTGGAATGACAAGAAAAAGCTGGAAAAAGGCAAAGCAGGTAGTCCGTTGTTTACTTATTATATTAATTTAATCAAATAGCGTATCTAGACGATTAAATCTAACACGTTTAAGTATATTTTGTATATTCCATAAATTACTTAAATAATATGCATATATATGTACAACAATGTAATATAAATAATCCATGTATACATTATATACAATCATATACTATAATTTATCAAATACAATTTAATGGAAGATACTTTGTTTTTATTATTCTTTTAATTTAATTTTGTTGTTTTGACATTATTGTTCTTCATTAAATAAATTTATTTCTTTCTGCTTTCTAATCCAGACGATAATACTATAATTTGGTACAATCGAACTGATCATTGAAATGACGAGTACCATACAATACACTTGGCGACGAGGGTCTGATGATGGAGGCGGGAGGTGGATAGTGGAGCTCTTCAATAGCTACCAGAAAACCCCTCACGTTTGGGCTCCTTTGACACTCCTCAGTTGTTACTAATAAACTCTTCGAGTAGCAGCTCATTTAATTTGCTTTGACAAATCCAATTCATAACAATTCACGCATTATATTAGATTCACCTTTTTTTTGTCCAGTTTAAATTCTACATGGATACTACATATACATACTTCGTAACAAAGTGAGCGGCTGATGCCCACATATTACCAGTAAAACTACGAAGTATATTGTACTTAATTAGTTTACTTTGCGATATTGAGCACTAAGAGCACGTCTTCCGTTTATTCTTGTTTTATATATCTGTTTACTTCGAGGAAAATAAGTGCGATATACCAACCACTAAAATATATGGGCCAGGAAATTCAATTTGTTGGATCTTGAGTTGGAAGGTCGAGGTTAGGCTGACATGGGATTAAGGGGATATGAAAGTGGGAAAACATCTTTATGGATAACAAGCTGTTACATGCGACGCCGCCCGCAAATAACTATTTTAAATCATTGGATTTGATATATTACGGAATAAAACGTGTTGTAGGGAGGGATGTAAAGGATCTAGATGGGCAAGGAAAGATAATGTATTAGCTTCAAAATTATAATTTTTTCCTCATTTCAGCTGAAAAACATCCACTGCTAGACAAAGGTTGACACAACGACCGGTATGACTTTGTGTTGTTTACTCATTGGGGGGTTTTGTCATAATCGCCACGCTTGGCAGACGGGTTGGCGATCGCAGTTAGGTTATAAATTCACTCGGTGGACGCTGCTGCACATCCTCCGGCTAATCCCATAGTCGCCTTTTACGACACCCACGGGATGAGATGGGGTGGTGGTATTCTTAGCCGGGACCACACGGCGAACAAAAACAATTAAATGTACTCCAACTTAAAGTATTATAATACTATTTCATAATATATAATTGTTAACAAAATCTAAGTCTTAGGGTGAGATTCAGAAACGAGTCTAAGCGTGAACTTACGTCTGTCAAAATGCACCACTTACGCTCATAATTGTATTAAAAGACGATCGGAACACGACTTAAGCTTAGCGTAAACTAAGCTAAGCCAAGTAGTCAAAATCGACTACTTGGGCAAATCTAGCGCCGCTAAGCCGGCAAAGGTGTGCTTGCAACAGGAACTATGAATTATGGATATACGAGAAAGTTGTTTACTTTGATTGTCATAATTCTAATTAGCTTTTTACTATGGAGGCTACATTGGTCCAATATGTTCAACTATTTAACAAAATATCGTCCTTACTTACTCGCAGTAATACAGCATGTAAGAATAATTATGTATAGAATAATAAACTTATCCGATTATTATATGACCTTGTTATTTCAGTCCACATCCCCAAACTACTTTTTATTCAAGTCTCCGTCAGTATTTTTATTTCTAGTATGGTGGATATGGAGTTTCGAATATATACATTATAGGTAATCATTGTATTTTTGGAATGTAGTCGGTAAGATTTTTTATTGGATACCGAACCCGATATTTTAAACTATTATTTTTTGTAGTTATTTATGTCTGCTATGAGCCAACGTATGTTGGATTTTATGTGATGTCATATAGCCTATAACCTATGAAATAGCACGACGATTACAACGATACCTCATTTGTCAAAATACGAGTAGTTTAGGAGATCTGAGGGTACAGATGAATATAAATATATACCCACATACATACATACTGGTCAAAATCATAACCCTCCTTTTGCTTCGCCGTAGTCGGGTAATTTAAATTTGCAACAACAGTTTATGTTGCGCTAACAATGAACTGCATGTTTCAGTCGGCTTCGGTATAAGTTAATTTATCCGTTTCTATTGACAACTGACGGCCATAGGCGTAATAGAATAAGCTCACGGCCATGAATACAATAACCTTTGACCCTTAATACAGCTTGACAACAAGTAGTCATACACTATTTATTCCGTGGCCATGGCAACTCGATGATAGAACCGATAGATTTATTGTTTTCTCCGACAGATACGGAAAATGTGAGTAAATTCAATTTATGTCGAGTAAAATGTACATCGCAAACATAAACCAGCTGTAAAAGTAATAAAAACATATAACAAAACAATAAAGATGTTTTGTATCATGCCATTTTTCATTTATATTACTTACAAGCAATGCGAGTAAGGGCGAGTCCATACTATGGAGCTTTTTTTACGGGCCTATTCTCATGGTGTAAATGAAAGAAAGAAAGAAAATCAGTTTATTTTTGCGGCGAACGTCGACGCACAAGTACAGATTCAAACATAAAAATTCTACATATGGCATTGCTAACTACATAGCTAAACTCGATACTACATTAGGATAATAATCCGCTTAAAAACGAACAGTTCATGAAACCAAACGCGTATCCGCGCTGGCAACACTGTTATTACATTTTGACAAACTGGCCAAAAGACTTGATATCCAGGCCAAATATAACAACAATATTTTTTGACCAAAGAATCTGTGACCAAAAAGTACACATTTTTGTCTGTGGTCGAAAATCATAAACAAATACCAAAATAAAAAACAATGCCTACAGTAGAGGGTACAGGGTTACATAATAAGTTACGGTCATAGAGAAATTGTGCGTCGCATCTTCGCAAAACATAGGCTGATGCTCAGCATAATATTGTGGCATCACAACGAGCCATCAGCGCTGATTTTCAGCAACAGCCTTAGTGAGTGACGTAGTGGCGGTTAGTAGAACGCTGAGCAAGTGAATAATAGTCGGAAGCCTTTGGGCAGCTTGAACAACTTTGACACTATGTAGGCCCCGAGTCAAACAAATGTACTTCTGGAACGTCCTTTCTTGCCAAGGTATTTCAAAAACTACTTAGAAACATCAAACATGTAACAGATAAAAAAAAATAGTCTTGACTTGTTTTTTTATGTGTGGGCTTCTTTACATGGGGAAATCTTCGTGGACACCCTTCCCAAGGCGTCCACGGGCTCAAACCGGCTAAAACTCCATGGTGTCCTTCTTCTTGCCTCTAGCCAGGGGTGAGTTGTACGTTTTATTTGCATTAGACCGGGCCCCCGGCAGGCATCGGCCCATTACTGTTTGACGGGCCCCTTCTCTGTGCGACATTGTTGGCCGCACCAATTCTATAGAGAGGCGCACGCGGAACACACGCGCCCCCATCTCGGGCCTGTTTCTGTTCAGCTAACTAGGGGTGGTTCGTCGCCCGCACAGCACTCTTCATGGTGACCGGAGATCGTTCAGCGCCCTCCTCCGGCGCCCACGCCCTGTGCGTTTTCTGCAATGAAGATCAGAGGTGGTTTCCTCCCTTCCCCGCTCTGCCGCCTCCTTCGCCATCACGTCCTCGCAAAAGGAGGCGACGACATCTCACGCGCTCTCGCTCCGGACGATGGACTAAACCACGGCCGGAAACGAGAGGTCACCCCTTTCGACCGACGCGACGAGATGACGGCGCTGCGTTGCTTAGAGGGCATTATCATCATATCAGCCTTAAGATGCCCACTGCTGAACAAAGGCCTCCCCCATAAATTTCCACAAAGACCCGTTACACTGAGGGTCGGTTGTTTGTTTGTGCCATCATATTGGGCGGATTTTTTCAGTTTGATAGGTTAGCACAGTATTACCTCACCTTTTTTTTTATTTTATTTTTTTATTGATGTCCAGTGGAAATTCTACATGGAACTTCCTTCACACCGGGGAAGGGCGAAGGGGTATACCGGCTAAAACCACTGGAGCGGTCATCTTCGGACCGAAGGGGGGGCTCCAGGTCCTCGTAAGATCACACTAGAGCCGGAGTATTACCTCACCTATACTAACCTCTCAGATTGTCAATTTTGCGTGGTAACCATTGCGCCACAAGCTTCTCAAAGCGTCCGTTATCAGTATCGAAATAAATAAACATGAGAAATTCGACTGTACTACATCCCCATTTAAAGAGTAATTGAGTGCAATTTTCTAAAGGGGATGTGTAGTACCTACACCTACATCATCCTAGTAGAAGGATGCTCGACATATTGTTTGCGTCACTTTTCCACTTTAAGGTGTTTTTGGAAACACTCTAGGGAAAAGAAAAAGGTAGGACCGAGATAAATTCACTTCTTGTTTTAGTCTATATTGTCATGCCATTTTGAACTCTATCACTTGGTACATAAGGATGATGTGGGTGTAAGATGGTAGATAAAGACTTTTGTTTTACTCATTAATAAATTGCAATCAAGGCATCAAGTGTGGAGTTATATTGTGTAACAAAGAAATTGTTTTGTTGTTCGTCTTTTGGGACTCTTCATCATTTCAGCCATTTATACATCCACTGCTGAACAAAGGCCTCCCTCATAGATTTGCAAACACGTAATTGTTTTACCATTTTGGGGGGTATTTGCCGATACTCACCACGCTTGGCAGGCGGGTTGGTGAGCGCAGTATGGCTACTGTTTCACAGAAGGGACGCTGCTGCCCATCCCTCTGGTTTATAGAGTCCCTTAGTCGCCTTCTACGACATCCAATGGGAGAAGATGGAGTGGTGCTATATTCCTAATCCGGACACCACAGGAACTTTTTGGGACTCTTATCGTGTTATATTTATGAAGGATTTTTTTAAACAATGCCTCTATGCATTCTTGTGTGTAGTGGGTGCCTACAGTTTAGAGACGAACTCTCAATAGTATAAAATCTTGGACCCGGAACAACTACCTGTATCATCATTTCGGCCGAATGAAATCCACTGCTGGACACAGGCCTCCCCCAAAGTACACCACAACGACCGATATGGGTGTGTTGGGGCTCGTTGGGGGGTTTTGCCATAATCGCCACGCTTGGCAGACGGGTTGGCGATCGCAGTTGTGTTGTTAATGTACTCGAAGGACGCTGCTGCCCATCCTCTGATTAATCCCTTAGTCGACTTCTACGACACCCACAGGAGGAGATGGGGTGGTGGTATTCTGAGCCGGCACCACACGGCATGCCATAACAAAATTCAAAAATAGTAAAATATCTCTTATTTCTAGGGGATAATCACACACTATAACAGCTATCAGCTAAGAAAATCGACTTAGGGGTCGTCAATTAACCACGTAACGCTTTTGAGGGAGGGCGGCTACTACTTATTTCTACCTGGCCTCTCTACATAACCCTTTTCTCACTCTTTCATATATGAACTTTGGAAATTTTATTCATTATTGATGTGAAAAGTTTCTGACCTTAAGATAATATTGGGTCTATTCGCGCACAAATTAATATCAAAATAATATTTTGACTAACCTCAACGTTTTGATCAAGTTGCATTGACCGTGGTCGACCTTCTCGAGCGGTAACGCAACTTCAATGTTTCCCACAGTGGGAAACAACCCACTGTATTATCAATGGAAGACATGTAACGTTTATTTGACAATAATTATTTTCTTCGTTGAAATAAACACATGCATATTTTTTTATTTAATACATACGAAATCGTAAAATCATGATCATCATCATATCACCCATTCATACGTCCACTCCTGAACAAAGGCTTCCTCAAAATATTTCTACAATTGTGTCGTACGTCTACGCTAGGCAGATGGGCTGGTGAGCGCAGTATTGGTACTGTTCCACAGAAGGGACGCTGCTGCCCGTCCCTCAGGTTTAGAGTCCCTTAGTTGGCTTTTACGACATCCAATGGGAGAAGATGGAGTAGAGCTGTATTCTTAATCCGGATAACACACGACTACATGTTCAAAAAAAACTTTTTATTCCACCGGCGTCAGACAGATGCCAAGCCACCAGCGGTCAGGGCTCCAGAGAGAGAAACCTACTAACAATTCGAGACGTGTCCAGGAGTAACGCTCTCTACACCAAGCCCTCGACTCTGCCGCCAACGAAAGACTCATAAGGTGTCGGCCGAGCCTCTTGGCCAACGATCAGCACAAAGATTGCAGACTACCTCCCAGATATAGACAACTTCGTGGGCCAAGTCAAGATACTTAATTTGCTTATCTTTCTCGGCTTTCACGAGGTTCTCGTCTTGCGGAATAGTTATATTCATAAACATATTTATTTTATACACTTATAGCCGTATATAACATCATACATATATACCTATTTTGCGACTTAGAATAATGACACTAAGAAAGATAGTCGGTACACGCAATGCGTAACCGTTTGAACGGTGACTGATATAACACCATTCATGTAGTGACCTGTTGTAGCTCTTTTATTTATCTGTGAACACTGCACGCGGTAAGCATTTAATTAATTATGACGATTTGTGATGTGACGAAAATGGCTATACAAGGTCTTACTTTAATAGTCCACGATATTTGGCATGGCACCTTAGTGAATGCTGAAGATAGTGTAAGTAAGACAAAAATAATGTCATGGATTTGTATAAATCAATCACTTCCTTACTTACTGGTTCCCTTAGTTGTAACAATATCCACATGATAAAGGCGGACGTGGTCATCTGACCGATTTAGGTACGCAGCAACTTCAAACGAAGCAAGCACCGCTGCTAGCATTGCGTTTCGTCGGCGACGTTTTGTGTTATATAATATGATCACACAAAAACAGTTCAAGTTCAGAATCTTAAATCTAAAGATTGTGGATTAGATTGATTATCAATTTCGGCTTTTAGTCACCATTCAAGATGTCGTGGATTATGAAAATACAGGACCTTACAGACCTTATACAGGATGTCCAGTAAATAGCACGACATACTGCAGGGGGTGAGAGCTTGGGTCAATATCTACCAAAAAAACACAATATATGTTCAGCAAAATCTTACGGATTTACAGTAGTAGTAAGTTAAGCGATAAGACAATTGAGTTTTAATAGAAAAAAAAACTAGAAAAGGATTTTTTCATTACGAGATGCTTAAAAATCTGTGTCAAGGTAGAGATTTTTCGATATTTCGGAAAATTTTGTACTACTGTAAATCCGTAAGATTTTGCTAAACATATATTGTGTTTTTTTGGTAGGTATTGACCCAAGCTCTCACCCCTGCAGTATGTCGTGCTATTTACTAGACAACCTGTATATAACAATGTTTTTGACTTTCATTACTGCGTAACCTCAAAATATCAGCATTCTGTTTATTTGTATGTAGCAATATTAGATTTGCTTACAACATTTGCTTACACTTTGTAAGCAAATATTTAACTCATGTAAGAGATTCCATTAAGTCAATTTGGCGGTTTTACCAACTTCTGTAGAGCCAGTTAAGTTTGTTTTAAGGCTAATTCAATTACCGCCAAGTTAATTCTGGTAAGATTATGTAAGTTTATTCACAATATGTGGAAACTTAGAACTTTGGATTGTTACAAGACAGTGGGAATTGAGATCTTTATTTGATAATATAATCTATGCCTAAATTGTCTTCTTTGGTGATGTATTAAAAATATTCAGAAAACAGAATGCTCCTATTTAATTAAAACTTTGACTTTAAAGTTGGCTGAATTGACCAAACATTGGTATCCTGTTCCTCTTAAAGTTCAGTCGGATTTCTTTATGGCTTCTGTAGAGAATCTTCCACAATTTCGCCAATGTCAAGTGTAAGGCAACGTCGTACGGTGTTTAGAATAATAAAAACCTTTACATATTCATAAATCATTTCTCAAAAATGACAAAATTCTGTAAAATATGTGGGTAACGTCGTACCGTTTTCAATTATTTCCAAAAAAAAACCTTAGTCGGATTTAAGATTTTCTCAATTCAGTCTCATTTAAATGTCAATTTTGACGTTTATAATTAACTAGCTGGGAAATGCGGTTTCACCCGCGTTTAATTTAAAAGAAATTTAGAGTACTTCGATATAGACACTTGACATAGAATACCTATAAATATTGGATTTCAAGGGTTTTATTTATTTGCGCGGAACGCTAATTATTTTTCTAAAATAAAGTAGCCTAAGTTATTCCTTATAACATCAGCTATCTGCCAGTGAAAGTCCCGTCGAAATCGGTCCAGCCGTTTCGGAGATTACCCGGAACAAACAGACAGACAGACAGACAAAAAAAATTAAAATAGTTTTTTTGTTATATGTACCGTATATACTTTCAGATGCGTTTAGTAAAAAGCTGTTATTATGACATTACAAACAGACACTTCAATTTTATTTATTTGTATAGATGACAACTTTAGTACCTATGTCAGTTCAAAATGTTAGCAGAATGCTGTTATGGTGTCATCCTGCGACCACGAACCCTGCAAAGTGTTCGAAACGTCAGGAAAAAACATCTAAAATACACGCGATAGAATCCGTTTATGTGTTTTATTATAATTCGTAATGCTCGCGAAAACTTTTGATCCATTTTCGATCTCATCACAGTGTAAACTCACGTTTGAGGTTGTTTGTTGGTTTACGATTGTGTTAACATTTGTGACATTTACCGCACTGAGACTAGATTGGAACTATATTTTGAAAAATTTTAATTACGATAATTAGCCCTCTATTCTATTCTATTATGTGTCCAGCAACTCTTCCTGACTCTGCTTAGGTTTTTATAGGTAACGTCTTAATAAAAGTAAAAATATCATTATCATCATCCTTTCAGCCAAAAGACGTCACATACCTATCCCAAAGATCGCCACAATGGCTGCTCTGGATTTGTATTGTGAGTTCATTGGGGTTTTACATATTTCACGCTTGGCAGATGGGTTGACGATCGCAAGTTGTAAATATACTCGCCATGAGGTGTCGGCTCAGAATGCCACCACCCCATCTCTTCCCATGGGTGTCGTAAAAGTTGACTAAGGGATTAGCCGGAGGATGGGCAGCAGCGTCCTTCGAGTACATTAACAACTCAACTGCGATCGCCAACCCGCCTGCCAAGCGTGGCGATTATGGCAAAACCCCCGAATGAGCCCACAACACATCCATATCGGTGGTTGTGGTGATCTTTAGGGGAGGCCTGTGTCCAGTGGACTTCATTCGGCCGAAATGATGATGATGAAATCTACTCGAAGGGTGCCCATTCTCAAGCTAATCCCACAGTCGCCTTTTACGACACCCACGGGATGAAATATGGTGGTGCTATTCCTAGCCAGCACCAAATGTGAAAATACCGGTGTAAATACAAAACATTTCCTGTCATTGTTTTAGTCAAACTAGTTGCCACATCCCACCATGTAAGGTAAGCTATTAGCCGGAGGATGGGCAGCAACGTCCTTCGAGTATATTAACAACTCAACTGCGATCGCCAACCCGTCTGCCAAGCGTGGCGATTATGGCAAGACCCCCCAATGAGCACACAACATACCCATATCGGTCGTTGTCTTCATCTTTGGGGGAGGCCTGTGTCCAGCAGTGGACTTAATTCGGCCGAAATGATTAATATGACTATATTGTTCTCGAAATGCAAGCTTTATAAATACAATGTATGTATGTGTGTGTTTTAAGAATTTTACTCTTGGCAAGAGTAAAATTCTTAAAATATGTTAATATACAATTTATTCTACAACACTATCGTCTATATGAAATGACAGCAAGTAACGAAAATGTACTTATTTTCTAAAAAATGGCCTAATTAATAATCGTCAAACGATCTCAAATGTCAAATAATGAATATAATTCGAAAATTTAGTGGCATGTTAGGTAAATGACACTTTACTTCTATGTGCAGTATGAAACCTCGGGACATCATCATCACCTATTCCCCTTTAAAAATGCCGCATTGATCGACTATATGGTATGCAGATTTTCCT
Source organism: Diloba caeruleocephala (assembly GCA_947459985.1). NCBI lineage: Eukaryota > Metazoa > Arthropoda > Insecta > Lepidoptera > Noctuidae > Diloba > Diloba caeruleocephala. Next base: position 3,236,925 of record OX381625.1, on the reverse strand, counting down.
GTGTACGGCTCAACAAAATCCTCGTACAAATCCACCTCTTCTTTATCCAAAATACGCAAAATTTACAAGACTATGGGGCTAATGATGTTGGAAGCCAGTTTCCCCAAATTTGTGTCGTCAAAGACGAACACGGTTTCCCTTATGATATAATAACTCGTCAGTTTGCATAATTCAAACTGCATACTCTTTCCTTCATAGTATACAACTAGCTGGGACCCACGGTTTCACCCGCGTTTAATTTAAAAGAAATTTAGAGTACTTCGACATAGACACTTGACATAGAATATATATATAGTTGATTTCAAGGAATTTGTTTTTTGCGCAGATCCCTAATTATTTTTCTAAAATAAAAGTAGACTAAGTTATTCCTTATAACATCAGCTATCTGCCAGTGAAGGTCCCGTCAAAATCGGTTCAGCCGTTTTAGAGATTGCCCGGAACAAACAGACAGACAGACAGACGGACAGACAGACAGACAGACAGACAAAAAAATTCAAATAGTTTTTTTGTTATATGTAACGTACATACTTTCATATGCATTTAGTAAAAAGCTGTTATTTTGTCAGTACAAACAGACACTTCAATTTTATTTATTTGTATAGATTGTATATATATATACTTGGCACATATGATATAAACTATGCCTTGATTTTCATTTAATCGAATGGAAGATTTACGTTTAGGGTCAGTTCACACCGAGACACAATTTGACGTGACGAGGTGGGCAAACTGGAAGAAGCTAGTTGTTATCAGGAGAACTTGCGCTGCGTGCTTGCCGCGAGGTCATCGCATCGCCGTAAAGTGAATCTTTGCGGCTTCCTACAGCGTGTAATATTGGTGCTCGGTGCTTGCAATGACAGTTGGTGAGTTCGCTTTCACGCTCTCACTAATGATATATCTTAAACGTTAGTATTCAAATACTTACCATTCTAGTCACACCCATAAGACAATATACAAAATTAATTTGCTTCAACTAATATACAAGCCGACTTTATTACAAAATATCTAGATAACATTACAGGTCTAGACCAAAAAAATAATCCCAGACCGAAGTATATTACGACCCTAGGACATGGGTAGTGTTAGTAAGGGTAGAATACTAATTTTGTGTAGGACGGCAAAAATATAGATGCCAAGGGCGAACCGTTTATCTTCGCAACACACGTGATAGTGATAGGTTGGTTCTAGATTATTCTATTCAAAGTCAAAGTCAAAGTCAAAGTTTTTTATTTCAAATAAACCAAATATTGGCACTTATGAAACGTCAGAATCTAAGTTGCACGGTTCCAAATAGTGGATCTCATGGAGAAGAGCCGGCAAGAAACTCCATGGATACTCTTTTAAAATAATGGAGATTACAATGCTGATTGATACAAAAATGATTGTACAACAAATACCGAGAAAAATGTAGGTCAATGTCTAAAGATGGAACGTACCATAACAATATTTTTTGCCGTGGCAGTTAATGACTGACCAGTCCCAACAGACGGCACCCGTTCACGAGCATAACGCATGCATCAGCATCACTTAGCTCAACCATGTTGAAGGGAACCGAACGACCCGATACACAACGCCACCATCAGCAAGACATTTTAGTGAGCATGACAGACCAATACAGCCAGGCAAAAGACACAATCAAAATTAAGTACTAAATATCATCAATGCCTACATAATGCTCACACATTTACGGTTTTGTAAGAATATTATAATTTGATGTCACAAGAACAATATTAACAATAACAAATAGTCAATCAATGTATATAAGTAAATTTACATTTTTTTAAAATGTTTTAAATGAGTCAAGTCAAATGTCAATTTATTAACTATATGTAAATAACATAAATATTTGCAATTTTAAATGCGATATTAGAAATGTCAAGTTATTTTTACAATAATAATATAATTAATTCCAATTTGTAGACATTATGCCTTTGATTGCAAGTTAAAACACTTGCAATCATGTCAATTATCAGACGTTATAAAATAAATTATACAGCGCCAGAGGGTCGCAGTGTGCAGAAGGGAATCGTTTGCCACACATCTTTATCATCGATGTAATGCTGTATGTTATAGTAGGCTTTCAATATTAAAACGCGCTTAATCAAAGATTTGAATTTTAGTTCTGGTAAATCAGTAATACTAGAAGGAATTTTGTTGTAGAACCTAATACTGTTTCCCATAAACGACTTGCTGGTTCTGCTAAGTCTAAAGCCAGGCAAGACAAGCTTGTTCTTATTGCGAGTATTTAGGTTATGCACGTCACTTCTTTTATTGAAACTAACAATGTCTTTGCGGATATACATAATATTTTGGAATATATACAAGGATGGCAAAGTTAGTATGTTTATCTCCTTAAATAGTTCCCGGAGTGACTCACGAGAGCCCATATTATAAATAGCTCGGACTGCTCTTTTTTGTAATATAAAAATAGTCTCGACATCGGCAGCCGATCCCCACAGTAAAATTCCGTAGGACATAATACTGTGAAAATACGCAAAATATACTAACCTAGCTGTAGCCACATCCGTAACCTGTCTAATTTTCCTAACGGCAAATGCAGCAGAGCTCAGTTTGCCTGAAAGTGCTTTTATATGGGGTCCCCATTGCAATTTTGCGTCTACCGTAATGCCCAAAAACACAGTTGAGGGAACCAGATCTAATGTTTTTCCGTCAAGTTTTACTTCTGTAGTTAAATGGGTCACATTTGCCGTTGAGAATTTTACACATTTGGTTTTTTCTGCGTTTAGGAGTAGATTATTAGCCGAAAACCAATCGGATATCTTACGAAGTATATCATTGGGTTCTACAAGATGCCTATCCTTTCTGTTTACCTTAAATATAAGTGAAGTATCGTCAGCAAATAAGATTATGTTTGACATTGTGTCGTTTATCATATATGGCAAGTCATTGATATAAACCAGAAACAGAAAAGGGCCCAAAATTGATCCTTGAGGTACTCCTATTTTAACTTGTGAGCCTGTAGATGTGACGTTCTCAATTGCCACTCTTTGATCTCGATTTGCCAGATAGGAAATTAAAAGATCTATGGATCTACCTTGAATTCCGTAGTATTTAAGCTTCATAATGAGCGTACGGTGGTCCACGCAGTCGAACGCCTTGGACAGATCACAAAACACGCCCAAAGCATCATGCGCATCCTCCCAAGCCCCCAATACAGTTTTAATGAGAGTAGATCCAGCATCCTCTGTAGATCGTCCCCTTGTAAATCCAAACTGTTTGGCGTGTAATATCTTATTACTGTTAAAATGTACTAACATTTGATTTAATATAATTTTTTCGAAAATTTTGCTTAAGGCTGGTAGCACGGATATTGGCCTATAGTTAGATGCACTATTCAGGCAACCAGCCTTAAACATGGGTACAATTTTACTGGATTTCATGAGATCAGGAAATATGCCGTCCGCGATGCAAGAATTAAATATTATAGCCAACATTGGCGCGATGTTAACTATTACAGATTCCACGGCTTTCGTTGACAATCCCCATAAGTCTTCAGTTCTTTTAACTGCTATAGTTTTGAATGTTTTTATTATATCAGTATGTGTTACAGAACTGAATTCAAAGGTAGGTACACGTAAATCTACATTTTTTAAGAATGCTTCGGCTGCTTCCGGAGACGATTTAAGATTTTTAGTAGTCTCTATTGGAATATAAGTGAAAAAGGTTTCTAGAAAATTTGCGACTACAGTCTTATCTGAAACTAGTTTGTCATCTATATTTAAATTAATCGTACTGTCACTAAACCTACCATCACTAGTTTCAGCATTTATTATTATATTTATCATCATCATATTATATTATTTATCATTTATTATATTCACATAGAACCACACTATTTCATAACAAAATGCTATGCGATGTGTTTAAAAATCTTTAACAAGTGCCATCAACCTTCCATCGAGCTTACAATTAAAAATATTTATTAAGAAATTTAAAATAAGTTAAAAATGTGACTACTTCGAAAACTATATATTCGGCCAATTAATGGCTAAGTGATAAATAACAATTCAAATATATTATTTATTTGATATAATTAAATATTGCTATTTCTTCATTCAAGCCGAAAAACGTCCACTGCTGGACATAGCCTCCCCAAAGGTTGCCACAACGAGCGGTATGGTTGTTGGTTTGTGTTGTGTGCTCGTTATGGCAGTCGAGTTGTTAATGTACTCGAAGGACGCTGCTGTCCATCCTTCGGTCAATCCCTTAATTGTATTTTACGACACCCATGGGATGAGAAAGGATGGTGCTATTCCTAATCGGCAAAATAAATCGTATATAGGTACCATGTCCTAGCTGCATATCATTATATTCAAGTTGGAGGAATTGGTAAAGGGAATTAGCATTGAACATGGAGAGCGGCAAGCGCCTTTTACGCCACCCAGGAGATGAGATGGATTGGTGCTATTCGTAGCTGGTACCACACGGCCAGGTAATGTTATTTACCTAATACTTATTGATGAATAAGACATCATTATCATATCAGCCAAAGGACGTCCACTTCTGAACAAAGGCAGTCCTCATCCAATGTCTCCCAGTGACCTTCACCAGGTCTGTCTACGTCATTGGAGGTCGTCCCACGCTGGGCTTCTCGGTTCTCGGTCTCCACTTGTGAACCTAAGCCTTACCCCAACGGCCATCAGTTCTACGAGCAATGTGCCTCGGCTAAACCCACTTCAGTTTACCAATCCTTACAGCTGTATCGGCAACTTTAGTTCTTCTACGGATCTCCTCATTTCTGATTCGATCTCGTAGAGAAATTCCAAGCCCAGCTTTCTCATACATCTTCATAGCTCGCTGAGTGACCTTGAGCTTCCTTATGAGGCCCATAGTGAGTGGCCACGTCTCTGTGCCATATGTCATCACTGGTAAAACACACTGGTTAAAAACTTTCGTCTAGAGGTATTGCAGTATTGTTAACGAAAAGACGTTGCAGAGTTTCCCGAACGACTTTTACGACTGTCCTCTATTATAAAGTTGGACCTACCGAACTGGATAGTTTATCTCAGGTAAACATACTCGTCAACAACTTCGAGATTCAACGTATATTAGGATGGGCACGACATGCGCGTTTGACATGACTTTCGTCTTGCTCATGTTCATTTTAAGGCCCACCTGTTGGGAAACTGTTGAAATCATCGAGCATTGTGCTGAGCTTTTACAGCGATTCTTTTTTTTTTTTTTTTAAACGTTGCCTCACACTAGGATTTCTCCTGTGTCGTGGATGCGTTTACAGACACAAATACCACACACAATACACCCAGACCCGGAACAACTACCTGCAGATCATACAAATATTTGTTCCGTGCGGCAATCGATCCCACGACCCAGAGCGCAGCAGCCGACAGTATCAGCCACTGCACCAACTGTGCCGTCAGTATATCTGTAGATAAAGTGCTACAATACATATATTATTCAAAATTTTAGGCTTAATAATTTTTGAGATAAGAGTGGGGGGAATGGTCAATTATCGTCTATTTTCTTAAATAACTTTAAAACTATAGATTTTAAAATAATAAAATAAATACATTTCAGACCCTCACGACAAGCCCTTCCATTTCCAAAACTTTATTCTTTCATTTTCTATATTGCCCCCAAAAGTGACATCCATATACAAAATAAATTTATTTACGTTACATGTACGTGTTTGGGTTGCAGAAATCCATATGTGAACCAAATTTCAACTTAATCGGTCTAGTGGAGTCGGAGAAAATTTGCCGTGACAGACGCATAGACATATAAACACACAAGTGATAATTATATATATATATATACTAGCTGACCCAGCAAATGTTGTGTTGCCACATAATTGAAAATGCCAGAATAATTTCACTGTATTGCATTTACTATAATATAAATTTAAGTTTTCACGATTATTACACATTATAACAAAACAATTTTAACTTACACTTTGGCCTCAGCAACACGTGGCCTGTTATACTAATAAATTGTAGCTTACATAAGACGTTTGTACTTTTAATATAGCGCCATCTATTGGATACTTACTCAATCCAGTCAACTAATTACCGTATACCGCCATCTGTTAGAATCTTATCGAACTAACAGATAATTATGACTCTTTGTCACATAATAAACAAATAATTCGCAATAAAATAATATTGCTATTATAAATTGAGATATAAACTATCCTATACTTTAATTTGGATAAAACTGCACACAGTGTGTGTTCAAATCAGTTCATTAGCTTAGGAGTCCATAGCGGACAAACAACATGACACGTAATTTATATATATTAAGAAATATTATAATCACTCCTATAAGGGTTCCGCCGGTTTTTCCTTCGGACGTCAGGAACCCTAAAAAGGACTTTTGACTATTGAGGCACTTTTGGTCACTACCGGCGGGTAAACCACCAACACTAGCATACCCAAGTAGAGATCTATTTGTCCCAGAACTTGTTATGACGCTGCCTAGGGAGCGTACAAGTTTAGAACCATACAAGTATTTGTTTATCAAGAGGTTCGAAGACCCGACCCATAGGGGAGAAAGCCGTCTCTCTCTGAAGGATAGGTGCGACCAACAAGGTCACACAGAGAAGGGGCCCGTCAATCACTGACGGGCCGATACCTGCCCGGGGCGCGGTCTAATGCAGATAAAGCGTACAACTCACCCCCGGCTAGAGGTAAGAAGAAGGTCACCATGAGGTTTGAGCCCAGCATGCCCCTCCACCCTCCCCAAGGCGGAGGAAGTCCAAGAGGATTTCCCCACGTTAAAAAAAGGGCAGAAAGCCGTTAAATCCCTACACCAGCTATGCCATCTTTAACATTAATTTTTAATCTCATACTCACATTAATACTTCATTCGTTTTCCAAAGACAGCAGCAAAAGTATAATTAAATTACTTATGGCTTACAATTATTGACCTGTCAGATAAAATGTTTAACAATAATAAGGTTTTGCTGATAAGTCAGGCCGAAAGGTAGTTTAAATGAATTCCTTTGCCAAATATCATATTTTAGGTTACTATAAAGCGTGGTAACTTTTTCCGAGTGTTGTCCGGTTTAGGGATAAAGCACTCCATCTCCTCCCACGGATGTCGTAAAAGGTGACTAAGGGACTAAAATAGAGGGATGGGCAGCCCGTGGTGTCCCTTCTGTGGAACAGTGGCCAAGCGTGGTGATTACTGGAAATACTCCTCAAATTGGCACACACGGCATATAACCGTAAATTGTCGTTTATGGGGAGACCTTTGTTCAGCAGTGGACGTCCTTTGGCTGATATGATGATGATAAATTCAACTATTATATTTTCTCTTTTCAAAACTGTTGTTGACAACAAATCTCCTCATTCACGACTACTAACCGCCTCTCATACAGCTCTTCTCAAATTCTTCTCTCCACTAAAGATATTCCCTCCATCTTACACTCTATCTTATGTCAGATTAATTAGAAACCTTAAAAATGAATCATTAATTACGTTGCTATTTCTAGAAAATCCCCTTTTACTGTAAGTAAATGCAATTTGTTTTCCAGCTTGAAATCTAGGTATTCAAGGTGTGCCCTTTAAACTCAGCATGAAAATTACTTCAGTTCAGTTTTAGGGTTCCACAGTAGAATAAACGAGAAGAAAATGTTATATTTATATAGCAAACTGTCGTGGTCACGGGAACTGAATCCTCATCACACCCGGGCCTCATCATATCTTCTGGTCACATCGAAACAGAACGACTGCTTTTAGAGGTGGTTTCAAATTTTCTACGACGCGTTGTTGGAATGACCTTCCACCACCTCTAAGAACACTGAAAACACCGCGATTATTCCATAGCAAATATAAACAGATTTTATTAAATAAACAAAAACTAGGAGTTATATAACTCTGGAATAACTATGACACTGTCAATAGCGTCAAAGTCAAAGGCAGATCGTCGGCAAGTTAGTTTAGGATGCAGATGAGTCCCATGGGTGTCGTAAAAGTCGACTAAGGGATTAGCCGGAGGATGGACAGCAGCGTCCTTCGAGTACATTAACAACTCAACTGCGATCGCCAACCCGCCTGCCAAGCGTGGCGATTATGGCAAAACCCCCCAATGAGCGAGAACACATCCATATCGGTGGTTGTGGTGATCTTTGGGGTAGGCTTGTGTCCAGCAGTGGACATCACTCGGCCGAAATGATGATGATGATGAGTCCTAGAAATGGATTCATTTGCCTGCACTTTACACAATAATATTTTTATTAAAATTAAGATTTAATTATTTCTATTAACACTAATTTACATATATTATATTTTGAACTTATATACTTCCTGCGAGCGTTGCAACTTTAAACCCAAAATTGTAATCAATAGGCTATGGATGTACCCGTAGAATGAAACGCACCATCGACAGTTCTATAATTGTTTTTACCTTTATATGTCTTTTTACATTGTAATGCAAAAACTAGTATTAAAATCTTTATTTATTGGATACACTTATTTATATATTAATGAATTGACATCGTCACACGGGCCTATCAGAATATCAGCGCTGGAGCATTTTGTTTGCTGTAGCACTAGCTGAGATAGGTACCAATTTTGACATCACGCATTCACAACTACGTGCTATCTTATTTTATTTACTGTTTATAAAAAAATTGCAACGTGTGTTTGAATGAGGACTCAAAATAAACAAATTTTCTTTCTTTCTTTCTTTAATACTGACGGCACGGTTGGTGTAGTGGCTAATACAGTCGACTGCGGCGCCCCGGGTCGTGGGTTCGATTCCCGCACGGAACAAATATTTGTATGATCTGCAGGTAGTTGTTCCGGGCCTGGGTCTGTATTGTGTGTGAAATTCGTGTCTGTAAATGCGCCCACGACACAGGAGAAATCCTAGTGTGAAGCAACGTTTTTTAAAACAATGGTTTTGGAGCAATGTTTAATATATATATATATATATTGGGTTAGTCGGGAAGGGTGTACTAAACCGCGGCCAATGTATATGTAAAACTTATAAAACGTATTTTTTATTTTCTAATAAACGTAAAAAATACGCATCTTTGTTTATACAATTCTGAAATTGTGTCGTTTGCGATTGTAGTTACCTAGCGCATAGACCGAACCCAAATATGACATTAAATGTAAGACCCAGCAAATTTTAGGGTTGTGTCAGCGTATTTTTCATGAAACGTTTGAACAGCTATAACTCTGTAACTATTGACGTTTTGGGAAAAGTCGTAGAACAAAAGTTTCTCACTACCACCCATAGTATTACACCCTTTTGGCTTAGTACACCCTTTTCGACTAACCCGGTATATTCATCTAAATGTAAACTCCAACAAGAATGTAAGATGACTTCAACTGACTCATACATATGTATCAAATGATACTTTGTGGTTTTCCGATTAAGAATATAATACCCCCCTTCTCATCGAATGGATGTATAAGGCGACTAAGCAAATCTAAACCAGCAGCATCCCTTTATTGGAAGCTATATAGCCATACTACACTGACCAGTCCGCCTGCCAAGAGTACTGGCCAATTCCCCTCAAATGATGACACCATTGATCTGACCATGTTTGATGGAGACCTTTGTTCAGCAGTGGATGTCCTTTGGCTGATTATGATGATGATAATTTAAGCATTACACGAGGAAAACATTAAGCACCTGGAATGTAACTTTATTAAAATAATTTAGATTTTATTTCTTACTTAACTATGGTGATGAATTTCACATAGATAACAATGTATCAGTTTGCAAGTTTCATACAATTTTAGTTCCATGAGGTGTCACTCCATCTCCTCCCGTGGATGTAGTAAAAGGCAACTAAGGAATTCTTCACAGCGCCCATATGTGGAACAATTACCAAGCGTGGTAAGTACTGGTAGTTACCCCCATTATGACCCCAGGCTTTTTTTCAGCACTGGACGTTGTTCGGCTGGTATTAAGTACACACACACGCACACACACACACACACACACACACGTTTTTATGTATGCTTCCATTAATCCATCTATTTTAATATTTATCTGCGGAACCCTCTTTTTGTTTTACAAAGTTTCTGTTTTTATTCCATTTGCTTAATGAATGGCAAGTAAGTAAAGTTTCAAACGAAATTCTTGAAACCCTAACAACTTGAAGTACTTATCTTAGTTTCTTAAGTATTTCTACAACCACGAAACGGTTTTCTCAAAACATATTTCTGTAGATATAACAAAAAATAATATGTTTACTTTCCATCTTAAAACGTAATATTAAATATAAAGTGATATACTCTAAGGTTTCCGTGTGGTGTCCGGATTAAGAACATAGCACCACTCTCTCTCCTCCTGGGGGTACTAAAGAAAGGCAACCAAGAGATTCTAAACCAGAGGGATGGGCAGCAGCGTTCCTTCTGAGGCACAGCAGCTATTTTGCGCTCACCAACCCGTTTGCTAAGCGTGGTGAGTACTAGCAAATTACCCCCAAAATGACGACCATGTAAGCGGTTGTTTATGGGGGATACCTTTGTTCAGTAGTAGACGTCTTTTGGCTGATAAGATGAAGATGATACTCGAAGGTACTAAATAATATTATGAGCAGCATAACATTACTTGCGTGCGTAACCAGTCTATTTTATTCTGGTAAAATCCTCCGGGACGTTCTACGCCCTGGAAAAGGTGGAGTGGTGTGCTTGGGGTGGACTTACCGGTTCAAACTTCACTGTATTCCTTCAACCTGAAGGCTGGCAGCGTGGGATACACTGCATCCCTGACAGCTCTTGGCTCGCTACTTCTTTTGGTGGACCTAATTCCCGTGTGCGGCTTTGCTAGCGGTAGAATCCTTTAGAGAGGCGCGCGCATAACAACTTGCCAGCATCTTGGACCTGTCTCTGATTGGGCAGGCCTTTATGATTACGGCAGCATGAGCTTACATGCTTGCCAGTGCAACACAGTGCAGTGAACAACCTCCGGGATAAAGCCTGGGTGGGCGCCCCTTTACAGTTGCCCCCTCCGAAATTTGCCTGCAGACTTGGGACCAAAAGACGACTTCAAAGCGTTAGTTTTTGAGTATCGGAGTCCCCTTCGGTGCACAAGGTGTCCACGCAGATGGTTTTAGCCAATAAGAGTCCTTACTTAGACGCTGCAACAATTACCTTCCCCATTTTATTATTGTAACGATCTTCATCAACCCTGAAATCCATTCTACCCTGCTCCACTTAAAACCGAAGTAATAGATAATCGCGGACTGCAGAAAAAGGTAGTTAACATGTTTTGTACAAATGAATAAATCTTCTTAACATTTATATAGATCTGTTCTAAAAACTATTATAGATAATATTTCCTTAACTATTTTGTTTTTTAAAGTTGTATCATTATCAAAGGCCTCCCTCATAGATTTCCACAACGACATGCCGCCCGCATCCAATGACTCCCAGTGACCTAAAGTTGGCATGCACAACAATTCACAGACTTAACTAGAAAAACCAATAAAAATAACGATAAATTTTACTCTCATTAAATATCTTTGAAGGCAAAAGAAGCATAACATCAAAAGCTGAAACTGTCTTCTGAAACTGCAATCAAAAGCTGAAACTTTCTTTCTTTCTTCTTCTAATAAACTTCGATAAGCTGATCATTGGAGCAGCAGCGCAGCATATTCCAAGTCTACTTCTAAACAGGACCGTTTTAACGCGTGCTGAAAACATTAACAAAAAATACCTTAAATTAGCATGGGTCTCAAAAATATTCATAATATTCATCTTCATTTTCTCACCAATCACCTCGTCACGCTATTTTAATGGTTTATACAAAACTGTCCGTAACTGGACGAAGTGCTCATAACCCATAGCTCTCGAGTATCGCATTATTAACGCCGACTCCAGCCTTTTATTACCCAGCATAGATTTTTTTTTAGTTTGCTTTTCTTACTGCATTTTTCTATAGATACTTTATTCCGGGTTTTTTGCTGTCATGAAGAGCTGATAAAAAGCGACAAGTATCGTCATTTCTGAGTTTCGTCAGTCTTACTGTCTTAAAGACAGATCAGTAATATTTTTTTCAAATCCAACAAAAGGCTTCGTACAGCTTTAGTGTTAATCCTTCTACCTATTATGTCTCATTTACACATCAAGACCCTTTTGTGCTTCGGAGAACATTTCAGCCATCCAGCCAGATTGCCACGAAAATAGGTGCCTATTACAATTATTACTTAAAATAAGTATCTACTTTTTTTACCATACGATATCCGTTAAGATTTGGTTGCAGACGCGAGATGTCAAGCGTTATATATAAAATACCAAGCTGAATATGATTTAGGCACGACATCGGTGAAAAAAGGCTAGGCTGTGATACTGACATTAAAACACATCAGAAAGGGGAAACGAAATAAAGAGAGTTCGTGGTTGTTGGTGTCGATCTGCAGTGAGGGAGACTAAAATACAAGAACCGCTAACCAAGCGTAAGAAAATAGATTCGGCCCTATAGACCAGGGGTTCCCAACCTTTTTTTGTCTACTGCCCACTTTAAGAATAAATTATTTTTTAACGCGGGGGGCGTTAAAAAATAGTTTTAAACATACTTAAAAACCGTAAAGTACTTATAACTGATTATTGAAACGCAAATTTATAGTATTCGGACAGAGTATCTTTTATTGAAAATAAAACAAACATAATCAATTCTTATATAAAAACTAATGTGAAGGTTGAATCTGATGCTGTTCAATAAGTTTGTTGATATCAGGTTCCAATTTACTCAAAAACAGCCGCAAGTCGCCACGTTCGGTAACACGCAAACGATTTCTCTTTTTAGTAAACAGCATTGCCACAGCACTAAATTCACGTTCACACAAATATGACGATGGGAATGCTACCAAAAATCGTTGAACAATTGACCACAATCCAGGGTACAATTGCGGGATCGGTTTTTGTAGCCAAAATTCTTGATATCCATTTTTGAACTTGATTTTTATTTCTTCGTTTGTTGTCAATTCTATAAGTTCTTCTTCCAGCTGAGGTGACATTGCTGTGTTGACATTTGAAATCGAATCGAAGTTTAAAATGTCCTGGTATCGTTCGGTGAAGTCAATGTGGAGGTTTTCCAAATGTTGGCAGTAGGCAAACAAGTCGTCGTTACTGCAGTATACTGATAAATTCGGAAAATTGTGAAACTCACGTCTGCCCATATTGTTTTTGTGCAGAAGCAGTTTGGCTGCGAAAGCAGCAACGACATTTTTTGTTTTAATTAAATTTAGTTCATCGCCTTGCAGTTGGAGGTTCATGTCGTTGAACATTTTATACAGGTCTGTCATGTAAGCTATATCATTCTTTGATGTTATGAGCTTGTTGCGCAGTTCTGTATCTTTAGTTTCCAAGAACTCTATCATAGAGTCAAACAGGTTGTAAAATCGAATCAGACAATTGCCTCTTGACAGCCAACGAACTTCAGTATGAAGCAACAAACGGTTGAAATCTTCGTCATTAGTAACACAAAGCTGATGAAATAATCTATCATTCAAAGAGCTGCTACGGATTTTATTGACTGCTTTGATGACATATTGCAGTGATTGAAATAGTCGTTCACTTAAGTTTCTAGCAACCAAATGTTGTCTATGAATAACGCAATGTATAGCAAGGACATCTGGAATTTTATTCTTTAAGTATGCTATGAAGCCTTTATGGCGCCCTGTCATAGCCGGAGCGCCATCCGTAGCAACTGATATAATATTTTTCAAAGGAATCTCTTTCTCTTCACAAAACTTTTCCAATGTATTGAATTATGGTTTCGCCTTTTGTATCTGTCTCCAAATTTCTGGCAAACAATAGTTCTTCACGTATTTTCACATCTTTAATAAACCTCACGTAAGGTAGCAACAACGCTTCATTAGTTGGTAAAGTGGACTCATCGAGCTGAATTGAGAATTGACTAGTCCTCAGATGATTGCACAATGATTCTTCAATGTTTTCAGCCATTTCATCAATTCGTCTTTGCACAGAATTATTACTCAAAGGAATTTTTCGGATAATATCTGCGGCCGGTTTATGAAGCACAGTAGTTATTACTTCCTTTATTGCTGGCAAAATTAACTCTTCTCCGATGTTGTGTGGTTTGCCTTTTTGAGCAATTAACAAAGAGATATTGTACGAAGCTCGAAGTCCGTCGTCATCTTGCTTAGCAGCCGCCGAAAATAGTTTTGATACACTTGGCTGAGTATTATGCTTCTTCTCTAGGTCTTGAAAATATGCTACATTCTTTTCTGTCTTATCTGGATGCATTTTATTCAAATGATCTTGCAGTCTTGAAGGCTTCACTGCTTCGTTCGAAAATGTTTTTAGACATAGAAGACACAAAGGCGACGACGGGTTTGTGGGATTTTCAATAAATCCGAATTTAATATATTCCGCAGAGTATTGCCGTCTCTTCTTTTTTACTTCCGACATTGTTTTGTTTTAAGAAATACGTAAGTGTTGAAATCAAGTACTGCTTATCTATTATGCGCGAAACCGCAAATGAAAATAAAATAAATTTACGTCGTTTATATAGGATTGCATAAGCAGCACGCACCAACAGGAATAAGACAAACGTGCATAAACTCGTTTATCTCATTCGACGCCCAATCGTACTCGACAAGCAAGAACAAGTATTATAGAACCAGCCGATTGGTATAGGAATGTACAATTCGGATTATTTAACAAAAACTTGTTAAAACATGATTGCCGGCGGTCTTTTATATCGAACCGAGTTTGAGCTATATCTTAATTAATATTAGTTGATGTTCACAAGATGTAGTCGAGAGTCGAGAGCTCAGTCGGTGTCTAAGAGTCTTCCTAGCTAGGTAGATGAAATTATAAATCGACCACAAAGCCCTACACAATGCCCCCTTTTTTTTCTGGGTCTCTTACCGCCCCCCTTTAGTCCTGCAGCGCCCACAAGGGGGCGTTATCGCCCACGTTGGGAAAGACTGCTATAGACTATTCGAGCGATGTTACTGGAAGTCCAGAAAATATAATTCTGCTCAAGAAATACGCTTGACACCATATAAGCTCTGATACCATTATCAGTGAGCTAGTTGATCTGCAAAATCAACACAGCTCCTTAACCAGTTTAAAGTTCAAGCCTAATAAATTCATAGCCACACTTACCGTAAAACAGAGCTAGACTCACATTACCATTCAGATCCAAGTTTAGATAGAAACTTAGACCCTACTTTAAATCCAGATTTAGATCTAAACTAACTCAAAAACAGATCTAACGTTAAATTCAAAGTGCGATTTAGATTTAGAACGGTGACATATTGACACAACAGTGTTGTGTTTCGACTTGTTTTTGTTTATACGGTCTATTGACAATCATATTTTTTTACTGCTACGCTCATAGCTGGTTGCACTCACTGATCATTAAACGATTGGTAAGGTAAAGCAGCGTTTGGCGCGGTCAGTATGGATGGGTAACTGCATAGTGGTATATGGCAGTCGTTAAGCCGAGTCGGAGGCCTTTGGGCGACTTGAACAACTCGTAACACAAGGACGGCTCCTAATCACAGGAAAAAAAGAAAAAGACTGCTACGCAAAGTAGAAAAACAACATAACCTATAAATTCCTAGCTATTTTTTTAAATATACTCGAAAGACGCTGGTGCCCATCCTCTAGCTAATCTCTTAATCGAATTTTAAGACACCCACGAGATGAGATTGGTGGTGGTATTCTTAGCCGGCACCACACGGTACACACACACTAACATACATTTAGAACTTTGATACCTTTGAAATCAACTCTTCTGTGTTTGGCAGAGGATAAGAGTTTAGGTAAGTAAATCAATTGACAGTTTGAGAAAAATAAATGCATATGCGTTTCTTCTGCATGCGGAGAAATCATGTATATTGGGGTATGACAGAAACTAACGATTAGTACGGTAGTCTTTCATAAAAAAATGATGTATTTGTTTCCTATCTGAATCAAATGTTTGATACCAGTAAAACGGGTTCTAAAGTAAGTCGTGTAACAGAAATAGTGCGGGACCGCCGTCGTATCATATCGTCTAAAATAAACGAGCTATTGCACGTGTAAAGGAAAAACAGAGTCAGGTTTTACCACCATAAATCCCCCCATTTAGAGGAATCAACGGCCACTTTCCGGTAATGATTTCAATTACATAGAGACTTCGGCTTACGATCTCATTTTGAACGGAATGAGATAATTTTTCCACAACCGGTAATGACAGCGAACGACTTGGGTTTAAGACTTTGATAGTGACTTCGAAACGTTGTAATTTCGGAAGCTTAAATAGCGATTGGTGGAATCAAACGCCCGTCTGGAGGAAGGGACGAAAACATAAACATGAACTGTATAGAATTTTAAATGGTCGTGTTTGACCTAAATATTAAAAGATTTTTAGTGTCATCGCACTTAGAACTCAAAATCTGGCTGGCTTGCCGGGGAAATACCCTGCTCCAATAAAATACCGGGCGTAGAATAGCAACGTTGTGTTCACGCGTGTTAGTGTTGGTTAAGCATCGATAGTCAATCGATTAGTCAATAGTATTTCAATTACTAATTATCGATTGTCGATAAAGGTGTCGATATATCGTTTATCTTCGTTCTCAGCACATTTTTTAGGTATTCCCCATAATGCAGGTAATTTCAAACCAATAGTGTAATGTGTATGTGGGGAGGATTATATGTAAAGGTTATTTATGAAACGAAAGTTTTAATTTTTGTTAACAACGCTTACATTTGTTTTTTTTTTGGGTCGAAGATTTTTTGGGTAATTTTGAACATTGCATGGTATAAAAGCCTCCAAAACTATCGATTAACTATTGACTTAACAATTTATTTAAAAAAAAAAAATGGTCGGTACCATAAGTTTCTCAAACTATCGACGTTTAACCAACACTAACGCGTATCGCATAGTGAATAATTGAGGAGGGGAAGAGATCCCTCCCCCTCCGCTTCCCCCAACTCTATCCATATGTTCACCACTAATAGGTTGGCCATGCATTAGTCACGCCACTTGTGTTGTAATGTTTAAGGGTGGCGTGAAAGCTTACCATCAGAGGACACACATGCTTGCTTGCTAACCCAAAAACAAAAAGAATGGATATCTACGTGTCATACTAGCGCTGAAGCGGTTGCTGACTGCAACTGCGACTGGCGTTGATTCTAAATTATCGCAGCGTCCCAATTTTTTTTTAATAGTATAATTTATTAGATTGGTTTGTATATCTAAATGACACCTTAACTCATTTCACCTCATGGGTGACTTGTGGGATTAGATGGAGGATAGGCAGCAGCGTCTTAGAGTATATTAACAACTCAACTGTAATCGCCGACCCGCTTGCCAAGCGTGTTGATTATGGCAAAATCCACCATAAGCACACAACCCACCCATACCGGTTGTTATGGCGATTTTTGGGGAAGGCCATTCTCCAGCAGTGGACTTTATTCGAAGTGCCCTTCTGACCAAGTGACGCGCCGATACGTCGCCAGGGGTGCGCCACAATGCCTAGAACCGCATGCGCAACCCCAGCCATAGGTAAGTAAAGGAAACACTGCGGGGCTTAAGACAATAAGAGGCCAGCACAACCCTCCATCCTTGCCCAAGGCGGAGGAGTGCCATGATTATTTACCCACTACAAAAGCAGACAGACTTTCATTTAAATGAATCCTAAGTTATGGAGACTCGTTCGATCCTTGCATCGAGTTAAATATTCATATGGCCTACTAATATTGGTGATCTAGATATTTCTGGATGTGATTAGTGGGTGTACCAACGACAAGATTTATATTACAATATGTTCTAATACAATGTTGCCCGGAACTAAATTGGATTCGTATTGTTATTGGGGAGATATTGAAACTATCGATGCTGAACATTTTATTTATACATAATCATAATGTTGCAAAAGTATTGGCAGTAGTAGCTTACCAATGGGCCAAAAATATCCGCTGTGGGTTTCATAAGCAGTAGGAATACCGACAAAGTAAGTCCCCAAACACAACCCAAAATTGAACCTCGTTGAACGTATAGATGACCAATGATTTTCTCTCTTATATTTATATTATATCTTTTATATCCTGGCGGCCTAGAGGTTTACTGACTTTCTTGATCCCCCTTGGACCTTGGGACAAATAGCTTCATAGAATAGAATAGATAGAATAGATTATTTATTTGTGAAACATAGGTATTTACATACAAAGGTCTTTAAATATTTAGGTAGTGCGCTATGCTTTGCCAATCATGACATACAAATAGGTAAGTACTTACAGATAACATTATATTCTACTGTTACTAAAAACTATTGTATTAATTAAAAATATAAATTTAATACAATTTAATGAATGTAATGGCATACTTTTTATTTCATCGGGTATTTTGTTATACACTTGGGGAGCAACACCAAAGAAGCTTTTTTTCATTAAAGAAGTTTTACATTTCACAAGACATAATTTATTCATATGTTGAGCACGTATAGGTGTTTTCTTTGTTGTATAAAGTTTTTTAAATTAATGTGGATTTATTTTAACAAATAATGCAGTTTCCAGGATATACAAAGCTGGTAAGGTTTTTAAAATATGGAATGCAACTATCTGTTGTTTTTAAACCACACATTGATCGAATACATCTTTTTTGCATCCTGAATACGAGTTCCCTATTTGTTGACTGTCCCCAAAAAATAACACCATATCGCAAAACCGAGGCGACTAGCCCATGGTAAGCTGTTAATAGTGTATCATTATTTACTGTTTTTGAAAGTTGAAATAGTAGATATGCTGACTTGCTTAATCGCTTGCAAATTTCCTCCAAATGTGGTTTCCAAGTTAGTTTACTGTCTATAGTTATACCCAAGAACTTCGCATTACTAGCTTCTTCTATTTTTACGTCATCATATGCAACATCAACAAGTGGATTCTTAAGCCGTTGGTGAAAGTGCATAATTTTGGTTTTATTTAGATTAATTATAAGATTATTATCGTTAAGCCAATTTATTATATGAAATAGAGAATTATTGATGTCACTTTGATAACTGTTTGGGTTATTTCATTCTATAATAGCCGTGCTGTCATCTGCAAAGAGTACCATTTTGTGTTCCGTGATTTTTGAACGCAGAACCGCTGATCCCGTACTGGTCATCGGTTCTGCTAATATTGAATTCATCCATAAGGGAGTGGTATTTCTAAAACAAAACAGCAAGCAAGTCGCCCTAAGTGTTCAAATGATTTATTTTACAACGAACTAATGGAACGAAGAAATAAGAAAATTTAAATGACTGTCACAATTAACTGATTTAATTAAGTACTGATTAATTAATCACAGTTGTAAGGGTTGTTGTTAAGGGTTTTGCTTACGACCTTTCCAACTTGATGATCAGGAGCCAAGTGAGTCTTGAGCATAGACTATACACTTAATACTGACATAGATGCGCAACTCTAAGACCACAATAATCAAATATGCGACCTTAACTACCAGATGGCGCTACGTTTTCATTTAGTAGTTTAGTACCGAAACAATCCTGCAGGTGGCGTGCCTCTCCAGAAGTATTTTTAGTAAAATTTGTTTATTGTATGAAAATATCACTAGATCGTTTAAATTGCGCCGCAAACCATTATGTAATATATTGAAAAAAGTTTTGCAATTTAAACCGACCTAATAGTTTCTCGAAACCTGACCATGCAGGTCAACTAATAAACTTTAAAGCGTATAAGAAGTCTGTATTAACCAAATGCATTGAAATTAGGCCACTGACTAAAAGTAAACACAAGTTGCGTTCACTGCAGGATAATCTTAAAATGCGATTGTCCACATTAAATTTAACTTCAACTGATCCCAACACAGATTATAATAAGTTACTTCATGTAATATGCCAAGAATTCAATAAATCGTGCCCCATAAAGAATATTAAACTAAACAATAAATGTAATTTTAATGGATGGGCTACTAAAGGCATTAGAAAAAATAGAGATGTGCTTTTTTGATTTGTGTATTCTGAAAAACATTTTACGTCGGATGAATCTTTTAATGCTTATGTTAGAAATTACTCGAAAATATTTAAAAGGGTATGCGCGTTTGCTAAATCAAAATCAATCAGTAGCACAATAAGTAAATCTGATAATAAAATAAAAGCAGTATGGAAGGTTATAAATAATGAAACTGGGCAAATAAATCGACGGGATCCCGAATTATCTTTAAAAATCAAAGATAAAACCATATCGGGCAAAGTAGAAGTAGCCAACGCATTTAAAAATTTTTTCAACAGTATCCCGATCGAAGTAACTAGTTCACTTGATTCGTCCCCTTCATTAGCAGAGTCATTGCTTAAACAATATTTTACTAAATACATTCCAACTTTTAAATTCCGACATGTCAATATATTTACAGTTATTAAATCTTTTAAGAGTTTAAATATGAAAAGTACTGAAGACTTATGGGGTATATCCGTTAAAGTGGTAGGGTCTATCATCGATAACATCGCCCCATTTCTTACAAAACTTTTCAATGATTGTATCGATAGTGGAACATTCCCTGATTTAATGAAACATAGTAAAGTTATCCCAATTTTTAAATCAGGATGTAAGCATAATCCCTCTAACTATAGACCTGTTTCTGTGCTTCCAACATTGAGTAAAGTTTTTGAAAAAGTTATGCTTGATCAGATGATGGTTCATTTTAATAAAAACGAGATTTTGCATGATCGACAGTTTGGCTTCACGAAGGGTCGATCGACTACGGACGCGGGCGCGAAACTAATCACTCATATACTAGAAGCCTGGGAGGGCTCACAGGATGCCCTTGGTATCTTCTGTGATCTTTCCGAGGCTTTTGATTGCGTTGATCACAATACGCTCGTTTGTAAATTGGGTCACTACGGAATTCGTGGACCAGCTCTCGACCTTGTATTATCATACCTTTCCAAACGACAGCTAAAAGTAGGTATAAATGGTATAACATCATCAGGGTCTCTAATAAAAATGGGCGTGCCACAGGGCTCCATTTTGGGCCCCTTTCTGTTCTTAGCCTATATTAATGATCTGCCTTATATGATGTCAGCATTATGTAATACAATTTTATTTGCTGATGACACTTCGCTTATTTTTAACATAAACAGGAAAGACAATGAAGTTGTTCATGTCAATGAGAGTTTAATCTCTCTGTCTAAATGGTTTACTGCAAATAATCTCTTATTAAATGCAAATAAAACAAAATGTTTAAAATTTTCGTTGCCAAATGTACCTCAAGTCGGATTGGAAATAATTTTCGAAGGCAACAATCTTGAGATTGTACATGAAACCGTATTTCTAGGTATAACCATTGATTATAAACTACAATGGGGTGCTCATATAAAGGCTTTATCAAGTAAGTTAAGTTCTGCTGCATTTGCAGTTAGGAAAATTAGGCATCTAACTGACGTAGCTACGGCCAGACTTGTATATTTTGCGTATTTCCACAGTATAATGTCATATGGCATTATGCTGTGGGGAGCAGCAGCTGGTGTAGATTCAATATTTATATTACAGAAGAGAGCCATCCGCGCAATATATAATATGAGCCCTCGCGAATCACTTAGAGACCTCTTTAAAGATATCAATGTACTAACAATGCCTTCTCTTTACATTTTTGAAAATATTATGTTTGTCCGTAAAAACTTGCTAATGTTTAAAGTAAAAAGTGACATTCATTGTATAAATACCAGAAATAGACATAAAATAGTAGTACCTAAATTTAGATTGTCCAAAACCAACAAATCGTTCTTAGGTAACTGCGTTCGGTTTTATAATAAGATACCAAAAGAAATTACTGATCTGACAGTCGGGAAGTTTAAATCGCACGTCAAATCAATTCTTAAAAAAAGCATATTATAGGATTAAAGACTATGTTGACGATAGGGACATATGGCGTTAGCCCTTTTCTGCACATGTGGCTTCCCTGGAAACCTAATATATCTGAAGTGATATTTGCATTGTATAGCTGCCATATTTATCTTTTATATATAGATGACTAATTTAAATACTTTGTAACGAACAGATTTGTAAAAGACGTAAAAAAATGACAAAAGAGACCTAACCCTGAGTTTCTTTCAGCATTTCTTCTCAGAGGTTGTCATGTAGCGAAATGCCCTCCGTTGTTTCAATATGACGTGTAAAAGTGTCTGTTAGGACCTATTTACTGAATAAATGATTCTATTCTATTCTATTCTATTCTAAACTAGAATAGTTCTACAAAAAGTAAACAAGGAAAACGTTTCAATGTTTTTTTATTATTCATCATCATCATCATATCAGCCACAGGACGTCCACTGCTGAACAAAGGCCTCCCCCTTAGATTTCCACAACGAGCGGTCACATGCCGCTCTCATCCAACGACTCCCAGCGACCTTCACCAGGTCGTCTGTCCACCTCGTTGGAGGTCGTCCCACGCTGCGTTTTCCGGTGCGCGGTCTCCATTCGAGAACCTTTGTGCCCCAACGGCCATCAGTTCTACGAGCAATGTGCCCTGCCCATTGCCACTTCAGTTTACTAATCCTTTCAGCTATGTCGACAACTTTAGTTCTTCTACGGATCTCCTCATTTCTGATTCGATCTCGTAGAGAAATACCAAGCATAGCTCTCTCCATAGCTCGCTGAGTGACCTTGAGCTTTCTTATGAGGCCCATTGTGAGTGACCACGTCTCTGTTCCATATGTCATCACTGGTAACACACACTGGTTAAAGACTTGCGTCTTGAGGCATTGCGGTATTGTTGACGAAAAGACGTTGCGAAGTTTCCCGAACGCTGCCCAGCCGAGTCGGATTCGACGATTGACCTCTTTCTCGAAGTTGGACCTACCTAACTGGACAGTTTGTCCTAGGTAGACATACTCGTCAACAACTTCGAGAACAGAGCTCCCAACGGATATTGGGATGGGCACGACATGGGCATTTGACATGACTTTTGTCTTGCCCATGTTCATCTTAAGGCCCACCTGTTGGGAAACTCTGTTGAGATCATCGAGCATTGTGCTGAGCTCTTGCAGCGATTCTGCCATGACTACGATGTCATCGGCAAATCGAAGGTGAGTGATATACTCGCCATTGATGTTAATGCCGAATCCTTTCCACTCCAGTAGCTTGAAGGCATCCTCCATTGCAGCGGTGAACAGTTTCGGGGAAATGACGTCCCCCTGTCTCACACCTCTCTGCAATGGAATTGCCCCCGTGCTCTGTTCATGTACTCGGACCGACATGGTGGCGTTTCTGTATAAGCACTTCAACACTTCAATGTACCGATAGTCAATCTGGCACCGCTGCAGAGACTGCAGCACTGCCCAGGTTTCGATCGAATCGAAGGCTTTCTCATAGTCCACAAACGCCAAGCATAGTGGCAGATTATACTCCTCGGTCTTCTGTATAACCTGCCGCAGCGTATGGATGTGGTCTATGGTACTGAAACCTTTTCGGAAACCGGCTTGTTCGGGAGGCTGGAAGTCATCAAACCTGCGCTCGAGACGATTTGTGATGACCCTTGAAAACAGCTTATAAACATGGCTCAGAAGTGAGATGGGTCTATAATTCTTCAATAGGGTGTTATCACCCTTTTTGAAGAAGAGCACCACCTCACCTCTGTTCCACGCTTCCGGCGTTGTGCCCTCGAGTAAGACGGAATTGAATAGCTTCTGAAGGACTTTAAGTACCGGTGTGCCACCCGCTTTCAGAAGCTCTGTCGTAATTCCGTCTTCACCCGGCGCCTTGTTATTTTTAAGCTGTTTCAAGGCCATCCTAATCTCGTACAGGCTGATGTCCGGGATATCCTCGGTATAGTGTCGGGTTAGTTTGGCTCGCGGGTCTTTGTCAGAGCCAATGGTAGGTATACTTACCGAGGTGTATAACTGCCGGTAGAACTTCTCAATCTCTCTCAAAACCTCTGACTTAGTCGACGCTACACTGCCGTCCTCGGTCTTCAGCTTCATAATACGACTTTGCCCAATAGACTTGTCTCTTGCGAACACTTTGGAGCCTTGATTCCGCTCAATCGCCTCTTTAACACCGTTGGTGTTAAAGGTGCGGATATCGTGACGCAAGGACTTCCATATCCGTCTATTGAGCAGTCGGTATGCTTCAGCATCACCGGAGGACTGCAGCGTCATGGCGCGTCTTTCTGCCATGAGGTCGAGAGTGTGATCGGAGAACTTTTTTGGTCTACCTTTACGGTGGGCCTTAAAGAACTTAGACCCAAGCGTTTGGACAGTTTCTACAAACCTACCATTTAAATCGTCCACAGATACGCAATGTTCTAGGCACTCGAAGCGGTTTTGGAGTTCGAGTTGAAAGCTCTCGGGGTTTTGGATATGAGCACTAGAGGGCCGGAGCGTAGACCTCATCAGACGAGACCTCTCAACTTTGAGATTAATATTCAATGTGCCTCTTACCATTCGGTGATCACTACCGGTTTTCACCCTGTGGATCACAGAGACATCATTGAATATTTGCCTCCTATTGGTCATGATGAAGTCAATCTCATTCCTCGTGGAACCATCGGGACTCATCCAGGTCCATTTCCTGTGAGGCGGCTTTTGGAAAAAGGAGTTCATCACGAAGAGTCCCTCCTTTTCCAAAAAGTCGGCCAGCCTCTGTCCCCTGGGGTTCCGTTGCCCATATCCAAATTGCCCCACTCTCAACTCACCATCGCATCGAGTGCCCAGCTTCGCGTTGAGGTCCCCCATCACAACAGTGAAGTGTGTCTTCGAGGTATGTATGGCCCTACTTACGTCCTCATACATACTCTCTACTTCATCATCTGGGTGTGTCGAGGTCGGTGCGTAGACCTGTATGACCTTCAACGAATACCTCTTGGATATTCTGAGTATAAGGTACGCTACCCTGCTCGACACACTTTCGATGGCCACTATGCTGTTAATGAGGGACCTGCGGACGAGAAACCCGACACCACCTTGAGACAGATGTTCGCCTTCCCGGTAGTAGAATAAGTTGCCAGATTTCAGGGTTATCGTGTCCTCACCCTCTCTTCGGACTTCTGATAGACCCATGATATCCCAGTGCAACTTATCTATTTCTTCTTCCAGCTCAACAATCTTTTCGTCTGCCCTCAGTGTGCGTGTGTTATACGTTACCAGGGCCAGTTTTCGTTTGGGGTGGTAGCCGGATCCCGTCCGGTGATTCTTAGCACCCCCTGCCCCGCCGTTACCGTGGCCGCTACCATGACCAGGAATAGCGGGGCTGCCGGGAACTGGGGGCCGGTGCATTAGTCGTGTCGTCATTTTGGGGGGAATTTGCCGATACTCACCACGCTTGGCAGGCGTGTTGGTGAGCGCAGTAATGCTTCTGTTCAGCAAAGGGACGCTGCTGCCCATCCCTTTGGTTAAGAGTCCCTTAGTCGACTTTTACGACCTCCACGGGAGGAGACGGAGTGGTGCTATATTCTTAATCCGGACACCACACGGAAAGTGTTTTTATTTTAATAAGTTTTATTATTATTTTCGTATAATAATCATAAGCTTACCAAAACTAGGTCATTCTTATCATATTAAGAAAATTTTACATTCAAAGTTCACTTCAAGTTGGTTATTCACTTCTTTATACCGTGGATTATAAAATTCAGTGCGAGATTATTCAAAAATTAATGATCACACTCGTAAAATAATCTAATCCAATAGCAAACACGTAAACAACAGCTAAATTAGGTTTACAAACTCGTAAAAGGTAGGTAGGTATCTTTTCTCTTTGATAATTTGTGAAGTGATGATATTTGAATAATAAACATATTATTGTTTGTCGACATTAAATAAACGAAATCGTGTTTGTTTAATATCACAAAAAAGAGATTAAAGAACGAAATATCAAAAAACAAAATTCATAAATTTATTTTGGGTACTTCCGGTAAGGTACTACTGCCATCTAGTCATGTTTTTGAATAAAACTTAATATGAAATATGCCGACTGCAGACAGGAGATGGCGCTACTTTCGATGCAACTTTTCGTACTCACTCTTTGTATGAGAGTTTCACCCCCCTGGTCTTGAGTTAGCTAGTTATTCCAAGCAGGTGCAATTTTATCAACGTCATTGTACCCGCTTACAATTCACAATAAATTGCTCTACTTACAAACTGATAAATAAATTATCTATTCTTAAAGTCAATGAAAATGTTAGAGATAATTAACACTTATTATAAATAGAATTAAGATTAAATTACAAACAATCACAGAGCTGAAAGCTTTGGATAAATCAAAGTATGAACTTACTTTTTATTCTCACTATTCAAAACAATCACTTAATAGTCAAACAAAACTAAAATAATAGCATGGTTTAAGAACTGCAAAGCTAATACATAGATAGGCTTTTTAGATAAATTCATAATGATTTAAGATAAGAGTTTACATTAGTTTAATATTGAAATTAATTAGACGCCGTTTATATTTCCGACTGATTAAGTGTTGCGGCGACGTACTTTTTCATTTTGAATAGGTTTGCGTTTGCATCCTACAATTATCTTACCTGATGTTAAGTAACGATGCGATCGACGATGGTGCACGCTTGTTTAGCAGAAACCTGTGAACCAAGGCCCGTTACAAGTATCTGCAGACTCTGCGAGTCGAAGTACAGAAACCCGCCTATACAAGAATCTGGCTGTAATCTTCAGCCCTATTTACATAGTATTGAATATCCTACGCAGGTCAGGTAACTAATGAAAAATGATCAACCGGGCTTTTATTTTGTTTAAAGATAAGCAAAGCTCCAAAAATAATTTATTACGCAAATTGATTGCTCCGAATCGAAAATAGGTCAAACAGATAATACAGAAAACGAATTGTTTCGGCGTTTACACCAAGTAATGAATGTTTGTTTAGCAAACGAACGATTAAACAATTTACGAGTTGGCCAAAAGTACTTCGTTGATATATTTGTACCATTCGCTTATATTTTAAGCTAATAAATTGTTTTTTTTCTGGTTAAATTAAACGGATTCCCAGGTTGATAACTCTAGTAATGAATTGTAACGCCATGTTATATGTTTGTATAAATATTTTAAATGTAATTTTGAGTATTGTACCAAAAATACAATCACAAAACGTTAATTCTTAAAGGGGTTTCAATTTCCTTGACCTTTGATTCCGATTATTAGAAGGAAAATTGGTAGCATCTATCCATCGTCGTCGTTGTTCTAACGAGGAGAACGAGGTTTCTAAAATATAAGTAATATTATAGTTTAAAAAAAACCAAATAAACACGCTATTGAAGGTAACCGAACTAAAACGTAGAAAATAATTTTCAATAAGTTAAAAATAAGAATAGATCAATTCACAAAAAAAAAACTGTTAAAAAGCGTGGAGTGCTTTATCAGATAATTTCATGTTGACGCCACTATATTTACAAATATTCACAAAAATATTTACAACAATTGAGATCAAGCACCCCACGCTACAAAAACAGACAAATCCATAATTAATCTCAAATCCAAAGATTTTGGACTAGATTGATTATTAATTTCGGCCGTGTGCGGCGATATCGCCGAAATGAATGACATCGTAACGAAGTGCGGTGTCTCCTCTAGTAAAACAGATACTTTTACAGTAATCAGTAAAGTCGCCCAAAATCTCAAATTCACTCAGTTTTACCGGTACCGGTCATATTAATATTTCTTCTGTGCGTAAGTCGAACCCGTAACCAGTACCCCA
Source organism: Diloba caeruleocephala (assembly GCA_947459985.1). NCBI lineage: Eukaryota > Metazoa > Arthropoda > Insecta > Lepidoptera > Noctuidae > Diloba > Diloba caeruleocephala. The sequence continues at coordinate 3,209,326 of OX381625.1, read as the reverse complement.
GATGGAGATCAGCTTAACCAATGCGCCAACCTTTAAACTCTGCTAAACATACCGCTACAATCCCACAAACCTTAAAAAATATATTATGTTTATAACATTGCTTCATTGTTTCTTGCGACCTTGATGTCGTGTCGCTAACGGTTGGTTGGCATGTTGGGAACATTCCACCCCTTAATATCTCGCTCCATGGATTTCTGTGGACCTAGTACAAATGTTGGTATGTTGCCTGATATTCAAAGGTGACTTTTTAAAGATGGCCGTATTTTAGGTACAATATCGAATATCGAGGACGTACCCTCGCCGTGATTGTAGGAGAATTATTAGTTTCCTAAAGCTGTTTTATGGTTTTTGTCTTCTTGATTATGGTAACCTATGTAACGCACGCTAAAGAAAGCAATATTTTTCACACGGATTTTCCGATTTGCCTAGTTGGTCCCTAAGGACGTCGCATATCGGAAACATTTCACCTCTTTATATTTCACTCCATGTATTTCTGTGCGCCTAGTATAAATGTTGGTATGTCACCTCATATTCACACACAATACACAGTTGTCTCTATTTGCACGAGATAAATCGTGATATTAGTAATCGTAGTGGTAGCTTCTTTCACTCTAAATAAGCGTTATCTCTTTCTGTCTTTTTTTTTTTTTTTTTTTATATTGGGCTTCTCGCATACATTTCTGGGAAATGTGATTGCTTAACCGGTCATTTGCTGGCGAAGCCAAAAGAGGCCTCCAGCCAGGCTTAAATTAAATATTAAAAACTAAGCAACTTTCGCTAAGGGCGCCCCCTGCGGGACACGGACCACGGCTTAGGGCGTTGCTGGGGATATCAAGCTATTGTTTTTGGGGACAGCTGGATCGGTATTATTTAAATTGTATTAGGGGACATTTAAAGCTACTGGCTCGGCACGGGCCGGCGCGAGCAAGAGACGGGAGGGAGAAGTGCTAACTTGAACGGGAAGGTGACGCGGCGATAGGCCTCCGCGACGTCGGTGAGGCAGGCATCCTCGGCGGCGAGGGCGGTACAACGGTCGGGTGTTTAGTGAACGAGACAACGCGAGTCTCTTCATGTGATCTAACGTGATTTTATCGTCTGGATCGACCAGAACGTGCCTCGGGCGGCGTACTCTACTGATACGGGAGGGTTCGTAGTCGGCGGCTGATACCACAAGGGGATTTGGGTGGGACATGGCAGAATCAAGATAGCGTTTAGACGCTTATTTCATAAATTGCCTGATGGTCGGCAAGTTAAGGTCGAAATGGAGCTTTCTGTCATCTCGAGCACATTGACTTTATAGTGCTACCGCTAAATAATACTGTCAGACTGTAGATATTTTGCTTTACTTGCCAATAAAGTCATTGCACTGGAATCATAACACAATACAGCTAACTAACAATAACTCATGAATCTGTATTTGAACGCTGAGCATGTTGCAACACTAATTGTAGAATATTTCTCACTCCAAATTTGACGTCATACTCTTCGCATGAGTAAAATTATTGATATTAACTTAAGCTGGCGACTTGTTTAGGACTGTCGATTCGAATAATTTATTATGTTTTAGTGACTATGGATTTAAAAAATATAATTTTAACAGACTCAAAAACTACATGAAACTTATATATAGCATAGTAATGTCTCAGGTTTTCGCGATTATTACACATCATAATAAAACAATTTTAAACGGATTAAATCACGTGTATTATTGATTTTTGTTTTTCCTGACGTTTCGTACACTTTACAGGGTTGATGGTCACAGTTACTTAGTCATCCTGCGACCACGAACCCTGCAAAGTGTTCGAAACGTCAGGAAAAAGCATAATACACGCGATTTAATCCGTTTAAAATTGTATTATTATATATAACACTTAACTGAACATATACATCATATTTATACCTTAAATAGCTAACAATATCTTCTCTCTTTGCTCCATCCCACTCAAGGTTGGTCGGCTCCTGTCCTGAGTTGTCGGCTCAGGAAAATTCTTCTTACGTAAGAATCTGGTCATGCTGGTCCATCACGTAGACAGGAGGCATCATCATTTCAGCCGAGATACTTCAAATGCTGGACAGAGGCCGCTCCCAAAAAAAACCCACATCGACCGGTAAGGGTTTATGTTGTGTATTCGCCGCGCTTGGCAGACGGTTTGGCTATCGCAGTTAGGTTATAAATGTACTCTAAGGACGCAGCTTCAAATCTTTTGCCTAATAGTATAGTCCATAGTCGCCTATTACTCTCTCTCTCTTTTACATTCACGGGATGAGATGGGGTGGTGCTATTCTTAGCCGACATCACACGGCGAAAGGGGGCATCCTCGGCCTAAATAGCTAAGATTAAATACTAATAAAAATAAAACCATAAAAAGGAGGAACTTAGGCGTCAAAGTACTCCTACCCATCGCTGTCAGCTGATCATGTTCCTAGAAGACTGGCAACGCCACGCTAAATGGCAATCCTTATTTCTTTGGCCAACGAAAAGGATACGTGCTCTCTGACCCCATGACCCAAGCATATTGACCAAAATTAAAAAAAAAATGTCGTATACATACGCATAAACTTTTTACCATTCTGACTTTACCGACTCATCGATTTTTCAGTCGCGTATAGTCACTATTATTAACAGCTTGACCAAATCCGAACAGTTTCCACGTAAAATACTTACACATTAACTACTTACCATTCCGACTTTACCGACTCATAGTTTTTTTAATTTTATCAATCGTCTTATCACATCGCCATATCGCCATGCCTTGAGGGCTCTACTATAACACACACAGATTAGTAAGTAAAAAAATCGACTGATAATGTGTGGGCGAACAGTATGAAAGTTATCTGCATATAACTAACATTCCGTGGAAGAATAGAGCATTTCTAGGATATTTCACACCCCTGGGTGTCCTAAAAAAATCTACTGTCAATAGGATGGCCAGCAACATTCTCCCGGGTGCTAATAACAACATGCTGCGATTACCAGTACGCCTGCCAAATGTGGTGGTTATGACAATATACTGATCATTGGGAGGCCCATGTTCAGCGACCTTTTTACAGTCGCCTTCCCTCTGCTAGAGGTGACCGCTTTACAGTCATCCCCTCCGTGATGTGCCTAAAGGCGTGGTACCAATGGGCGGCTCTAGTGTGATCTTACGAGGACCTGGAGCCCCCCTTCGGTGCCGAAGATGACCGCTCCAGTGGTTTTAGCCGGTAGGAGTCCGGCATACCCCTTCACCCTTTCCCGGGGCGAAGGAAGTTCCATGTAGAATTTCCACTGGACATCAATAAAAATAAAAAAAAAAAAGGCCCATGTTCAGCAATGGACTGGTGCGTGTATATATATCCGTACAGTTCATTAGAATAGAATAGAATAGAATAGAATAGAATAAACTTTTATTTGGACAGCAAGATGCAACACAATAAGAATATTAAACAATTTAAAATAAACAAAAACAATTTATATGACAAAAATAAACAGAAGAGGTTTGTAAAACATTGATAGGTATAATGTGTCTCATGGCTGCCCAAAAAGGTGTCCAGATCAGCTTAATGCCAAACCCTTACGTGCTTGGCGCTGATTTTCATCTGGAACCTTGTGCTTGACAGACGTCAATGCTGTTGCAGTACCCATGTACATAATATATTATTTTGTGTTCGTGAATAAATGTGTAATAAAAAATAAAGTACTTAAATAATTCATTAAATTAAAAATTATAGTGTCATCAAACTCAAGTATAAATTTATATATGTAATTGTAAATATAAAGGTATTAGTTAGTAAAGGCTGCATCGGAAAGTCAGATTCTATGACCGGACCGCTCGTATCAGGATTACAGCATGTTCCAAAAAGGTCCTAAAAATGCTCAGGATAGTCTCCAAACTACTACCTATATAATAGAAATGTTTGCGTTCACGTTACCCGATTCTCGTTGCGCATCCAAGAGGTATTTCCGTAGGTATTTCCTAAATGTGAATAAATTATTTATTCGTCGCAAGGGCGGTGGGATATTATTCCAAATCTTGGCTGCCGCATATCGAAAACTACCCCTGAATGCTGCAGAGCTATGTGACGGGATAGATAGTTGCTGTGCACACCACCTACCCTGACATTCCCTCTGACTTGTAACCCAACTAAGCTTATCATATAGATACGATGGTTCTTTGGATGTGATAACACCAAATAGAAGGCATTACAGATGTAACTTACGGCGTAATTCCATTTTAAGCAAAGAATGCTGGATTAGAAATGGTGTAATGTGGTGCCTGGGTGGCACTGAGAAACAAAAACGAGCACAGGCGTTCTGGAGTCTTTGAATGAGCCTATGCGTTCTTATTAATAAACGCGGTCCGTATACAGTGTCAGCATAGTTAAGTTTAGAGAGAACTAGCGATTCGACAAGCTGTACGCGTAGTTCTTCAGATAGATATGGTCTCATTCTATAAAGGATCTTCAAACGGTAAAAACTGTTACGAATTGAGTCGGCTATATGGTTTTCGAATCTAAGCTGGCTATCAAGTCTTAGTCCAAGGTTACGGGCCTCACTCACTCTACTGATTGACTGCCCCATGAGCGTTACATTAAGTGTTGGTGGTAATTTGTCCAGCTGATGTTTTGTACCGAATATAATATATTTTGTCTTAGTCGGGTTGAGTACTAGACAATTGTTTTCTGACCAATCAGTTACCCTCCTAAGATCGTTATTCAGTTCTCTCAGAGCGGATTTGTACATGCATGGTTTGAAAGATACATACACTTGCACGTCATCTGCATATATATGATAGTGACATGTTTGAAGACAGCCCACTATGTCTGCACAGTATAAAGTGAACAAAACAGGACCCAGGATTGAACCCTGTGGAACTCCCCTATTTAGGGAAGCGATTCGAGAAACTCGAGTGCTACCATCACCCAATTGAAGTTCCACGAGCTGCTTTCGATTCTGAAAGTAGCTGTGGAACCATTGCAATAACATTACATCAAAGCCGTAATAATGTAATTTCGATAAAAGCAATGAAACGTCCATGCAGTCAAAAGCGCGGGAAAAATCTAGCAGCACCAAAAGCGTACACATACCTTTATCCTGGGCGGATAAGATGTTGTCAGTCACGTCCAAGAGCGCCGTTGAGGTACTGCGGCGTTTCCTAAAACCCGATTGCAACGCGGGTAGGATCGAGTTTTTTTCCAGATATTCAGTCAATTGGTTACATACAACCTTCTCAATTACTTTGGAGAGGCAGGGGAGGATGCTAATAGGTCGTAAGTCTGATATATTAGCTGGGTTTGGATTCTTAGGAAGCGGTCTGACCGTTGCAATCTTCCAAATATCGGGAAAACTTGATGTCCGGATCGAATGGTTAACAATATGAGTAATAAATGGTAATACATAGGCTGCACTAAAAGTATCGGGAATGGAATATTTCCACTGTTCCTGTCATATTAAAATCTTTTTAATTGAAAACTCCTTGGTTTTACAAATCGAATACCATTTATTTATTTAAAAAAAGATTCACGGTCTTGTCACATGGTTTTGTCAAACTTGTTTAGTCGTTGAGAAAATGGAATTGACTCGAGAAAATGCAAGAGCGATGATTTATTATGACTTTCGAAGTGGTTTAACACAAAAACAGTGTGTTGACCGGATGATTTCTGCATTTGGTGATGAAGCTCCATCCAAAACCACAATTTATCGCTGGTTTGCTGAATTTCAACGTGGACGTGTCAAGCTCAGTGATGATCCTCGTCAAGGTCGTCCAAAAACTGCAGTCACCCAAGAAAACGTTGATGCTGTGCGTAAGCTGATTGAGGAAGATCGACATGTGACATACCGCGAAATTCAGGCAACTTTAGACATTGGCATGAGTCAAATACAAATAATCTTGCATGAACAATTAGGTGTAAAAAAGTTGTTTTCCCGATGGATACCGCATTTGCTATGTGAAGAGCAAAAAGCGGCTCGCGTTACTTGGTGCGTCAGAACTCTCGAAAGATTCCACGCAGGATCCTCAAATGCTGTATACAACATCGTATCAGGTGACGAATCCTGGATATATGCGTACGAACCCGAAACAAAAAACCAGTCACGAGTTCGGGTGTTCGAAAATTAGTTAAAGCCAACAAGAATTGTTCGTTCACGGAGTGTTGCAAAAAAAATGGTGGCCACGTTTGTCTCCAAAACCGGCCATGTTACGACTATTCCTCTTGAGGGACATAGAACGGTTAATGCAGAATGGTATGCTAGCATTTGTTTGCCACAGGTCGTTTCTGAACTCCGTAGCGAGAACTGCAACCGCCGCATCATCCTCCATCACGACAATGTGAGTTCTCACACCGCGCACAGAACAAAAGAGTTTTCAGAGCAAGAAAACATAGAATTATTAGACCATCCGCCGTACAGCCCCGACCTAAGCCCTAATGATTTCTATACTTTCCCTAAAATAAAGAATAAATTGCGTGGGCAGAGATTTTCATCACCTAAAGAAGCTGTGGACGCCTACAAAACAGCCATTTTGGAGACCCCAACTTCCGAATGGAATGGTTGCTTCAATGATTGGTTCCATCGTATGGAAAAATGTGTCAAATTTCGCGGAGAATACTTCGAAAAGCAATAAATACATTTTTAAATAGTAATGTTGTGTCACTTCCTTGATTCCCGAAATTTTCAGTGCCGCGTATGTAGGGTAAAGCCATTGTTACCATATTGAGAGAAACATTATCATACCCCAACGCATTCGATTTTAGACCGCGGATATAACGCGTAATAACCAGCTGATCTACGGGTGCTATTTTAAAGCTTGCTTTGCCATAACTGTGGTACTCGTAGTATGTCAACAGTGAAATAGAGGGTTTCGCCTTACCGGGAACTTTAAGAAATTCACTGTTTATAAGATCTGGGTCCGAAAAGTGCAATGGCAGCTCTTGACCTTTTTTCTGTTGTGATGGGATTAGCGTAGATTTAAGGTTTTTCCACAGGGACTTGGGATCCTTTATTTTATTATTTATACTATGCTTAAAGTATGCGCATTTTTCTCTGTGGATGGAGGTTGTCACTAATGTTTTCAACTGCTTGAAGTATTCTTTTTTAGTTGCACATTTTGTACGCCTGTACGTGTCCAGCGCTCTATCTCTTAACCGCATCATAGTTTTAATCGTGTCTGTTATCCAAGGATATGATCGTTCTTTTATTAGGCAAGTTTTAACCGGCGCGTGTACGTCAAACAATGTCACTAAGCATCTATTAAGTACATTCACCATGTCGCTTACGTTATCGAGAGATAAAACGAGTTCCCAGTTAAATTGTGGTAAGTCGATAAGAAATGTTTGCCTACAAATATCGTTCATAGGCCTAAAATTAACGTAGAAGGTCACGTTTTAGATTAAATTTTCGAGATATCATTCAATGATACACGTTTTCCTCCCCACGTAACCTGGTGAGTATAATGATTAATACATAAACAAGGTTCTTCTTTCACTACCAAATCAGTTTTGTGAACTAACATTTCAACTTACCTTCATAACTGCAAAGTACAAACCACTAACACAGTATACTGGTACCAGGGGAGCATAAATCATGCGGCAGTGTAATCGTGTGCTCGTATTACGCTAATGAGAATTAACCCACTCTTTGTGTAGCCGAGTTACACGGCTTAACTGTGTACCAAAGTTTTAGTGAAGTTTAATCAGACCTTATATGTTTTGTTCTTTCCTTTCATTATTATCCTTTCCACTTCAGTAGCTTGAAGGCATCGTCCATTGCAGCGGTAAACAGTTTCGGGGAAATGACGTCTCCCTGTCTCATACCTCTCTGCAATGGAATTGCCCCCGTGCTCTGTCCATGTTTTCTTACCGACATGGTCGCGTTTCTGAATAAGCACTTCAACACTTCTATGTACCGATAGTCAATGTGGCACTGCTGCAGAGATTGCAGCACTGCCCAGATTTCGATCACAAACGCCAAGCATAGTGGCAGATTATACTCCTTGGTCTTCTGTATAACCTGCCGCAGCGTATAGATGTGGTCTATGGCACTGAGACCTTTTCGGAAACCGGCTTGTTCGGGAGGCTGGAAGTCATCAAACCTGCGCTCGAGACGATTCGTGAAGACCCTTGAAAACACCTTATAAACATGGCCCAGAAGCGAGATGGGTCTGTAATTCTTCAATAGGGCATTTGGTCTAACTTTACGGTGGGTTTTAAAGAACTTAGATCAAACCCAGATTGGACAGTTTCTACCAACCTACCATTGAAATCGTCCAAAGATAGGCAATGTTATAGGCACTCTAAGCGTTTGGAGTTCGAGTTGAAAGCTCCCGGGGTTTTGGATATGAGCACTAGAGGGCTGGAGCGTAGACCTCATCACACAAGACCTCTCAACTTTGAGATTAATATTAAATGTGCCTCTTACCTACTGGTTTTCACCCTATGGATCACAGAGACATCATTGAATATTTGTCTCTTATTGATCATGATGAAGTCAATCTCATTCTTTGTGGAACCATCGGGACTCATCCAGGTCCATTTCCTGTGAGGTGGCTTTTGGAAAACGACGTTCATCATGAAGAGTCCCTCCTTTTCCAAAAAGTCGGCCAGCCTCTGTCCCGTGGGGTGCCGTTGCCCATATTCAAGTTGCCCCACTCTCAACTCACCATCGCATCGAGTGCCCAGCTGTGCGTTGAAGTCCCCCATTACAACAGTGAAGTGTGTCTTAGAGGTATGTATGGCCCTTTTTTTTTTTATTGATCCGTTGGAAATACCTCATGTACTTCCTTCACCCCGGGAAAGGGCGAAGGGGCATGCCGGACTCCTACCGGCTAAAACCACCGGAGTGATCATCGTCGGCACCGAAGGGAGGCTCCAGGAACTCGAAAGATCTCCATCTAGAGCCACCCATTGGTGCCACGCCTTTAGGCACATCTCGGAGGGGATGACTGTAAAGTGGTCATCCCCTCTAGTGGAGGAAAGGCGACTGTAAAGAGGCCACCCCCCAGGCATCTCTCGAGGGGATTGTAAAAGATTCCCCCGAGGCCTCACTATGCGCTGTGCTGCGCACACAGCGGTACGTGACCACATGCGCACCGCTGTCTTCCCGGGGGTCGCTCGGTATGAGCACGCAAATTTCCCAATAAGCGCGCTCGCGACCCCCAAGGCCCCCCGCCATATAAAGACGACAGGGGGCTCAGGCGTGTTGGACACGGGCACCGCGGCGGTTGTTACCCCGGCCCCGTGTCCTCCTCCTCCGAGCGGGATCGGCCCTCTCCCGATCCCGCTCTGCGACCTCCTTCTGGAGCATTACGTTCTCACAGAAGGAGACCACAGCACTCCAATTTTCATGCTCTGCCAGCATAGCCGACACTACTGCTGGCAAAGAGAGATCTTGCCCGATCCGATCGACCAGGATCCGCCGCTCGGCAGTCCACGCAGGGCACTCTCCGAGCGTGTGCTGTGCGGTATCCTGATCGTCTCCACAGTGGTGGCACTGTGCCGTGACCTCGCGTCCTATCCTGTGCAAGTACGCACCGAAACAACCGTGTCCGGTGAATACCTGCGTCAGACGGAATGTGACGCGCTCGCTCCTTTGGAGCCAGGCTCCGAAGAGCGGCAAGACAGCCTCGACGACGCGCTTTTGCGCGTACTGTGGCAGCATAAGCCGCTCGCGCCATAACTCGAGGGCACGCCGCCGAGCCTGCCGCCTCAATATTTCGAGCGCCCCTGAAGGCACGCCTTCGCCGCTCTGGCGGAGGGAGCGTGTTTGGTGATACACCCACGCATCCATCTCCGCCAAGATATCAAAAGGCGGAAAGCGCGCCAACAGAGTTGCCGCCTCAAAGGACACCGTTCGATATCCTCGTGCGATCCGTATAGCCGCTCTACGCTGCAGACCGTGGATCTTGGTTCTGCAGCGCTGGACGCCCGAAAGTCGAGATGACCAAACAGGCGCCCCGTAGAGGGCCACGGACCGCACGACTCCCCCGTAGAGGCGGCGAACTTCTTCCCCCGGTCCCCCGAGATTGGGTAGCAGCCGGTGCAAAGCACCCACTATCCTTTCGACCCGGGGGACAAGACGCTCGAAGTGCTCCTCGAAGCCCCAACGACTGTCCAGGGTGAGCCCCAGGTACTTCATGTATCGGCCCACCCTGATTTGCGCGTCACCAACGCGTATCCACGAACTGGGAGGTTCCCTGCTCCGCGGCAGTTTGTGGAACCATAGCGCCTCGGTTTTATGAGGCGCTATCTGCAAACCCAGAGCGTGGATTTCGGCCACGACAATTGCCACCGCTTGCTCGGCAAGCCGGATGGTTCCCTCAAAGGACTCCCCGCTGGCCAACACAAGAGTGTCATCAGCGTAACAGACTAAGCTGACGCCAGCGGGGAGAACGACACGCAGGACCGCATCGTAAGCGAGGTTCCATAAGAGAGGACCGAGAACCGACCCCTGTGGAACCCCGCACGTGATCTCCCTCCGATGTATGGCCCTACTAACGTCCTCATACATACTTTCTACTTAATCATCTGGGTATGTTAAAGTCGGTCCGTAGACCAGTATGACCTTCAACAAATACCTCTTGGAAATTCTGAGTATAAGGTATGCTACCCTGCTCGACACACTTTCGATGACCACTGTGCTGTTAATGAGGGACCTGCGGAGGAAAAACCCGACTCCACCTCGAGACAGATGTTCGCCTTCTCGGTAGTAGAATAAGATTCTGGATTTCAGGATTATCGTATCCTCGCCCTCTCTTTGGACTTCTGATGGACCCATGATATCCCAGTGCAACTTATCTATTTCTTCTTCCAACTCAACAATCCTTTCGTCTGCCCTCAATGTGCGTGTGTTATACGTTACCAGGACCAGTTTTCGTTTGGGGTTGTAGCCGGACCCCGTCCGGTGATTCTCAGCACCCCCTGCCCCGCCGTTACCGTGGCCGCTTCCATGACCAGGAATAGCAGGGCTACCGGGAACTGAAGGCCGGTGGATTAGTCGTGTCGTCATTTTGGGGGGAATTTGCCGATACTCACCACGCATGGCAGGCGGATTGGTGAGCGCAGAAATGCTACTGTACAGCAAAAGGGACGCTGGTGCCCATCCCTCTCTGGTTAAGAGTCCCTTAGTCGACTTTTACGACCTCCACGGGAGGAGATGGAATGGTGCTATATTCTTAATCCGGACACCACACGGACGTTGAGTAATAATGCGTAAACCTAAGACAATATTATAGTTTAATAAGTCGACTTTCGGTGGCCCTTAAAGCACATTTGGCTAACTCTAGAGAATAATGTTGTCCCTCAGTCTGCGGGCACGAAACAAGCGGCAGTCAACCGGCGGCAAGTGACGCGGCGCGGCGGCAATGTTAACAAAAGCACAGCATTCTGAAGTGAGGCGCACGAAACGGGCAAGAGTGGTGCGGAACGATCGAGATACACTAGCGGTGGCGGGGGGCTAAAACGAGCAAGTGCCAGAAACAAACTTGTTTGGTCTCGCCGCTCGACCGCCGCTCAGTTGAGTGTATAGTGTTGTATTTTTATTTATCATTTTAATAATGGTAATTGATAACGAGGAATTTATCTCCTGTATTGTATCAAAACCAGCTATATAGGACAGCAGAAACGTTCATCACAATCAAGAAGATTGTTAAAATAAGTGATGGGGAGAAATAAAATGAGATTTTGGGAATATCGAAAGTAAGTTTCTCTAAAATATAATGAAATGTGTCTAGGCTCATTCTCATATAGTTATAAAATGTCTTTGAATGGCACCTTAATAATAATCATAATTCGATCAAACTACTACTCCCTTGATTTATTGGATGAACACCATCTCTATCTAATAACAATTCAGCGCTCTAAGGAGACTAGGCTCCAATAGTTCTCTTCGACGTTAACTCATGTTTCTTACAACACTACTCTAGCGCGACCAAGCGCGACTGACCAACCGCTAGTTTCGTAGCCCACGTCAAAAGCCGTTGCTGGCTCCCCCCGCCCTGTTCTGCAGTCGCCGTCGCTCGGCCGCCGCTAATTTCGTGCCCGCAGACTTACCCTGTATATATTACAAATAACTAGGTACCTACATAATTATATTTTTGTACATATTCTCTATACATATTTTTAACCATGTATAAATGCAATCAGCTAAAGGTGAACTTGACAGTGATCTTGACTATGGTATTTGTACCAAAGCGTGTTCTGGAAAATGCAGCGTCGGATGGCATCCAACGAGATGGACAGACAACCTGGTGAAGTTAGCTGGCAGTCATTGGATGCGGGTGACATGTAGCCGGTCGTTGTAGAAATATATGAGGGAGGCCTTTGTTCAGCATTGGACGTCCTTCGGCTGATGATGATGATACGCTGCAAAACGCACCGTATGCCGTAAGAAAATAGACTTCTTTTTAAAACACATTTAAACACACACACACATTTAAAGGTCCGACCTTTAAATGTGTGTGTATATTTCATAAAGCCTTCAGAATATAAGTACCAAATAATATCACCAGACAACGACACATATGAACCAACATAATGGATCATAAAAGGAACTGTTCCGATAAAACCAACAGTAATAAAACAACATCATTTCACTTGATCGGTTTATTTTGCTTTACATTAGATATTTTTGCTTTCAAAGAAAAATATTTAGAAGCTATTCTGGCCAACTAGGTGGTATACAGCATTAATGTTAAAGTTATAAAGAGGTGAAAAACAAGAGAAAAGGGTCAGTCTTATGTTTGGGAAGTTTGTATAATAAACAATATTTTATTTACAAAAGTTACGCCGGAATATACGGACAGTAACGCAAGTTGAAACTGAATGTCTACTCCCGTTTAGTTTTGAATTTCATTTATAAATTATTAACATGCTGAATTAGTCCGTGTGATGTTGTAAAAAGCAGCTAAGGGGCTCTAAACCAGAGGGATGGGCAGCAGCGTCTCTTCTGTGGACAGTAGCCACAATGCGCTCACCAACCCGCGCGAAAAGTGTGTGAGCACTGGCAAATTACCCCCAAAATGATGATACAATTGTGAAAATCTATGGGGAAGGCCTTTGTTCAGCAGTGGACGCCCTTTGGCTGATATGATGACTGAACTGAATACAGCATTTCTGATACGAAGAAGGTTTAATTTAATGAGACTAAAATCTTGGACTGTGAAATATGCTTGTCTGAGCAGTATTGCGTAAATACAAAATTTACTCTCTTAGTAACTTAATTCTCTTTACTTTTATAGCTTTTAATAATATACGAATACTGCGGAAATTACTTTACTTGGCCATTAAAACATTGTGGACACAATAAATCTGTTCCAGTCAAATATGGCTGAAAAACTCTGTCCATATATTCCAACGATTAGGAAGACGATTAATCGAAATACATAAAATGAATATCTAGGGAACAAAACAAGTAGACTAATCGATCTCATTGCATAACCCAGCGTATCAACAAGTTCACTTTAAATGCAATATTACAATATTAATATTGATAACAATCTTACGTATTTACCTCACGGATGTCACACATCGTCCATATCTTAGCATAATAACTATTTACATTAAAAATTAATAATCACGTCAAAATTATTATAAAGTACAATAAAATTGGGGAATAGTCTAATTGACTGCGAGTTTCTTGGTACCAGGTCACCTCAGCGTTGAGGCATCTAGTACCAGAGGCCGGGGCTAAAGGGACAAGAACTCGGGTGGCGGTGGCGGTAAGGTCAATACTGGTGTCTCTGACACTTCAATATTCTCCGTGCTGGCCCCTGGTAATGACCACGTGGAACTGCCAGTAGCCGTCACTCTAGGACCCATGTTGTCATAGGCTGGAGCAGTGCAGCAGGTCCTGTTCCGTCGAGGAAGAGTTGCTCCACCACTCAGTAGATCAGGGTACTTTCCAGGCTCTCCCCTACCTGCTACTTGGACAGATATGAAAATGTTTCCGTATGGAACCGGTACAGCAAATTCAGCTGGCGGTGGTGGAAATGCACCCGGCGTACCTTCTATAGTTATATGAACGGGTTCGAATGCGCAACCTCTTGGTGGATCATCTGACATTCGTTCTGTCATTTCAAAGTCACATGGTAAAGCCATGTCGCCAATAGATCTGTCACAACTGACGACGACGGATGCATCTATCAGGCGTTTTTCTTGGTCAGTGAAACTTCTGCTCGGTGGAACAGTTCGTCTTCTTAAATGCCAGCAGGCTACTGCACCGATAAAGCCAAGAGTTGCTAGTATACCAAGTGCTCCAAAAACAACTCCTAATAAATGTGGGATCCCAGGTGCTGTTCTAGCCGTTGCCGTCTGTGACCTTGGTAGAACAAGGCTTATTATAGCCCGTGCCTCACCCGCTACACTTCTTGCCGCGCACGTCCATTCCCCGGCCGCACTTGACGTCACATTTAAAAGGGTCACATTAACCCACCTAACACTACCCGGCACTCTGTCTTCTGACTCGTCTTCGACACTCGTTTCTGTCTCTTCCATATCGCAGTCGACCGAACTATTATGCACATCTACACCATCAAAAAGCCATGTCACTATAGGTTTCGGAACTCCGTGGACCCAACAACCGAAAGAAGTAGGTAAGCCGACTTCAGCTCTCACAACTAGAGTACTGGATTTTATTTCCGGTGGACACGACATGCTCTCACCAGGGACGTGCCGCCACTTATTTCCAGCTTGCGTAGAAGGTTCAACGCAAAGCAAATCCTCTGTACCCAATTTACTCTCCAAAAACCAGTCCTTAAATTCTCGTAGTCTACAATCACATCTCCACGGATTACCGGACAAAGATACCGTCTTCAATGCAGGCAGAGAAAATGTGATCAAACGGAGGAATGTAAGCTGATTCCTACGCAAATCTATAGTCTCTAAAGACTTTAAATTCCTCAAAGCATTCGTGTGTATTGACCTTAATCTACATCCGTCTAATATAAGCATTCGCAGGTGCGGTAGAGGCGGGAATTGATCCGCAATTAGCGTGGTCAAAGGATTGTTGCTAAACACAACAAGTCGTAGTCTTTCGTTGCCTCTAAATATGTCTCTAGGGATATGGGACAAATCGTTATCACCCAAATCGACTTCGATTAATATTCTTAATTCCAAAAACGCGTCCGGGTGTATCGACCTGAGGCTCGTTGCTCGAAGGTTCAGTCTTTGTAAGTTTAGGAGACCAATACTGGCAAAGACTTCTTGTGGCAAGTTTCTGAGCGGGTTGTCGTGAAGGTCAAGGACTTGTATGTCGGATGATAGAGCTGGCGGGCGGCGTAGGTCACTGGAGGCACACGTCGCTGTCTTCTTGCCGGAGGACCATTTGCAGCGACAGGTGGAGATGTGGGCGCAATCGAGCCAGTCACTGGCAGTCCTCGCAGCGCAC
The DNA here is from genome assembly GCA_947459985.1 of Diloba caeruleocephala. NCBI lineage: Eukaryota > Metazoa > Arthropoda > Insecta > Lepidoptera > Noctuidae > Diloba > Diloba caeruleocephala. The sequence goes on along the minus strand of OX381625.1, from coordinate 3,193,968 downwards.
GTCGTGAATATAACGATCCAGTACCACCTGGCCCACGCCACACGCATACTCATCTCATTTCGACTTTGTGTTTACATCGGCGGACTGCCTGAAACAACAAACAGAAGCGTTAATCAAACTAGATTAGTTAAACAATGCGGGATCTAAAATACAATGGTGGGTTGTCGTTCCATTGCGAAATCATATTTGGGTTTTGCAAACAGGTGGCCTGCGTTAAAGTAGGTATAACGCATTTTGTATCAGAAATTTCGGTCAAGGGTACGGTATCGTTCCATCGATTCTTTATAGCGATAGATGCCATAAAACAGTCTTACGCAATCCCCATGGGTTTGGAACATCATAAAGACGCTCTAGGTATTTTATTCATTTCTGGAATATGTTAAAGATAATCGACTCGATAGTAAAGATGACGTACTTTTATACGAGTTCCGCCGGTAACGTAAACCATTTGTAATAACACGTGTATTATAGTACAATGTTTATGTTTGTTAGGATGTTATGAACGCATGAACAACTAGAATGTTGTAACATAGTTGATGTAGTTTTCAAGAAAGTTTGTTAGATGGGTGTTGTGTGATGGGTTTACGATTTATAATACGATGTCAATACACTGTGGATAAGTAAGATTTACTTGGATTATTAAATTGTATTTATTAGAAAAATGATCAGTCAGGCACCTAATACAGATTCATTGAACGTAAAAAAGCTCCAACAAATATTGAAGGATTTTTTATTTATTTTAAATTAATACATATAAATTACATTTTTAAATACATATAAAAGAAAGAAAGAAGAAAGAAAGAAGAAAGAAAGAAAACAGTTTTATTTCGGACTCACACAGGTAATTACAGATAATGTACAGATAGGATATATAATAAAGTTTAAACAACCTGCGCGGAGCCAAAATAAGGTCCTTATCTCAGCATAATGCTGCGACACTTAAAAAAAAGAAAAATGCCGCGGCGCTGTTTTTCAGACAGGACCGAATGTGATAGTTGTGATGTCACGGACGGCTACGACTTATATTAATACAAAAATAAATATTCTAAATATGTAAGCTAAATAATATTTGCAATGTTTTATACAAGAATAAACAATATATATAAGAATAAACAATATACAATATATCTGTTAAATATAATACGTGTCTGATAAGGGCATTATTTTTTAATCACACACATAAGTTTAGGCTGTATGGTCTTACCTTTGCCAGCCATTTGACGATTTACACAAAAACAACAACAGAAAATGTAAAAAAGTGGTGTCTAAGTAATCTGTGGCAACTCTATAATCTTTAGTGGCAACGAAAATGAAAACAAACATTTTTGATGATAATAATTCGGTTTGAATCAAACTATCTGTTTAAAATCAAGTTTTTTCTTATATATAATGTGTATGTAAATAGTAGTGTTCTATACATTGTAGCATTTAAGTAGTTTTGTGTCATGTGTACTTGTCTTAGTATGATGTGTAAATAGTTTTATTGTAATCAAGATGCTGCTAGTAACTTGAAGAATACGCTGCCACACTCCACCCTGGTCACCGTCACCAGGTGCGCGCATAACTCGGGTAAGTCTCTACGTCTTCCTTTTGTAAACTCAACAAGTGTCGCTTATATTTAATACGAAAGGTGTTAACTGTCTTTATAGTACGAAGCGGAGGCGGTAGGTCGTTCCAGCAGCGCGTGGCAGCGAATTTGAAACTTCCTCGAAACGCAGCAGTTCTGTGCCTTGGGGTTGTCAAGCGGTAAGCAGATGCCCTCGTATTTATTGTATTATGTTCTCGGGACCAAGACAGTTTTTTATAGAGATAGTCGGGTTTTTTTTTTATAATTACATCAAAGAGCAGGGTAGCCAGATGAAGCTTTCTGCGTGCCAGCATCTTCATCAAATTTCCCTTATTAAGGAAAAAGAATATAATATATATTTAAAAATATATAAAATTGTAGCCCACCGGCATCGGGAACAAGGTCCAAGCTACCGGTGGTCAGGGCTCCTGAGAGAGGAACCTCCTAACAATACGAGCCGTGTCTAGGAGTACCACTTTCTGCATCAAGCCCTTGACCTAGCTGCCGAGAGCCTCTTCAGGTGTTGGTCGAGGCTCTTGGCCATAAGGCCATTGGCCGTAACAACATTAAATTTCATTTTGTAATTGATAAACAGACTTAAACAATAGATGAATCTAAAAATAAACAGACAATATTTATGCCTTAACTATAGCTAACAATAAATAAAAAATTAAAACCGGTTAAATGGAGGCAAGCTTCAAAGTATTTCTCCTCGTCGCTGTCAGCTGGTAATATTCCTAGAAGACTGGCACCACAGCCACGTTGAATTTCAATGCTTGTTCTTTGGCCGAAGAAAAGGCCAGCCCTCCGGCGACGTGAATTGTCGACCAAACATTTGGCAATATCTTTGAAAAGAATAAATGCACTCTGACCTCATACTGAATTTAATATAATATTGAAGGTAGACTGACCAATATAGAACAGTCCGGTATACCTAAATAGTGGTCCATCACCCATGAATGTTTATAGGATATGTGACACTTTCGACTGCATTAAATAACATAATTAAAGTACGGCCACCGAGAGAATGCGTTTCTGACATATGTTAATTTGGCGAGTTTCTATTATATTAAGAATTTTATAAATAAAATAATGTTAACCTTTCGTATAAAATCGCCGGGCGACAAAATCGTATCACAATTTTTTTTTGTTTTGTTTTTTTTTATTTTTTTATAAACGTTGCTCCACAATAGGATTTCTCCTGTGTCGTGGGTGCGTTTACAGACACAAATGTGGAATTTACACAATACTCCCAGACCCGGAACCACTACCTGCAGATCTTAAAAATATTTGTTCCGTGCGGGAATCGAACCCACGACCCGGTGCACAGCAGCCGACTGTATCAGCCACTGCACCAACCGTGCTGTCAATATATATATTTAATTTCATGGGTTTTTTTTTGCGCGGAGCCCTTATTATTTTTCTGAAATAAACCTAAGTTATTCCTTATAACATCAGCTATCTGCCAGTGAAAGTCCCGTAGAAATCGGTCCAACCGTTTCGGAGATTAGTGGGAACAAACAGACAGACAGAAAGACCGACAGACAGCATGCAAAAAATTGAAAATAGATTTTTTGTTGTAGGTACCGGTATATACTTTGATATGCATTTAGTAAAAAGCTGTTATTTTGACATTACAAACAGACACTTTAATTTATTTGTATAGATAAAAAAAATCACAGGTACCTGTTTTATGAAATACAGATTTAGTATTGTCATTAAAATTGATGATGTGTACCACCAGGCGAATGACTTGCGCAGGCTTACTAGTCACTAGATTAGTGAAATTGCTGGGTATAAGAGACTAAATAACTGATGTCTCGAGGTGACTAACGCAGTGTGGTGGCACCACACTGCATAGGGCTCGTTCTTTGTAGCATTACAATTGTTATAGGCACTTTGAATTAATTGCTCGTCTTGTCACTGGGCTTTTTCGGTGTAAAGCTGAGTGACTCATCGTGCTGTGGCCAATAATCATTTTTCTTTCTTTTAGTTCTCCATTATTATTATCAACATTCACAGCTTCCTCTTCCCACTGCTGAGAGTTGGACCTATTTTTATGTTATTTTGCTCTGTCCTATGCTAAACACATATTTGGGAGCTACGCATTGAGCTGTCGTCGACCAATCACAGCCCAGGATGTTCCACACTTGTTTTGCCTTTTGTGCGATTTTAAATGATAAACCGATTATATGTTTAGCTGATTCCAGTGGATGTATTAATAGGCGAAGTTCATGACAGATTTTATAAACGACCATTGTCTTCAACATAGTCAAGGAACGTTTTAATGGATGATACAACTAACATTAACATAACTCTTCCTACTCTACCAACAAACCGGTCACGGTTAACAACATCCATCGAAAGTGCGACTCCACCCGATAATCATACATCCAATTGAATTGTCTGGCCACTCGGCCGGCTGATGACAGGAAGCGCAAACACAATCACTGCACCACTTGTGGTAGGCTTATGGTCTACCTAGGTATGCGAGCTCAAGTTTAAATTAAGTGGCAATAGTCCAATGGATTGCTCTTTACTGTTTTTTTTAACCTTTAGTGGACTATTTTTAGGTTAAGGCCTATTTTTTGTGCCAACTGGAGATAAGTTAGTTATTCGACTCGTGGTGAGCTCCACACCTATCCATAACAATTCTTATGCTACCAAGGACCACACTGCGCGTGGTTTTGAGACATTAGTTATTTAGTATCTCATACCCAGTAATTTCACTATCATCATCATCATCATCATTTCAAAAGACGTGCCCTACTAAAAAACATGGGAGGCCTTTGTTCAGCAGTGCAACATAGATTTCCACAACATGTCGTCATTTTGGGGGAATTTGCCAGTACTCGCTGCTGTTACACAAAAGAGACGCTGCTCTCTATTCCTTTGGTTAAGATATCCTCAGTTTCCTTTTACGACATCCATGGGAGGAGATGGAGTGGTGCTTTATTCATAATCCGGACGCCTCATGAAGAAAAACAGTGCCTGATCATACCCATTTTAATAGTATTCAGATTACGGGTAGTGCTTCGGTGAGCAAAGTGCTAGTTCACGATACATTAAACGTTGAAATTTACATTTACCATTCCTCCACCCTATGTCGGAAACTACTAAGCCTTAAATTTTGAAAAACTATAGATTACCTATAAAAATTCTGTGATCTGTAAAACCTATAAGAAGTCTGTGGTCTTAAAATAACATTAATCAAATTAGACAACACGGAAGTTATAGCCGGATGCGTCAGGCAAAAGGTCACCAAGAATGGAGGAAAAGAAAAGAGGCCTATATTCAAAATTGGATCTCAAAAAGGCCTCCATGATGATGAAGATGACTAACTAACACGCAGCGTCGCGATATGTATCTGCACTTACATCGTAGTGGAGTAGGCCTCTGCCCCTGTTATATTTTGAGTTGATAAAGCTCAATTTATATATCTTAAATTCTACATGAACTTCCTTCGCCCCGGGGAAGGGCAAAGTGGTATGCCGCCGGACTCCTATCTGATAAAACCACTGCAACAGTCATCTACGGCACCACATGAGGGCTCCAGGTATTCGTAAGATCACACTAGAGCCACTCATTGGTCATCACGAAGGGGAAGCTGTCTCATTCTTCATCTCACCTAGGGTCTTGCTATCTACCTACAGCCAGTGCTGTATACGGCATACTTCGCAAGGGTAGACAATTTTAAATTGCTGATAGAGTTAAGTATGTGCGAAGAAGTCGTTGTATTTTGGAGAATTCAAACATAACATAAATTACTTATTTAAAAGTTATACATATAAACTTTCCTTGAGTATCTATTTACCCATTGGTGAAGACTAAGATACAGTCCGTTCGGTACTATTCGAAATAAGCGCTCACAGCCAGACAGACGTATGCGCTGGCATTTTTGTTTCTTGTGAGTGATAGTGATATATCTTATTGAAAAAGATGCAACGAGTTTAATGAAATACAAATCAGTTTATATTGTATTATGTATATCCCCTGTAAGGGGGAACCAGTCTTTTGATAGGCTTATTCGGGAACATGAGTCCAATACTCAGAGGTCCTATAAAGAATTTAAATCGCATATGGAATGGGACACTAACCAGGGACTCTCCAATGTTGCACTATGAAAATCGAAATCGCGATACTGGAATTACGGATTTCATTTTTAAAATGGCCTTAAGAACATCTCCCCCGTTCGACATTATATATGAAGTGTTCTTTAATCCAAAGTCTGTGACAACAGTTGTACACACACTGGCTTGCTTCATGCCAGGAAGAGTAAACACTGCACTACACTTTCGACGCTAGGCCTGTGACGCAAATGAATTACTCAATGGTACCTAATGGAACGTGTCTAGGCAAGCGAAAGTTTCAGGCAGTTTGAGGTGAAAATTAAAGTGGTTTTGGGAAATGGATAATAAAGTTTTGAAAGCAGTAAATAAGGTGTATATTGTGTAAATATAAAGTGAAAATAATATATAACTTACATACATAAAAATAAAGTACTAGATCTTACTCGCAACCACGTCCGTGTGGGAACTAATAAGTAGTAATTACTAAAACTAGTGTCGTAATTGTTAGCACAGTAGCTAACCGATTGGCTTTCTGTGCTACGTGTCGCCGTTCGACCCCGCACGGTACAAGCATTTGTATGATCTACAGATATTTGTTTTCGGGTCTGGGTGTTTGTACGTTGTTGTTGTTTGTGTTTGTGTTTGTGTGAGATGTATGTCTGTAAACTGTACCAACGACACAAAAGAATACATAGAGTGAAGCAATATTCAAAATATGTAAAACTTTCATCATATCAGCCAAAAGTGGACCAATGGTGAGCGTATGGCTGCTGTTCTACAGAAGGGTTGCTGATTCCCATCCCACTGGTTTAGACCTTGCCTTAGTCGCAATACCGACGTCTGTAAGAAAGAAGTAGGAGATCGCCTAAAGCTGCTATCACTGGAAGGAATAGGGGAAGCTTTTGCCCAGTTGTGGGATAGAATAGGTTACTGAATGAACCTGCAACCCGTAGCGCAGAATTCTTTCATATTAAAACATCTAACAGAAGGCTCCACATTCAAGTAAAAAAATAAAAATCCCGTGACAAAAGAATGAGAATTTTATTTGTCCAAGTGAAATTACCCCATGTCTTTGCGATAGTAGGAGCTCATTACCGATGTGCATGCATAAAAAGTACATCTACGTAATGGAAAGGGAACACACAAATGTCTCGAATAACGAGATGAAGCCCTGTTCCATATATAGTTGGTATTTTTTAAGAAGGTAGTAAATACGTTTTCACAAATGTAATATTGTGAATTTGTTTTCCTAGATATGTGTTTATGTAAAATGTTTACACATATTACAAGTTTATCTATACGAATATAAAAAAGCTGAAGAGTTTGTTTGTTTGAGCAAAAACGGTGGTACCCTTATAGGATCACTCGTGTTTCTGTCGTGTGATCAGATGGGTTGGTGCTATTCTTAGCCGGCACCACACGGTGTAACATTTTGGTAGTGAAACTAACTAGCCGTAAACGTACATTTAAATATTTTGTTGCCTACGTTATTGCGTAAAGGTACCAAAATTAAATATGTCACATTAAAATTAAGAGGACTAAACGGGAATTGTTTTGGCACCTGCACCCTAACAGCAGATGCGACAGCACTCCAGTCGATGGTTGTCGCAATGATATTGAGCGTAGTGGACGTATCAGCGTAAATAATCAGCGTAATTATACGGCGTATAATTACGACATGGATTGGAATAACGAGTTTATTATTTTGAGTTGTTTGTTTACGGCACGGTTGGTGCAGTGGCTGATACAGTCGGCTGCTGCGCTCCGGGTCGTGGGTTCGATTCCCACACGGAACGAATATTTGTATGATCTGCAGGTAGTTGTTCCGGGTCTGGGTGTATTGTATGTGGAATTCATGTCTGTAAATGCACCCACGACACAGGAGAAATCCTAGTGTGGGGCAACGTTTTTTACAAAAAAAAGTTCTGTTTAAAATTACCTACAAGACGGAGCCGATACATATATTTTTTGATAAGAAAAATGTAACGTAATTATATTTAATTGCCGCCATAAAATGTAGAGAGATCGCTTCATCCATTTTATATGATGAGATGAGGATGCATGTGGATATTAATACAAAAAAAATCAACAAGAAATGGCAAAAATTCTACTGATTTACTTTTGAGTTATACCTACATAATCTTCAGAATTTACATAGAATCCATGCAAAATATCATGGGCTATAAAAGTGAGACCTTATATATTCAATATTCTGCCTTATATAAATTTCAAAGTGTTTGTATATTCCATTCAGACAATTTATTCATCATTTCGGCCTAATGAAGTCCACTGTTGGACACAGGCCTCCCCCAAAGATCATCACTACCACCGATATGGATGTGTTTTCAGCTCATTGGAGGGTTTTGCCATAATCGCCACGCTTGGCAGGCGGGTTGGCGATCGCAGTTGAGTTGTTAATGTACTCGAAGGACGCTGCTGCCCATCCTCCGACTAATCCCTTAGTCGACTTTTACGACACCCATGGGAGGAGATGGGGTGGTGGCATTCTGAGCCGGCAATTTATTATGTAGCAATAAAGTCCTATTATAATGTATTCGGCACTCATTTGAGTATTCATGTACTCAACTGTTTATTTTCTGTAAAGTAGATTTATTAGCCCAAATGATATGGTAATAAATGCTATTGCTTTATATTTTATGTTGTTGCTACCAAAAAATATTAAGGTCAAAGTAAAATCTGTCATTCAGATTTCATCCATGTTAAACAACCAGAGGGATGGGCAGCAGCGTCGCTTCTGCGAAACGGTAGCCATACTGCGCTCACCAACCCGCCTGCCAAACGTGGTGAGTATTGGCAAATACCCCCCAAAATAAAGAGACAGTTGTGAAAATCTATGGGGGAGGCCAGCAGCAGTGGACATATAAAGGGCATGTTTTTTTATCTATTTTCAGAATTTCTCATAGAAAAAAATAGGTATGTCAAATATAATAATAGTTAGTGATGTCTGGTATGTCACATCATGCACCGCTCATACCTCCCGGCAAAGAACATGCACAGCAAGTGGTAGGCTAGTAGCGTTCTTCTGTGTACAGCAAACTGTGACCGTTAATCCTGCTGCCTATCGTGGTGATTTAGGCAATTTTCAAAAGACTTTCAAAAAGACTGTTAAATGAACTAGAATACAGAAGAATATAATAGAGTAGAATAAATTCCATCAGAATAGAATATACTACTATAGAATAGACTAGAGTAGAAGTCTAGAATAATAGAGACTAGAACAGAGTAGATTATAGTACAATAGAATAGACTATAATAGATTACACTACAGTAAAAGTCTAGAATAAGATAGACTATAATCGAATAAACTAGAAAACAATATCTGGAATAGAATAAACCATAAAAGCATGGACTGGAATAGAATAAACTAGAAAAGAATATCTGGAACAGAATAAACTATAACAGCATGGATTAGAATAGAATAAACTAGAGAAGAATATCTGGAGAAGAATAAACTAGAAAAGAATATCTGGAATAGAATAAACTATAATAGCATAGACTGGAATAGAATAAACTAGAATAGTAAAACGACGAAGAAAGAGTAAACGTGGACTACAAACCTTCCAGCTAGTCAGAATCTACAATGGTAATCAGCAGAAATAACAGCGAATAACGAAGCACAAGGAACCAGAAAATGAATATAGGCACACAAAAGTTGACAATTACATACGTTTGCGGGCGTGATGCATCCGTAAACGTATATAAAATCATAATCATCCCATTACTGTCCCACTGCTGGGCACAGGTCTTTTCTCAAGATGAGAAATTTTAGGCCTTAGTCCACCATACTGGCCTAGTGCGAGTTAGAGTACTACACACACCATTGATAACATTTTTGGAGCCCTCTCAAGTATGCAGGTTTCCTGAAGATATTTTCCTTCACCGTTACGCAAGTGATAATCTAATTCTGATACGCACATGAATCCGAAATGTTAGAGGTGCGGGCCAGGATCGAATTCAAACCCTGCTGTAAGGAAGGCAAGCGTTCTACCACTAGGCTATCACGACAACAACATACAAACAAAACACAGCCTAGTTTGTGGTTCTATAAGAAGAGACGAGTCATCATCTAAGCAGCCGAAAAGCGTCCACTGCTGGACAGATGCCTGCCCCCAAAAGATTGCTACCTATGACCGGTATGATTTCTGTTATGTGGTCATTTGGGGGGTTTGGCATAATCACCACGCTTGTCAGGTGGGTTGGCGATCGCAGATGAGTTATAACTCAATGTACTCGAACGACGCTGCTGCCTATCCTCCGGCTAATCCCCTAGTCGCCTTTTACAACACCCACGGTATGAGATGGAGTGGTAAAATAATGATCTATTATTGTGACAATATTTATGCTTTCCCCAAAACATACCAGGTACCACAAGCAATACCACTTTTTCAGTTAACTTCTAAGATTTGCTCGGTATTAAAATTAAATACGTTTCGCTTCAGCTCTGCCTCAAAGTGCAAATTAATTGATATAGATTGTCACCACCTTTTGGATCACTGAATCAAGATGAACGAAGAAAATTCAATTTGCGTGCAAAAGGCGCGGTAAAAAAATTCAGTAGTGAAACCAATTTTATAAATAGCACGCCATACAGCCTTTCTTTTTTATTGGTCATCATTACAGCTGAATTAAAGTCCACTGCTGGACACATGCCTCTCCAAAAGATCGCCACAACGACTGGGTGTGTTGTATGCTCATTGGGGGGTTTTGCCATAATCGCCACGCTTGGCAGGCGGGTTGGCGATCGCAGTTGAGTTGTTACTGTACTCTGATGCTGCTGCCCATCCTCCGGTTAATCCCATAGTCGCCTTTTACGACACCCAAGGGATGAGATGGGTTGGTGCTATTCGTAGCCGGCACCACACGGTTAAGTTTTATTGGTATCCAGTGGAAATTCTACATGGAACTTCCTTTGCCCCGAGGAAGAGCGAAGAGGTATGCCGAACTCCTACCGGATAAAACCACTGGAGCGATCATCTTTAGCACCGAAGGGGGGCTCCAGGTCCTCGTAAGATCACACTAGAGCCGCCCTTTGGTGCCACGCCTTTAGGCACATCTAGGAGGGGATGACTGACGGTAGCACGCATGTGGTCACGCAGTGCCGTGGGACGCTTTGGGGGATCCTTTACAATCCCCCTGGGGGGGTGATCGCTTTACAGTCACCCTCTCCGAGATGTGCCAATAGGCGTGGCACCAGTGGGCGGCTCTAGTGTGATCATACGAGGACCTGGAGCCTCCCTTACGTGCCGAAGATGACCGCTCCAGTGGTTTTAGCCGGTAGGAGTCCGGCATACCTATCTTTCCCCGGGGCGAAGGAATTTCATGTAGAATTTCCACTGCGCACCAATAAAAAGTAAAGTAGGCCACCCCCTCTAGCGGAGGGCAGGCGGCTGTAAGAGGGTCGCCTCCCAGGCACTGGTCGGAGAGGATTGTAAAGGTCTCCAAGTCTGGCTGTGCGCTCCACCGGCTTTCCGGGGGTAACTGCCTGCCCTACCTGCTTTTTGTATTACTATCTCTATAAATAAGCATTTGGTAAAACTATTTGTTTATACAATATCATCATATCAGCCAAAGGAAATCGACGCTGAACAATATATAGATTTCCACAACGACCGGTTACCTGTCCTGTGTCATTTTGGGGAAATTTGGCGGTTTAGTAAGCGAAGAATGGCTGAGCTGTTCCACGGAAGGGACACTGCTCCTTATCCCTTTCGCTTTGACCCTCTTAGTCGCCGTTTATGGCATCTGGTGTAGCGGAATAACTATAATATAATATTGTTGAAATCTCAATAACACATTTTTTTAAATATTTGCAACATATTTAAGGAAATGTTTAATTGCATATCATAATTTTGTCAACAACACCGCAATGCCTCAAGACGAAAGTCTTTAACCAGTGTGTTTTACCGGTGATGACATATGTAACAGAGACGTGGTCACTCACATGGGCCTCATAAGAAAGCTCAAGGTCACTCAGCGAGCTATCGAGAGAGCTATGCTCGGTATTTCTCTACGAGTTTGAATCAGAAATGAGGAGATTCGTAGCAGATCTAAAATTGTCGACATAGCTGAAAGGATTAGTAAACTGAAGTGGCAATGGGCGGGGCACATTGCTCGTAGAACTGATGGCCGTTGGGGCACAAAGGTTCTCGAATGGAGACCGCGCACCGGAAAACGCAGCGTGGGACGACCTCCAACGAGGTGGACAGAAGACCTGGTGAAGGTCGCTGGGAGTCGTTGGGTGAGCGCGACATGTAACCGCTCCTTGTGGAAATCTAAGGGGGAGGCCTGAGGCCTATGTTCAGCAATGGACGTCCTCTGGCTGATATGATGATGATATCATAATACATACCAACTCTCTCAAGTGTAAGTCTCTGAAAGAGCTTAATATAGAAATGATTTTATGAAGATGATCCTAAAAAAACTAGTACCTACAACAAAATGATACAAATCTTACATATATCAGAACTGGATCATATTGTTTTTCCAGTGCACAACCCAAAATGATAGTGTCATTATGTAGTAATACCAGAATTACCAGTTGGACCAAACACTTTCACAATAGGTTAAGGTGTGACTAGGATTACCTTTAGGCCACCCCAATACCGTTAACATGAATCCATTTAAAAATAAAATACTAATGATATAGTATAAGGTAGATCTTGTGATAAATAGCTATGCATTGTGAATTTGAATAAGTGCTAAAGTAATTTCTTTACATGTGCTTTTTGATGCGCATCATTATTATGTATATAATATCAAGATTTTTGTTGAGAAATTGACACATTTTTTGTACAAACCCTGAGCTCTTTAGTGAGCGGTTAAAAACTACGAACCCAAATTTTTTAATACGCAATTTTGGAATTTATCACTTTCAGAATTTGTTTTTATGGAAAACAATATTACTGTATAATAATAATTTATCTATATTTACCATCTCAAGGCTATCATTAGGCAAACATAACTCAAACCAGTACACCTAAGATTTTGATGAATACTTTCACACCATCTATATAATTCTCTGGAGGTTTTCTGTCAAGATTAGAAGGATTAATGGTACAACCAGGATATTTGTCTTGTCTCAAACGCACTAGTCAATGGACTGGGCGGAGGCAGAATGATTCATGACCCATGCCAAAGAAAAAGAACAAAGGTGGATTTGTGTTAGCGTTCCGTGACTGAAAATTGTTGAAACTTATGTCGATTAGGGTTTTAGAAGTTGTTGAAGAGTGGAAATCTATTTCTTATGCTAGAAATATTTGTCTTTGGACCGATAATTGAAGTTTTGATTTAGAAACAACATTATCAGTTAGAGTAGGGTTCTCTGTAAAATAATATACTTATCTACATTTTTACTTTATTTTTCTTTTTCAATTTTACTCCTAGTAATTTTTATTCATAACTTCCAAAAGTAAAACAGCATGTCAGTTCGTATATATTGTTCTTGTCGTTTTGAAATATATCAAAATTATTTAAAGAAATCAAACTTGACCAGATCGTCAAATAAAATGAATATATTTGTCTCATCATTGCTGCCGAAAAAAACGTCCACTGCTAGATGGGCGCCTCTCCCAAAAATCGCCACAACGACTGGTTTTGTATTGTGGTTTATGTTGTATGCTCATTGGGGGGTTTTGCCATAATCAGTACGTTTTGTCAGGTGGGTTGCCGATCGCAGTTGAGGTGTAATCAATGTACTTGAATGACGCTGCTGCCCATCCTCCAGCTAATCCCATAGTCGCTTACGACACCCACGGCATCAGATGGGGTGGTGCTATTCTTATATTATATTTATCTAGCAGTATAAAAACACACCAAAAGAACAAACTCTATTTAAATATAAACAGCATTCGAATCGTAAAACGAGACCAAACTCTTCCATTGTGAACGAATGTCTTTCTTGTTCTCTCTTTCTTTTAAAACTAACTCGAAAGGTGCTCAAAACTCGAGCAAAGAATCGAGTAAGTCTCGAAGTCAAGAACGCTTGCATCATTTGTTCCACAAGCTTTAAAAGCGAATGCAGTAGTCAGCTATTTTATACAGACCGGCGGTGGAAATACAGTGTTTTGTCGAACGAATTATTTATGTTTACACTGGTAATAATTAGAAAAGGCAGACGCCGTTTTTCCGCTTATCAAAGTATTAAGCATCTGTTATGATATATATATATAATAGACCATATTATTGTAGTTTCCTTTTCATACAATAGTTTTACACTTCCGGATGGGTTAGTGTCCCATTATATTTTTGATTAAAAATCTCTAAAGGGCCTTTGCGTGTTGGACTCAAGTCCCCGCGTAAGCCTATCAAAAGATCGGGTTCATCTTTGCAGAGGCTTTTAACCTTTTTTTTTATTGGTGCCCAGTGGAAACTCTTCATGAACTTCCGGCCGGCGGCTTTGCCGGACTCCTACCGGCTAAAACCACTGGAGCGGTCATCTTCGGCACCTAAGGGAGGTTCCAGGTCCTCGTATGATCACACTAGAGCCGCCCACTGGTGCCACGCCTATAGGCATATCTCGGAGAGGGTGACTGTAAAGTGGTCACCCCCCCCCAGGGGATTGTAAAGGATCCCCCAAAGCATCCCATGGCAGTGCGTGACCACATGCGTGCTACCGTCTTCTCTTGGGTTGCTCAGTGTGGCCACGCAGATTCCCCAATCTACGCACCCGCGAACCTAGAGGTCCCCCGCCTTATAGCAACAGCATATATAGTATATAACAGCATATATGTATAGGCTTTCAGGCGTATGGGAATCAGGTGCCAGGGCGGTCGTTACCCCGGCGCCGTCTCTTTCTTCTTCGAGCGGGATCGGCCCTCTCCCGATCCCGCTCTGCGGTCTCCTTCTGGAGCATGACGCTCTCACAGAAGGAGACCACTGCATTCCAGTATTCGTGCTCTGCCGACATAGCCGACACTACTGCTGGCAGAGAGAGATCTTGACCGATCCGATCGACCAGGATCCGCCGCTCGGTGGCCCATGCAGGGCACACCTCGAGCTTGTGCTGTGCGGTGTCCTGGTCGCTATCACAATGGTGGCATTGTGCCGTGGACTCGCGTCGTATCCTGTGCAGTTACGCGCCGAAACAACCGTGCCCTTCTGAGCCAGGCTCCAAAGAGCGGCAGGACGGCCTCGACGACGCGCTTACTTGCAAACTGCGTCCACAGGTGACGACGCCACTTTCCAAGCGCGCGCCGCCGAGCTAGCCGCCGCAGCCTATCCAACACCCCTGGAGGCGCGCCTTCGCCGCTCTGGCGGAGGGAGTGTGTCTGATCGTAGACCCACACATCCATCTCCGCCAGGATGTCGAAAGGCGGCAAACGCGCCAGGAGAGTTGCCGCCTCGTAGGACACTGTTCGGTATCCTCGTGTGATCCGGATAGCTACTCTGCGCTGCAGACCGTGAATTTTGGTTCTAGAGGCTTTTAACCTGTGAATAGAGAAATATAATAATAAGCTTTTATTTTGTTCTTTTCATTTCAAGTGTAGAGCTAGTGTCTACTCTCTGAAAAACCTGTGCTGTAGACACCCAACATACGGGTATAGGTGTACAGTCGGTTATTAGGGACAGTCATTTTCTAGATGGAGATTATTCGCCTCCCTTCTGTGCCGAGGATGACCACTCCAGTGGTTTTAGCATGTAGGAGTCCAGCATGCTCCTTCGCCCTTTCCCGGGGCGAAGGAAGCACATGAATTATTTCCACCGCACCAATAAAAGAAAAAAGGGACAGTCATGTAAATAAATAGAATTCGTGAGTTCTTAGTCAATATATTTATAGAAAAACAATGTTGTTTAATAATAAAAGACTTTATTCCTATTTAACAGGTGTATCATAGTTTAAGAAATAGACTCGTGGAAATAATACTTAATACTGATGAGTACTTAGTGACATTTTCTTTGGCCTCTATCATCATTTCGGCCGAATGAAGTCCACTGCTGGACACAGGCCTCCCCCAAAGATCACCACAACCACCGATATGGATGTGTTGTGGGCTCATTAGGGGGTTTTGCCATAATCGCCACGCTTGGCAGGCGGGTTGGCGATCGCAGTTGAGTTGTTAATGTACTCGAAGGGCGCTGCTGCCCATCCTCCGGCTAATCCCTTAGTCGACTTTTACGACACCCATGGGAGGAGATGCCAAATATTTGCGTGCGAAGCCGGGCGAGTCAGCTATTCTACAATATTAACAACAACTAGTCTAGCAATTTGAGTGCTTCGTGCGGCCAACTTAAATTTCCTGCTGATAATGGCGTTGTGCGTTGGGTCGTAGCCCGGGATTATATAAGGTTGTTTCATGATGAGTCGGGACAAGTCAACATTAATTCCGCTGATGTTCTTTCTTCAAAAGTACAGTAAAGTAAAGTACTAATATTGTCTTTGGGGACACATAGCCAGTTGCATTCGATCGGTGACCAACGTTTGACGTGGTCAGTCTATGGAAAGTAACTGCATAGTGGTATTTGAATGCGTCTCTCCTCTAAGCGGAGGGCAACGTAAAATCGTCGGTCTCGGTTGTTGTCTTTAAACGGCAGTTGTTAAGTCAAGTCGGAAGCCTCTGAGTAGCCTGAACAACGCTGACACAAGATTGGTCACTAAGCAGGTGAAAGGAGAAGACCGGTGGTCTACATTTTTCTAGCATAATCACGAAATTGCTAGGCTTTAAGTCTTTGTGTTATTTCAGCGTTTCTTCCGAGACGCAGTCATTAAGAAATGCAAGCCTTATCTAGATCTATTGATACGTGGAAGTTTTACTAGAAACCACCTTTCTAAATGATAGAAAGAAAGACAACATATTTTTTTGATGAATTTAAGTGAACACTGCCATATGTGCGACTCCTGATCTTAATTTATCGTTTTTACAATTTTTGCCTGTCGGTCAACGGAATTCAATGACAAATGTTTATTTATATTAAAATAGGTATTTTAACTAGAATTTTCCTGTATGTTCCGTTTCAATTCAGATTCATTCGGGTCAGAACATATGAATATAATTTAACTTTTTAAATTTATTTTTTATTGGGCCAAGTGTAAATTCTTCATGAACTTCCGCCGCCCTGGGGAATGGCGATGGGGCATGCCGGCTCCTACAGGCTAGAACCACTGGGGCGATCATCTCCGGCAACCAAAGGGGAGTTCTAGGACCTCGTATGATCACACTAGAGCCACCCACTGGTGCCAGGCCCATATCACGGAGAGGAGACTGAGGACTGTAAAACGGAAAATTAATGAAACCAACATTTTATAAAACACTTTTAAATGGATTAAATCGCGTATGTTATATATTCTTGACTTTGCAGTATTCGTGGTCACAGGATTACAGATTATTTAAGTTATTTTATCTGCCGTACAATTATGATCAAAAATTGTTTCGTTGCACGCAGTAATCACTCAATCTAGAAACTTCATAGTTTCTGACTTTATTTTTAGTCATTCTGCGACCACGAACCTTGCAAAGTGTTCAAAATAACAACTAAAGATCTAATCCGTTGAAAAGTGTTTTATTATGACCATTTATCATTTACTAGCAATGCTCATGGTATATATTACTTGTTTAAAATAAATTTAGATTTAATTTAACTTATTTAAATAAAAATAAAAATACCTTTAAAATACCTCAACGGTAACAAGATTTAATTTTGTAACATCAGATTCAACCAACGCATTAGCCCGTAGGCTGTTCCCGGTTTAAACATGATAACAATAATCTACGGGTTTGACATGTCTATACGACATACGCGATATTAAATTGATACGCGAAATGTTGAACTATATTTTACTGAAAACCGCAAATTAATGACATTTATCTGCATGTACGTTCTGGAATGTGCTACAAAGCATAACATTGAACAGTTATGATAAAAGAATAAGATTTCGTCATATTGGCAGACTATGCATAAATCCCAGTAAAACAACCATAATAATGTATTCAGCAACGACACAAAAACCAGAGACCGGATTATAATTATACGATTTGATATGGTCGAAATATGCAAATAAAACCGAAAAAAGTGTCAAAATACATCATCATCATTTCAGCCGTAAAAACGTCCACTGCTGGACAGAAGCCTCCCCAATAGATAACCACAACGACCGGTATGGGTTTGTGTTGTGTACTCATTGGCGGATGTTGTCATAATCGCCACGCTTGGCAGACAGGTTGGCGATCGCGGTCGAGTTTTAAATACACTCGAAAGATGCTGCTGCCCATCCTCCGGCTAATCCCATAGTCGCTTTTTACGACACCCACGCGATGAGATGGGGTGGTGGTGTATATAATATCATAATAATAAAATAGAAACAGTATACATTAAATTAGAACAAATACTTTCTTTACCACATTTGCAACGAGGTATTTATTTATTTATTATACTCTTTATTGTACACCAATCGTTAAAGGTAATAAAAACAGTAGTGCTTATAAGTATATTTTAGAGTACAATGGGCGGCCTTATCGCACTCGGCGATTTCTTCCAGGCAACCTTAGGATGGAGAAATACTTAACTGGATAATATATGCGGCAGTTGATGGTGCACACAGATACATAATGAAATAACTAAATTACTTATACTATACTAAATATATAAATAATGGAAGATTATACACAATATGGATATATAAATACACAAACATTTATATATACACATATACAAATACTTTTTAATTTATTCGACAAAATATCGAAAAGCAGTTACTTCAAATGTAATACTTAGTAAATTCTAAGCAAAAATAATCACAGTGACAAGTAATGTTCCCTCACTAGTCTTTTGAACACTGGTATTGACTGAGCTCGACTTATTAAAACTGGTAATGCATTCCACAAACGAGCGGCCTGAACCGTAAAGGAGTTATCAATAAATTTTGTGGAATGCATTGGCATTTTAAGTTTTAGGTCTTCTGATGATCTTAGAAATTTTGTATGAGTGTCACCGTTGAACTCGAAGCGTTTTTTAAGGTAAGAGGGAGTGGAGGTATTGTCATTTTTAACCGAGTTCAAAAAGGAGTACATTCTCAATACGATGTGAACTTTTGTTTTTGTTCTTGGAAACGTTAATAATCCAGTACAATGAGTACTGTTACAAATGTTCAATAGTAAAATGACACATTTAAAAAAAAATGGTTTGAATTTTCGTAGATGAACCGATTATTATACGACAAAAATTAAAAAAATCGTACGTTTTGCTTTTTCTAGTAAGATACACTTAAAATTATAGAAATCATGGCCAAATATGCACGACCTAGATTTCAGATGAAATATGTTATGTAAATGCATATAATCCGGTCTTTAATAATAAGTTACCACATTAAAAAGATAAAAATATTTTTATTCATTTAAACCATTATTCATCATTTCGGCCGAATGAAGTCCACTGCTGGACACAGGCCTCCCCCAAAGATGTCCACAACGACCGATATGGATGTGTTGTGGGCTCATTGAGGGTTTTGCCATAATCGCCACGCTTGGCAGACGGGTTGGCGATCGCAGTTGAGTTGTTAATGTACTCGAAGGATGCTGCTGCCCATCCTCCGGCTAATCCCTTAGTCGACTTTTACGACACCCATGGGAGGAGATGTGGCGGTGGCATTCTGAGCCGGCACACGGCCATTTTTAAACCAAACCATTATTAGCACTTATGAATCGTCGAGACTTTAGTTGCCGCGTTCCAAGATGTGGATTTCCTATGGAGAAGAACGAGCAAGAAACTCCATGATTGACATTGATAATACACGCCTCTTCTAATCTTCTAAAAGACCCTGCAAGAGTTGCTGCTTGTAAAAAGTTAATACTCGCTACGAACATTTTCATATGACAAGTCTATTGACACCCGATAAGAGTTTATTTATTGGTCCCGAGGGTGAGCAGGTGAGCAGCCCTTAGCAGCAGTTACTTAGCTAGTAAAATTAATTTTAAGCTTGGCTGGGGGCATCTTTTCCGCTTCACCAGAAATTGTCCGGTTGAGCCGCCCAGTTTTGTACCAAAAACATGTTTCTGGAATAGTTTAAGCGGGGGCTTAACGTTAAGTGGCGTTTGAGTATTCGACCGTTAGTCGCCTTTTATGACATTCACGGGAGGAGATAATAGGAGAGAGGAGAGAGAATGAGATATATAGTGGTGCTATATTCTTAATCGGAAGACCACACGGACCGTGTATTAATGTTTTGTATCGTTTGAAAAAAAAATACTTTTCAGGTCTCAAATAAGGTTTATTCTGTGTGGCATGACGTATGGCATTACCGATTTTTTATAGTACTTTCATTTCACGAAGCGACGCGCGCTTTACATGTTATAACCATAAGTGTACAAACACGCTGTGCATGTGTGTGTAAAGTCGAGTAGCGTCAGCACATTATATCATAACATATACAACCCCAATGAAAAAAATATGGCACCTACGATTAAATCCAATATTCACGAAAATAAAACCATTTACAAAGTCAAAAATCAAAACCCTGGAATTCGATATCCGATATTACGACCATGAGTATGAAATAAACATATTTTCACAAATCATTCGGATTCGGTCAATTTCATGCATCCGCGCGCTGATGCTCATATCGTATTTAAACGGGCCCCGGACCTCTCAGGAGGTTTAGACCTTCTGAATAAGTAAATTTGTTTTTGGCTGAATCCCGCGACACTGAACTTTGATAAAAGGTAAAGGTTTCTGACAGATGTTGCTTAAATTATTTTGATGTTTGCGTTTTAGTTTATAATCAATTTTTGATATTAGTATACACGTGATCATTTTGAAACTCTTACGCAGGATTGACCGTGATCTTTTCTAAATTTCGAACAATTGAAGAGTGAAACATAGTCATAGTCATAGTAAGTTATTGGCAACTAATAAGTTACAGGTCTACAATAAAATTAATTCAAACAACATAAATAATTAACGCAATTAAATAAATCAAAATAAATGACACAAAATAAAAATAAAAACACAATCAATAAAATAATAATAATATTAAAAAATACAATAGAAAGTCATAATTAACGCCAATTGTTTCCACTATTAATACACATTCCTAACTGTCATGTTTTTTAGTCTGCTCTTATAGGATTCCCGTGACGATGCGTCCCGAATGTACCCCGGTATCCGGTTGTATACTACAAGTGCCATCACGTGCACCAGTTTGGCCGTTCGCGACAGTCGACGCGGCACAGTTCTAAGATTATGCGCGTTTCGCGTGCTGTATCCGTGGCTTTTGCCGAGCTTCAGGTACTCATTTATATGGTCTCCGGCATACAGTGCTGCTTATATAGCGTATACCAAGAGAAACCAGGTCTTTTGGTGTGTACTGTAACTGGGGTAATTAAGTACATTATACTTTTATTCCTATATATTTTGCTCACACGTTATTGCTGTTCTTTTCAGGCAATAAAGTACATAATTTTACCGACATGCTTGTGAATCCCGAACGGTCATATCATATTAACCATAAAAAAATAGTACTCATCTAATTTTAGGTTGTTTTTTTTTATATTGGCTAGCTATTCGCAACGAAGAGCGGTGTCCAACGTTACTGTACCAAAAAACCTGGTTTCTTTAAGTGTTGTAAGTGTTAACGTAGAGATATGGGTACAAAACACTGACGACCTTTGGAGCTTTAGCATCCAAACGGGAGGAAATACTTACCGCGGACCAACTATATGGCTGCACTACAGAAATACAGTCACGAATTGGCCGCGTAAACTCGCGAGAAATATGCTTAAACGTACTGCAAAGGACAAATTGGATAGATATACGCGAAAAAATCGAAAACTATAAAAATAAAAGGATAATCATCATCGTCAAATACAACGACATTTGGATTCGTCCGAGGATGAAAATAATACAGGTTTGTAGAGTGCTACCTTAAGTGCCTACAAATACATGCTAAACAAATTGTGCATTTACAGGCACAAATTCCGTACACAATACACCCAGATACAAAACAACTACCTGTAGATCATACAAATATTTGTTCCGTGCGGGAATCGAATCCGCGCTGCGCACCGGGCAGCAGCCGACTGTATCAACCAATTTAAATCGGGACTGTCAATCACGAATATCATAATTAGCTCCTAGGAATCTCGGAATCCCGACCGCTTTTTTCTTCAGTAACTTTCAATCAATTTAATCACAAAAATGTTCGGAACAGGGGTACTTAATCCCGAAATTTTTGGGACTAAAAAGTGTCCGGTATCCCGGGATTCCGAATTTCCGACCCTCTAATTGCAAATCCGTTACCATCATACTACCTATTCTATGTGCCCATTTACTCTTTCCCCGACCCTGAAACTGATAAAACGCCTGGCACTTGAATATAATAAGAACGGAACACACACAAAACACAACATGTGTGTTCCAGCTACAAAATTTAATAGTGCTACAGTATTTACATGCAAACACTAAAACCAACTGGCAAATTGGCTTTGTCATTTGAAACCTAATAACTATTCTGTCCACAAATTTGAAATGTAAAGTCAGTCGGCTCGCCATGAATATGACATGCTTTTGACTGCATATTTGGCGCTGATTAGTAGGTTTATTGATATGCAACGTGTAGTAATTTTTGCAAATGTTTTTTTTATCAATGTCCGCAATTTACGGGTACCTAGATACAGATATTTCTTTATTACATTATTATATTTATACAGGTAAAAATATGACTTTTGATGGGAAACTTAAGTTTTCTTTCTTCTTTCTTTCTCTTTTTGTTGGTTAGTGGCCAACCTTGTATCAGAGTTGTTCAAGCCGCCCAAAGGCCTTTGACTTGGGTTAACGACTGCTGTCTTATGACAACAACCAGGACTGTGGATTTTACGTGCTCTGCGAAGCACGGAGATGCTTAGTTCATATACCACTGTGTGACTAGTATCACTCATCCACAGGTCGACCGCGCTGAGCGTTGCTGAATCGCGCCGTTAGTTCATGATTAAAACATTTTCATTAAATTTTCCAAAATTTGTGTATATAACGTATGTAAGTGGCATCGTAACGCAAGATTGATATCATTGATCAGTTCATCATATCGTCCATTTATACGTACACTGCTGAACAAAGACCTCCCCCATAGACTTTTGACTTTTTCGACACATTTGTGTTGACATTTTGGGGGGTATTTCCCAATACTCACCACGCTTGTCAGCCGGGTTGGTGAGCGCAGTATGGCTACTGTTCCACAGAAGGGACACTGCTGCCCATCCCTCTGGTTAAGAGGCTCTTAGTCGCCTTTTACGACATCCAACGGGGAGATGGAGTGGTGCTATATTCTTTATCAGGACATCACACGGAAAATCAGTAAAAAGAGATCAGTTCATGATTCTGGGACTATCAATGTTAGAATTTTGCGTTGGTATTTTCATGTATTCAGATTTTTTCAGTTTATTTAACTGATTTTAGTATAAAATAGTTAATTTCATCTGTTCTAACCTAAAATAAAACTATTTATTTTCACATTATACTGCAATGTAAATAAAAACTAAACGGCTGTTCTTCTGCTAGAGATCACGCCCCATACGTGCATCGCTTACACTAGCATAATAATATCATATTACAGTACAATAATAAGGCAGCGTTTTGATTGCATAGTTTACGATACATTGCGTGCTCAAAAATATTCTTATTATAACTTATTATAAAAACTGTAACCTATTATTTCCGAGATAAAAATGGGTTTCCTTTTTTTATTATAGGCCTAAATGCCTCTTCCTCTTGTTTTCGGTACGTTGTCACTTAGTCCTTGTATATATACTCACACACGAAGTGGTTTTCAGATAGTCTATTCTTAAATTATAAAGATAAAGTTGACTGTCTTATTGTGAGGGTTTAACCCCGGTAAGCACTGATGTCGATTTGTAATTTTCAATGTTAGTAAGCTAATAAATGCTAGATAGAGGTTATGTCTATCACCTAAGTAAAAAGAGAGCAGGTTGCTTGTGGGTTCAGAAACTTACACAAAGAGAAAATGAAACAAAGGTCGTCTGGTAGAAAATGCCTATGGCATTAAGACCACCTTTATACGTGTTTTTGTAAAGTATATACGTGAGACGTAGGCAGGGGGCCATATAGGGTGGGTGTTTGTGCGTCTGGAATTTATGTCTGGAAACTGTACCCACGACACAGGACACATACTAGCGAAGAAAATAGTTTGACAAAACATCATCACTTACATCAATGATATTTCGACGGCACGGTTGGTGCAGCGGCTGATACAGTCGACTGCTGCGCTCCGGGTCGTGGGTTCGATTCCCGCACGGAACAAATATTTGTATGATCTGCAGGTAGTTGTTCCGGGTCTGGGTGTATTGTATGCGGAATTCATGTCTGTAAACGCACCCACGAAACAGGAGAAATCCTAGTATGGGGCAACGTTTTAAAAAAAAAAACTAATAACAACTAAACTAATATTCCTAAGTGTAATTATAATAAATTATAATAATCATCAGATGATTTTATTTGCTGATGACAGTACTCTTCTATACACTGCAAAATATATCGACTTCTAAGAAAGTGACATAAATTATGCTCTCAAGAATATAATTACAATTTTATGAATATAAATAGTAATAATAATTTATAAATTAATCTCGGCAAGACAAAAGTTATGACATTTAATCATAAAATAAGTAAACTTAAAATGAATATATCGTACGATAGTACAAATGTTGCTGAAACTGATAGCGCTAAAGCTTTTAGGCCTTTATCTTGATAGCCACCTAACGTGGAAACAACACATAGAAGCGTAAAAAGCTTAATAAGTTTGCTTATGCATTGTATTTGTTATCAAAATTATTGAGCCATCCTAAAGTTTTAACTACTTTTAATGCATATGTGGCATCTAATGTTAGATATGGTAGTATCTACTCGGGGAATTCGACTAATAAGGACATTGCCTTTAAAGCTCAGAAGAAATGTTTGCGAGCCTTGTGTAAACTCCATCCAACTGACAGCTGTAAATCATTCTTCAAAGAGTTAAATTTACTCACCTTACCGTGTATGTTCATTTATGAGGTAGCGGTGTTCGTCAAAGGTAACTTTAGGTTATTTGAAACCCTTGGCTTTAGACGGCATCCAAATACTATTCGTATTACATGTCACAAAACGGCATTATTTAGTAACAGTATCCTAGGTATGGCCCCAAAGATATACAACAATATACCAAAAAGCATTAGGATTAAGGAAAGTCCGGAATCGTTCAGAAAATGTTTGTACAAATTTTTAGTTCATTATCATCATTTCGGCCGAATAAATTCCACTGCTGGACACAGGCCTCCCTCAAAGATCACCACAACGACCGTGATCGCAGTTGAGTTATGTATGTACTTAAATGAAGCTGTTGCCCACCGTGTAGTCACACTAGTCAATAGTCATTATTTTTTCAAATAAACCAATTACTGGCACTTATAAAACGTCAGAATTCAAGTAGCACAGTTCCAAGTCCGGCAGTTGATCTTATGGAGAAGAGCCGGCAAGAGACTCCATAGACACTCTTTTAAAGATTACAATGATAAGATTACAATGTTGGTTGGTATAATTAGTTAAGGATTTAATGAGAAATATGTAGGTTAATACGTATAGAATGAACATACTACAAAATAAACAAAATAATAACCAGTCTCTGGCTAATCCAATAGTCGCCTTTTACTACACTTACAGGATGCGTTGGGGTGGTGGTTTTCTTAACTGGCACCACACAGAAATTTGTGTGTTGTTATGCTAAGTTATTGTGTTACTTAGTTAGATACTTATAGCGTACAAAGTTATGTTTACATTTACTTAAGAATATTATACAATGACCGGTCTATTGCATTGAATCCTTACCTGTAAAGGTAGCTTTAAGGAAGTTATAAATACATATAGTTAAGTAAAGTAACACCGGATGGCATTGTAATGTCGTCTATTTTAACTAAAAAAAGATTACGAATTGTAATGACCACAAATCCATCTTGTTTAATTACATTTTAGGATTTTTAACCCTGAGTTGTATAACGGTTGAATTCGATCCTTAACTGGTCAACTATTTATTTTGAACTTATCATAATTTTAGTCGTATTAAGGATGTTAATAGAAAGTTCGGTGCCACTAAATATACAATTACATTTTTAGGCAGTGAGTCAAATGCTTCTCTCACCATCTTTTAATCGTCAGTACCTTAGACTTAACTTCCACGCGTGCAGGTTGGGATGGCTTAATAGCCATTAGCCAATATGTCCTAATGGAAACAGGGCCGCTTGCTTAGCTAATAAGCGTTTTTTAAAACTATACCTCACATTAAAATTTCACATCAGAAGTATCATGAGTACAAGTCATTCAAGCCACAGAAGTATTGTGAAGACAGTTTACAGACATGAATCTCACATGCACAAACACCCAGACCGGAACAACTATCTGTAGATCATACAAATATTTCTTCCCTGCGGGAATCGAACCCGCCATATGTAGCGCAGAAGGCTAATGCTTAGGTACTGTGCCAACCGTGTAGTCACACTAGTCAATAGTCATTATTTTTTCAAATAAACCAATTACTGGCACTTATAAAACGTCAGAATTCAAGTAGGACGGTTCCAAGTCCAGTTGATCTTATGGAGAAGAGCCGGCAAGAGACTCCATAGACACTGTTTTAAAATAATTAAGATAACAATGTTGATTGGTATAATTTGTTAAGGATTTAATGAGGAATATGTAGGTTAATGCGTATAAAATGAACATCCTACAAAATAATATAATAACTTATTTGCCATGGCAGTTACCGGCTGACCAGTTCCGACAGATGGTACCCGTTCACGAGCATGACTCATGTATTATCATCGCCTAGCTCAACCTTACTGTAGGTAACCCAACGATCCGATACACAACGCCGCCATAAGCTAGACATTTAAGTGAACATGACAGAGCAATAGTGCCAGGCAAAGACACAAATAATATAAGTACCAAATATACTACACTCTCCATTAAATACTGGAAACGTGTAAATAGATACGTTGAAGTACTCTACTACTGTTGTTGTTACCAGTGATGACATATGGAACAGAGACGAGGGCACTCACAATGGGCCTCATAAGAAAGCTTAAGGTCACCCAGCGAGCTATGGAGAGAGCTATGCTTGGTATTTCTCTACGAGATCGAATCAGTAATGAGGAGATCCGTAGAAGAACTAAAGTTGTCGACATAGCTGGATTAGTAAACCGAAGTGGCAACGGGCAGGGCACATTGCTGCAAGAACTGATGGCCGTTGGGGCACAAAGGTTCTCGAATGGAGACCGCGCACCGGAAAAAGCAGTGCAGGACGACCTCCAATGAGGTGGACAGACGACCTGGTGAAGGAGTCGTTGGATGAGAGCGGCATGTGACCGCTCGTTGTGGAAATCTAAGGGGGAGGCCTTTGTTCAGCAGTGGACGTCCTGTGGCTGATATGATGATGACTCTACCACTACTACCTACCCACTCTACCTTCGTATGATAACTATATTGACAATAACAAAAAATGTGAATCTCTTAACTTAATAAAAACTAATAGAAATTCACATTCATAAGCCACTAAGCTTCTTTCCCACCTATCATTGAACACTTTTAATGAAACAGAATCAACAAACAGACAAAACATTTAATAATCAAGTAGGTATACAAACATTTCGAATGTACTACGCGTTTCGCTGTTTATTTTGAGGAAAACAAAAGCAGGGATGTTTTTAAATTAAATATGACTGAGCGCAAATATTTTCTTGCTAAGAAACATAAAATATATTTGCAAAAATGTATTATCAAAATCAAGATGCTGTCCCCGTTAAATATAAGTTCTATTTCCATGGATGTCTAAGTGTCGTTCAAAAGAATTCCTTCAAATGATCCGACATTATTTGTAGGAGATTCTTTTGTACTGTAATAATAACATAATGGGATCATCGAGCGCTCTGGCAAGCGTGATGATCATGGCTTTATTATATATGATTATTTTATCTCACAACTCTATTTACAGGTATTTAATGCCCATTTTAAAATGTTATGTTACTCAATGGACTGAAATATTCAAGGTGACTCTTTTTAAACTCTATTATATTGTGTTGGATACATTGTTGCCATGTCTAATCTAATCGAATCTATTGTTGTCTAAATTGTCGCCGAACGCACCTCGACCCTTGTGGATCTTTTGTGCTGACCTCTATTCCATTGCTGCCACATCAAAGAGTTCTTGCAGATACCCTGCGATTGTACCAGCATGGAACTGCGCGTAATCATCTGGTATAGGATAAGCTATTCCCAGGTAATTCGCCCTACGCCTATTAAGGGCGTCGCAGTCCCACAATATGTGTAACATCGACTCTTTTTCACCCCTGCAGAATCTGCATCTAGTTGCCATCTCAAAAGTTATTTTAAAATAAAACATACCAAGACGTAAGCCTATTAGTCAGAGCACCAATAGACTGGTGGGTCCTGTTTCATTAGTAATAGGCAACTCAGGCACACTTTAAGTTTATTCCCTATAAGATTAGCATAGAAGATCATGCATTCCACGCAACACATTCTACAGAAGTCACGAAGGATCGTGGAGTACAGAAATTGGTTGCACACAAGCATTCAAGATTCCTTGTGGCGCGGAATAGAATGCAATAATGTGGTGTCGATGTGCCGCGCTGATTCCGCCGGAATGAGATATTTGGCATTATTCAATTGGCTGCTGTTTAAGATAAGAACGCATATTACCATGTTGGTGCGAAGAGGGAGAGAAACATTGCCTCGGATGTTTAATATTTCGTATTTGAAAAAAGTCAGATGTGTTCAGTCATAGGTCATATACAATTTAAACAGTGTAAGCCGTGCCGGCTCAGAATGCCACCACCCCATTTCCTCCCATGGGTGTCGTAAAAGTCGACTAAGGGATTAGCCGGAGGATGGGCAGCAGCGTCCTTCGAGTATATTAACAACTCAACTGCGATCGCCAACCCGCCTCCCAAGCGTGGCGATTATGGCAATACCCCCCAATGAGCCCACAACACATCCATATCGGTGGTTGTGGTGATCTTTGGGGGAGGCCTGTGTCCAGCAGTGGACTTCATTCGGCCGAAATTATTATATATTATTATAAGTGACATCGTAACGAACACAACACACACAACGATACCATGGATTCAGTACAAGATTCTGGATAGGGGTTCCAAACCGAAACGTCGGGAATAACAACATTTATAATATACGCGATGTAATATCCAATTAAAATTGATTTACTGTATGTATTACTTTGCACAGAAATCCTATGCCCGTTCATTGTAGCTATCATCAGGAATAGGGATTAAGCAGAACATTTTCTATTCATATCAGCCAGAGGACGTCCACTGCAGAATAAGGCCTCCCCCTTAGATTTCCACAACGAGCGGTTACATGCCGCTCTCATCCAACGACTCCTAGCGATCTTGACCAGGTCGTCTGTCCACCTCGTTGGAGGGCATCCCACGCTGCGTTTTCCGGTGCGCGGTCTACATTCGAGAACCTTTGTGCTCCAATGGCCATCAGTTCTACGAGCAATGTGCCCCGCCCATTGCCACTTCAGTTTACTAATCCTTTCAGCTATGTCAACAACTTCGGTTCTTTTAAGGATCTCCTCATTTCTGACTCGATCTCGTAGAGAAATACCGAGGATAGCTCTCTCCCTAGCTCGCTGAGTAACCTTGAGCTTTCATATGAGGCCCACAGTGAGTGACCACGTCTCTGTTCGATATGTCATCACTGGTAATACACACTGGTTAAAGACTTTCGTCTTGAGGCATTGCGGTATTGTTGACGAAAAGACGATGCGAAGTTTCCCAAACGCTGCCCAGCCAACTCGGATTCTACGATTGACCTCTTTCTCGAAGTTGGACCTACTTAACTGGACAGTTTGTCCCAGGTAGACATACACGTCAACAACTTCGAGAATTGATAAGTATGAAACTATATTTATCATGATAATTATACTTTAGAATCCTGCTTAGCGCAGAAAGCCATTACTTAGTCATACTTGTATACAAAGTATTGTTTTATACCATGCCTAAGCTTACCTGTCAGTGCAAAATGATAAGATTACCGTATAAAACGCATTAACAAACTTCGCAGTTGTGAACAGCTGCATTACCCAGTCCATGGCTGCAGACAGTTTGAAGCCAAAGCCGACGTGCTTACTTACGATACATCACGGCGTAAAGGATTTGGTACATACGTACCATAGCTAAGTACTTTTGCAGTGTAAAGCCAGAAAGGATTCCGGAGAGATATTGATGCACCTTGTATTATATCTCGTCTGAAATTCTGTTCACATTTTAGATGAAAAGTTTATTTTGCAGGTGAAAATTTCCTTGAATCTATACTCTACACAAATAAATAAAATTGAAGTGTCTGTTTGTAATGTCAAAATAACAGCGTTTTACTAAATGCATCATCATCATCATCATCATATCAGCCACAGGACGTCCACTGCTGAACAAAGGCCTCCCCCTTAAATTTCCACAACGAGCGGTCACATGCCGCTCTCATCCAACGACTCCCAGTGACCTTCACCAGGTCGTCTGTCCACCTCATTGGAGGTCGTCTCACACTGCGTTTTCCGGTGCGCGGTCTCCATTCGAGAACCTTTGTGCCCCAACGGCCATCAGTTTTACGAGCAATGTACTAAATGCATATTAAATTAATTCGGTACCTACAGCAAAAAAGCTATTTGTAATTTTTTGTCTGTCTGTCTGTTTTCTGCTAATCTCCGAAACGGCTGGACCGATTTCTACGGGACTTTCACTGGAAGATTTCCGATGTTGTAAGGAATAACTTAGGCTTACTTTTATTTTAGAAAAAAATTAGGGTCCGTGCCAAAAACCCATGAAATCCAATATATAAGTATACATACTCTATGCCAAGTGTCTATGCCGAAGTACTCTAAATTACATATAAATTATCCACTTTCTTATAAATTAAACGGCGGGTGAAACCGCGGGTGAAACCGCGGGTCCCAGCTAGTGTAATATACATGAACGTAATGTATTATCACAGGATGCAAAAAAGAAAACGTCCTTAGGTAGATTTGTGACACACAATCGGTGGCTAATCCGATCCGCACCTTGATTAGCTACAAACAACCGCAGCAGATGCGACAGCAGCTATTGCGCAGCCAAGGAACAACTGGTGGCAAATCGCCTGAAATTCAAAGGCCAGGACGCAATTTTTGTTTATATTTTTTGGAGTTTACTCCTTAAGAATCGATTTGAGTTATAAGGCCCGGTACGGAAATTTTGTGAGGAGTAAAATCAAGTGTAACACTCGGAAAGTTGAGGCGTTACGTAGAAAGAGACAATCATATATATTTGTAGGATTGAACGTGCAAAAGAATGAAATGGAATACATTACACAGCGTATGTTATTTTCGGGGCCTCCTCTTTGTGAGAGACAAACATATATATCTGTAGGATTGAACGTGCAAAAGAATGAGATGGAATACATTACACTGCGTATCTTATTCTCGGGGCCTCCTCTTTCTGTGATGCTTCGTAGTCTTACTGTATAGTTCACTAACTCTGGTCTGAGAGTTGAATGTGTGCGTATGTTTGTACGTGTGTGTTGTGTGCCTGCGTATTACGAAGTTCTGCCGCAACTTGTATACATCTGCTAAGTACAGGGTATGTATGCTGTATAATAAATACATATAGTAGCATTTATTGTATCTATACAAGGTACATAAACACCAACCTAACCATCAACTTTTAATGTTTTGATTTGAAAGTTTTGTTGTACTTCTATGCTTTGATGCGTGTATTTTTATGTACTTTTAAACAAATCATATTATTATTTTGTAACATACTTTATGTAATACGCTTTTGAAGTAATATAAATAATCCGAATAATTACAGATATATGTTTGTTTCTCTTATCATTTTAGAAGATGTGGTCATTTACCCCCTTTTTCTGTTCGATATATATCATAATTAACGTTCGTAAAGCGTAAACGCCAGTCGTGCGTCGGAGCCGACAAACACACACATTTTTTTTAGATTTATTACATTATCCATAAAAATACAATTCAAGTTTGTCAAATACAAAAAAGCACCACTTAATCTTGGGTTTGTGTTCGGCAATTCAATCTCACATCAGCGTATATTAAAAACATATCGCTTGTTACTTATATTAATAACAACAATATAAATCTATTTTATAGTGGTATTTGATACACCTTTAACTACATAAATGAAGTTTAAACAGTGTTATGATGATACCTGCATGAATTATAATTCGGACAGGAAATATACTTTTGATAATATTACGTATGGCGGTAGGTAAAGAATGAATGAGTCGTGGAATCAAATAAGCACACGTTCGCTCATCATTTCGGCCGAATGAAGTCCACTGCTGGACACAGGCCTCCCCTAAAGATCACCACAACGACCGATATGGGTGTGTTGTGGGCTCATTGGGGGGTTTTGCCATAATCGCCACGCTTGGCAGACGGGTTGGCGACCGCAGTAGAGTTGTTAATGTACTCGAAGGACGCTGCTGCCCATCCTCCGGCTAATCCCTTAGTCGACTTTTATGACACCCACGGGAGGACATGGGGTGGTGGTATTCTGAGCCGGCACCACACGTTCGCTCGCCGTAGCAATTTTTTGCCGGTATAGATCCATTAATTGGTCGTACGACAGTGTGCGTCAGGGATCTATGCCTGTTTACGCGCTATCGGCAAATAATCATCATCATGTCAGCCGAAAGTACGTGCACTGCTGAACAAAGGCGTCCTACATAAATGACCGGTTACATGCCATGTGTCATTTTGTCTCCAAAAGAATATGTGCAATGCCTGGCAGGCGGGGCAGTGAACGCTATTTAACAGAATGGACGCTGCTGCCCATCCCTCTGGTTTAGAGCCCCTAGCCGCCTTTCACGACATCCACGGCATGAAGCTTTATTCTTAACCCGGACACCTCAAGGACTGCGTGCTGTACAAATCATATTATTCTTACTAATGTAAAACAGTATGTAGTATGGTGTCGGCTCAGAATACCACCACCCCATCTCTTCCCATGGGTGTCGTAAAAGGCGACTAAGGGATTAGCCGGAGGACGGGCAGCAGCGTCCTTCGAGTACATTAACAACTCAACTGCGATCGCCAACCCGCCTGCCAAGCGTGGCGATTATGGCAAAACCCCCCAATGAGCCCATAACACACCCATGTCGGTCATTGTGGTGGAGGGTTTGGGGGAGGCCTGTGTCCAGCAGTGGACTTCATTCGGCCGAAATTATTGATTGATGTAGAACAGTATCCGTGTGGGGTCCGGATTAAGAATATAGCACCACTCCATCTCCTCCCGTGGAGGTCGTAAAAGGCGACTAAGAGACTCTAAACCAGAGGGATGGGCAGCAGCGTCCTTTTTGTGAAACAGTAGCCATTCTGCGCTCACCAACCCGCCTGCCAAGCGTGGAGAGTACTGGTGAATTACCCCTAATAAAATAAAATTAAATTAAACGTTTATTAGGAACAATTTGGAGTCACACAAGTTTTACAAAAGCAACGATGATAGCTACAAAAGTATAATACTGCGGCGCAGCTATCAACGCCCAACTCAAAATACAATAAAAGACATTTGTTCCAGACAATCATAAAGAAAAATTACATACATGGAATTTTAAGAATTACAGTTAATCGTACTATTAGTATATAAAGAAGTGTGTATAACTGACTGTGTTAGAGTATGCGTGTTTGAGTGTGCATGCGTGAATGCGCGTTTGTGTGTGTGCGTGTGTGTGCGTGTGAATGTGTGTTTGTGCGTGTTATTAATGGGGGTGTGCTAGCGTGTTATGTTTTTAATTCATGAACCCACAAGTTGTTCAGTTGCATCATAGGACATATATTTCAGCCATTCTGTAACTTTTATTCTTAGCAAATTCCTTGTTAAATGGTAAATTTTTATTTTCATATTTATGTAATTATAGAGTTTAGAGCTAATGTGGTTGAAGTGGCGACTTACCAACGCTAATTTGGAGAGCTCAGGTTTGCAGATTCTATCAGTGCGACGCTTCTTTGCGAGGGACTGGGGGTCATAATGCAAAAGGTGGTGTTTTATAAGAACAGTTTGTAATACGAACAGCTGTCTTACTGCGAGGACTTCACAATGTGAATATAATTCAGAAGTCGGAAATCTAACAGGTTTCTTCGCGAGTACTTTTAGCACTGCTCTCTGAGCCCTCTCTAACCGTAGCATGGTTGTCTTATGGGTCCCACCCCACGTTGTTATGCAGTAACTTAGAACTGATTGGGCGAGAGCAAAGTAAATCAATTTTAGGCATAAGAAATCAGCAGTCGCTCGAAGCTTCTTAAATACATAAATCAATCTTCTGACACGAACCACGATAGAGTCAACCTGCTTTTTCCACGTGAGAAGATTGTCCACTATAACTCCGAGATATTTGATATTGTCAACCCTTTCTATCTGAGCACAGTTGCAGGTGGTAGCCACTGGGTTAGGACAAACATGAGCAATGATCTCAAACGAAGTTGTTGGTTGGCTAAGAATTCCTGCGGTAAAGGGGATGAATTTCGTCTTTGAGAGGTTGAGTGTGAGCAGATTTGAGGTTAACCATTTCAAAACCAACCTGAGAGCAGCCTCTGCCTTCATTCGAGTCTCTTGCCAGTCTTTACCATGGGTTATTAGAGCTGTATCATCCGCATAAGTAATGATTTTTGTGTTGGGAAGAGATAACTGACACAGCTCATTAACATAGATAAGGAAGAGGGTAGGTCCTAGGACACTACCCTGAGGTACACCAAATAATATGTTTTCTGTTCTACTTATAAAGGTTTCTATTTTTACAACTTGTTTACGTCCCGTCAGGTAGCTGCGGAAGATATCGAGTGCATAGCCACGAATGCCAATTTTTTCCAGTTTGTCAATTAATTTGGGGATAGAAACGGTATCGAACGCCTTAGATAGGTCGAGGAAAATGCCGACTGACTTTTGCTTATTGTTTAGGTGTTCGATTATTGTGTTCGAGAGATCCAATGTAGCGTCTTCTGTGGATTTTCCAGCTCTGAAACCGTATTGATTGTTTGCCAGGATATTAAATCTAGTAAGAAATTTTACTAGTCTCACGTTAATAATTTTCTCGAAGATTTTTGAAATGGTCGTGAGGACGGATATAGGCCTATAATTGGATATAAGATCCCTGTCTCCCCCCTTGTATATAGGGTGGACTATGGCAGTTTTGAAAACATCCGGAAAGATACCAGAGGATAGGCACTGGTTAAAAATGTGAACAAGGAGTGGGATAATAGTATTTTTTATGGCCTTAATAACCGTGGTTGGTATTCCGTCATACCCGACAGCACATTTATCTTTAAGATTATGAATAATGCTTTCAATTTCGGCGTCATCCACGTCATACATAACCATCGACTCCAAAAGGGCCGGCGAGGAAGAGCCTACTACTTCTGGGCTAGAGTCAATCTCTGTAGATCTAGTTTGAGGTAAAGACTGCAAAAACTTAGATGCAAGATAACAGCCCACATTCGCAAAGTAGTAGTTTATCAAATTCACAGAAAGGAGAGGATCGTTACCGGACGTTAGTAATTCTGAAGGAGATGTTTTACCCTTATCCAGATGGGAAAGTTTCTTGATAAGTTTCCAGGTAGCCTTTGGATTGTGCCTGGCCTTCTGAAATTCTATCCTTTCATATTCGCATTTAAGTTTTTTCAGAAGATTATTGCAGAAAGTTCGGTAACGATAAAAAGTAGTTTTCTGTGTTTCATTTTCTGGGTGTTTCTTGTAAGCTCTGTACAGCTTATCTCTATGTCGGATACATCTCAGAAGGCCAGGTGTAATCCACGGCTTGATGATGCGCCTTCTACTAGGAACGACTGAACAACAAGTGTGCTGTTTGACGGATGAGGATAGAATGGATACCAAAGTTTCAGCAGCAATATTAGGATTGTTTGATAGGAGGATTAGAGAAAAATCAGCTTTTTCTATATCAGATGTAACTTTTGCAATATCAATTTTTGTATTTATGTGTTTAATTGTATTTAAAGTCATGTCCGGATTGCAGAACAGGAGAACCGGGGCGTGGTCTGTTAAATCGCAGTCTAGTACCAGAGTTGTGGCAGTGTGTGTAGATTTCAGCAAAACATGATCGAGACAATTTGCTAGCCTAGTGGGAAAATAATGCGCGGGAAGCATAGCGTGCGATGCGGAAATATTTAAATATTCGTCACAATTTGGATCCGCGTTTGTCGGTGCAATGTTAATATTTATATCTCCGATAAGAGAGATAGTTTTAAAATTTCTTAACTGGTGTAATATAATATCTAGACTGGTGAAAAATGGAGTCAGGTCTTTAAACGAGGGAGATCGATATAAAGCGATAACTGCAACTTTGTCAGAGAATTTCAATAACACGCAATTTGCGTCATTATACGTGGGAGTATCAAAAGAATATTGTAAATTATTTCTGACGTAAGCGACTACACCATCATTCTGGTTTTTGAAAGAAGAAGTATGCGTATTATAGCCTGTTAAGGGGGGAATATTCGGACATTTGCTTAGCCAACATTCCGACAGCAAAATAACATCCAGTGTATAACTCAATCTGCCTAATAATACTTGTAATTTATCAATATTACAATTGATGCTCCGGATATTAACATGCAAGATTTTAAGTGTACACTCAGGATTTTTCAAATAATTGCCGCTTGTCTCCGGCAAGCAGACGAAACAGTCAGAAACCTTAAAATTCTCGATCTCAGTATTAATTGTATTTAAGTCATCCATTTAAAATTGTATTAGCAAAAAGAGAAAACAATTGAAGGTTCAGCACTAGGCTTATACTCATGTGCTGCATTAATTTTAATATATTTAGCAAACACGGAATGTGAACAAAAGTTGCTGCGAATTTGTGTAATTGTCTATTATAGGAAAAAACAAACATATGTATAGTATTGTTGGAAAACTTGTAGTAATAGTAATGTAGTGTGATCTGTTGATTGCAGTAATGTTTATGTGTGTCTGTCGACAGTGTACAAGTGTACAAGGAATGTAAAAGTGTAAGTAGTATAAATATTATGGAAACTAATATAAAGCAATATAAACAAAAATAAAAGGACATGTGGAACAGAAGCCAGAAATAAACAATAGTCGGCGAACCAGCTAATTTGGTTAGATAAAAACAATTAGGGTGTAGTCATGCAGACTTTAAAATGGTAGAAAGATCAACCTCACTCTTGACTTCGAAGTGCTTGCATCCCTCTCTCTCACGCAAAAGAATCTTTCCATGTTTAATCCAACAGAATTTGTAACCGTTATACTGAGCCGCTTCACGGGCCAGGAAATATAGTCTCTTTTTTCTAGGTATTAGGTTTTCAGAGACAAAGATTGGCTTGAATATGATGACACAGTTGTGGAAATCTATGGGGGAGGCATTGTTCAGTAGTGGACGTTGTATGGCCGATATGAAATGTAGAACCGAATACGTAAGTAAACTCCCATACATCAGGAACTTCGACTACACAACTCTGAATGATAAGCAAACTTCGTCGGAGTTTCTAACACAACTTGTGTTGAGATGAACAGACGATAGGTACTTAGTTTGTAAGCTTGTCCGCAACTCGCCATGCAACTCAAAAATCCTTCAAATATAACTCGATGAGTTGGTTCAGTTTTTATTTATTAATATCTTTAGTTATTAAGGAATTATAAGATAACCTGTCCAGTATGAGTTTGACTCACTCACCGATATTATCGAGCCGTTTATGAGTACGAGGGCAACTTTTACGGGACATTCAAATTCAAAGTTGGTAATTCATGTTGGCCTTGACAGGATCTTAAGAAAAGTCAACAGTAGAGGGGCACGGTTCAGGACAGTCGGTCCTATGGAGAGAAGGCAAGAAACTTCGTACACACCTACAAAAAACCTTACAATGTGTAATGGTTAAACAAGTTAGGTATGTGAAAACCACACCGAGCGACCCAAGAGAAGACTGTAGCACGCATGTGGTCACGTGCTGCCGTGGGACGCTTTGGGGGATCCTTTACAATCCTCCCGGGGGGCTGACCACCTTACAGTCACCGTCTCCGAGATGTGCCTATAGGCGTGGCACCCGTGGGCGGCTCTAGTGTGATCATACGAGGACCTGGAGCCTCCCTTAGGTGCCGAAGATGACCGCCCCAGTGGTTTTAGCCGGTAGGAGTCCGGCATACCCCTTCGCCCTTCCCCGGGGCGAAGGAAGTTCATGAAGAATTTCCACTGGGCACCAATTTAAAAAAAATTGGTCCAGCATGCCCCTTCGTTCTTCCCTGGGGCGAAGGGAGTTCATGAAGAATTTCCACTGGACACCAACAAAAATGAAAAAAGGTAGGTGAAAACAAACTGGACTATATGTGAGTGAGCACACTATAATAAAACACCCGACTTCTACTTATCAGATTATGCTATATATAATCAGAAATTGAGAATGATTAAAGAATATATGTCTATTCAGACATAAAAGGGAGCCTCTTATGGATTAAGAATACCAAAGACTTCGGATAACTATATTATAATCATTTAATGTCTTCTTGAAAAGTGTAGGGTTTACAATATTAATATAAAATTATCTGCTGCTACCGTCATCAGTTAGCGCCTGACATAATTGTAGCGTGATTTCAGTATGGTAAACTTTGTTATCATGATTCTAGTAGGCGCAGCCGCAACATCTTCCCCCCCGTTGAAAGGCATGTCTTTCAACCTTGCATTTCCTCTGCTGTAGGAAGAGGACACAGCTTGACAAAGGGTCGACGAATGGTTCCTCTTGTGGTGTTGATGTCGGCAACTCTCGATATGCCATCTGGACCCGGAAATAGGCGAATCACACGTCCGAGGCGCCAACATAATGGTGGTACATAATCCTCATGTATCAGCACGAGATCTCCGATATTGAGTGATCTGTTGTTGGTTTTCCATTTTGTTCTCTGTTGCAGCTCATGTATATATTCACGCTGCCAGCGATTCCAGAAGTGCTGATATATTTGTTGTAGTCTCGTATACCGTTGCAGATGATTTTCTGCGACATTCTTCAGATCAGGTGCAGGTAGTGCTATTAATGGTCTTCCAATAAGGAAATGCCCTGGGGACAAAGGAAGGTAGTCATCAGGAGAACAGGATAAAGGGCACAAGGGGCGACTGTTAAGAACTGCCTCCACTTGTGCAAAGAGAGTGGAAATTTCTTCAAAAGTTAGGTGTGTGTTTCCCATAACTCTTTTTATGTGATATTTAGCCGATTTGACGCCAGCCTCCCAGATACCGCCAAAGTGAGGAGCGTAAGCAGGTGAGAACATAAATTTAATTTTTTCATGGGTTGCAAATTCAGTTAAAGCCTGATTGTTTGTCTTTGAAAATGCTTCTATATCCTTAGCGGCGGCCACAAAATTTCTCCCGTTATCGCAAAATATTTCTTTAGGTTTTCCTCGCCGTGCAACAAACCGGCGTAGTGTCATTATGAATGCGTCCTTGGAAAGGTCACAGACGGCCTCTAAATGAACGCACTTATAACGTAAACAGACAAATACGCAAAGATAACATTTAAGTAATCTGGCACCTTTACCTTTACGATTTAATATTTGGAAAGGCCCGGCAAAGTCTACACCTACCGATTTAAAGGGAAAATCTGGTGTAACACGGTGTGATGGCAATTCTCCCATTTTAGGACAAAGAGTTTTGCCACGTAATCTTCTACACTGTACACAATTTTGCACTGTGCGTCGTGCTAACCTCCTGCCATTTAATGGCCATACAGTTTCCCTAATCATCGATAATAATAGCTGTGGACCTGCATGCATGTATCGCGTATGTTCGCGCTCAAATAATAATTTTGTCAAATGATGAGAAGAATCAAGCAGTATTGGGTGCTTCTTCTCAAAACTATAATTCGACGAATTTATACGTCCTCCAACTCTTATTAAATTATCCTTGTCTAAAAAGGGGGACAATGATAAGATTTTTGACTTAGGACGTATTGGTAATTTTTTTAATAAAGCAATGTATTCTACTGTGAAACATTGATACTGAGATATTATACAAAGGTGATGAAAAGATTGATCTAATTCGACAATCGTTAGGGACTGAATTATTTTGTTGTTAGAGTTTCGAATATTATACATAAATCTTTTAACATATGCAATTATTCTTAATGCCTTGTTTAAATTTGAGTACCTTTCAATGTTTATTAAAGGTTGACATAAGCTACTGCTACTAAGGTAAGTATTTATTTCATTTTGAATAAGTGTTATATTCATGTTTTGTGTAACTAATGAATCTTTTATTTCAGGGTTTTTTCTTTCAAATGTGGATTTCATGCGGGTGCTTTTAGGTAAGTGATTTATTTTATTAATATTATTAGATACATTTTTAATCTCAGGTAAGATTTTAATTTCAGTCATGTTTAAGACAGGCCACTGTTCATCGCCTTTCATTAGGAAATGTGGACCTGACCACCAAAGATCTAGGTTTATCAAGTGGCTAGCATTGACACCACGGGAAATGAGGTCAGCAGGATTCATATCTGTAGGCACATACCGCCAACAGAAAGGATCTGTCAGCTCGTTAATTTCCACCACTCTGGTGGCAACGAAAGTTTTAAGTTTGCTTGAATCACATTTAAGCCAACCTAACACCACGCTGGAGTCACACCAGTAAATGATACGTGATGGTTTATAGCGGATGGATTCAATGACACTGCTACATAATCTAGCTGCCAGTAGCGCAGCACAGAGTTCTAAGCGAGGGATGGTCATGGGTTTTAAACTTGCTACCTTTGATTTGGCACAAAGTAACCTTATAACAAAGTCATGGTTATTAGTTGTGCTTCTCATATAAACACAGGCCCCATAGGCTCGCTGTGAAGCATCGCTAAATGAATGAATCTCTACTATTTTGGGTGAGACACACAACACCATTCTAGGAATCTTTAAAGTCAAAAGAGATTGTAAGTGATTGGAAAATTCTAGCCAACCTTCTTTTATTTCCTGTGGGATAGATTGGTCCCAATCAATTTTTTGGGACCATAAATTTTGTAACATCATTTTAGCTTGTATAATACAAGGACTTAAAAGTCCCAAGGGATCAAATATCTTAAAAGCATTTGATAATATGTGCCTTTTTGTTATTTGGGCATTCTGAGGTTGTTTTTGAACAAAGAAGTTAAAATTATCCGATTTAGGGTCCCACCCAATGCCGAGTGTACTCGATGACTCACTCAAAGTTAAATTATGCTGAGTATTTATGGACGGATCTTCACAAATATTAGTTAAATTACTCTTGTACTTTCGCAAATTAAAACATGCTGATTTTAAAGTTGAAGAAATAGATTTTTGTATTTCACGTAACCTTTTCTCGTCATC
Organism: Diloba caeruleocephala; assembly: GCA_947459985.1. Lineage (NCBI taxonomy): Eukaryota > Metazoa > Arthropoda > Insecta > Lepidoptera > Noctuidae > Diloba > Diloba caeruleocephala. Next base: position 3,152,956 of record OX381625.1, on the reverse strand, counting down.
CGCCCCGGTTATCAAATCGTCGACGTATATATCGTGCTTTATTATAGTTTTAAGGCTTTCATCCCCACATTCCTCGCCCACCTGCCAAAGACAACGAGTGCTCAAATAGCTCGCACTTGTAGTCCCATAAGTCAGAGTATTTAACTGCATCGTTCTGATGGGCAAGGACTCATCCTCTCTCCACAAAATTAATTGTAAATTTCTAGAATATTCATCAACTTTCACGGCTCTATAAAATTTCTCTATATCTCCTGTTAAAAGATATTTATATTGTCTTGCTCTTATTAATATAGAGAAAAGTGAGTCCTGTATATTTGGGCCCACCAAAAGGATGTCATTGAGAGATAGGCCAGAAGACGTGGGGACTGAGCCGTCGAAAACAACACGGACCTTTGTGGACTCGCTATTTTTTTTGAATACTGCGTGGTGGCATAAGAAATATGAAGGAAATGGTTTCCTGTCAGAAGATTCGGACATGTGTCCTAATTCCTCATATTCTTTCATAAATTGAATATATTGTTCCTTTAGTTTAGGATTTTTTCTAAACCGGGATTCCAAATTTAACAATCTTTTTTTTGCAATGTTGTATGATTCACCCAGATTGTTTGGGGAACTACGAAGAGGCAACTTAACACTAAATTGCCCGCTACTTAAGCGTATTGTATTTTGTAAAAAATGTTTTTCACAGACCTTTTCTTTTTCGCTAAGAATCAGCCTGCACGGAAGCTCTTCAATCTCCCAAAATTTTGACAGCATTTTTTCAATACGGGACTCATCGTTAGAATCCCGACTCTTCGCGATTATGGTTTTGTTGCAGTGTATAACACTTGAGTAATTTAGATTTATAGGGCCGGCTATTATCCAGCCAAATTGAGTATTGCGTAGCTTAAGGCTATAGGGCCCTAGAGATATTTGTTCACTTCCCAGAATATCCCAGAATAGGTCGGATCCGATCAAGATATCAACTTGATTGGGTTGACAAAAACTTGGGTCGGCTAATTTTATGTTGTTAGGTATTTGAAACTGAATTTCAATCGGATTTTTAGGCAATTGACCCGTTAATTCATCCATAACGAGTAAATTAAGTGTTACTTCAAACTGCTTATGTATCGATTTTAATTGGGCAACGCAACTCTCTTCTACCTTGTTAGAGGAGTAGTTGCCAATGCCAATAACGTTTATACTAGTTATCGGTATTGATTTAAGTGTTAATTTATTTTTTAAGGATTTTGTTATAAAACTGGCCTGACTGCCACAGTCTAGCAAGGCACGCACCCTTTCACATTTATTGCTTATAGGATTATGTACTTCAATTAAAGCTGTGGACAGCAGAACCTGACTAGGATGTTGGTTAGATACACTAACATTTATTGATTCGGCCTCAGTGTTCACGTGACTGTTACTGACTGATGAGCTAGATTTATGGAGCAGAAGATTATGCCTTTGTTTGCAGTCAGGGCATGGCCCAATACGACATGCACTTGTAGGGTGTCCTTGTTTCAGACAATTTGAGCAAAGCTTGTATTTTGATACATCAGTCCATTTTTCTTGTAAAGATTTAGCCTTAAAGGTATGACAGTCATATATTCTATGATTTTGATTACATATGATGCATACAAATGAATTTATGTTTTGTTGACTAACATTATTAGCAAATGATTTTATGTTTACATTGTGTTTCTGATATTTTTCATTTTTGTTTTTATCATTTGGAGAATGGATGTTTGAGTTGAACCGAGAATGAGCTTGAGCGCCTTTTTGAATATTGGAATCGGATTTGTTCCTAGATAGAGCCTCAAGCACATCAGCACGATCCACAAGAAATTTTTTGAAGTTATCTAATGTTGGAACGCTATCGTAATTGTTTCTAAATTCTTCCCATTTTCCCAGAGTGTGAATGTCTAATTTTGATGTTAAATTAAATATTATAAGTGTATCCCAATGTTCAGTGGGCTGCTCCAGATTAGACAAAGCTCTTAAATTTTTTGTTACGTGATCAACTAGAAATCGCAATGACCTTTCGGACTCTTTACTGAATGGCTGAATGTTAAATAACGAATGTAAGTGATGATCAACAAGTAGTCTTTTGTTGTCATAGCGAGCGCATAACAATTTCCAAGCTTCTTTATAGTTTTCAGAAGATACTTCTAGATTGGAAATTATTCGTGCCGCTTCCCCTTCAAGGTATGAAATGAGATAGTGAAATTTATGAATGGGAGTCATTTTTTTATTATTATCAATTAAGCTCGAGAATGTATCCCTGAACTCCAACCAACGGAAATATGCTCCATTAAACTTCGCAATTTGAATCTGTGGCAATTTGAGACCCGATTCTTGAGGTTCAGGTTTGCAATTTTCATGACCTTGTTTATTATAACTACTCAGTAAACCCCTTGCAAGAGCAAGTGCAGCTACTATATCCAATTCAATTTTGTCTCTTTCCTCAAGTTCCGATGTCAATTCTCCATAGTTCAAGACTTCAATCTGACTTTGCAACTCATCAAATCTAGCTGATAATTGCTCAAATTTACCAAGCTTAATGCTTAACTCGGCAAGTTCAACATTTGTTAATGTCTCACACTCGGAATTTTTATCAATATAATTTTTAAACTTGGTAATTTGGCCCTTTATTGAGCTACGCCGTATAGACAATTCCTTTAGCTTCTTGGAGTCAGCCTCCAACATTTTGAAAATACAAATTATAAGGAATAATTAAGTTACTCCTAAATAATGTAGCGAAATAGCTCAATAATTATATCAGTAGCAATAACGATAATAATGTAAATAATAGAATCTCACGCTCCTCACTGAGATGACACCTGACCAAAAGGCAGCCAAATTCACGCTGAACAGTATGTTCTGCGCGCTCCCGAAGGTGCCGGCGTGATGTTTCACCAGATCTGGAAAATTTCAGCGACCTACTTTAAATATCTGAGCGTCTATGAGTTATTATTACGTGAACGGGAACTCAACCCAATCTGAATGACATTCTGGTAGTCGTATGTGGGTACTAGGTATAATAAAAAAGGGATATATTTTACTAAGTTTTATAAAATATTTATCAATTATTACCTAATCATGGATTTTGCACATAAACACTTGATACTAAGCTAATTAATATTGAAATTTGGTGCCTAAGTGTCTATTATCTTGCAATAAACTGATTGACCACACCCTTTTCCTAATGAATAATAATTAATTTTGCAAGAAATTTATGCACAGTGGAGGGCAAAGTTCTTGAATGTACAATTAAATAGGTGAAATAGAAAAAGGAGTGGATGATGTGGATTGGGAAATGAATGAAAAAGGAGGGCACTTAACTTATGGAAGTCCGATTCTCGTAACGGCAACAGATTCCTCTTCTTGCCGTGGGTATATATCTTCTCTGCACCTTTGTCGATACTTTAGCTGCACCGAGACTCAGGATGAGAGTATTGACTGCTTATTGAAGCCTCACAACGGGTTTCGACCTTTCGTGGTGCCGATGAACACGTTGTGTGTTTTTGCAAATTGTGTCCTGTCACGGTCGCCAAATTCTTTTATGTCTATTCAGACATAAAAGGGAGCCTCTTATGGATTAAGAATACCAAAGACTTCGGATAACTATATTATAATCATTTAATTTACAAGATAGTACAATGGTATGCACTCGCGACAATGTCTTCTTGAAAAGTGTAGGGTTTACAATATTAATATAAAATTATCTGCTGCTACCGTCATCAGTTAGCGCCTGACATAATTGTAGCGTGATTTCAGTATGGTAAACTTTGTTATCATGATTCTAGTAGGCGCAGCCGCAACAATATATGAGCCCCTTAATTAAGTTTCTTTGTTGGCAATTAGATTCCATTAGCACTGCGCCTTTTACGACATCCACGGCAGTAGATGGAGTGGTGCTATACTCTTAATCTAGATATCATACGATACAATAATGCTTACTATGCTGGGTTTTCTTGCAAAGATCGCTCGTAACTTTTACGCACAGGAACGTCAATAAATCCACAGCACTTCGGTTTCACCTTGATCGAGCCAGAAGTAGGTTCACGACCCGACCTTCATCTATAACATTTCGGTTGTATAAACAAGTATAGTTAATGTTTTCTGTTACATCGCGGCTAGTAAAGTGTTGAATGAAATAGTAAACGCTAGGCGAAGAGTAAAAGAAACATTTACAGGCTTTGATGTATTTGCGTTGTTGAGTAAAGAGCTGAGTTGGAAGTATAAATTGGTATATTCTAAAAATACTGGTATTTATTAGTATTTAATTACCGATATCGGTACCGTTTACCGGTTCTTGTGTGGTGGTGTTAAGAATATAGCACCACTCCATTGCATCATATAGATATCGCAAAAGGCAACTAAGGAACTAAACCAGAGGAATGGCAGCTGCGTTCTTTTTGTGGAATAGTGGCCATTTCACCTACCAAGTGTGGTGAGTAGTGGAAAACTCCCCCAAACTAACGATACAATTGCGGAAATATATGGAGGTGGTGGATTCGCAAGTACTCATCAAACGTGACAGGCGGTTTTGTCGACTCAGTATGGCTGCTGTTCCACAGAAGGGACGCTGCTGCTAATCCCTTTGGTTTACAGTCTCTAAGTCGCCCTTTATGACAACCACTCAATCCGCACACCACACGGGTCAGTTGGAGTTTGGGGCTGTCCCGACTACTAAAGCTGAATTTTTGTGTGATAAATTATTATTTCCTGTGGATATCGTAAAAGGCGACAAAGGGAATCTAAACCAGAGGAATGGGCAGCAGCGTCCCTTCTGTGAAACAGTAGCCATACTGCGCTCACTAACCCGCCTGCCAAGCGTGGTGAGTATTGGCAAATACCCTCCAAAATGATGATACAGTTGTGAAAATCTATGAGAGGCCTTTGTTCAGCAGTGGACGTATAAATGGTCGATTTCTATTCTTCGTAATCTCTCGTCATTTTCATTTTGCAATTCTCCACACAGTAAAAGTAGCAATTCATAACAACGCATAAATTTAAAGCTGAACGTATTATTAAATAACAGAAATAATCGTCAGGCTGTTGTCGGCTGTAATGAAACTTCTAGATTGATGGCAATTAAAATTTTTGTTCGCTGTTGCTGAAATACGTGAAATTGTGAAAAACTGATGTGTTGGGCATTTCATAAAGGCTGGCTACCAATCAGCATGTGTTAAGGACTTTTTGACATGTTAACGATTGGGTGAGAATTTGTTTGTAGAATGTTGAATGGAAATTTTACACACATCTCTGTTCACGGGTTAATAGCCACTGCGAAAAGGAACCCGGTCTTTTGATAGGCTCACGTGGAGATATAGGTCCAAAACGCAGAGAGCCTTAAGAGAATTTTAATCTAAAATGTAATGGGACACTGACCATTCTCCATTGTTGCACTAGAAAATTAAGTCACTGAATTGTCCCCGGTGGTGCTAGACATTGTACGAGATGGAAACTATAACGAAAACGTCTATTGCAAGGGTGTTAAAGTTAGAGGAAAACGGGTACTACGGCGTCTGCTTGAAGAGCTTAAGGTGAAATTCTGTGCCATTCACAAGACGGGCCCCTTAAATGGCCACCACTATAGGCAACAGGGAGTAACATCGGCGTGAGCGGCTCGGGGTGTCGAGAGGTACGGCGTCGGTTTCACTATCGTGCGTCTCGAAGATTCGGTGCGTATTTCTCCGTTATTATGCCATTAGACACTTCCACCTCCAAGTATATTTAGCTCAGGCGGCCCCCCTCTGATTGGCTAACTACTATAACAGTATCTAAAACCCTCATAGCTGTGATTCATAATTGACTACTCAGATAAAAATCGTATTTTGTTTGCTTAACTATATCTATTGATCCTCACAATTTTCAACCATGAATAATATTGTACCGTGTATCTTGGAAATATTATCGTCATCATTACATACCGGTGGTAGATTTCTTATTGTAAAAGACCGGCTAGGTAGGTACCACCCTAGTGCCTATTCGCCGCTAAGCAGTAGTATTTGAACTTTAGACATTACTGTAATCCGGTTAGAAGGGCACTGTAGCTAGCGAAGTTACTGGGTATAAGAGACTAAATAACTTTATATCTCGTAGTGACGGTGATTAAATTAAAGTAAGGGACACTTCAGTTTTGACGTTTTGACGTTTACACCGGTAGGTGCACGGCTAAATATTTCGTAAGAATTAGAAAGTAAACAGTTATTGTTTATGTGTTAAAAGTTTTAATTCAGTGGTAGGTGACACTTATACGTAGCATACAGTGAGGTGAGTGCTTAAATATAATCCTAAGTGTAAATAAAACGTTGAAATCCAATACGCCATTTCACGGGAGATATTTATATACCCACTTATTTTTGTGGTGCATATAATACAATATTTTTTTTATAAACTATTTAAAGATATCAGTGTCACCACTGACTATCACTGCCGACTTATAGTAGACGTCTACGGAAGTTGCCTCTGATCGACAGTGACCATGCCGGTAAAGTGCGGTGGATGCGGCAAATTTCTCTCGGCCATAGAGTCTGCTAGATGTGCCAAATGTTTGGCACTTTATCATCGGGCTTGCGTTGGTCTTCCTTGTAAGGGTGCGGTGGCTGCCTCCTGGCAATGCCCAGAGTGTAGGAAAAACTTACGTAGGGACAATAAGGCTGAAACCCCTGTAAGAGGGAAAACACTAGATGACCAAAGTGGGGAGTCTTCAATGATGCAAACAACGCAGCCACCGGCGACCCCTGCGCCACTAACAACGACGCTATCGGCGCAGCCAACGATGCAGACTCCTCCCACGGATACGCCAGAAATGCCGGCTACTCTCACGCCTATGACATCGATTCCGACTCCGCCCACACCTATACAATCGATGCCGTCTCCGCCCATGCCGATGCCAGCATCAGCAACGCCTACACCACCAGCGGGTACTGGGTTACCGATCGTGGTCGTGGACGGAATTGGAACCCAAGAGTTGCCGCAGGACGTAGGATCGGTGTTAAAACTAATTATGGAGGAATTACGGACCTTGCGGTTTGAGGTCCTAGAACTAAGAAAGGATGTAGCTGAGCTGAAGGCGTCCAATGTGTCATGCCATATTCGTATGGATAGTATGGAGACGAGATTGGACGCCTTAGAAAAGCGACCTATTGAACTTTCATCAGATGTGATGGCTGTAGAGGGCGTGCTAGAGCAATTGAAGAGGGAAATAAACGACAGAGATCAGGAGCTAATGGCAAATGACCTGGTTATTGCAAACCTACCAGAGACGAATGCAGAAAGCCCGACACACATCATGAAGCTGATTGCCACGAAGCTAGGAGTCGCCGTCGAGGAGCGAGACATAGTCAGTGTGGAGCGTATTGGCGGTCGCCACATTAAGGCGACGAGCCCGGTCAGGGCAACGGAGACCAGGCCACGCGCTATCTTGGTGCGATTGGCGCGACGTGATCTGCGTGATGCCCTGCTGGATGGCGCACGGGTACGACGCGGCGCGACAACCGAGGACTTAGGCCTTCCTGGTCCTGCCCAGCGCTTTTTCGTCAACGAGCGGCTGACCAGGATGAACCAACAGTTGTTTCGCAAAACGCGTGCTGCTGCTGGGCTCCATGGCTGGCGATTCGTATGGACGAAGCGAGGTCGCATTCTTGTTCGCAACAAGCCTGGGGACTCCACTCACCGGATCTCTACTGAGGAGGATGTACAACAGATTATCGGACCATATATGGATAAAGTATAAACCTACATATAAACACAAACCTTATAACATGACTTTGATTTACATTTGTCTTATATATGTTGAGGCTGTGGGTTGTATGGAATATGATCATGGGCGTTGGAGAGGTGGCAGTGGTTACGATGAGATAGAGTACAACAATATTAATATTTTGACAGACAATGCATTTACTAGAATAATTTTAAAAATCACATTATCAACACACACAACCTATTTACACAATTTACACTTATTTACAATTTTAATATATACACATAATAATTTAAAAGTTATCCATAACCACGCAGATACAAATGATTAGAACAAAATTTTTAGTTTGGTTTATTCAATGCGGTATCACTAGCGACTAATCAGGACGAATTTTTGGTGGCCATGTCCCGCCATGCAGTGGACATAATGGCAATAAATGAAACCTGGTTACGACCTGGGGAAGAGGGTCGAGCGCCCTCTGTACCAGGCTACAGGTTGAGACATGTACCACGCCCGGCATCTATAAGGGGGGGAAGAGGAGGAGGAGTGGCATTTTACATAAAAATTGGAGTTAGGGCGCGGGTGAGACCTCATCCTGAGCAACCAGACACTGAGCAGCTATGGTTAAATTTGACCATCAACGGAAAAAAATTGCTGATAGGTACTGCATATCGTCCTCCTTGGTTAGACTTGTCTAGATTTCTGGAAGGGATGACTAATAGTATTAGTGCATTAGCTCCATATGACTATATAGTGTTACTGGGAGACTTTAATGTAAACATGTTAGATATAAGCAATACAAAAACAAAGATAATTAACGAATTTCTAAATTATACTAGTTTGAATCAGATAGTGTACACACCAACCCACTTTGTTAATGACAGCAGCACATTGATAGATGTCATTTGCACTGATGCTAAGATCCGTAATGTGGTAGTGAATCATATCAGTGAACTTGGAAATCACTCGTTCATTACATGTGATACTGTGATTAAGAAGGAGAAGTCAACGCCAAGAATGGTTGTGTATCGTGCTTTAAAGGATATATTACCAGACTACTTCGCTGCAGATCTCAAATCTATCCCATGGTTGTGCATGAGGGAGTTTCCGGACGTTAATAATATGGTTATTAACTTTAATTTGTTTGTAACTCAGTTATTCGAACTTCATGCTCCCAGGAAATGTAAGTTATTTAAGGACCGCTCCACACCATGGATCACGGAGAACATACGTTTGATGTTTAAGTTGCGAGACAAAGCAAAAGATAAATATAGAAAAAATAAACTAGAAAGTAGTAAGAAATATTATTTGGACCTCAAACATCAAGCTAGTTCTGCACTTATTCAAGAGAAAACTGCATACTTCACCACCCACATAAATAAAAATATTAACGATCCTAAATTGCTGTGGAGAAATCTGAAAATGGAGGTATTGCCTGGACACAAGGATGGTATGCTCCCCGGACATCTGGACGACCCAGACGAAAATAACAGGGCGTTTCTCGACGTACCTGGTGTTTGCAGTTTGACCATATCGCAGTTAACTTTTTTTGAGTTTAATAGATTTGGTGATTGTAGATTTCAGCTAAAGAATGTCAGCGAAGAAGCAATATCAAAAATCATACATAGCCTAGGGTCAAATGCACAGGGAGTTGATGGAATAAGTTTAGAAATGGTATCGCTCACATTACCATCTTCCCTTCAAGCCATTACTACAATCATTAACAAATCCATAGATAGTCGCACATTTCCAGACTTATGGAAGTGTGCCATTGTACGTCCCATTCCCAAGACTAACAATCCAGTTAATGCTAAAGATCTGCGTCCGGTGAGCATACTGCCATGTCTATCCAAGGTTCTGGAGAGGGTGGTATATGTGCAAATATTGGAATACCTGGAAGCCAATAACATTCTCCCAGACCTCCAATCAGGATTTAGAAAGGGTAGGGGGACAGCGACTGCCCTTTTTGATGTAATAGGAAACATCCTTGAGGCGCGTGACCGAGGCGAGGGTTCGATCCTGGTTCTCCTAGACTTTTCTCGCGCGTTTGACGCAATCAACACCACTCTGTTGCTTTCTAAACTGGCATACTATGGATTTGCAGTCGAAACAGTAGAGTGGTTTGCAAGCTACTTAAGAAATAGGTCACAATACGTTGAAATCCGAAAAGAGGATGGATCGACAGTGTCATCCCCACCGCGGCATGTGCCACGTGGCGTGCCTCAGGGATCAATTCTTGGACCACTCTTGTACATCCTTTATAGTGCTGATATAATTAAATCCTTTCAGAATTGCAAGTATCACATGTATGCAGATGATATACAGATATACATAACTTTTAAACCAACCAATACTCTGGCAGCTGTGCAAAAAATTAATTCGGATCTCCAAAGAGTGGCTATATGGTCTGAGCAGAATTCTTTAGTATTGAACCCAACCAAATCAAAATTTATGGTCACAGGCAGTAAAAAAATTATCAGCACAATACTGTTGGTCAACCCAGAAATCCTTATTAACGGAAAGTCTATTGATAGGGTGGACACAGCTTGTAATCTAGGTCTGACTATAGACCCAGAGCTGCATTTTGAAAAGCACATTAATAATGCTATAAGAAATTGTTTTTATAGATTGAAAATACTATACACAATTAGGGACTATCTAAGTGTTGCACTAAGGAAACAAATAGTAGACACCTTAATACTGTCAAAGCTGAATTATTGTGATACAGTATATGGTCCTTGCATATTATCAAGAACAGGGCGAGTGATCCAACGCGTACAAAATGCTTGCACTCGGTTTTGTGTTAAAATACCACGACGAAGCCATGTTACACCTTTCTTAAATGCTAATAATATTTTGAAAATGGAAGCCAGAAGGAAGCTGCATTTGGCAAGTTTGCTCTTTGGCGTTATAACTACACATAAGCCTAATTATTTATATGCCAAGTTCAGCTGGAGACAGTATCAATACAAGAATCACATACGATATGCAACAAACCCACTCTCCATCCCAAAACACAGGACCACAGCCTTTAGGGGTAGTTTCAGGTTTGCCGCTACACATTGTTGGAATGACATCCCACCACCCATTAGGAGCCTAAAATCAAAACAAAGTTTCATATGCCATTTGAAAAAGATTTATATTAACAAACAGATTTCCATGTAAACAGCAAGTTAGCTGTAGAATATAAAATCTTACCTTAGGGGTTTATGGTCAGCAGGCAAAGATTGGGTCTTGTGTTGGGGTGGATTGGCATGAGTGTTCTCTGCCTCTATTTTTGGGTATGTGTTTTCTTAGGCTCATGTATCCCAAACATCTCAAGTAAAGAAAAAGGTGGTAACAACATATTATGCACAAACAAATACAGGCCTGAAACAATTATTTATGTACTAATTATTTATGTACATACTCGGAATCAAAATTTATGATTGTTACAGTGAGTATCACTGTGAATTTTCCGAAGACTTGTGAATATGACATAAAAAATATATATATTATACTCTGTAAATTAATTACTCCAGTTGAATACAATTTTAATTTAATTAGTTCTGAAGTGAGGGTGGGGAGGAACCCAATATGGATATTGTATACATGCTATATTACTAAAAACGGTACTATTATTTAATTATTTAATTATTTTACAATTATCTACTTATACAAGTAAATTTTGGTTTTATACCTTGTTTATTGTGGCCTGAAAGGACATCCATGCAGCTTTAAATTATAGAGGTTGCATTTCCTCTGTCAAATATTCCTGTTATCCCGCATTGTTACCATTCAGTTTTCTGTTCTGTACATACACATAATTTGGTGTGTTTCGTATGTGTCATGATATCACAAAAAGTAATCAACAGCGTACTTTATATTATTGAAGTAATCTCTCTTCCACTACAGCATACACAAGTTATACAATCTTCCTACTGATAATGTTTATGACTTGGGTTGTGAGACGGTGGAGGAGTAAGAAACAGCCTAGCGACCATCCTTCTGAAGCGTAGCTTGCGTGATCAAACTCTTTGATTTGCGTATATTACGAAAAATAGGTACAATTTGGTTGCGTAACTATGTAATGGCCGCTTCGGGTTGCGTCACTGGTTTGTTTATTTTTGCTGTCAGTATTATGCAACACTAAGTTATTGATATTTTTAAACTAATGTTCACAACATTGTCGCTTTACACACATTACACAAACTCATAAAGAACTTTATTTTATCGGGTTAAGTGTATTCTGCCGAGGGGCGCAGTGGAATCGGGGGAACGCTTCCAAATTTGGATACTATGTCGGTCACTTTTCACTTCCTCAACGTTCTACTGCGTTCTACTAACCGCCACTACGTCACTCACTAAGGCTGTTGCTGAAAATCAGCGCTGATGGCTCGTTGAGATGCCACAGTATTATGCTGAGCTTCAACCTATGTTTTGCGAAGATGCGACGCACAATTTCCTTAAGACCGTAACTTATGTAACCCTGCCCTGTACCCTGTATTGTAGGCACAGACTAGGTAGTAAGATACTTCGTATATTGTAGGCATTGTTTTTTTCTTTTTTGTATTTGTTTCTTTTTCGACCACAGACAAAAATGTGTACTCTTTGTTAAAAAATATTGTTGTTATATTTTGACTGGATACCAAGTCTTTTGGCCATTTTTATTATAACGGTGTTGCCAGCGCGGATACGCGTTTGGTTTCATGAAGTGTTAGTTTTTAAGCGTATAATTATTGTAGTATGTAGTATCGATTTTAGCTATGTCGTTAGTAATGCCTTATGTAGAATTTTTACATTTTAATCTGTACTTGTGCGTCGACGTTCGCCGCAAAAATAAACTGTTTTTCTTTCTTCTTCTTTCTTTCTTCTAAGAATTGATTAGTATCCAAAAAACTTTCGTTCGTTACACACGCTGTGAAGTGTCCGTTCAACGGTAATAATTGTTTTTTTTTTCTTTAAAAAACGTTGCCCCACACTAGGGTTTCTCCTGTGTCGTGGGTGCATTTACAGACATTCATCACATTCATTCCACACGCAATACACCCAGACCCGGAACAAATACCTGTAGATTATAATTAATATTTAAAGAATCCAAAAAGATCTAAATTAGGTTGCATACGAGTTGATCCTCAGGACGTTTTTAACTATTCCCTTTACTAGTTATTCTAGAAATACCACCTATGATGTTTTATATTGTAAATGTTGGCAGAGTTTGCTACGTACCTTTTTACTTTTCTTATTGGATAAGCCGAGGCTATACATCAAGTGTCAGCTTAAGAAGTCGCACTCCTTGTTGCTAGATTGCGTGATAACTCAAGACCTACGTGCTTACCAGTGATACCTACATGTTTGCTTATTATACAAGTTGTTTATTTGTACCAAAGCAAATTGAACCTAATGGTGACCGATATGGACCTTAAAATTACTGTTAAAATGATTTATTTTAAACTAGCTGGGACCCGCGGTTTTACTCGCCGTTTAATTTAAATTAAGTTGGGTTGTTTATAAATAACTTAGAGTACTTTGGCATGGACATTTGACATAGAGTATGTACATATATTCGATTATATGGGTTTTAATTTTTTTGCACGGACCTCTAATCATTTTTCTAAAACGAAAGTAGTCTAAGTTATTCCTTATAATATCAGTTATCTGTCAGTGAAAGTCCCGTAGAAATCGGTCCAGCCGTTTCGGAGATTAGCGGGAACAAACGAAAAACAAACGACGGACAGACAGACAAAAAAGTAAAAAATAGGTTTTTGCTGTACGTACCGTATATACTTTCATATGCATTTAGTAAAAAGCTGTTGTTTTGACATTACAAACAGACACTTCAATTTTATTTATTTGTATAGATTTATTTCTTCCTATAATCTCATTCAGGTTTGTTTGTAAAAATCGTGTTATGTAGCCGTCTCTACTGCTCGTCAAGACGCTGCCAGTTGCCGCTCTCCATGGTCAATGCTCCAATCTAACTTGAATATACTGATATGCGGCCGGGACATGGTATCTATATACGATTTATTTTACCATATGTCGCCGGTTAGCAATATCACCACCCTATCTGACCTCATGGGTAATACAACTATGGGATTAGACGGAGGATGGACAGCACCGTCCTTCGAGTACATTTAGAACTCAACGGCGATCGCCAATCCGCATGCTTTGCGTGGTGGTTATGGCAAAAACCTCCAACGAGCACGCAAAACAAACTCACACTGGTTTGGTTGGTTGTGGCGATCTTTGAGAGAGGCGTATATCCAGCAGTTAATGTTTTTCAACTCAAATGATGACCGCATTTATGTAACCTTTAACTATTACATTTATGTCCTGCATTTAATCTATAAATTTTTTTTTTTTTATCGTTGCCCCATACTATATTTTCTCCTGTGTCGTGGGTGCGTTTACAGACACAAATTTCACTCACAATACACCCAGACCTGGAACAACTACTTGCAGATCATACAAATATTTGTTCCGTGCGGGAATCGAACCCGAGACTCGGAGCGCAGCAGCCGACTGTATCAGCCACGGCACCAACCGTGTCGTCAAACTCCTCGATATGAAATCGTCCATTCATAGAAACATCTCGAAAACTTCTCATAAAATATCGCAACATCAGAAGAATAGCAGATAATGCAATTAAATAGAACGAGAAAAATTATAATTCAATTTGTAAAGGGGTAGGCCTTTGTTAAATCAAGAAAGCGACGCAGTAACTAATCATTCTGAATTGCGTTTGCGTCTTCGAAAAGAAATGCAATTATTATTATATTTTATCAGAATTTTCTTTTATATTTTTATTTTATTTTTTATTCATAAGACAATGTCCCTAGCGATAAGAAATACAATATAGATTAAACAAACGTCTTTGGTGAGACTAAATTTGTTTGTTATCGTCTGCATTGATTTCACTTACGTTCGGCGAGAAGACATTTTGTATGTAAAGAAGATTCTTTGCGAACAAAATTTATTAAAATTAAGGTACTTAAACTGAAACCCCCTGTCGTTGGTATAAGCCAGGGCACCTCTGGGTTCGCGGGTGCGTAGATTGGGTAGTCTGCGTGCCCACATCGAGCGACCCAAGAGAAGACTGTAGCACGCATGTGGTCACGCGCTGCCGTGGGACGCTTTGGGGCTTTGGGGGATCCTTTACAATCCCCCCGGGGGGTGACCGCTTTCGCGCGACACCCACTCCGAGATTTGCTTATAGGCGTGGTACCAGTGGGCAGCGCTAGTGTGGACGAGGACGTGGAGCGACCCTTAGGTACCGAAGATACCCGGTCCAGTGGTTTTAGGTGTTCCTTTTTATCAATGTACAAAGACTTGATCTTTGATACGTTAAGAGAAACTGACCTTTAAACGAAGAAAAATGAAATAAAAGTATACAAAAAGACTCTCAGAGGTTGTCATGCAGCGAAGTGCCCTCCTTTATTTTAATGTGACTTGTAAAAGTGTATGTTAGAATCTAATGATTGAAAAAATGTTTTATATTCTATTATAGAAAGCACATGACTGTTTTCAATATTGAAGGAAATAAATCCAAAGTCTGATATTTGATCTAACCATATAAGATTTTGTTAGGAATACCGTTAGTAATATGGAAGTACATTCTGGCAGCAATTCTGGTGACACATTTCCGTCTCGTTATCATGTCCTGACATTGTCAGGTGATAGGTGGATCTCAGTGACGGATAGATCCGGCAAAGTATAGTTAGTTAGTACATATTTTTACAGTTATTTTATATTATTTCGTATTTCTATTGATCTGATTTTCTATTGACATTATGTCTATTCTTCTATTTTCTCTCTTCGAATTCTCACATCATGATTGTCATCATTTCGGCCGAATAAAGTCCACTGCTGAACATAGGCTTCCCCCAAAGATCGCCACACCGGGCTGTCTAGGTGTGTGAACTCACTAGGAGGTTTTGCCATAATTGCAACGCTTGGCAGGCAGTTTGGTGAGCGCAATATGGCTAACGTTACACAGCAGGGACGCTGCTGCCCATCCCTATGGTTAAGGGTCCCTTAGTCGCCTTTTACGACGTTCACAGGAGGAGATGGAGTGGTGCTATAATCATAATTTACATGGAAATTTTGACAATTTGTTTTTCATGTCGCATCTTTCCTTAAACCTAAGACTGCAACGTTTCACTATTGTGGTAAATTCCAATAGGACCATTTTTGGTCTTGTAGTACCTTTTATTTTTAAGGAGAACTCTACGTTTTCTTTAATCCTGTGAGTAGTGTATCAGACCGACTCTTTTAATACTTTAATCTACTAAATCATTCACATCAATATTGCTTACATGGCCTTAAACCAATTTTGATAGCAAAAATCTATAACTTCAAAAAACATTTTTCTAAGAAACCTTCAAAACCTATATCTGATTATATGCCTGAAAAGGGTCTTTTATATTATCAAAGAAATAGCACTGAAATAATCGCAGCCATTTTTTCAATCCCAAGCCGGCAATAATTTCCAGTCACTTATCCCACGAAGGAATATAAGGCACGCTTTAAACCAGATCAACATAGAAATACTGTAACATTGTCATAAAAACTCAAGGATTTTCTTGGAAATTTCCTCTGGTGTATTCTCAAGCGAGTCTTCAGGCGTGTTTCAGTGTTGCCCTCTATCAAAATACTACGAAGCGTTGCTTAGGGGCAAACTGAATCATGTTTATTTAGGCGGTATGCCGCAAAGCCCAAAATAGCCTTGCCTTCTGACTTTTATATGACCCGCTTGTAAAGTTAGGAATGGCTGGAATCCAGGTTTTTTCTTGTAATATTTTTGCTTAGGTTAGGCCCAGGTGTGTCGTTCTTTCGAGGGGAATATCATCTAATTTTGTTGGAGAATTAATGGAAATTGCATTAAGTACACGAGGTTTTGAAAATGCGGTGTTTTTGAGAGAGATGGCTCTCGCAATACTCATTGAGATAAGGGCGTTAAAATAACACAGCACACAATTTTATACCTTTATACCAGCGGCATTTTAAGTTTTTAAATTTTGCTGCATCATGCTCAGATAGGGGCCTTTCTATTGGAGAAAGGAGAGGTAGAGGTAGCTTCAATTTTTTTATCTTTACATTATCTGTACTTTCCTGTGTGAGTCAAAAATAAAACTTCTTTCATCATTTCTATGTACCACAATGTGCGTGACGAAATTTTATCAAAATATATTATTTTGTACTGTTAGCACTACTCTGTATATGCAATAATACTTTTTTTGTGAGAGTCTCCATGCGACGAATGTCTCAAAATATTGGGCGGTGTTACATTATCATCATGATATCAGTCATTTTATAAATCCACAAGTGTATCGTTATTATCGGAGGATTTGCCAGTACTCACTACGCTTGGCAGGCGGATTGGTGAGCGCAGTATGGCAACTATTCAACAGAATAGACGCTGCTGCCCATCTCTCTGGTTTCAGTTCCTTAGTCGCCTTTCACGACACCCACGGGATGAGATGGGGTAATGGTATTCTAATATTATAATGAGCAATATTATTATAATGAGTAAAACTCCCGTGTGGTGTCCGGATTAAGAATATAGCACCACTCCATCTCCTCCCGTGGATGTCGTAAAAGGCGACTAAGGGAATCTAAACCAGAGGGATGGGCAGCAGCGTCCCTTCTGTGAAACGTTAGCCATACTGCGCTCACCAACCCGCCTGCCAAGCGTGGTGAGTATTGGCAAATACCCCCCAGAATGATGACACAGTTGTGAAAATCTATGGGGGAGGCTTTTGTTCAGCAGTGGACGTATAAATGGCCGATATGATGAGTAAAACTCGCGAAAACTTAAGACATTACTATACACTATTCTACATAACTGAAGTTTGAACTGTCTCATCATCATCATTTCAGCCGTAAAAACGTCCACTGCTGGACAGAATCCTCCCCAAAATATTCCTACAACGACAGTTGTATATGGGTTTGTGTTGTATGCCATGTCTGCCAGGTTTGGCGATCGCAGTTGAGATATAAATTTCCTCGAAGGAGGCTGTTGCCTATCCTCCAGCTAGTCCCATGTGTTTTACGACGCCCACGGGACGAGATGGGGTGGCGGTATTCTATGCCAGCAATATTATTATAATGAGTAATGATCGCGAAAACCTAAGACTATAGTAATGTCTATAAATATATATAAAATATAATAACTAAATTTTGAACTGTCTGAGCAATTGCATTTATTAAGTTTACGTTGAAATAATCACATGTACAAGGACTTTATCTTTGTCTAGAATCAAGATTCTGTATGTACTTAAACTTAATAACTTTATGTACGACTAATCACATAACGCAGAGTCTAAGTTAACACTAAAACAATTATTCAGACTGTATGGAGATTACCAAGCTGTCAAGTCTGACATTTAAACAATTTACATGTTAACTATTTAAGTTAGAACACAGTATATAAATGAGAGCGAACATTATTTATCTATTTAAATGTGCTTATAGGCAGTTGCATTCACTGATCAGTAAACGATAGGTGAGGTTAAGCAATGCTCTACGCGGTCAGCCTATGGATGGGTGACGTAGCGGTATTGAACTGAGCGTCTCCGTGATTCGGAGGGCAAGTAAATCATCGGTCCCGGTTGTTATCATTAGATGGCAGTCGTTAAACCAAGTTGGAGGCCTTTGGGCGACATGAACAACTCTGACAGAAGGTCAGCCATTATCATTATATCGGCCTATAGACGTCCACTGCTGAACAAAGGCCTCCCCCACAGATTTCCACAATTGCGTCGTCATTTTGGGGGGAATCTGCTAATACTCACCACGCTTGGCAGGCGGGTGGGTGAGCACAGAATGGCTGCTGTTTCACAGAAGGGATGCTGCTGCCCATCCCTCTGGTTTAAGTCCTTTAGTCACCTTTTACGACATACACGGGTGGAGATGGAGTGGTGCTATATTCTTAATCCAGACACTACACGGATAATAGGTCAGCCACTTAAGGAAAAAGAAAAAATGAAGATATATCTGTTATAAGTCCGTTAGCTATACTCGTACCATTTCCACAAAGTTAAAATCGCAGATCCTGAACGGGTCACTGGCTCTTGTGGTGGATTAAGTATATAGCACCACTCCATCTCCTCCCGTGGGTGTCAGAAAAGGTGACTACGAGACCCCAGAGGGGTGGGCAGTTTCCCTTCTGTGTAACGGCAGCCATTTTGCGCTCACCAATCCACCTGCCAAGCCTGGTGATACTGGCAAATTCCCCCCAGAATGACGTCACACGGCATATAACCGATCATTGTGGGGGAGGCCTTGTTCAGCAGTGGGCGTCTTTTGACTGATATGACGATGATATGAGGGTCAGATTGGTACAACAAAGGAGGATGGCACAAATGTCCGGAGGTCCAGCAGTGGGATGAGATGGGCTGCACGTCATGATGATGAAGTCAGTTTGTTTAGATTTTTTTTACTGCGGTATCGTTATTGTGGTCGCTGCTTGTGGCAACTGCCAATCGTGAGGCCTGGATTCGATTCATCCTTCGTGGATACAGTTAATTAATACAAATTCCACATGCACAAACACTGGTACCCTGGTCTATTAAAAATTTACTCTAATCTAATGAATTTACATTACCGAGCGTACTGATGATGGCAAATTCCCACGATGGCGGTTCATTGAGGCGGTGGATTATCTTATTTTTTATACATCCTGAAGGCCAATTCTCGTAATTAAAAATATAGGTTTTTTTTTTTTATTTGTGCCCAGTGGAAATTCTTCATGAACTCCCTTCGCCCCGGGGAAGGACGAAGGGGTATGCCAGACTCCTACCGGCTAAAACCACTGGGGCGGTCATCTTCGGCACCTAAGGGAGGCTCCAGGTCCTCGTTTGATCACACTAGAGCCGCCCACTGGTGCCACGCCTATTGGCACATCTCGGAGAGGGTGACTGTAAAGCGGTCACCCCCCCAGGGGGATTGTAAAGGATCCCCCAAAGCGTCCCACGGCAGCGCGTGACCACATGCGTGCTACCGTCTTCTCTTGGGTCGCTTGGTGTGGGCACGCAGATTCCCCAATCTACACACCCGCGAACCTAGAGGTCCCCCACCTTATAGCAATGGCAGGGGTTTTCAGGCGTATCGGAATTAGGCGCCAGAGCGGTTGTTACCCCGGCGCCGTCTCCTTCTTCTTCGAGCGGGATCGGCCCTCTCCCGATCCCGCTCTGCGGTCTCCTTCTGGAGCATGACGCTCTCACAGAAGGAGACCACTGCATTCCAGTTTTCGTGCTCTGCCAACATAGCCGACACTACTGCTGGCAGAGAGAGATCTTGCCCGATCCGATCGACCAGGATCCGCCGCTCGGTGTCCCACGCAGGGCACGCCTCGAGCGTGTGCTGTGCGGTGTCCTGGTCGCTATCACAATGGTGGCATTGTGCCGTGGCCTCGCGTCCTATCCTGTGCAGGTACGCACCGAAACAACCATGCCCGGTGAGCACCTGCGTCAGGCGATAGGTGACGCGCTCGCTCCTTCTGAGCCAGGCTCCGAAGAGCGGCAGGACGGCCTCGACGACGCGCTTGGTCGCAAATTACATCCGCAGGCGGTGACGCCACTTTACAAGTGCGCGTCGCCGAGCCAGCCGCCTCAGCCTGTCCAACGCCCCTGGAGGCGCGTTTTCGCCGCTCTGGCGGAGGGAGCGTGTCTGATCGTAGACCCACGCATCCATCTCCGCCAGGATGTCAAAAGGCGGAAAACGCGCCAGGAGGGTTGCCGCCTCGTAGGAGACTGTTCGGTAACCTGGTGCGATCCGGATAGCCACTCTGCGCTGCAGACCGTGAATTTTGGTTCTGCAGCGCTGGGCGCCTGATAGTCGAGCTGACCATACAGGCGCCCCGTATAGGACCACGGACCGCACGACTCCTCCGTAGAGACGGCGAACTTCCTCACATGGTCCCCCGAGATTGGGCAGCAGCCGGTGTAGAGCACCCACTATCCTCTCAACTCGGGGAACGAGGCGCTGGAAGTGCTCTTCGAAGCCCCAACGACTATCCAGGGTGAGCCCCAGGTATTTCATGTACCGGCCCACCCTGATTTGCGCGTCACCAATGCGTATCCACGAACTGGGTGGTTCTCTGCTTCTCGGCAGTTTGTGGAACCATAGCGCCTCGGCTTTCTGAGGCGCTATCCGCAGACCCAGGGCGTGGATTTTGGCCACGATAATTGCCACCGCTTGCTCCGCAAGCCGGATGGTTCCCTCGAAGGACTCCCCGCTGGCCAACACCAGAGTGTCATCAGCGTAACAGACTAAGCTGACGCCAGCAGAGAGAACGACACGCAGGACCGCATCGTAGGCGAGGTTCCATAAGAGAGGGCCGAGAACTGACCCCTGCGGAACCCCGCACGTAATCTCCCTCCGCTTTACGCTACCGTCCTTGCCCACGTAGCGAATGTAGAGGCAAAGAGACCTAACACCTAAAACTGTAGTCTCTAACGGTCGAATACTGAAATGCCACTTAATATTTAAGTTCCGCTAATCTATTTGTCGTGCGGTGTCCGGATTAAGAATTAAGGGATTTCAATATTAAGTGGCGTTTCAGTATTCGGCCGTAAGTCAGTCAATTAGTCATACAAATTATATCGAGCAAAATATTTGTATCGATAAGTAATCTTTCTAAAGAACCGTGTCAGAGATTTCATCTCTGTCTCATTTTCCATCAAAGTGTTGGTGGTTTTTCATTCTGTTATTCCGTACATGCCTAAGGATATACAAATCTTATCAATTCCGCATACCATGCGTATTGCGTAACATTTGAATCGCACAACGTCCATACTGGCACGACGCCACGATGTCGACTATTCCGGGCGTTGACCTCTTTAGACTTGCGTTCAAAACAATGGGTTCTACAATTGTGACATAATATCGTGTCTCTGTACTTGACAAAAAAGCTGCAACCACGTGACTTGCAACTAGGATTGTATTAGCTACAGTGACAGAAGCATCCAATATAGGTGATGCTTTCGCATACACTTAACTATCATTGGTTTCGGAGTGGAACAGGGAGTGAAAAACCGGCTAATTTACCTATAAAAAAATAAACTAGGAAAAATATGATGATGAATATAAGCGACAAGTGGGGATTTCATGATATCAGTCAAAGGACGTCCACTGCTGAACGAATCCTCCATAGATTTCCATAATAGTGTCGTCATTTGGGGGGAAATTTTGCAGTATTTACCATGCTTGATAGGTGGGCTGGTAAGTTCAGTATGGATACTGTTCGGCGCTGAGACGCTGCTGCACACCCCTCTGGTCTAGTTTACTGTGAGTGGTGCTATATTCTTAATCAGGACACCACACGAAAAGTGGGGAAGTATCTTAACTTAATTACTAATACCCGGACGGGTTACGGGCGGTTATAGTCACCTTGCATTTATAAGATATTCTCACTAAATCATAATTTGTAGTGGTACTTTTGGAATCATTAACAAATTAAATTACAATTGTCGTTTTAC
Organism: Diloba caeruleocephala; assembly: GCA_947459985.1. Lineage (NCBI taxonomy): Eukaryota > Metazoa > Arthropoda > Insecta > Lepidoptera > Noctuidae > Diloba > Diloba caeruleocephala. The sequence continues at coordinate 3,130,804 of OX381625.1, read as the reverse complement.
CAAAATTAATCAACGATAAATTTCTTTTTGATATCGTTTAATGATATTCAATACAATAAGTAGATATTCTTTTATCCAGAAAGAATAAGGAAATATTCAAGAATATCAAATAAATAAACAAATAAACCCATCTCATCCCGTAGGTGTCGTAAAAGGCGACTAAGGGATTCGCATTAGCCGGAGGATGGGCAGCAGCGTCCTTCGAATACATTAAAAACTTAACTGCGATCGCCAACCCGCCTGCCAATCTGCAATCTGCCTGGTGATTATGGCAAAACCCCTCAATGAGCACACAACATACCGATATCGGTCGTTGCGGTGATCTTTGAGGGAGGCCTGTGTCCAGCAGTGGACTTTATTCGGCCGAAATTATGATGTTTGATTATCACTTTTCTACATACAATTGGCTTATGTGATGTTTTAAGACCTCTTAATAACATTGCACTACAATCAGTTACCTTTTCTTTTTTTTTTATTGATCATTTGGAAATACATCATGTATTTCCGGGAAACGCGGGGAAGGGCCGAGGGGTATGGACTTTTATCAGCTAAAACCACCAGAGTGGTCATCTTCGGCACCAACCTTAAATAATCTCCATCTAAAGCCGCCCATTGGTGCCACGCCTTTAGGCACATCTCGCAGGGGATGACTGTAAAGCGGTCATCCCCTCTAGCGGAAGGAAGGCGGCTGTAAAGAGGTCGCCCCTCGGGCACATCTTGGGGTTATTGTAAAGGATTCCCCTGAAGCCTTGCTGTGCGCTGTGGTGTGCACACGATGGTACGCGACCACGTGCACACCGCCGTCATCCCCGGGGTAGCTGGGTATGAGCACACAGATTCCTCAACAATCAGCAACCTGACTGTGATTATTATGGTGATACTCCCCAAGAACGTTTATCCAGTGCAGAGCACGTTTGGTTATGGACCTTTTTTTTTATTGGTGCCCAGTGGAAATTCTTCATGAACTTCCTTCGCCCCGGGGAAGGACGAAGGGGTATGCCGGACTCCTACCGGCTAAAACCACTGGAGCGGTCATCATCGGCACTTAAGGGAGGCTCCAGGTCCTCGTATGATCACACTGGAGCCTTGGTTATGGACCTAAGTATTATTTCATAGTTGAAATAACAGGAAGCTGCACAAATATTATCGCTAGAAAATCCACTGAAGCGTTCAAACGTTGGAAATGCTACATATATTTCCTTACTAATCCAATAAATCATGCAAACACTGCTAAAATATTACTCTACGCTTGTACGCATTGCTGAAAATATTTGCGTCTATATTCTTCCACAAAGCGAGTGGAGTTTGAAGTGGTGTGTAAGATTATCCTTTTCCCATGGGGGGTAAATAGAATCAAAAGAATGTATAGTTATACGATCTTAATATACTCCATTTGTTACTCCATGTGTTTTCTTCTATTAATGCCAGCTAGTTGCGTACATATTTGATTTTTTGAAGGATATCAACAATATAGTGAGTTCTTCTAGGGCGTCCTCTCATGGTATTTCAGCTATGTACGCGCCTTTGAATCAGCATATCGGCCACTACTGAACAAAGGCCTCCCTCATAGATTTCCACAACTGTATCATCATATTAGGGGGTTTTTGTTACTCTCCACGCTTGGCAGGCGGATTGGTAAGCGCAGAATGGCTACTGTTCCACAGACAAGACGTTTCTGCCCTTACCTCTGGTTTAGAGTCCCTTAGTCGTCTTTTACGACCTCGACGGGAGGAGATGGAGTGGTCTATATTCTTAATCTGGACACTACACGGACATCCACTTTTGAATAATAGGATAATGATCCAGCTAATAGAATCAAAAACTTAAACTCGAAAAAACTGTGACTTACTTTTGTGCTTCGAATGTTAAAATGTTCTTAATATCATCAGTTTGATCGACCTGTCAAGTTAACACAATCAAAGCAGTCGATTTAACTCATAACAAGCAATTTCAATACTACATTTGACCTCAAATTCTTTTTCCCCCTCATGGCTAGCTTCTAATCCATCTAAGGAATTAAATTCAATCTTTAATACTATCAAACTTAGCAATAAACCAGAATGTTATTTTTGTACTTACTTCCAACGTTAAAATATTCTTTTTATCATCAATACGGTTCACTTCAAACAACAGTTAGGAGAGCCTAGTTAACTCAATCAAATCAATAGACATAGCTTATAAAAAGCGGTTTCAAGACTTTACATTGACTTCAAATTCTTTTCGGCCCGTCACCGCTAATTAAGTCAACAAAAACATGAGTAAAGTCTAGTAAGGCATCACATGCATATATTTATTTTGGTAGTCCGTTTGATCTGCGATGTTGCCAATAACGTTTCTTTTGATGTTCTATTTGGGATTACGGCAGCCTTTTTGGCATTAATACAGCTGTTAATAACATGGTTAATCGTCTTGAAACGTTCCCGTTACATGAATTATGTATGTATATTTGTCCCGAATGGACTGTGAAACCGTTGGACTATTTAGAAGTCGATATTTCTTTCGGGGTCACTATAAATGTTTGGTTGAAAACGTATGAATTTATAGATTATAGATTATTTTTGGTGTTTGCTGGGTGAAAGATTCCTATAGGTGGCCTGTTCGTTATATCAGTTTTTAAAGATAAAAATGTTAAGACTATGTCCTATATTTCTATTTATTCTAGTGATAATATTAATACTTATCTACTATAATAATCCATTTTGTCTACACCAAAAAGAGAATACAAGTTTGCAATAATTCCAAAAACTAACAAGTACAATTTGGCGGCTATATCGCGATTCGGCAATCCCTTTCAATCAATCATTTAGGAGGAATGGAAATATCGGTAATGTACAAGGGGCAGTCTGCAGTGTTCTAATATATCATTTTTTCATTTCGGCCGAATGAAGTCCACTGCTGGACACAGGCCTCCCCCAAAGATCACCACAACCACCGATATGGATGTGTTGTGAGCACATTGGGGGGTTTTGCCATAATCGCCACGCTTGGCAGGCGGGTTGGCGATCGCAGTTGAGTTGTTAATGTACTCGAAGGACGCTGCTGCCCATCCTCCAGCTAATCCCTTAGTCGACTTTTACGACACCCATGGGAGGAAATGGGGTGGTGGCATTCTGAGCCGGCACCACACGGCAATATAGTTCTAATATATGCTCGACATATAAAGACGAAAGATTCTCTTGAATTAAATTTGAATTGAAGCGGTATTATCAAGGCATACATTCTCTTATTAACTCTCTGTAGATATACACTTTATGTTTACTCCTAACAAATATTTCAACTGATTTAGAACGTGTCATTATTGCAATAAATGTTAGTATAAGATCGGTTTTATTGAGGGTTAATGTTTTATACACAACTTACAAACTACTTAACTCACTACTATATGCATATTTTCCGATACAAGTATATTTTTCATACCGACATAAACATACCAAATAATGTCTTAGGTTTTCGCGAGTATTACCCATTATAATAAAACACTTTTAAACGGATTCTATCGCTTATATTTTAGATTTTTGTTTTTCCTGACGTTTCGTATGCTTTGCAATCCTGCGACCACGAATGCTGCAAAGCATTCGAAACGTCGGCAAAAACAAAAATCTAAAATATACGCGATAGAATCCGTTTAAAAGTATTTTATTATAATAAACAGACCTACTTGTGATTTGTCCGGGTATTTGGAGAAAGATTAGGTTCTGTAATATAATCATATGTAGTTCATAAGATTATCTTCATATACATCAAAGTGGAACGAAAATAATTGTGATACAAAGCTTTGTATAATATTCTATTATATAAATAGCTATTCCGTGTGGTATCCGGATTAAGAATATACATTCCATCTCTTCCAGTGGATGTCGGTCAAGGTGACTAAGGGTCTCTAAACCAGAGAGATGGGCAGCAGCGTCCCTTCTATGGGACAGCATCATTCTGCGCTGACCAACCCGCCTGCCAGGCGTGGTGAGTATTAGAAAACCCTCCCCAAAATAATAACACAATTGTGGAATTCTATAGCCCGTTGCTCAGCAGTGGACAACCTTTAGCTGATATAATGATACATTTTTTATGCTAATTTTTTACACTTAACACAGAATAATAAACTATACGAAGAAATCGCAGTACAAACGAAAACATTAGAAAGATAATAATAGTACGTTACGCGTACAATACCTTTTTTTTGTTGTAAATAGTAAAAAAACCCGGACAAGTACGAGTTGAACTCCCGTTGAGAGGGTTCCGAAATTGCTGAATATATTGTCTATTGTTGGATTCGGTCTTGTACCAATAACTTATCCCAAGAACAAACTTAACATCGTATTTGAAAAACATGTTTTCCCATACATTCCAACCGCCAACGTAAGTTTGTACGCACAATATTGAAATATTTACTATGTTATTTTTAGACCATAGACTTCTTATAGACTTTCCTGTCATCTATAGGGTAAAGAGCTATTACTTATATTTTTTTCAGAAGTTTAGGCTTAGTAGCTTCAGAGATAAGAGTGCGCGGGGGCATTGTCAATTTTCGTCTATTTTATCAAATAACTTTGAAACTTTATCTTTTAAAATTACAAAATAAATACATTTGAGATTCTCACAATAAGACCTTCCATTTCATATATTACACGGTACAGTTCGCCAGACTGTGTTCCTTAATTTTCTAATAAGCCCCCAAAAAGGACCCCCATATTCAAAATTCATTTATTATGTTACACGTACATGTTTGGGTCGCAGTAATCCATATAAGTTTCAACTTAATCGGTCTTGAAGATTCGGAGCAAATTGGTTGTGACAGATGGACAGACAGACAGACACACGAGTGATCTTATAAGGGTTCTGCCGTTTTTTCCTTCGGATGTTCGAAACTCTAAAAACATCCACTTCTGAAACATGTTACTCCTACTTAATAACTACGATGACCGGTCGTATCGGACTAATCACCACGCTTGGCAGGCGGATTGGTGATCACAGTATGTTGTTATTAGCACACGGAAGCATGCTGCTGCCTCTCCTTATATTAACCCTTAGTTGCCTTTTACGACACCCAGGGATGGAGAGGAGTCTTGGTATTCTTTACTGGGAACACGGTAGGTACACAATTTGTAATATTTAACAGGAACGTCGCTACTTAGCGTTCAATTTCAACATTATAATTAATTCCTTTGATGGATAATTTCTGTTTAATTCTTCCGTCTCTTATCTTTTAATTTAATTAATGTCGTAGATTACTTATGCTTTTCATTTTGTAATGTTTACATTGGTCAACTAATGTTACGGTTTTATGTATCTAGAGGCACATTTAGGTCCCTTAAAAGGTCATTCACCTATTTTATCAATTATTTATTTATTAAATTCATCTCAATCTCTTTTAAAAAGTAATTAAAATTTCATTAGTGAGCATCTTGCGTAGGGGTGATCCAAACTGCACAAAGACCTCCGAGTTGGCATAACGAGTGCTGTCTAATAACTATAATTGGGCTCAACGATGTTACGTGCCCTCCGAAGCACGGATATGCTCAGTTCAAATACAGTGAATACATAGTGATGTGGTCATCCATCCATAGACTGATCGCGCTAAGCGTTGCTTCTCATCAAGCATTTTCTAATCAGTGAGTGCAACTGGCTACCACTGAACGACGACGAATACCACCTACCCATCTCCTCCTGTAAGTGTCGTAAAAGGTGACTATGGGATAAGCTGGAGGATGGGCATCAGCTGTTCGAGTAGGTACTTTAACAACTCAACTGCAGTCGCCAACAAAAGCGCGAAGATTGTGGCACAACCCCCCCCCCCCCATCCTAATGATCACACATACAACACACCCAGACCAGACCCAGAGGTCTGTGTCCAGCCGTGGACTTCATTCGATTGGATTAAGTAAATGCGATATAGAGAATTCGAAACGTTTAGTCTAAATTGTAATAGACTTTCACAATGCTTTTTATACTGTTGACCACGATATTCTCTTCGCCATTCTATCACGTATCGGGATTTCATCGTAATCTCAGGGTTGATTTGCATCATTTCACCGCATGGTCACCAGCAAGAAGTAGATGTTGATCAGAAATTTTCTGTTTGGTGCAAGCTGGCAAATGGTGTACCACAAGGCAGTGTACTCTCTTCTTTTTTTGTATATTTTATAATTCCTTTACTAAAATCCTCAAATACTTTATCATCTGTGTATTGATCTGGCTTGCTCGAGCTAATATCAGTGCCTTAGATAATTGTATTTCAGCCCCAATACTGACCTAAATACGATCATAGTCTGGTCTCGTAATTTCGAAGTACACAAAACATCGTAAATGTTAAACCATCCTTACACACGGTTCATTCTACCTTAAAAACTTAGACACTGGTCACCTAACTTTCATGATATATTTAGATAGTACAGGTATTCCGTTATCACCTGACTTAAAGGATTTGGGTTTGCAGTTAAAATAAGCAAGTCTATTAGGTTAGCCGTTATTTAACAGCCACGCTGTGATCTATCTAAACTAAATCTCTGATCCAGTCTCTTGATTCCTGTTATTGTTTATTCGGATCTTATCTTTGGCGAAACTTACATCGCCGAGGTTTAAGTAGATATCGCTGTACGAGTATATGTTGTTATATGATGGCGATGAAGATGTCACCACATATTTTACTCTGACTTAACCAACAACCTAGATCACTAGACTTCGTATATATGTTAAAAAATATTATATAATACCCAGCTTAAATGGATGCCTACCGGTCAGAGAAGATCTCTCAGATCTCTTCGTATCCTCTTCTCCATTATTAACGATCTTTGTGCTCCTGAGTATCTCAACAGATATTTCCAAGTTTTGGGTAGATCTCACAGCTGTAAAGTGGGGGCGGCCAAAAAATGTTTACTGTTTATTTGTAGATTAATTATGCCACGTGTTAATAAGTACATCTTGTGAACTACTAACGTGCATAAAAGTATAAATAACTACATTATCTTCTACTCGAAAGTACAGTTCTCAATATACTCGTTATCTCACATATTTATACTCATTTGACTTCCATCGTACCGACAGAGTTTGCGAGTGAACTCTGTTACTGAGCTAAGAATAGTTTCTGTTTCAATATTACGTCAAACAGTTAAATATAGATGTGGAACTTCGACACAAGTCAAGTGTTCCTTGAACATCGTTGATTGAACTTCAATGGGATTTGTTATTTCTTCTTCTTTGCCTTTTCGGACATTAATGAAGGTCAGTATTGAGATAGATATACCTTTCAATTATTGGATACATTTATTTTGTAATTGGGCTAATCTTGAAAACTTCTTATTCGATTTGGATATAGTCAAACTCAATTTTATTTTATTCATGTAAACAATTTGCTGGCACTTACGCATATTTAGAATTTAAATAGTTGTACGTCGTTGTAAGTCGTTAGTCCTATCGAGAAAAACCAGCATGAAACTTCATAGATATACTCTTTTTAAATAATATGATAGTATTACAGTCTTATTACTTAATACAATATAATCGTAAAAAGCTATGTGAGGATAATCCATGTCAATTTGTGGGATAAATATATATGTATGCACAATGATAATTAATTGGCTTACCATTAGATTGCTACAGCAGCCAAAAGCTGACCAGTCCCGGCAGTCGAAGCGATTGATCATCCCAACAGTGGGCACCCGCTCACGGGCATTACGCGTGGATCAGCATAGCTCATCTCATCCATAATGCAGGGGACTTAACTACCCTAGACGGTAGCGCGCAGGTGGTCACGCGCCACCGTGTGCGCAGCACAGCACAGCGCACAGGGACGTTTCGGGGGATCCTTTACAACCCGGGGGGGGATTGTGAAGGACCGAAGATGACCGCTCCTGTGGTTTTAGCCGGTCGGAGTCATACCCCTTTGCCCTTCCCCAGGGCGAAGGAAGTTCATGAAGAATTTCCACAGGGCGCCAATAAAAAATAATAAAAAAGTGGACTTAACCACCCAACCCAGAACGCTACCCTGAATAAGACATTTTAGTGAGCATGACAGACGCATACTGCCAGGCTACAGGCTGGTGTACGAGTATATGTTATTACATTAGTGGCTACACAATGCTCACACAAAACTAGTGAAAACATAAGCTGTTTCACTACTGTATTAGCGTAATAATATTATATTTTAGTATCATATCAATAACCACAGTGTTACGATCGCGTTGTTTACGATACATTACGTGCACAGTAATGACAAAAACTGTAACCTATTATTTCCGAGATTTTTCTATTCTTACGGCCTAAGGAGCTCTTTCCAAATTTTTGGTAAGTTGTAACTTATATCCTGTATAATAAACAAAAGCTTTTATAAACTTTGTACAAACAAAAGTTCAAACACCGTTTGTATGAATCATGTTACGTGTTTAAATGTATGTAAACACTGGTGAATATGCAAACGATATTCAAATGTACATACATGTCCAGTCAAACACCTTATAGTGATATCCCAAGCGATGCATGCATAGTTTAAAATACATTGCCACTTATATAAATCATCATCATCATCATCATAATATCAGCCAAAAGACGTCCAGTGCTGAACAAAGGCCTCCCCCATAAAATTCCACAATTGTGTCATCAGTTGGGGGGAATCTGCCAATACTCACCATGCTTGGCCGGCGGATTGGTGAGCGCAGAATGATGCTGTTCCACAGATGAAACGATGCTGCACATCCCTTTGGTTTAGGGTCCCTTAGCCACCTTTAACGACATCTGTACAGTTTGTACAGACGCAGAACGTTATTAAACTATAAATAATAGTTTAAAATAACAAAAAAAACATGCTTTCGTAGATAGCCATCTAAAAAGCAGAAAATAATTCAATACGTTTAAAATAGCAATAGAGTGATTAACAAAAAAATATTTTTTAGGGCGGCTAACTACATAAACGTTCTTTTTCGTCTTTTGCGCATGGCTGAATGTCCATGTTGCCTGTCCATAGTCTTAATAACTCCGGGTGGTAATTATTTACCCAAGCATTTTCCTTTTTACGTTTAAGTAAACAAATTCTCCCTCCATTATTGATACAATCCTCTGAAGAACAGACACGATTCGACTCTCATCGCACTCTTGCCGTGGAAAATTGAATCGACATCTTATGGAGGTATTATTTTTTGTGCAGATTTGTGTATGTCGATGAATTTATATTTTTTTCTGGGTATCAGAGATGAAAAAATCGCTAATCCTAAGGATCCTGGAAAGGATAATGGGACACAACTAAATTATGCATTTTCATCGGTCCATGATAAGTGTGCGACGTTTTAAATCAATCCGACGAATTAAAATAAAATCGAAATAAATTCCGTTACATAGATACATACCAAGCTAATAAAAGCGTGTTGAAAATGATGAGACTTATAGAACGATACAAAAGAAGAATGTTGTATGCAGAATGAGTCACGTATAGAATTACTATCACATCAGCCCTTAAACGTCCACTGCTGAACCTTGGGCCTCCCAATGATCAATGAGCAGTCATAAGAGATATTCTCGTAATCACTACGAGATCTAATCAGAAATAAGGAGATCCGTACAAGAACTAAAGTTGTCGACATAGCTGAAAGGATTAGTAAACTGAAGTGGCAATGGGCCGGGCAAATTGCTTGTAGAACTGATGGCCGTTGGGGTAAAAAGGTTCTGGAGTGGAAACCACGCACCGGAAAATACAGCGTGGGCGATCTCTAAGGAGGTGGACAGACCACCTGGTGAAGATCGCTGGGAGTCGTTGGATGCGGCGGCATGTAACCGCTCGCTGTGGAAATCTACGGGAGAGGCTTTTGTTCAGCAGTGGACGTCCTTTGACTGATATGATGATAACCACGTTTGGCAAGTGGATTGGTGATCGCAGTATGATGATATTAGTATATGGGAGTATGCTGCTTCCCATCTTTCACCAGCTATCAACCCTTAGTCGCCTTTTACGCCACTTATGGTTGGAGAGAGGTGTTCTTTTCCAGGAACCGCATGGAATCCGGGAACCGCACAGACTACAATTACAAGGCTAAATAAACATTTAACTAAAACGTCTTCAACTTACTATCTCGGATAAGACGAAAAAGATGTCCTCTGGGCAGCGATAAAAACGGTACTCCTGAAACAATTAACGATAATTTTACGTTACATTTATGAAATGAAAAATTGAAAATGCATTTTGATAAATCGTCAATGGGGAATTGAAAACCGTACGACGTTTCTGACATATTTTTATCGATTTTTTTATAGTATTTTATGAATTTAGAAAGATTGATTAATCTGAACACTGTACAACGTTGCCTTATACTTGACATTGACATATCATAACCTTAATTTCAAGAGCAATGTATTCAAATATTGTAACAAAGCTATTTTGATTTAAAAAGAGTAACCATGGAGTTTCTTGCCCGTTCTTCTCCATAGGAAACCTATATCTTGGAACGCGGCAACTAAAGTCTAACTATTCATGAGTACCTGGCATTGGTTTTATATGAATAAAAATATTTTTATCTTATCTTATCTTTATTGGCGAAATTGTGGAAGATATTCTACAGAAGCCATAATCTAAGAGATGAAGAAGTAAATCGTCAAAATTGGGTGTATCAAAGGCATAATCTATAGATTTTATTAGAACAGCGAGTTTATTGTTATATCAAGTCTTGTATGCAGTGAAAGTGCGCATTCATAGGATGCAAGATGATAACTGGGTTAGAAAAGACAAAATCAATCAGTATCCATCAATAAGTTATATCAAAGTATTGGAGAGTATTCATCAAGAGAACTTTAACAAGAGGAAACATCTTGATAGAATCAGATACACGAAGAAGAAGAAAATGGAAAAATTTGGCTTGGCATCGTTCATAAAAGAGCAAAATTGGACTTCTGGACTAGAGGCCTGGTGACCTGAAACACGGGCTTTAGCCTAGCTTAGTCACCAGTCTCCCACAATAAATTTGAATCATTCTATAACTAGGCAATATTGTATTTAGTTGCAACTTTTTCATTATCGTTTTGAGAAAATAAATTGCATATATTATTATTATAATATTATTGCAAAAAAATCTTAGTAATTGTCTTAGTTACTTAATTTATCGTCATCATATCCATCTCCTCCCGTGGATGTCGTAAAAGGTGACTAAGGGAATCTAAACCAGAGGGATGGGCAGCAGCGTCCCTTCTGTGAAACGGTAGCCATACTGCGCTCACATGATGACACAGTTGTGAAAATCTATGGGGGAGGCCTTTGTTCAGCAGTGGATGTATAAATGGCCGATATGAAAATATCAGCCAAAGGACGTCTACTGATGAACAAAGGACACCTTATGTGTCATCATCTTGGGGGGAATTTTTAATACTCACCACGCTTGGCAAGTGGGTTGGAGAGTGCAATACGTCTACAGTTTCACAGAAGAGACGCTGCTGCCCACCCTCTGGTTTAGAGTCCCTTAGTCCCCTTTTACAACATCCACGGAAGGAGATGGAGTCGTATTATATTTCTAATCCGGACACCACACGGACATTATTACTGTGATTTTAAAATAGCGCCAAATAAATTTTCTTTCAAACGCAAAGTTTGTAAATAATATACTGTTTGAATTCACTAGAATCTTAATTGACAATTACAGGCATGGTTAAAATGATGAATAGTACGTATTGTAAGTAGTATTTGATATAAGGTTATTGGTTATTGGTATTTGCTATATCTATGGTATGTAGATTTTATGTATGTAAGTACATCTTATTACTAAATTTTGTAACATATTTTTTTTACCTCTTTTCGATGCATTTCTTTTGTAACCCAAATGTTGACTGGTAGAGAATGCCATATGGCATTAAGCCCGCCTTTTCCACCATCATAGTGCATAAAATCATAAGTAAATCACTTAAACTTAAATGATAGTTAATCGTAAATGAATATTTAGCTACTGAACTACAAATTCTGTAGTTGTATCTGGTACCTAAGTGGGATCTAAGTTTATCTCAAGTCTCTGATCTGTGCGCGAAGAGACCCGAAACTGTCTTAAAATCATTTCCTAAATAATTTATTAGAAATAGTAGTTATTCACTTTATATTACGAACAGCGACTTTATAAAGCACACTTTTTTCAGGTCACACGGCAAGATAAGCACAGCGCCGCTTTCCAAACCTAGTGGCTTTGGCACGCTTTCTAGACCTCATCAAACGCGAGTTCAAGCGATGTTGATGTAACAAGCTTTGACTTAACTTAAAAAGACTTTGATGAAAAGCCTGTTTACTTGAGTACACTGATATTTTAATATTGCGGTACATATGTGAAAATATTTACTAGAACTAGAACTAGGTTCTAGGAAAGAGAATGTTGCGGTGTTTGCTGTGGGTGTGCTAAACACGAGTACGGAAATTTCTAATTGTTCGTGATAAAAATTGCTAAAAATAAATAAATCAAATCAAAAATTCTTTATTTGACATAAACACATGAATAAGTAAGCGCGCTATGTTTTACTCTGCCGAGCGTATAAATGTTTTATAACAGTTGCATTCACGTGATTAGAATCAAACTCAACCAAAAATATAAAACCATTATTAGATTAACTTAAAAAATCATGGATGCTATAAAAACATTTCTAATTTCATAATTCAAAAAATTACGTTACTGCCTTATTTCTTTGGTTACCGAAAACATTTATGACAACTCTTATGCGAAAGCGGCCGAACGAAATACTGAATACTCCGTAATATTAATACATGCATTGCTGGCGTAATGATATTCTACCTACATCATCATCAAATCATTAAAAAAGGTCCATTGGTGAACAAAGGCCTCCCGCATCGACTACCGACTACTCGACTCACCACGCTTGGCAGGCGCTTTGGTGAGCGCAAAATCATACTGTTCCACAGAAGGGGCGCTACTGCCTATCCCTTTGGTTTAGTCTCTTATTCTCATTTTACGATATCTACGGGAGAAGATGGAGTGGTGCTATATTCTTAATCTGGACACCACACCACATTTAATGTTCTGGGATATTAAATTTAATGTGATATTTTAATGTGAGTATGTGTATTATAATTAATTTGTAATGAGTCCATGAAATTTGAATAAAATTGTTGATTTTTTTAATGAAATTATATATTATTATATTCTTTATCCGGATAACACACGGAATAATTATCACCAACGTAAACATAACCAACTTATACACTAGTAATTCTTTCCAAAATTCAGCACAACATACTCGCTGAGTCTAACTTATGGGTGTCTAGGGACTAGCATTAGGGATACCCAGTTTATACAATTAAGTAGGTTCGCAGAGCTACGTACATCTAATATTTATAAAGTCTAAAACAGAGAACATTTGGGAGTCTAATGTTATGTTGAGTAATTGAGGTCAATTTGCAGGGATGGAATAAATATGTGACTTCATTATTAAGTTTTGAGTACGTAGGTTGGTTGGTTATTAGTTTCTTATGGTATAAGTCTAGCTACGAAGGTACACAACCCGGGAAGACAGTGGCACGGACGTGGTTACGTGCCGTGTTGCCGTGCTGCAAAGCACAGCGCAGAGCAAGGCTTGGGGGGATCCTTTACAATCCTCCCCCAGAAGTGCTTGGGGGGCGCCCTTTTTACGGCCGCCTTCCCTCCGCTAGAGGGGTGATCGCTTTACAGTCGTCCCCTCCGAGATGCGCCTAAGGCGTGGCAACAATGGGCGGCTCTAGTGTGATGTTACGAGAACCTTTCGAAAAAACAAACAAAAAAGGGGTCTTCCGGTACCGAAGATGACTGCTCCAGTGGTTTTAGCCGGTAAGAGATCGGCATACTCCTTCGGGTTCCCAGGGGCGAAGACTTGATACCAAAAAATCGGTAGCCAAGCAAAGCAGTAGTGTTCCGGGTAAGGATACTAGGATGACCAGTGAAATTACTCGGCTTAAGAGACAATTCAGTACATGTGACAGTTCGAAATGTTAGCAGAATACCGTTTTGACTTCGATCAACTTTCGATCCATTTTCGATCTCATCACAGTGTAAGTTCACGTTTGACGTTTTTTTGTTAGTTTAGGAGAATACTATTTGTGACATTTATGACACAGACTAGATCGGAACTATAATTTGAACATTTTAAATTACGAGAATTGGCCCTTAGGCTTGACGCTAATCATCAGGCGCATGACTTGCTTGTCTCTTCAACAATTCGTATAAAAAAAGTTTATTCGGGTAATATTTCTGCCTTTAAAAGTATAACCAGACAGTAAACACGGTAGTCAGTCAAACTAATTTCGTTTAAATATGTGTATATGTATGTTTTTTAGTAAACAATAGTATTAATTTTGTACGTATTGCTTTTACCGAGCGTCAAAATAATCAGAACAATTTACAAGATTTAAAATCGTAACTAAACTTTTAAGAACACAATGAATTTGTTCGCCCAATAAAATACAACGAAAATTATTGTTTCATGTTTGACTTTGGCGTGAATTTTTGTTTGCTTCCTTTACCCCGAGCTAATAATTTAGTTATCACGAACACGGAAGCGAGGCAAAGGTCGCATATTCAGCCTAGTCAAATAGCCCGACTCCTTACATAATGTATCGCTGACACCCGACATAGCGACAGACACAAGGGAAAGTTATACAGAAAAGCCCGTTTACACATAATGTCTGCATTGAGGTGTAAAGGAGAAATACACAACCTAATTTGTTGTTCTTATTTTATCAAAAGCGTTCACTCCTGTACAATGATGAAATAATCATCTAACTTCCTAACATAAATAGGCTGAGAACGGTTAGCAGCACTACTGGGTCAAAAATACCAGCTCTATGGACGTCAGTTGTAATGACTAAAGACAATCTCTTTGATTGAGAGATGTTTAACAGAGGACTGAAATAAGTATAATGTCTCACTCTAATCCAAGACACAATCATCATTTCGGCCGAATGAAGTCCACTGCTGGACACAGGCCTCCCCCAAAGATCACCACAACGACCGATATGGATGCGCTGTGGGTTCATTGGGGGGTCTTGCCATAATCGCCACGCTTGGCAGACGGGTTGGCGATCGCAGTTGAGTTGTTAATATACTCGAAGGACGCTGCTGCCCATCCTACGGATAAACCCTTAGTCGACTTTTACGACACCCACGGGAGGAGATGGGGTGGTGGTATTCTGAGCCGGCACCACACGGCACAGCCGGCACCACACGGCAAGACACAATATAGGTAGCTTATTAATGTCTTAGGTTTTCGCGATTATTACACATTGTCATAAAACAATTTTAAATGGATTAAATCGCGTGTCATAATTGCATATTAAATATATATGACATTCCTCTACAAGATGCAGGGGTCTATAAGATTGACTGTGATTGTGGGTACATAGGGCAAACAAAGCGTAGTGTAGCCACAAGAATTAAAGAACACATGGCTGACGTCAAGCATAGACGCACCACAAAGTCTGCAGTGTGTGAACATGCCTTAGGCAAACCCAACCATTTTCTTCGATTTGATCATCCTCAAGTTCTCGCGAAAGAGAACCGTTATATACCAAGAATGTTTCGTGAGGCTATTGAAATTAAAAAACATCCTAATTTTAATAGAGAAGGTGGTTGGCAGGTACCACCTGTCTGGAATCCGGTTATTAAATAAATAAAATCCCAAACAACACACCAAACTAAAAAACATCAAGACACTGTGAGTGATTACTGCGTGCATCGAAACAATTTTTGATTAGTTTTTTACGGTAGATAAAATAACTTTTTAAATCTGTAACGACGCTTGTCACCTTAGTCATCCTGCGACCACGAACCATGCAGTGTTCGTCAGAAGAAACAAAAATCTATATATAATACACGCGATTTAATCCGTTTAAAATTGTTTTATTATAATATAGCCGAAAAACCTATCGTGTAAACGGACCTTATCCCGTAGAAAAAGCATTTAAATATTGCAATGAGTGAAACGAATGGAGTTACAGCGCGCGGAATAGAAAAATCACGTATTTCAGAAACGAAAATCTCGTACCAAATGTTTGGAGTGAACGCGAAGCCTGGTTTGAGACTTCATGATACGTATATATTAGTTACGGCAGGTAAAGTATAATAGAGACTGTTAAAAAACTGCCATGCAAAAACATTAAAGGCAATCTGCCAACAATTGTATTTTATGTGTGAAGATTGTCTTTTTTTTATATTTCAATAGGTAGATGGAGTTCATAGAATTTCATACCAGCTTTTCTTTACAGGAAAATCAATTTGGAACTGCACCTAATTCTATTTATTTAGATCTAGGCCGTGTGGTGCCGGCTTTGCCGTGTGGTGCCGGCTCAGAATGCCACCACCCGATATCCTCCCATGGGTGTCGTAAAAGTCGACTAAGGGATTAGCCGGAGGATGGGCAGCAGCGTCCTTCGAGTACATTAACAACTCAACTGCGATCGCCAACCCGCCTGCCAAGCGTGGCGATTATGGCCAGACCCTCCAATAAGCCCACAACACATCCATATTGGTGGTTGTGGTGATCTTTGGGGGAGGCCTGTGTCCAGCAGTGGACTCCATTCGGCCGAAATGATGATGAGATCTAGGCTTACATTTTCATTCTTTTGATTTTATTTAGTTGACTGGTACCTACTTATATCATCATATCAGGCAAATGACGTCCACTGCTGAACAAGGTCCTTCCACATCCTATATACTTATAGGTAACAGATACTGGTATTAAAGGGTTTGCTTCGATAGACGCGAGAAGTTCAGATAAAAAGTTGTTCTGCTGGACGATTATGTAGCAACTTTACATCTGTTGAACGTTTCACTGTCAGATGCCCCCGTTTTTTTATTTATTTTTTTATTGATCCGGTGGAAATACCTCATCTACTTCCTTCACCCCGGGAAAGGGCGAACGGGCATGCCGGACTCCTACCGGCTAAAACCACCGGAGTGATCATCGTCGGCACCGAAGGGAGGCTCCAGGAACTCGAAAGATCTCCATCTAGAGCCACCCATTGGTGTTACGCCTTTAGGCACATCTCGGAGGGGATGACTGTAAAGTGGTCATCCCCTCTAGTGGAGGGAAGGTGACTGTAAAGAGGCCACCCTCCCAGGCATCTCTCGAGGGGATTGTAAAAGATTCCCCCGTGTCAGATGCCCCTAGCCAGCTGCTCTGAGGTCCTGAAGAAAAACTTTGTTGAACTTGATGAGGAAGGCGTAGAACCAAGAGTGAAACTTGGGAGATACACCAGTAGGTTGCGGTAGTCCTAGGTGATTCACTGAAAGTAATAACCACGAAAGTAACAACAACAAAAGTCATAATCATCATTTCAGCCGAAAGGTGTCCACTGCTGGGCATTAGCTTCCGTCAAAGAACGAACAACGACCCGTCTGAGCTTGTGTTGTGTGCTTATTGGGTGGTTTTGCCATAATCGCCTCGCTTGGCAGACGGGTTGGCGATCGCAGTTGAGTTGTTAATATACTCGAAGGACGCTGCTGCCCATCCTACGGATAAACCCTTAGTCGACTTTTACGACACCCACGGGAGGAGATGGGGTGGTGGTATTCTGAGCCGGCACCACACGGCACAGCCGGCACCACACGGCAAGACACAATATAGGTAGCTTATTAATGTCTTAGGTTTTCGCGATTATTACACATTGTCATAAAACAATTTTAAATGGATTAAATCGCGTGTCATAATTGCATATTAAATATATATGACATTCCTCTACAAGATGCAGGGGTCTATAAGATTGACTGTGATTGTGGGTACATAGGGCAAACAAAGCGTAGTGTAGCCACAAGAATTAAAGAACACATGGCTGACGTCAAGCATAGACGCACCACAAAGTCTGCAGTGTGTGAACATGCCTTAGGCAAACCCAACCATTTTCTTCGATTTGATCATCCTCAAGTTCTCGCGAAAGAGAACCGTTATATACCAAGAATGTTTCGTGAGGCTATTGAAATTAAAAAACATCCTAATTTTAATAGAGAAGGTGGTTGGCAGGTACCACCTGTCTGGAATCCGGTTATTAAATAAATAAAATCCCAAACAACACACCAAACTAAAAAACATCAAGACACTGTGAGTGATTACTGCGTGCATCGAAACAATTTTTGATTAGTTTTTTACGGTAGATAAAATAACTTTTTAAATCTGTAACGACGCTTGTCACCTTAGTCATCCTGCGACCACGAACCATGCAGTGTTCGTCAGAAGAAACAAAAATCTATATATAATACACGCGATTTAATCCGTTTAAAATTGTTTTATTATAATATAGCCGAAAAACCTATCGTGTAAACGGACCTTATCCCGTAGAAAAAGCATTTAAATATTGCAATGAGTGAAACGAATGGAGTTACAGCGCGCGGAATAGAAAAATCACGTATTTCAGAAACGAAAATCTCGTACCAAATGTTTGGAGTGAACGCGAAGCCTGGTTTGAGACTTCATGATACGTATATATTAGTTACGGCAGGTAAAGTATAATAGAGACTGTTAAAAAACTGCCATGCAAAAACATTAAAGGCAATCTGCCAACAATTGTATTTTATGTGTGAAGATTGTCTTTTTTTTATATTTCAATAGGTAGATGGAGTTCATAGAATTTCATACCAGCTTTTCTTTACAGGAAAATCAATTTGGAACTGCACCTAATTCTATTTATTTAGATCTAGGCCGTGTGGTGCCGGCTTTGCCGTGTGGTGCCGGCTCAGAATGCCACCACCCGATATCCTCCCATGGGTGTCGTAAAAGTCGACTAAGGGATTAGCCGGAGGATGGGCAGCAGCGTCCTTCGAGTACATTAACAACTCAACTGCGATCGCCAACCCGCCTGCCAAGCGTGGCGATTATGGCCAGACCCTCCAATAAGCCCACAACACATCCATATTGGTGGTTGTGGTGATCTTTGGGGGAGGCCTGTGTCCAGCAGTGGACTCCATTCGGCCGAAATGATGATGAGATCTAGGCTTACATTTTCATTCTTTTGATTTTATTTAGTTGACTGGTACCTACTTATATCATCATATCAGGCAAATGACGTCCACTGCTGAACAAGGTCCTTCCACATCCTATATACTTATAGGTAACAGATACTGGTATTAAAGGGTTTGCTTCGATAGACGCGAGAAGTTCAGATAAAAAGTTGTTCTGCTGGACGATTATGTAGCAACTTTACATCTGTTGAACGTTTCACTGTCAGATGCCCCCGTTTTTTTATTTATTTTTTTATTGATCCGGTGGAAATACCTCATCTACTTCCTTCACCCCGGGAAAGGGCGAACGGGCATGCCGGACTCCTACCGGCTAAAACCACCGGAGTGATCATCGTCGGCACCGAAG
Organism: Diloba caeruleocephala; assembly: GCA_947459985.1. NCBI lineage: Eukaryota > Metazoa > Arthropoda > Insecta > Lepidoptera > Noctuidae > Diloba > Diloba caeruleocephala. The sequence goes on along the minus strand of OX381625.1, from coordinate 3,111,508 downwards.
GGAGGCTCCAGGAACTCGAAAGATCTCCATCTAGAGCCACCCATTGGTGTTACGCCTTTAGGCACATCTCGGAGGGGATGACTGTAAAGTGGTCATCCCCTCTAGTGGAGGGAAGGTGACTGTAAAGAGGCCACCCTCCCAGGCATCTCTCGAGGGGATTGTAAAAGATTCCCCCGTGTCAGATGCCCCTAGCCAGCTGCTCTGAGGTCCTGAAGAAAAACTTTGTTGAACTTGATGAGGAAGGCGTAGAACCAAGAGTGAAACTTGGGAGATACACCAGTAGGTTGCGGTAGTCCTAGGTGATTCACTGAAAGTAATAACCACGAAAGTAACAACAACAAAAGTCATAATCATCATTTCAGCCGAAAGGTGTCCACTGCTGGGCATTAGCTTCCGTCAAAGAACGAACAACGACCCGTCTGAGCTTGTGTTGTGTGCTTATTGGGTGGTTTTGCCATAATCGCCTCGCTTGGCAGACGGGTTGGCGATCGCAGTTGAGTTGTTAATATACTCGAAGGACGCTGCTGCCCATCCTACGGATAAACCCTTAGTCGACTTTTACGACACCCACGGGAGGAGATGGGGTGGTGGTATTCTGAGCCGGCACCACACGGCACAGCCGGCACCACACGGCAAGACACAATATAGGTAGCTTATTAATGTCTTAGGTTTTCGCGATTATTACACATTGTCATAAAACAATTTTAAATGGATTAAATCGCGTGTCATAATTGCATATTAAATATATATGACATTCCTCTACAAGATGCAGGGGTCTATAAGATTGACTGTGATTGTGGGTACATAGGGCAAACAAAGCGTAGTGTAGCCACAAGAATTAAAGAACACATGGCTGACGTCAAGCATAGACGCACCACAAAGTCTGCAGTGTGTGAACATGCCTTAGGCAAACCCAACCATTTTCTTCGATTTGATCATCCTCAAGTTCTCGTGAAAGAGAACCGTTATGTACCAAGAATGTTTCGTGAGGCTATTGAAATTAAAAAACATCCTAATTTTAATAGAGAAGGTGGTTGGCAGGTACCACCTGTCTGGAATCCGGTTATTAAATAAATAAAATCCCAAACAACACACCAAACTAAAAAACATCAAGACACTGTGAGTGATTACTGCGTGCATCGAAACAATTTTTGATTAGTTTTTTACGGTAGATAAAATAACTTTTTAAATCTGTAACGACGCTTGTCACCTTAGTCATCCTGCGACCACGAACCATGCAGTGTTCGTCAGAAGAAACAAAAATCTATATATAATACACGCGATTTAATCCGTTTAAAATTGTTTTATTATAATATAGCCGAAAAACCTATCGTGTAAACGGACCTTATCCCGTAGAAAAAGCATTTAAATATTGCAATGAGTGAAACGAATGGAGTTACAGCGCGCGGAATAGAAAAATCACGTATTTCAGAAACGAAAATCTCGTACCAAATGTTTGGAGTGAACGCGAAGCCTGGTTTGAGACTTCATGATACGTATATATTAGTTACGGCAGGTAAAGTATAATAGAGACTGTTAAAAAACTGCCATGCAAAAACATTAAAGGCAATCTGCCAACAATTGTATTTTATGTGTGAAGATTGTCTTTTTTTTATATTTCAATAGGTAGATGGAGTTCATAGAATTTCATACCAGCTTTTCTTTACAGGAAAATCAATTTGGAACTGCACCTAATTCTATTTATTTAGATCTAGGCCGTGTGGTGCCGGCTTTGCCGTGTGGTGCCGGCTCAGAATGCCACCACCCGATATCCTCCCATGGGTGTCGTAAAAGTCGACTAAGGGATTAGCCGGAGGATGGGCAGCAGCGTCCTTCGAGTACATTAACAACTCAACTGCGATCGCCAACCCGCCTGCCAAGCGTGGCGATTATGGCCAGACCCTCCAATAAGCCCACAACACATCCATATTGGTGGTTGTGGTGATCTTTGGGGGAGGCCTGTGTCCAGCAGTGGACTCCATTCGGCCGAAATGATGATGAGATCTAGGCTTACATTTTCATTCTTTTGATTTTATTTAGTTGACTGGTACCTACTTATATCATCATATCAGGCAAATGACGTCCACTGCTGAACAAGGTCCTTCCACATCCTATATACTTATAGGTAACAGATACTGGTATTAAAGGGTTTGCTTCGATAGACGCGAGAAGTTCAGATAAAAAGTTGTTCTGCTGGACGATTATGTAGCAACTTTACATCTGTTGAACGTTTCACTGTCAGATGCCCCCGTTTTTTTATTTATTTTTTTATTGATCCGGTGGAAATACCTCATCTACTTCCTTCACCCCGGGAAAGGGCGAACGGGCATGCCGGACTCCTACCGGCTAAAACCACCGGAGTGATCATCGTCGGCACCGAAGGGAGGCTCCAGGAACTCGAAAGATCTCCATCTAGAGCCACCCATTGGTGTTACGCCTTTAGGCACATCTCGGAGGGGATGACTGTAAAGTGGTCATCCCCTCTAGTGGAGGGAAGGTGACTGTAAAGAGGCCACCCTCCCAGGCATCTCTCGAGGGGATTGTAAAAGATTCCCCCGTGTCAGATGCCCCTAGCCAGCTGCTCTGAGGTCCTGAAGAAAAACTTTGTTGAACTTGATGAGGAAGGCGTAGAACCAAGAGTGAAACTTGGGAGATACACCAGTAGGTTGCGGTAGTCCTAGGTGATTCACTGAAAGTAATAACCACGAAAGTAACAACAACAAAAGTCATAATCATCATTTCAGCCGAAAGGTGTCCACTGCTGGGCATTAGCTTCCGTCAAAGAACGAACAACGACCCGTCTGAGCTTGTGTTGTGTGCTTATTGGGTGGTTTTGCCATAATCGCCTCGCTTGGCAGGTGGGTTGGCGATCGCAGTAGATTTGTAAATGCATCCGAAGGATGCTGTTGCTCGTCCTTCGGTTAATTCCATTGTCGTCTTTACGACACCCAAAAGATGAGACGGGTTGGTGCTATTCTTAGCTGGCACCACACAGCAAAAGTAATAACAACGAAAGTAACCACTACGTGATCGCCAACCAACATTATAGCCGTTTGCCTTTTGTCAGTTCCAAAATTTTTTCACAGAGTGAAAAGGGAAACAAAACAATTTTTACATTACTTTTATAAGTAGGAAAATTCCCTCAAAGCTTCCCTCGCAGTAAAAACAAACAGATTTTCATTTGCGCCTCTATCATTGTAATCCCTGTAACATTGGCCTCTATAAGGAAAGTCTCAGAAAAAATAATGTAGTACGTAAATTGGTAGCGTACTTGAGCAGTTTTCGTTCAAAATACGTAACAAATATACGAATATACGATTGCATCTCTCTATAATTCATCTCATTTCGGTGCAACGGTCTCTTCTCATAAGCAACGAGCATTGATTACTACGTTTGCGATCTCAAACCACGGAATTCAGGTTTCCTCACGGTCTTTTATTTCACTGTCAGTGGCGTCCTCAATTAATTTGCTTAACCTGTGTGTTCTATCGCCTGTACAAAGGACAGTGTTCTAAGGAATTGTTCGATATAAGGCCACAGGCTACTTGCTAGCATCGCACCTCTCGGGAGTTTATCCACATACCCACTTTTCCTGTTCACTGTTCCGGGGTGGCCGTTTGTATATGTAAGATTGATGCCCGTACACGAATACAGAGAAATCCTTTTTTTTTTTTTTTATTTTTTTTTTTATTGGTGCCCAGTGGAAATTCTTCATGAACTTCCTTCACCCCGGGGAAGGGCGAAGGGGTATGCCGGACTCCTACCGGCTAAAACCACAGGAGCGGCATCTTCATCATCATCATCTTCGGCACCTAAGGGAGGCTCCAAGTCCTCGTATGATTACACTAGAGCCGCCCACTGGTGCCACGCCTATAGGCACATCTCGTAGAGGGTGGCTGTATAGCGGTCACCCCCAGGGGGGATTGTAAAGGATCCCCCAAAGCGTCCCACGGCAGCGCGTGACCACATGCGTGCTAACAGAGAAATCCTAGTGTGGAACATATTTTTTACATAGTTGTAAAATAAACTCATTTTTTTACAGCATCGTGGTTTGAAATGTGACGCGAACAGAGTTTTTATTTATTATATACCAGATGTATGGACATATTTTATCTCTGCAATGTAGCATTGAGCTGGCTGTGAGGTATTGTATGAAACGATCTATGGTGAAAGGGACATAGGTTTACGTTTTTAGTAATATTACTGAGTGTATGTCACTCTTTGACTGTTGTAGGGGATCTGCACTAACGTGATTGTGTATTGCTTAAGATAATGATGATGGTATATACTTTGGTTTTAGCATAAAGAAGTTCACTGCTGGATCTAGTAAGACCACTCTTCCAAAAACAACCCTTCCCTCTGTGACAATCCAGGTAACGGGACTTGTTAGATATAAATAAAATGTAGAGATACTTCTGCTTACCTAAAAAAGTCCACTCATTTTACACTTGTTATGTCATCGCCCATTCTGTTTATTTTGCTACTTACGGCTTACAATAAAGTGGTTAATAAATTGTTTTCGCACGCAGATGCCCGACTGATTTATTCAGTATTGACTCGGCTTATTACTAAGATCCTTTTGGTTAGTCGGCTCACGGGTACTCGACCAAAATCGTGTTACATTCTGTTTTTCAAGGTACTTGTGTCAAAATAATACCTAAAAGGAGTCCCTTGCGAATCGCTGTCTCAATCATGTTATCTAATCACTTGTCAGCGTTGCGTAGCAGTGTGTGCTTACACACACAAGCGTGTAGATCAACATCGTCATTCAGCCAGAGTGCGTCCACTGTTGAATAAAGACCTACCCCATAAATGTCTACATTTTTTTCTAAATGTTGCACCTCACTAGGATTTCTCCTGTATCGTGGGTGCGTTTACAAACACAAATTCCACACACAATACACCCCGAACCCGGAAAAACTACTTGCAGATCGTACAAATATTTGTTCCGTGTGGGAATCGGACCCACGAACCGGTGCGCAGCAGCTGACTGTATCAGCCAGTTGGAGAATTTGCCAGTACTCACCACGCTTGGCAGGCAGGTTGGTGAGCGTATTATGCCTTTTGTACCACAGAAGGGACGCTGCTGCCCATCCGTCTGGCTTAGAGTTCGTTAGTCACCGTTTACAACATCTACGGAAGAAGATAGAGTGGTCCTATATTATTTATCCGGATACCACACAGATCGCTAGTGCATAGATAATGTTGTTAATGATCATCTTAATCAATTATTTTACTATAGCACAATTTACAAGACAATGAAGAAAAATAAGTGAGTCGTCTCGAGACGGCTGGCAGATGTAAAACATCGTAATTATTTTGTACAGATAATATGCATAAAAGGATAGTTTATGAAACGAAATAATACGGAATAATCAAAAGTAAAATATTTAGTTTTTTTAAAGAAAAAGATGACTGTTTATTTATTATACGTCTAGGATATTAATTTAATACAAAATTACAAATTCCAAATTTTCCGTTCGGATGGGGGGAGAGTCGCACTTGCGCTGGCGACGCGTAACCACGCCGTATTGAATGATGCATACTATCATATATACTAACGATGTCGTCACGTCACGCAACGTCACGCCACGCCACGCCAATAGTCGCTCTGACCCACCGTACTAGATTTTTCACATCAAAAAACATACCATCCAGCGACTGGTGTCATATCCGTCACCATTCAAATGGTTACGCATTTATCAACCATGCATGAAGGATAGGTGTATTTTTCTAAGGGCACGTTTCTTTGCCGTAATAGCGCCTAGTTGTAGCCAGTGGTAGACAACATAATGAAAAAAAATAGGGAAAGTCAGGAATGAAGTTCCTTACTAGTAATAATGACAAAATATAAATTCTGTGTGAATTAAAACAATAACAAAATGTTTAAATAATGTTTACACATGTTTAGAACAGAGGTTATCAGCTGACCACGCACAATGCTTGCTGCTCGAATCTCGATAATCGCACGCAAATGTACAACTGTATATAATAGAAAGAGAGAGAGAGAGAGAAAGGTCACCTGGAGAGGGTATAACGCTTTTTACTTACGTGATGCTTTCTGCCAGTTTAATGTAAGCCGCATAAAAGAACTTCATTCCGAAACGCCTCAACCAGGAAGTAGCACACTCACAAAATACCAGAGTAAGGTAGAGCAATATTTATTGCTGAGTTTCGCGGAATGAGTGACGAGTACTGAAAACCTACCATCCTTTATCCACTATCCCGCTATGGATAGAAAGGCCTGCCCTCCCCCTTAATCGGTAAGCAACGCATAAGCGAATAGCATCGAAGGTACGGTGGTGGAAGTTGTGGACGAGTACGTTTACCTCGGATAAACGCTCCAGTTGGGTAAACACAACGTTGACAGAGAAGTCGACAAAAGGATAAGTTTAGGCTGGGCAGCATTCTGCAAGCTTCGTCAGATCTTCTCGTCGTCTTGTATTTCACTATGTCTGAAAACGAAAGTTTTCAACCAGTGCGTCCTAACTGTTATAACTCACGGAGCCGAAACGTGGACACTAATAGCTGGACTAGTCCACAAGTTCAAAGCTACTCAACGAGCTTTGGAACGTGATATGCTTGGAGTCTCTCTGATGGAATCCGAAACGAGGATATCCGGAAGAGAACCAAAGTAATCGACATAGCATACCGAATCAGCAAGCTCAAGTCGCTGTAGGCTGGTCACGTTTATAGAAGGCCCGATGGTTGATGGAGCAGATGCGTCCTAGAGTGGAGACTGCGTATGGGCAAACGTGGTGTGGTATGCCCACCAGCTAGATGGACGGACGACCTGTAAAAGGTTGCTGGGTCTGTCTGGATCTGGAAAGTTGATGACCGGGTATTGTGGCGGACGCTGGGAGCGGCCTGCGTCTAGCAGTGGGCCGGTATAGGCTGATGATGATGATAATGCATAAGCGACTCTTTCCGTGCTTTGGATTTTCATAGATGGACATAATCGCTTATCGTCATGTGTGAAAGGATAAATATCTCAAAGTTTATAGTGAATTAATATTTTTGCCCTACAAATACAGTTTGATGACTTTCTTCCCCTAGACCTATATAGGGCTTAAATATCTGAATATTTTCAAGTTCTATAATTTATTCGCCTTCCTGTATACAGAACCGTATTCATAGACCTTTCCTTATGACCAAGTCATTGCTATGCCAACAAAATGGAAGATTATTTATCGTTATTGCGTATATTTTATCCTCCCTTTCCCTGCTTTTTATTCTTTCTATTCATCCATTGTTTGTTTCTTGGGATAATAGGTTTTCATCAAGCTCACTACGGCTAAGTGATAAGTTTGATCGATACGATATGAGTCTATTTGGTTGTTTGTTTCATAAATAACTTATTATGATGATATATTGCTTTGTTTAGTTCAAAGAAAACTTGTATCTATTGTTTTAGTTTCTGTATGAAGGCTTTATAACGAGAATGAAGTTGTCCACACACCTGCTGCTTTAGACTGTAATAGAAGCTTTTGATGTTGGTTTATTTAGCTGACAGTGGTTATGGCGTTGGACTGCGATTGAGGTAGTCCGAGTTCGAACACTAGGCAATGCTCTTTTTGTACGGCTTCTCGCATGCATCTCAGGAAGCAAGGCACGAAACTTAAAATTAAACAACTGTAGCTAGGGGAAAATGGATCCCAGCTTAGGGTGTTGCTGGTGAACCAACCTTAAGAACAGGTGAGTCAGTATTATTTAATACAATTTTAGGGGTTATTTTAAGCTGCTGGCACTGTTTAGCTCGTGGAACTGATGGCCGTTGAGCTAACGCTTGAAACCATCCGCAGTGTTGTGCATGCTATGAATACCACCCCATCTTACCCCATAGGTGTGGTACAAGGCGACTATGGGATTAGCCGGAGGATGGGCAGCAGCGTCATTCTAGTACATTTATAACCTAACTGCGATCGCCAACCCATCTGCCAAGGGTGTGCATAATATTTGAAATTTGAACAGTTTGAAATCGATTTTAAGTATAGTCTCAATCATTCTTGAACTGAATTGTTTAGTAAACATCCAGACGTCTTCAATTCAGACATGTATGAAATTAAGATAAGGTTTACGAGTCGTCAGATGACATATTGACACTATTATTGCTCCTCAGGGAGATGTTCAGAGCAGATTAATAACACGTGCTATAAAATCGAGTCTGCTAACAACATAAACAAAATTATCTGGCCCGAAAATTTGATCACACGGCTATCTAAAGCTTTCTGTCATGAATACACGATAAAACAACCGGTATCTTTCCCCTGGGCATACGAACAGTGTATCGTGTAGCGATATCATTGCTCTAAGCCCAGGAGAGCTAGTAGAGGATAGATTGGGAGGTATTACCCCAGGCAATCGTATCGCATCAGTTAGAATTCGAACATATTTTACCCTGGAGTGCTTGTTGTACTTTGAATGATTAAGTTGATATATTTTGGCGTAGATGTGAATTACATCAGATGAGCAGAGATACATAGGTCCGTATACTTACCGAGTTCTGTGTGCTTCCCGGAAAAGCGTACACTACTCCTTTCCGACCTTAAGTGTGGTAAAAGGCGACTACGGGTAAAATGATGAATCCCTCACTCGTAAGGTACCTCGTTTGAGTTCCACAGAATGCAAAAGAGTTTACTCGTATTTCAACTGTGAACCTCATCTAGTCACAGTACAAGCGCAACTATAGATTGTGTGACCATAACTGCGTTGGAGGGATGAGTGTGTGAGTGAACTTAATGAGTGACTGTCTATCGATTAGGTATGTATGATGCATAAGGACTAATGTAACATACAAGTTTTAACTGGATAAAACGAGGCTAACTAGAGGTGGGAAGTAAAATGAAAATTATTATATGTACTTTAAGCATGTTTAATTTTTTTAAAAAACGTAACGTAACGGCAACGTCTCACTAAACTCATACTCAAATATTTATTGCATTCATATTGTATATAAGTTGACAGAAAATTGGATGCGTATCAATATGAAACCCTGGTAGGGCGCAGCAATTTTACTATACAATAACAATAGTATTTTTATTTGCTTAAAATATTAGAGGGAAGAGATTAATACATACTTATTTAAGGTTATGGTGATTATTCAGCATTTATTTATATTAATTATTAATTTTTGATGCATCTTCTACATTTTAATATTATATTATTATGAAAGGAATTCTCCTGTCGTGGGTGCGTTTACAGACATGAATTCCACACACAATACACCATACCAAAAAGAAAAGTTGCTTGATTTTAGCGGGACTGCTAACTTGTCTTTTCACAGTTTTTCTGTTTCGCTCATTCATCGAAGCGGTGTGGCACCGCACCATTCATTAACTTGATCGCTAGTCTAATTCATCGCTCACATCACCCGTTCTCGTAATAAGCGATGCTTCGTGAGGATCTCACGAGGTAAAATGTAAATCTCTCGTTTAAAACAGGCACCTTACCATTTACTATAAGGGTTGACATGAGGATGGGCAGCATAATTCTATCTGGTGGTACTAACAACATCCGCCTGCCAAGCGTGGTTATTATGGCAATAACTGTGACCTATCCCAATGACCGCTTATTGACATGATCATTGGGAAAACCATCAGCATAGACATTTACGAGCTGGTGTGTCTGAGAGATTGCCATGCAGCGAAATACCCTTAATTTTTTTACTAATACTAAATAAATGCTTCTATTCTGTCCTATATGGTATGTATCTGCTCGGTTGGTGCAGTGGCTGATACAGTCGGCTGCTGCGCTCCGGGTCGTGGGTTCGATTCCCACACGGAACAAATATTTGTATGATCTGCAGGTAGTTGTTCCGGGTCTGGGTGTATTGTATGTGGGATTTATGTCTGTAAAACGCACCCACGACACAGGAGAAATCCTAGTGTGGGGCAACGTTTTTTTTTTTTCAAAATAAAAAATATATATATATACTAAACTTGATATGTACCCGTGTGTTTTACAACACTTGAACATACTCGCGATTCACGTACGTTACGTATATCACAAGTAAATTGAAGACAGCGTCAGCGTACGTAAATAGATAAGACCGTTTTCAGACAACGCGATTTCTCCCGTATGCTTAAAACATGCTTTTAAGCGTACACTTGGGTATACCTCCTGTGTGAGCGCTCACAATAGTCATACTTACTGATCGATAAACGATTCATATTCCCCAAAATAAAAGATAAACTCAGAGGAATTCGCTTTATGAAATCCGAAGAGACAGATAGCCGCGTTAAAAAAATGTGAAAGAGATCCCTAAAGAAGGGTGGATTCATTGTTTAAGTCAATGGTTCCATCGCATGCGACGGTACTTAGTTAGAAAAGAACAGAGACTACTTCAAAAATATTATCAAGTTCCTGCATCATTCCGTTTTTAAATTTATAAGAACGGTACGGTCTGCAGACAGTCGGTTCGGGTCTAGGTGTTCGTGCATGTGAGATTTATATCTACAAATTGTACGATCCAGGAGAAAACCTAGTATGGAACCACGTTTCAAAACAGAAATTGGTAAGAATTAGCTCTCCCAAAATCAATTTCGTTCCCTAAAAAACGCGTGGCTGGAATCGCCCTATTCTCTTAAATTCGGCACGTCACTCGCCATTTATCGAAATATTTTGTCCGCACGATACGTAACAATCATCGTACATCCCCGTATTTTCCAAGAATTCGTAATTTCAGGAACGAATGTAGAACAAACATTTGTTATTCAGCCTTCCGTCATGCGGTCACTAAGTAGTAAAAAGTTTGTATGTAAGTAGTTTTAAGGCATATTATTTATTTGACTAATATTAAAGCTATTATAACCGTGTGGTGTCCGGATTATGAATATAGCACCACTCAATCTCATCCCATGGATGTCGTAAAAGGCGACTAAGGGGTTCTATACCCTGGTTTAGAATCCCTTAGTCGCCTGCTGCGTAATAAGATAATAGATTGTCAACAAATTCGATAGATACTTTAGTAAATAAGTAATTTCGTGTAGTTGACATAGAATACAAATGTTTAGGGATATCAAATTGACTCAACCCAACTAGGTTACGTTTAATTCTTTGTCAGTGACTGCATGGTCATTATGAAGTACAGCTATTTATGAAATACTGGGGTTTACTCAAGTTGTATAATTTTTTCACATTTCGTCATTTTACCTCATTTTTCTTTCTTGCCTCCGGTCGAAATACATGTTGTACTTCCTCCACCTCAGGGAAGGACGGAGGGGCATGCCGAACCCCTACTGGCTAAAACCACCAAAATGGTCATCTCCGGCATCGAAGGGGGTCTCCAGGTTCTCGATACAATCACACTAGAGCCGCACGATTTGTTGGATCTGCGGGCTGGATGTTTGTTATCCCGACGCCATCTCGTTATTCTCGTACGGGATCAGACCTCTCCTGATCCCGCTCTGCGGTCTCCTTCTGAAGCATAATGCTCTCGCAGACGGAGACCATTGCACTCTAATGTTCTTTTGCTCTGCCAACATAGCCGACGCTACTGCTGGTAGAGAGAGAGATCTTGCCTGATCCAATCGATCAGAATTCACCGTTCGGCAGCCCACGCAGGACACTCCTCGAGCGTGTGCTATCCTGCTGTGCTGTGGTATCCTGGTCGCTTCCGCAATGGTGGCACTGTACCGCGACCTCGCGTCCTATTCTGTGCTGGTGCGCACTGAAACAACCGTGATCGGAGAACATCTGAACGTCAAGTGGTAGGTAACACGCTCGCTCCTTATGAGCCAGGCTCCGAAGAGCGGTAGGATAGCCTCGACGACGCGCTTCGTCACGAATTGTAACCGTAGGCGATGTCGCCATATCTCGAGTGCGCTCCGTCGAGCCAACCGCCTCAGCCTATCAAACATTTCTGGTGGCACGCTTTCGCCGCTCTGGCGGAGGAAGCGTGTCTGATCATAGACCCACGCATCCGTCACCGCCTGCATGTTGAAATGTAGAAGGCGCACCAAGTAAGTTGCCGCCTCGTAGAACACTGAGGACATCGCGTGCGACAACCGTATAGCCACTCTACGGTTTCTGCAGCGCTGGACGCCTTATAGCCGGGATGATCATACAGCCGTCGAGGGCCACGAACCACATGACCCCCCCCCTATAGAGATGACGAATTTCTTTAATCGCTTCCCCAAGATTGGGCAGCAGCCGGTGTAATGCACTACCCTCTCGACACGGGAAACAAGGCACTCGAAGTGCTCCTCGAATCCCCATCGACTGTCCAGGGTGAGCCCCAGGTACTTCTGTACTTCCGTACTGACCTATCCTGATTTGCGCTTTACCAACGCGTATCCACGAATTTGTGCAACTGTAGCGCCTGGGTTTTGTAAGACGCTATCCGCAGACCCAGAGCGTGGATTTTGGCCATGAATAGCCATCGCTCAAAGAACTCATCACTGCCCAACACAAGAGTGTCATCAGCGTAACGGACTAAGCTGACGCCAGTGCGGGACTTTTTGTAACCTGCTATTATTCTATATAATACTAAGGGTATTTTATTTGTCACTAGTGGATTCTATCCTCAATTATACCCTTCATTGCTATGGCCTTACAATGTATATAATATTTAAAACGTATATAAATAAACTAGAATGAATTCAAATAGGATTCCTAAAACTTCTTGTTAGCAAAAAAGTAAGGAACAATGTAAAGATGACTACACAACATTATTTAAAATAAGTAATATTCTACCTATTAGAGTGAAACAGAAATACCTATTAGCCGTAAACAACCATGGCAATCAAGACCTAATGTATGTAAATAATAAATATAACACCCGCTCGATGGCGACCGGCAGATTTATTGTATATGAATATTAATTACTATGGGGATCATCATCATATCAGCCACAGGACGTCCACTGCTGAACAAAGGCCTCCCCCTTAGATTTCCACAACGAGCGGTCACATGCCGCTCTCATCCAACGACTCCCAGCGACCTTCACCAGGTCGTCTGTCCACCTCGTTGGAGGTCGTCCCACGCTGCGTTTTCCGGTGCGCGGTCTCCATTCGAGAACCTTTGTGCCCCAACGGCCATCAGTTCTACGAGCAATGTGCCCTGCCCATTGCCACTTCAGTTTGCTAATCCTTTCAGCTATGTCGACAACTTTAGTTCTTCTACGGATCTCCTCATTTCTGATTCGATCTCGCAGAGATGGGGTATAGAACATTGAAAAAACGCTTGCCATATCAATTGAATAGTTTACCCTCCGGCAAACTATTCAATAGATAAGGCATGAAAGTAATAAAGGCAGTTATAAACGTAAGCTAAAAAAATATTACTCAGATAAGTGTTAGATATGAGTATATAATAACATATGATGTAGTATTAATAATTGATTATTGAGTAGCGAAATGTACGGAGTCTCGATCCCACAGTCAAACCGACAACACGGTTTTGTAGGGCAAAGTGTTAACTTTGTAATGATTCTTATTTTAATAAATAAAGCTACTCGCATACGATACATAACGGTTCCAACAAATGATGACAATAATCATGTATTTTGATTCTATTGACTTGTATGGATGGCTCATTCTGCTCGTTCCAGGCAAAATGCAGTGTGAAGACGCATAAAACATCTCAAAATTCCTTCTTCGTGCTCTGCTAACCTCAGAACGTTAGAATACACGACACTTTTTTTTACTCTAAATGAAATTGGACTATTACGGCTCTCGTAAAAAAAAACCAAATAAACAGAATACTAAGATTTTTTCTTCGACATTTCTGTAGAGAATCCTTTAAATAGATAATGAGTAAACGGAGAAGTATGATGGTTTTTATTTAAACGATAAAGCGAACGTACCAAGATAAAATACTTTCTAAAATAAGCAAGTTTGGTAGCCAAAAACCATTTTCAAAAGCAAAACCTGGGTCAATGCAGTTAATTGACCAAGGTTTTTACAGAACCAAATATCTGATATTATGTTTAATACATACATATGTTATTCCATTACTAGCTTATGCTATGTGGTTGAAATCTGGTGTTGTTCTTTTGTTATCTTGTTTCGAAATAAAAAGTTTTTTTTTTATCTTTGCCACACACTACGATTTCTCCTGTGTCGTGGATGCGTTTACAGACATGAATTCCACATACAATACACCCAGACCCGGAACAACTACCTGCAGATTATACAAATATTTGTTCCGTGCGGGAATCGAACCCACGACCCGGAGCGCAGCAGCCGACTGTATCAGCCACTGCACTAACCGTGTCGTCGATTTATGAATTAAACCTTCGTCGAAAATATTTTAATACCTATGCGGTAGTTACTACGCTTTTTCAAGTTCCAGGCAATGTTTAGCCCTTTCGCTATCAATCAACTTATTATAATCTATTGCTGAGTATACGCTCCTTCCAAGCTCGCTTTGAGTAACATAAAGTAGTCAATCGCTTATCGCATGATATTAAAAGTAATTTACTTTTTTATCAGCTTAGTAAAGGTGGAGAAAACAAAAAGAAAAAGTGGCAAGAAAAATATATTGTATCAGATGTTTAACATCCCTTGCAAATTGGATTCATTTCTCAATTCGTAAAGGAAAAGACCGGTCACGTTTAAAGATAAGAAAATACACGCTCTCTCAAGAACTTTCTCTTAGCAGTTTATCGAAACTTATTGTTTACTAGCTGGGACCCGCGGTTTCACCCGCGTTTATTTTAAAAGAAATTTAGTGTACTTCGGCATAGACACTTGACATAGAATATATACTATTTTTACGCGGAACCCTAATTTTTCTAAAATAAAAGTAGCCTAAGTTATTCCTTATGACATCAGCTATCGGCCAGTGAAGGTCCCGTCAAAATCGGTCCAGCCGTTTCGGAGATTACCTGGAACAAACAGACAGACAGACAGAAAGACAGACAGACAGACAGACAGACAGACAGACATACAGACAGACAGACGGACAGACAGACAGACAATTTTTAAAAAAAATAGTGTTTTTGTTATATGTCACGTACATACTTTCATATGCATTTAGTAAAAAGCTGTTATTTTGACATTACAAACAGACACTTCAATTTTATTTATTTGTATGTATAGATAGACCTAGTCCTTTGTGGTGCGCTCCGTTTCCCTCCATACTCTTCCTTTTGCATGTTGGTTTGACTTATTCCACAGATACTTGCTACAATCAGTTCCTTGTGCTAAAGAGAATCGGAAGGGGTATGATTTGTAAAAAAAGGTTAACTACCTGTAAAATAACTTTCATAGAATATCATATAGGTCTGCTATAAATTCCATCTGTTATCAACTCAACATCTCGACTAGATACTGTATTGTGTATAATGAGCGTTTATTGCTGTTCATTATCTGTTCGTCAGATTTTTGCGTGCAGGAGTTCAGCTTGTGATATTATATAATAGATAAGAGACCGGTGCCGGCTCAGAATACCACCACCCCATCTCCTCCCGTGGGTGTCGTAAAAGTCGACTAAGGGATTACCCGGAGGATGGGCAGCAGCGTCCTTCGATTACATTAACAACTCAACTGCGATCGCCAACCCGTCTGCCAAGCGTGGCGATTATGGCAAAATCCCCCAATGAGCCCACAACACACCCATATCAGTCGTTGTGATAATCTTTGGGGGAGGCCTGTGTCCAGCAGTGGACTTCATTCGGCCGAAATGATGATGATGATGAAGAGACATATCTTACGTTTTCTAACTTCCTCCATATAAGTAGTTCTTGTTACAAAAACTCTTCGTTATTGGTTCACTTCAAAACCTCTCAAGTCTAGATGCTTTCATGTAACAAAGAAATCAGAACAAAGACTAACTTAATGTAGAAATCGTGCGCGAAGGTAAAGACGTCGGCTACTCAAGACTTATTGCAAAGAAAATCGAGCACTTGACCTTGACACAAATAAGCGTAAGTATATACAGAAGTTTGTTTTGTTATTGTTCTTAGTAAGCTCTCTGGCTTAACATTTCTAAAATTGTCGGAAATTTAAGGCCATTTTGTCTTCTGTATTTGCTAAAGCTGTTTGAATTGTTAAATTGAGTTAATGTTGTGCCATAACAGTCATGCCGCATAGAACTCTAATGGATGCTTCTGGTTGGATAATTGTGTTGTCTTCACACTTACAAAGCAGGTTGGTAATAGTACTAGGATGTCATGACGTCACGTTTACGGATATATGGGTTGTCGTGAATTCCTTATAGATTTCTTTAAAGAAATGAATATGACAAGAATGCCTTCCTCATACACTTAAAAAAATATCCTTAAAAACCTAATAATTTAAGATGTTAAAAGCGAAAGCGATAATTGTATAAATACTAGAAAAACAAATAGTAGTATCTAAGTTTAGATTGTCGAAAACCATTCCACAGTTGTAGGTAAGTGTGTTCGATTTCATAACAATATACCTGAAGCAGTTATATATTGATCTCTCAGTTGGGAAGTTTAAAACAAACATTAAATCAATTCTCATAAAATAACCTTCTATAGGATTAAAGATTATATTGACGACTAGCTGTTGCCCGCGGTTTCAACCGCGCTTTTATTTTTAAGAATATAGTTCGATGAAAATCATCATCATTTCGGCCGAATGAAGTCCACTGCTGGACACAGGCCATAATCGCATCTTAGCAGGCGGGTTGGCGATCGCAGTTGAGTTGTTAATGTACTCTATGAAAATATATAAGTACCTATAATTAGTATATATTGGATTGCATATCATGGGTTTTAATTTATTTCGCGGAACCCAAATATTTTTTCTACAATAAAAGTACCCTAAGTTACTCCTTAAAACATTATTTTATATGTTCCATATATACATATGTAGTTAGTAAAACGCGGTTATTTTGACATTACAAACAGACACTTTCATTTATTTGTATAGATAAGGCGTTAGATCTTTTCTGTACATTTGGCTTTCCTAAACAACAATTGTACCTGTATTGTATAGTTACAATTTGTTTTTTAACATTTAAATTTGGTTTTCAGTGTATAATAAGCTGTCTTAAATCATATGTAAAGCAATGTATAAAAAACATAAACATTATCATGATTAGGCTAGGAGTTTCTTTCGATATTTCTCCTCAGAAGCTGTTATGTAGCAAACTACTCTCCATTGGTTTAATATATCGTATGAATAAATGCTTCCATTGGATAACTGGTGCTTACAGTTCGAAAAAGAGAATTTAAATTAAATAAGGCTATAACACAATTATCATTGATATGACATTGGCATTTTATCTAATAATATTTAACAATTTCACTGAATATTTAATAACTCTAATATTAATATAAATTTTTTAGCTTACCAACGCTTTCTACTCTTTTTTCTCAAGCTGTATAAATGTTGCCAGCTCCCAATTATATCACCTGATAGGACAACTATCAGTTGAACTAATGGCTTTAACGTGAGCATATTTTTCTTCTTCTGATATATCTGTTCTGGTATTTTCGAAAATATAGAACTCAAATATTTTGAAAACAGTCAACTTCAACAGAAACTTTTTTTCTTTCATCAATCAAAACCACAACGTCACCACATTCAAGTTTAAGTGTAAGAAATATTCTGATAGGCTACTTTCTTTTACCATTCTTAGGTTGGAACGTGCTCCAATTCGCCAATTAATTTGGGCTCTACATTTTGAGTGGGTCACGAACATTCGTACAGTACATTTGATTGATACGATAAAAGTGACAGTAAGATGCTCTGAGTTTCTTATGACCCTTAAAAAGTTATTCTTGATCTTTAGTTATATAAATTTGAATTGTGTGAGTTGGCTGAAAATTCGTTTATCCTATTAATACAAAATTTACACATGTAGGTCTTTAACTGGCCGGAGAGACTGAAGAGGCCTATATGGCCTACCGGGCGGCCACACTGGCGTTTCAGACCGCCATCAGTGAGGCAAAGGCTCGGTCCTGGAGCGAGCTCCTAGAGGGACTAGACAGGGATCCGTGGGGGAGACCCTACCGTATGGTAGTGGGCAAGTTGCGCCCATATGTCCCCCCGGTGACCGAAACCATGGTCCCGGATTTGCTGGAGAGAGTACTTTCAACGCTCTTTCCGGCGGTTCGGGACCATCCTGGTCCCTCTCCACCCCCAAATGCCTCGGACTGGGTCGAGGAGTTGGGGGTTTCGGATGGGGAGCTGGGCCGAGCCATTGGCCGCCTGAAGAGTCGCAACACCGCACCGGGTCCGGACGGCATTCCGGGCCGTGCGTGGGTGTATGCGCTACAGTCTCTTGGGGACCGCTTGAGGCGGCTGTTCACCAGTTGCCTCCGTAGTGGCGTGTTCCCGTCCGGCTGGAAGGAAGCCGGATTGGTTCTATTGAAGAAGGAAGGAAGGGCTGCAGAGTCTCCCTCTGCATACCGTCCCATTTGCCTGCTCGACGAGGCTTCGAAGCTATTCGAAAGAATAATTACCCGAAGACTCGTTGAGCACCTGTCGCGAGTTGGCCCCGACCTGGCCGAAAGTCAGTATGGCTTCCGGCAGCGGCGGTCCACCATCGACGCGATTCTTCGCGTCCGCTCGCTGTCGGAACAGGCAGTGTCCCGGCGGGGTGGGGTGGCGTTGGCGGTCAGTCTAGACATCGTCAACGCCTTCAACTCCATCCCGTGGGGCGCTATTAGGGCGGCACTAGTCTATCATCGGTGTCCGCCCTACCTGCAGGGCATCATTGGGGCCTATCTGCGTGATAGGCACATTCGCTACGTGGGCAGGGACGGTAGCGTAAAGCGGAGGGAGATTACGTGCGGGGTTCCGCAGGGGTCAGTTCTCGGCCCTCTCTTATGGAACCTCGCCTACGATGCGGTCCTGCGTGTCGTTCTCCCTGCTGGCGTCAGCTTAGTCTGTTACGCTGATGACACTCTGGTGTTGGCCAGCGGGGAGTCCTTCGAGGGAACCATCCGGCTTGCGGAGCAAGCGGTGGCAATTGTCGTGGCCAAAATCCACGCCCTGGGTCTGCGGATAGCGCCTCAGAAAACCGAGGCGCTATGGTTCCACAAACTGCCGAGAAGCAGAGAACCACCCAGTTCGTGGATACGCGTTGGTGACGCGCAAATCGGGGTGGGCCGGTACATGAAATACCTGGGGCTCACCCTGGACAGTCGTTGGGGCTTCGAAGAGCACTTCCAGCGCCTCGTCCCCCGAGTCGAGAGGGTAGTGGGTGCTCTACACCGGCTGCTGCCCAATCTCGGGGGACCATGTGAGGAAGTTCGCCGTCTCTACGGAGGAGTCGTGCGGTCCGTGGTCCTATACGGGGCGCCTGTATGGTCAGCTCGACTATCAGGCGCCCAGCGCTGCAGAACCAAAATTCATGGTCTGCAGCGCAGAGTGGCTATCCGGATCGCACGAGGATACCGAACGGTGTCCTACGAGGCGGCAACTCTCCTGGCGCGTTTTCCGCCTTTTGACATCCTGGCGGAGATGGATGCGTGGGTCTACGATCAGACACGCTCCCTCCGCCAAAGCGGCGAAGGCGCGCCTCCAGGGCCGTTGGACAAGCTGCGGCGGCTAGCTCGGCGGCGCGCACTTGTAAAGTGGCGTCATCGCCTGCGGATGCAGTTTGCAACCAAGCGCGTCGTCGAGGCCGTCCTGCCGCTCTTTGGAGCCTGGCTCAAAAGGAGCGAGCGCGTCACCTACCGCCTGACGCAGGTGCTCACCGGGCACGGTTGTTTCGGCGCGTACCTGCACAGGATAGGACGCGAGGCCACGGCACAATGCCACCATTGTGATAGCGACCAGGACACCGCACAGCACACGCTCGAGGCGTGCCCTGCGTGGGCCGCTGAGCGGCGGATCCTGGTCGATCGGATCGGGCAAGATCTCTCTCTGCCAGCAGTAGTGTCGGCTATGTTGGCAGAGCACGAAAATTGGAATGCAGTGGTCTCCTTCTGTGAGAGCGTCATGCTCCAGAAGGAGACCGCAGAGCGGGATCGGGAGAGGGCCGATCCCGCTCGAAGAAGAAGGAGACGGCGCCGGGGTAACAACCGCCCTGGCGCCTAATTCCGATACGCCTGAAAACCCCTGCCGTTGCTATAAGGTGGGGGACCTCTGGGTTCGCGGGTGCGTAGATTGGGGAATCTGCGTGCCTACACCAAGCGACCCAAGAGAAGACGGTAGCACGCATGTGGTCACGCGCTGCCGTGGGACGCACTGGGGGATCCTTTACAATCCCCCTGGGGGGGTGACCGCTTTACAGTCACCCTCTCCGAGATGTGCCAATAGGCGTGGCACCAGTGGGTGGCTCTAGTGTGATCATACGAGGACCTGGAGCCTCCCTTAGGTGCCGAAGATGACCGCTCCAGTGGTTTTAGCCGGTAGGAGTCCGGCATACCCCTTCGTCCTTCCCCGGGGCGAAGGAAGTTCATGATGAATTTCCACTGGGCACCAATAAAAAAAAAAAAAAAAAAAAAAAAAAAAAAAGGTCTTTAACTGAGTTCTCATTTTTAACCGACTTCAAAAAGGAGGAGGTTCTCAATTCGATGACGGCACGGTTGGTGCAGTGGCTGATACAGTCAGCTGCTGCGCTCCGGGTCGTGGGTTCGATTCCCACACAGAACAAATATTTGTATGACCTGCAGGTAGTTGTTCCGGGTATGGGTGTATTGTGTGTGAAATTCATGTCTGTAAACGCACCCACGACACAGGAGAAATCCTAGTATGGGGCAACGTTTTAAAAAAAAGAAAACAAAAAAATGAAATAAAATAAATCTATTTAACAAAAACAATACCGACTTCAAAAACCCGATATAAAAATATTAAAACCACTGAAAGGAAAAACAAAATATTTATATAGTCGGTTTTTTTTTTTGTTAAAACGTTTTATTATATCTTGAATATATTAATTTGGAGAATCAAATTACGGTCCAAATACATACGTTTTCCAATCCAAAAAGTAAACTTTTGTTTATCTATTTGATTAGCAAAAAAGAGTTCTAAGTAGAATTCAGCCATAGTGTTTCTGAAACCTCTGTGAACCTGTGCGTTTACAGACATGAATTTCACACACAATACACCCATACCCGGAAAAATGACCTGCAGATCATACAAATATTTGTTCCGTGCGGGAATCAAGCTCACGACCCGGAGCGCAGCAGCCGACTGTATCAGCCACTGCACCAACCGTTCCGTACATGTATTCCCTTTCCAAATCAGTCCAGCGTCTACCAATTTAATCCTTTCCTGAGATCTTTTAAGAAAGGTTTGAATATATTTTTCACTGGTATATTTTTCATTTTTTTACCACATAACCTTACTTGCGGATTCCACTTATCATTTTAGCCAATTAAGTCTACTGCTGGACACAGGCCTCCCCAAAGATCACTTCCATGACATGCCAGGTTGAGACCGGCTATCAGCTACAATAAAATTTACACATAAAAACATTGATATACATTTTAAATAAACAAAACGCTTTATACGCGGAAGTTTTATTAGTAACTTATTAAACAACATAAATTAAATTTTACAGTAGCGAAGATAACATAATATAAGCAGCTTATAGCTCCAAGAGTCAAGCGAGTAAAATGGGTCACTTGAACGTTAATAACGGGATGCAACTCTTAAATATATTATTTCTGCGCGTTTCAACTCACCTCGGTTATTTTCAGCCCGGTTTTCCTAAAAACATAGGTTGCAACTTTTCCTACTATTTGATGTAACAAAAATTTTTCGATTAAAACAGAGCAATAGTCCTAATCAATAAAGATTAAGTATTTGGGGGGAACGAAAAGAGCTTCCGCCAGTGACGATACTTAAGTACGTCTAGCGCTCCCTGGGCAGTTAGTCTCGTTATAAACTTTGCTGACTGGCTATCTTTTCACCACTGCAGGAGCCATTATCATACAAATTGAAGCACGTTCTGACATGAGAGAAGAAGAAGAAGATGAATTCAAAACTAGGTAAAATTCCATACATATAACATAAAGAAACTCTCATAAACCAATTTAGGAGGATAGCAAGAATTTGATAAGGTTTACTCCTAATAGTAATTCATATCACCTTGCTAGCAGACCTGCAGTGCTATTCCGTAAGAACTCACTAGAAAACTCACTCGTGAATCCGCAGTAAAAAGTAGTAAAAACAATACGAAATTAGAGATTTTACTTCGGATTCAGAAGTGAGCTTGCCAGCGATGAAAACTCATATAAGAATCCGAAGTAAAACGTAGCAAAAACAAGACGATATTAGAGATTTCACTGCGGATTTAGAAGTGAGTTTGCTAGTGAATTCTTACAGAATAGCCTTGCTGGTCATATTTATTGTCAGTGAACGAGAGTGTACATAATAATAATAGCAAAATGATTCAATTGCAATTTATACAAAGTATATACATAGGTAAGTACATAGGTAAAAAAAAAGATATAAAATACAATAAAATTGTGCTGATATGACCCGCCGTAATTGGCATACAATAAATATAAAAGATTCAATCAAATTTAAATTCATTAAACTTTAGTCAATTAATTTGTCAATTAATAATCGGAACAACGATTTTTTTAATGTGATAATATCTTTTGAATCTTTAATACACTCTTGTGAAATAACGCAGTTTTGTGATGAATCCTTGTCATTTATCTTCATGCCTAGCTCGATCACTAAATTAAAAAGAAATCTATATTTGTTTTGTGTATATGGCACATTCATAAACAAACATACATGGTAATGGTAAAATCTTTAGCTCTTTAAAGTGTGGTATACAAGACTCAGTTGATTTAATATTTACTATAGATTTAATACATTTTTGGGCTTTAAGAGCAAATCCTTTATCTGTGGTGTTGCCCCAAAATATCAAACCATATCTTAAAATAGAGGCAACGTAGCCATGGTAGGCAGTGACGACAGCAGATCTATTTGCTATTTTACTTGACTAATACAAGGCAAACGACTGACCACAGCGACAGTGAATGAGCCTATTACCTACACTTTAATATACCTGGAGAAAGCCAGAACAATGAAAAACAATTTGTGACGTATTAATTTTGTTCATCTATTTAATTCTTAGTAAGTTATTATTATTATTTCATTTATTTAAATAAACACAAACAAATTACATTTTTAAATACATAGAAAAATATAATAAATATTTCAAAATATAAAAAATAGTGTCCCGTGGCGGGAGCGTCAGGAACAGTGTCCAAACCACCGGTGTTTAGGGCTCCAGAAAGAGGAACTTCCTGACAAATCGAGCCATGTCCACTTAATATGTTATTACCACTTGCTGCATCATGCTCTCGGCTCAGCAGCCCAAAGAGAGTCTCTTAATGCGTTAGCCATTTGGCTATTGGCCGTAACAACTATCGGCACAAATATTGCACAGTCTGCCTCTCACATGTCAACAACCTCGTGCGCCAAGTCAAGATACTTAATTGGCTTTTTTCTTGGCTTTCACGAGATTCTCGTCATGCGGAATAATTATATCCGCAATTATTGTGCGTTACTCTACTCGATTGATCACCACTGTATCAGTTTTGTTGCCTACAATTGTCCTTTCAGTGATTATATGTTCTAGTACAATGACGACACGGTTGGTGCAGTGGCTGATACAGTCGGCTGCTGCGCACCGGGTCATGGTTCGATTCCCGCACGGAACAAATATTTGTACGATCTGCAGGTAGTTCCGGGTCCGGTATGTATTGTGTGTGGAATTTGTGTCAGTAAACGCACCCACAACAGGAGAAATCCTAGTGTGGGGCAACGTTTTAATAAATAAAAAATGGCCATTTTTTTAAACTAAGTCAGCCGCATACTTTTAGTAGGGCACTTCTGAAGCCACAAGGTTCCATGTTTGTACTTTTTATAGCGGCTAAGAGGCTATGGAAAAATAATTTGTTTCATGTCAGTCTCGTTTGAGCCTAAGGCATCCGACATACCCAAGTATTTGAAAGTTTTAGGTGAGCAGAGGGATCACAAGTGTACGGAATCCCAAAGTTATATTCCCTTGGATTCCATAATCCCTCTTCACCTCACCCTCACATGACTGTGCAGTCATGTGAGGAGTCAACTCTATTAAGATGGAGTTTGGTATGGACAAATGTGCATTTGTCCATACCAAACTCTATCTTATCGCAGTAGAGAATTGAATGTATCAGCTAGGTCTTCGCTGCTATCAAAATAATTTGGTACAAGCAAATATTTTTATTTTAAATAAGAACTTTTTATTGACGTTGAATTAAATGAAAACAAAGATCCTAGGAGTATATTTTAAAAAGAAAACATCCAAACTGAATGTTTCGTTCATAACAGTCAGCACTTAGTATTTTAATTGACTTCGCTTTGCTAATCACAAAACCAGCCTAATGGATCTTACTAAATCTAATTTCAACAATAGGATTATTAGGCTTAACACAAAAGAGACTAGCGCAATTTTTGCAAAGTAAAGAGATTAATTATCGTTTGTTTGCTAAAAAATATTGTTTTGTTCATATAAAATAATGTTTTCTAATATAGTAAGTCTTCATTGCATTCAAATAATTTTTATTACTTTACAATTAATTTATTAGTATTTCCAGACGCAAATACTGTATTGGTAACATTTTTGCGATATTGAATTTTGTCTTGTAGCTTAAATCGTCTACCAATAACATAGCAGAAAATAATTGGGTTATATACAGATTGTTCAGTAAATAGCACGACATAATGCAGGGGGTGAGAGCTCGGGTCAATACCTACCAAAAAACACAATATATGTTCAGCAAAATCTTACGGATTTACAGTAGTACAGTGGACATCCTGTATATACACTCATGCAAGAGCCTGAAAATGTTTTAACATTGATTTCAAAATCATCGCAATATAGTTACGTAGAACGAATTCTATGTCTGGTTACCTTCACAGAAACTTCGAGCTCAATCCATCCAACGCATTCATTACGTCGTGTAACAATAAAACGAATATCCAAAGGGAATTGTGCAAATATTGTCCCAGCCATTTGGTTTACTTTGCTTCGCATCGTGATTTTATGTGTATGTCTCGTAATATATGCAAATTGTATGTAGTACATCGAAAAGTAAGCAAGCTAATTTTTACGCTCAATCTACATTGCGGGCAACTTAACCAAATTGGTTCAAGGCATACGATTTCATTACTTTCAAATTAGATTAGTTCAATAGATAAAGATTTAAATTGGTTTTTAATGGCTCAGTTTGGGACTCTGACGACTCCGTTTTAAGAAAGTGGGCTTGGAAAGTAATAATAATACTAATAATTTATTTAATCAATCAATGGAGAAATTTCCAATTAATTTTGGTCTTGAGGTACGAAACCATGTTTAGTTTGTTTTTTCTATTTTAAGTAGGTATTAAAGTTTTAATGTATCTTACTTTGATATTTCATTAAAAGTGATGCTTAAATTTATTTTATTTTAGATGTACATATTAAAAGTAGAGGTGAATAGACTTTTCTTAGCTTATATTCTTAGATTTTTGTATTCTCTTTATATCCTGAAAAGCTGTCAATAAATGTATTTTTCGTTGTCCTACTTATATTACAAATTTGTTTGAGTAGTAGGCAAATTTGTTTTTGTGAAATTGTGTTATTTTTTTGCGTCTTTGACTTGATGCAAAAGTTCAAAATATATTTTCTTTGTAATCAAATCTGTTTACACCTTTTTATTTTTTTATAAACAGCCTCGCAACTGCTCACATCTTAACCCTCAACAACGAGCATGAGCTTTTTTCCATGTATCCCCTAATTAGACCGGGCTCTGGCTACATATATCCAGTTAAACTGTTTTTATTTATGAAATTCTACCTGTTCTGGAATATAAGTCATTTTATCCAAAATCGCTGTATTATTTATTCAGGTGAAGCTTCCATATAATTGGATTATCCGTGTAGATAATCTGTTAAAACCCCAATAAATCGCTTAATATCATAATTTGACTTCGTAATAATCTCTTAAGTTTTTTTTACTTTGTGTATTACTATTTAGTTTCTGCTAAATAAATTATTTCTTTATTTTTTATTTTATTCCATTTACTACTACAATTTCAACAACTCGCATTACTATAATCTTTTGTTTGATATCACAATTAAAATAGAGTAGTTTCAACTGATAAGGGTATCTTTGTGAATGTCTGAAGCCAACATAAACGAGTGTATTTTGAAATGAACTGGTGTATGTTAATAACTACCAACCTGGCTAGTGAACGTCCATTAAATATTATTTACAGTACAATTTTGGTCATACCTGTGAAAGTTATCTGTACTACATGGCCAGTTGTTGAATCTTCTATATTTTCATTTTGGGTATTATTATTTTAAAGAACAAAGTAATTTTTTAAGACGCAATTGTGGCTTGTGTTAACATCATTCTCGTAATTTGTAAATAACTATGCCTAATCTTCACGCTTGGTCTTGGCTTGGTCATGTCAACATTCCCTGATGTAGGTCCGATTTCAAAAGAATTAAACAATTTTGGACTTCGAATCAAAATTGGCCATTAGCGACACACACCGGTGCATCTGAACATTAATTAATATCAGATGTTCAGAGAAACATAGAAAAATCTAATAAAGACTATATCCATTGAGCAGTGGGTATTAATTGGTTTTGTAGATATAGGTATGTATTTTATATAAAATAATCAAATTCTCGATACCGTCTAAATAGTTGCTTAGTATATAATATTTATTTAAACCTGGCTGGAGGCCTCTTTTGATTCGCCAGAAACGACCGGTTAAGCAAACACATTTCTAGAAAATGTCTGCGAGAAGCCAAACAATGAAGATACCATCTAAACAATCAACACTTCTCTAAATAGTATGCAAGAAAATATCCGTTGCGTTAACCAGCTCCCGGCTGCGCTCTTTTTGGTGTACACGTGCTTCGCGTTTCACCCAATTAGGCTCCGCCAGCGGACGGGGTAATCTTTTATTGACTGTATAAATCTACAGCGCTAATTGACTTTGGCTCAACCGCTTTGAGTTTTAACACACCATTTCTGTAGGTCTTAAATTGAGCGTTCGCAACGTTGGTAGTTTTATTTCAGAGTCTTTGATAGATGAAGTTTAGTTATTTGGCTTTAATTGACCACGATGTTGTACAGTCTCTAAGTACATACAATAGTCTAATATAATATATAAAGTTTTTATTAATACAATTAATTTGTATAGCTTATACGTACCGAGTCATGTCTCTAAGGCTTCGCGCTCGTGAAATTTTGGCACTTAAATTCTAGTACCTACTCGTACTTCAGATAAATTTTACACTTTCCCTCGGTCTGTGTACCCAGAAACATTCAAACAGCTCCTTTGAACAATGAAAGGTTTTCGAACAAATATACTACACTTTATTTTATATACATAATATACAGACTATGGTGCTGTGGTAGAAGTATGGTATGTGGGTATCGTTTCCAATTAAGTAAAACTGAAATCCACAAATATGATTGGTAAGATTCATTCTCTTTTATCAACAGAATTCATATCTGCTTTTTTTTAAAGTTGCTTGGCAGTTCCCAGTCTACTTTGAATGTCGAACACAATTATTCATCAGTATACTCCTACCGATCCAAAACGCGGTCGTGAAGGAAAATTGCAATAGTCCCCACAAATTAGTAATGGCAGAATCTTGTTATTATCGCGGAGTATTATGCTGCCCATCCTCAAGCAGAGCTATTGGTGAATTTTATATAGAAAACCACGAGGCATATCCATTTATCCATCTTTAATTTAATACAGTTGATTCCTAATTTTACGCAAAGCCACTGACGTCAGACCACCGCGGTCCTTAGGGAAATTACGGTATGATGTTATCAGTCCATGGATGCATCCCATCAATCCAATATTATTCTTGTTTCCCGGTATCTTTCGGTATTACTTGCCATGGTCGCATATACTTATCCTATAAAGAAGAATATTTTATCTGTAGATGCTTCTAACATATGAAAGTGTATTTTCTACGTCATAACATATAGTAGTAGTCGACGCTTCATTTTTGGTCGTAGTGTAAACCAGTACCGTTACATTGTTATAAAGAAATCGGGAAAATATCAGCCAAAAGACGTCCACTGCTGAACAAAGGCTTTCCCATAGATTTTCACTATTGTATCATTTTAGGGGAAGTTTGCCTGTACAGACAGTGCAGCGCAACTTGGAACGTGGTTCAGTGAGTATTGTATGGCTACAGTGTTATGCAAGTAAGCCATAGGGCTTAGAGTCCTGTAGTCGTATTATACGACATCCATGAGAGCAGATGGAGTGGTGCTTAATTTTTAATCAGAGACAATATCACGTACTATAACTCTATTGCCAAGCAATTTAAATAAGAGACAAAACAGAAAAACACCTACATTTATAACAAATCACTATATCTCAAGTAACCGTTTATTTTTTACTGTGTTTGGTTTTCACTTATAGTAAAACGTAACACCGTTTTTTTACGAAATAAATTTTGCACATACGTGGGCTGGCACTTGAGTGGGTAATATTTATACATACAGGGTATATGTGAAAAAGTACGGACAATTTTGAGAAGAGGTTACAATTAGCCCTGTAATAAAAATTAATGAACAGAAAAGCGTTCTTCTATTTAATCTTTCTTTCTTTTCTTTTCTATTTTTATTTTGTTACACTATATTTCCCCGCATCAGGATTTATCTTGTGTGGACACAAATTTCAAAGACACCACACAGTACACCCAGACCCGGAACAACTAGACCATACAAATATTTGTTCTGTGTGGGAATCAAACCGACGACCCGGAGCTCAGCAGCCGCCTGTATGAGCCAGTGCACCAACCGTCAAATATCTCGGAAATAATAGGTTAGTTTTTGAGAATTTTGCACACGCAATGTATAGTAAACAATGCTATCATAACGCTACGTGATAATTGTACTATGATACGATATTATTATGCTAATGTGAGCAATGACGTCATCCGTGAACTGTAGCGAAAAACAGCCGTTTAGTTTTAAATTAGATTGCAGTTTCAATTGAAAATAAATAGTTTATTGTTTTTATTCAAAATAGCATTAGGGTAGTCGGAAACAATTATCTTATACTGATATCAGTAAAATAAACTGTAAAAAGTGTCTGAAAATTCATGAAACAACCGATGCAAAATTCTAATGCTGAGGATTCCAGAATCATGTACTCATCAGTTTTCGTTACTTCGCGTTTACCCGGTGTATACCATCAACTCAAATATCAACTGACGATATTCTGATGCGCTTGTATTTCGATCCCTTTTCATCGTCGTTACAAATTACGTATAAATAGCAACATGTAGTTCCAGAACCACTAACGAACGGATGTTTGTATAACCGTTGTTGTTTCAATTATGATTTTAATTATGCTATTTTATGAGTAAGGCAGGAAGGAATAATGAGGTGGTCTTTGTACAAATTGGTGATCGAATCGGGCTAAAGACCTCATCTCATCATCCTCATATCGGCGAAAAGACGTCCACTGCTAGACAAAGGCGTCCTCCATTAACGACCGGTTCGGGATTTGCCTGTACTCACCACGTTGGCAGTCTTATTGGTGAGCGTAATATGACTGCTGTTCCATAGAAGGACACTGCTACCCCTCCTTCTGGTTTAGTGTCCCTTAGGGCCGATTTCACTCTAAAGAAGAAGAAGAAGCTAAACTCAGTATAAGCGCTTAACTGAGTTCAGAGCTCCAATATGCATTTCACCAACATCAACATAACATGTTTAGAGCATAACTCGGATTAAATTCTGAACTAAACTACGTCACAATAGGTCGCTGTTACATACAATGCATGACGCATCACAATTTTGTCTGAGATTGTGACGACATTTACATTCTATGACATTAAAACATGGTTTTCGTGAACGCGATCAAAATGTACCTGGTGAAATTAGATTGACGTAAACCGAGATCGAACTCAATGTTTGAACTCAGTTATGCAGAACTTAGTTTTATTGAATTCGGTTTTAAATGCGAACGGTGAAATCGGCCTTTAGTCGGCTTTTACGACATCCAAGAAAGAAAATGGAGTGATGCTATTTTCTTAATCCGGACACCACACATACAAAGGACTTCATCTCAGTGGTGTTGTAAAAATAAATATCACGGGAGTCACATATTAAACAACCTATTCTTAACATTGTGCTCCCGAGGATTTGAAAATTTGATTAAGCACATAGAGGATGTTGCTGCCCTTAGCCGCCTTTTACGATAACCACAGGTGGAGAGGGTGTGGACAATTCGTAGCCAGGAATCTGCACTATGAACTATGAGAGATGAGGACAAAATGGCTAGCGCAAGGAAATCTTTGCAGTAAGTATATATTACAGTCCAGTTTTCGGTTTTTCTTGAGAATAATACTTCCTTGATCACACTTCATGGTATGATCCATTCGTTGCTAGAATCTACGTGGCCACCAAAATGACGGTAGATGAGAAAGAAAAAGGTTAGCGCTAAGCAAAGCTTCACAGTCAGTACAAAGTAACTACAATCAAATGTACAGTATTTTTTCTAGAATAACCTTCGTCACCTTTGGGTGGAGAGGTCTATTCGAAGCCGAGAACCACACAGTTGAAATTACGTACAGAACAAAACAATGCTCGTAGTGAAATGGCTATAATGCTGATTGATCTGAGAGGTTCAACTGCGCTTGCTGCGATCATGTCATATCTGCCATTTTTACAAGCTTTTATTTAGTGTCAGTCAAATCTTGCAGCTGAATTTTAAAACAGTTGTCCCCCACCAGTTGAGCTGAAATTTTGCATACACCTTTAGTTTGTATGACAATGCAAGGATAGCTAAAATACGTCATTCCAACCTATTTTTTGATATTATTTTGTCATAAAAGTTGTACATATTTATATCGGCCATTTATACGTCCACTGCTGAACAAAGGCCTCCCCCATAGATTTTCACAACGGTGTCATCATTCTGGGGGGTATTTGCCAATACTCACCACGCTTGGCAGACGGGTTGGTGAGCGCAGTAGGGCTACCGGTTCACAAAAGGGACGCTGCTTGTACATATTGTTATAACACAATTTTCCTGCCAAACTTCAGTAGTACTACAGTTTGTCGGCAGTGTTCTCGTGGACATATTTATCTTCTACAATTATAACTAAGTATCGTTTTATAATTAGTGATCGCCCTGAAGTCGAAATTCATCAAATGGCATTCGCTTTTAACATTCATCCACATCTGGTTATGCTTGAAACCGACACGAAAATAGTTCGTATACATACATGATACAACAACCATGACCCATTACTCTAAATATATCTTGCTTTATTTTTACCGTCTGAAGAGATTGATTTAATGGAGATGTGGCAGATGATTTTTTACAAAGCTAGCTATCGTGCAAGGAATTGGCAGTCATCCAAGATTGGAACCCCTTCAAAATAGTTACTGTTGTAGTTTTTGTTACTGATTTAAAGCTAGACGAACAATAATGTTGCTTATTTCTAGAAGCATATATTCTTATTAATAACAATAGGCTTTGCTTGGATTTCAAACATTCAAAATTTCGTTCCCTGTGATGTCCAGACTAAGAATATAGCACCACTCTATCTCCTGCCGTGGGTGTTGTAAAAGGCGACTAAGAAACTCTGAGTCAAAGGGTTGGGCAGCGGCACCCCTCCTGTGCAACAGTGGTGAGTATTGATAAATTGCACCAAACTCATTGCGTGTCGTAAAACGAGACACAATTAAAAATCTGTTGTGTCTACACGGCTGTCGGAAATTAACACGCGAGGGGTATGACAAAACAATTTTTTTTAAACGTTGCCCCACACTACGTTTTCTCCTGCGTCGTGGGTGCGTTTACAGACATGAATTCCACAGACCCGGAACAACCATCTGCAGATCATACAAATATTTGTTTCGTGCGGGAATCGAACCCGCGACCCAGAGCGCAGCAGCCGACTGTATCAGCCACTGCACCAACTGTGCCGTCATTAATACTCGGTAATTGGCTGTTATTCGACAGTTGCATCACTAGTAGGGTCTCATTGAATTTAAATTTCTCTATATTAGAGTAATAATGAGTTACAAATCGAGCGAGACGATCTTCTATATTCTCCTGTTCAATCCGAATAGAAAAACATTATTTTCGAGACACATTACCAAATGTATCTATGTAGATATCTATGGAGGAGGCTTTTATTCAATAGTGGAAGTCCTTTGGCTGATATGAGATTTAAAAAAAAAAAAAGTGTAATATGAATAATTTCACGAAAGCAGTACATTTAAATGAATAGCAATAAAGAATGTGCCATTTAAAATTATAGTATAACATAATTAAAAATTAGTTACTTTGAGAAATTAACCATTAAATTGTTTTTTATTCATAAAAGAGTCATGTCTAATTTTATAAACAAAGCAAATAAGGAAGAAGAATCTCCTGTAACAACTCTATGCCATAATTAAATATTTTTCTCGTCTCTCATTTTAAACAAACGCCTGTTCCCGAAATTATGCCTTTGTGTACGAATTTAATTAACAAAGCTCTTGTTTTTACTGCCTGTCTAATTAAAAACCATAATGTTAAGTAGTTTTAAATAGTCTAAATGTGGTAGGTACACCAATTTTCAGCTGTTTAACGTAGCAGATTTTAATTATGATTTGATCTTTTTTCGTCCGTGTGGTGTCGGGATTAAGAATATAGCACCACTCCATCTCCTCCCGTGGAGATCGTAAAAGGCGACTAAGGGCCTCTAAACCAGAGGGATGGGCAGCAGCGTCCTTTCTGTAAAACAGTCGCCATTCTGCGCTCACCAACCCGCCTGCCAAGCGTGGTGAGTATTGGCAAATTCCCCTCAATATGATGACACGGTTGTCGAAATCTATGGGGGAGGCCTTTGTTCAGTAGTGGACGTTGTATGGCCGATATGATGATCTTTTTTGTATGTTTCCAGGAGTTAATGTTATTAAAGTAAAAAATGTATGTTTTTTACTTGTATTTTTCTTTTCTTTAAAAAAAGATGCCGTACGGTATTTGTCCTGTATCATGGTTACAGTTGAACTGACATAACTTACACATGCACAAAGAACCAGACCCGAAACAACTATGAGCAGATCGTACAGAAATGTGTTCCGTACGGGGATCAAACCCGCGACCCTAGCGCAGGAAGCCAATCACTTAGCCACTGCGCCAACGGTACCATCAATATTGATATCATATACACTATCATGCTTAACTCTGAGTCTTGAGGTGACGAGCGCCATGTGATGGACAGCAGCGTCCTTCGAGTAAATTAACAACTCAACTGCGATCGCCAACCCGTTTGCCAAGCGTGGCGATTATGGCAAAACCCCCCCAATGAGCCCACAACACACCATATCGGTCATTGTGGAGATCTTTGGGGGAGGCCAGTGCACTTCATTCGGCCGAAACGATGAAGTCTCGCTGTACGCAGTGCTGCGCACATGGTGGCATGTGAACACGTGCGCACCACCGTATTCCCGGGGGTCGCTCGGTATGAGCACACAGACTGCCCAATGTGCCCTCCGCCATGAATTGACGGCAGGGGGCTCAAACTTCAAATATCTGCAATTTATACTACCGCTACAGATATGCAATGCTAATTGACTCGTACAGCATTTAATTGTGCTAGCTTTCATCGCTTACTAACAAATATATATTATTATTATAATATATACAAGGTCTTAATTTAATAGTCCACGATATTTTGCATGGCGCTATAGTGAACGATGAAGATAATGTAGGTATAAAAAAAAGTTGTAAATCTGCTGTTTAAAAAAATATTTTATTAAATCATTTATTTCATTACTTCCTAGTTCTCTTAGTTGTGATAATATTCACATGCATCTAGTAAGACAATGGCGGATGGGGCTGGTTGACTGGTTTAGATAGTCTGTAACGTTAAACAAAACAGACTGCGCACGGTAGCGACATCATACAAAAGAAAGAAGTGGATTTTTACCATGAGTTTTTTTTTGTGTTCGGTACATCATCTTAAGCATTTACTGAGGCACCATGCAAAATATCGTGGATTATTAAAATAAGACCTTATATATTGTAACAAATATGTCTATTACTCAATCATGTCTCATTGGGATAGTAAATTTCTTGTCAAAACTCGTAATCCACGTCGAGAAAACGAATGAAAATAAGAATCAAATCTTAGTTCTATTTCCAAAAGATTTTGATAGCCTTCACTTTGCTCAAATTAAATTGTTGTTTGCTGATTAATTCCTTTTTATACAGGCAAACTTAAACACAGATGTTCGTTTTCGTCATTGTTCTACATTAATATCATGTATCGATATATATATAGACGGCACGGTTGGTGCAGTCGCTGATACAGTCTACTGCTGCGCTCCGTGTCTTGGGTTCGATTCCCGCACGGAACAAATATTTGTCAGATCTGCAGGTAGTTGTTCAGAGTCTGGATGTATCGTGTTTAAAATTAGTGTCTGTAAACGCACCCACGACACACGAGAAATCATAGATTTAAAAAACGTTAAAAAAAAATCTCTTTTATTTTCAAACAAGTTTGTGACGAGACAAACAAGTCATCCGCCTGGTGGTAAGCGACTTGCCTGCCCGTAGCAATCAGAATGCTGCCCAGGATAGTCCTGCGAGGCATCATACCGCGCTTGTCACCTCGAGACGTAGTTATTTAGTCTCTTATGCGCAGTAATTTCACTAGCTACATTGCCCTGCTAACCTGAGCATGGTAATGTTTTCAAAAAGATGAAACACTACTGCTTGGTGGCGAATATCTGGCTCTGGGGTGGTTTCTAGCTGTTTTTTATTGTTGTCCAGTGGAAATTCTACATAGAACTTCCATCACCCCGGGGAAGGGCGAAGGGGTATGCCGGACTCCTACCGACTAAAACCACTGGAGCGGTCATCTTCGGCACCGAAGGGGGGCTCCAAGTCATCGTAAAATCACACTAGAGCGGGGTGGTTCCTACCTAGCTGGCCTCTTACAATAAGAGTCCTACCACAAGTAGGTTATTTTACTTGTGGTAGGACCCAAAATTCCATCGCCCCCACACTCACAGACAGACTGGTGATGTTACTATATATAGTCTTGGTGTAATCCCTTCATCAAGTTCTACGATATCCGCAGGGTAGAGATCGTCATCATTTGATATCAGCTGATGGTCTTCCAATGCTAAACAAAAGCCTCGCCTATAGATGTCCACAACGACCGGTATCGTGGCACCCACATCCAACGACCCAGCCAGCTTCACCATATCGTCTGTCCATCCCGGTGTCACCATCCCACGCTATATTTTCCGGTGCGTGGTTTCTATTTGAGAACCTTTCTGCCCCAACAGCCATCGGGCCATCATTACAAGCTTACTATCTTCCACGGCGGGGATACTCGAGCCTATTCCTTACTGGCAAAAATGCAGTATTCTCATTCATCATTTCGGCTGAATGAAGTCCACTGCTGGACACAGGCCTCCCCCTAAGATCACCACAATGACCGTTATGGGTGAGTTGTGGGCTCATTGGGGGGTTTTGCCATAATCGCCACGCTTGGCAGACGGGTTGGCGATCGCAGTTGAGTTGTAATGTACTCGAAGGACGCTGCTGACCATCCTCCGGCTAATCCCTTAGTCGATTTTTACGACACCCACGGGGGGAAATGGGGTGGTGGAATTCTGAGCTGGCACCACACGGCAGCATAAGGTCATTAAAGAGACTTAAATATACAATCCATTTAACTCTAGTGATCTTCAGAAGGAAAACGAATATTCTATAAGTACACGGCGAACTTGGGTTAAAATTAAAACGTGGGTTTATTTATGTAATTTTATACCGAAGACGATATCCCATTACAAAGTTCAGTAGAAGTTAAAAAAGAAAACGATATTAACAACATTCTTCAAAGAGCTCTGTTCTCGATTTAAGAAAATTTAAAAAAATGCAATGTCTAAGTACTATAACTTGTTGCTTGCTTTAATTTACATTGCGTGTTTACAACGACAATAAGTTTATTGCATTGAGTAAAAGCCGCAAGGTATATTGAACAAACGGGATCATAAGTTTACATAATTACTACAGTAAAGCTAACACGAGACTACTTCCACAGGTTTTTTTACATTATTCATTATTCGGCTCAGAATGCCACCACCCCATCTCCTCCCATGGGTGTCGTAAAAGTCGACTAAGGGATTAGCCGGAGGATGGGCAGCAGCGTCCTTCGAGTACATTAACAACTCAACTGCGATCGCCAACCCGCCTGCCAAGCGTGGCGATTATGGCAAAACCCCCCAATGAGCCCACAACATATCCATATCGGTGGTTGTGGTGATCTTTGGGGGAGGCCTGTGTCCAGCAGTGGACTTCGTTCGGCCGAAATGATGAAATGATGATTCTGTCATACTTTTGAAGGGTTTTCACAGTTTATTATTGAGCAACTGGGAATATTTTTGTATTTACGTCTGGCGAACTACTGCGAAACCGGCCGCGATCGGACTAAATTATGCGGCGTAAGAGTTGGAGCTTTAAGCAAACTTAGGCCACACACAGTAGGTGAAATCACGTTATCTGTTCAATCTACATGTGACTGTAGTTTCATGTAACTCTAATATCGGTAAATATCTTCTAATGATGGCTTAAGTTAATGATTAAAGTTGCTATGTAACATGTAGTCCCTTTGATGTACCAAGTTAATAATTTACACGCTAAATCCCAAGCCACGCGATCACGTGGTAATTAACGAAATAACACATCATATTATAATTGTAGTGAAACCAGAAGCAGTGGTAGCATAGTGGTTGAATGCTTGCCTTCGATACAAGAGGATCTGAGTTTGATTCCGTTCCACATCCTGACTTTTCGGATTCATGTGCGGATCAGAATTTGACTATCACCCGCGTTAACGCTAAAGGAAAACATCGTGATAAACCTGCACACCCGAGAGGGCGCCAAAATTTCTCAATGGTTTGTGTAGTCGGCACCAGGCCAGGGTGGTGGACTAAGAACAGTTTTTTTTTTTCAATGATCCGTTGGGAATCCCTCATGTACTTCCTTCGCTCCGGGAAAGGGCGAAGGAAGTACATGAGGTACTACGTAAGGTACATAAGTACCGAAGCGGGGCTCCAGGTCTTTGTAAGATCACACTAGAGCCCACCGTGCTGATTTGTATGTATCTGACCAGCATGATAAATAGCAAAAGCAATACAGGATTAAAAAATTAAATAAGGAATTTTATCTACTGTTGTTTGTGTCTGTTGACGATCGCAGTTGAGTTGTTAATGTACTCGAAGGACGCTGCTGCCTATTCTCCGGCTAATCCCATAGCCACCTTTTACGACACCCACGGGAAGAGATGAGTTGGTGCTATTCGTCACCGGCACCACACGGCAACTTATATTTACCCTAGTATGTATTCGCTGTGTGGTGTCCGGATTAAGAATATAGCACCACTCCATCTCCTCCCGTGGATGTCGTAAAAGGCGACTAAGGGAATCTAAACCAGAGGGATGGGCAGCAGCGTCCCTTCTGTGAAACGGTAGCCATACTGCGCTCACCAACCCGCCTGCCAAGCGTGGTGAGTATTGGCAAATACCCCCCAAAACTATGACACAGTTGTGCAAATCTATGGGGGAGGCCTTTGTTCAACAGTGGACGTATAAATGGCCGATATGATGTATTCGCTAAGAGAATTATGTTCTTTTAAATAAATAGAGATCTTTAAACTCAAAGGTTGTATTCGCTGCATCACTATGGAATATAATTAATAGAAACACCGCAACATTTTATTACAGACCGTTTGTATTTTTTTTTTCAATATTTTATCGATATCCTGCGCTAAAAACAGAACGTGTGGATACTACATAAGGGTACCGCCGTTTTTTCCTTCGTACGTTCGGAACCCTAAAAATCTGACTAATTCAAATAAATATTTCAATATTATATACATAATATTATACATTTATATATAAATATTTAAAGTTCGTCCATAATTATAAAACACAAGGTGTGTTTGATCTCTGAATCGCAATTAAAGAAATAGTCTGGTCTTTGTAAACCAAATCTGTATATCTGGATGAGCCGCTTGTATTTTACCCAACATCAAATATTTGACACGGGGTCCGAACAGTGTTTTATGAGCTTGTGAAATATTTACATAAAAAGGTGATCAAAACTCCTTAACAAGGGTGGTTTCAAAACACAGTTTGTAATCTCAAGGAAGTTTCGAAAACGCCCAAAAATAATTAGGCGGCAATGTCACAAGGTTGGGCGTGTCGACGCTCTTAAAGTTAAGTAATTAATCATGGCTCAACCCCTGGTATGTGGGGTTTTATTTCACATCACTATTGGAGCGGAGACCTCTGTTTCCGTACGCTGACACGATTTTATTTAATAAAAAGATTTAGTACTTAATATACTTACCAACTTATAAACGAAGTACACAGTTTTGTGTAGATTAAAATACGTCGTTTACGTTCAGAATATTAAGCTTGTAAATCAAATACATGTATGAACGAATCAATCAATTCAGCCAAATAAAGTCCAGTGTTAGACATAGGCTTCCCGTAAATAAAGCCAACTCTGCCTTAATCACCACGCTTGAAAGCCTTGTGGTGTTGGCAGAAGTGTCCTTCGAGTACATTAACAACTAAACTGGCTTTCACCATTTCAGCCGAATAAAGTCCACTCCTGAATACAGGCTTCTCGCAAAGATCTCCTCACCGAGTTGTCTGGGTGTGTACTGATTTGGGGGGTTTATCATGATCGCCATGCTTGGCAGGCGGGTTGGTGATTGCAGTTGAGTTGTTAATGTACTCAAAAGACGCCGCTGTCCATCCTCCAGCTAATCCTATAGTCGCCTTTTACGACACCCCCAGGATGAGATGAGTTGGTGCTTTTCTTAGCTAGCACCACACGATAAAATGTAGAGTATAAGATTACCAGGAAATTAAATAAAACATTGCAGACCGTCCGTGTAATGCGAAAGGGGCAGTCTGCAATAACCCATCTCCACCCATATGGTTGTCTGTTGCGATAATACCGCCAATTATTGTACTTTATTTTCTTTTCTTTTGGCATTTATACTTGTTTTATCGTTTTAGT
Organism: Diloba caeruleocephala; assembly: GCA_947459985.1. Lineage (NCBI taxonomy): Eukaryota > Metazoa > Arthropoda > Insecta > Lepidoptera > Noctuidae > Diloba > Diloba caeruleocephala. Next base: position 3,072,559 of record OX381625.1, on the reverse strand, counting down.
CAGCAAAAATGAGGATTTATTATAATAATTTATATGGTAGCTACCAGTATACTTAAATACAAAACAACATATACAATTTCCTGTTTTCAAAAATAGCGTTGTCAGTTTCCATTATTAAGGCTTAAAAAATAAACGACCAGTATCAGGGCGATTCAGCCTACATAAAGTTTTTTAATTTTTGTTTTTATTGGCTTTGGTTGACAATTAAACTGGCCACGGAACTGTTACGCTTGAAGGGACGTACTTGACCTACTTCTGTTATCACCGTATCTCGGTTTTGCTATTTACCTCAATTAAAATCGTGTTCCTGACATTTGTAAAATTGTTTTACATTATTATTATGATATTATTTTATTTATCTTATTTTATTTGAATATAACAAATAAAAATATGTTATAGAGTTCTAGAACGGAGATGACGCACCGGAAAACGCAGCGTGGGATGGTCAGATGAACTGGTGAAGGTAGCTAGAAGTCATTGGATGCGGGTGGCATGTCTAGATCTGTCTGTTGATCTAAATTTAAGAGGAAAGCCTTTGTACTAATACTAATACTAATACTAATACTATCACAGTCGCAATTCGTAGAATAAAAACCATTACATAAACGACCATTGTTTGATAAAACGCATCGCGTCGCTTTTCCACATCTTGTTGTCCGCATAAGACAGGCGGGTTAGCTGCTGTTGCTTGGTACTTATATTTACGATTCAACTGAGAGCCATCTGCGCTCGCTTTGCCCAGTAAATTAATTAGAGCCATCTGCGACTAACTAGATGCGTCAGTAACAAAAATAGTGTCTTTGAGATCCACTTGGATCACTCTAAGTTTCCCGTAAACGTAATTCTTTGTCTTTAGTCTAAGTCTTTAATTGTTAGTTACATTTATAACAGATATTGAAGGTTGTTGCTGAAAACCAATGCTGTTGGCATTAGTTTCGTCCAACGCCACAGCATTTTGCTGAGCAATGACCCATAGTTCAACGTATGGCATCTATTTTTTTCTTTTTTGTATTTAATTGTTGATTGTAATCTATTTATTGTTAATAAAACAATTTTAAACGGATTATATCGCGTATATTATAGAATTTTGTTTTTCCTGACGTTTTCCTGACGTTTCGAATGCTTTGCAGCAAAGATATTACTATTATTCCTTTATTTTAAATATATACATATAAATTACATTTTTAAATACATATAAAAAAAAACAATATATATTTAAAAATATAAAAAAAAACTGAACTCACAAGGTTGTATTGCAGTGCAAGTTGCTGGTGGATAATCCTGGCTACTTGGTTATGCCTGTGCAAGTACTCGCCGTTAGCAAGACGAGAACAACCGGAAATAATGTGACGTATAGACTCGCCTGGACGGTGGCATGCCCGACAGATGTCAACCGTGCCGTCCTTCACAATATATTTTCGGTAATTATTCGTCATGATAACTTCATCCATAATTGCACAGATAAAACCTTCGGTTTCCCCAAACAGGTCACCGAAACGTAGCCAAGACACGGACGCTACTAAGTTTACATCAGGCCCATGAAGGGCCCGGTAAAAGCGTCCGTGAAGCTCCTTGTTCTGCCATACCTCCATACGGTCATTAGTGTCAAGCACTACGGGTTTATGCCAGTTCTCTTTAGCCAAGGAGAGCGGGGTGAGTCCCTTGTCCATCGCAACCACATCTCGGTGCATCCCCACTTCGGCATGGAGAAAGTACTCCCTGAGGCTGCACACCTCACGATTGTGGAGGGTCTTAGCATTTAAAAAGCCTCGACCCCCACACTTTCGTGGGATGTATAGCCTCATTACCGACGATCGTGGGTGATGCATCCGATTTGTGGTCAACAACGAACGGACTCTTCTATCCAGAGCGTCTAATTCCGTCTGAGTCCACTTGAGTATGCCGAAAGAATAGACTAAGACTGGCATGACCCAACCGTTAAAGGCGCGTACCTTGTTACCGCCTGACAAAAGACTTTTCAGTACTTTTTTCAGGCGGCCAAAGAATCGCCCCTGTAACGATTGTTTCATGTCAGCTGCGTTGACACCTAACGCCTCCGACATACCCAAGTACTTGTAGGTTTCAGATGAGGAAAGGGATCTGATTTGTATGAAATCCGAAAGTTGTAATCCCTCGGATTCCATAATCTTCCCTCGTTTTACATGCATGACTGCACATTTGTCCACACCAAATTCCATCCTAATTGAGTTACTAAAAGTTTCAGTTACCTTCAGTAACTCTAATAGCCGCAAATTGTTGGGGGCAAAGAGTTTCAAATCATCCATGTATAAGAGGTGAGATATGATCTGACCACCTCTTCTCATCTGGTAGCCTAGCCTCGAACTCTCCAGCAGTGTGCTCAGAGGGTTCAAGGCTAAACAGAACCACAGGGGACTCAGGCTATCGCCCTGAAATATTCCACGCTCGATCCTGATCGGTTCAACGTTTCCTTGAATCTGTCTACATCCCGGATAGTGAAGTACCGTCCTCCATTGCCCCATACATGTGAACAGGAAGGTGCGTAGGGTTGCATTTATTTTATATAACTCTAGCACCCTCATGAGCCATGTATGTGGCATCGAGTCGTAGGCCTTCTTATAATCTATCCAGCATGTAGACAGATCCTTGCGGTTACGTTTAACCTGTTGGCTAATGGCCATGTCAATAAGGAGCAGCTCCTTAGTACCACGGGACCCATTCCTACATCCATTCTGAGAAGTAGACATGATGCAATTGTTATCAATATGTGTGTTAATTTTGACTCTCAGGATGGATGTAAGAAGTTTATAGACCGTCGGTAAACAAGTGATCGGTCTATAATTTTTGGGATCCGTAGTACTACCTGATTTATGGAGCAGGTGGGTAATTCCTATTGTAAATAACTGTGGTAGCGAGCCCGACTCTAAGCATGACTGGAACTGAGAGGCCAAGCGAGCATGTGAACTACATATCCATTTGAGCCAAAAATTGTGCAGCCCGTCCGGTCCCGGAGATTTCCAGTTAGGCAATGGACGGACTGCACTGGCTACGTCTTGGGGGCTAATTACTATTGCCCCCATTTCTGATATTGGTTCACAAGCTCGTTCAACCTCTCGTATCCAATCACCTTCGGTATGGCTGACGGGCACCGACCATATGCTGCGCCAGAATGCATTCATGGCATCATCATCTGGTCGGTGGACTTCATCCATACCTTGGTCAGGTTGCTCCCAAGTTCTATATACCCACCTTTGGTCACTCTGGAATATGCGATTCAGGGTATACCGCTCCATTCGCCGTCTGTATCTACGAATACGGTTCGCCCATGCATAAACTTTCTGCTTCAGGTAGTCGATGCGCTCTGTGACACGAGACATATATTCTAGAGGGCTGACATCAGTCCCCGAAAATGCTCGTCTCACAAAGCGCATCACTCTTGGGCGGGTATTACCCTCCCTGAAGCAGATTAGCTTGCCAATAAGTGCCCTAGCCTCATTAATACGATGTTCAATCCTGTACTGCCAAGCTGGTACGGCAGATTTTGGTTGTGTAGCTCTGTCAATATTTGGAAATTTGACATTGGCTACACGACATGCCGCAACAGCCGAACAGTACAGAATCGAATGCGTATCGCCGAGGTCTTCGCTGCTGTCAAAATAATCTAACAGCAGCGAATCCAGGGCACACACTAGCGCTCTATTCTTTTTATGCATAGGCAAACGTGGTAGACGTGGCCTATGGGTAGATGGAGTGTATCTATACTCTCGAATCGCACAGTCCAAAGCGCTCCTTAAAGTTTCAATGCACTGGTTACCTGCAGTATATATATATTACTATTTATTGTTGTTTGATTGCACAGACTATTTAAAGATACTACTTTGTTGTAGTGATGTTAATTTGTTGTAGAGAGTCTAGTTTTAAGCGTATGTGTTGATTGTGCGCAGAAATAATAAAATTTCTGGCTTTCTTCTTTCTATATTCTGAATAAAATTGACAAACAAAAAAGGCCAGTTTATGTTTTTAAATGGATGATTTCCTTTATGTACTCAGATGAAGTTCGTTTTGGCTGAAATCTGTTTAAATTTAACTGGAACGCCCCTGGCGAAGCCTTTCAGTTTTCGTTGGCTGTCTGAAGTAAGCTTCGAAATGTAACGTACACAAGCGGGAAAGTATTATATAGTTTTGATCCTGTATTTGTATGTTTGTTATTAAATAGATCCAACTATCACGTTAGTCTAGTGAAATACATGCTTTAAACAAGTTAAATAAAAACATGTGTCAGTTCCTTATAAAGTAATACACACGATCATCGGTTGTTTATAAGAATAGCTATTAAGCTATTAGAATTATATTATAATAGCTTGATACTATCCCACTGAAAAGCAAAGCCTTCTCATAAAGTAAATGGGCGTTTATCACCACGCTTTTTATCAGCGCAAGTAAGTGCACTGTAAAACAAAGGCCTCTCCTCCATACATATCCACAATCGTGTCGTCATTTTGGAGGAATTTGCCAGTACTCACCACCTTGGCAGGCGGATTGGTGAGTGCAGTTTGGCTACTGTTCCACAGAAGGGACGCTACAGCCCATCCCTCTGGTTTATTCTTTTTATTCGCCTTTTACGACATCCATGAGATGAGATGGAGTGGTGCTATATTCTCAATCCGGACACCACACGGATTCACCACCTTTGCTTGCTGGCTATTGGCGACTTATGACTATTAAATTAGGTTTGCTCACGATGTATTTCCTTTACTTACATAGTGAGGTGTGACTTGGATAACTAAGAAAATATATTATGACACTGAAATGTTACATTGGTGCATAAGAAGCAGGTCTGTAAGCCGTCAGGCTATCATCATCATCAATCAGAAAAAGGCGTCCACTGCTGAGCAAAGGCTTCCCCTATAGACGACGATTAGAAACCGTGGGTATCATTTTGGAGGGGAATTGCCAATAATCACAACACTTGGCTTGGTGCCTTGGTGAGCACAGAATAGCTGCCGTTTCATAGAAGGGAAGCCTCCCTTCCTGCGCTTCCCTCTCTTTTGAGTCGCTTTTACGACATCTATGGGACGGGAGTTTTTATTCTGCTACCACTCGGATCTTTCTTATCATTCTCATATCATCTTCATCTTTATAATTTAAGAAAAAAAGACGCCCACAGCTGAACAAAAGCCTCTTCCATAAACCACCGGTTGTGTGTCGTCATTTTGGAGGGAATTTTCCAGTACTCACCACGCTTGGCAGGCGAGTTGGTGAGCGCAGAATGGCTGTTCTTGTGCTTCCCATCTCTCTGGTTTTGAGTCTCTCAGTCACCTTTCACAACATCCACGGGAGGAGATGATTGATACTATATACTTAATCCGGACACCACACTCTCATCATTCTCATATCATATAATCTGTCTTGCATTTGGTAAGTTACAATTAAGTTCTAAATCAGTTAACTACATCTGTCATAAAACTCACCAATATTTTTATATAAAATAAAAGAACATTATTCTCACGAAAATGATTACTTTATTAAACCTTAAAAGGCAAAAAAAACACGTTTTATGGAAGAGAAATTTCTGCTAAATTATTCGTAAGAATGAAGGTTTACTTAAGTTAATATAAGGCCACAATTACGTTGTTTTATCCCATAATCAAGTTATTGCTTCGTAACGTGGTTCGTAACTATAAAAAATGAAAAATAGACAAAGTGAAACATGAAAAAGAAACATCGAGATAATTGGATGTTAACATTGTTTTTGTGATGATGGAAATTTCTGGAAGGTGGATTTATCGAGACTTAAAGGAGCGTGAAAGTGGGGCGCTTGAAGAAAAGAAAGTAATAATATTATGTACTTTGAAGGCTTTGAAACTTTTATATCAGTAAAGATTAACATTTTTCTAATTTTTTATTTAGTTATCCCAGTGGAAATTCATCATAACTTTTTCCACTCCAGGGAAGGGCGAAGGGGCGCGCCAGTCAACTACTGGCTAAAACCACTGGGGTCATCTTCGCCATCTAAGGGGGGTTCAAGGTACTCGAATGATAACACTAGATCTACCCACTGGCGTCACGTCTATAGGTATAACCTCAGATGGCATCTCCTGCAGGTTTGAAATTAGATGTGAAGAGATCTTAAGGAATGTACTTTCACGTACCCACAGATTTCTGACGAATATGATCACACTAGAGCCGCCCACAAGTGCCACGTCTATAGGCACATCTTGGAGAGGGTGGCTAAAACCCGTGGGCGGTCATCTTCGGCACCTAAGAGGGGTTCCAGGTACTCGTATGATAACACTAGATCTACTCACTGGTGCCACGTCTATAGGCACATCTATAACTTTAACGTCAGATGGTATCTCCGGCAGGTTTGAAATTAGATGTGACGAGATCTTAAGGAATGTACTTTCACGTACCGAACGAATGTAGATTTCATAGATTTCGGACTAAAGGGTTCCTATATAAATGAGGGCGAGGGATTTCCTAGTATTTCTTGTAACTTCAAAACCTTCCATCCAAAGCCGAATCGAGGTAGGCGCAGTTTAATCGCGCCGATGACAGTTCTGCGTGGTAGCACTAAACTGGAATAATCGCAAAACTTCGCATTTGTTAACAATTGCAATACAAATAAAAATAGGACTTTTTTAAACCTCACGGGCTAAGATCATACAACCAATAGTTTGCTTGCATTCTTAGCATTTCAATCGATTCTACGAGTAGAAAAGTAATTTTAAAAACCTTTAGCACAACAAACTATTTAAACTTGTTAATCTAAGTATAATGTTTAGGTTTGATTGGATTCTGGTGTGGGTGTGTCGTGGGATAATATACAGACATAAATAAATCTCACATGAACAAACACCCAGATCCGACACAACTATGTGTATGATCATGCAAATATTTATTTCTTTTCTTTTCTTTAGTGCGTAGATCGAATCCACGCCTAGCGCAAAACTGTAGATTAAGAATATAGCACCACTATCTCACCCCATCATGTCAGCCATATGTCCATAGATTTCCACAATTATGTCGTCTATTTGGGGGGAATTTGCCAGTAGTTTGACGCTTGGCAGGCGGGTAGGTGAGCGCAGTAAGGCTGCTATTCCAAAAAAGGGAGCTGCCCATTCCTTTGGATGAGATTCCCTTAGTCGCCTTTTACGATATCCACGGGAGGTGATGGAGTACAAGCAATAGATAAAAAATATTTGCAAGTTCAATAATTGGTTGTCATTAAACCACAACGCTAAATAATATTTGCCCACGCCAATTTAAATAAATAAAAACGTTTATTAGCAACCAAATAAATCACAATTCAAAAGGAGTTCTGTTTCCTGAATTAGTTAGAACCTGTATCTCAGGAGACAGTGCCTTCCCCATTACTTAGTTCTATATGGATTACTTGGATTCGTTACTAGAAGAATTTAGATACTAGATATTAGACCCAAAGCGTTGGCAATCATAAAAAGGGCGCAATTGCTTAATTTAGTTTAAAGAACACCTGCACGCGGAATAAAATCGGCAAGGTGCGCCCATATTACAGTAGGGGACGAAACGCTTATTGGGGTGCAGTGCGGTATGTATTTAGGTACATAGTTCAAGGAATTTTATCTTCAAAAAGAAGTACTAAGGTGATTTAAATGCTCGTGGAGAGAATCACTTTTACGTGCTTTGGATACTGTATATATTTCAGTCAATGAAGCTGGTTTTGTAAACTAAATAGATAAAAAATTTAACAAAATAAATACCGACTTCAACACCCCTACACGATAAAAATATTAAAACCACTGAAAAGGAAAAAAATAACTTTATTTATGAAGTTGGGCGGGGCCAGGTATGCCCCAACTATGGTTCATGCAGGCCAACGAGAAGTTATATTTTATACCCCGCCCGACTTCATAAATTGTGTTTTTTTTCCTTTTCAGTGGTTTTAATATTTTTATCGTGTAGAGGTTTTGAAGCCGGTATTTTTTTTGTTAAAAAGTTTTATTGGTTTCTTTTTAGTGTAACTAAATGTTAGAACTTTTTCAATTTGGTATCAGTATTTAACACAAAAAATAAGAATGACTAATCGGTTCTCTGATCTAAGAGCAATCGAAACTATTAAGACATCATCTAGGTAAGCGCAGTCATTGACCTGTTTATTGAAGCTGGTTAAAAAACTTCGCAATCAAATGTAATGACATTTATATGGGAACAATTCGAAATCATTTTGCTCCAATTAAAAATAATTTCTCAAATCAGTCCACAAATCTAGGACTAATCAGTAAACATACATAAAAAAAAAACCCATCGAATTGAGAACCTCCTCCTTTCCGAAGTCGGTTAAAAAGAGTATATTATAAAAGTCAACACTATTGGCCAAGTAAGGTAAGGTAAGGTAAGTAAGGTGGTTTCTATCTTTTAATATTTTACTCCATGTAGTGTCCGGACAAAGAATATAGCACCACTCCATCCCTTCCCGTGGGTGTCGTAAAAGGCGACTAAGGGACTCTAAACCAGAGGGATGGGCAGCAGCATTTCTTCTGTGCTCTCACCAACCCGCCTACAAAGTACACACACAATGCACAATTTCGTAAATCTATGCTGGCAAAGCTCTGAATTGTGTTTTTTTTTTAATGGCCTATTAATGGAAAATGGTATGGTCGCTACTAGCGAAACAGACCTTATTATTGGATTTAGTATGTACCACGAAGTCATATTTACTTAAATTATGATATTATAATGGTCTACACTATGTCAACTATCTGATAAAACACAGATACATACTGTTGCGGTGCAACTCCTTACAAGGACTTCTTTAGTGTCAAGCACAAGTCGTGTTGCTTTAGTATTTACGCAGGCGCCAGCTACGTTCCTTTGTTCTAATTAATTAAGTGTCAATTCATTCTACCGGCGACATTCTTACTGTACGCACAATTTTTCCATTAAATCATTTTTCTGGTAATTGGACTTTAATTAGCCCCAGTGTATAAAAATATACACATACATAAATTGTTTTTTAAACTTCTACTGAACAGTTCAATGGGATATATCTTCTGTATTAAATGATAATTAAAAATAAACGCACGCTTTAATTTAAACCCAAGTTTGCCGTGTACTTATTGACATCAAGCACCCCACGCGTTTTACGATGTGTTTTTTATTAATCGCTGTTGTTATTTTAAACTTATTGAAATATATAATATAATATAAAATTATATTATATATTTTGATCGGCTTTTGATAAGTGTGCGAAGTTTCAAATCAATCCGACGTTTTGAAGGGGATGAAAATCTAGTTCAAAAATTCCGTTACATAGATACATGAATACATACTAAACTAAAAAAAAGGGTGTTAGAATAGATACTCCTTGCTTACATAAAAGTTCCATTACGGCTTTCAAGACCAATTGACGACACGATGGTTAGTGCAGTGACTAAGCGATGGTTTTCTGCCCTACGGGTCGTAGGCTCGATCCCCGCACGGAACAAATATTTGTATAATCTAAAAATAATTCTTTTGGTTCTGGTTGTTTGTGCTCAAGGTTTATCTCTGTAACCTGTACCCACGATAGAGGAGAAATTCAAGTTACATATAAAAACAACAGCATTTACCTTCACAACTAAGTAATCTCACAAAACAAACTAATATTGGTGTTAACCATAATAGGGTCATTTGCGAAGCGCCAAATCGAACGATTGGCCTTAACGAAGTAATTGGACTCCAACAGGCCTCAATTGGAATGCTGGTAAACCTAATAGCCTGAAACTGAATTAATAATGAACAATTTCATTATGTATTAATGCGATGTCGGTGTTGGAATTGCTTGAAAATATTCACAATAATGATATCAATTTTAATTTTAATTTTTGAATAAATTGTAACCATTTATTGCTTGTGGATTATATTAATCAAATGAAATAATCTGACGTTTTTAACATGTTCATTAATAAAAAATAAAAATTGTTTGTTTTATATTGTACATGCGGTAAAAACTAAATTCAAAAAACATGTCAAATAGCTAATGGCTTGAGGTAAAGCCCCGTTATGTAATGAGTCATTCCGTAGAAGATTTATATAGCGTTTTGAATTTAGTAGTTTGACTGTTTTTCTGTTTTTACTTAATTGTTAACGTTTTCAAGAACAAAATAAAATAATGTTATTTGTAGTAATGACTTGGGTTTTCGCGATTATTGCAAATTAGGATAAAACCATTTTAAATGGATTACATCGCCTATATTATAGATTTTTGTTTTTACTGACGTTTCGCGCAATCGTAGTTTTAGTTTCTTGTATGCTATCATTTTGTAATTAAATAAATCATTACACTATTATTTCTTTAAATTTGATATTGCATATTTGACACATTTTGACGATTTGGTTGCATGCATATTTCGACCATTTTAAGTTGCTTAAATAATTCGGTCTCTAGACGCCAGTAATCCTTTAAATTTCTCGTACTTTTTATACTACCTATTGTAGAGAAAGGTTATTTCCTTCCTTCAGTCTGACCTTATATAGTCCTAAGTACATACTTGCGCTTTCAGCATTAAGATAATAGGGGCTTGGATCTGAATATTCTCTTTTGATCGCCATTTAATATCATGGACGTTAAATATAACTGGCACTAAGACTTACTATGAGGCATCCAATTCATAATCTCTAAGCAACAGCTTCATCGAAGATAGGCGTCATTTTTGTTGTAATTATCCCCAGAGTGATCAAGCCAGTAAATGACCATACACAAACAGTAAACGCTAAAAAAACTCGCCAAATATTTGTTAATGCTAATAGTACCATTTGTGGGATACTAAAGCGGATAGCCCATAACGAATGAGTGCTTCGGCTTTGAAAGCCAAAGTTCAACTGAAGCCCGATTGACCTGAAAGCGTGCTCTAAACTAAATTAAAGCGCGCCACGCATTTATATCTAAACCGATTATCTGAATCGGTAAATCATCGGTCTGGGAATCGTTTTAAATCGATTCGACGTTTTTAGTCCTTTGGATTTCGGATATTATTTTTCGTAAGTAGATTTAAATAGCTTTGTAAGATGGCTGTGCCTACAAAATTATTTGTTGAAATAAATTTATCTTATTTTTTTGGCATCTTTCGCTGCAAATTGAGTTTCAAAATCGTTCGTATTTATTTAATACTAGCTTAAACTAGCTAGGACCCGAGGTTTTACCCGCGTTTAATTTAAAAGAAATTTAGAGTACTTCGACATAGACACTTGACATAGAATAATATATATGTATATTGGACTTCAAGGGTTTTATTTTTGCGCGGATCCCTAATTATATTTCTAAAATAAAAGTAGCCTTAGTTGGTCCATATAACATCAGCTATTTGCCAGTGAAAGGCCCGTCAAAATCGGTCCAGCCGTTTCGGAGATTACCTGGAACAAACAGACAGATGGACAGATAAAAGTTTTTATTGTTATATGTACCGTATATACTTTCATATGCATTTAGTAAAAAGCTGTTGTTTTTACATTACAAACAGACACTTCAATTTTATGTATTTGCATAGATTTATTAACTTGGTTATTTACAGGCACTACTAAGCATAGACTACCATGAAAAACAATTTTGACTTTGAAGTTTACTTGACTCTATGTTCTTTCTTTCTTTCATGTGGTTGGTGGCCAACATTATGTCAGAGTTGTTCATGTCGCCCAAAAGCCTCCAATATGGCTAACGTCGGGTTCGGAGGCTTTTTTGAACCCCGGCAACTTTTCCTTTTCCGAAACTTAAGCTAATTTATGTAACAATATAATAATTAACCGTGTGGTGCTGGCTACGGATAGCAACAACCCATCTCATCCCGTGGGTGTCGTAAAAGAAGACTATCGGATTAGGCACATTGGGGCAGCAGCATAGATAGATGTCTTTCGGCAAATTTTTTGACGATTCATCATCATCATCATCATATCAGTCATAAGATATCCACTGCTGAAAGCCCCATAGATTTCAATAATTGTGTCATCATTTTGGGGGGAATTTGCCAGTAGGTACTCACCACATTTGGTAGGCGACAATACTTAAACTGTACTGTTGAAGACATGGTACTCAATGTACCGCGTAGTTACAGGCAGCTCCGTGTGTGTTAGAACACAACACTTTCGCTTCCTAAACTAGATGACAATCTTGAAGTCTTCAAGAAACTTAAACATCAAGACGGGTCCACTCAAAACGGCTATGAAATTTTCATCAAAAGCCCGTTCCACCCACTGCCCTTCATTTGTCTCACATAATATTGTAACATGAAATATGTCTGGGCTTTAAAACAGAAACTTTGGAGTTTGTTTTGACATTTCTTCTCTGCAGTCAGTAGGGTATGGCGGCTTCATCTAGATTATTAGATACGCTACTGCTAAACAACCCCATCTCCTCCCGTGGGTGTCGTACAAGTCGACTAAGGGATTAGCCGGAGGATGGGTAGCAGCGTCCTTCGAATACATTAACAACTCAACTGCGATCGCCAACCCGTCTGCCAAGCGTGGCGATTATGGCAAAACCCCCCATTGAGCTCACAGCATAGCCAGATCGGTCGTTGTGGTGATCTTTGGGGGAGGCCTGTGTCCAGCAGTGGACTTCATTCGGCCGAAATGATGACTGTTAAACAAAGACCATTTATCGATATATTAATTTACTAATCGCGTGACGTAATCTATCATGTATGACGTGTATAGCTTATGAGTTATCACTATAAGGCACGGATAGTTACTTTACTTTGTGGTTAATCTATGGGGGAGGCCTTTGTTCAGCAGTGGACAACCTTCGGTTGATGCGATGATCGTGAGTTACTGTATACAAGTTCGAACTAGTTATGAGCCATAAAAACACAATTAAAAACAATATATAAATGTTTTTTTGCAATCACCCACTCTCATCCCGTGGGTGTCGTTAAAGGCGACTATGGGATTAGCTGGAGGGTGGGATGATCGCCAACCCACCTGCCAAGCGTGGCGATTATGTCAAAACCCTCCAACGAGCACACAAAACAAATCCATACCGGTCATTGTGGCAATGTTGGGAAGGCTTTTGTCCAGTAGTGGAGGTATTTTGGCTAAAATGGTGATGATGCTTTCTAGAATTGGAAGCAAAATATTTAGCTAATACCGTGCCTGTGCCAAACATGTTGATATAATGCGAAACCAGAACGAGAAATAAGGAAGACTGGTATTAATATTACTAAGATACGGTCGTTCTGAGAGTAGAAATGTTGTGGATTTATGCATGATCGTGTTGTTATCTAAATGGCATGTAATGTGTAGATATTGCTATTTATACCGAAGCAATGCATTATTTTATTTTGTTCACTCGATAATACATATGTTTTATTTAAAATACCTTATAAAAGGCAATATGAAATTAAATGAAATAATCATTTATTCAAAATAGACTAAAATGATTAGTTCTTTTTTAAGCTGTTCTGGTGTTTAAGCTGGGGACAAGAAACGGCGCAACAAACTTATATTGCCTAGTAACAGTACTATTCAAATTTACTGTGGAAGACTGGTGCCTATGCTAGGCTGAAGCCTGTGTTTCAGGTCACCAGGCCTCCACCCCAGAAGTTCAATTTTGCTCTTTCATAAACTGTGCTAAGTGATTTCCATTTTCTTCATCTTTGTTTATCTGGTTCTATCAAGTTGTTTGCTCTTGTTTAACTTCTCTTGATGATGATGATTCACTCCAATACGTTGATATAACTTTATTAGGCCCCGATACTGGTTGAGTTTGTCCTTTATAAACCAGTTATCATCTTGCATCCCATGAATGCACACTTTCGCTGCAGACAACATCTTGATATAACAAACTCGCTGTTCTAATAAAATGTGTATATTATGGCTTTGATATACCAAATATTGACGATTTATTAAAATTCATTTTCAATTTTTCACATCTTTGTTTTACTTTGACACAAGTAAGAGCAATTTTTTGCGTTCACAAATTACGTTAATGTAGGGACTGGTGCGATACCCGCTAGAAGAGACGAGGAAATTTGAGATTTCACTAGAATATCCTAAACAAAACAGCGCTCCCTGTTTCAGTTCATATTTCTTCCAAAAAAAAGCCTCACCGCTGAACAACGGCCTCCCACATCGATTTCCACAATCGTGTCGTCTGTTTGAGGGGAACTTGCTCTCACATGCTTGGCAAGCGAATTGATGAGCACAGTATGGCTACTGTTCCACAGAACAGACGCCGCTGCCCAACCCTCTAGTTTAGAGCGCCTTAGTAGCCCTTAACAACATTCACGGGAGGAGATAGAGCGGTGATATATTCTTAACCAGTATGTGTTACCAGTGATGACATATGGAACAGAGACGTGGTCACTCACAATGGGCCTCATAAGAAAGTTCAAGGTCACTCAGCGAGCTATGGAGAGAGCTATGCTTGGTATTTCTCTACGAGATCGAATCAGAAATGAGGAGATCCGTAGAAGAACTAAAGTTGTCGACATAGCTGAAAGGATTAGTAAACTGAAGTGGCAATGGGCAGGGCACATTGCTCGTAGAACTGATGGCCGTTGGGGCACAAAGGTTCTCGAATGGAGACCGCGCACCGGAAAACGCAGCGTGGGACGACCTCCAACGAGGTGGACAGACGATCTGGTGAAGGTCGCTGGGAGTCGTTGGATGAGAGCGGCATGTGACCGCTCGTTGTGGAAATCTAAGGGGGAGGCCTTTGTTCAGCAGTGGACGTCCTGTGGCTGATATGATATATTCTTAATCCGGACAGCACACTTTACGATAATTAAGTATTTCCAAAAATAATATCAGTGTAATACTTTACGAACGAAAAATATTACTAATGATAACTCCAACCTATTATGAACGACATTTTGTTAGTCAACATATTATAAACGGCTGTACCTAAAAATAACTGCTTCTGTAGATGTTGACGCCTCGTAAAATACGCGAGTTACTGACGTGTGTCGAGTTTATAATAAACAGGGCCCGAATGAAATGGATTTGTTCACAGGAATATAAAGAAGTAGCACCACGACCCTGCAGCTCTTGGTATAATTATTTTCTTTACGGTTCAGTATTAATAGAACTAGTAATGTCTTAGGTTTTCGTGATTATTACACATGATAATAAAACACCTTTTAACAAAAATTCTATGAAAAACACCCTGATTTTAATTGAGAAGCTGGTTGGCAGGTGACACTTGTTTGGAATCCGGTTATTGAAATAATAACGTCCCAATTTTCATAACACACATTTTGAGTGACTACGGTGTGTATCGACATAATTTTTGATTACAATTTTATGGTAGATAAAATTACTTTTAAAATCTGTAACGAACCGTACGGTCGAAATTAATAATCAATGTAATCCAAAATCTTTAGAATGTCAGGATCACATTTAACCCCAAAAACAGACAAATCCTTAATCCCAAATCCACAGATTATGGATTAGATTGACTAATAATTTCGGGCGTATATCATCCTGCTACAAGAACCCTGCAAAGTCTTCGAAACGTCACGAAAAAACAAAAATCTATAATATACACGATGTATTCCGTTTAAAGTGTTTTATTAGAATGTTTAATAGAACTTTTAATATCGTTTTAATAGCATATAGTTTTGTAGTTTAGTAGATAATTTTTCACCAAATTACGTGGCAGCTGCAGCTTCGGAGTCTAATTCGTACACGGAACCAGCAACCGGTTGGTGCAGTGGCTGATACAGTCGACTGCTGCGCTCCGGGTCGTGGGTTCGATTCCCGCATGGAACAAATATTTGTATGATCTGCAGGTAGTTGTTCCGGGTCTGGGTGTATTGTGTGGGAAATTTGTGTCTGTAAACACACCCACGACACAGGAGAAACCGTAGTGTGGGGCAACGTTTTATAAAAAAGAAAAAAAGTGAGCATAACTCAACGCGGTCTATTCATATTTTGAGAAAATAAAACGACAGTATATGTATAACTTCTATCATGTATTGAATTTCTAACGGGTTTGCGCTGTACACTGAAGTATAGGATTGTTCTAGTTCGGTAGATTCTTCCAGATGAAACCAAAGTATAATATAATAAAATCGTTTATTCAGTCATTAGGTATGAACAGACACTTTTACACGTCATATTGAAACAACCGGAGGGCATATCATTACATGACACTACTGAGAAGAAAAAGGTCAGAAAAAAACTCAACTCTTTTTAAAGGGAATTGCTAATTTTCTTAGGGTGCTTAGGCTAAAAGTGGACAGAAACTATAATAGAACTGCTTTTTTAATATTCCATACCAAAGAGATTTTCTTTTTTTAAACATTGCCCCTCTCTATTGTTTGTCGTGTATCGTGGGTTTGTTTACAGACATATATTCCACACACATATTATAATAAGCTTGCAGGAAAGTATATAAATGTGCCATATCTAGCATGTAAAATTGTAATCTCATCACGGAAAACCTTTGATATGAGTATTTTGTTCAAATATAAATTCTTTGCCTTAATTATAATGACATTACCTTATTTATTTATGTAACAGTTATACGTTATGAGGTATTATTAGTGGGTATGAATAAATATAAAGTACCCTGCGACAAAAAAATGGCGCAATTGGTTTAAATATTGGTGTCTTTTTTACAGATACTTTCCGGCAACGAGGTTTCCAAGAGTATTTATTTTAGAATTCATTAAATTATTTTGCGAAAATACTGTTTACTGAGCGACTTGTCCACACTTAGCCGAGATTGGGCATTACCTTTGTATGTCTGATAATTTTCAGATTCATCCACACAATTTGTTGTTTTGCAATACTCTGAATATATTTATATCTGAATATTTTGATTAGTTGGACAAGAAAGCCTTATTAATTCGCTAAACTCACATGAATTATGTAATAAACGTAGCGTTCTAGACTTTCTGCCTACCTACTAATAATAGATAAGTATCGTTTATATATATTGCCGTGTGGTGCCGGCTCAGAATGCCACCACCCCGTTTCATCTCGTGGGTGGCGTAAAAGTCGACAAAATGATAATCCCTCTCAAAAAAAAAAAAAACATTCAACTGCGATCGCCAACCCGTCTGCCAAGCGTGGCGATTATGGCAAGACCCCCCAATGAGCACACAACACACCCATGTCGGTCGTTGTGGTGATCTTTGGGGGAGGCCTCTGTCCAGCAGTGGACTCCATTCGGCCGAAATGATGATCGTTTATAAGGTTCAGTGGTTCTAGAGAAAGAATGGGCAGCCCCACTCTACCCGTGGGTGTCGTAAAGGCCACTAAGGGCTGATATCATCCTCTAGCAGTAACATGCTCCCGTCTGCTCATAACAACTCTACTGAGATCACCAGTTCACCTCCAAATCGTTGTGATGATGGCACTCTCTATAGTAGTCAGTGGGAGGCTCCTGTTCAGCAGTGGTCGTTTACCGATTGATGTGATGATAGTTTGATAGAATATTGAGAAACCCCGACTTCCAGACGAGGGTACGAAATGACTGCCTTTTGACTACAGCAAGTAATTCAAAGACCATTCATTACTTTAATATACATTTGAAATATGACCTATAGTTATGATGATGATGTACCTATACATAACGGCTTTGACAAATATATTTGGACTTTTTATTATATCGTATCCATGGTATATCACCAGAGTCCATCCTACTCTTTGATGTGTTATAATCACAGAAAACAGTGACTAAGATACTATTCTCGCGAACTCGCCGTAGCTGCGTTCGTAGCAATCTGAAGCCCTCTAGCCCTAAGTAGCATAGCTACGATCTAGCATGTCTACGATCTGATAATTGTATCATATCGGCCATTGATACATCCACTGCTGAACAAAGGCCTCCCCCATAGATTATCCCAACTGTGTCTTCATTTTGGGGGTATTTGCCAATACTCACCACGCTTGGCAGGCGGATTGGTGAGCGCAGTATGGCTACCGTTTCTCAGAAGGGACGCTGCTGCCCATTCCTCTGGTTTAGATTCCCTTAGTCACCTTTCACGACATCCACGGGAGGAGATGGAGTGGTGCTATATTCTTAATCTGGACACCACACGGTTAGGGATATGTGTATAGTGTGTGTGTGTGTGTATATACATATGATAATATTTTTGTAACTATTTCTAGGGTGCATCCCTGTATTTATTTATTTGTACAGGGTCTCTAAAAATAATTATAAGCAAATATTATAGCAGTTACTTTGAATTTGTGCGGTGTCCGGATTCAGAATATAGTACCACTAATATGTCTTCTTGTGGATGTCGTAGAAGGGAGTCTAAACTAGAGGGATGGTCAGCAAAGTCATTTCTGTGATACAGCAGCCATTCTGCGCTCACCAAATCAGGAAGCAAGCGTGATGAGTACTGGCAAATTCCCCCCAAATTGACGACATGTAACCCGTCGTTTATGGGGAAACTTTTGTCCAGCAGTGAACAGATTTTGGCTGATATGATGAAGACTTAGAAAAAAAAAACGTTGCAATTCGAATTTCTTTTTGCGAATGTATCGAATTATAAATGATTAAAATTTCTATTAGAGCATTAAAAAAAACACAATTTTTGCTACAAATACGCACACAAATAATACTTATATACACTTGCCGCTTCAGCAAAAAAGTGAAAAAACGAAAGTTATTTTAATTATGTACTCCAATAGCAACTTTACCCATTTACACCTATATCCTCCAATATCCTCGAAATACAACCCTAACAGGTTCGTTTTAGATAACCGACCAAGAACCACGATGTTTTAACAAAATTGTGACGCCATGTGTATCCAAAATAAATTAGGTACCGGAATCTATAAAATGCCTGCTTTGTTTTCGGCTTGATAATGTCTAAAAGCACGATTACTTGACAAGACATACTACATACATACATATTAACTGTATTATATAAATAATAAATAATGATAATGTGTTATTTGCCGGGTGGTGCCGGCTCAGAATGCCACCACCCCATTTCATCCCGTGGGTGTCGTAAAAGTCGACAAAGGGCCCATCCAGCAGCGTCCTTCGAGCACACAACAACTCAACTGCGATCGCCAACCCGTCTGCCAAGCGTGGCGATTATAGCAAAATCCGCAATGAGCCCACAACACACCCATATCGGTCGTTGTGGTGGTGGTCATTTGTTTTCCTCTTTAATGGCAATTGTAGCCAAAGCCATTTTGCCAAAACTTACTGATTGTCCACTTAGAATGTAATTCTGATTTTTTTCTAGGATCATAAATACCGTACAATAACCATTGAATCCAAAAATGATTAATCAACAAATAATTTTCAGCATCACTATAAGAGTAATTAAATTCAAAATTAATTTATCGCTCTTAATGCGACGATTTCAACAACAAGAGAAAATGTAATTTGAATAAATATCCCTAAGATCTTGGAACGAGGCAGCCGAATATTTCAACAATGAAATCGTATACTGAACTCTTACATAAATATTTTTTCAGTCAACCTTATTTAGGATTACAAGTAAGAAGATTCGAAAGAATTTGTTTTCCTCTCGAAATCATTTTCGTCAAAGGTATTTTCGAGTACGCTGTAATTTATTTGAAGAACATTTTATTCTGTAAATTATGCGAAGTATTGATATTTTTATTGTTCATCAAATTATGTGGTAAAATTATTACTTTATTAAACCATTGACTTTGACCTTTATTCTATAGGTGCAAGCGAGATGTAAAATCATAGAAAATTTACACAATTATTTTAAATTTCATTAATTAAAATATCTTTTTGTTTCCCAGTACACCATTTAAAATAAAAAATAAGCATACACCCTTATTATAAAAATTTAGGAAATGAAAAATTTTATTTACAATAAATTTCACAATAAACTAATTTAACAAAAAATTCGTGCAGTCATATGTACGAATTAATATAGATGTTAATCTCAAGTTCTATCGTAATCGTAATAAAAATAAAATAGGCGTGGAAAATAAAACACTATTAAATAAACTCACCATGGAAGGAACCTGCGATTCCCTTAAAATAACACAAAACACAACGCCATTAGAAAATCCACATAGAGTCACCAACACGCACACATCACCAACATAAAAAATTTAAACGATTATTTCGAATTTCGAATACGTAGTTCTCAGCGATTCGCCGCGCGGTCGCCCGTCGCGGCATCCAAGCAGGTTATGGCAGAGAGTTTGCGTGGACCGACCCTCCCCCCACCCACAAACCATAATTTTTTGCCGGTCCACCACCATAAAAATATTTCGCGGCCGTATTGCGCAATGCATTAATCTCAACAACATAAAAAAATTAACAGCACGATATTTTTTTCTGCAACGAATATGTAAAGGCACACTTCCCGCTCTAAAGTTACACAGTTGTAAATGATGGGGGAAATAGGCGTAATTAAGCCTGTTTTACGTTTGAAATCCTTTCGGAGTCAGAAATAGGCGACAAGGAATGTTTTAATGTTTAATTAAAAGGATTGTCGCGCGAAGGGATTTAACGAAACGTGATAAAAATAGTAATCAATTTGAATGCGTGTCGAGGTGGATTCTCGTGAAACATTTTCGGATTCTTTCTTATTGTAAACGGGCATTAATTTCTTTTGAAGTTTAATTTTCATTGTTATTATAACCCAATTCTTCGTGAGGCATTAAGCAGCATTTTAATATTAGACGCAGTAATTTGTATCGCCATCTAGCGAAGAAAGCATCAATGACAATGTATGTATGTTTTTGAGGGCCGTGACTTTCCAAGGGCTGGTCATTTAATTTCAGTCATTTATTTGTATTATATATATTTTAAACAACATTCCTAAATAACATTTTCATCTATGTTTGCACTTATTTCGAGAACTAACAGGTTTTCGCGATTATTACACATTATAATAAAACTATTTTTCCATTTCAGTCTTGAGATCGCGTATATTCGACGAATGCTGCAAAGTATTATATATCAGGAAAAACTAAAATAATATAATATACGCGATCTAATCCGTTTCAAATTGTTTTATTATAACACAATATCCACATTTATATATCCACATGTTGGAAATTTTTTTTCACGAATAAATTTTGCCTTACCAATCCGCTCAGCAGTGCTATTCTGTAAGAACTCACTAGTTAACTCACTTCTGAATCAGCAGGGAAAAGTAGTAAAAACAACACAGAATTAGAAATTTCACTGCGGATTCGTAAATGTATAAGCTTTACCAGCAAACCCACTTCTGAATCCGCAGTGACATTCGTGACTGATTTCCTATTGTTTTTGAGTACTTTTCACTGCGGATTCAGAAGTGAGTTGGCTAGTAAGTTCTTACAGGATAGCACTGCAGTAGTGAGTTTGCTAGCGATTTCTTAGAGATTAACCACGCAGGTCGCTGATTATTTAAAATCTTGATTTTAGCATCAATAATGTTTCTTGTGTAAATCTTATTATTTAAGAACACCAGATTTGTGGTTTATATAAGCTAGCGTAAGTAGCGTAGCGGTAATATATTAAATAACTTATCAGTCTTGTTATACAATTTTATAGAGATGTTTTTGGTGATGATGCCAATGTATGTTGGACTATTGCGTTGTGACCGAATGGTGAGGATGTACGTTGCTGATATTATACAATAGCTTCCCGCAGGCGTGGCTTTTTATAAAGGGTTAGATAGAAGTGTATTCTTGCACATACAGTGCATTTTTTTTAAACCTTGCCCCACACTAGATTTCGCCTGTGTCGTGGGTGTGTTTACAGACACTTTTTTTTTTATTGGTCTCCAGTGGAAATTCATCATGAACTTCCTCCATAACGGGGCAGGGCGAAGGGGCATGCTCCAGGGCTCCAGGTCCTCGTATGACCACACTAGACCCAGGCAGGTGAGACCTTACCTTACGTCACAAAAATCGTTTATTTTTGTATTTGTGTCCTGTGGAAATTCTGCATGAACTTCTTCTTTCTTTAACAGGAAAACACAATAATACACTGACCTGGAAATTGAACTTAAGACCTCATACTCGGCAACCAGATTTAATACCACTAGGACCAGTGAGGTACTAAAGGCGTGGCACCAATTGGCGGCTCTGGTGTGATCTTACGAGGACCTGGAGCCCCCCTTCGGTGCCGAAGATGACTGCTCCAGTGGTTTTAGCCGATGGGAGTCCGGCATACCTCTTCGCCCGTAGGAGTCCGGCATACCCCTTCGCTCTTCCCCGGGGCGAAGAAAGTTCCATGCAGAATTTCCACTGGACACCAATAAAAAATAAAAAAGGCCCAGTGAGGCAGTCAGTGACCGACGTAATAACACCTACATTGTGATAGAGACTAATGAAAACGAACTAACTTTTCACGAGCAACCGAATAATTAAACGTTCAAGTTAATTACAGAATTAATTACGAAGACTTACAATTAAGTACTCTTGTAAATATGTACATACCTAATAACCTGTCAAAGGCATGAAAGTACAAAACGATTTAAAGTGAACGTAGAATTATTATTTTCATCGCTAATATAAAAATACCTAGAGAACAAACAATAAAATATTGCTGCAGGACATTCTTATCTGTAACTAGCTATAGCCCGCGGTTTCACCCGCCTTTAATTTTAAAATAAATCAGATTATATATATGTAAATAATTTTGTATACTTCTTCGGCATAGACAGTTGATATAGAGTATACATATATTGGATTTCATGGGTTGAAATTTTTGTGCGCAACACTCTCATT
Organism: Diloba caeruleocephala; assembly: GCA_947459985.1. NCBI lineage: Eukaryota > Metazoa > Arthropoda > Insecta > Lepidoptera > Noctuidae > Diloba > Diloba caeruleocephala. Next base: position 3,049,948 of record OX381625.1, on the reverse strand, counting down.
CTTTTTCTAAATAATTCATGCAAGAATTTACGAAACTAGGAAACTAAATGTTTGTAGAACGTTTTCATTTTCAAAATTCGAGGTGTGATTTATAATTCAGTAGAACAACGGTGCGATTTTCGCTTCGTTGCCGATCTCGCGATTTATGGCAAGTTTTTATGGTTTTTTCTGATTTAGCACAAAGGTATACATGTTATATCGCAACAATTTCCCTAACACACAAGTAGGAAAGTATGAATTGTTGTTACGAATATAAATTACCAGCATAGCGAGCCTTTCCGGGAAGAACGTCGTACACCACATTTGAAATAAATATTATTACGCGCAAGTAATTTACGATAGTTTTATTTAAACCTTTTTTCTTTTTTTTTCTTTTTAAAAAAAACGTTGCCCCACACTAGGATTTCTCCTGTGTCGTGGGTGCGTTTACAGACATGAATTCCACATACAATACACCCAGACCCGGAACAACTATCTACAGATCATACAAATATTTGTTCCGTGTGGGAATCGAACCCACGACCCGGAGCGCAGCAGTCGACTGTATCAGCCACTGCAGCAACCGTGCCGTCAAACCCTAATTACTAAGGTACCATTTTATATCGCGGAATTTTATATTATCGAGCGAAAATATTTACAAACTACGAGGGTCACGTTAAATATTTTTAGAAGTGGCCAGTGAAAGAAGAGTTGCTAATGAAAAATATATTAAAATTTCAATTAAAGAACTCTTTAGGAAGCTGTAGATGAAAACTGAATTTATGTGTCATTTGTTTAAAAAAATTGACAACAATGTCAAAAGTGCATGTGAACCCTGAGGTCTCCCGCCATATAACAACGGAAGGGGCTTAGGCGTGTTGAACACGGGAAGTGACGTCGTTTTCTAAGTGGGATTGGCACAAAACCACTTTCAAAAGGCGTGGCTATCCACTGCGAAGAGACGTTTGGTGCTAGCAATTTTATCCTTAGTCAGCCGCCAAAGTCCGCGATTATGTATACTAGGAAGGAGTGATTTTTTTATTCGTCTTTGTGGATGTGTTTTGTAACTGAAGCTTCTCTCCCGATCACGCTCTGTGGTGTCCTGGAGCATGACGCTTTCACAGTGTGACGAAGTCATCCTTCATCTTCATTTCAATCAACCTCTTTCATGACTTCATACCTTTTTATTTCCATCACTGTCCACCTCACGATTCATTCTTTATTCAAATCAAAATTTGAATTTATGTGACGTAGAGTCGCTCTTTATATTTTGATCATGATCATTAGACATTGGATTCTGAACGCTAGTGGTTCAACACACAGCTGTCGCTCTGACAAATAGTCTCCTGCAATATAACAATTACTTATTTTTAAACTAGCGTAAATTGTGATAATAAGCTATATTTTAAAATTTATATCAGCATGAAGATGAAGTGTTGAAGTTGTGAATATCAATATACCATTATAACAATATATATATGTTACGTTTCATTGAATCACAATAACAGATCTCCGTTACTTGCTGCCGTGGAGAGAGCCTCCTTGTTGAGCTAACCGGGAAGGAACACGGAGGGAGGCACTCCGCGACAACAGTAGGAGATTACTGCACTCCATTTTGCATGCTCTGCTAACATGGCCAACACTACTGCCGGCAGAGAGAGATCTAGCCCGATTCGTTTAACCAAGATTACCCCCAGCCTACGCAGGGCATTCCCTGAGCATGTGCTGTGCGTTATCTTAGTCGCTACTAGAATAGTAGCACTGTGCTATGACAACGATTCCTATCCCGTGCAGGTAGACACCGAAATCAAGGCCACCTCGAGTCCGGTGAATACCTGCGTCAAGCTGTAGGTGACGCGCTCGCTCCTCTTGAGCCAGGCTCCAAAAAGTAGCAGGATCACCTCAACGACACGCTTGGTCGCGAATTGCATCCGCAAGCGGTGACGCCCCTTCTCGAATGCGCACCGTCGAGCCAGCTGCCTCAACCTATCGAACAAAAGTTCGGAGTCTTATAGGCAGCTTGAACAGCTCTGACACAAGGCTGGCCACTAACTACACGAAAATAAAGAGAAGATTGCGGAAATTCTCTTTCCGACCCATTTTCTTGTTTTTGTGTGGAATGTCGACTCATCACCAAGATCGTCATCATTTCAGCCGAAAGACGATCACTGCTGCACATTTCCCCCAAAGTGTGCATGTGTGTGAGTGTGTGTGGTGGAAGTAAAATAATGTACGTATGATTGGCTGCTGTTATTTTTATTTATATATACGTTACTTACTGGAGTAATATTTCAGTTTCCTCATAATTTAGTTACTTTTAATGATGCAACATTGAACCGGCTCAGAATGCCACCACCCCATCTCCTCCCATGGGTGTCGTAAAAGTCGACTAAGGGATTAGCCAGATGCGGGTAGCAGCGTCCTTCGAGTACATTAACAACTCATCTGCGATCGCCAACCCGTCTGCCAAGCGTGGCGATTATGGCATAAAAAACGCTAGTGGTTCAACACACAGCTGTCGCTCTGACAAATAGTCTCCTGCAATATAAGACGAAGACGAAAGACGATCACTGCTGCACGTTTCCCCCAAAGAAGGAACAATGACCGGTCTGGGTTTGCGTTGTGTGTTCATTGGGAGGTTCTGCAATGATAGCTACGCCTGTCAGGCAGCGGATTGATTACGTATGTTGCACACGGTTTCATCATTTTGGCCGAATGTAGTCCACTGCTGGACACAAGTCTCCCCCAAAGATCACCACAATGACCGACATGGGTGTGTTGTGGGCTCATATTGGGGGGGGTTGCCATAATCGCCACGCTTGGCAGTCGGGTTGGCGATCGCAGTTGAGTTGTTAATGCACGCGAAGGATGCTGCTGCCCGTACTCTGGCTAATCCCTTAGTCGAATTTTATGACACCCACGGGAGGAGATGGGCACACGGTTTGCGACAGGCGTAAATCGGGCCGACGCCGCTGTCATACGTAATGTTGGTATTACGTCAGTTGCCAATAGCAGATAAACAGGTCAAAAGATCTCTGACGCACAATCTGTTGGACGATCGATTGACTAAGAATTGCAGACTCACCTTTTACTGTCGATTTGCCACCAGCCAGAGACCCGGCTGTGCGAAAGCTGCTGCCGTGTCCGATGTCACTGTTTTAAACTAATCAGGGTTTAGCCGATCGCAGTTGGAGTTGTAAATGTACTCGACGGACACTGCTGCCCATCCTTCAGCTCATCCAATAGTCACCAACACCCACGTGGTGAGATGCTTTGGTTCATAGCCGACACAATACCAACATAACGGACTATAGGGTACGTTACATCACTGACTATATTTAGGTTTAAAATAATCTTTTTTTTGTGTTAATGCCGGAGTACTCTAAATTATATATGAATAACCCCATTTCTTTTAAATTAAACGGCTGATGAAACCGTGGGTCCCAGCTAGTAACAAATAAAACTTTTTACAAACAGCGATCACAGCGAAAAATGTAGATATACTTAACACTTAAATAAGTAATGGATAATCAGCATAAAGTTAGAAAGAAAGAATATTTATACTCACTCAAAAGACGAAAAACAATCCAATAACGGGATACATTGAGAAATTTATATTAACTTATTAGCGTATTTCAATAATTACTACAACCATTTAGACTGTTCCAAGACCTTCATCAGAGGCAAATAATAATCAAACATGATTAAAACTGTTTACATTGATCAATATTTTTTATGACTCCGAATAAAGGATACCACTGGGCTTAGAGAGATTACTGGCAACTGCAACTAGCTACTAAGTAAGGTCGTCGACTTCTTTATTAGGATTGTATAGATCTGCTTACGTCTATCTGCTGGGAGCAGCAACGGTACAAGTTGTAAAAAAACGAAAAATATGCAGTTTTTATGTTTACGTATAATAAAACTAATACTGAGAAATGTTATGGTCTTGCTGTAATGAAAAGTTCTAAAAGAAGATATTAAGTCAATATTTACATTTACGATTACGCGTGACATCGACGCGATGTCGCTAAAGATGATTCAACACGATTACGTTATTTAAAGATAAGACTTTCTGGTTTTCTAGTGCCTGGTACATAATATCGGTAGGTCCGCTTATCTTTATATCCATTTGAAAATTTGCCAACCAGACTTCTATCAATAAATTTTAGTGGTATATTGCATCGATTTATCAGATCTAAAATATTTCATATTCATATTAATATGTACAAAAGTTATTTATGTAATTAACGTAAATAAAGACCCAATTAAATTCCCCAATTATAATTATTCGTTATTTTTAAGTTGTTCAACCATAGCTAAAATAATGACTTTAAAAATGACTTCAAACAGTTTGAGGAAGGTTCATCGCGGAATTAACTTCTCCAACTTGGAGGGATGACAAGCTTGTCAGCCTTCAACCAGTCTACAAACATAAAATATGAATCGCTCATTTCATCTGTATATCAAAACGGAGGTTAGTAAACGCGTATTATGATTTCAGATCGAAATAATTTACCAAACAATTCATATTGCCAAACGGCTGACTTAATAGTTTAGTTTCCATACATTTGATTTGAATGTCAATATATTGGCAAAATGTGAACAATACTGGTACTGATCTATTAGAAAATGAAGCTAAAGTTCCATAGCAATTCAACCGGACAATATAAAAGGAGAATATTTGGAGTATCTCCTAAACTAGAAGTTCTTTGAGGTATTTAGTCGTGTTTAGTCGTTCATACAAATTCTAGAAATTATTTTTCTTTGAATCAAGTCCCTCACTAGGGTTTCTACTGTGTCGTGGTTACAGTTTACAGACAAATCTCACATTCACAGACACACAATCTCGCGTGTCAATTGCCGGTAGCCGTGCAGACACAATAGATTTTTAATCGTGTCTCGTTTAACGACACGCAATGAGATATCAGCCAAAGGACATCCACTGCTGAACAAAGGCCTTCCCAATCAGGCCGTGATTTTGAGGGAAATATGTCACACACCACACTGGCAGGTGGGTTAAAAGTATAAGATTTAATCGGGTACATGAACGCAATTAAGATACTTTAGAACTCTCCATTTTGTTTAGATTTTAATTGAAATATATACGTTAATTTCTTTTTTTATGTCTTATATAGTAAGTTTAAATACAGAAGGAAAGAGTTCCACAACGCTGGAATGGTCTTACTTAGGTTTAGTTTGTGTTACAAATGTGTTCATTGAAATTTGTTTACACATTAGTATTCAATGCTTGTGACTTTAGTTAGTCCAGTCTTACTACTATTGTATATAAACTATTGTGGCGAACGTCATCTAATTTAAGTATTTATAGTTTATTCTGTGAGATGAAGGTGTTTTTAGATGATTATAAGGAAAAAATAAAAGAACATATTTAACTTGAAGTTATCAAAGCAGATATTTTTGTTTTATTTAAAATCCATTTTTGTTGGACTATTGTGGTGAACTTTTAGTTTCGTTTTGTGATTAAAATGTATTTAGGTGATTCGAAGGAAAAAGTTAACCAACATATTTGCCTTACCTCAAAGTTATCAAAGCAGTGAATAATAACAGGCTGAATCTTCGTGAGTAGGTTCGATTCGCGGAGACGCCCAAGTTTTCCTAATGCTATAATAATGTAGTATGCTGTACAAAAACCTCTTGACATTTCGTAGTTTTTAGTTAGCGTTAACCTAATAATGCAAGAGGAGGCTTGCCAAAATCACAGCTTGAACCATTCTGGGCATGCCGTCCACGATGTTTAAAATAAATTTTTGAGGAATACGTTTCCACTCTTCTGCAATGACTCTTTTTAGCTCCTTGATGTAGCAACTGTACAGAGGACTTGGCAACGGTATCAAGAGACCAGTTTGGTCAAAAGAAGACCCGGTTTGGGAAGAAAACGATGCCCAGAAACAAGAGATGACCGCTTTTTGGTGAGTCAGGTGTTGCGGAATCGTAGGGCGTCAAGTGTGACCTGAAGAAGAAGAAGAGCCTTGAAGAAGTAAGAGGAGTAGAAGTTAGCTTGTGGACGGTCAGAAGGAGGCTTTTGGCTGCCAATATCAGGAGTTAGCGCCCGGCTAGGGGCCGTGTACAACGGTTTTAAAGAATTCACAGTTTTTTTTTTTTATTACCAGTGTTCACTTACTCGTATTAATTAACACGATTATAAGTATACAGACTACGTCGAGCAATTAAATTTCATTCAATGAACTCAAATCAACCTTAGAATGTAAATTTCCTTAGGTGCCCGTTTTTCTTGCAAAAGAGTTCAGTTTACTTACAGTTAATAATCCGAGCGGTGTCCAAATTCAGAATATAGCACCACTCCATCTCCTCCCATGAATGTCGTAAATGGCGATTAAGGCCCTCTTAACTAGAGGGATGGGCAGCAGCGTCCCTACTGTAAAATGGTAGCCATACTGCGCTCACCAACCCGCCTGCCAAGCGTAGTGAGTATTGGCAAATACCCCCCAAAATGATGACACAGTTGTGGGGAGGCCTTTGACAATCTGTAGGGGAGGCCTTTGTTCAACAGTGGACGTATAAATGGCTGATATGATGATGATGATGACAACATTCCGTGTCTGACGCTCGCCGCAGACGGTCGTGCAGTGCTCGCGCTCCCCGATCAGTGTGCCGTGTAGTGTTTGTTCGCAATCCGTCCCGTCGGATTGCAGTCACTTCAATTAAATCACGCGTTGCCTTTTTCAAGGCGACTACTGATTTTTGTTTCTTTGACCGATTAAATTCATCGAGTTATTGTGCCCCTTTAGGGAAAAACCACTGTTTGGTGGTCCTCGGCGGATACCTTACGGTGCCAACGAAGCCGAGTGGGGTGTTGACCCGGCACACCCGCCTAGCCCCATCAGGGCAAAGCAGTTAGTCGGCAGCGGACTAGGACCACCGGCCTTGGGGGCTACCCTAGTCGACCCTAGTTCGAGTCTACATTTTCAGATTATACAGTCTCTTGCGGGCGATACCTTATCGCCCCTTGCAAAAGAGCTGTCAGGGACCCGTTTGCCCATTAAGACTGGCCACGGATGGTACTAGCTTAGGGCTCACCACAGGTACTCACACCTCCCTGCCTATACCCGGCAGGGAGGGTTTGTTACACACCCCCGGGCCCATCCAACCCGGGAGGTTAGGGACCGCGTAAATCGCGTTTGTTCCTCCGCGCTTATAGCGTATTTTTGTTTCCGTCCCCCCGTCCGCCATTTTGTTTTATAAACAAAATGGCCGACGACGCCACGCTGTGGAAAAATATTAGGGAGATCCTCCTAAAGGACCCCTACTTTGTTGCCAAGTATGGCAACCTTCTCTCCCCACTAGAGCCAGGCACAAAAGTGCAGCCCCCCTATCCCGAACCCAAAAAAAGGGGCACAACCCCCGAACTAGATGCCGGCATATCATCCGCCCCTCAGGCAAAAGCCCCCCTCCCCACCGCCAGCACGAACGCCTCCACGTCCCCCGAAGCCGACATGCCCATACTCTCGGACGTGTCGGACATGTCAGAGACCGAGGACTCTCCCCCTCCCCCCCAAATCCCCTCCTCCGATTCGGCCTCTGACGAGTTCCAACTCGTCAGCGGTAGCCGTAAAAAGCGGGCCCGCAAGGCCAAGTCCTCTGCTCAAGCAGCGCCCGCTAAAGCCCCGAAAACGGACGAGGCTTCGTCCTCCGCTCCGCCCTCTGCCCCTGTCCACACAACGGCCTCTTCTCAGGCCAGTCTTCCCCCTACCCCTACCCCCGCTAACTCCCAATCCCATCCCGCCAAGGTCCCTAAAAAGGACAAAAAACCGCCTGCTATATACATTCAGGCCAAGGACAAGTGGAATGACGTGTCCAAAATGTGTATAGAGCTAGGTATTAACTACCTAAGTGCCCGCACCACAGCCGTCGGGGTCAAAGTGGCAGTTCCCACTGCCCAAGACTTCAGGTCTTTGACCCGTGCCCTCCAAGACAGGAACGTGTACTTTCACACGTACTCTCTCGCTGAGGAACGCCCACTCCGGGTAGTCCTTAAAGGCATCCCCAAGGAGATCGACACCGACTCCATCAAAGACGACCTTCTGTCGCAAAGTATCCCCGTCCTCGAAGTTCATCGCATGCACGCTGGTCGCAGCGGTGAAGCTTACGATATGGTCCTCGCCATATGCGAAAAGACCGCCGATAATGATCGGAAGATTTTTAATATCAAGACTGTATGCCACCTCTCAGGCATCAAAATCGAACCTCCCCATCGTTATGGTCCTCCCGGGCAGTGTCACCGCTGCCAACTCTATGGTCACGCGCAGCGACACTGCTACGCCAAACCTAGGTGCGTTAAGTGCCTAGGTGACCACAGCACCTCCGACTGCGATCGCCCCAAAGATCGCACGCTTTGCACAGAGCCTCCGAGTTGTGTGCTTTGCGGTGAGTCGGGTCATCCCGCGAATTATCGCGGATGCCCCAAAGCACCGCGCGCTAACAACAAGGCAGCAAAGCGCAAAGCGGCTACCCAAGCCTTCGCGGCCGCCCATTACGCCTCTCAGGCCCCTCCCACGTCCCAACGACTCAGCCCTCAAAGGCCATCGCCGTGGAACGCGCTGAATCACCAGCAAGCGTTCCCCGCCCTGAGGCCTAGTTTACTGACCCAACAGGCGACCCAAGCGTCAGCGATTCCCTCGCTGATGACCGCCCCCCATACGGCACCGTACCTTCCCGTGCCGTACAACCAACCCGCACCACAAGTGCACTCTCAGAGGGCCGCCCCTCCCTCACCCCTTCTCAAAACTGACGACCTCTCAGTTTGCCTCGGTCTTCTCAACTCTGTCGACCCGAACAGAGTCGCCCAAATGGCCGCAGCCATTAGGGCAAACCAGGGCCAATACGGCCTCATGCTAGTTGTCAGCGACTTCGCTGATGTTTCATCCGCCCTCCTCTCCTACCGCGTTCATCCGTAATGGATTCACAAAGCAGGTGCAGAATAAAACCCCGATCCCTTAAAATAGGCATCTTCAATGCCAACAGCATTAATGGCCAAAAAGACGAAATCGCCTTATTCCTCCGCGACCACCTTATTGACATTATGTTGATACAAGAGTCCTTTTTGAAACCCTCTCACAGGAACCCTAGAATTGCAAACTATGATATAGTGCGCAACGATAGGACCCACTCCCGTGGAGGAGGCACTCTTATCTACTATAAGAGATCCCTTTATTGCATGCCCCTAGATACCCCGTCCCTTTCCAATCTAGAGGCATCTGTGTGCAGAATAGGCATGACAGGTCATCAACCGATCACTATAGTGTCGGCTTACCAATCCCCCAATGCCCAAGACGATCCAATCCAATCGGATCTCGAAGCACTCTTCGATCTAGGCGACTCCGTCATAGTGGCGGGAGATCTCAATGCCAAACATGAGTCTTGGAACTGTCTCACCCACAACCACAGAGGAAGTAAATTATACTCCCTCAGTAACCTCCTCAATTTTGACATCATCGCCCCGATGTATCCCACTCACTACCCCAGCAATGTTAATCATCGCCCGGATATACTCGACATAGCACTTCTAATGAATGTCAACCTCAAGTTGCATTCCATTGAAGTACTACAAGAGCTAGACTCCGATCACCGTCCTGTGATCCTTCACCTCACCTCCCGCTTTGGCCCCACGGACACAGGGCTACCCCCTCAGACCATTGTGACGACGGACTGGAGGAAAGTTAGGCAACTCCTCAACGACCCCTCGTCCGCTCAGTTAGATAGAATTCCCGAATGCATAACGTCAGTCACAGACACGCTAGGCGCGATCGACTCCCTCACCGGGCATGTACAGTCCGTCGTGGACGAGTGTTCACGGCGAGTTCCTGCGATGGAAGACCATCGCATGAAACTCCCTGACGATGTACGTGCACTGATGACGGAGAAGAACGCAGCCCTTAGAGCGTACTCATCTTTTCCCAGCGAACCCAATCGCCTCTTTATGCGCCACCTGCAGCGTGCTGTCAAGGAACGTATCAAGGAGTGCCGAGAGGCTAACTGGGATAAGATGTTGGGCGACTTAGAGCCAACCCACCTTGCGTTCTGGCATCTGCAACGGAAACTCAAATCCGAAACATCCAATGCTGTCCCCCCCCTCAACCGTCCCAACCAAAGGCCGGCCTTTGATGACGACGAAAAATCCGAATGCCTAGCTGACAGTCTAGAAGCCCAATGTTCCCCAAGCACTCTACCTGTAGACCAAGCTCACCTCAAAAAGGTTGACGCTGAAGTCGAACGTAGAGCAGCTATTCCGCCTGCCGAGGACCCTGACGACCCCCTCCCTCCGGTCACGGCAGACGAGGTCAGAAATCTCGTGAAAAAGATTCACCCTCGCAAAGCCCCCGGCTCTGACGGTATCACCAACAAGGTGATTAAACTCTTCCCCGAACGTCTTATCGCCTTAATGACCGTCATCTTCAATGCGGCATTAAACAATAACCTATTTCCGCATACGTGGAAACAGGCCACCGTTATCGGTATTCCCAAACCCGGTAAGCCCAAGTGCGAGCCTTCCAGCTATCGCCCCATAAGCCTTCTCAATTCTCTTGCGAAGATTTATGAGCGGATTATCTATTCCCGATTAAAGGATTATGCCGATTCCAAGAAACTCATTCCCGACGAACAGTTTGGTTTTAGAACCAAACACTCGTGTGTACAACAAGTCCACCGACTAGTTGAACACATCACGTTCGGATTCTCACGCGGCCTGATGACGGGAGTCCTCTTTTTCGATGTTGCGAAAGCATTTGACAAAGTCTGGCACAATGGCTTATTATATAAGTTGTACCAACTCGGAGTGCCTGACCGTCTCGTTCTCATCATACGAGACTTCTTGTCAAATCGCAGTTTCCGATATCGAATCACGGGCGCTCTCTCTTCCCCCCACCCCATTAGAGCCGGAGTCCCACAAGGATCCGTGCTAGCCCCATTATTGTTCACACTGTACACCAGTGACCTCCCCAAAAGACCTGCTAATACGACCCAATTAGCACTGTTCGCAGATGACACGGCCATATTCTACTCTGGTAGCAGTCCCGATAGTATAACTAAGATCCTCCAAACCACAGCCAACGTCTACGGTAAATGGTTTAGGAAATGGCGGATCGAAGTTAACCCTATCAAAAGTAAAGCCGTCCTATTTTGCAAATTAGGCGACGACCACCCACGCTTCAGGGAGATCTCGATGCTGGGCCAATCGGTTCCTTGGGAACCGCACGCCAAGTATCTTGGAGTCACCCTAGACAAAAAACTGACCTTCATTCCCCACACAAAGATGGTGCGTGCCCGCGCTGCCTTTGTGCTCGGTCGCCTTCACTATATTCTGAACGCTCGTAGTAAATTATCCCTTAGAAATAAGGTGAGAATTTACACCACATGCATTCGACCCATCATGACCTATGCCAGCCCAGTGTTCGCACACGCCGAATCATACCCACTCCGTAGATTAGAAACCCTCCAAACCCGTTTCATGCGCAAGGCCACCGGAGCGCCTCTGTACATGCGAAACGACCAACTCCATTTCGACCTTAACTTGCCGACCATCAGGCAATTTATGAAACAAGCGTCCAAACGCTATCTCGATTCTGCCCTGTCCCACCCAAATCCCCTTGTGGTATCAGCCGCCGACTACGAACCCTCCCGTATCAGTAGAGTACGCCGCCCGAGGCACGTTCTGGTCGATCCAGACGATAAAATCACGTTAGATCACATGAAGAGACTCGCGTTGTCTCGTTCACTGAACACCCGACCGTTGTACCGCCCTCGCCGCCGAGGATGCCCGCCTCACCGACGTCGCGGAGGCCTATCGCCGCGTCACCTTCCCGTTCAAGTTAGCACTTCTCCCTCCCGTCTCTTGCTCGCGCCGGCCCGTGCCGAGCCTGTAGCTATAAATGTCCCTTAATACAATTTAAATAATACCGATCCAGCTGTCCCCAAAACAATAGCTTGATATCCCCAGCAACGCCCTAAGCCGAGGTCCGTGTCCCGCAGGGGGCGCCCTTAGCGAAAGTTGCTTAGTTTTTAATAATTAATTTAAGCCTGGCTGGAGGCCTCTTTTGGCTTCGCCAGCAAATGACCGGTTAAGCAACCACATTTCCCAGAAATGTATGCGAGAAGCCCAACAAAAAAAAAAAAAAAAAAAAAAAAAAAAAAAAAAAAAAAAAAAAAAAAAATGATGATGACGTTGTAATGTTTTATAACATAAGGAAGGAGAACCAGCTTTCGTATCCCATTGCCTGCAAAGCTCACATTAACTCCTTGTGTATATTTAACTTACAGTTAGCACGAGATAAGCTGATAATACTCTGTATTCATTTTATCTTTTATTCCAGTGACATTCAAAAATAATATTCAAAAAGATTGAATCGAGACTGGTAAAATATAGCAGCTCATTCGTAAAAATATGGCGCTCAACCTGATTTAATATTTTTCTCTCGATGCAGATTAATATAGTATTTTCAGTTTCACGTTATATATTAGTAAAGTAAATATCATAAATCCCCATCAGCAAACATTTCATCATCATCATTTCAGCCGAAAAATGCCCACAGCTGGACGCCCCCCCTAAAGATTTCCCTAACAATCAGTATGGGGTGTTGTGGGCCCATTGGGGAGTTTTTCAATGATCACCACGCTTGGCAGATGGGTTGGCGATCACAGTTGAATTATAAATGTACGAGAAGAATGCTACTGCTCATCTTCAGGCTAATCCCATAGTCGCCCTATACGACTCCCACGGTTTGAGATGATGTGGTGGTATTCTTAGCCGGCACCGTACGGTTATTATGAGATGATATTTCCTTGTGGTATCCGGATTAAGACTCTAATATCACTCCATCTGCTCCTGTAGATGTCTTTAAATGCGACCAAGAGACTCTACAGCTAAGAGATGAGCAGAAGCGTCATTTGTGTGGTACTGCAGCCATTCTGCGCTCTTCAATCCTCCTGCCGAGCCTGGTGAGTACGGGCAAATCCCCAAAACCTGATGACTAACGACCACGCGTCACAATAGGTATATATGTGAAACTGTGACAGCCTAATGGTTGAACGCTTGCCTTCCGTACAGGAGGGTCTGAGGGTCGGACCAAAATTTGATTATCACCTGCGTTAACGGTTAAGGAAGAGATCGTGAGGAAACCTGCACATCTCAGAGGGCTCCAAAAGGGGGATCCCCTTCGGTACCAAAGGTGATCGATCGTGATAATTGGAACTCCTCCTTTAATATTTAACATAATTAACGTTTCAAATAATAGATAATATTGATTTTAATAATAATGTATTTATTACGAATTAATTTCGAGTTATATGAAATTGTCAGAAAAATTTTAAAATTAATAATAGTTTACTATGTCTACTACCGGCAACGGTACTATAAAATAAAAAATCGAAATGTATTTTTTATATGTATACTAAAAAATAAACGTAAATTCTATGTTATTACAAATTAAGGATTAGATATTACTAAATTACCCGCCCAATAGTTGATAATATAAGCAAAAAATAGATATCAAAGGAATACAATTCACGACTGCGTTTATACGAGTGGATTATTGTTATATTTTATACTAAACTTCTATATCAATCTATTACCTGTTAAATAAACATTTGACACATTCTATTATAACAAAAAGAATCCAAAATATTCATGGTACAAAGTGTACGAAAATAAATAGTTGTTCTACAACAATCACACGAGATTGGCAATTATCCAACGACTCTGAGCCCTAGCCGGACCGAAGTGAAATATTTCCTTTAATAGCATACACTGTCATTGTGCATTCCTTCCGTCTGACATAGATTAAGTTTTAGTAGAATGAACATCGAAGAGAATAGATTAAGTTTAATAAGGACGTAAACATCCTTTGGGTTTAGCTATCGCATCTGCCTTCTAAGTTTCCTTCTTCAGGCCATCGCGTCAGTCCATCTGACTTAGTAAAATTATATATGTAATGACTGAACAAAAGATTGTATTATTTTCTATTCTATAGCGATCCAATCCATGGACTCCTCATAGACACATTTGCTCATGCAGCTATCAGTTAGTTTTTACTAATGTTAAAATGTTTTATTATACACATTTATAGGATTTGTGTGTTACTACACAGACTTATTACTTATTGTAACACCTGCTTTAAGCATGGTAATTGTAATTTCATTTCTGTGGCAATACTTCAACACCAGCATTACATAAAAGAACACCATGAAACCGGTCAGACGAACATTCTCTTAACACCCAACCGTTTTACCGTCCTCGCCGCCGAGGATGCCCACCTCACCGACGTCGCAGAGGCCTATCGCCGCGTCACCTTCCCGTTCAAGTTAGTACTTTTCCCCCCGTCTCTTGCTCGCGCTGCCCGTGCCGAGCCTGTAGTTTTAAAGGTAATGATTTTAAATAATACGATCCAGCTGTCCCCAAAACTATAGCTTGTTATCCCCAGCAATGCTCTAAGCCGAGGTCCGTGTCCCGCAGGGGGCGCCCTTAGCGCAAGTTGCTTAGTTTTTAATATTTATTTCAAGCCTGGCTGGAGGCCTCTTTTGGCTTCGCCAGAAATGACCGGTTAAGCAACCACATTTCGCAGAAATGTATGCGAGAAATCCAAAAAAACCATATAACGGTGGCGCAATGCCGTGTGGATAAGTTTATTGTAATTATTTTAATATTTACAATATATTTATTTATACTGCAAGTGTGAGCACCGAGTGGGTTGGGTAATTAATTAACTATTTAAATGTTTTGTCTTATTGACGTGAAAGATGACTGGTAATTTATAAATTTTGTATATCATGCTCACTGAAATATCCTGCCGATGTCAGATTGGGCAGCGGAACGTTGCCATGACAAACCAATGAAAATGATTTATAATATTACAATCAGGTTTGTTTAGTGTAGACTTTTAGAAAGTTTTGACTCTTCTCTCCTACATTGCTCAAGAATAATGTAGTACTGCATTAATTATAATTTAAAACGAGTAACCATGGAGGTTATTTCTCATTTTTCTTCATAGGAAATCTTCGTCTTGGAACAACTAAAGTCTGATTATTATATAAAAAAATGTGATTATCTAAACCTTTGAGAAAAAGAGCAAAAGAAAGGACATGTCACCTCTGTACCAATTTCTCGTTCATCTAATCTTTGCCACGATTTAAAACTGTATATTGCTGGTACTGTCCTCGAGGATTTTTATTACGGGCAATGTTTATATGTCAGTTTCTTATTATTTTCAATGTACTATGTAGTTGTCCGTCTTAATGCTCACATTGTTTCGTTTTATAGGTACTTGTTTTCGACAGTTTGCGGTATGCTGAAACGAAGTGTTTCTGTTAAAGTAACATTAAATTATTTCCGTGCCTTATGAAAGGAGAGAAGATTTTATTTTTGTTTATTTTGAGTTTTCGTTCACACACTCACAAATACACACACGTTGCACATTTTATATACATAAGATGACCACTCCGGTGGTTTTAGTCGGTAGGAGTCTGGCATGCCCCTCCGCCCTTTCCCGGGGCGGAGGAAGTACAGAATGTATTTCCAACTGATCAAAAAAAAAAACCATGATTACCTTATCCCATGATGAGATAACGACTGCCCAGACTAATTATTATAAATCTCAATATTTTCCCAAATCGTTATAAGTGCACTCTCATACATTTCTTGATATGCGCACCCGTCTGTTTCCACTACCCATTTGAACTTTAAATAAATTTAAATGAAGTGAAAGGGGGACATCCCCCATCCATTACTTTCGTAAATATCTTGAATATTTTTACAAAGACAAACTCTTAGTCTCTTGCCTCGGGTCGCTGCCTCGGGTCGCTGCCTCGGCTCGCCTAAGGCAAAATGATAGCGTATTAAAAATACAGTATTTTGTATACTTTGGTGCTGAAATTAACATCACAAGCCTTTTAACTTTACTAAACTGGATTTATGAGTCAATAGCTATTGAAATTAAGTAACTTTTAGGAGTTTCATCTTCTCATTTGCATTTTACCTCTTGACGTTTCAAACACTTCGCTGTGCACGTGGACACATTTAGAAAGCTTTTTGTGATTAACCGGATGACCTGGATGGAAAGATCAAAAAGAATATAATGTTCTGTACACAGTAAATTAATATATACTGTAATGTATTTGTAAGGTGTTTGACAAACATGATTGTGTGTTTATCAAATCAGCATCGTTATCATCTCAGCCACAAAAGGCTTCCTCTATAGATTTCCACAATCATGTCGTAGTTCTAGGGGGAATTTGTCAGTACTCACTATGCTTGGCAGGCGGGTTGGTAAGTGCAGTATGGCTACTATTTGGCTACGGTTTGAAGTCCCTTAGTCTCCTCTTACGACATCCACAGGAGAAGACGAAATGATGCTATTTTCTAAACGTGAGCACTTTTAGAGACACACAGACAATTAAATCAAATACTACATTGTGTATACACCTACTAGTTTCACAAATGAGGGAATTGTCGCTTAAGATATTTGTCAAATCATAGTACAGTTTTCTGCGATTCTCGCTGGCTGATGTATTCTATTTGAGTTACAAAGTCCTTTTTTTTTATTTTATTTTTATTGATGTCCAGTGGAAATTCTACATGGAACTTCCTTCACCCCGGGGAAGGGCGAAGGAGTATGTTGGCTAAAACCACTGGAGTGGTCATCCTCGGCACCGAAGGGGGGCTCCAGGTCCTCGTAAGATCACACTAGAGCCGCCCATTGGTGCCACGCCTTTAGGCACATCACGGAGGGGATGACTGTAAAGCGGTCACCCCCTCTAGCGGAGGGAAGGCGACTGTAAAAAGGTCGCCCCCCCAGGCACTTCTCGGGGAGGATTGTAAAGAATCCCCCCAAGAGTTACAAAGTCCTGCATCACAAATACGACTCAACAATTTCTGAATTAAACATGAAACACACATTTTTGACAAACACAGTAAACATGTCGAGTAGTTTGTGACACACGTTTGACAAACATTCTTGTGATGTACTATGTACTAGTTCACTGGTTAAGGAAGGACCGAAGGACCACGAGTTGTGCCACTGTTTAGAATAGACTAGCTGGGACCCGCGGTTTCACCCGCGTTTAATTTAAAAGAAATTTAGAGCACTTCGATATAGACACATGACATAGAATATATATATCGGATTTCAAGGGTTTTATTATTTTTGCGCGGAACCTTAAATATTTTTCTAAAATAAAAGTATCCTAAGTTATTCCTTATAACATCAGCTATCTACCAGTGAAAGACCCGTCAAAATCGGACCAAACAGACAGACAGACAAAAATAATTAAAATGCATTATTTGTTATATGTTCCGTATATACTTTCATATGCATTTAGTAAAAAGCTGTTATTTTGACATTACAAACAGACACTTCAATTTTATTTATTTGTATAGATTAATAATTGTAGCACGAATAACTTGCGAGAAAGAATTCGTATCGTAACGTTAATCGGAGTGAAATGAAATAATCATTCATTCAAAATAGACTAAATTATTAGTTCTTTTTTTTAACGTCAACATTATACAGCACCCATTATGCCCACCCTTCATCGCTTCCTAGTGTTTAGGCTGGGGAGAAGAAACGGGGCAACAAACACCCCAGCAACACGTTAGTCTGTCAAATACAATATTTATACATACATGTACACAAAAAAAAAATCAAAAATTACAACATTACTAAAATGTACTTATATGTCAAAAATGTATGTAAATTAATTATAAATAAAACGTAAAAATACTAATATAAATCACATGTCAAAAAAATTGTATAAATTCAATGTCAATAAAATGTGTATAAAATAACAGATGTCAGTTTACGTATAATTTTTTTTTTAAAAAACAATCCTGACTGTACCTAGCGAGCAGCTCAGTCCCAAGCTTTTTTATCCTCAAGACAATCAGAAATCTTATAAAAGCCTTTATTACAGAGTTTAGATTTAACAAAAGTTTTAAATTTCTTAAAGGATAAATTTCTGACTTCAGTGGGAAGTTTATTGTAAAAACGTATACATTGACCCATGAGCGAGTTGCTTACTCTGTGGAGACAAGTACAATGTACAGCTAGAATGTGTGTAAAGGGTATGTCCATACATTCTTGAATACAGAATTAAAATAATGGTGAAACACCAGTTTGGTAATCGCTAAGACTCGTCCTCGTGGCTCACCGTCTGCAACGAGTCCTTGCATAGCTTCAATCATGTCTTAGCGTATACCAAATTGGTTTTTCACCGTCATTTTAATTCTGTATTGAAGGATGTTTGACCTTAAGGAATTGCCCCCTGTTTACACTGTTCACATCGGAACATCGGAAGTGAATTTTGTATCGAAAATACAACTATCGTATGGCATTTTTGTTTAAATTTATACGACAAACACAATTCGTACCATATTACCTATATATGGTACGAATTGTGTTATTATTATTGTTGAATAAATTCATCAGTTTAAAAAAAATGTGCGAATCAAGTATTTTCAATTCAAAATTGACTCACATTAACGCTACGATACGAATACTTTCTCGCAAGTTGTTCGTGCTAGGCGCTCTGGTATGTCCAGCATTGAACTACGATAGGCTATGTTTGGTCTCCCCGAGAAGTGCCTGGGGGGGCGACCATTTTACAGTCGCCTTCCCTCCGCTGGAGGGGGTGACCGCTTTAAAGTCATCCCCTCCGTGATGTGCCTAAAGGCGTGGCACCAATGGGCGGCTCTAGTGTGATCTTACGCGGACCTGGAGCCCCCCTTCGGTGCCGAAGATGACCGCTCCAGTGGTTTTAGCCGGTAGGAATCCGGCATACCCCTTCGCCCTTCCCCGGGGTGAAGGAAGTTCCCTGTAGAACTGCCACTGGACATCAATAAAAAAAAAAAAAAAACGCTATGTTTGGTGCTGAAAATTTGAACATGTCAAGTCGTTCGATGCGGGCGGCATGTAATCGGTCGTTGTAGAAATCTATGGGGGCGGCCTTTGTTCGGCAGTGAACGTTCTTGGGCTAAAATGATGATGAATAGAACAAGGTGTGGTGTACTATAACGGATGTAACTGACATTGTAACGAAAACTGATAACATGGATTCAGTATATGATTTTGGAACCCTCAACGTTAGAATTATGCGAAAAATGACATGAAAGGACCGCCTTTCATGTCATTTTTTTCGTTCCCGTTCATAGATTTAAAAATAAAACTGTTTAACCACTTCACAAGTAAAGTTTTTTTTTCTCTTTAGGGTTTCTTTTTTATTTTATTTTTATTTCGGCCGAATGTAGTCCACTGCTGGACACAGGCCTCCCCCAAAGATCACCACAACGACCGATATGGGTGTGTTGTGTGCTCATTGGGGGGTCTTGCCATAATTGCCACGCTTGGCAAACGGGTTGGCGATCGCAGTTAAATTGTTAATGTACTCGAAGGACGCTGCTCCCCATCCTCCGGTTAATCCCTTAGTCGACTTTTACGACACCCACGGGATGAAATGGGGTGGTGGCATTCTGAGCCGTCGTCTATTCTAAACTAGAAAATAATTATGAATATTCATGAAACGACTACACTACTATACTACACAACACCTATACGTAATAATAAGTATGTTTAAAGCTAATTACATTTTTAGCATCAATATTCATTTATCATTATTTTATTTATAGTATCAGTAAGTTTTGAGTAATATTGTATGTTCATTATTAGTAGCGATAGCTTTGTTTATCTCATCAACCTTATATTTAAAATTACTATTGCTATTTGGCAATTGTATATACTAGTCATTAAAAAAAATGTGTTTATTGTTGAAAAATATCCCTGTAGTGATATTATCCTTTCATATTTAAGGACTATATTACTGAGGTTATGTACGAATTATTACAAATTACCTACCACACATAGTTTTTCCGGGTGGATGTGGAACTCATAACTGTAAACTGTACCCACTAATATAGGAAAAAATAGTGCGGAGCAGCAATCTTTAAAATTGAATAATAAATAAATGAAATTCCGGCTTCAAAACTGAGTTCAAGCAGATCCCCGTCCGACAGACGTGCTTTTCTGCGATTACGTGATTAATTAATCCATGTTATCTTTTCCGAAAAGGTTTCAGTACCATAGACCACATCCATACGCTGCGGCAGGTTATACAGAAGGCCGAGGAGTATAATCTGCCACTATGCTTGGCGTTTGTGGACTATGAGAAAGCCTTCGATTCGATCGAAACCTGGGCAGTGCTGCAATCTCTGCAGCGGTGCCAGATTGACTATCGGTACATTGAAGTGTTGAAGTGCTTATACAGAAACGCCACCATGTCGGTCCGAGTACATGAACAGAGCACGGGGGCAATTCCATTGCAGAGAGGTGTGAGACAGGGGGACGTCATTTCCCCGAAACTGTTCACCGCTGCAATGGAGGATGCCTTCAAGCTACTGGAGTGGAAAGGATTCGGCATTAACATCAATGGCGAGTATATCACCCACCTTCGATTTGCCGATGACATCGTAGTCATGGCAGAATCGCTGTAAGAGCTCAGCACAATGCTCGATGATCTCAACAGAGTTTCCCAACAGGTGGGCCTTAAAATGAACATGGGCAAGACAAAAGTCATGTCAAATGTCCATGTCATGCCCACCCCAATATCCGTTGGGAGCTCTGTTCTCGAAGTTGTTGACGAGTATGTCTACCTAGGACAAACTGTCCAGTTAGGTAGGTCCAACTTCGAGAAAGAGGTCAATCGTCGAATCCGACTCGGCTGGGCAGCGTTCGGGAAACTTCGCAACGTCTTTTCGTCAACAATACCGCAATGCCTCAAGACGCAAGTCTTTAACCAGTGTGTGTTACCAGTGATGACATATGGAACAGAGACGTGGTCACTCACAATGGGCCTCATAAGAAAGCTCAAGGTCACTCAGCGAGCTATGGAGAGAGCTATGCTTGGTATTTCTCTACGAGATCGAATCAGAAATGAGGAGATCCGTAGAAGAACTAAAGTTGTTGACATAGCTGAAAGGATTAGTAAACTGAAGTGGCAATGGGCAGGGCACATTGCTCGTAGAACTGATGGCCGTTGGGGCACAAAGGTTCTCGAATGGAGACCGCGCACCGGAAAACGCAGCGTGGGACGACCTCCAACGAGGTGGACAGACGATCTGGTGAAGGTCGCTGGGAGTCGTTGGATGAGAGCGGCATGTGACCGCTCGTTGTGGAAATCTAAGGGGGAGGCCTTTGTTCAGCAGTGGACGTCCTGTGGCTGATATGATGATGATGATGATCTTTAAAAAACTCCTTTGACCCAAATTTACAAAAACCAACTTATGCAAGTTTTCCTAAAAATTCCGGAAGGGAGATAACTACCAATATGAAATCTTGTTAAAAAGGAACTACAGTTACAAAACTTCTTAACCGTATACAAAAGTGCAATCGCTTTCGTATTTGCCGAGTAAAATTGACCGTTCCTGCAAATGTTGAGCATAATTTTGCTTAAATATTTTCAGTGAAAATACCGAGACGAAAGTGTTAAGTAATTTTAGGACAATTCTGTATTTACTCAGAGATTAAGAATATAATGCATTCATTATCATCATCATTTCGGCCGAATGAAGTCCACTGCTGGACACAGGTCTCCTCCAAATATCACCACAACCACCGATATGGACGTGTTGTGGGCTCATTGGGGGGTTTTGCCATAATCGCCACGCTTGGCAGGCTGGTTGGCGATCGCAGTTGAGTTGTTAATGTACTCGAAGGACGCTGCTGCCCATCCTCCGGCTAATCCCTTAGTCAACTTTTACGACACCCATGGGAGGATATGGGGTGGTGGCCTTCTGAACCGGCGCCACACGGCATTTTTTTTTATCATCATCATATTAACCAAACAACGTCCACTGCTGAACAAAGACCTCCCCCCATAGACGACCAGTTACATGCCGAATGTTGTCATTCTGGAGGGAATTTGCTATTACTCACCACGCTTAACAGGTGGGGCGGTGAGTGGAGGATAGCTGCTATTCCACACAAGGGACGCTGCTGCCCGTCCCTCTGGTTAAGAGTCCCTTAGTCGCCTTTTACGACATCCACGGGAGGAGATGGAGTGGTGCTATATTGTTAATTCAGTTACTACACGACTACAGAACTTCTAAAAAAATCTCAAGGTTTAGTCGTTTGGGTTACCATTCGATAAATATTTATTTTCACTATGTTTGACAACTACTAACGAGAAACAAGTCTAAAGAGATTTCTTAGTGTAGGTAATAATTAAAGCCAAAAATATTGATGTTTTCGTTTCGATGAAATTAGATATTCTCAAAGAAGAAATGAAATCCATAATCAATGAAGCCGTTTGTATGAACTCTGCGGTAATACTGGAACAATTTTGTAAATTTGTAGTAAATATTCATATCGGCTTTTTATACGTCCACTGCTGAACAAAAGCCTCCCCCATAGATTTTCACAACTGTGTCATAATTTTGAGGGGTATTTTCCAATACTCTTACGCTTAGCAGGCGGGTTGGTTAGTAAATATTAATGAGGGAATCTATACAAATAATTAAAATTGAAGTGTCTGTTTGAAATGTCAAAATAACAGCGTTTTACAAAACGCATATGAAAGTATATACGGTACCTACAACAAAATAACTATTTTGAATTTTTTTGTCTGTCTGCCTGTCTGTCAGTCTGTCTGTCTGTTTGTTCCCGCTAATCTCCGAAACGGCTGGACCGATTTCTACGGGATTTTCACTGGCAGACAGTTGATGTTATAAGGAATAGCTTAGGCTACTTTTATATTAGAAAAATAATTAGGGTTCCGTACTTTTTAAATTAAGTGGCGGGTGAAACCGCGGGTCCCAGCTAGTTGAACTATAAAGTCCATGTCCAATAATAGACATAACGGATGCCGCTTTTTTCGATCCGTTTATAAAATTGTCTTAAATTTCTTGAAGTAGTATTTAAATAGAGCGATAGTTGGCCGTCAGATCCCTTGAAGACTTGACCTCGAGTAGTACAACTGTAGTAAATTATCGACAGTTCTCGTAGAGAATTTCGACTGCTCTTACCTCACCAATTTGGCTTAGAGCGAAAAGCGATTGAAGCAGTGCACAATATATTATGTCCGACGATGGGCGAAGGTGTGCTCTCTTACGATACCAACAAATACAGATTCAAAAGATTTAAGGATGGAAATTATGTTCTATCGGATAAACCACATCCTGGATGACCTCCTTGGGCCTTGGGAATGTGGAGGACCACATTGGGATTGTCCCAATACACTAAGTGTAAATTTTATATTTTTTAAGCTTTGGCAAGCCAAGTATTGTCTGAATGTTATCGTTACTCACAGAAAATAATGCCTTGATTATTTTACGGTATTTAATTATTTTGCTACCTGTATTTGACCTTTAGAATTCAATGAGGAAATTTTTTCAATGCACATATAAATGGCAGATTCACTTCATGTTGTCTAGCAGAACAACTCAGAGCTCTCATAATGCAATAGAAAAACGACTCCACGATTCAGGAAAATCACGGAAAAATTTAGTTGGTAGCAATTAAATAATTTTATGTACAAATATGGCGGAGTTTTTAGTTGCCAACCTGATATGATAATGATGCATCTATAAAGATTACCTGCTTATTGTATACGCACAGATTATATCAGTCCTTCGAATCAGATTACACAAATGAGTGAGCTTTACGATTTTTTTTAAACTATGGTATGCATTCGAGAAGTAAACTTAAAGAGCCTTTACAAAAACAGCAACAATCGCCAATTCGAAATTGGTGGTGATAAATACACTATCGTAGTGTGCTAAATATTTAATCGAAAGATGCTGCTAAAAGGAGCTTGCGTGTTGCGGTAAGCCAAGCGTCCCTCTAGCATAATCCTTTACTTTGTTACGAGCCCCATGGGAGCCGATAACGCGGTTCTGTTCATAGCCCAAAACCACTTAGAGATTGTAAGTCAGTGGGAAAAGTTACGGACTTTGTGTGTTTTCCCTTCTGTATATTTAGTAGGTATTGGCACAATACAAATCGTATTCTTTATGTAAAGTAGAAAGAGACAGTAACAATATAAAATAAACTAGAGAAGTAAATTTCGTCTGCCTACAAAAAAAAATTGGTTCTCCTAAAGTTAAACTCAGAGGGCCAATTCTCGTAATTCACTATGATTGAAACTTGACCGAACTGAGATTAAATTATGAATTAACTGAAAAAATTCTATTCTGATACTCTCAAATATCTGTTGAATTATACTGTATATATAATCTCGATCTAGTCTCATTTCAATCTCAATTATGACGTTTGTTTACTGACAATTTAATACTTTTGACATTTCGAAATGTTAGCAGAATACCGTATCAACTTCGATCAACTTTCGATCCATTTTCAATCTCATCACAGTGTAAGTTCACGTTTGACGTTGTGTCTTAGTTTGGGAGAATACCATTTGTGACATCTATGACACTAAGACTAGATCGGAACTATATTTTGAACATTTTTAAATTACGAGAATTGTCCCTCAGATTGCTTTATTATCACGCAAATCGATGCAGCTGACAAGTTCTTCCCCTGTTCAATCGCGTTTAACATTTTTACACGATGTTCCATAATAGCATTTCTTATAGTTATGGATACAGTTAACAGATATAAATATCGAATGTACAAACATTATAATCATCATCATATCAGCCAAAGGACGTCCACTACTGAAGAAAGGCCTCCCCCATACATCATCATTCATACATCATTGAACATCAAATTAATCACCGCGGATCGTCTGGGACCAGGATCACAATGACACAGTAGCCAGATAACACTTAAACAGAAGAACACTCGTCTAGTACTCAACATGTTCCATATTCAAATATTTGGTTTCTTATCACACCCAAATCACAATACTTGTTACCTACTATTAGTATGTTAAGATCTCCACACTATTTATTACATAATTTTGCTGTAAGATCAATAGCAAATTGCTAGACTAGCTGTAACAGAACTTTAACTACATCGAATTTGTAATTTGTTACTACTTTTTGCTTGTTTATTATTATATCACCGGCGGGAGACGCCATTACGTCACTAGGTCGTTACTGAAAACCAGTGCTATTGGTGTTACTACGACACCAATGGTAATACACTGAGCGACGCCCATTTCTTTGCACACGGGGGAAACACTTGAACACTTGTGTAAAATTTTCCGAATTATTTTTAGGATCACTGCTTTTAGAGTGAGAATGGTTTGTTATTGTTTACTATGGTCTATGTTTGGACTAGATCATAGATAATACGCTAACTGGATTCCAAGTCCTTTGGCCAAACGAGAGTTGGTCTATTCCAGTGTAGCCAACTTGTAGAATTGTGAAGTGTCAGACACAGTGTGACAAACAATGTGGAATTGTTGTCTGCTCTGTATTTTTACTGTATGTACCACTGACCACTTCTGACATTTTTATCTAGCTGATTCTATTGTTGGTACTCTTTTGTCTATGCTTTCAAATGTATTATTATTGTGTTCCTTTGATATTTTCTAATGCTGTCCCTATTGTGCAAAGAATAAATTACTTTTCTTTCTTTCTTTTCATAGTTTTTCACCCCAACCGGTTACATGCCGTCCGCTTCAAACGACTCCCAGTGATCTTTTTCTCCAACCAGGTCGTCTGTCCACCTCGTTGGAGGTTGTCCAATGCTGTATTTTACGGTGCGCGGTCTCCACTCGAGAACCTTTTGGCCCCAACGGCTATAAGTTCTACGAGCAAAGTTCCCCGCCCATTGAAACTCCAGTTTACTAATATCCTTCAAGCTGTGTCGGCAACTTTAATTCTTACACGGATTTCTTCATTTCTGATTAGATCTCGTAAAGAAATACCAAAGCATAGCTTTCGCCATAGCTCGCTGAGTGACCTTGAGACCTTGACCTTTTCGTATGTGGCCCATAGTGAGTGACCACGTTTCTGTGCCATATGTCATCAGTGGTAACACACACTGATGACATACTGATACACAAAGACTTCTAACTTGCAGAAACACCCGTAACCAAAACCAACTTTCTGTAGACAATACAAATACTTTTCCCTGCGGGGATTGAACCCGCGACATGTAGCGCAGAAAACTATTTACTTAACCCACTGCACCAACCGTGCAGTTAATTACTTAAATGACTAGTAGAAAGTAAACTGAAAAAAATATGACGAAATAGTAAAAAAAACGTGGCCAGCTCTACAATACCATTATCGGGGAAACGTGGGTAGATCTCAATCCAACTATTCAGGGATTTTAGACTAAAGCCACAAGTTCCAGGTCAGCATCAAACATAGGGAACAATACTTTCATGCCTTCAGGATCATGGCCCACACGTGTCGCGTGTGACGTGTCCGTCCCGCTTACACGGCACTTTTAATGCCGAGTCTGTATCGGACCTTGGAAATCTGGCGGCCATATATCATTGGCGACCCCTGTAAAGGTAAGCACTGATCTCTAATATTGTTTAATATTATATTGCTATGTTATAAGTTCAATCGATATTTTTTAGAAATTATTCAGTCCCAACTGATTACTGCGTCCATCGAGACAATTTTTGATTAGGTTTTTATGGAAGATTTTCAACCTGTAACCACGCCTGTCAACTTAGTCATCCTGAGATTACGTATATAAGTGTATAATGTGTAAAAATCACGAAAATGTAAGACAATTATGTATTTTGTGATCCGAAATTGTCTATTTTGGGTTTGAGGGTCACCTAAGAGATCACCACTGCTCATAACCGTCAGCAACACCGTGTGAGTCGCTCGTGGGGGCCCGACCTTTAGAACAGTCAAACCCCTTTTTTATGAAGGCCTCCATGTTGTATGCTTTTTTTATTGGTCGCCAGTGGAAATTCATCGCGAACTTCCTCCGTCCCGGGGAAAGACGAAAGGCTATGGCGGATGCCTGCTGGTTAAAACCACTGGAGCGGTCATCTTCGAAACTCCAGAGGCTCCACGTCCTTGTACGATCACACTACAGCCGCCCATTGGTGCCACGGTTTTAGGCACATCTCGTGGTGGATGACTTTAAAGCAGTCACCCCTCTAGCGAAGGCGACTGTAAATAGACCGCCCCCAGGCACTTAGCCTAGCTGTGTGCTGTGCTGTGCACACGGCGGCACGTGACCACGTGTGCACCGCCGTCTTCCAGGGGTCGCTCGTTATGAGCACGTAGAGTCCACAATCTGTTTACCCGCGACCCCCGAGGCCCACCGCCATATATTGACGGCAGGGGGTTGTATGTCTGTCGTATTTTGGGGCTGGACTTCCGGTATTCGTCCCTCACCGTACGAAACGCAGCAACACTGTCGTTACCAAAAACGGTGCTACTTCACGCTGGTATTCTGTGACGGAGTGGTACTTAGTCGAGCCAGTGATTACTCTCCCTCACAAAAAGTGTAACACTTATGTCTGACAAATATATAAATAAAAATAAAAGGTTGCGTGAAAGAGATCGCGGATAGCGATAAGGCCGCCGATTGTACTGTATAGTTTATTAAAGCTTCTGTTTATAATATGTTTTGGTGTACAACAAAGAGTATATAAATATATCTAATCTGATCCAAAAAAACGTAAATAAGAAAAATTAATACCGATTTAAATCAGTGCAAACATTAATCTTAAAAACATTTCAGGCAGCATTCATTGTAATGTACTTTTGGTACGCTCACACGCAGACTGTAAGTCTGCCAAAACTTAAATTAAAACAAAAACTAACGTCGACTGCAGCCATAAATGTTATCTGATTATTTATATCTAAAACTAACTCTTTAATGTATATTTTCTTAGAACATTTTCTCCGTCGACTAATAGCGAAGACGTAAATAATTGTGGAATGACAAATATTAGAGCCTTTGCGAGCATTGGTTGGTGAACGCTAACCAACACATACAGATCCATGACTTTGTTTGCGACGGCATTCTACCGACACTGAAAAGGCCAAGCGGAAATTAAACTTACAAACTAAATAATACTGCTATAGGGGCACCCTTGCGGGACTCAAACGTCGACTTGCGTTGCTAGGGGACCACAGTATAGAATATCTGAATTAGTCATCATTTCGGCCGAATGAAGTCCACTGCTGGACACAGGCCTCCCCCAAAGATCACCACAATGACCCATATGGGTGTGTCGTGTGCTCATTGGGGGGTCTTGCCATAATCGCCACGCTTGGCAGGCGGGTTGGCGATCGCAGTTGAGTTGTTGTTAATCCCTTAGTCGACTTTTACGACACCCACGGGATGAAATGGGGTGGTGGCATTCTGAACCGGCACCACACGGCATAAATCTGAATTAGTATCATTTAAATATTTTAATGGGATATTTAAAGCTACTGACTTGGCACAGACTGATGAGCAGCAATGAGACGATGGGCGGGAGGAATTTAACGGGTTGTGACAGGCCTCCGCCGGGGCGACGAGGCAGCCTTCAGCAGTGATGACGGTATACCGGTATATATGAACGAGACTGCGCTAATCCCTTTTTGTGTGCTACGTTTAGTAAAGTAATTTCATCGTCCGGATCAGTGATGTCATGCCTTGAGAGCGAAAGCGACCACGCCGGATGCGGGAGTCTGTATCGGGTGGCCGTTACCATTAGGGTATTTGGATGGAACGGGACAGAGTCGAAGTAGAGTTAGGTGTTTGTCTCATGAACTGCTTGCATGCAAGTTCAACTCGATCGACATTATCTACTTCTATATTATACTTAACATTTTCTTCATCTTTTGTCATTATTAGATTATTATACATATTAATTACAAAATTGTAAATGTGTGAGCATCATGTAGTCTGTTATGTATTTAGTACGTATACTGTGTCTTTTGCCTGTCAGTATTGGTCTGTCATCCTGGTTCCCTACAATATGGTTGAGCTAAGCAATGCCGATGCATGCGTCATGCTCGTGAACGGGCGCTGTCTGTCGGGACTGGTGGGCCGTTAACTGCCATGGCAAATAATAATAATATTATTGTACTATGATGTTCTTTACTCAGTAACCTACATTATGTTCGTTATATGTTTTACCATCATTTGTATCAATCAACATTGTAATCTCAATTATTTCAAAAGAGGGTCCATGGAGTTTCTTTCTCTTCCCCATACGATCAACTAATTGGAACCGTGCAACCTAAATTCTGACGTTTTATTAGTGCCAGTAATTGGTTTATTTGAAATAAAAATATTCAACTTTGAATTTATGCCAAATACAATTAGAATGAGCATGATGACCTCAAAGATACAAACTTTCAGATTTATTATAGTAATAAGGTAAACATTGATATGTTGCATCATTACAAATAAACGTAAATATTGAAACAGAAATCTTGTCATAATTTAGGAAACAAATATAAAACCTACATCAATGCACACCTTTACAATCTGGCCGAGTAACATCAATTTTAATATTTCATATCAGATATACCTAATACTGTTCGCATATTTTCTGGATATATTTTTACTGAGCAATATTTTTATAAATTGACATCCTTAAGATAATGGACTTTTCATTCCTTCGATACATTATGCTTCACTTAGGATCGTTCATTTATTTCTAGGCTAGCGATAAACAAGATTTTGTACGTATTATATTTGGTAAGTCTATAACATTACCATTATACAAAACAAAATTCCTGATCAAGTCGGTCTATCTGTTTTTACAACTGTACTTGTTAATCAACTAGGTATGCTGTAATCGCTACAGCTTAGAGCGATTATTGAAATAGTATTTCGTATATTTCTACTACTCAGATGCATGTAGGAATTATTTCCAAGCTAAACGTGCAAGCCTGAACCGTGTGGTACCGGCTAAGAATAGCACCAACCCATCTCATCCCTTGGGTAAAACTATGGGATTAACCGGAGGATGAGCATCCTTTGAGTACAGTAACAACTTAACTGCGATCGCCAACCTTTGACGATTATGGCAAAATCCCGCAATGAGCATACAACACACCCAGACCGGTCATTGTGGCGATTTTTGGGGGAGGCATGTGTCCAGCTTGGACTTTAATCAAAATTTACGCCAAAAGTGCTTTCAAATGCTTCGGTACTCTCTCATCATCATCAAATCAGCCAACTCATTTCCAATAACTGCTTAACAAAGGTCTCCACCATAGATTTCCGAAATTGTGTTGTCATTTTGGGGGGCATTTTGCCATTTGGGTTGGTGAGCAGAGTATGGTTGCTGTTCCACAGATGGGACGCTGCTGCCCATCCCTCTGGCTTAGAGTTCCGCAATCGAGTTTTGTGACATCGACGAGAAGCAATGGAGTGTTTCTATATTCTTAATCTTGATACCACACGAAATTAATGTATTAAACGTTTTAAACAGTGCAAAGTTTCCACCACGGTGATTCTTTCGTATTTACTATCGCAACGATTTTAGCAAAGATTTCAGCTATTTACTGACGATCTACATATTTATGTTACAATTTCATCAGCACCTCTTAATAACTAAATACCACGACTATAAAATAAATTTTAATTCATCATTTATTAGTCACACATTCAATGGTACATCAAACTTTTCTATAAGTAAAGTAATATCTTATGGTCTACTTTATTTCGGAGATTGACTCCAGAGAATCGACAAAATTTATTTGTCCAGTTGTGACAACCAGAACTCAACAGAACACAATAAAATTAATCCTTCCCAACTATGTTGGAAATGGCTTGCAGTCAAACTAGATGCGACTCTACATCAGTATTACGCGGAACGATCCCCACTGATCTCTTGAACCGACTAGCCAGCAGACTACTAATTAATATTAGTAACCCTACACCATCTAATATTAGTCGCCGGATAGTTATAGTTCCAATTTACAACGATCATCATCATTTCGGCCGAATAAAGTCCACTGCTGGACACAGGCCTCCCTCAAAGACCACCACAATGACCGATATCGGTGTGTCGTGTGCTCATTGGGGGGTTTTGCCATAATCGCCACGCTTGGCAGGCGGGTTGGCGATCGCAGTTTAGTTGTTAATGTACTCGAAGGACGCTGCTGCCCATCCTCCGGATAATCACATAGTCGCCTTTTACAACACCCAAGGGATGAGATGGGTTGGTGTTATTCGTAGCCGGCACCATACAGCTTACACACAGCATAATAGGATTGATGAACGATGTAATATACTGAAGGTTTAATTCAATACAAAGTGAGCGCCTCGAGCACCTAAAAATATTTTTATCTCTATATACAGACTACAGCAAAAAATTGGCTTGTTAGACTGGAGAAATACCACGGAACTCTACCATTATGTTGCTACTTTTGATAAGAGTGACTGAAGTCCACTCTTCCGTTGAATAAATGACTATAATGCGGAGGATAATAATCACTTATTCATAATATCAGCGAAAGGATGTCCACTGCTGAACATATATTATGCCTCTTTCATAGATTTATATAATTGTGTCGATATTTTTGGGTGAATTTGCCAATTCCCACCACGCTTGGCAGGTGGGTTGCTGAGCTGATATATCTACTGCTCATCGAAGGGTTGCTGCTGGTAATCCCTCTGGTCTCTTAGTTGTCTATTGTGACATCCACTAGGGGAGACGGAGTGGTACTATGTTCTTAATCTGGACACAACGAAGGTATTCAAAACGGACTAAAACCAATAAGTAACCTTTTTTAAAATCGTATGTTACAAAAAAATACCTCGTTCAAAAACGCTTTTATTTCCTCCCTCTTGATGTATTTGCTAGGAAGACGGCGCTAAAAGTGCCCAGCACTTGATTATTTTAAATTACACGGAGTGTCTGTACACCTTAGATTTCTGATACTCATGTTTGATGGATTGTCATACATTCGAGCTTCAGACTAACCAAAATGACTGACGGATATTTGTATGACAATCGGCTGCTTGAAGAGACCTCCAAAGCATTGTAACTTCAATATTGACCGTATGGAATCTATAACACCACGCTGCATTGTTTGTAAAGTTATCAGTCGTAATTTTAGCTTCTATGGTCCTTTTATGAAAGCTCAAGTTCTCTCAGTGGGCTATGGAGAGAGCAATGGGGAATACTGGATCGAAACAGAAATGAGAAGATCCTTAGAATAAAGAAAAGAAGAAGTTGCTGTAATAGCTGAAAAGATTTACTAATTCAGGCCACTGATTGAAGTGGCAATGGGCGGGGCACATGCCCGCAGTAATCACTTATAATGTCTTGATGTATTTTAGAGGTGAAGGTACGCTGGAAGTCTTTGGATCCGGGCGTCATGTAATCGGTCATTGTGGAAATCTGGGGAGGTCTTTGTTTAGCAGCGGATGTCCTTTGGCTGATCTGATGAATTTTGATCAATTACTGTGAGTAATATATTAGAAACAGGCGTTAAGGATCCCAAACTTAATATCGTATACGAATCTTGGAGTGTTTAGTAACCAAGTACACACACATAGACGTCAGCAACATAGGTACTTATTATAGAAGTTTTGAACGTAGATTTTTCGCAACTAGCAACGCTTGACTCTTGAACACAGATAAGTAAGTGTGTGCTGTGCATACAAATTGAAAGAACTATCTAGCTCAGTGCTTTCTACTTGCAGTTTTACTTAATAACATAAGCATGTTGCAGGATCTGAATTACAGACAATTTTGTTTTTGGTTTTTAGGTGGTGGTCATGATTGGTCTTTTAATACACATGCTCTCTATTCCATATTATTCGGTTCCTGTCTCGTGGTGGAACTAAGCGATACTGATTTTCCGTGTGAAGAACAGACGGCCGCTCACCACCATGGCTGTCGTAAAATGTGACTAAGGATTGATATCAAGAGGATAGGCAGCAGCAGTAATTTTTAATAATAATAATAATAAACCCCCTCTGGGCAAACGTTATCTCACCATGGGATAAGGTAAT
The DNA here is from genome assembly GCA_947459985.1 of Diloba caeruleocephala. NCBI lineage: Eukaryota > Metazoa > Arthropoda > Insecta > Lepidoptera > Noctuidae > Diloba > Diloba caeruleocephala. The sequence goes on along the minus strand of OX381625.1, from coordinate 3,017,099 downwards.
CCTGGAGGGCAGATTAAAGTAGCTGCTTGATTTCTTCATACCTTATGATAAAAAAAAAAGTATGTCATAAGAAAAAAAAAAGTATATTAAGTAGCTTACAGAACGCAGGGCAGTTTGTGGCGAGCTGAATGTGAGTGGCGACACTGCGTACCCGAATGCTCCAGAGAGTCGGTCAGGGCCTCGTCTCCGCTTGCCTTTATTGGTTGGTTGGAGTGGAACCCCATGAGTGCCCGCAGGATTTTCAACTCTGGCTTGCCTTAGTTGGCCGATCAGAGGGGGGCCGCCAGAGCTATATGCTCGGGGGTGGAAGTGTCTAATGGCGTAATAACGGGGAAACCCGCTCCGAGTCTTCGAGACGCGCGATGGTGAAACCGGTGCTGCACCTCTCTACACCCCTAGCCGCTCACACCGGTGTTGCTCCTTGTCGCCTGTAGTGGTGGCCATTTAGGGGGCCCATCTTGTGAGTGGCGAGTCACCGTCTGCCACAGAATTTCACGATCAAAGTTGAAAGGCAGACGCCGTTGTTCCCGTATTTATTAGTCTTTTTATTCCATGTAACACCCATTACAATAGACCTTGTCGTTATAGTTTCCATCTCATACAATAGCCTTACACCACCGGGGACCATCCGTGACTTCATTTTATAGTGCAGCTATGGAGAGTCCCCGGTTGGTGTCCCATTACATTTTAGATTAAAAATCTCTAAAGGGCCTCTGCGTGTTGGACCTATGTCCCCGCGTAAGCCTGTCAAAAGACCGGGTTCCCCCTTACAGGGGATATAAACCCGTGAAAAGAGAGAAATAATAATAATAATTTATTTATTTGCAGTCACAATTTACACAAAAAATATGAGTCACTAACTCCCAATAAAGGTCATCCCCGTGTTTTAGGAGTTAGTTCCTTCCCATTTCATTGATACAGTCCATTTGATAACAATAATACAGTACAGTACAAAAATATTTAAATAAGTAAAGTAATAAAAAGTAATAAATTAATAATAAACAAAAAATAAAAATAATTCAATACCTTCAATAAACAGGTGTGAGTACGTGTGTGTGCATGCGTGTGTGTAAGGATGTGTGCGGATAAGTGTTAGTGTGTAATGTTGACAAGTATGCGAGTAAAAGGTTAATTGTCCGTGGATGATCTTAAAAATGAGTTATTTAGTCAGTCAGAAGAAGTTCAGTACCATCATAATCATATTGGTCCATCCACTCTATAATTTTGATCTTAGCTTCGTGGTTGTTAAGGTTTATTATGTTTGAGTGGATGTCGATCTTATTGTAAAGCCTTGGTGCTATATAGTCATAGTGCCTACGAGAAAAACTGCTTTTCACTGAAAGTGTAGGGCATCGTTTAATTCGTCGCTTAGAACTAGGTAAACGGGGGACAGTAGAACGGTGATATCTGCGCAAACACTGATACACGAATAATTTTCGGACGCTAAGCGTGTTTGTTATAATGTAAAGAAGAGAAGTAGGATATCTAAATGGTAAGGACAGCATTACCTTGAGCACCGCCCGTTGTGCTCGTTCTACCTCTATTATATGGGTTTTAGCGGCAGCGCCCCACGTACAAATGCAATATGTTAGAATTGATTCGCACAAAGCTATGTACGTTCGTAGAAGTAATCTAGAGTCGGCAACTTCTCTGAGGTTTTTGAATGCGTAGATCAGTTTCCTGGCGCGTGCCGCTGTTGTTAATATTTGTAAATCCCAGCGCAGCTTGTCATCGATAACTATACCCAGATACCTAATGTTCTGCACTCTCTGTAGCTCACTACATACACAGTGATCACTCCGTGCTTCGCTTGATCTGTTACATGGGTAAGTATGTATCTTAATACCGTAATCCGTGTCTGGACTGGAAATATTACTCTTGCTAAAGCATAAGTATTTTGTTTTTGCTGTATTGAGTGTAAGAAGGCTGTCTTCCAGCCAGGCAATAACTTTACACATACCATCTCCGTTAGATGCCGGACCTGATCCCAGGAATTACCATCGAACAGTACTACGGTATCATCTGCAAACATTAAGAGGTCAGCGCCTTTCATAGGCACTCTGCAAAGGGTATTGATGTAAGCCAGAAAGAGGACAGGTCCGACCGAACTACCTTGTGGGATTCCGAATGAGCACATTAATAAGGAATTATATGATTAGATTAGAAAATAAGACATTTGTTAATTATAATTTATTCAATATACTAGCTAGGAACCGGGGCTTCACCCGTGCTTAATTTAAAAAAAAATTAAAGTACTCAACATTGACACTTGACATAGAATATATATATTGGAGGATTTCAAGGGTTTTATATTTTTTGCGCGGAACCCTAATAATTTTTCTAAAATAAAAGTACCCTAAGTTATTCCTTATAACATCAGCTATCTGCCAGTGAAAGTACTGTCAAAATTGGTCCAGCCGTTTCGGAGATTACCCGGAACAAACAGACAGACAAAAAAATTCTCAGTTGTTTTTTTGTTTTAAGTACCGTATAAACTTTCATATGCATTTAGTAAAAAGCTGTTACTTTGACATTACAAACAGACACTTCAATTTTGTTTATTTGTATAGATTACATGTACCTTTGACAAATGACATAAAATTATTATCAACCTACAGTTTTATAATTTGGATCAATATATAATGTACACACTACTGGTAAAATATAATGATTTTTTTTTCACCTTATATCTGGAATTATGGAAAAAAATGAATTTGATTGATTGATTGAATAAACGTGAACAAAACCATGGTTTACCACCGCATTGCCAGTTATTCTGCTGCCAAGCAGTAGTGTTTAAACTTTAGACAATATTAATTAATGTCTTAGGTTTTTATAATTATTACACTATTTATATTTAGCCCCGCTTGAGAATTTCTCGTGTCATGGGTGCGTTAACAGACACAAATTCCACATACAATACGCCCAGACCCGGAACAACTTATACAACTTATAGCAGGTTATACAAATATTTGTTCCGTGAAATCGAACCCGCCACACGCAGCGCAGCCGCCGACTGTATCAGCCACTGCACCGACCGTGCCGTCAAAAATAATAATACTGATACTTCAACGAATTACATTGCATATATTATAGATTTTCGTTTCTCCTCACGTTTCGAATACTATGCAGCGTTCGTGGTCGCAAAATGACTAGAAAAAAATCTAATGAATTTTTTTGAAGTGAATCTTCTTTTAGCGCGGTACGCATATTTTTAGATGAGATAAAATCTCTGGACTCGCGACACCGTTACGAGACGCGGATATAGTGTGTGCATATATGCATGTACATATATCAGACCGCGAACGCGTCTAGATAAATAAAAAAACATTTATTGCTCTAAAATTTTCACTTCTGTCGGCACTCCCGGAGTGCAACCCGTATTTTTATTTTCCATGCCCTCAGCTCAGTAATCACTTATAATGTCTTGATGTATTTTAGTGTAGTATGTTATTTAGGACTTAAGAATCAACATCATCCATCTCCTCCTGTGGATGTCGGAAAAGGCGACTAAAGGAGTCTATACCAGAGGGACGGGCAGCAGCGTCCGTTATGTGGAAGAGAAGCCATACGGCACTCACCAACCCGCCTGCCAAGCGTGGTGTGTACTGGCAAATACCCCCCAAAATGACGACACAATTGTGGAATTCTATGGGGGAGGTCTGTGTTCAGCAGTGGATGTATAAATGATGAACCGGATTCCAAACTGGTGGTACCTGCCAAACGTACTCCGTGGCTGTCAGAAGGATTGCTATGGGCAGGCGGGACACTTACCATGAGGTAAATGACAGGCTCGTTTCGTCACGCGTTTGTACAAACCGAGAATATTATCACGAAGTCAACAGTCTGCACATCATATCCTGTGGGAGTGTGTTCTTTGGCAAGATGAACGCAATATTATGTTTGACAGCTTGCAAGTTACATCCGGAGTTGTTTACTATACAGATCTTGTTGCAACTAGGACGAATTTCCGTGCGTTCAGGCGTTTTTGCCATACCTACTATTGGAATCAGTCACAATAACTCACAACATAGGACCCGTAATTAGATGTTTATAAAATGTTTGTACCTGTGGTGCTTGGCAACTAGGCGTATCATAGTTGTACACTCCCAATTATTGTGCCTATGGCCAAGTGTATTCTCTGTCTCCTGCTTGCTATGGAGGGAAGTGGAACGTATATTCTTTCCTACTCCTACCTTTTTCTATTCTGATTAATTTCGTTGCAGGTTCCAAGACAGTTATTCATTTCTCTGGGACACACCGACCTTCATTGGTCGGTGTTCTTTTCGGTGGTCGCCATTGTAGATTCTGGCTTACAGGAGTTGCAGTGGTTTGGAAAAGGTGGCGGGCTTGGCCCAAAAAAAAAAATGAAAAGTCTCTTGCCGTGTGCTGCTGGCTACGAATAGCACCAACCCATCTCATCCCGTAGGTGTCGCAAAAGACGACTACGAGATTAGCTGGAGGATGGGCAGCAACGTCCTTCAAGTACATAAACAACTCCACCGCGATCGCCAACCCGCTTGCCAAGTGTGGCGATTATGGTAAAAACTCCCCTATGAGCACACAACCCACCCTGACCGGTAGTGGTGGGGATTTTTGGGGACCTGTGTCCACCAGTGGACTTTATTCGGCTGAAATGATGAACAGTCTCACGATAACTTTACTCCAAATAACATGTTATAGACGTCCGCACGAATGACGTTGTCGGAAGTTTTATGTATTTCTAGAATTTTAACGACCTATTGTATGAGCCAGTAAGTTCGATACACGCTTCGCAGGTTTTATTTATCTCTCTAGACTCGTATGCAGGATAATATTATAAGACATATTTACTTTTAGAATATCATGAAAGTTCTCCCAAATTGAGTTAATCATAACCAATCTAGTAATAGATACAATATCATCTCTGGCGCCTCTAACACAATTTATTATATTGATTACCGACTGAAAGCACTAAGAATCTGAAATAAGATAAGGCTTAATTAGTGGCGAAAGTTCAGTACTAAATCCGCTACTTTGGCAAAATTAAAGAGGAAACTCTGCACAAGTATACTTAACTAGGGAATTGGAATAACAATTGTACTTAATTTCTAATTAAACGGGCTTTGATAAGCGGTTTCTGAACAGGAGATTCACTAGGATTTCTCCTGTCGTGGGTGCGTTTTCAGACACAAATTCCACACACAGTACACCCAGACCCGGAACAACTACCTGCAGATCGTACAAATATTTGTTCTGTCGGGGAATCGAACCCACGGCCCGGTGCGCAGCAGCCGACTGTGTCATGTACGACGATTATGTACAGCTTAGCAATATTTGACATATCTGGTACACAATGGTAGACGTGCTTGGGAAAAATGTTATCAATTTATTGGTTCTCGACAAAGAAAGGCAACCCCTCTATGGGTGTCTAAAAGGCAACTAAGGGTTGATATTATGAGGATACGTAGCATTATTCTTCCATGGGCTAATAACAACATACTGCGATTAACGATCCACCTGCCACGCGTGGTGATTATGTCAATATCTATGACCGATTATTGTAGCGATCATTGGGAAGCGCATGTTCAACAGTGGACATCTACGGGGTGATGTGTATACATTGGGTAACTACATTACATTTGATGACATAATTGGCACAGTGGCTAATCGATTGGCTTCCTACGCTACGTGTACGGGTTCGATCTCCGTACGGAACAAATATTTGTACGATCTGCAAATAGTTGATTCGGGTCTGGTCAGCATGTGAGAATGTCTGTAAGCTGAATCCTTGATACAGGAGAATCAAGTGCGTAGCACCGTTCTAAAAAAGTAATAAACGCTCGACATTATTTGACGGGACGGGACGGGATGGCACGGTTGGTGCAGTGGCTGATACAGTCAGCTGCTGCGCTCCGGGTCGTGGGTTCGATTCCCGCACGGAACAAAAGTTTGTATGATCTGCAGGTATTTGTTCCAGGTCTGGGTGTATTGTATGTGGAATTTATGTCTGTAAAACGCACCCACGACACAGGAGAAATCCTAGTGTGGGGCAACGTTTTTAAAAATAAAGATAAAACAGAAAAGGAAAAATTGTATTTTCCAAATTATTCCCCTACTTTTTATAATACATTTGCTACAAACACTACTAAGATTTAAGCTGACTACTGAAACCTGAACTCATTTATAAAGCTGGAAAACAAAAGAGATACTTTGAAAAATACAGTGCCGTAGGCAAATATATGTCGTGCGACGCAGACGAGCCATTGACACACATTTACTGAGGCTGCTCAGAGAAGAGCGGTCTTACAAGATCTTCAGACTTCAAACACATACACAATTATCCGAGGATTTTAAAACTATATGTTTTTTGTGGTTGCTAAGTAAGCTATGGGAATGCGATGATCAAAAGTTGTAAATTTAATAAGATCATAATTCATACAGGGTAAGAGACATCAACCTTTTTTGAAAGCTTACTTGTCATGATGTCTTTTTTTCCTTTTTTTTATTAAAAACGTTGCACCACACTCGGATTTCTCCTGTGTCGTGGGTGCGGACAGACATGAATTCCACATACAACACACCCAGACCCGGAACAACTACCTGCAGATCATACAAATATTTGTTCCGTGTGGGAATCGAACCCACGATCCGGTGCGCAGCAGCCGACTGTATCAGCCACTGCACCAACCGTGCCGTCTAAAGTTAGAAGAGCTTTGCAGGGCGGAGAAAGTTCTGGTTATATAATATTCGAGAAAACAGATATGCTACGAACAATGCAAAACCATTCTGATTGATTAGACACCGACAGTTTATACAACAGAACAAAACATTTGTGATCAAAGAATTCCTTGCTGTACAGTTATTCTACATCTAATTATGTACAAGCCTTACCATACTGGGTTATCTTTATAAATGTCGGTAGACTATATATACTTTCCGTATGTTAGATATATTCATATCAGTATATTCAGTCGAAAAACGTCCACTTCTCCACAAAAGCCTCCCCCAAATATTGCTACAACGACCTGTATGGGTACTTGGGGGGTTTTGCCATAATTGCCACGCTTGGCAGACGGGTTGGCGATCACATTTGAGCTATAAATGTATTCGAAGGACGCAGCTTATTCGTATGCTGCCGTATCCATATGTCAGCCAACAATTCTATCATTTTCTATGTAACCGTAATAGTATAGTTTCTGCCTGTAACTGTCCCTTTGCAGGAAAGTCCTCTTCTTATACAGAGAAGGAACCATCATTGATCACCATGCATGCGCACTGCTTGTTGGAAATTCCAGACCAGATCCAGCAGTGCAATTCCCTAAGTTCAGATATACATACATCCTTGAGTACCGGATTGAAACAAAGGTGAAAAACCTATTCAGTATTCGCTAAGACATGATTAAAGCCATTCAAGCATTGCAGGCGGTGACTCACGAGGACAAGTCTTAGCGAATACCAGATTATGTTGTCACCGTTATTTCAATTCTATACTCAAGGATGTATGGATGTTTGAGATTAGGGAATGCCACTGCAAGTTCACCTTTTAAAGTGACGTCTTAGATTAACTCTTACTTATTCATACGAAACTGTAAAAGTGTGAGAATCATGTAGCCATTGATGTTATTTTTAGTACTAGTATTGATTGTCTGATTGTCATTGTGTGGTGCCGGCTATGCCGTATGGTGGTGGCTCAGAATACCACCACCCCATCTCCTCCCGTAGTTGTCGTAAAAGTCGACTAAGAGATTAGCTGGAGGATGGGCAGCAGCGTCCTTCGAATATATTAACAACTCAACTGCGATCGCCAACCCACCTGCCAAGCGTGGCGATTATGGTAAAACCCCCCAATATGCCCACAACACACCCATATCGGTCGATGTGGTGATCTTTTGGGGAGGCCTGTGTTCAGTGTGGACTTCATTCGGCTGAAATGATGATGATTGATTGTCTTTTGCCTGGCTATATTGGTCTGTCATGCTCACTAAAATGTCTTGCTGACGGTGGCGTTGTGTATGGGGTCGTTCGGTTCCCTGCAATATGGTTGAGCTAAGCGATGCTGATGCATGCGTCATGCTCGTGAACGGGTGCCGTCTGCTGGGACTGGTCAGCCGTTAACTGACACGGCAAATAATTTAGTATTATTATATTATTGTGGTATGTTCCATCTTTACACATTGTCCTACATTTTTCTCGGTATATGTTTTACAATAATTTGTATAAATCAATATTGTAATCTCAATTATTTTAAAAGAGTATCCATGGAGTTTCTTGCCGGCTCTTCTCCACGAGATCAACTATTTCATCATTTCGGCCGAATCAAGTCCACTGCTGGACACAGGCCTCCCCCAAAGATCACCACAACCACCGATTTGGATGTGTTGTGGGCTCATTGGGGGGTTTTGCCATAATCGCCACGCTTGGCAGGCGGGTTGGCGATCGCAGTTAAGTTGTTAATGTACTCGAAGGACGCTGCTGCCCATCCTCCGGCTAATCCCTTAGTCGACTTTTACGACACCCATGGGAGGAGATGGGGTGGTGGCATTCTGAGCCGGCACCACACGACAGTCAACTATTTGTCAACTAGTCACATCAACTATTTGCAATCGTGCAACTTAGATTCTGACGTTTCATAAGTGCCAAAATATGGTTTATTTGAAATAAAAAACTTTGACTTTGACTTTAACTAATAAATTACATATGACATTGTAAAAGTAATATTAGTACATGTCAGGTTAACCCGCAACTCATCTCACCAGTATGGAACGAAACATCAGGTGACATTGAAAGGATTGTTGAATATTTTACACTGAAATATATGTAGGGTCCGTGTGGTGTTCAGATTAAGAATATATCACCACTCCATCTTCTCTGGTGGATACTTTAGCGTACTAGTATAGTAGCCATACTGCGCTTACCAACCCGCCTGCCGAGCATTGTGAGTAGCAAATTCCCCCCAAAATGACGATACAATTATGTCCATCTATGGGGAGGCCTTTGTAACAGTAGATGTCGTTTGACTGATACGATAATAGAATGCCATATGATCATCATTTCGGCCGAATGAAGTCCACTGCTGGACACAGGCCTCCCCCAAAGATGTCCACAACGACCGATATGGATGTGTTGAGGGCTCATCGGGGGGTTTTGCCATAATCACCACGCTTGGCAGACGGGTTGGCGATCGCAGTTGAGTTGTTAATGTACTCGAAGGACGCTGCTGCCCATCCTCCGGCTAATCCCTTAGTCGACTTTTACGACACCCATGGGAGGAGATGGGGTGGTGGCATTCTAAATATAAATTGGTCATCGATTGCATATCATCCGTATAATTTTGAAACCACACCCTACCCCTACTAGAAACCAACCCAACCACACACCGAAACACACCTTGAGACAAAACTTGCGAATCTTCCCACAAAAGCTGTTGCATAACATCAAAGATCCAACTATCCAAAACTATTTAAGGACTAAACATCCTTTAACTGTTCCATGCTGACTTAGACCAATTTCCCTAAAAACTACTCCCGAAACCAGAGCAGGAAGGTCATTCACAATAATAATTCCCAAGAAACAATGGGTGGGCTAACTATCAAAGTTTAAATATTCATCAAATACCTTATATCTGTCGTGGGGGCTCTGGAACGGGCAAAGTTTTCGCGGAATCCCGGCAAATGACATTAGGCAAGTGCCGGAGGATCCCTGATTTGTAACTTCACCAAAGTAGGCCGGGATTGGGAATTAATTGTCTTTTAGGCTCGTACAGAAGTCTTTCTGAAGGTTTCTTGCCGATTGTAAGCGTCTGCGAAATTAATTCTTCTTTACGTTTTGACTTAGCATCTATTTTTAGTTGGTTATAAAAATGACGGTGGGAATTATGAGCTTTTGGGTACAATTTTCGCTGTACCCATAATATTATTAAAACCTAAAAACATTAACGTTTAAAGCAGTTTATTATACGCTTGTAGAAGATGGAACGGAAATACCAAGGTTATGCCGTACACAAGGACCAATATTTGCCGAAATTTATCTTCATTATTCCCACATATTGATTGTGATAAAAACAATGTATTCAACAATATGGTTTAAATAAATACCAAATTCTTTTTTTTTTTTTTTTTAAGTAATCGTTGCCCCACACTAGGATTTCTCCTGTGTCGTGCGTGCGTTTACAGACATGAATTCCACATACAAAACACCCAGACCCGGAACAATTACCTGCAGATCATACAAATATTTGTTCCGTGCGGGAATCGAACCCACGACCCGGAGCGCAGCAGCCAACTGTATCAGCCATTGCACCAACCGTGCCGTCGATCTCATCTCGTCGAGACTCTGACTCGCTTGTGGCATTTTTTCGAGATGTTCATATAGTGAAATGCTCTCTGTCGATCGAATATGACGGATAAAAGTCTGTCTGTAAGTAAACTAACAAAATCCATGAAATTTGTCCAAACACATTCAGAAAGGGTCAAAACATTGTTGCAGGAAAGTGAAAATGATCAATGACGTTTAGCCGTAACACAGCTGTGACGCGACTTTGCCTTATCAAATTCAGATCATGCCTCAAGTGTAACATAAAATAAGTATATCAATTTTCTTTTTCATTCAAAAATTTTGTTGGTTGGTTGGTGCAGTGACTGATACAGTCGGCTGCTGCGCTCCGGGTCGTGGGTTCGATTCCCGCACGGAACAAATATTTGTATGATCTGCAGGTAGTTGTGCCGGGTCTGAGTGTATTGTATGTGGAATTCATGTCTGTAAACGCACCCACGACACAGGAGAAATCCTAGGGTGGGGCAACGTTTTAATATAAAAAAAAAATTAAACCTAAATTATTATAAGACACATGATAGAAAAGCAGAACTAAAAATGACTTGGCAAAGGACACGAGTACAAAAACTTACAGCAAACGAAGATAAAACAAAGTCAACAAAGTTGTCGTGCGTTTAAACAAAAGTAAGATAGTATTCGGGACGTCATTTAAAGAGTAAATTTTATTGAGTCTTGCAATAAAACAGACCATAAAAGACAGGAAATTGTTTTTAGTATCTCCATTATATGACTAAACTCCCGCTGCTAGCGAATTAAAAAATATGGCTTTTGTTAACTTCCTTTTCTGTAAAAGTTCCATGTATTAAAAATGGTTCACTGTATTCATGATTGACAAAAACTAAATGACAAATGATAATTTTAAAAATAACATTATATACACTAATCATTTGACAAACATCTCATTTCGCAAACACTTTTTGCTTTTTACTTTATAAGTAATAATTTGACAAAATACATACCGTGTGGTGTCCGGATTAAGAATATAGCACCACTCCATCTCCTCCCGTGGATGTCGTAAAAGGCGACTAAGGGAATCTAAACCAGAAATGGGCAGCTGCGTCCCTTCTGTGAAACGGTAGCCATACTGCGCTCACCAACCCGCCTGCCAAGCGTGGTGAGTATTGGCAAATACCCCCCAAAATGATGACACAGTTGTGAAAATCTATGGGGGAGGCCTTTGTTCAGCAGTGGACGTATAAATGGCTGATAATTTGATGATGATATGATTTAAAAAAATGTTTAAATGATCAAATTAGTATTGATTTGAACGCCCCAGGAGGCAAGCTTTCGCCGCTCTGGCGGAGGGAGCGTGTCCGATCTTAAACCATACATTTTAGTAATATAATAATATAAAAATTCGTGCTGGTGGAATTCTTAGCCAGCACCACACGGCAATTAATCGGTATAATTAAAAAAAATTGGTATATACAAATTTAAAAAAAGACGATATCCGTATTACTTACTGATTATCCCCTGAACTCAACTGCGATCGCCAAACCGTCTGCTAAGCGTAGTTATTATGGAAAGACCCCCCAATTAGCACACAACATAAATTTATACCGGTAGTTGTGGAATCTTAGGGGGAGGCTACGGTCCAGCAGTCGACGTTTGCCGGCTGAAATGATGATGATGATGATGTCCTCTGAAAATTAGTCCACTATTTTTGTCGGTCCCTATATACAGAGTGTCCAGTAAATAGCACGACATACTGCAGGGGGTGAGAGCTTGGGTCAATACCTACCAAAAAAACACAATATATGTTCAGCAAAATCTTACGGGTTTTTTTTCACCTCTGTAGGTTAAAGTTAAGCGATAAGAAAATTGTACTGTGAAAATTTAAGTAAAAATTGTATTTCTTGAAAACATTTTAGATTTTAATAGAATAAGGACTTGAGTAAAAAAAACTATTCACAAATAATTTGAGGTAAAAAAAAAAACTAGAAAAGGATTTTTTCATTACGAGATGCTTAAAAATCTGTGTCAAGGTAGAGATTTTTCGATATTTCAGACTACCTAACTTTGTTCTAATGTAAATCAGTAAGATTTTGCTGAACATATATTGTGTTTTTTGGTAGGTATTGACCCAAGCTCTCACCCCCTGCAGTATGTCGTGCTATTTACTGGACACCCTGTATACACACTCAATTCTCAAATTAACTCTTCAATAAATGTGATATAGCTATTCCAAACTGATCAGATTTAATCACGTTAAAATGTTCACGATTGTTTGCTCTAACAATATATTTTACGCGTACACAAAATGGTTATTTTGCTTCCATTGCGAGCCGATATATTTAACTTAATTTGAAGTGACAACTGAATTTACGTGTTACGCAAACTGGCTTGTTGTATTTGATTATACTTTTGGCAAAAATTACTTAAAATGAAGAATACGATTTTACATAATATATGTTCGCGCTGAAGGCATTCGGTGCTTACCTTTCTCGATTTAAAATCAATATATATACTTATGTATACTTACATTTATATTTTTCTATTCAAATGGATTCACTGACCTTTAGTTTTGGATCACCCAGTCGCGTTTCCTCGCCACCGCTTTTCTGGAACCAGAGCATCGCCTGAACGGCTTCAACCACATATTTCGAAGAACCGCCAAAGATCAATTCCTGTACGAAGGAAAAACATACCAGAGTATCTGTTCTAAGCGCGTGAAACCTTTTCATGTCGAAAACGTGTTTACAGAGATTGGTATTAAAAAACTACCAATTATGTCTGATGGTTACGGAAACATATATTTTTAATCAACGTGTAAAGCTATAAATTTATGTCTTTTATTATTGTGTACCCTATTATTAGTAGTAGGTTTTAATATAGTATCTCGGTAGCCAGGTTCTTGAAATGGAAAATTTTCACGCATGTAGAATAGTTCCTCAGGTCGGCTCCATACCGAAGATGAGTGATTGTGCAGCTTTTCTTTAGGTTAGGGTCAGATCTGTTTTCTGTTTTCCCCACTAGTTTAATGTATATTGCCTATGATGATATGGTTGACCGATTTGTAGCTCATCGCGCCAGCAATATAATTATGTATTTGGTATTAAAAATGACATGATAAACAGAGACACGATTTTGGGAAATTAGTTGCGACGTTTCTTCTACATTAAACACTAGGAAGCGGTGAAGGGTAAGCGTTTAGGGTATTTCTTATTTATCCTGACGATCAAAATATAGTTACTTGTCTATTTTCAAAAACGATTTTTGATATTTGGGTTTGAATTTTAAAACTTCTATTTTCTACCATATAAGCGGTCATATGATGCTTATTATTGCCAGTCACACGTCATTTGTTATGAATTATACCAACTAACTGGAAATTTGAGCTCATATTAAAACCTCAAGTGTTCGCACCGAGGTAGCTATCATGGGTATGGATAGCATAGGCTCTAGTAGATAGTAACTGCTGATAGGCAGGCATATTGCTAGAACCCTTTTTTTTTCAACCAGCATAAATCCATTATAGACTTCCTCCACCCTGGGGAAGGGCGGCGGGGTATATCGGACTCTAATCGGCCAGAATCACCTGAGTGGTTATCTTCGGCACCAAAGGGGAGCTCCAGGAATTCGAGAATAATCACACTGGAGCCGCCAGTTGATGCTACGGCACATCTCTGTAGGGATTGTAAAGGACCCCCGAAGCTTTGCTGTGCACACGGTGGCACGTGATTACGTGCACGCCACCACCACTATTGGCTAAAACCACCGGAGCCGTCATCTTCGGCACCGAGAAAGGACTTCACGTCGTCGATAGAATCAAACTACAGCTGCCCATTGGAGCCGACTTTATGGCGCATCTCGGAAGGGGAAATTGTAAAGCGGTTAACCCCTCTAGCGTTTAAATAGAAAACCTATCATTTAGAACCTGGAAATTCCAATAGCCCCATTTCAGACCTGAAAATCGCTAAGATGTTTTCACGCTCAGCGACATGGCTAACGAAGGAAGCTTCATTAGAACAAACTGAATAAATAACAATATCCATCCTGAATTAAATCGTAAACTTTTCCGTTATCTGCACTGCTACACCACACTGTTCAATTTATCAAATTGGAATTACTCACTTAATTAACACTTGCATATCGGAAACGAATTAGCATCAAATTGAGCAGATATCTATTAAATAGTTATCAGCTGTGTCCTCTAAAACGTTTATTACATTTTGGATTCATTGCTTTCACGTAATTATTGGTGGGACGCTAAATAATATAATAAATAGGAATTATTAATAAACATCAGCTGTGCATGTATACGGAAAATATAATTTTGGACGGAGGAAAGACATCATGTATTTCCACAAAAAGGAGATTTAGCGCATTTTCTATAATGGGTGTAAAAAGACCCTTATCGAAAACGAAAGCCACCTATTATTCTACCAATCATACCGATGATGTCTTGATCTAGACCATTTCTGGGAACCGTCTGGTCATTGAGATATTGAAGGTCAAATTATTTCGTGACAAATGTACAAAAAAATTTAGACATATTTTTTCGTACATTTGTCACGAAATCATTTTTTATGTTATTGTAAAACTTTCTTCCAAATAAATATATTCATCATACTTCACGTCCCCGTTCTGTACAATACATCACAGTAATTGGTAAGGTGCGTTACACTGCGCGCTACAAAATATCATCATTTCGGCCGAATTAAGTCCACTGCTGGACACAAGCCTCCCCCAAAGATCACCACAACGACCGATATGGGTGTGTTGTGAGCTTATTGGCCATAATCGCCACGCTTGGCAGACGGGTTGGCGATCGCAGTTGAGCTGTTAATGTACTCGAAGGACGCTGCTGCCCATCCTCCGGCTAATCCCTTAGTCGACTTTTACGACACCCACGGGAGGAGATGGGGTGGTGGTATTCTGAGCCGACACCACACGGCAAAATATAATCCTTACATAATCCCTAAACATAAAAGTCGATTCCGAAAAATTATTTTTGCTCAATGTTACATATTTAGATGTACAGAATGCGTAGATATCGGCATGGTGACCTACTATTATACATTGTAATTTGCCCTTACAATAGTGTGGTCGGTAGATATCCACTATTACCATACTATTAGCATAATAACTACGTTTGCTAGGCGGTAATGGTGTAGTTTCACTTGCGGTGCTAATTTCCTTATAGTGTCCTACATCCAAAGATAACTTCAAGGAGAGCAACTTAAAAAAGGGTGGTCAAAATTTATTTATTTAAACTTTTATGTACATTGAGTATACATAAGGCGGACTTAATGCCATGAGGCATTCTCTACCAGTCAACCTTTGGATTAAACAAAGCACTAGCAAAGCTATATTTAATGTTAAAAAAAGACTGAATTAAAAATAGGAATACATACATATACTAATATAAAAATAGATACTATATTATATTACATAATTATAAATAATTCCGTGTGGTGTCCGGATTAAGAATATAGCACCACTCCATCTCTTCCCGTGGATGTCGTAAAAGGCGACTAAGGGAATCTAAACCAGAGGGATGGGCAGCAGCGTCCCTTCTGTGAAACGGTAGACATCCTGCGCTCACCAACCCGCCTGCCAAGCGTGGTGAGTATTGGCAAATACCCGCCAAAATGATGACACAGTTGTGAAAATCTATAGGGGAGGCCTTTGTTCAGCAGTGGACGTATAAATGGCCGATATGATGAAATAGTTAAATAGAATACATAAAAATATCTGGTATAAATATTAACTCTAATGACGAAGACAAAACTGTCCTAATGATGTCCTGATGATGTGTGACAATCCTAATGATTGTAACAATTTCAGGAAGTATTGACGCACTTTACGTTTAAACGCGAATTTATTTGGAGCTTTCTTTATATCAAGAGGAAGCGCATTCCAGATATTTTTCAATTAATATTCCATTCAATACATAGACAGGATAGAATTATGCACTAACTGTATGTAGTGTATAGGGTCCCGTGTAGTCCCCGAGAAAGTCCAGGCTATGCTCTTTCCCTCCAAGTGTGTCGTAAGAGGTTATTCAGAGTACGGGCAGTGGCGTTTATCTGGGTGCAAAATATAATGCGAGAGAACAGCGTGGTGATTATAGCAATGTCCACTGATGTTCAGCGGTGGATGTTTGCAGGCTAATTATTATTACGATATGGTCACACACAATAAATATAAAAATAATGAATGCTTAGAACCAATATCTTCTGTACACGAAGGCAAACAAATAAATAAAATGGTAAGAAGAACCAAAAAAAAAATCGTTCACAAAGATGTGGTTAATATCGTCGCAATTGCACGAACAAGCGCCACAGCGCTGATTTTCAGCGACAACCTCCGGGGACACAAACAGTCAACCGGTGAAGCGTGATGAAATAATTTAACTAAGTAACATAGATAAATATAAGTGTAACACCATTGATACTGTATAATAAACACACCATTCAGTGTCATTTTTTAAATGTAATATGATTACTCAAAACATTACATCAATTCTATTGTTGTAATGTTTAATATTTTAAAATGACTGCATTTAGTTTCATATCAAGTCGAACCTTTTCTTTATTCGACTTACTGGAAATTCTACATGAACTTCCTCCGCCCCGGGAAAAAACGAAGGGGCATGCCAGACTCCTACCGGCTAAAACTACTAAGGCGGTCATCTTCGGAACCTAAGGGGGGCTCCAGGTCCTCGTATGATCACACTAGAAGGTAACCGACCCTTGCGCTTACGCAGACAGCTACTCTCATCCTTTGGCACTTGCGAATTCATCATTTCGGCTGAATGAAGTCCACTGCTGGACACAGGCCTCTCCCAAAAATCACCACAACGATCGATATGGGTGTGTTATGGGCTCATTGGGGGGTTTTTCCATAATTGCCTTGCTTGGCAGACGGGTTGGCGATAGCAGTTGAGATGTTAATGTACTCGAAGGACGCTGCTGCCCATCCTCCGGTTAATCCCTTAGTCGACTTTTACGACACTCACGGGAGGAAATGGGGTGGTGGTATTCTGAGCCGGCACCACACGGCCAATTCAGCGCTTGCGAATTACGTCACATACTATAATATGTGTACCAGGAAGGAATACCAAATATGTACGCAATAACTGTTCTCAGATTTAATAACTGGACTTTGTTTTAAAAACGCATTTACCATAAGACACAGTGCGGTGAGTACAGTTCTATAGGGACTATATAGATATTGTTATGTGAACCCTAAAGGATATTCAATACCACAATGTTGCGTTTATGCACCGCCTCGCCAGTCACGGTGTGATCCGGCTGTGAGCGACTCGCATATGTCTGTATAGTATAATATACTATAATAAGTACAATATATAAGTAAGTATAAGTATAATATACTATACAGACATGCGAGTCGCTCACAGCCGGATCACACCGTGACTGGCGAGGCGGTGCATGAACGCAACATTGTGGTATTATCTTGTTCGTCCTGCCCTGGTCCCAAGTAACTTGGTCGGCATAATATATAGTCATCTTGCAAAGGTTTTGGCTAGTGGGTTCGCCAGTTGCGGGAGAGGGCCGATCCCGCACGGAGAAGGACAAGACGGCGCTGGGGTAACAACCGTCCTGGCACCCAGGTCCAACATGCCTAAGCCCCAAACCGTCACTACATGGTGGGGGCCTTGGGGGTCACGGGTGCGTAGATTGGGGAGTCTGCGCAGCACAGCGCACGGCGAGGCTTAGGGGATCATTTACAATCCTCCCCGGGAAGTGCCTGGGGGGCGACCATTTTACAGTCGCCTTCCGCCTTTTGTGATTACGAGGACCTGGAGCCCCCCTTCGGTGCCGAAGACGACCGCTCCAGTGGTTTTAGCCGGTAGGAGTCTGGCATATCCCTTCAGCCTTCCCCGGGGTGAATGAAGTTCCATGTAGAATTTCCACTGGACATCAATAAAAAAAAAGGTCTTTTTAGTATGTGTCTGTACAGTACCTGTATACAATTTATTAAATAATTATGACTGCAGTGAACTTTGAAGTGTATTTCATGAAGTCTACCCGAACACCGTGCCTCAACACGTCTATAGTGCTCAATAGAGGGGTGTCACGTCAAAAACACGAGAACGGGTTTGAAATTGGATGTACGCTAACGGCAAAAGCTTGTATAAAAAATACAGCAAAACAGAAAAAAGCATTTTCGCAAGTTAATAAAGTTGAGCGTTTCAAAAATACTTGTCCACCTGTTGCTTTTTCTGTTACAATTTATATCTACAACTATTTGTGAATTGTTTTGTCTAAAGTTGTAGGGAAAAGGGTAGTTGTGTTAAAATGAATGTTGCTTGGTAGTTTTTCAGGTTTGTTTTTATACTTTGCCCCACTCTAGGATTTCTCCTGTGTCGTGGGTGCGTTTACAGATATGAATTCCACATACAATACACCCAGACCCGGAACAACTACCTGCAGATCATACAAATATTTGTTCCGTGCGGGAATCGAACCCACAACCCAGCGCAACAGCCGACTGTATCAGCCACTGCATCAACCGTGGTTTTGCGTAACATGATTTACATTAAAGTAGTACAAATGTGCTTCGATAATTTAACGTATCCTAAAACTTAAAAAGTAATGTTAAACCCACTAGCATTTATGATACTTAAATAAAGGTAAACAAAATTAATGCGTCATATGATTGGAATATGGTTTCAACGCGTTCACCTAACTTACAGTGCCGGTTTTGTTCTGTTTTGACTCACTCGCTCACGTTATTAAGAAGGTGATTTATTTCCGATTCCATACCATCCATGCGCAAGCGCAGCGCCGCGGGTCTCCGACCGCGACCAGGCAATTCTCTAAGCTCAAACATCCATACATCCTTGAATACAGAATTGAAATAACGGTGATAACCCAATTTGATATTCGCTAAGACTGGTCCTCATGGCTTACCTTCTGCAACGTGTCCTTGAGTAGCTTCAATCATGTCTTAGCGAATACCGAATTGATTTTACAACGTTATTTTGATTCTGTATTTAAGGATGTATGGATGTTTGAGCTTATTTTTTTTATTGATGTCCAGTGGAAATTCTACATGGAACTTCCTTCAGCCCGGGGAAGGGCGAAGGGGTATGCTGGACTCGTACCGGCTAAAACCACTGGAGCGGTCATCTTCGGCACCGTAGAGGGGGCTCCAGGTAAGGAATTGCACCCCTGGAGTGCAATTCTCTAAGCTCAATTATCCATACATCCTTGAATACAGAATTGAAATAACGGTGTAAAACAAATACAATAAAAGGTATCACTTAGATTATAGAGTGCAAAGGACAGCCTTATCGCACTCGGCAATTTCCTCCAGGCAACCTTAGGATGGAGAAACAAAATTACTGAACAAGATGCGGGGTAGTCTCTGGTGCACACAAATACATATCCATATCCTTGAATAATACTAAACTA
The DNA here is from genome assembly GCA_947459985.1 of Diloba caeruleocephala. Taxonomy (NCBI): domain Eukaryota; kingdom Metazoa; phylum Arthropoda; class Insecta; order Lepidoptera; family Noctuidae; genus Diloba; species Diloba caeruleocephala. The sequence goes on along the minus strand of OX381625.1, from coordinate 2,997,399 downwards.
AATAAATAAATAAAGAAGATTATATATACACAACATAATAATTACATACATATATGGTGATATAAATGCATAATATATAGTATAGTATACATCATCATCATCATCATCATCATATCAGCCACAGGCAACCACTGCTGAACAAAGGCCTCCCCCTTAGATTTCCACAACGAGCGGTCACATGCCGCTCTCATCCAACGACTCCCAGCGACCTTCACCAGATCGTCTGTCCACCTCGTTGGAGGTCGTCCCACGCTACGTTTTCCGGTGCGCGGTCTCCATTCGAGAACCTTTGTGCCCCAACGGCCATCAGTTCTACGAGCAATGTGCCCTGCCCATTGCCACTTCAGTTTACTAATCCTTTCAGCTATGTCGACAACTTTAGTTCTTTTACGGATCTCCTCATTTCTGATTCGATCTCGTAGAGAAATACCAAGCATAGCTCTCTCCATAGCTCGCTGAGTGACCTTGAGCTTTCTTATGAGGCCCATTGTGAGTGACCACGTCTCTGTTCCATATGTCATCACTGGTAACACACACTGGTTAAAGACTTGCGTCTTGAGGCATTGCGGTATTGTTGACGAAAAGACGTTGCGAAGTTTCCCGAACGCTGCCCAGCCGAGTCGGATTCGACGATTGACCTCTTTCTCGAAGTTGGACCTACCTAACTGGACAGTTTGTCCTAGGTAGACATACTCGTCAACAACTTTGAGAACAGAGCTCCCAACGGATATTGGGGTGGGCACGACATGGACATTTGACATGACTTTTGTCTTGCCCATGTTCATTTTAAGGCCCACCTGTTGGGAAACTCTGTTGAGATCATCGAGCACTGTGCTGAGCTCTTGCAGCGATTCTGCCATGACTACGATGTCATCGGCAAATCGAAGGTGAGTGATATACTCGCCATTGATGTTAATGCCGAATCCTTTCCACTCCAGTAGCTTGAAGGCATCCTCCATTGCAGCGGTGAACAGTTTCGGGGAAATGACGTCCCCCTGTCTCACACCTCTCTGCAATGGAATTACCCCCGTGCTCTGTTCATGTACTCGGACCGACATGGTGGCGTTTCTGTATAAGCACTTCAACACTTCAATGTACCGATAGTCAATCTGGCACCGCTGCAGAGATTGCAGCACTGCCCAGGTTTCGATCGAATCGAAGGCTTTCTCATAGTCCACAAACGCCAAGCATAGTGGCAGATTATACTCCTCGGTCTTCTGTATAACCTGCCGCAGCGTATGGATGTGGTCTATGGTACTGAAACCTTTTCGGAAACCGGCTTGTTCGGGAGTACATAGTGCTTATAAATGATTTTATAAATGAAGTTGTTTTATTTTCGATAAAACAGGTGTAAATAACACTGTAACGTAACCTGATACAATAGATTCAGTACATGATTCTTCTTGTCCCAGTTTATTTAACTGATTTTAGTTTTTATTTCCGTGTAGTGCTGGCTAGGAACATCCATTATAAAATACATTCATTAACTCCGAATGGTGCTGGGGAATACTTTGCGCATTTATGTGACACACATTAAAGCAGTTTTCAAAACGCTGAAACTCTCCACTTATAAAATTATTTGTGGAAAAAGATTCATTAAGTGACGAATACGAGATGGAATGAGTATCGCAGGCAGAATAGTATGAATCATCGTCTGACATAATAAATAATAATATATAAAATAAATATTCTTGTAACACTAAAACTATGATTTGAAATATAATATAAAAAATTCACTTACATTGCCTAACCTGCCGGTCGACTGTTCACAATTTATAAATAGCGGTAGCAAGTATCCAAACGGAAACCGTAGACAATCATAAAGCGAAAGAGATTGACGCTAGTGACAACTGCTGATAGCCTGAAGACTGATAGTTCTGACACTTGACAAACTATAATAGATGAAGTCGGAAAAGCAATTGAACCTTACGACGTTGCCGACATATTTTTTAGAATTTTTTCATTTTTGTGAAATATTATATTGAATATGTAAAGATTTATTAATCTAAATACCGTACAACGTTGCCTTATTGGCCACATTGGCGAAATTGTGGAAAATACTCTATAGAAGCCATAATTTAAGAGAAGAAGAAAATGAAGTCGTGGTCGTTAGTAGCTAAATAAATTAAAACAAGTAAAATTAAAATGAGTAAAGTACACAAAATAGAAAAGTTGGAGATAACCCAAAAAAAAAAGAAAAACGATGGACAGTTATTTCTTCTTCGGTATATTCCGCCTCGACCTGACAGAAACCTGTGCGGGCGGACTGGCGCTCTTTGCTAGGGAAACCGCTTGATCTTCCAATGACTTGCCGTGTTCCATACCCAGCGCAACAACTTCCTCATGACCGAGTACACGGCAGGAAGTCTGATGTAAACGTTCCCATCCATCGTCCACACGTTTGTCACACCGAAAAGCTTGCGAGCCGTCGAGAAAGCCGTCTGCCGTTGTCGTGTAAAGAACTCCGACAGCACGAAAGAAGATCTCTTAAGCTTCGTCTTAGTATTCCAGATTATAGCCCTCACCTCAGGCTCAGCAAACCGTAGCAAAATGGGTCTCAATCTACTATCAGAGGCAGTGCCTAGCCTGTGACAGACAGTGAGTGAAGATGATTTAAAGTCAGATAAGCCCAACTTACTCTGAAGAACAGAAGTCACGGCATCAGCAACCTTCTCATCATTGGATGCTTCGGGTATACCACAGAGTAACAGAAATTTTCTTCTGTGACGCATCTCCATAACATCTACACACCTGCTAATCTCTGTGATCTGCTGCTGTAACATGGTTACAACGCTCCAGACATGTTCATTGAAGGTGCCAAAATCCTTATGAAGGGTGCTCAGGTCTGAACCGGGAAATGATGCCTTCAAGTGGGCTTCAAAGTCTGCCATCCGCTGGTTGAGCGATGTCATTGCGACACGCTGGATCTCCGCAATATCAGCAAGGGTTGTCATGTTTAGGTGTTAAGTAAAAACACAGTGATTATGTGAGAGTGTAATGTGTCACCGGCAAGTAAGTGCAGTTTCTTGAGTTAAGACATATTTTTTACTGCCCACACAATATCCTCTGAAGAATATTATGGTATTACTAGGAATTAGTACTTAAAATTGATTAATAATAATAAATTTATAGTAAATGTTGAGAGCACATATGCACACTTTATATGCACCTACCCTAAAAAGTATGCGTGTAAATGTAAAACTATACGTCTAGTGTAAATTAATTGTATGGGAAATATCGCTTATCATTCAACCTCTCTCATATATTTAACATCTGTGAACTTCTAAGTTCGTTACAATAGTAATAATACAATAGTTATATCCCGCCTCTATTTCTACTTACCCAACATTACAATACACCGCTATCACTTACGTGCTCCGTACCGTTTCGCGGAACTCCCCATTACGTCTCTATATAACTTCACACACAGCGACAATTTGATAATGCTGTACGCCTTCTCAAAGATTATTATGACAGACTCGATACTATTTGAATTAGTTTGAACAGACTAGATCGTTTTTTAAGAGATTAGGCCTCATAGTCAGTTGCATTCACTGATCTGTAAACGATCGGCGAGCATAAGCAGCACTTGCCGCGGTCAGTCTATGGATGGTTGAGCGCATAGTAGTATTTGAACTGAGTGTCTTCGTGCTTCAAAGGGCTTATAATCGTCAGTGGTGGTTGTTGTCTTTAGACGGCAGTCATTAAGCCAAGGTCTTTGGGCGGCTTGGACAACTTTGAACCAAGGTTGGCCACTAACCACGCGAAAGAAAGAGAGAGAAGAAGAGAGATTCTTCTTTTAATCCGTGTGTTTTCACAACCGTTACTTGCCAGTAGCCAGAAAACCTGTTAATAATGTAATGCTGCAAAGCTAATAATTTAATTGACTCGGTAAAAGTAGAAAGAAAGAAAAACGTTTTTTTAGGAGACACATAAAGTAACTCGCACGCAATTTATAAGAACAACTAATATATAAAAACAATAAATAAAAAAATTACGGTCAAGGGCGACTAAAACTCGCATCCGGGGAGGGATCCGCACTCGGGATCATTCAAGTACTACAGGTATAATAGACAAACTTGTATTTTGCTGGCGCTCGTGTATAGTAATCTATTAAATTAACCGCAAACATAAGTTTGTGTGGTAACAAATCTACACGGAATTTGAAATGAGTGATTTTCGAATTTATTCTTTCACTTGTGCTGTAAGACCTCTAGGTAAGATAGTAGATATATATCTATCATCATCACATCAGCCAAATGACGTTCACTCCTGAGCAAATGCCTCCCCCATAGATTTTCACAAAGTGTTAAACTTGCCAGTACCCACCACGCTGGACAGGCGGGTTGATGATAGATGGATGGCAACAGTTTCATAAAAGAGGCGCTACTGCGCATCCGCCAGGCTTAGAGTCCTTTAGTCGCATTTTACGACATCCACGGGAGGAGATGGAGTGGTGCTATATTCTTAATCCGAACACTACACGGAAAGTCATATCAGCTCGATAATCACCACTGCTTTATATAGCTTTTTGATGACTGTTACAGTCCTTTGTCCATTAAACTTCCGAAGAAATGGAAATTTTACTACTAACTGTTGACATTTGTAGCTCTACCTGACCAGATAAGTACTTCAGTTCACATAAAACGGTTCCAAACTCACTAGCCTATCTTTCACCTCATCCCTTGATCTATGACCCTCCGTTTCGAACGAAAACCATTTCCCGTGACGCGAATGAAGTGAAGAAAATGTAGACTCTGTATAGACGATATCGGAAACAAATGAGTTTAGTTAGTGCGCCGAGCCTGGCTCTCATTCAGGCCTGCTCTGAAATTGAACGACGCAAAGGGATTTTTAGGGCTGCGCTATCTGATTTTGGGTGTATTTGAATATGTGGAAGTATGATGCTGGTACTGAGCCACTTGGAGTTCGGGTATTATACGAAAAATATGTGTGATACAGAAATTAAGCACCGAAAAAAGTGTCCTAAAAGTTCGACACAATTGATCAGCATTTGAACGACCCTTTTGAAAGCTATTCTGTTTGGAATGGAGTATTTGATACTTATTAATATACCAGTATTTGCTGTATGGTGCCAGCTAAGAATACCACCCCACCTTCTCACCCAGTGGGTGTCGTAAAAGGTGACTAACGGATTAGCTGGAGGATGGGCAGCAGCGTCCTACGAGTACATTTATAACTCAACTGCGATCGCTAACCCGTATGCCAATCGCGGCGATTAAGGCACAACCCCCCAAAGAGCACACAACATAAAGCCATACCGGTCGTTTTCGCAAACTTCAGGGGAGGCTTCTTTCCAGCAGTGAACGTGTTTCGGCTGAAATGATGATGATGATAATGATACAGTGAGAACAGCATTTAATCAAACATATTTTCTCGAAAGTTTTGTGAAATGTAGGTAGTACAGAAATACGACTAAAATTAGTAGGGTACTACCTTAGTTAAACAATCTGTTTTGTTAGCAATGATATTATATATTAAAAAGAACTAGATATGTTACATGCGCGCCAAAAGTAAGAACCAAAACTCCCTCAATTGTAGCACCTCGCAATCGGTTCGCCTAGATAGCTATCTCTTTTACTCTTGTTGTTTTTGTATCTTCGTTCTCACGACATGGTTGTGCAAGCGAGACTGTATTTTGCGCGCCATTTGATATGGACGTAACATGTCTATGGCATAATGTCATTGTTTGTTAGTCAAATATTCTAGCTTATCAAGCAGATAAGCTCAAAGTAGTGCCTACGGATAATGGTTCTTCCTGTTCGTCGTAATCAAAATTGGTTAAATACTAAGGCAGGCTGCTCGTTTTTGAACGACAATTGCACTTTTTTAAATCCATTATCAAACTATTCAATATTATCACCCAATACTAGGATAACCTGCCTAGGTGTCATTATATACACAAGTCGTAATCATCATCATCATATCAGCTAAAGTACGTCCACTACTGAACAAAAGCCTCCCCCATAGATTTCCACAACTTTCGGTCATAATTATGCCACCCACATCCAACCACTCCCAGCGACCTTCGCCAGGTCCTTCTCGTTGGAGGTGGTCCCACGTTGCATTTTCCGGCGCACAGTCTCCACTCGAGAACTTTTATCCAGGGTGTGTTACCAGTGATAATATATGGCACAAAGACGTGGTCACTCACTATGGGCCTCGTAAGAAAGGTCAAGGTCATGCAGTGAGCTATGGAGAGAGCTATACGAGATCGAATCGGGAATGAGGAGATCCGTATGTTAGCAACCCAGTATTTCGGCTGACAACACTGCCGCCATGGCGTGGCATTCGAGTGACAGCGAGCAAGGGACGAGCTGTAGCGGCCGGCGCCAATTCATTCCAAGAAGACAAGTGTACGATTAGTACAGTGTTGATGGGTCAAGGGTGACTTTAAGGGGTGGTTGGAGGTCACCGGGGCGTTTGCCCCAATATTTTTATATATAATAACCTAATGTGTTAATATATCAGAAGCGGGATAACCAAAGTGCCGTTTGATTGAGGTTTACAAAAGGTATATGTATTAATCTTTGATTATTATAACTCAATCTGAGAATGAGAATCTACTAAGTGCTGGGTAACATATATTGCATACCATTTCCGTTCAATTGTGCAAATATGGTATTTTATTTGGAATGATCTGAACACCTGGTCAGGGTACTCCCTGACAGTTCTATCTGTCTTATTGTGTTATTTGAATACTTGGGTGAGGCCACTCTCCGTCAGTATTTTTGTGGAGTGTACCCTCTTTTACTTGGATATCAAATTTGTTCGTGGTATTGAAAGTGCCATTATTTTCTATTAAGCATTACAATACTGTTTTGAATACTTGGTTGAGGCTACCCTTCAACAATGTTTGAATTGGAATATGATATATTGCATAAGAATACCTGCTTTAGTAACTTTAATTTTATACTAATGAGAAGCTTTGCTTTGCTTTGTTTGTAACTTGAGGCTATGTGAGCTATGTAGCTTGGGTTATTTGAAGATATGTTAACTAAGCTGGAGTAATTTAAGGCTAGCTAGGAGAGCTAGACAAGTTGCCATATGACTTGTGGCTGTGGGCAGTATCATTTCGGCCGAATGCAGTCCACTGCTGGACACAGGCCTCCCCAAAAGATCACCACAACCACAGATATGGATGTGTTGTGGGTTCATTGGGGGGTTTTGCCATAATGTTTGTTGTTGTTACTCATAATAGCCCCAGTATGACTTGGGGCTATTATGAGTAACCCATACTTTGTAATTAGGCCGCATACTGCCTTATGCCATACTAGGAAGTCTTGAAAACTCATAGGCATACTAGGTGAGATGGCACTTTTAAAATGGTGATTATTGCAGGAGACAGTACAACCGTATTACAAATGAAATAACACAATTATGAGTATTATTACTATAATATTCAATTAGCATTTTAGTTAAGCCATAATAAGAATAATGGGTGGTATATACTCATTATCAAAGTAATTATGAGATATTATTACTATATTAAATCAGAATTTTAGTTGAGCAAAAATAAACATTCATTGGGCTGTATGTTCTTTATCAAAATGAAAAGTAAGGAAAGATGTAGATACCTACAAAAATAAAAACATAACATTGTAAGCATCAGTGCATTGAACTTGGCTTCTTACAATATTACAACTTAAATAAAACCAGACACTACTGTGGGTTTGGTGTCTCTAAGCGTGCAAGTAAAATCTTGACACTATCGTATGAATAACTATGAAATTCTGTATAAATAACGAAAAGTATAAGTAATAATAGGAACCAATGTTTATCCAATCAAAGCTGCCGTTTGTTATGTACACTGGCGGTAAGATACAAAAATAGTGCAACTAGAAGAATTTCTGTGCTGCAAGCACCATGGGCACCCAATGGTGGTAGATCTCTTATTGTAGGAGGCTGGCTGGGTTCGCTGCTGGGAAGTGGTGTTTCAGTTTTGGACATTACTCTGTTGTTCCGGTTGGAAGGCCACTGTGGCTGGTGGAATTGGTGGATGTCCTTTGACTGGTATGATGATGATTATGTGGCGGGCATAGTGTGGTGCCACGCGGCACTGGTCCTGGGTGGCATTGCAATTATTATGGGGTGTAGTGCTTGCCACCAGGTGAATGACTTGCTCGTCTCTGATATAGTAGTATTAAAAAAAAGTATACCTGTACATGGCTTTGTGATGAGTACTGTGTAAGCCTGTATTGTTTAATAATTATCTATTTATATTTAATTGCTTTTCCTAACTGACTGATTCATCAATGCGGAGCCTAAACCGCTGGGGCTATAAACTTGAAATTTTAGCAGTTGCTGGTGAAATGATGATTGACAGGTTGTGTGAAGCTGCACCAATTTATAAGTAAGATCTATGAAAATTGGTATTTTGCTTTTTGGTGAAAAAAAAATGGAGAAATATGTGTTTCAGTGTTTTTGTAAAGTAACTCCAACTTTAACTTAAGAACAGAGGGTGAAAGATTGTATGCGGAACCCGTCAGTTTTGAAGTTTGTTCTATATAAAACAGATATTTGGCTTTTTGATAGAAGTTAGGGAAATACCTGTCTCAGGGTTTTGGAAAATGAGTCCTTAGACAGTAAAATAGTGGATTAAAGTTGGTATTGAGCCCCGTCATTTTATAAGTTAGATTCATGGAAATTGTTATTTGGCTTTTTGGTTGAAAATGGTGAAATGCCTGTTTCCGTGTTTTTGTAATGCGGGTGAAACCGCGGGCGACAGCTGCTAGTACTATATAAAGTTTAAGATCTTAAGTTAATAATGCTAGATGCAACAAGATACTGCGCAATCTATTTTCTGTGTCTGGCAGATATTATATCATGTGAAGGTGGCCGAGTATCCGAAGCGGATGAACGGTACACGCTCGTCTTTTATGTTATGCCTTACGAAGGTAAGGTCAAGGATCCGAAGCGGATGTAGTACACGTTCGACTTTTATGTTATGCCTTGCGAAGGTAAGGTTAAGGATTTCAAGTGGATGAACGATGACTTCTTGCGAAGAAGGCCAAAGTGGATAAAGGTATACACTTGATTTATATGTAATGATGTATTTTCACTCTGTGTAACAAGTTACTGCGCAAACTATTTTCTTTGTTTGACAGAAGTCTTGCGAAGGTGAGGCCGAGATCCGAAGTGGATGAGCGGTACACGCTTGACTTTTATGAAATGATGTCGTGCGAACGTGAGGCCGACATCCGAAGTGGATGAGCGGTACACATTTGACTCTTATGAAATGATGTCTTGCGAAGGTGAGGCCGACATCAGAAGTGGATGAGCGGTACACGCTTGACTTTTATGAAATGATGTCTTGCGAAGGTGAGGCCGACATCCGAAGTGGATGAGCGGTACACGCTTGACTTTTATGAAATGATGTCTTGCGAAGGTGAGGCCGAGGCTCCGTTGTGGGCGAACGGTACACGCTCGACTTATAAAATTATGTTCTGCGAAGGAGAGGCCGAGATCCGAAGTGGATGAGCGGTACACGCTGGACTTATATATGAAGGGTAAGGTTTTTGACTAAATATGGTATCAGGTCCTGAAGAAGTAAGGTTGAGACCCGAAGTGGGTGAGAAATACAATTTGACTTTGTTATCTGATGAACTTCAAAGAGTTTTAGTAATAAAATGTAATATGGATGAAAAGTATACTTATCAACACATTTTTAATGTTGTTGCGGAGGTAAAACAAGTTGCGAGATGTGAAGAGTAATGATTTAATGATAAATAAGTAAATATCAACTAGAGGGTAATTGGTTGGTTAAATGTAAAACTTATGGCAAATGGATAAAGATACATTACTTGTTTTCCTAAACAGTTTTGGTTCCTATACGAGAATTATTTGGAAAAGTTGTTTTCACTAGTGTGTTCTCCAAAGGTAGTAGTAAATTGGAAAAGGTTTTAAGTACCCTATTGAAAGTGAGTAAACCAACATAGCAGTAAATGTTTTGCAAGTATCAAAGTTTCGTGATAATACTAGATAGTTTTTATATCGTTTGCTGGTACTGTTATTATGGATTATCAATAAGGTTCAATATCGTAACTCTCTACTTAGTCAGCTGTTGAGTGATGAGTGAGAGGGGGTAAATAATTATGTACCTAATAAAAAAAGTGACTATCACACTCCAAAATGTTATACATAGTACCGGTTATTTGACAATTGTTTTATTTGTATATATTTTTGGAATTGGATTACTCAGTAGTGGGCTGGCTATGTCTGTCGACGGACTAATGGGCGTTGCAGCAGACGAGTCTGAGTGGAGACCACGAATAGGCAAACGTAATGTGGTCGTATTTTCATCATTTGTGCTAATTTTCTGTATTTTCATGTGTTACATGATGCGACTGACCGAGTGACTTTGAGGAATGGGACATTCCTCTGACAGGATGGCCGATTGTTAGCAACCCAGTATTTCGGCTGACAACACTGCCGCCATGGCGTGGCATTCGAGTGACAGCGAGCAAGGGACGAGCTGTAGCGGCCGGCGCCAATTCATTCCAAGAAGACAAGTGTACGATTAGTACAGTGTTGATGGGTCATGGGTGACTTTAAGGGGTGGTTGGAGGTCACCGGGGCGTTTGCCCCAATATTTTTATATATAATAACCTAATGTGTTAATACGTAGAAGAACTAACACTGCCGACACAGCTAAAAGGATAAGTCAGCTGAAGTGGCAAGGGGCGGGGCATATTGCTCGTAAAACTGATAGCAGTACACAAGTCCTATGGACTAACACCCACACTAACTATTAATTCTGGTCACAAAATCTTAATCTTACCCACACTATTAAACTTGAGAATGTACGAAGGAAGCTTCAGCAATACGCCATTATTGTTTAATAATAATACAAACGCGACACTTAAAGTAAAAGAACAAATAATAATTTTAACTGCACTCGGTAGGAAACGGGCCAGTCAAATTTTATGACGCCCTATAAGGGTTGCCTTTGCCAATGAGAGCATCTGTTCAAATTGTTTATCGCTAACAAACTGTCGCCCTGTTGGCTGTTATTGTTATTTTTATTCATATTCATGATTTAATTTAATAATCGGGCTTATAGAGATGTATCAATCAATAACAAAGTGTTAAACTTTCCAATACACTGAATGCCGAATCCAATCCGGATTTTTGATGATCTGGTGCTTTTGTGCTTATAGTCCTGCCCATCCCAATATCAATATTAATCAATTAACACAATAAATTTATTCAATCAATCTTATCTCTTACCTTTGTCAGGATCTGTCCAAAGGCAAATACCATTAACCTGAATTTATTTCATTTGCAATTGTAAATCACAATGCTACTTCACTTTCATTTTACTTAGGTACAACACGTTCTGCTCCATTTCTACACGTACTTTGAAAAGTAATTAATATGTAGTTTGGAATCTGATGCTTTTTTATTCTTCTTCTCTTAGATTATGGCTTCTGTAGAATATCTTCCACAATTTCGCCAATGTCATGTATAAGACAACGTCGTACGGTGTTTAGATTGATAAATCTTTACATATTCATAAAATATTTCTCAAAAATGAAAATATTCTCCGTACTCATCTTTCGCATTTTGACACTTTTCTTTTAATTCATGTCCGAGTGACAGTGGAATGTGAAGTAAAATTATACTAAAACACTTTTAAACGAATTCTATCGCGTATATTTTAGATTTTCCTGATGTTTCGAATACTTTGCAGCATTCGTGGTCGCAGGATGACTAAGGAGAAAGGCGTCGTAACAGATTAAAAGAAAATGTTATCTACCGTACGATTTTAAATCAAATAATTTGTTTCGATGTACGCAATCGCAGGAAAATCTAAAATATACGCGATAGAATTTGTGTAAAAGTATTTTATTATAATGTGTAACAATCGCGAAAATCTAAGACATGACTATCTAAACAAAGATTTAAATCGTTAGATAGGCCCTTACCATACATTACATAGGTCGTCACTCATACGAGTGCACCAGTACATTTGACTTCAGACGCGATTGAGTACCCGTCTGAAAACGTTATCTTACATTAATAAGAAAATAATATAAATTACGACGTCTTACGCATTCAAGAAATGTAAATATGTGTGTAATTATATAACAAAAAAGACGTGCAAGGATACAGGCAATACATTTCACTTGTAATTTAATGAATACAGGTGATGTTTTCCACATTTAGATAAATTTAACAATCTGTCATAATTCATAACGCCATTTTTGTTTATTGTCATTACGAATGCTAATAATAGCGGTAGATAACTATTTGAAATACTTATGACAAAGAAAGTGTCAAGATAGTTTCGTACTTCGTCAAGAATACAACGACGATCCATTGTCTGAACTACATGTTTTCGAAATGTTTTTTCATTTTTATTATTATGCGTGACATCGCAAATCATCGACACAACGTCTTGAGTGTTTATGCTATTGAATATAGTTTTACGATAAACTTATGTGAGTAATATTCGTACACGTCTAAATAAAATGTCACGAATTTTGTGCATGAAGGCCTATCTAACGATTTTAAACTTTGATTCTAGATCACAATATAGGTAACTAAAAATAGTGTTATCTAGGCTATAATATTCTAAGGTTTCGTCACTTTGATCCAATATAAGCAAAGCAGCTTGATTAGGTATACGGTATATTTGTGGTTCCCCGAAAAAATAGGTTACTCCTATCCGCCCATGGGTATCATAAAAAATTACTAAAGTTTGATATAAAGAGGATGGGCAGCAGCATCCACCCGTATGCTAATAACACCATCTGCGTCTGCCAAGCGTGGTAATTATGGTAATATTTCTTATGACCGCTCATTATAGTGATCATTAGGAGTTCCATGTTCAACCTTGGATGTATGTAGGGCAGTAACTGGGCATAAGATACTAATTTATGTCTTGATGTGACGAGCGCAGTGTGGTGCCACGTAAGACTAGTCCTGAGTAGCAATCAATTGCTAAAAATATAACTGACGCAGGCATGTATCTCATTGATCAAGCAAATCTTCGATGCTTGGGTAGGGTCTCAGGATGCGATTGGTATCTTCTGTGACCTTTCAAAGGTATTTGATTGTGTAGATCACGAGACTCTTCTGCTGAAACTAGAGTATTATGGGATTAGGCATAAGTCTTTAAAAATCTTAAATTTCAGATTTCAGATAAACGGGGTTATGTACTTTCGTAGCATAATGTCCTATGGTATTTTACTTTGGGGCCGGGCTGCAGATATCTAACCAATGTTTAAATTGCAGAAGAGAGCTATCAAGCCTATTTACTAGCTTGGTAGTCGTGATTCCTTGAGAGAACTGTTCAAAAACATTAACATAATGACAGTGCCTTGTCAGTATATTTATGAAAATATAATGTACGTTAGGAAAAACATACATCTTTTTACAATAAAATGTGATCGGCATAACTATAATACAAGATATAAATCTAAACTAGTACAGCCAAAATTTCGCTTAGCTAAAGTCCATACTTCTTTTATGGGATCTAGTATAACATTTTACAATAAAAAAATCGGCGACTGCGCTGTAATTACCGCAAAATAAAATAAAATTATTTGTAAAAAATACTATATGCAAACAAGCATCTTATAAATTAGAGATATAAATGTTTGGCAAAGTGCTTGTCCAGCTCCGCAAGACCACTATAAGAAATGATTCAAATTTTTCATGTTTGACTTTTTGACATGCCATCTTATTGTTGCATGTTTTGGGACATCAATTTATTCAGGCTTACTTTTCGTACAATTAATTTTTTTGACATGTTATTTCCTTTATTTAAACTGAATACATATAAATTACATTTTTAAATATACATCATACAAAAATATACATTTAAAAATATAAAAAACAGTAGCCCACCGGCATCGGGAACAAGATCCAAGCTGCCGGTGGTCAGGGCTCCAGAGAGAGGAACCTCCTAACAATACGAGCCGTGCCTAGGAGTACCGCTTTCTGCATCAAGCCCTTGACCCAGCCGCCTAACGAGAGCCTCTTCAGGTGTTGGTCGAGGCTCTTGGCCATTAGGCCATTGGCCGTAACGACTATCAGCACAATGATTGCAGAGTCTACTTCCCACATGTCGACAACCTCGTGCGCCAAGTCAAGATACTTAATTTGCTTATCTTTCTCGGCCTTCACGAGATTCTCGTCATGTGGGATAGTTATATCCACAATCATTGTGCGGCGCTCTACTCGATCTATCACCACTATATCAGGCTTATTGGCTACAATGGTCCTGTCAGTGATGATAGATCGATCCCAGTACAATGTGACATGGTCATTCTCGAGAACTGGGTCGGGCACATACTTGTAGTATGGCACTTCTGAACTCACAAGGTTGTATTGCAGCGCAAGTTGCTGGTGTATAATCCTGGCCACTTGGTTATGCCTGTGCAAGTACTCGCCATTAGCAAGACGAGAACAACCGGAAATAATGTGACGGATAGACTCACCCGGACGGTGGCATGCCCGACAGATGTCAACCGTGCCGTCCTTCACAATATATTTCCGATAGTTATTCGTCATGATAACTTCATCCATAATTGCACAGATAAAACCTTCGGTTTCCCCGAAGAGGTCACCGAAGCGTAGCCAAGACACGGACGCTAAAAAGTTTACATCGGGCCCATGAAGGGCCCGGTAAAAGCGTCCGTGAAGCTCCTTACTCTGCCATACCTCCATGCGGTCATTAGTGTCAAGCACTACAGGTTTATGCCAGTTCTCTTTAGCCAAGGAGAGCGGGGTGAGTCCCTTGTCTATCGCAACCACATCTCGGTGCATCCCCACATCGGCTTGGAGAAAGTACTCCCTGAGGTTGCACACCTCACGATTGTGGAGGGTCTTAGCATTTAAAAAGCCTCGACCCCCACACTTTCGTGGGATGTACAGCCTCATCACCGATGAAAATGGGTGATGAATCCGATATGTGGTCAGCAATATACGAACTCTTCTATCCAGGGCGTCCAATTCAGACTGAGTCCACTTGAGTATGCCAAAGGCGTATATCAGAACTGGCATGACCCAACCGTTAAAGGCGCGCACCTTGTTACCGCCTGACAAAAGACTTTTCAGTACTTTTTTCAGGCGACCAAGGAAGCGCCCCCGTAACGATTGTTTCATGTCAGCTCCGTTGATACCCAACCCCTCCGACATACCCAAGTATTTGTAGGTCTCAGATGAGGAAAGGGATCTGATATGTATGAAATCCGAAAGTTGTAATCCCTCGGATTCCATAATCTTCCCTCGCTTTACATGCACGACTGCACATTTGTCCACACCAAATTCCGTTCTAATAGAATTACTAAAAGTCTCAGTTACCTTCAGTAACTCTATTAGCCGCAAATTGTTGGGGGCAAAGAGTTTCAAATCATCCATGTAAAAGAGGTGAGATATTATCTGACCACCTCTTCTCATCTGGTAGCCTAGCCCTAAACCCTCTAGCAGTGTGCTAAGAGGGTTCAAGGCCAAACAGAACCACAGCGGACTCAGGCTATCGCCCTGGAATATACCACGCTCGATCCTGATCGGTTCACCGTTCCCTCGGATTTCCCTACATCCTGGATAGTTAAGGACTGTCCTCCATTGCCCCATACATGCCATCATGAAGGTGCGTAGGGTTGTATTTATTTTATACAACTCTAGCACCCTCATGAGCCATGTATGCGGCACCGAGTCGTAGGCCTTCTTATAATCTATCCAGCATGTAGACAGATCCTTGTGGTTACGTCTAACCTGTTGGCTAATAGCCATGACATGTTATTATTATTATTAATTATTTACCTACCTGAACTTATTATTTTATATATTTTTTATATTTAACGGGTTTATGATTTGATATTGACACTTTTAAGAGGTTTAGACTTTACTATGTTTAATTTAGGAATATTGTCTTTATATAACCTGAATTTTCGAGAACATTGTATCATAAATATTGTAACATGATTTTAAAAGAGTAACCATGGAGCAACTAAAGTCTTGACGATTCATAAGTACTAATAATGGTTTAAATTAATAAAAATCTTTGTATCTTTATCGTTTATCTTTAATGACTTGCTTGTTTCGGTACCAAGTTGAATAAAAAGGCTATCCACACGATCTACACAAAACTGCGATCCGGTGATCGAGTCCTTTCAAAATCATGGTGATCATAGTTGATATGTAAATAGACTCCTAAATTTAAACAAATAGTATATAGTAATAATATAAACAAATATCTTTTACTATATCATTAATACACCCTCCACAAGATTTGATCCAACAAATTAATGTAGGCAACCACAAACCACTGAATAGTGACTCATACACACAAACATACATAATATATGTACTTAGTTAATGTTAGATCATAACATGAAACTTGGGGCGATCTATCATAAAACGCCGTACGCACGTGGAACGCGTTTTGCTTAGAACTATAAGCGAGGGTCATACTGTCAGCGGGAAATTCTCTCCAAAGGATGTCTGCTGAAGAGATTTCCACAACGACTGGTTACATGCCACTCGCATCTAATGATTCCCAGCGACCGTCGTTTGTCCATCACGTTGAAGCCCATACCAGGCTGCATTTTCTTTTCCGAGCACGCTGCGCTCCGTGTCATGGATTCGATTCCCGCACGGAGCAAATGTTTGTGTGATCTGCAAGTAGTTATTCCGGGTCTGGGTGTATTGTATGTGGAATTTGTGTCTGTAAACGCACCCACGACACAGGAGAAACCCTGGTGTGGGGCAATGTTGAAAAAACTATAAGTATATAAATCAATTTATTTCAATTTTGATTAACCGTGGTTTCAGTTATCCGGCGATTCTCCGAGCTCGAGATCTCCGGTTAATGATAATGTTTATTTTCAAATACTTAGTACATTTGGTTACAAATATAGTGCTTAACTTTAAGTAAGTGTACACAAAAGTGTTAGCATTTGAGGCCGAACTAGGCATAACCTGTATTTCAGCCCTCAACGCCAATCCCCCTGAGTTACAAATAAATAAGGAAGATTATGTTTATATTAATCTCGAGAAATTTAGATGTACTAAAATTTATTAGGAGAGAAAAGTAAAATGTTTTGTTTTGTTTGTTTTGGTTAATCTAGGTCTTACTGTATATTCCCTCAAGGCCGCTTATTCTAAAGTTCATCAGTGGACGTCTGCCAGCTAATGAGATCTAATAGTCACAAGCTTAAACAGAGTGATAACCATGCAAAAATCTATTTACCTACCTTGAAGTAATCGATTATAAATACATATCCCTTTAACTGTTAAACCGTTTTCATAACAAACATGTTTGACCCTAAATAGATTACACACGTATCCGCTAATCGCTTACAATGTGAACCAAGCTTAACTAGGTCATCGATTTAGCGGTTAACGCCTTATAATAATTCACGTATTCAAGCCCACTGATTGGTCGGCGGCTACATACATAGGATGAGTCGGCATGAATGCGGCATTCTTTGTAATGGTATAAGCTATGGGTGCTAATGGCTGACGATGGGTTGTATGGGTAATTAATTCTTTCATGATCGTTTTTAGGTTAATTGAGGTGGTTGAATATTTGTATGATCTTCGTAAAGAGGAGAGAAGCAATTATAATTAAAAACTTTTGTGATAGTGAATATAGAGCGTAGCATTTCAGTTAATCCACCAATGTAGTGGTATTCTCCATGTGGTGCTGGCTAAGAATACCACCAACCCATCCCATGGGTATCGTAAAAGGCGACTATGAGATTAGCTGGAGGATGAGCAGCAACGTCCTTCGAGTACATTTATAACCTACCTGCGATTGCCAACCCGTCTGCCAAGCGTGGCTACAATAGCGAAACCTGTCAATGAGCACACAACAGAAACCCATACCACTCGTTGTGGTAATCGTTGAGAGAGGCTTCTGTCCAACAGTGGCTGATTTTCGGCTAAAATAATGATCAAGCTAGTATTTATTTAGTAATTAAGTCTTCATTTCCTCCTATTAAATGTCGTAAAAGGTGATTAAGGGACTCTAAACAAGATGAATGGCAGCAGCGACCCTTCTGCAGTGTTCCACAGCCATACTGCGCTCACCAACTCGCCTGCCAAGCGTGGTCTGTATCGACAAATTGTTCTAAAATTACACAATAGTGTATATACCTGGGGGAGGCCTTTGTTCAGCAGTGGACGTCCTTTGGCTGATATGATGATGATGACATGTCCTCCGTTGTGTCAGTATGATGTGTAAATGTAGATGTATAGTGATTGTTTATATAAAGTAGGCCCAAACATTAACAATAAATCTCTGCAATCAAAGGGACCTCAATCATAGAAGAATGCTTATATTTTATAGACATAAAAATAAAAATGCAATGACATTTTGGAAAGAATTTGCATTCCTCATTGGCCCTTTTCAAAAGTAAGGTGCTGCAAGTACTTGCATGATATCATGAATTTCAGAAATAAATCAAATCTTTTGTCGTTTTCACAAATCAATTTAATTTACTGTGTTCAAAATGTATTAACAATGTTCTATTTATTAATTGTCATAATTGTTATTAATTATATATATTACATATTAGACATAATTCACAATCACACAATATTTAAATGATTATATTTTTATAATTTAATTGGATCATATTTGCAAATGTTGTGTACATCTATAATAGGTATACATATAGGAATTGCCGTGTGGTGCCGGCTCAGAATGCCACCACCCCATTTCCTCCCATGGGTGTCGTAAAAGTCGACTAAGGGATTAGCTGGAGGATGGGTAGCAGCGTCCTTCGAGTACGTTAACAACTCAACTGCGATCGCCAACCCGCCTGCCAAGCGTGGCGATTATGGCAAAACCCCCCAATGTGCTCACAACACATCCATATCGGTGGTTGTGGTGATCTTTGGGGGAGGCCTGTGTCCAGCAGTGGACTTCATTCGGCCGAAATGATGATGATAGGAATTTGTTATTGTAATAAGCTATATAAACTTTACATATGTAAACTGTTGATGTGACTTATGAAATGAAAAAATTTTAATAAAAAAACGACTTTTAACCATACCTTTTACTTTTAATTAGACTTTTTACCATGGACAGGTCAACACTGCGTGGTGGGCCTCTTCTTTAGCCAAACAATAAGAATTTCTATTAAACGTGAACTGCAGCCAGTCTTTTGGAAGCGTTATTAGCTGATACTGATTAGGAGAAATACTTTGACGCCTAAATGCCTCAATTTATAACCTTCTTTTAATGTATAAATTTTTTGTAAGATTAGTTAGTAAGCTTAGGCATAAATATTTTATCATTAAAGTAATATAGTGTATAACTTTAATAATAAATTATTTTTAGTTTATCCGTCCTTAAGTTATAACCATTTAAAGATTTAAGTATTTTTACCAAAATGTCACCTAAATTAATTACGCAAAAAACAAGTTAGGATGTGTAAAGTAAAAGATATTAAATCGAACGTACCCATTTAATTTTTTATTTGTTTACTTTCTATTGCACAAATGTATTAAAACCACTTGCAATAGAGAAGAAATAGATATGGGATTTTATAGTTTAGATCATTTTTCTGAACTTTTTCAATAAACTGCCATAGCGGTGATAGCCTAGTGGTTAAGCGCTTGCCTTTCATACAGTAGGGTCTGAGTTTGATCCCGGCCCGCACCTCTAACTTTTCGCATTCATGTGCGAATCAGAATTTGATTATCACTTGCGTTAACGGTGAAGAAAAAACATTGTGAGGAAACCTGCACACTTCATAGGGCTCCAAAATGGACCCAAACTAGGCTATCGTGGTGGACTAAGGCCTAACTTTCTTATCGTGAGTAAAGGCCCGTACCCAGCAGTGGGATAGTAATGAGCTGATTATGTACGTATGTATGTCAGCTCGGCCTATTTCCGCTCACTGCTGGACTCCCAAGCAATGCTACAACACCTAGACCTCTTGCCTTCCGCATCTTATCTGTCCCAACAAGCTTTTATACCCTGTGCAGGAATCTAAAGCAACGCAAATCTATATCTATGAACTTTTATGATTTTTCATAAACATGGTTCCGTTTATACCAAAACCCGGCTAATATTAAATGGCCTGAAAGCAGAATGGACTATTTTGACGTTTTGCGTTCTCGTCGGCCATTTCTTTGGCTTTGTACCGCATTAAATGGGTAAGTTTAGGGCTGTTTTTTGTCCGCCGTTATGATCGTTGGGCTAATTCTTTGGGCCTATCTCGGGCGGACCGGCGGATATATTAGGGTTGAAACACTTGCTCGTTCATAAATAAAGGGTGTCGGTCAGGGGTGTAGTTCGTGTTTTCGGGTTGAGTTTTCTTTTTGCTCTAGTGGTAGCCAGTTTTGCTTCGGCCTGCTGATATTTTAGGGCCCTGGGTTCAATTTATGGTCGGGATAAATGAGGGTAAGTTGCGACAAGGCAGTCATAACCAATTGACCAATGACGGCACGGTTGGTGCAGTGGCTGATACAGTAGGCTGCTGCGCTCCGGGTCGTGGGTTCGATTCCCGCACGGAACAATTATTTGTATGATCTGCAGGTAGTTGTTCCGGGTCTGGGTGTATTGTATGTGGAATTCATGACTGTAAACATACCCACTACACAATAGAAATCCTATTGTGGGGCAATGGCAAAAGGCTTTAAAAATAATCGGCAAGCGATGGGCTATGAGTTGGCGAGGTTGAATTGTTAATGTAGTCAAAGGACGCTGCTGCCTGCAAAGTCAGTCAAAGTCAAAAAAAAATTTCAAATAAACCAAATATTGGCACTTATGAAACGTCAGAATCTAAGTTGCACGGTTCCAAATAGTTGATCTCGTGGAGAAGAGCCGGCAAGAAACTCCATGGATACTCTTTTAAAATAATTGAGATTACAATGTTGATTGATACAAATTATTGTAATATATATACCGAGAAAAATGTAGGACAATGTGTAAAGATGGAACATACCACAGTGAAATTATAATAATAAATTATTTGCCGTGGCAGTTAACGGCTGACCAGTCCCAACAAACGGCACTCGTTCACGAGCATGACGCATGCATCAGCATCGCTTAGCTCAACCATATTGTAGGGAACCGAACGACCCGATACACAACACCACCACCAGCAAGACATTTTAGTGAGTATGACAGACCAATACAGCCAGGCAAAAGACAATCAATATAAGTACTAAAAATAACATCAATGGCTACAATCCCTGACAAATGGCTGCCCTCTTGCTAACCACATAGTCACCTTTTACGACACCCACGTGATGCGATAGGGTAGTGCTATTCGTAGCCGGCACCACACGAATATTTTTCGTGAGTCTCATCGTTACAAAAAGAATCACATAGCTAGATATTGCTGCCACGTTTCCTTTAGGATCAAGTTCCAAAATCCCTGTCCAGCTTTGAACTCGAACTAAATATGTTACACGACCACTTCATCATTTTGGTCGAATGATGTCCACTGCTGGACACAGGCCTCCCCCAATGATCACTGCAACGACCGATATGGATGTGTTGTGGGCTCATGGGGGGGTTTTGCCATAATCGCCACGCTTCGCAGACGGGTTGGCGATCGCAGTTGAGTTGTTAAAATGCTCGAAGGACGCTGCTGCCCATCCTCCGGCTAATCCCTTAGTAGACTTTTACGACACCCACGGGAGGAGATGGGGTGGTGGTATTCTGAGCCGACACCACAAGGCAAAACCGCACGCTTCAAAAACAAAAAAATATGAATCCAGAAACAATTAGATTCCATAAAATAAATATATCTTGTAATAAATCTCAGTTCAATTAATTAAGCATTTGTATAAATCAAGAGTAAATGTTATTCTATTGAACTCAACAGAAAACTGGTTATGTGAGGTAGCAGTGTTTGATATCTGAACTGATAGTTTGAGAACAATGAAAAGCAATTAATTGTAATAAGATTATTATCTGAATGATTAATGACACTGCGAAATGTGAATTAGTTGTCTGAATGATATTTGGGTTTAAATTTAGACGAACGGCATTCTCAGCAATTTGCTGTGATTGGGTAAAGAATGTTACAATGCGTTATTAAGCATATTTAAGGGTATTCCATTGAAATCCGTGTGGTGTTCGGATTAAGAATGTAGCACCACTCCATCTCCTCCTGTGGATGTCGTAAAAGGTGACAAAGGGAATATACACCAGAGGGATGGGCTGCAGCGTCCCTTCTGTGAAACGGTAGCCATATTGCGCTCACCAACCCACCTGCCAAGCGTGATGAGTATTGGCAAATACCCCCCAAAATGATGACACAGTTGTGACAATCTATGGGGGAGGCCTTTGTTCAGCAGTGGACGTGTAAATGGCTGATTTGAAGGGTATTCCTTGATTTCTTGGTAGATGATGTCTTAGGTAACAGTCGGTCTATAATATATAACTACCCCGATCGGCTTGTCCTTTTTCGAATCGTCTGGTCTAGCACATAAAATTAGGTCACCTAATTCTAGTCTATTTGCATTTAATGATCATCATACTCATATCATCGCAAGGATGTCCACTGCTGACCGAAGGCCTCCCCCACCGATTTCTAAAATTGTGTCATCATCTTGGCATCTTGTGCCTCACAACTTGGTGAGAGCAGTATGGCTGCTTTTCCATAGAACGGGCGCCGCTGCCCATCTCTGGTTGAGAGTCGCCTTTAACGACATCCACGGAAAGAGACAGAGTGGTGCTATACTCTTATTTTACTACACGGAAGATCGTATTGTATTTTGAAATGCATATTTAATTACTCCAATAAGCATACACTAATAATCGCATAAAATTTGTAAAGTACGAATCTTCTTGGTATGTTCTTGGTTGTACCTGACGCCCCTGGGAAATCAGGATTGTACGTTGAATCTTTTGGCACTGAACAGATAATTGAATAGCGGGTTTTATTTTGATTGCATTTACGTATATGTATGTGTATTTGTAATCGCAATTAATTTATCCAAATTGTATAGTGAGTAGGTTCTCTGGTTGATAGTTATTCTAATTCAGAATTAATTTCATTGTCTTTTAATTTGTATACCAAATGCTAGGGCATAGAGATCGCTTGTGTATAATGTATTTAAATGAAACACCAATTTGTAACGTATTTTCACAAATAAATAAATTGAATTGAATTGTATAATATAATAAGACACTTTTAAATGGATTACATCGTGTATATTTTGAAGCATCACTCCATCTCCTCACCTAGGGGATAGGTGTTGTTACAGATTTTAAAAAGTTATTTTCTTTTATCTACCGTACAATTTTATCAAAAATTTGATTTAACACTGTGGATAAACTGCAGTACCATGTGTTCATGTGTTGCTGTTATTTCGAGCAATGCTTATTATTACTAGGGATCATATGATAGTAAGGGCAGACACGACTGACATGATTCCTATAACTGTCGACATAACTGTGAGAAAACAAGTGATGTGCAATTAGCATAAACTAATAAATGCAAGCGTGGCGATTATGGCAACACCCCCCAATGAGCACACAACACACCCATATCGGTCGTGATCTTTGGGGGAGGCCTGTGTCCAGCAGTGGACTTCACTCGGCCGAAATGATGATGATGATGAATTAATGCAATTAATTAGCCGCGAGGTGCGCGGTTAGCCGTTGGTGCCGGGTTAGCCGTGTGGTGCTGGCTCAGAATACCACTACCCCATCTCTTACCGTGGGTGTCATAAAAGTCAATTAAGGGATTAGCTGGATGATGGGTAGCAGCGACCTTCGACTACATTAACAACTCAAATGCGATCGCCATCGCGTCTGCGAAGCGTGGCGATTATGGCAAAACCCCTCAATGAGCACATAACACACCGATGTCGGTCGTTGTGATGATCTTCGAGGGAGGCCTGTGTCCAGCAGTGGACTTTATTTACCGAATAAAGTCTACTGCTGGACACAGGCCTCCATTTCGGCCGCGAAATGATGTTGAAAAATGATGATAATTATGATCATTTTCCAAAGTAAACAATCCCAGCCACCCGTATGTCACTGTGTAAGTGTAGGTGAAAATGAAATTCCTGTTTTCAATACAGGTCCTACACCAATATTTGTATTCGCAACTGGATGAAAACCTTACACATGTCCCATATTTATTCGTTTACCTGACGAGGGTTGGGTCTGCAGAATGAATAATAACTGAATTCAGACATATAATATGATCATTTTAGGCATATTGGACATATTATTATGATAAGATTGAAATATTATTCAAGTTAAAATCTTTTTGCTTTCGAAGTGATGAAATGTTTTGGTTTTTACTGTTAGTGAATGCTCAAAGTTATTCGTTCGTCCGTTGTCGTGTTCACGTTAAGATTATAGCACCAGTCCATATCCTCCCATGGGTGTAATAAAAAGCAAGGCACTCTGAGCCACAGAGATGGGCAGTAGCGTTCCTTTTGTAGGACAACAGCCATACTGCGCTCACTAACCCACTTGCCTGGCGAATTCCCCTTAAAATGACGGCAAACGGCATGTAACAGGTCATCTATGAGGAGGTCTTTGTTCAGCAGTGGACGACTTTTGGCCTATATGATGATGAATGTTCAAAGTACTGTATACTGTCAATTAAGGCGCTCCATAGCTAGTTGCACTCATCATATCAATATGTCCTATTTTCATATCGGCCATACAACGTCCACTACGTCCACTGCTGAACAAAGGCCTCCCCCATAAATTTCCACATTAGTGTCATCATATTGGGGGGAATTTGTCACTACTCACTACGCTTGGCAGGCGGGTTGGTGCGCGCAGAATGGCTACTGTTCCACAGAAAGGACGCTGCTGCCCATCCCTCTGGTTTTGAGTCCCTTAGTAGCCTTTTACGACCTCCACGGGAGGAGATGGGGATGGGAGTGGTGCTATATTCTTAATCCGGACACTACACGGATAATCTGACCGTATATATTTAAACTCTTTTACATTTTGTTACACCTTACTATGTACTGAACTGAATTGTTTCCAGTCTAGATCAACGAACAATATTGGTTTTATGAAACAACTCGTTCGATAGAAAATTGGATTTCAAAGAATATTGGACTCTGTATGCAATCGCTATGTGAATTGTACCTACAGAAAAAATTGCAAACTACAGTTTGATTGGCTAAGGGATTAGCCGGAGGATGGGCAGCAGCGTCCTTCGAGTACATTAACAACTCAACTGCGATCGCCAACCCGCCTGCCAAGCGTGGCGATTATGGCAAAACCCCCCAATGAGCCCACAACACATCCATATCGGTGGTTGTGGTGATCTTTGGGGGAGGCCTGTGTCCAGCAGTGGACTTCATTCGGCCGAAATGACAGTTTGATTGAAAGAATATGTATGAAGGTTTAATGGATTTTTGAAACTAGATTTTCTTATTTATCTGCTTCTATTTATTTTATTTTAAATTGGATTCCGTGTTGTTCTCGGCGAAGAATAAACAACTCGTCTCTGCCCCTGGGTGTCGTGAAAGGCGACTAAGGGTTGGTATCAGTAGGATGGGCAGCAGCGTCCTTTGTCATCACAAATCCACGTGCTTAGTGCGGTGATGATGACAATTTCTGTTATGACCGCTCATTGCAATGATAATTGGGTGGCCCGTGATCAGCAGTGGACGCTTACGGGTGGATGCGTGCAGTTAAAACAAAAACCAGAGATATGTCCCGAGATCACTCAGATTGATTGACACCTATATTTCTTAGCGTCTCGGATAGCCTTTCGCGTGTCAATTGCAAAATCCAATCAAAAGCCATGTAAACACAATAGATTTTTAACTGTATCTCGTTCGACGACACGTAATGAGAAGAAGACTAGACGAAATAGAAAAGGTAGAATAACGTAATAACTAAGATTTGAGAGATAGATTGATTTTCCATAAGAATTATAATTCACTTCATCATCATCATATCAGCCACAGGACGTCCACTGCTAAACAAAGGCCTCCCCCTTAGATTTCCACAACGAGCGGTCACATGCCGCTCTCATCCAACGACTCCCAGCGACCCTCACCAGGTCGTCTGTCCACCTCGTTGGAGGTCGTCCCACGCTGCGTTTTCCGGTGCGCGGTCTCCATTCGAGAACCTTTGTGCCCCAACGGCCATCAGTTCTACGAGCAATGTGCCCTGCCCATTGCCACTTCAGTTTACTAATCCTTTCAGCTATGTCGACAACTTTAGTTCTTCTACGGATCTCCTCATTTCTGATTCGATCTCGTAGAGAAATACCAAGCATAGCTCTCTCCATAGCTCGCTGAGTGACCTTGAGCTTTCTTATGAGGCCTATTGTGAGTGACCACGTCTCTGTTCCATATGTCATCACTGGTAATTAACTTACATGGGAAATTTTATAACTAAAAATGTGCTCCACGTACACTAACAGATTAAAAAAGGAAAATACAGTACAAAAGAATTTATTTAAAGTGTAGTAAGCGCCAATAACTCAACCCAGCGTTAACGGAGCACGCGCAGCTAGAAGTGGTACATACCACGTTAGTATGTGCTTGCGCTTGTTTGAAAAGATAGGTTTTTTGGGAGATTTTTTGTATGTTAATATAGATTTAGCATTTTTAATATTATTGGGTAATTTATTGTATAATGTAGCATTATTGTATAATGTATCATCATAGCGGCCATTTATACGTCCACTGCTGAACAAAGGCCTCCCCCATAGTTTCCACAAATGTGTCATCGTATCGGGGGGTATTTGCCAATACTCACCACGCTTGGCAGGCGGGTTGGTGAGCGCAGTATGGCTACCGGTTCACAAAAGGGACGCTGCTGCCCATCCCTCTGGTTTAGATTCCCTTAGTCGGCTTTTACGACATCCACGGGAGGTGATGGAGTGGTGCTATATTCTTAATCCGGACACCACACAAAATATATACAATACAAATATGCCCATTTGTATTGTATATATTTTATAATGTATAACAAAATGTTAATATATGTTGGCACAAAACGATATACATTCTTACGTTATTAGTAGATCCTCGTGAATCAAAAATGTCGAACTCAATATTGCCTCTAGAAATGTCGGTCTACAGATGACACATTCAATAACAGGGTTATAATAAGAGGTGTTCTTTTTGATTACCCGAAGTCCAGCGCTGCGCTCCAGGTCGTGGGTTCGATTCCCGCACGAAACAAATATTTGTATGATCTGCATGTAGTTGTTCCGGGTCTGGGTGTATCGTATGTGGAATTCATGTCTGTAAACGCACTCACGACACAGGAGAAATCCTAGTGTGGGGCAAAGTTTTTTTAAGAAAAAAAAAAAAGAAAAAAATAAGGTTTCGGGGACCTGGTGTTTATGTTAATAAGGGAAAGCAAAGACGAAGAATCCATGAAGAGACGATTATAGGATCTTATGAAGGTTTATCAAGTTTGTTTGCAACGAACATAGGTAAGGAGTATAAGTTTGGGTGAAATGACCGATCTGTGTAAGATTTAAGCGCTCTAGAAAGGTAATATCTGTGGGAAGTCAACTTTACGCATATCATTTGAATGCTTTCAATCCTATAAGAGTGTACCGCGTAACAAGGTGACCATATTATTGAACAGAGTTCCTGCTATGGCCATGAGATTTTATGCGTGCATGTGTTGGGGCAGACTGGACATAATAACATACGCTCCACGGTATATCCTCCACGGTGCCACATTTATAGCTTGAGCTGGAGAAACCACAGCCTAATCCTTGCGTTGGCCAACCTGAGTCCGCCCCCCCGAAGCCCCTGTCCTGGTAGCAGCTCCTCAGACGTGAATGACGATCAAGAGGCGACAGTGTTACAGTTGTATCAGTTGAGGCGCGCACACTTGCGGCCTCATTTTTTATAATTATTCACTACATAGAATTTAATTGTCTATATACAAACAATATTTATTAATTAGGTATTTCTGTTATTAATGCCCACTTACTTATACTGTATACCTATTATTATTAATCCGTTTTGTTGTTTTTTTGGTTTCTTCCTTTTGTAAATAAATCCTATGTATATAATAATTTTAAAAAACTAGTAAAAGAATATTACTGGTCTGTTTAATTGTTTGTTGTATTTACCAATATAGTACTTTCTTCTGATTGTGTATTTACCATATATTTACTATGTTTATGTATGTATCCAATATTCTTATGGATTATTTTTATTGTATTGGATAAAGTATAGTATATGGTTGTATATATGGATTATTTATAATGTATTGTTTAAAGTATTATATATTGTTGTATATGTGTGCATATTATTTAAGTAATTTATGGAATAAATACCTATTTGTATTATATTTAATAGATTCACTATTTGATTATATTAATATAATAAGTACACCACGGAATTCCCCCGTTGTCTTTGTCCATCTTTTTCTTATCCATCCAAAGGTTGTCTTGTTGTTTTTTGTTAGAAAACTTTGCCCCACACTAGGATTTGTCGTGTGTCGTGGGAGCGTTTACAGACATGAATTCCACATACAATACACCCAGACCCGGAACAACTATCTGCAGATCATACAAATATTGGGAATCGAACCCACGACCCGGAGCGCAGCAGTCGACTGTATCAGCCACTGCACCAACCGTGCCGTCATTCTATAAATGCATTGGTTCACATCCGTGAATCACAAAGAGTTTGGTTGAAAACCAACGTCAGGCAGCCTGTCGGCAGCCCAGCAATCTGACATGTGGTGAATAAGAAAAGGCACATACCAACTTTCTTTGTTTTTTGTATAACTAGATAGATATTATGTGTGTCTCATTTTCGACCAAATAAATCATTTCTTTCTATTTTGATCGAAAGTAGCGCAGCAGTCGTTTCTAATACAAAAAAAGCATTTACAATGTCGATGCTGATGGAGCTGCCCCGTTTCTGCGGCGCCTTATGGATGCTTCATCATTATAATAAAACACTTTTAAACGGATTCTATCGCGTATATTTTAGATTTTTGTTTTTCCTGACGTTTCTAACACTTTGCAGGGTTCGTGGTCGCAGGATGACTAGGTGACAGGCGTCGTTACAGATTTAAAAAGTTGTTTTATTTCATCTACCGTACAATTATAATCAAAAATTATTTCGATGCACGCAGTAATCACTCACAGTGTCTTGATGTTTTTAGTGTGGTATTTAGTTTGGGACTTTATTATTTTAATAACAGGATTCCAAACTGGTGGTACCTGCCAACCATCTTCTCTATTAAAATTAGGATGTTTTTTAATTTCAATAGCCTCACGAAACATTCACATTTTGGTACATATTGGTTCTCTTTTGCGACGACTTGAGGTCGATCGAAACGAAACGAAGCATCATCAATTCAGCAAAAAACACTGGGCAGAAGATCCCCTCCTAAAGATTGTCAAAACGACCGGAATAGACTTTTGTTGTGTACTCATTGGGGGGTTCTGCCATATTAGATAGCAAACAGAATGGACTGATCGATTGTGTGTCACTCATTGCACCTGCTTAACTGGGAACCTTGATGCAGTGACTCACCTTAAATTCACAATGTCTCGAATTTTTATTCTTTTTTAAACGATATCTCTCACTATGATCGCTCTAGTATGGTACAGTTTACGGACATAAATCATGTGCACAAAAACCCAGACCCGAATCAACTATCAGATCATTCTAATAATTGGTCCGTGTGGGGATCGAAGCCACGACACGTAGAGCAAGAAGCCAATCACTTAGCCACTGTGCCAACCATATTTGCCTATACTCACCACGCTTGGCAGGCGGGTTGGTGAGAGCAGTATGCCTACAGTTCCACAGAAGGAGAGCTGCAGTCCCTCCCTCAGGTTTATAAAGTGCCTTAGTCGCCTTTTACGACATCCAACGGGAGTCGGGACGGGAGGACATGGAGCGGTACTATATTCATAATCCGGAGACCATACGCACTGAGACCGATACACTAAATGTATAAATAAATTTGCGGGCTTGATCATGCAGTGATAGTCTAATAGTTAAACGCTTGCGTTTTATACAGGAGGGTCTGAGTTCGTTCCCTGCTCGCACCTCTGAACTGTTTTTCGAATACATTTATAACTCAACTGCGATCGCCAACCCGCCTGCCAAGCGTGGCGATTATAGCAAAACCCCCTAATGAGCACACAACACAAACTTTACCGGTCGTCGTGGTAGTCCAGCAGTGGAAGTCTTTATTCTATTAAAAACTAAAATGTTTTCAAGAAATACAATTCTCATTTAAATTTTCACAGTACAATTTTCTTATCGCTTAACTTTAACCTACAGTGGTGAAAAAAAATCTATAAGATTTTGCTGAACATTTATTGTGTTTTTTTTGGTAGGTATTGACCCAAGCTCTCACCCCCTGCAGTATGCCGTGCTATTTACTGAATGCACTGTATATGTTATGTATCAATGCGATACATAACATCTCATCAAGCGATCAGTGCACGACATAAAGAATTACATAGCTTACTAACAGATTCCGGGATCTGGATCTGCATGTCAGATTTATGTCTGTGAACTTGTACCCATAATACTAAATAATCTGTGTTACTAAAATTAAAACCCGTGAAGGGCGAGCCCAAGTCACGTGCCGAGGGACCATCCTTTATGAAGAATAAGCATTTTTCATTAAAAACATATTTATATAATTCTACTTAACTAACTCGCATCACTCTACTGTGTTCTATACACTTTTTTGGCAGACTGTAATTTAGGGTGCGATCGCGAACACAACGAGTTAGTGTGTTTCGAGATTCAAGGATGTTACGGCGAATAGAACCCCTAGTACGAGTTTCTTTCCACAAATCTTCATCATCATCATCATTTCGGCCGAATGCAGTCCACTGCTGGACGCAGGCCTCCCCCAAATATCACCACAACCACCGATATGGGTGTTTTGTGTGCTCATTGGGAGGTTTTGCCATAATCGCCACGCTTGGCAGACGGGTTGGCGATCGCAGTTGAGTTGTTAATATACTCGAAGGACGCTGCTGCCCATCCTCCGGCTAATCCCTTAGTCGACTTTTACGACACCCATGGGAGGAGATGGGGTGGTGGCATTCTGAGCCGGCACCACACGACAAGCCTTTCCACAATTGAAATGTAACTTCGGTAACTTGTTCGGTACTTCGATTGTTTGAAGCGTTTAGAGCGGGCCAATCGCAGCGCTGAACGCGGAAAACGTGTAGTTTACTATTAGGTTCCGATGGTGAAAAGAAACTCGTACTCAGTCATCGAGGCAACAGGTGTCAATGTTACGTAGATCCCAATGACTCCGGGTCGACCCCCGAAAGGATAATCTGCGTACCTTGTGGCCCCCAGGAAGTCCGCGGCGTAAACGTGGCCACGTGTCGCCACGTACACGCACAGCGCACAGCGAGGCATCGGGGGATCCTTTTCTATCCCCCCCGAGATTTGCCTGGGGGTGGTCTCTTTATACTTCCCTCCCCTCCGTTAGACAAGGTGATCCCTGCGAGATGTGCCTAAAGGCGTGGCACTAATGGATGACTCTAGTGTTATTGTTTGCAAATTTCTAGAGCTTGCTTTTGGTGACGGACACGATCGCTCCGTTGGTAGGAGCCGGTATGAGTCTGGTATGAACATTCCACCCTTCCCTGGGGCGGAGGAGAACACGATAAATTTCCACCGGGTGAAAAAATAAACTCATGCTCAATGAAAAGGGCCCGACATAGGCACGTGCCAACTTATTACCCACACCGAAAATTGATAATATAATTTTTATTGAATTATAAAACGTGACAGTTCATTTTCAACGCAAAATCCAAAGCTTATGAATTTGCTTGGTATTTTTTCCGAAAGGCTGTCAGTATTTTAGGTGAGTTTATTTAAACACGGCTCACAAAGCTGCGCCCCGCGGGCGGCCGTAATAAAGGCTCGCATTCAACTACGAGACGTGATCTTTTACTTTCTTTAAGGCATTTGCACACTGATTCTTTTGAAAGAAGTAGTACATTGATCGAAGATTACTCTAATCCATTTCAGATTCTTTATTTTTTCATACAGGCTCATAAGAAAAGCCAGCAGTTAAGTGCAACCTAAAAGTCATTACAGATTTAAAAAGTAATTTTATCCACCGTACAAATAACTTATTATATCAACATTAACAACGCTTGTCACCTTGGTCATCCTGCGATCACGAATCCTGCACAGTGTTCGAAACATGAGGAAAAACAAAAATATACTAACAAACTCCATGTAATCCGTATAAGTGTTTTATTATAATGAGTAATAATCGCGAAAACCTAAGAAATTAAAAGTCATTGTTACACTTGTGAATACAGAAGCAAACAATCGCGGAAAAGAATATTTGCCTCTTTTTTTAAATGTGGACTCGCAAAAGAGGATGAGCAGCAGCATTTTCCCATGAGCTGCGATCACCAATCCATCTACCAAGCGTAGTGCAGCAGTAGCGTAAGCGTCATCATCATTGTAATGATCAACGGGAGGAGTAAGTTCAGTAATGACTATTTATGTGCTGAAGTGTTTGTGTGCCCCGCTTTTTTGTCGTGGGTATAATTTACAGATATAAATCACACATGCACAATTTACAGATTTGCGATTATGTGTTTCTGACGTCTGAGTCGATCCAATTGCTACTTATTGCGACACAAAGCCAAACCAGTTTTATTGTCCTGCTTTTAGATAAGCCCTATTTCAAAACACAACACATATAAAGTCGACGACAAACTACCTACTGACAAATTCTGTTATCCTTTCATCCCCTAATCAACACGGTAACAAATCTAATCCCTTCCTAGTTTCCAACTTCATAAGCTATTCGCATAATCTGTTACGCATCAGTGCGCCTGAACCTTACTGAACCGATGACAGTCTTACTCCATGTCATAACGGATTTGCGCTGTCTCGCGGCTCCGCCTGCATATATTCGTTACCAAAGTTCTATTGTGTTTGAATACAGACCGCCTTTCTTTATTCCTGTGACGGAATGAGTTCTACTTATTGCGAGAGGAGCACGCTGTAAAATATTGTAAGGAGGTTTAAGTGACAAAGTTTTTGTCACGGCGGATCTTGCAGGATTTGACAGTGTTACCAATAAAGTTGGGCTTAATGGTATGGAAGGGTTAACGCATGTTACGGGTTTGTATTTGCGTATCGAGCATGGGTTTTGCTGAAAATTTGTGTGTCGGCTGTTTGGGGGTCTAAAAAGTTAGTAGAATGGCGTTATTGAAAAAGATTTAACCCCTTGTATGCCTAAACCGTGTGGTGTCCGGATTAAGAACATTGCATCACTTCATCTCCTCCTGTGTGTCGTAAAAAATACGACGACTACGGAATTCTAAGCCAGAGGGAAGGGCAGCAGCGTCATCATTTCGGCCGAGTGAAATCCACTGCTGGACACAGGCCTCCCCCAAAGATCACCACAACCACCGATATGGATGTGTTCTCGCTCATTGGGGGGTTTTGCCATAATCGCCACGCTTGGCAGGCGGGTTGGCGATCGCAGCTGAGTTGTTAATGTACTCGAAGGACGCTGCTGCCCATCCTCCGGCTAATCCCTTAGTCGACTTTTACGACACCCATGGGAGGAGATGGGGTGGTGGCATTCTGAGCCGGCACCACACGGCAACCAGCAGCGTCCCTTCTTTGAAATAGCAGCTATACTGCGCTCATTAACCTGCCTGCCAAGCGTGGTGAGTACCTGCAAATTCCACCAAAAATGACGTCACTATTATGGAAAACTATCGGCAGACTTTTGTTCAGCAGTCGATGTACTTATAATGATTGATGACGAAAGAATGAATCAAGAAAATGCAATACGACAAGAAGACGGGAAACTCCTTTGCTAATGCAAATGGCCGTGTCAACGAATCTAGCCAAGTATATCATGTTCTCACATTTATAAAATGCACAAGCATATGTGTGGATCAGTTACAGTTTTTTTAAATATAATTATATATACCGACAGACAAGATCAAAATGAAAACCAAACAACCGTGTATCCATTAGTTGGCAAGATATACCTTAGTGGCTCACGACTTTATCTGAAGTTGTAATAAACGATTTCCTTTTTCTTTATTTGTCATTCTTATTGACTTAATCTTCACACCCTTCAAATACTCTCCATCTGTAATCAAAGTCTTAATATAGACGCAAAATAAACACTCATAAAATATTATTAGAGCAAAACAATACCACGTTTTATTAACATCACGCGCCAATATTACTTGAATTTCAATTCTCCATCGTCCCTTCACTAAGGGGATTGTATTTTCTATACGGCGCGGCGGTGTGAGGGTTAACTTATTGGTTTAACGTCTAATTTAGCACGCTGAGTGTCAACTACCGGAACAGTGTCGTGAAATAGGGATCGGATGTGCTTGTAGGGCTGCATCATAATATCAGCCAAAAAACGTCTACTGGGAACAGTAGTTTGTGGAACAAATGGGATGTCAGGGCTGCATCACTCATCATCATTTCAGCCAAAAAAGTCCACCGCTTGACAAAAGCGTCCCCCAATGATTTCCATAACAATATCGGTTGTGGTAGGGTTTGTGTTGTGGGGCTCAACAAGGAGTTTTGCCATAATCACGCTTGGCGTTTGCCAAGCGTTGCGATTGTGGCAAGACCGTTGATGGGTTTGCGATTGCAGTTTAGTCATTAATGTACTTGAAGGACGCTGCTGTCCATGCTCCAGCTAATTCCATAGTCGACTTTTACGACACCCATGGCCGATTAAAGTAAGAACCTATATAAATTTCATGGGTCAGAGTACTAAAACTTGTGGCATGTGTAGACTCAAGCTCCGTGTGATGATGTTGTAACTTCACAAAAACTTCATAAGCTGTATCAAATAATGATGAATTATTTAGCTTGACTACTTGTTGACTATAAGTTTATGAAGCGTTAGAACCCTGAAGTGAAGACATATTGATTACTTGACGGCACGGTTGGTGCAGTGGATGATACAGTCGGCTGATGCGCTCCGGGTCGTGGGTTCGATTCCCGCACGGAACATATATTTGTATGATCTGCAGGTAGTTGTTCCGGTTCTGGATGTATTGTATGTATAATTCCTGTCTGTAAACGTACCCACGACACAGGAGAAATCTTAGTGCGGGGCAATTTTTTAAATAAAATAAAAAATGATTAACTGTGACCTGTGTGTGTGTGTGATTACAGCCGCTGTTTAATATCAAAACCTTTTTTATTTTTTTATTGATCCGGTGGAAATACATCATGTACTTCCTCCGCCCTGGGAAAGAGCGGAGGGGTATGACTCCTACCGGCTAAAACCACCGGAGTGGCAACCTTCAGCACCATAGGGAGGCTCCAGGAACTCGAAAAATCTCCATCTAGAGCCACCCACTGGTGCCCCGCCTTTAAGCACATCTCGAGGGGGATTATTGTTAAGCGGTCACCCCCTCTGGCGGAGGGAAGGCGACTGTAAATAGGCCACCCACCAGGCACTTCGCGTGGGCTATGTAAAGGATTCCCCGGAACCCTGGCTATGCCCTGTGCTGCGCATCATCCCGGGGGTTTAATATCAACACCTATCGGCTCCTAGCATGAACCATCGTCTCGAACAAACAAATATACTGTGTGCATATGACCTCGATCGGTCAAGGCGTTCAGAAGTTACACGATGTCTAACAAACGCACCAGATATCTACACAAATAAATAAAATTGAATTGTCTGTTTGAAATGTCAAAATAAATGTCCACTGCTGAACAAGGGCCTACCAATGATCAGTACAATGAGCGGTCATATTAGCAGTTTGCATGGATATGGCATTTGAGAAAATAAATGTCTGTAATGTAAAATTGTTTTTGTATTACTCTTCGTTGTAGGTATGTGTCTATTGAGTGCAAATAAAATACATTACTTTCTTTCTTTCTTTGATATTGCCAAATCACCACGCTTGACTGGTCATCACAGTACGTTGTTATTAGCACACGGGATGATGCTGCTGCCCTCTTGGTATCAACCCTTAGTTTCCTTTTACAACACTTATGAACCAGGTGGCTCACAATCATACAGAAAAAATGGTTTAGTAATTCATACGTATTGCGCAATGTCAAGTATGAAGACGAGAAGGCACGGTTAGCACACTGGCTAAGTGGTTGCGTTTATCCGAAAGCATATGATGTCAAAAAACACCATGGTACTTTTTGTCAATTTTGTTCTCAGAATAGCAGCTTTAATCCAAAACAAATCCTTTTCTAATTACTTCAATTTCAAAAACTTGGAATCCGTTTCTAAATCTGTTTTCTTGAGATCCTTAATCCGCTTCATTATAAAGATGAAACTTAAATTATGTATAAATTGAAAATACTTAATTTTATTTTCTGTTTCAACAGTGTTGATTCAAGGACAGTTTTGAACCAATTCTCGATTACAAATTTCAACTCGAAGCTTAAATAAACAGAGATCTCTTCGATCTGAAATTCTAATGTAAAAACTTGGCATAAGAATTGAATATCTCTCCAAACTTAAAGCTAAGAATGAAAAACGATTTTGTTTTTAATTAATTGGTATGTATTAAAAATGGTTCCATGGTGAATCCTGGCGAATATATAATAACAGTATCAGCCTACAACACCACAATGGCTCAAGATGAAAGTCTTTAACCAGTGTGTGTTACCAGGGATGACATATGGGACAGAGTCGTGGTCACTCACCATGGACCTCATAACAAGCTCAAGGTCACTCAGCGGGCTATGGAGAGAGATTGGTATTTCTTTACGAGATCGAATCGAAATGAGGAGGAGAAGAACTAATAGTTGCCGACATAGCTGAAAGCATCAGATTAGCTAATAGACGCCCACTGTTGAACGAAGGCCTTCCCATAGATTTCCACAAGGAGCGGTATCATGCCGCCCGCATCCAACGACTCTGAGCTAATTTCACCAGGTCATCTATCCATTTCGTTGGAGGTCGTCCAACGCTGCGTTTTCCGGTGCGTTTCCAGCCATCTACGCGCAATGTGCCCCGCCCATTTCCACTTCAGTTTACTAATCCTTTCAGCTATGTCGGCAGCTTTAGTTCTTCTACGGATCTCTTCATTTTTACTAAACTACTAAATATTAGACCCTAAAACTCTTCTTTGACCTTTTTTAGTCTTCTCCTCGAGTCTTTCAGCGTTCCAGTTTCCAGCTTGAGTCACGCAGCGCCGTGATTTCATCGCGGCGGTTGAAGATGGTGACCTCACGCTTATGGCCGTGGTTCAGTCCAGCGTGCGCAGCAAGAGCGCTTGGGATGCCATCGAATACTTTTGCGAGGATGTGATATCTTTCCCCCGCAAAACGAACGTAGGGCAGTCAGTTGCCATCGTGTGTTCATGCACGGCTGTCTGGATGGACGCACGATCGCACAGAGAAAGGGCTCGACAGCCGAAGAACGAAGAAGCCAAGGGACGGGGCAATACCGGCCAGGGGTTGCGACCTACTATATATATTCTATCTACTGACCTATGCCTACCTTCAGCCATTATCATATTAGCCACAGGACGTCCACTGCTGAACAAAGGTCTTCTTACCTTTGATTTCCAAAGCGAGTGGTTACATGCCGCCCACATCCAATGACTCCCAGTGACCTTCACCAGATCGTCTGTCCACCTAGCTGGAGGTTGTCCCACGCTGCGTTTTCTGGTGCGCGGTCTCCACTCAAGAACCTTACCCCAACGGCCATCAGTTCTACGAGCTATGTGCCCCTCCAGCCATAGCCATAGGTCAGTAGAAAGAACATTGGGTGTTTTATCCAGTAACAGTTCAGCATTCACTCTCACCGCCCTTCTTCGGGACAGAGGATGCCTATGAGGATTTTCCCACAACAAAGAAATTCTCTCAGCTACCTTGTCACATTTCTACCCTTGCCCAAAACATATGATGATTGTTTGAAGTAAGCTAGTGATGAAACTCTGTTTTACTTCTCTAATATGATAAAGCACTCAAATAAATCCAGATTGATTATGCAATACTTACTCTACAAGAAAAAGATATATTCACAGCTTCCCCCTTGCAATTTTGCATTTCTTAGACAGGTCTAAGAAATGCAAAATTAAATCAATTGCAAGACTGAATTTGAAGCCACGCCTGAATTAAGCTTTCAACTGTAAGGGCTGTAACGAGCCAAGTTTGGGACAAGAATTTTAGATGATTTTAGGGTCTCTCGGACGTTTGTTAGAAGTTGAGTCTGTACCAGTTTCATTTTTGTTCGGATCTAATTAAAATTGGAGTTGTTCTCTTTCTGTGGATGATGTGTTATCGTCATTCTTATTTAAAAGCATTTGAGTGGCCTCATCATATCAGCCAAAGTGCATCCACTGCTGAACAAAGGCCTCTCTTATAGATTTCTACAATTGTGTCATCATTTAGGAGAAATTTGCCAGTACTCAACACGCTTTGCGGGTGGGTTGGTGAGCGCAGTGTGGCTACTGTTCTACAGAAAGACGCTGCTGCCCATCCTTCTGGTTCAGAGTCCCTTTTTTGTCTTTACGACATCCACGGGAGGAGATGTAGTGGTGCTTTATTCTTAATCCAGACACTACACGGATACACGGTGGCCTCATGAGGAGTTATAAAATGGGACTCAATCGGCACTTATCCTTTGAATTTGTGGAAATCAACTTGGACAACAAATAGACCGTATGATACCCGTTCATCGTCATTTCTACCGGAAGACGTCCACTACTGGACAGAAGCCTCCCCCTAAATTGCCACAACGACCGGGTAAGTGTTTTCATTGGAGGGTTCAGCTATAAGCACCATGCTTGGCTGGTGGGTTGGCGATTGCAGTCGAGTTATAAATGTGCTTGAAGGACGGTGCTGCTCAAACACGGGCAGCTACGGGCAATCAAAGATGTAAATTAGTAATGAAAGAAATGTGTCATCGCATATCATCATAATCAGCCCATTACTGTCCCAATACTGGGCATGATCCTTTTCTACGGTTAGGCTTTAGTCCACCACATTAGCCTAGTGCGGGCTGGCGGTCTACTCATTGAAAAGAATTTGGAGACCTCTCAGGTGCGCAGTTTTCCTTACGACGTTTTTCCTTCACCGTTAACGCAAGTGATAATCAAGTTCTGATCCGCACATGAATCTGAAAAGTCAGGGGTGCGTGCCGAGATCGTATTCAGATCCGTTTGTATGGAAGGCAAGCGTTCAACCACTAAATATTAGTGAAATTGAAATTTCATTATATTTTAGTTCGTCGTTTATTAAAATAGTTATATATTATCGTTATTATCCGTGTGGTATCCGGATTAAGAATACCACCATTCCATCTTCTCTCGTGGATTTCGTAAAAGGCGATAACAGCCATGGGCAACAGCGTGCCTTCTGTGGAACAGCAGCCATTCTGCGCGCACCATCCCAAAGCCAAGCGTGTTGAGTACGCGAAATTAGAAAATTGACAATATCCAGCATGGGCTCTGGTCGTTATAAAAATCAATGCGGGATTTTTATTCAACAGTGGACGTGGTTGGGCAGACATAATTATTCAATAAAGACAAAAGAATACCTGCTTTTTGAACGTCAACACAATATGAGACCGCCCCAATACCGGCCACCCTTGTAATGCAGAAGTTCTCAATGTCTCCAGAGTGGCGGAAGACAAGGCAGGTACTCGATCTAAAATCCAATCTACATTAAGACAATCATAGACTCGCCTCGATAAAAAATTTATCACGAAAAAAACCTGTTAAAAATATTCCATGTACTATTATATGTATATACTACGAGGTATTGCTGAAAATCAACGCCGCACCGCTAACTGCGATGTGGCATTAAGCTGAGCAATGTCTCTTTTTGATCGGTTTTGCGACGCACACCACTAACCATTAACTTTATTTCATGTGAGGTATTTTAGTGTTATTTTATAATACATTTATTCTTCATTTATCTTCATGTTGCACGGTTTGTTGTAAGTTGATGTCTCAATGTGTTTGTTACTGGTTTGTTTTTATATTATTTTGCTTTATCTACTCAATTTATGCTTTCTGTAAGTGATGTGTGTTGCCCTATCTATCCAAATAAATATATTTTCTTTCTATATGTTTAAATGGACCGCATTGTGTGGGCTCCCACTTGCCGAGTCCGTTTTTTATAGGAAGCACTTTAAGGAGGGCTCGTAAAACATGATTACGTAACTCGGCTGCGAGTTATTGCACAATTTTAATTTTTACGTTTGCTGACGTCAGATGCTTATCGTAGTAATGGGAGAGGGTAAAGTTAGGTCCTGGCTTTTTTACAGATCATCATGACAGTAGTTGAGTCCATTTTTTATTAATATTTAAGGAACGGTTTCTCTGTAGTGTCGAGATTCAGAATTTAATACCACTCTGCCTTGGATGTCGTAAAAGGCACCTTTTTTATTCCAGTGGAAATTCTTCATGAACTTTCTTCCTTCTTCTATTAGATGGATTATTAATTTTGGCCGTCTAACATAATAAAATACGTCAATAACATTGATCCATTTAAATTGGTAACATCTGACTATGCTTAAGTTCGCTTAACTTTCTTGAATATTTTTACTATACTAGTACGACAAACCATCTTTTGTTTCTTGTAAAGATTGTCTATGGAGTAACCGAAATTTGTCACTGTAAGACATCGCTTAGAGTTTTTCAAATGAAATTCAAGAATATGATCTCAAAATGCGGCATTAAATAAAAGCTTATGAAAATACTCCAAATGTCTCCTCTGTTCCACATTATTACACACCAAAAAATCTTAAAAACAATTTAGCTTCGCTCAGCATCGCAATTACCAGCGCTTAATATTTCGCATTTTGATAAAAGCGCTCATCGTGTAATAAAGACAATTAACGTAATTGCCTCCGGTCCTTAACTTGAGCGACTTTCGGGTGCCATTTAGCGACAGGATGTATTACATTACACAAGTTACAGTTAGCATGGGTGTACATTTGAGATTTTTGATGCGAATTTTGATCAAAACATTAGCAACAGCTTATTGATGATACATTTTTCTTTATATTCTTATAGTCTAAAGTATTACTTTTCACGGACACACCACTCACACCAACGGTTTTCCCCTTTGTTACTATACAGTTCTCGTGTTTTTCTTTACCCGGTATCCTACACACGTCATCTGCATAAACCAAACATTAGAACTACCTCGTCAGTTGGAAATAGTTTATTATAGGTATTCTATATACCTATTTCCTATTGCATATCAGAAAGCTGTGGTTAAATTTAAACTTGTGGCTATATTGCTTTGGTGTGACCATGAAATAATATTATTCGTCTTTCGGAAACTTAATGACAGTATTGCTATCAATTAGTTCACTATTCACATCATAGTTACCAAAAGTGGGTAATATAAAGTTGCAACTACCAAAATAATATTCCCGCTCGTGAGTCCTCCCTCATAATGGCAGCAAAGCGTCCTTTATTGCTGTATTTCCATTAGGCGACTCGCGTGGGTGCCGTTTCCTCACATTATATATTCATATCTTAAAGCTACTCAGCCGGGAGGTCGGCAGACGAATCACTTCATATAATTATCATGACAGAACATACGTCTGCAATGAATTTGCATTTTTCGGAATGATTTCAGCATGTTTATATGGTGGATTTGAGATTTGAAATAATTACATTTGTAAAATGCTCTTGGAAAAGGAATATAGAATAAATAGGAATAATAAACATCATTGCCAACCGTTAAATCTGTGAAATTAGGTCTTTTGACAAAAACTTTTACAGCGTACAAAAAATCATTTTCGTTATATTTATATTCGTAACTTCGCCAGCAGAGGCAATCTTTGTATGAAATAAAACTTGGTTTGGTTTTACTATTTTTATATCGTGTAGGGTTTTTGAAGTCGGTATTTTAATTTTTTATTTGTTGCTTTTTAGTGTAAATAAATTTAAGAACATTTTCCAATTTGATATCAGTATTTAACGCTAAAAATAAGAACGACTCAAATCGTTTCTCTGATCTGAGAGGAATCGAAACTATTAAGACATCATCTAGATAAGCGCAGTAAAGTTAACCTGTTTATCGAAGCTGGTTTAAAAACTACTGAATCAAGTGTAATAAAATTTATATGGGACCATTCTGCATCAGTTAAAATATGAATTGCTCATATCGGTCAACTAATCACGGAGTAATCGGTGTACAGATATAAAGAAAAAATACGCCTCGAATAGAGAACCTCCTCCTTTACGAAGTCGGTAAAAATTAAAGTATTCAGAATAGAATTATACCATATCAAACTTTCTATTATAATATTATTTTGTCTTTAACTGGATGGCTTCGTTATGGATCGGATATGGTTCGGATGCGATACTATGAGCGCCAGCGGAAAATCAGCTCCCGCCGTCACTGCCCGGAATTATGGTGAGCTGCATACTAATTTGACATGGATATGGAATACACCTTGACAAAAAGTAGTTTTAAGATACCTCCATCATCATTCAAATTAAGTCACATTTTTATTCCATCAAATCGGCCATACAATGTCCACCGCTGAACAAAGGCCTCCCCCATAGATTTTCACAACTGTGTCATCATATTGGGGGGAATTTGCCAGTACTCACCACGCTTGGCAGGCGGGTTGGTGAGCACAGAATGGCTACTGCTCCACAGTCCCTCCTGTCCTGCTGCTGCCCATCCCTCTGATCTATAATCCCTTAGTCGCCTTTTACGACATCCACGGGAGGTGCTATATTCTTAATCCGGACACCACACGGACAACATTTATTCAGAACTATTTTAATTTAAAGGGCCTTTGAACTGTGTATTATTCTCTCTCTAAATTATTTAATGTGCCGCCGCTTCACTACATAACCATAACAAAACAAAAACGCAATAGAACAATAAAAGCATTCTACATACTCGTAAATACCAAAGCACTTTCCGAAGCAATCTTAAATTCTCTCAGAGGCCCTTGCCGGACCCGGCCCGGATCCGAAACTCCCAGCCACCGCGATAATTGACTGGAGGGATTAACTATATGGATCCCGGATATCGGGGTAGTAATAAAGCTTTGTTTATATAATTCCGATACAAACCTCTGATTTACGCATTATCTATAATGTTGTTTCTGGAGTTCTGTTCGAATTGTAATCCGGGTAGTTGCAATATAAAAACCGTGTGAATAAAAAAAAAATGTTTGCTGCTCAAATCTCTATAATTGCACGCACACACAAATACAACCGTATATAATAGAAATAGACAGAGAGAAAGAAAAAGAGAGGAGATCGCCTGGAGGGGGCATAACGCATTTTCCATACGTGACGATTTCTACCAGTTCAATCTAATGTAAGCCGCCTAAAAGGACATCTGTCAAAAAAACCATCTCTCTCTGCCTCTGTGTAGCTAAGTGTTGGTATCAAGGGGATGGACAGTAGCATCCTTCCGTATGGTGATTTATAACAACATACTGCGTTCACCAGTCCACATGCCAAGCGCACACAGTCCACAGTCTGAATAAATTGATGTCACAAGACATACAGCAACATGATGGCATGTCAATATGTTGAAAAATTTGAATTATTTGTTAATTGGTCTTGCGGAGCTGGAAGAACATTCTGCCAATAATTTATATCTCTAAGATAATCCTCTAATTTATAATATGAATGTTTGCATAGAGTATTTTTTACAAAGGTTTTATATTTATTTTGGGGTGATTGCAACATGATCTCCGGATATTATTCAATATCCCATAAAATAAGTATGGAATCTAGCTAAACGAAATTTTGGCTGGTTTGTACACTAAACCAATTCTGTTCTTTCTTCTGTGTGAATTCCTTACCAAGAAACACAGGGTAATACAGCTGTATTGCAGAAATATGTATATGAAATTGACGGCTTGATGAGACCATCGCATTGCCACTGTCGCGTAGACCATCGCGTTGCAATCTATCGCTCCAATTTTAAAAGTATACATAATTTTTGCTCCAAAGGTATCATATTTTTACGTACTCTCCAATACCTTAATCTAGAATAATCTACAAACACTGTTTCTTAA
The DNA here is from genome assembly GCA_947459985.1 of Diloba caeruleocephala. Taxonomy (NCBI): domain Eukaryota; kingdom Metazoa; phylum Arthropoda; class Insecta; order Lepidoptera; family Noctuidae; genus Diloba; species Diloba caeruleocephala. The sequence goes on along the minus strand of OX381625.1, from coordinate 2,953,493 downwards.
AGAATAATTTATACAGATGAATTATATAAAACAGAGACACTGAAGATTGATGTAGGCCAGATGTCCTCTTAGTTAATTAAGTCCAAAAATTACGGCGGAAGTGTTTATTTTTCAGCATAATTAAATTTTCTCATTATTTTCGCGATGGTGACGAGTGAATATTTATATGTATAAACAATTTATTTTAATGAAGAGGTTGTTACCGTTACTACCTTACCAGGTAAGTTGATTATTATGCTTATGAATTGTGGCGCTGGGGTAACAACAACACACTTGAGCCCCTGTCTTAGATAAATGTCGGGGGGCCTCGGGAGTCGCGAGTGCGCATATTGGGGAATCTGTGTGCTCATACCGAATCACCCCCAGGAAGACGGTAATCCCCTTTACAATCCTCCGTAAGATGAGCCACTGGGTGGCCATTTTACAGTCGTATCCCCTAGATGAAGTGACCGCTTTACCGTCATCCCCACTAAGATGAGCCTAAAGGCGTGGCACCAGTGGGCGGCGCCAGAGTGATTGTATCGTGGATCTGGAACTACCCTTCGGCACCGTAAATGACTATTCCTATGCTTTTTGCTCGTAGGAGTCCGCCATGCCCCTACGTCCATCTCCCGGGCGCAGGAAGTATATGATATATTTCCACCGTGTTAATAAACAGAAGAAAAAATTATACCACCTCAGTGCCAGGTATTCGCCGCCAAGTTCTTTAAACTTTAGATTTTACTGTAGTTGGTTTGAAGAGCACCGCAGCTACTGAATTTGCTGGGTATAACAGACTAAATAACTATCTAATATCTCGAGGTGATGAGTGCAGCGTAGGAACGCAGAACAATTTATGGGCAGGCCTGAAGCTTACCACCTGGCGAAAGACTTGTCCGTCTAGTCACTGGGTTGTATAAAAATGACCAGACAAGTGTGAGTAGAACTCGCGTGGAGAGGGACCGACATTTCTGAATATGTTGTCTCTTGCTGAATTCTGTCTTGTACCAATAATTTTTCCCATGAACAAACAACAATGTAGTTAAAAAACATGTTCTCCCATACATTCCAACTGCAAATGTAAGTTTGTACGCAAAATATTGAAAGATTTAGTATGTTATTTTAAGACCATAGACTTCTTATGGGTTCCCTGTAATCAATAAGTAAATAATTATTTTCTATCTTTCCAAAATTTTAGGCTCTGTAGTTTCAGTTTATATTTTCTTCTTTTTCTATGAATGATCGAAGAGTGAATAGGCATCTTCTGGGTGCGCTCGTTTCACCGTAGACCTCATCCATCGCTTTTCATCGGGCGAGATGGTGGTCAAGAGCGGTTCATCATATCAGCCATTTATACGTCCACTGCTGAACAAAGGCCTACCCCATAGATTCCAAAACTGTGTCATCATTTCGGGGGTATTTGCCAATACTCACCACGCTTGACAGGCGGGTTGATGAGTGCAGTATGGCTACCGCTTCACAGAAGGGACGCTGCTTCCCATCCCCCCTGGTTCAGATTTCCTTAGTCGCCTTTTACGACATCCACGGGAGGAGACGGAGTGGTGCTATATTCTTAATCCAGACACCACGCGGACTCGGACACAACCAAGAGCGGTTACAATCATTTAATACAAAAATATAAAATATAACCGTGGATAGATGCTTACTTACGTGATTAAAAGGCCGGAGTTATTTTTCAGTCGAGTATAACACCAAGATATATTAAATCTACATAGTAAAGCACATATAAAACGCCTATCTGAAAAAGCCCTTATTCGATAGGTCGTACGTAAACTAGCAGTAATATCTATATGATTGAATTGCAAAGCCATAGATTATGCCAATACACCCAATTTTATATTTATCCCAGATTATTTTTAAGGGAGATTTCATTCCTTTACTCACATACTGAATGAGCACTTCAGCTAGATGCAGCCGATCCTCAACCCTTGTAATGCTTTTACAACCCCATAAATTTCATTGGAATTTCATATCACCCATATTTCATTCTGCAAATATTTTACAACGATTTTTTCATAAAAATCACCGCCATTTAGTTTATAAAATTGGTCTAAGCTGAATGGAAACTTATCTTTGCATTCTTGAATTTCAAAACTTATATACGAAAGCAACGGATTTATAAGGTTCAGAGTCCATGAAATATGAATTCACTTTATCTGTATGAATCTCAAATTAATTTGCATTATTTTATGAGGCTGAGTGGTTTTTTTAAAAATTACAGTTGGTTTGAGCGATACACAACACCACAAATGCCTATTCAATTTATTTATTTCAATTGGACCTTTAAATGAGTCTACTTATTATAAGTCAAGAATTAAATGGTTCTAAGTTGTCAGTCCTAATAAGAAAAACCAGCAAGAATATTAAACATAACAAAAAATTGTATAAATCATAATAATTTAGTTCCAATACAAATGTAATAAGTACAGTACAACGAGTGAAATAATGATACAACAATAATATATGTCTTACAGATTTTTATTGACAATGTTCCGTGTGGTTTGTAGCAAATAATAGACCACTCTCCTCTTTTCCCATGGGTGTTGTAAAAGGTGATATGAAAAGGACAGCTGCATGTTATTATACTGGCTGGACGGGAGGCCTCTTTTGGCTTCGCTAGAACTCATCCGGTAGGCAGCCACACTTCTTGGGGGTCGCGAGCGCGTTTATTGGGAAATCTGCGTGCTCAAACCGAGCGACCCCCGGGAAGACAGCGGTGCGCATGTGGTCACGTACCGCTGTGTGCGCAGCACAGCGCATAGTGAGGCCTCGGGGGAATCTTTTACAATCCCCTCGAGATATGCCTGGGGGGGTGGCCTCTTTACAGTCGTCTTCCCTCCACTAGAGGGGATGACCACTTTACAGTCATCCCCTCCGAGATGTGCCTAAAGGCGTGGCGCCAATGGGTAGCTCTAGATGGAGATCTTTTGAGTTCCTGGAGCCTCCCTTCGGTGCCGACGATGATCACTCCGGTGGTTTTAGCCGGTAGGAGTCCGGCATGCCCCTTCGCCCTTTCCCGGGGCGAAGGAAGTACATGAGGTATATATATATGGTTATACCACTAATGTGGCAAACAAGCTTACGGCCCACCTGATGGTAAGTGGTCGGCACGGTTGGTGCAGTGGCTGATACAGTCGGCTGCTGCGCTGTCGGTTGTCGTATGGGTCGTGTTTTCGATTCCCGCACGGAACAAATATTTGTATGATCTGCAGGTAGTTGTTCAGAGTCTGGGTGTATTGTGTTTGTAAACGCACCCACGACATAGGGGAAATCCTAGTGTGGGGCAACGTTTTAAAAATAAACGAAAAAATATATATGAATGCTTGTAACACCAGAGGTATCAGTAGCGCGTTGCCGCCCCTTCGCCCGATATCTGCGAGAAGCCCACTACGCATGGTTTTATTGTCACACGGGACGGGTCGACAACACATCAGGGATTCCTCTGTTGTTACTGAGGTGTATGGGAGGCGGTGACCGCTTAATATCAGGTTACCCACAGGCGTTAGATCTTGTAAGATCTTTGCGTCATACTCGTGAACGGGTGCTGCTTCCGGTGACGGGTCGTTCTGCTGTGTATTGTTTGTTTTGCATTGTAATGTTTGCCCCGTTCTGGTTAAACTTGCGTGATATCAGTTTTCTAAGAATATATTAATAGTATGTTATTACACATGTAAGCGGGCATACTTATTGACTTTCTTTAGATTTGTGGTAGAGTTGAATTTAATTCAAATGGTTGCAGATCATGAATCTTTTATATTAATGTTGTGAGTATAGTTCATTATCTTAGTTCGATAGTGTAATGGTGTGTGCTAGAGACATGTAGCTAGGACAAAGTTAGTACAAGTAACCATCCTCTTTAGATACAATAGTACCTACTATTGTATATGAAGCACATTGTATTTAAAAATATTGTATACAGACTAAAGTGTTGCTGTGGAGTTTGTTGCGCCGTTTCTTCGCCCCAGCTTAAACACCAGGAAGCGGCGAAGGGTGGGCTTAATGGGTGCTGTCTAATGTTGACGTTCAAAAAGAACAAATGTTTTAGTCTATTTTGAATAAATAAATGATAAAATAAATGACCGTGTGGTGCCGGCTCAGAATACCACCACCCCATTTCCTCCAGTGGGTGTTGTAAAAGTCGACTAAGGGATTAGCCGGAGGATGGGCAGTAGCGTCCTTTGAGTACATTAATGATGCAACTGCGATCGCCAACCCGTCTGCCAAGCGTGGCGATTATGGCAAAACCCCCCAATGAGCCCACAACACACCCATATCGATCGTTGGTGTGATCTTTGGGGAGGCCTGTATCCAGCAGTGGACTTCATTTGGCCGAAATAATAATGATGACCATTTAATTTAATTTCAAGAAAAAGGAATACAAGCAAGTTAAATACTGAAACACTATGCAGTTTGTCTGAAATAAACGTATTTGTTATTATTAAATGGGTTTTCAGCATTAATGGAAATTACAAAACACAGTCATTCAATTAAAATTGAGTAAATGCTATTTTAAGTAATTTAATTTATGATTACTTACGCGCCGCTGCCTGCGTGCGTTCAATGAATACACTTAAACCTTCTTTAAAAGGTTTTAAATGATGTTAAACTCTTAAATAAATGTAATTATTAGGAATACATTTAATATTAAATGATAGTAAATGTTTACAACCATTTTTTTATTGGTGTCCAGTGGAAATTCTACATGAACTTCCATCGCCCCAGGGAAGGACGAAGGGGTATCCTCCCGGGAGGCGGACTCCTACCGGCTAAAACCACTGGAGCAATCATCTTCGGCACCTAAGGGAGGCTCCAGGTCCTCGTATGATCACACTAGAGCCGCCCACTGCTGCCACGCTTATAGGCACATCTCGGAGAGGGTAACTGTGAAGCGGTCATCCCCCGGGGGAATTGTACAGGATCCCCCAAAGCGTCCCACGGCAGTGCGTGACTACATGCGTGCTACCGTCTTCTCTTGGGTCGCTTGGTTTGGGCACGCAGATTCCCCAATCTACGCACCTGCGAACCCAAAGGTCCCCCACCTTATAGCAACGACAGGGGTTTTCCGCCGCTCTGGCGGAGGGAGCGTGTCTGATCGTGAGCCCACGCATCCATCTCCGCCAGGATGTCGAAAGGCGGTAAACGCGCCAGGAGAGTTGCCGCCTCGTAGGAAACTGGGCACCAATATAAAGGGCGGCACGTTGCACGTATGTATACGGCATATACAGGATTATGTATGTGAGTATATACAGTGAATGAAATCAATGGGATATATTTCCATTAGCTATTTCGATTCAATAGTTATTAAAAGAAAATTTTCGGCCCCAGCCCAGAGTTTGAAATTGTGTTTGGTAAATGAGAATAAAAATAGGACTCAACAGAAAGTGGGTTAACACCTCTTAGTTCATCATTTCGGCCGAATGAAGATCACCACAACGACCGAAACGGTGTGTGTTGAGGGCTCATTGGGGGGTTTTGCCATAATCGCCACGCTTGGCAGACGGGTTGGCGATCGCAGTTGAGTTGTTAATGTATGCGAAGGACGCTGCTGCCCGTCCTCCGGCTAATCCCTTAGTCGATTCTTACGACACCCACGGGAGGAGATGGGATGGTGGTATTCTCAGCCGGCACCACACCTCTAACTTACCCTCAATGAAATACTGACGTGATATTGTACAAGAAACATGTCACTATTTTAATCCCAACTCATATATTTATGCCCATAAGCCACTTCCTTTCCTGCTCATCCGTCAAGGATCTTGGCGTGATAAATATCACGTTACAACTATCCCCAATTTTCCTTGTACAATTAGTGTCTATATTCATTCATAAAGTACACATCGCCCTACTTTCGCAGCCAATTTAGTTATACAAAGTTTCAATAGATATGTATACATGCAATTTGCCGGTTGGAGCCAAGTTTGAACCCAATAAGCTTTCATGAATAAGATGGTTACGAGTACACAGAAATAAGATTCGTAAATTTGTTTTCTACAGACTATAACTACGTAATAACACCATTTACTGTCGGTGGGTCTCGTGTTGCAAGAGGCCACGTAGGTAGGTAGGTGCTCATAGCCAGTTGCACTCACTGATCGGTAAACGATTGGCGAGGTTAAGCAACGCTTGGCGCGGTCAGTCTCTGGATGGGTGACCGCATAGTGGTATTTCAACTAAGCGTCTCCGTGCTTCGGAGGGCACGTTAAATCGTCGGTCCCGGTTGTTGTCATTAGACAGCAGTCGTTAAGCCAAGTCGGAGGCCTTTGGGCGGCTTGGACAACTCTGGCACAAGGCTGGCCACTAACCATACGAAATATATATATATATATATATATATCTATATACCACTCCGCCTCCCAGGCAATCCTCGGGGGGATTGTAAAGGATCCCCCGAAGCCTCACTGTGCGGTGTGCTTCGTACACGGTGTCACGTGACCACATGCGCACCGCCGTCTTCCCGGGGGTCACTCGGTATGAGCCCGCAGATTAGCCTTTCTACAGTCGCTCCCCTCCGCTAGAGGGGGTGACCGCCTTACAGTCATCCCCTCTGAGATGAGTCTATATGCGTGGCACCAATGGGCGACTCTAGTATAATTGTACGAGGGCCTGGAGCTCCACTTCGGTGCCGAAGATGATCGTCCGGTGGTTTTAGCCATGCCCTTCTTTATGCCCTTCCCCGGGACGCAGGAAGTTCATGATGTATTTCCACCGGGATAATAAAAACAGGTGCCAGATATACACCGCTAAGCAGTAGTGTTTAAACTTTAGACATTACTGTGCTCCGGTTAGCAGAGCACTGTAGCTAGTGACATTACTGGGGATAAGAGACTAACTATATTTACATCTTGAAGTGACGAGGCCAGTGTGATGCCTCGCAGAACTACTCCTGGGTAGCATTCTAATTGTTATGGGCAGGCGTGTCGCTTACCATCAGGTGAAAGACATGCTCATCGCATCACCAAGTTGTATATAAAAACAAAAACTATAATCTTCTATACAAATAAATCAAATTAAAGTGTCTGTTTATAATGTCAAAATAACAACTTTTTACTAAATGCATATGAAAGTATATAGGTACATATAACAAAAAAAAATTTATTTTTGCCTGTCTGTCTGTTTGTTTTGGGTAATCTCCGTAACGGCTGGACCGATTTTGACGGGACTTTCACTTTTTTTTATAATTAAGTTTCCGCGCAAAAAAAACCCTTGATATCACTCACTCGTTGCCAGCCATGTTAAATCTTCTCACGCCCTTTTTGCAGAGTCTCATGCTGTAGTCTCTTGCGAAACCTTCGGTAGGGAGCTGATTCCACAACTCGAGCATGTGTGGGTAGAAGTTCATCTGAAACCGTACGGTACGAGACAATTTTGGCTCTGGCAATATGACCACTCATTGTAGTAATCATTGGGAGGCCCATTTTCAGCGATGGTCGTTTACAGGCTGACGGGTGTGTGTGTTTCACACATATCCTGCACTGTTTTCCACAAGTCTCATCACAATATTAGAATAAGAATTGAAATACCCACTTTTGAAAGAGTATCCACTGGGCTTCTGACCACCTCTTCTCAATAAGACTAACATTATTTAACAACCAATCAGTGTCTGTAAAAATACAAAACTGAAACTGAAGCTACCCAACTTTTTATCCATCACTTTTTATCTTAAAGTCTCCGCTAACTTTAGATACTTATATTTTGTGGAAAAAGGTAGTGTGTACATGAAATATTGTTAGCTTTAGTTTTATAGTATGTTACCGGCTAAGTTATAAGTCTCCAGGAGAAATTTTAGCGTACACACAGCTACATCTTCATTTCGGCCGAATGAAGTCCACTGCTGGACACAGGCCTCCCCCAATCCATCCATCCCTCATTGGATGGTTTTTCCATAATCGCCACGCTTGGCAGACGGGTTGGCGATCGCAGTTGATTTGTTAATGTAATCGAAGGAAGCTGCTGCCCATCCTCCGGCTAATCCCATAGTCGACTTTTACGACACCCACGGGAGGAAATGGGGTGGTGGTATTCTGAACCGGCACCACACGGCACACACAGCTACATACTAAGCTATAATTTCCAGTATAATCTGGCTTCTAAATATACGGATAGCCTATACAATGCGAGGCCAGCTTACATTAGAATATTATATAGCTTGATATGTACCCGTGTGTACCAAGCAAAGAGGCCTGAAAAAATAGTGAACTCCATTCCGAGGGGGTAATCAGTAGGTTACAGTGGTCCATTGAGCTATTATGTACTATGTAGTGGTCACGTTTATTACTAAAGAATCTGTAATTTCCAATGATATTACAAATAGATGCGCCATACACGAACATTATTTTACTATAGCTACTACTAGTATACATATAACTATACAGCTCTCAAAAAGTGCTCGAAGAAAGGGAGATAAAATGAAAGCCACTATACGGCATACCGGTTGTTAGAAAGAGATGAATACACACCGTTAGTTACGTGGCATTAGCAGCTGCATGGCGAATGCTCGTTGGCTTAAACGCGTCTGACGTAATGTGTCTCCTGGTGCCGGCCGCTATTAGAACGAGTAATAAAACAAAATACTGTAATTCTTATTGACAGTATAGATTTACGCAAGAAATGATGTTTTATTCTCATATCTGCAGAATAATTCGTGCCCAAACGTTCTATAAACAGAAGAAAGCATTTTGTTCCGCAATATGTTGCAAGAATTACGTTTAAAATAGCTAGCCTAGACTAGACGCAACACTGGTCGGTGCGTGGCTAAGTGAACTCCGGGCAGTTACCTTGCTTGCTTACTTTCATGTGACCATAATATCCGTGTGATATCCGGATGAAGCACCACTCCATCTCCTCCGTGAATGTTGTAAAAGGCGACTAAGGGAAACTAAACCAGAGGGATAGGCAGCAGCGTCCCTTCTGTGAGTAGCCATACTGCGCTCACCAACCCGCCTGCCAAGCGCGGAGAGCAAATGCCCCCCAAAATGACGACACTATTGTGGGAATCTATGGGGGAGGCCAATGTTCATCATCATCATTTTCATATCAGCCACAGGATGTCCACTGCTGAACAAAGGCCTCCCCTTACTTAGATTTCCACAACGAGCGGTCACATGCCGCGCTCATCCAACGACTCCCAGCGACCTTCACCGGATCGTCTGTCCACCTCGTTGAAGGTCGTCCCGCGCTGCGTTTTCCGGTGCGCGGTCTCCATTAGATAACCTTTGTGCCCGGCCATCAGTTCTACGAGCAATGTGCCCCAGTGTTCATCAGTGAACGTATAAATGGCTGATATGATGATGATATGACCATCAAAGAGCGCAGGCTACGCATTTACACTTATAAAAATATCTTAGGTAATTTCCATATATTTCTTATATGTGCCGGCTACGAATAGCACCACCCCATCTCATCCAGTGCTATGGAGTTTGCCGGAGGAAGGGTGGCAGCGTCCTTCGTGTACATTAATTATAATTCAACTGCGATCTCCTATTCACCTGCCTACAGTGGCTATTGTGGCAAAGCCCCCCAATGTCCGACACAACACAAACGCAGGCGGTCGTTGTCGTGTTCTTTGGGGGAGGCTGTGTCGAACAGTAAACACAGACGCAATGACGGTAAACTCTGTCTACACAGGTCTAGGACTGCACTTATGCGCAACAGTGTTTTCTGCATGGCTCCGATAATTCACAATAAGTTACCAAATATCTAGAAGGAACCTAGTAATTAATCATTTAAGCATAAAGGAAAATGATTTTAAACAGATCAAGCTTACTATAGTGTAACTGACTTTCTAATAGAATCATTAATTTGACATGTTTCGTTTCTCTATTTTATTTTATTATTCATTTTTGACATTCGTTTTATTTTTGTATTGTTTGACATTCTATTCCGCAATCGTTATATTGACATTGTTATTTTACAGATAGTTTCTTAAATTACATTGGAATTGGAAAGATTATTTCGTATTAATTTTATATTGTTTATATTGATAATAATGATAAAGAAAGGAAAAAATCTAGGTAATTAAATAATCTTTAACATTTGCCGGCCATGGCACGTGGCATACTTTTTTGTTGTCTTGCTTGACATTCATGTATGTACACACATGTTTGAGCAAGTAAATTGAATCTATTCTAAATTTATTTGGTTGAAATGATGAGACGTAGAGTACAAATCCTTAAAAAGGAAATAGGAATATAAGAAATTTTACTTCACAATTAAAAAATGCTAGCCACTTTGTAAAACATATACCCATAGCGTTGAATATACCAGTACATACATCATAGTTTATTGCATATTTACTATCAATAAAAATCGGTTTATGAATATTCAAAACGTGTTTTGAGTGTCAAATAAAAACATAGTTTGCGAATTGTTTATATTTTTATGATACACTAGCCGTTGCCCGCCCGCTGCGCTGAGCGTATATTACATTTATATATGATATCATTCGAACCCCGCAAGATATCTAAATGGACCATACACGAACATTTAAGTTTAAATTATGGTCCCTAAAATTTTCATTGAAATTTATTGAGCCGTTTCGGAGCCAAACAAGACAGAGGGCAAACTTTCAGACAGACAGACAAAAATTCTAAAAGCGGTCATTTATGATTAGGCTTAATATACATAACAGCCAGCACACAAAAATTGGGCTTCATTTTGAAATCACAAACAGATGCCTCAATTTCATTATACTGATATCAATGTGCTGCTGTGCGCTGTGCTGCGCACACGGTGGCACGTCTTCACTAGCGCGCCGCCGACTTCTCGGGGGTCACTCGGTAGCAGCTCACAGACTCCCCTACTCTACGCGCCCGCGACTCCCGAGGCCCCCAGTCTTATAGTGACGACAGGAGGTTCAGGCCTGTTGGACCTGGGTACCGGGGTGGCTGCTACCCCAGCGCCGTCTCGTCCTTCTCCGCGTGGGTTTGTCCCTCTCCCAATTTAACTAGCCTACACGCACCCGCCACGGCCCGTATCCTGGTTAATCATTAGAAATCCGAAATTCCGAACAAATGTTTGATTTTATTATAATACTAGCTGTAACACTCGGTATCACCCGCCGTTTAATTTAGAAGAAATCGGATTGTTTATTAATAAATTTAATTACTTCGGCATAGAAAGTAGATATATAGAGTATATATGTCTATTAAAATGTAATCAAAAAAGTAATCCATTATATATATATATATATATTGATCAAAAATCAAAAGATATACGCGATAGAATCCCTTTAAAAGTGTTTTATTATAATGTGTAATAATCGCGGAAATCTAAGACATTACTATATATATGAATACATATATCTGATTTAATAGGTTTTTTTTTTGCGCTGAACCCTATTTCTTTTTATAAAATTAATGTAGCTTATATTAGTCACTATAATATCAGCTATCTGCCAGTGAAAATCTCGTCAAAATCGGTTCAGCCGTTTTGGAGATTAGCTGGAACAAACAGACAGACAGATAAAAGTTTGTTTTATTGTTGTGTGTTTATGTAAAATAAAAGTAGCCTAAGTTATTCCTTATAACGTTAGCTATCTGCCAGTGAAAGTCCCGTCAAAATCGGTCCAGCCGGTTCGGAGATTACCCGGAACAAACAGACAGACAGACAGACAGACAGACAGACAGACAAAAAAAATTAAAATAGCTTTTTTGTTATAGGTCCCGTATATACTTTCGAATGCATTTAGTAAAAAGCTGTTATTTTGAAATTAAAGAAAGAGAAAGAAAGAAAGAAAGAAATAATTTTATTCTGATCGCACACAACAAGAAAATAATTGTAAACAACAACACATAAATTGCAAAATATCATATTAAAAATAAAAAGCATGCAAACAGATTTTTGTGTGAGACATCAGAATAGGCTCCTATCTCAGCATTGCGCTGGTCTTCCAATAGGACCTTACATAAAAGAAGTCATATCACGCACAGTTACCAATATAATATTTATATTAGTAATGTAGATTAATACAGCATATTATATTTTAAGTAATTATATAGAAATCAAATACAAACGTAACGGAAGAAGGAACATCAAATTTGATTACATATAAAATTATCAATGTAATCGACTGCCAATCGATTACCTTATCGATTTAGTACTTCACTAGATAGGTGGCCTCTACTTAATTTGTCTATGACAAAAACAAAACAAAAATAGTTCGTGAAAAACTTTAGCTAACATTATTATTGTAAAAAATTAATTAGATATCATGTGAATTGTGTGCCTTATAATTATTTATTTGATTTATATTAATTGATTTCATTTGTGGTACATTGGTTACATTTTATTATTCAGTACGTAAATTTTATATGTGTATAAATAAGTGCATTGTGTAAATATGGAATGTCAGAATTACCCCTGTTTACATTGTAATGCAATAATTTGCCGCTCGTTCAGCTCTTCTGGCCAAAAGAAACCATTTCCCTCAGTGCGTAGACCCAAGGTGAGTATTAATTTCGCTTTTGTTTACATAACAGATACTTTTTATACTTAATACTAAAAGCAGAAACGGTGTTTAGGGCACGTAGCGGTGGTGGCAGGTCGTTCCAGCAGCGGGTCGCAGCGAACTTAAAGCTGCCTCGGAAAGCAGCAGTTCGATGACTTGGTGTGGTCATTAGGTAAGACGAAGCCCTTGTCATATGTTTGTTATATTCACGCGACCAAGATAATTTATCATAAAGGTATTTAGGTTTCCCAGTCAATATAACGCCAAAAAGTAACGTAGCTAAATGGAGCCCTCTGCGAGACGACATCTTCATAATGCTTTCCTCATTTAAATAAGGAGTAATATGTGATCTAGGCGGCACATGAAAACAGAACCGAGCACATGCATTTTGCACCCGCTGAATGAGCCTCTCAGTTCTACTGAGCAAGCAGGTCCCATAAACTGTGTCAGCGTAATTCAGCTTGGACAATATGAGGGACTCGCACAGCAGGATACGCATATCCACACTAATGTATGGACGAACTCGGTATAGTAGTTTCAGACGGTAGAAACAGTTACGTACAGCTTCTAGCACATGAGTCTCAAACTGTAACTACAAACAGACACTTCAATTTTATTTATTTGTATGTATAGATAAGTACCGTATTTTATTTATTCATAAGCATTTAGTAAAAAGCTCTTTATGACTTTGACTTTGATTTTAACACTACAAACAGACACTTCATTTCTATTTATTTAAAAAAGTGGCTTTGTTATCATACCAAGAGTTAATTAACAATATAACGATCCGCAATCTATACAAATAAATAAAATTGAAGTGTCTGTTTGTAATGTCAATATAACAGATTTTTACTTAATGTATATGAAAGTATATACGGTACCAATAGCAAAAAAATCATTTTTTTATTTTTTTGTCTGTCTGTCTGTCTGTTTGTTCCGGGTAATCTCCCAAACGGCTGGACCGATTTTGACGGGACTTTCACTGGCAGATAGCTGATGTTATAAGGAATAACTTAAGCTACTTTTATTTTAGAAAAATAATTAAGGTTCCGCGCATAAAAAATAAAACCCTTGAAATCCAATATATATATTCTATGTCGTGTCTATGTCGAAGTACTCTAAATTTCTTTTAAATTAAACGCGGGTGAAACCGCGGGTCCCAGCTAGTATTATATATAAAATCAAATCATCATCATCATATCAGCCAAATGACGTCCGCTGGCCAAGTCCAAGACCTCCTCCATAGATTTCAACAACGAGTGGTCACATCTAACGACTCCCAGCGACCTTCACCGTGTCGCCTGTCCACCTCGTTGGAGGTCATCCCACGCTGCGTTTTCTAGTACGCTGTCTCCACTCGAGAACCTATCTACAATAGTCAAATAAAAATAATAATATGACGCCATGGTTGGTGCAGTGGCTGACACAGTCGGCTGCTGCGCTCCGGGTCGCAGGTTCGATTCCCACACAGAACAAATATTTGTATGATCTGCAGGTAGTTGTTCCGGGTCTGGGTGTATTGTATGTGGTATTCATGTCCGTAAACGCACTCACGACACAGGAGAAATATTAGTGTGGGGCAACGTACTTTTAATTAAAAAATTAAAAAAACATTTGATGAAAAAGTAATCAATATTAGTATATAATTCCGCAGCGCAAAGTTATTATAGCATTATACCCATAATAATTACAGGGTCAGTCAAACAATAGTTAACCTTTAAGCTATCAAAGAGGCCATAACCAATAGCTTTCCCATTAGCTATTACAATCTTTTGACCCTATATATTTACTGCAAATGACTTTAAGCGGCTATAACGCTGTATGGTACATATACGGCTTCAGTTATGGCTATGGTTTTCGGATAATATTACGATTTAAGACAACAATTGACTTCTAATGTGAGAAGGAGCTCATAGCCTCACTGATCGGCGAGGTTAAGCAACACTCGGCGCGGTCAGTCAATGGATTGGTGAGCATTTGTGGTATTTGAACTGACGACTCGGTGGAGAGCACGTAAATTTGTCGGTTCCCGTAATTCTAATTAGATGGGAGTGGGGGCTTTCGGGCAGCATGAACTCCTAACTCATCATTTCGGCCGAACGAAGTCCACTGCTGGACACAGGCCTCCCCCAAAGATCACCACAACGACCGATATGGGTGTGTTGTGGGCTCATTGGGGGGTTTTGCCATAATCGCCACGCTTGGCAGACGGGTTGGCGATCGCAGTTGTGTTGTTAATGTACTCGAACGACGCTGCTGCCTATCCTCCGGTTAATACCTTAGTCGACTTTTACGACACCCACGGGAGGAAATGGGGGGAACTCTGACTCACACATAAATTATTAATATAAAAGAGTATATCCATAGTATAGTTTCTTGCCGGTTCATCTCCATGGGACCAACGACTAGGAGCCGTGCAACTATTTAAATTCCGACTATTCGTGAGTGATTAAATGAATAAAAAAATGACTTTGACACAAGGTTGGCCACTACCAACACGATAAAAGAAGAAGAATGTGAGAAGTTTTTTTAATATGACTTATCCTATATATATATTGTTTTTATTGGTGTCCAGTGGAAATTCTGCATGGAACTTCCTTAGCCCCGGGGAAGGGTGAAGGGGTATGCCAGACTCCTACCGGCTAAAACCACTGGAGCGGTCATCTTCGGTACTGAAGGTCCTACAGTCCTATCACACTAGAGCTGCCAATTGGTACTATGCCTTTAGGCACATAACGGAGGGGATGACTCTAAAGTGGACACTCCCTAGCAGAGGGAAGGTGACTGTAAAAAGATCGCACCCCAGTCAATTCTCGGGGAGGATTTTAAAGGATCCCCCCAAGCCTCGCTTTGCGCTGTGCTGCGCACACGGTGGCACGTGGCCACGTGCGGACCACCGTCTTCCCGGGGGTCGCTCGGTGTGAGCACGCAGACTCCCCAATCTGTGCACTCATGACCCCTGAGAACCGCCGTACCTAATGATTATAGCAACCGTTTCCGTAGACATCAGCAATCTAGTGATCACGGATGCCTTGTCGATTAAAGGTCTAAAATGGAAATCCTTACGTTCCAATTAATTCATCAGCTGTTACTACCCGTCACCCGGAACACAATTACGCTTACGTATAGTTCTTATGGCGGGGAAATAAGCAGGAAGATAAGTGAGGTTTGATTAAAGAACACAACCAAATGTTTTTTTTAAATTACAGTGTAAATGACAATGTACCGAAATATGGGAAGATGTTACACTTAGAATAAAAATCAGAAAGCCGTTTATGTTGGAAATAATAGGTTACAGTTTTTGTCATATTTGAGAACGCAATGTATCATAAACAACGCGATCAAAACGCTACTTAATTATTGTGCTAGCTATGTTAAGCTATTATTCTGCCTTTGCGAGCGATGAACTCATCCGTTAACTTTAGCGAAATAACAGAAATGTTATGTGAAAATAAATCGTTTATTTTGTTTTTATTCTAAAAACCGTTAGTATATATTCAAAACAATTATTTTATACTGAAAGCGGTTAAAAAACTGGAAATAATCTGAAAATTCATGAAAACATCGACGCAAACTACTAAGGCTGCCTGCCTGAGTTCTAGAATCATGCACTAAATCTATGGTATCTATATACCAATTTTCGTTACACCCGATATACAGTTAATATCTTCACTGTCGTATAAACATACATAAATAAATAAATACGCACTTTAATTACCACTGGCAGACAACTTCTTACTGTCAGATTGTCGTCAAGGTATGCGCGCGCAGCTCCCGATTACTCTCATCACACGCACCAAAAGAAGACTACAAAAAATTAACATTCACTTTACATGTCCCGTTACAATTCAAGTCAAATTCAACAAACAAAAGTAAACCCGGCCGTACCTTCGTACCATCACAAAATCTCGAGAACAATATAAATTAATTGATCATTTGCTCGGAGAATCGTATTTCACAAAAATCGTTTTGTGAACAAGGAGTCTCGTTGCATATTTAATGCCACGATGCGGGCACTCCGGTCGAATTGAAAGCTTTATAGGCACTATTTTCTCTGATAAAGTACTTAATTAAGTGGCTGCAGTGCAATTTGTAACGAAATAAATAAAATGGTGGCTGATAGGAATTATTTACAAGCCGGACGTGTCTCTGCACTACTGAGCCCTCTGTGACCGTTAGTTGGGAGACCCATGCTCAGGAGTATGCAAATGCTTTTACTAAGAATTATCTCTGTGCGTAAATCAGCAGCTTCTTCCACACGGTTGGTGCAGTGGCTGATACAGTTGGTTGCTGCGCTCCGGGTTGTGGGTTCGATTCCGCTCGGCACAAATATTTGTATGATATGCAGATAGTGGTTCCGGGTCTCCGTCTGACGCAGGTGTTCACCGGTCACGGTTATTTCGGAGCATACCTTTTTTATTGATGTCCAGTGGAAATTCTATATGGAACTTCCTTCACCCCGGGGAAGGGCGAAAGAGTAGGACTCCTACCGGCTAAAACCACTAGAGCGGTCATCTTCGGCACCGAAGGGGGGCTCCAGGTCCTCGTAAGATCACACTAGAGCCGCCCATTGGTGCCGCGCCTTTAGGCACATCTCGGAAGGGATGACTGTAAAGCGGTCACCCCCTCTAGCGGAGGGAAGGCGACTGTAAAAAGGTCGCCCCCCCAGGCACTTCTCGGGGAGGATTATAGAGGATCCCCCCAAGCCTCTCCCGATCCCGCTCTGCAGTCTCCTTCTGGAGCATGACGCTCTCGCAGAAGGAGACCACTGCACTCCAATTTTCATGCTTTGCCAACATAGCTTCGGAGCATACCTGCACAGAATAGGACGTGAGGTTACGGCACAGTGCCACCATTATGGAAGCGACCAGGATACCGCACAGCACACGCTCGAGGAATGCCCTACGTGCGTTGCCGAGTGGCGGATCCTGGTCGATCAGATCGGGCAAGATCTCTCTCTGCCGGCTATGTTGGCAGAGCATGAAAATTGGTTCTCGGTTTCATGCTCACACCGAGTGACCCCTGGGAAGACGGTAGTGCGCACGTGGTCACTTGCCACCGTGTGCACAGCACAGCGCACAGCGAGACTTGGGGGATCCTTTACAATTCTCCCCGAGAAGTGCCTGGGGGGTGGTCTTTTTACAGCCGTCTGCCGTCCGCTAGTGGGAGTGACCGCTTTACAGTCACCCCCTCCGAGATGTGCCTAAAGGCGTGGCACCATTGGGCGGTTCTAGTGTGATCTAACGAGGACCTGGCACCAAAGGGGGGCTCCCTTCGGTGCCGAAGATGACCGCTCCAGTGGTTTAGCCGGTAGGAATCCCTTCACCCTTCCCCGGGGCGAAAGAAGTTCATGTAGAATTTCCAATAAAAAAAGGTTTATTGTGTGTGGACTTTATGTCTGTAAACACACCCATGATACATGAGAAATTTGAGTGTGGCGCAACGTATAAAAAAAAAACAGGTTAAGATAGACCATGGTCCCATGCTCCTACATTTTTCAACTCAATGCCTCTTATCTGCAGAAAAAGAAGTAGTAAGTAGTAGGTGAATACAGGCTGGAGAACATGTGGATACGGAAAGCTCAATGCAAGTAGTGTGCATCCCTTCTGTGGAACAGCAGCTATATAGTATTGGCAAACTCCCCCCATAATAACAACACAAGTATGTAAATCTATAGGGGCGGCTTTTGATCAGTAGTGGACATTCTTTGGTTGACATGATGATGATGAAGATTTCTCCTGTATCGTGGGTACAGTAAATTTAATCATCATTTGGGCCGAATGAAGTCCACTGCTGGACACAGGCCTCCTCCAAACATCACCACAATGACCGATATGGGTGTTGTGTGCTCATTGGGGGGTGTTGCCATAGTCGCCACGCTTGGCAGACTGGTTAGCGATCGCAGTTGAGTTGTTAATGTACTCGAAGGACGCTGCTGCCCATCCCCCGGTTAATCCCTTAGTCTACTATTACGACACCCAAAAAGATCTACAGATATTTGTTTCGGGTCTGAGTGTTTATGTATGTGAGAAACATCCAGACACAAAACAACTATATGTAGGTCATACAATTGTTTGTACTACGCAGGGATCAAACCCGTGACACGCAGAAAGCCAAACACTTTGCCCCTGCGATAACCATACCGTTGACCTTTGTTAAAACTGTTGTTACTAACCCATATCTTGAACCCGTGCCAAATTACCCGTGCCAAGTCATTCGTACATTTAAGACTTCTAAGTTAAATCTATCCGGAAACAGACTCTGGATTGTGATTGTTGTTCTCAGATTGCTATTATTTGAATAACAACCGGACTGCTTATCAACGTGCTATCCTGGTTTCAGAATAGTTAGAATAGAATAGAATATTCTTTATTGTACACCATTTTAAAAACAACTAAGTACTAAGAATAATTTAATGAACAGTAATTGTACAATGGGCGGTCTTATCGCTATTAGTTACAGAACAGTTACATCCCTACAACTGCTACAATGAATGGTTACAAGGGATATAGCTATAATCACCAGGCCTGTCAAATAGATTTGTGGTGTAACTTGCATAATATTGACAGTCAAACATAATCAATGACCCAAGTCGTGGCAGCTATTACATTAGTACTTACATAAGCTATGCGTCGGATGTCATAAGTTAGGATGCCTCACAATCTTAAACTGATTCATGAATATGAGTCATCGAAGACATAACAGTAATATAATGTGAAGTAATTGTTGGAGTAACGGCAACAATGTGATTCTCAGTGATTAAATATTATTTACAAAACTGGATAATGCGGGATGGCAGGAACGAATTCGAAATGGAGAACACAACCCAGTAATTTTTAAACAGTTATGTACTTCTTGACACGACCTCAGCTTTATTGCGGCTCGATCCACCTTCATAATATCATCATCATCATATCAGCCACAGGACGTCCACTGCTGAACAAAGGCCTCCCCTTAGATTTCCACAACGACCGGTCATATGCCACTCTCATCCAACGACTCCCAGCGACCTTCACCAGGTCGTCTGTCCACCTCGTTGGAGGTCGTCCCACGCTGCGTTTTAGTTCTACGAGCAATGTGCCTGCCCTGCCCATTGTCACTTCAGTTCACTACTAGTAATCCTTTCAGCTATGTCGACAACTTTAGTTCTTCTACGGATCTCCTCATTTATACAAATAAATAAAATTGAAGTGTCAGTTTGTAATCTCAAAATAACAGCTTTTTACTAAATGCATATGCATATATACGGTACGCAAAAAAGCTATTTGTAATTTTTTGTCTGTCTGTCTGTTTGTTCCCACTAATCTCTGAAACGGCTGGACCGATTTCTACGGGACTTTCACTGGAAGATAGCTGATATTATAAGGAATAACTTAGGCTACAATTATTTTAGAAAAATTATTAGGGTTCAGTGCAAAACAATAAAACCCATGAAATCCAATATATATATATATATATACATACTCTATGTCAAGTGCCTATTCCGAAGTATTCTGAATTATGTATAGATAATCCATTTTCTTTTAAATTAAACGGTGAGTGAAACCGCGGGTCCCAGCTAGTTATAAATAATTGTTCCGAAACTGGATACTACTCGTTACCACTAATTAAAATGTAAATATATAGATATATTAATAACATAAACATTAAAACTTTATTCGGTTTGAATTGGTACCTACGGAACGATTCGAAATACAAATACATTATATCCGACAATGTTCCAAATTCAAAATACAAAACAATACGAATTCACTTTTGAAATTCGCTTACTAGACAAGCGTGTGTGGCCTGCACCGTGGCCTACGGCTCCAGATTTTATTACGTAGTTAGGCGGACTGCATACGACGCTGCATGCGGTTTGCAAACTCAGCTGCCGCCGTTTTATGCCGCATGAATTTATAGCTGAGGCGATTTCGTATGTATTCAGTTGAATATGTTTCAATTCGCTAAGATATTAGATTTAAATGTTGTTGTAATGCTATGAAGTTTTCTGATGACGCCAATACACGTCGAGACCCACTATTTAACATGAATATAAAAAGGTACAAATGGCATGCTTGTTTTCCACATAATGTTACACAGAAATTTTAGTATCATTCACTCACATTGCGCTAGTGTGGGAATTTAATAACCCTGTCTGACATGGGAACTAAACCAAGGGCTTCTCGTTTGGAATCACTGGTCTATGAATACGGTGAAATATAATTTTTGGGTACTATAATATTCATCATTTCGACCGATAAAGTGGTGCTGGACACAGGACTCCCCCACAGATCACCACAACGACCACAATGGGTGTGCTGTGTGCTCATTGGGGGGCTTTGCCAAAGTCAACACGCTTGTCAGGCGATCACAGTTGAGTTATTAATGTACTCGAAAGTCACTGCTGCTCTTCCTCCGCCTAATCCCACAGTTGCCTTTTACGGCACCCACGGGATGAGATGGGTGGGTGTTATTGTTATTATATTATTATACACGGTGATAAAGCATTTAACAATTTTGACAACAAAGTAACAATGGAAGATATAATCCATATGAGGCCACTCATACCACCGATGGAAAGTTTAAGCGTGAACTAGTTACTTTGCAGTAAATCCTATGCCAGGAGAACCTCGACAAGAAATCTGTTACGGATTTCAATGAATCTCAAGACATTGATGGCTAAAAGAGTGATACATAACATAACGGCCTGAAAATAGAAAATGTCAACCGCGTTTGACAACAGAGTCCCGCATGAGACGATGTAGTAGACACAATAACGTGGGGGCCTTGGGGGTCGCGAGCGCGCTTATTGGGAAATCTGCATCCTCCCGCGACCCCCCGGAAAGACAGCAGTGTGTATGTGGTCACGTACCGCTGTGTGACTCTCTTTTACATTCCCCTCGAGAGATGCCTGGGGGGGTGGCCTCTTTACAGTCACCTTCTCTCCATAGAGGGGATGGCCGCTTTACAGTCATCCCCTCCGAGATGTGCCTAAAGGCGTGGCACCAACGGGTGGCTCTAGATGGAGATTACTCAAGTTCCTGGAGCCTCCCTTCGGTGCCGACGATGATCACTCCGGTGGTTTTAGCCAGTAGGAGTCCGGCATGCCCCTTCGCCCTTTCAGTAGAAGTCAGAAGTACATGAGGGATTTTCATCGGATCAATAAAAGAAAGACACAATTACATGAAACATGGACACGGGGCAAGCAAAAAAGCGGTGAACACCATATCGCGTTCCTATAATATCTTCCGTAGAGACGACGTATGGTGAAGAACATGCGTGTTTCACGAGAGGTCCCATACCCCGCATATGCTGATAATGGTCAGCAGCATTCAGTAGATCGGATGATGACCATGAGGATTTGACTACGGTAAAAGAAGGTGAATCCAAGAAGGATTCTACGTTGACATATTTTATACGTTCTTATGAAGTTTTTATAAGTGTTGCAATTAAAGTTTCCGCACGAGTAAATACAATGGCGAAGGCCAGTCTTTAATTTAGCGAACGGTGCTCGAAACTTCTCCAATTCTAATCAAAGAAAAAGCAGAAGACTAATACAACATTAATTCACAATTCCTTAATGAAAACGCCAAAAGTTAAAAGTAATTTGCATCAAAAAGTGCCTTTTGTTGAATTCGCGTAAAGTTGGTAAATTAAAATTAAGAATTAACGTGTTTCGGCGGTCAGAGACTAAGTTTCAAGTTTTTTTTTATTATTTATGAGACGCCCACTCGGGCTTTACTGTCATGGTTATTTTCTGGAGTAAATATTTATGAAAGCCAAAGTAAACTTAACACTAGTAGTGGTTATCTGCGTCAAATTTATCTATACAAATAAATCAAATTGAAGTGACTGTTTGTAATATCAAAAAAACAGCTTTTTACGAAATGAATATGGAAGTATATACGGTATCTACAATAAAAAATGTCTGTTGTCTGTCTGTCGGTCTGTCTGTCTGTCGGTCTGTCTGTCTGTCTGTCGGTCTGTCTGGCTGTCTGTTTGTTCCCACTAATCTCCGAAACTGCTGGACCGATTTCTACGGGACTGTCACTGGCAGATAGCTGATGTTATAAGGAATAAGTAAGGCTACCTTTATTTGAGAAACATGGCTGTGATTTAAGTAATTAATGGAATTATGAATATTTGCATGCTACACTATATGTAGCAGACGTAGATGGACAACATTATAATAATAAGAACCGCTGCCTAACACTACAACATTGTACTTCAAACGAATAAAGACATATTGATTGATTTATTTATTCATCATTTCAGCCGAATAAAGCCATTGCTGGACAAAAGCCTCCCTCAAAGATACGGCCGATCAGGATGCGTTGTGTGCTCATTGGGGGGTTTTGACATAATCGCCACGCTTTGCAGGCGGGTTGGCGATCGCAGTTGAGCTGTGTGAAAGGTTACAATAAAATACTTCGTTGCATATTTATCTGAGTTCTACGATAGTTTTAATTATTTCAACCCTAAATTATCATCAATGTGCGAAATGGAACGATTTATTGATTAATATAATAATTATTTATTTAGGCATCGCAGTTAATGGCCGACCAGTTCCGATAGACGGCACCCGTTCACGAGCTTTACGCATGCATCAGCATCGCTTAGCTCAACCATATTTAAGGGAACCCAGCGACCCGATACACAATACCACCGCCAGCAAGACATTTTAGTGAGCATGACAGACCAATACTCCAAAGGAATAGACACAAACACAATCAAAACTAAATATTAATATATAACATTAATGGCTAAACGATACTCAAACACATTTACCGTTTTGTATGTACTAGAGGTCGCCCAGTCAAAATTCGACCGTAATTAATTAAAATATTAGATTTGATTTAATGAATTTGTAACAAGTATTATTAGTTAAATTTCGACGGCACGGCTGGTGCAGTGGCTGATACAGTTGGCTGCTGCGCTCTGGGTCGTGGGTTCGATTCCCGCACGGAATAAATATTTGTGTGATCTGCAGATAGTTGTTCCGGGTCTGGGTGTATTGTGTGAGGAATATATGTCTGTAAACGCACCCACGGCACAAGAGAAATCGGGAGTGTCGGGCAAACTTTGTATTTAAAAAAGTAATCTTTCTACACTCCTTCTCCATATGAACTTTAACTATGCCAAATCTCACACTCCTCCGAGCGCGCAATGTGCTTAAAAAGGGGTACAATATTTTCTTCACGTATTTTTTTATTTATGATATTTTATTTATTTCTCACCACAATAATGAAAAAGATATAGTATGGTACAAATTTATAGAGGGAGACTGGTGCCTGAACTAGGCTGAATTCTGCATCTCAGGTCACCAAGCCTTCCACCCCAGAAGTCCAATTTTGCTTTTTCATACACTGTGCCTAGCGAAATTTTTCCATTTTCTTGTTTTTCGTGTAGGTATCTGACTGTATCAAGTTGTTTCCTCTTGTTAAAATTCTCTTGATGAATACTCTCCAGAAAGTTGATATAACTTTATCAGGCCCTCTCACTGCAGACAATCTATACAAATAAATAAAATTGAAGTGTCTGTTTGTAATGTTAAAATAACAGCTTTTTACTAAATGCATATGAAAGTATATACGGTACCTACAATAAAAAAGCTTTTTGTAATTTTTTGTCTGTCTGTCTGTCGGTCTGTGTGTCTGTTTGTAATGTCAAAATAACAGCTTTTTACTAAATCCTTATGATAGTATGTACGTTACATATAACAAAAATACTATTTTTTTTTAAGTTGTCCGTCTGTCTGTCTTTCTGTCTGTTTGTTCCGGGTAATCTCCGAAACGGCTCGACCGATTTTGACGGGACTTTCACTAGCAGGTAGCTGATGTTATAAGGAATAACTTAGGCTACTTTTATTTTAGAAAAATTATGAGAGTTCCGCACAAAAAAAAACCTTTGAAATGAATAGTATCGAAGTACTCTAAATTCCTTTTAAATAAAACGCGGGTGAAACCGCGGGTCCCAGCTAGTATCTTGATATAACAATAAACCCTACTTTTGTAATAAAATGTGTATCTTATGGTTTTGATACACCCAATATTGACGAGTTATTTTCATTTTTTCATGTCATTGTTTTACTTTGACACGACGTATTTGACGGAATATTAATACATAGATGTTGTAATTTAATGTTCAACATTTTGATAGTCACCAACCACACTTAGTAAAAGAAGTGGTGCTACCAGAATTGCTTTCCGCGTATAAGACGTTGCTGTACACGTAGAACGCTATAATAAACGCCGAGAATTGTTTCAATAGTCACCACACTTGGTAAACGGATTGGTGATAATATAATAACGTTCAAGAGGTTGCTGCTACTCCTTATAATAGTCTTGTAGTCACTATAATGACATCCACCAGCCTTTCATAACTACAATGAACGGTCTTAGCTCCTTATTGTCATAGTTATAATGGTAGGTGAATTGGTAATCGCAGTTTGCTGTAAACTTCCTGCTTGCATAACCAAGAATTTTTAATTTGAGTTACACGGAAAAGATCTCCATAAAACACATTGTATTGGTACTTTAACAAGATCTTGAACAAAGAGTCTGTGGCAAACTTATGTGACTCATTTGTTCTGGGATGTTCCGTCTCCAATATCCAATAATATATCGGAAAATTCTTGTGCACAATGGTTCCCACCCAACCGTGTCCTCGTATTCACTGTTGGCCAAAAAGGCGTTTTTTTCATATTCATTCATTTATTTGCCTGAAATATGGTACACAAGTTGTTACATATAAAATAGACCAAGACATATTTCACCAGTAATCTAGCGTGCAAAATATTATAGTAACTTATTTATAAGCCAAATTAAATGCACATATTATTTAAAATTCATAATTACTTATATTAAATGTCAAATGAAGTAAAACAATAGAGTAAGTAATAATTAATTTAAATTTCTCAATAACAATTTAAAATGAAACAATTGTATCAAATATTGCGGCGAGAATTTGATGTTAAAATAAATATATTGACATTAAATAAGGTTAAAATAACATTACACACTACACGTACTAATAATGTCAGAATAATTATACTAATCATATTAATTGATATAACATGTTGCGTTATTTATTCAGTTAATAAATGACATTAAATTCTTATTATTAAATTAGAATATTTTTATCGTCTAGGTACTCTTTGACATTATAAAAACATTTATTCATTAGAAAGTCGTATAGTTTCTTCTTAAATTGTGGAAAAGGTAACTTTTTGATAACATATGGCAATTTGTTGTGTAACGAAGATGCTGAGAGAGGAGAAATCCCAGTGCGAGGCAAAATAATTTAAAAAAAAAAAAAAACTTCATGTAACTTCAGGCGTTTCCGTATAGTGTCCGGATTAAGAATAAAGCTCCACTGCATCGCCTTCTGTGGATGTCTTAAAAAGCGACTAAGGGACTCTAAACCAGAGGGATGGGCAGCAGTGTCCTTTTTGTGGAACAGTAGCCAGACTACGCTCACAAACCCGCCTGCCAAGCGTGATGAGTACTGGCAAATCCCCCCCAAAATGACGAAACAGTTGTGGAAATTTAATAAAATATCATTATTTTTATTGCCAGCAACACAACAGCGCTATTGCCAGCGTCTAGTAAAAGAAATGTGAAAAACGATGAATTTCAAAACTCAACAACAGACGATGGCACGACGGAAGATGGGATACAAGCAACTTTACAAAAAAATAATTGGATTGGGTGGTTTTATGAAACCACGATTCCAGTGGAACTTATCTGCGTAGTAGGGTATGGAATACATAATAATTTCAATCATTCAGATGATAGACGCGTGTTAAAAACTGAACACAATATTTATTTAAATAATTGATGGCTGCGCTGCCGAGAGCCTTTCACTTTAACCCCACACCGCGGCCGGCTGTAATGCGATATGCGATAGATAGACGAAAAAACATGAGGAGATGTACAAAAAGTTTCAATTAAAAAATACAGCCTATGTAGGTGCACAATGCTGAAAATACCATAGATTGTGAAATGGAGCTAACACCACCTAGTAAGTAGTGGACTATTACAAACCAACAATCCTGACCCCGGTTTTGTACATCATTAGAAATATTAGAGGGGTCAAACTATATCATATCACCCACAGGACGTCCACTGCTGAACGAAGGCCTCCCCCTTAGATTTCCACAACGAGCGGTTACATGCCGCCCTCATCCAACGACTCCCAGCGACCTTCACCAGGTCGTCTGTCCACCACGCTGCGTTTTCCGGTGCGCGGTCTCCATTCTAGAACCTTTGTGCCCCAGCGGCCATCAGTTCTACGAGCAATGTGCCCTGCCCATTGCCATTTCAGTTTACTAATCCTTGCAGCTATGTTTGCTGTTTTGCAGCTCATTTCTGTTTCGATCTCGTAGAGAAATACCAAGCATAGTTCTCTTCATAGCTCGCTGAGTGACCTTGAGATTTCTTATGAGGCCTATTTTGAGTGACCACGTCTCTGTTCCATATGTCAAACTGTATCGCAGGACAAATTCAATCAATTGAGATGAAACGTACCTGTTTACCTGTACCGTTTATGTTAGGCTAATATAGGCCTGTTTTTTTGTAAAATTTCATCACGATTCAGGCGTTTTCACGTGGTGACGTAACTAACAGACAGAGAGACATACATTCTAAAAAAACGTATTCTATTGTTTAGTCTTTACAATTTTAATATAGTAGGTGTGGGTAGATCTCTAGTGTGATCATACGAGGATCCCTTACGTGCCGAAGATGACCGCTCCAGTGGTTTTAGCCGGTAGGAGTCCGGCATACCCCTTCGTCCTGCCCCGGGGCGAAGGAAGTTCATGAAGAATTTCCACTGGGCACCTTTAAAAAAAAAAGGTGTGGGTCTACGAAAGATCTACCTTTGTTAACGCAAACAGGCACGCACTGCACTTTTAATTCAGTGTATAAAATTTCTATTAATAAGCTCCTCTGTCCGAGTGGAGTAGCCTTGTTATAATAAAATGGTAATTTATTCGGTCCATAAGTCTCTTGGCGCAAACGTGGGCCTTAACGAGCCGCTGTGAGACCTTCATTTTTCCTTCCAATTTACCGTTATAAATAGATGGCAACCTTATGTTATTTGTATGGCTCTTGTTTTGGAACTCTACATTTGATTTCTTATAATGTTTACCCAAAAAAATACGTTAATATTTTATTGCAAACTACCTGGGACCCGCGGTTTCAATTAATTTCAATGCGATTTCAATTAGTTTTCGATAAATTTAAACAAACATTGATTATATTTATATATGAATTAGAGTACTTCGGCACAGACACTTGACATAGAGTATGTATATATGTATTGGATTTCATGGGTTTTATTTTTTTGCACGGATCCCTAATTATTTTTCTAAAATAAAAGTAGCCTGAGTTATTCCTTATAACATCAGCTATCTTCCAGTCAAAGTCCCCTATAAATCGATCCAGCCGTTTCGGAGATTAGCGGGAACAAACAGACAGAAAGACAGAAAGACAGACAGACCGACAGACAGACCAACAAAAACAATTTGAATAGGTTTTTTGTTGTAGGTACCGTATATACTTTCATATGCATTTAGTAAAAAGCTGTTATTTTTACATTACAAGCAGACACTTCAATTTTATTTATTTGTATATGTATATAGATGAATAATTTATAGGAGTTTATTGTTAATTTCGCTTTAAAACAAAAAAAAAACAAAGGAATATTGTTTAAGTAATAAATCAATATACGTAGCACAACATAATTTTAAAATGTAAACTATAAAGCTTGGGGTGATTAGTATTAACGGTTTATGAGAATAGAATCCGTGAGCATCATGTAGTCGTTAATGTTATATATTGAGCTGTTATATTTCTTGTCTATTGCCTGTCAGTATGAGGAAAAAATTCGCCTTTTTTACCGACTTCGAAATGGAGGAGGTTCTCAATTCAATGCGTATATTTTTTTTTAATGTATTTACACCCATTACTCCTAGATTTGTCGACAGATTTGAGCAATTCTTTTTTAACTGGTGCAGAATGCTTTCGAGTTAGTCCCATATAAATTTCATTACATTTGATGGAGTAGTTTTTTAAATAGCTTCAATAAACAGGTTAATTTGCCTGCGCTTATCTAGATGATGTCTTAATAGTTTCGATTCCTCTCAGATCAGAGAACCGATTTGAGTCGTTTTTATTTTTAGTGTTAAATACTGATACCAAAAGAAAAAAAAGCGAATAACAAGAATAACCACACATTCATGCAAGTGTGATGTATCATACAAGTATCATGGAACTTACAGAGCCTACTGCTGATCTTTTAGAATTTCAAAGATATTATTTTTAAATTAATTTTTGTGTGGAAATAAAACGTCAATTGCACAAAATTGCTTGTTGTATGTATCGACGAAGCGGTGTAGCGGTGAGCGCATTCCGGAATTTGTTTTACAAACGCTGGTAGCAAAGAGGCGCCTAGTGCACACCTTCCGCCAGTGATCTATTCGAGGAACCAGGTAGCATAAACTATTCACCAAGTCAGGGCAGTCAAACTTGTTGCGGCATATACTGAACAGAGTTATCATTTCAAGGAGTGTGCGTCTTGATTTTAAAGTAAGTAAATCGTATTTTTAAGAAGCATCTAGACTGAATCTTTTTTATGAAAACATCTATATTGCATAGCACGAAGGTATTTACGTTGCACAAGTTCTATCATTTCATTATATTTTATATAATAAGGAATATATAATATTTTATATAATATATCTTTTCCTGACGACAAAAGTGGATAAAAAAACTGGTGATAGAAAAATCTTTCAGATAAATGTCATCATCATCATCATATCGGCCATACAACGTCCACTGCTGAACAAAGGCCTCCCCCATAGATTTCCACAACTGGGTCATCATATTGGGGGGAATTTGCCAGTACTCACCACGCTTAAAGTCATCATTTCGGCCGAATGAAGTCCACTGCTGGACACAGGCCTCCCGCAAAGATCACCACAACGACCGAAATGGGTGTGTTGTGGGCTCATTGGGGGGTTTTGCCATAATCGCCACGATTGGCAGACGGGTTGGCGATCGCAGTTGAGTTGTTAATGTACTCGAAGGACGCTGCTGCCCATCCTCCGGCTAATCCCTTAGTCGACTTTTACGACAGCCACAGGAGGAGATGGAGTGGTGGTTTTCTGAGCCGGCACCACACGGCAAAGCCACGCTTAAAGTTACCTGTCTTAAAATATATTTATTGATACTTCTATGTACATTGATGGCACACAAGGCGGACTTAACACCATGAGGCATTGTCTACCAGTCAACCTATACATATCAATTTGTTGAAAACACAACAGATTTTTATCTCTCCATAATAAAACATATATATATATATATTATTTTTTAATCGTTGCCCCACACTAGGATTTCTCCTGTGTCGTGGATGCGTTTACAAACACAACTCCACACAGAATACACCCAGACCCGGAAGGTAGTTGACCTGCAGATCATACAAATATTTGTTCCGTGCGTGAATCGAACCCACGACCCGGTGCGCAGCTGCCAACTGTATCAGCCACTGCACCAACTATGCCGTCGAATTAATTGAAAACACAATAGATTTTTATCCCTCCATAATAAAACATAATTTATTTGCCTACAGCTTACAAAACAGACACATTCACACAGAAAAGTACAAAAGCAGGCTATGATATAAAACAATTGATTACGAACTGCCATTACAAAGGGGAACGAAATTGGGTAGAGACGTGATGAACTCAGGTAAGTCGTTTGCGAGTCGTCCCCGCATCGTGTCGTCACCGTATCGCTACCGCGCCTCAGTCGTGCCTTCTCAAATGTTTCGTGATTTATTCTTATGTGAATTGGAGTCGAAAATACGCTTATAAAGGTTGGTTGTGATGTGATGAAGTTATTAAGTGCAGTAAACTATATTCTTACGAATTGAAGTTGAAACAAATAGATCTTTTCTTTTTGTCTTAGGGAAATCCATCCATCCATTCCTTCGCCTTGAGAAGAGCGGAAGGGCATCCCGGACAGTTACCGGCTAAAATCCCACGGTATCCTTCCACTTTGCTGGCGAACGGCTGATGTATCAGAGTCGTATATTTGGACAATCAAAACTCCCAGTCAAACAAAAACCATTATTTGCGTTTGTACGTTTATCTGCACTGACGGCAGTGGCTATGTGAATAGCTTTCTGCGTTATGCGTCGTGGGTTCGATTCCCGCATGGAGCATATATTTTCACGATCTACCGATAAACGTTTTCGGTCTGGGTGTGTGTGCGATTGAGATTTATGTCTGTAAACTTTACCCTCGATACAGGTGACCTCTTAGTACGGCATAGCTAACAATAAACTCACATTGAAATAATTTTCAAGGTTTCCTCATTGGGAGTCGTTGGATGGGAACGACATGTAACTGGTCCTTGTGGAAATCTGTAGGGCAGACCTTTGTTCAACAGTGGACGTCCTTCCTTCGTGGCGGATATGTTGATGACGATGATAACATCAATACTATCTTTCCATATTTCTCCACACTTCAGCCAACCTTTCCCGCAGTATGCAAATTTAATTTTCCTACACATTTCGGGCGCTCGCTTTCGTTATAAAAAATCTACGATCAGGTAAATCATAAAAGCACAGATATATACAGGTGGATGCGAAATATAATTTGCAGAGAAAAAATATTTTGTTTCTGCTACGGGGCCTCCCACTTGACATTCAATAAATTATTCAAATTCTATGTGAGGTTTTCATACGGGTTTTATTGAATTGATGGGGAATTTGTGGTGTACCAATTTCGATTTATAGGATATTCTATGGCGTTTGCGGTTTTCGAATTTGTATTATATACGGATACATACAACAGATTGGAATAGAATTATAAACGCTGTTTAGGGTTCCGAACGTCCGCATGAAAAAACGGCGGCACCCTTATAGGATCACTCGTGTGTCTGTCCGTCTGTCACAACTAATTTGCTCCGAATCTACCAGACCAATAAGTTGAAATTTGGTACACATTAGAATTTCGGCGACCCAAACACGGACGCATAATAAAATTTGAAAATGTTAAAAATAATTCTGAAAATTGTACCGTGTAATATATCAAATGAAAGGGCTTAATGTGAGGGCTTCAAATATATTTTCCTTATAATTTTTAAAATTGTAGAAAAATGAGCATTCCTCTCCCCTTATCATTATCACCTAAACTACGGAGCCAAAAATTTTGAAAACAATAAAGATAATACGATTTTCCTTGTAGATTACACGAAAACTAATAGGAAGTCTGTCATCTTAAAATAACATGGTAAATCTTACAATAGTGTGTGTACAAACTTACATTTGCAGTTGGAATGTACCAGAGAAGTTTTATCTTGGGGCAAAATATTTTGGTTACCACAAACTTTAAGTCAGATTTAAAAAAAAACATGGTAGATAATAAATTCATCATACGGAACGCTCTGCCCATGAGTTCAACTGGCACTTGTCCGGTTTTATTTTTTAGCCTGGAAACAAGACGAGAGCGATAGAGCGGGGACGAAAGGAGAAAGAAAGAAAGAACGATTTATTTTGATCACAACACAGAGACACGATTGTAAAAACAGGGACATAGATAACAATATTTAAAAATATAAAAATGTACAAGTCCAAATAAAACTAACGTAAACCTTCGTAGGTACCTAATAATATATGTCTCACGGTTGGACCAAATAGGTGTCCAGATCAGCTTCATGCCTGGCTTAAGTGCCGGACGCTGGTTTTTATCTGGAACCTTATGTACACCACGGATGTCAGAAGGAGGCCACCTCTGATCCCAACCGCAGAAAACGCACTGGGCACAGGCGCTGGCGAAGCGCGCCGAACGATATCCGGCCTCCATGAGATGCAGCCTGCGAACAGAAACAGGCCCGAGACGGCAACGCGTTGTGTTCTGCGCACACCTGTCCAAAGGAACGAGCGGCAGGCCAAGTCGCACGCCCTGCCAGGAGTATGGTCCAATACCTACACGGCGGATACCTCACCCCTAGCCATAAGTAATTGCAAAGAGCACCGTGGGGTTTAGCCGGTAAAAGGCATGCCTGGGCCTGCATGCCCCTCCGCCCCTTTCGAGGTAAAGTCCATGACTCTTGCAATACGGCAAAAAAAGAAGCAGATGCCTAAATCAGATACAAAGTTGAAACATTATAAAATGGCAAAAATGAAACGCGGACATATGCGGCTTACACAGTTTTGCCGCAACATGCCTCATAAAAAGCATTAATTTAATACAGCCCAGAGAGGTAATTTAATAAAATTTCCTAATATTAGGTTTAGAAAGGTAAGGGTTGTGTTCAGGTGTCTGTACAGACTTAATTTGAGATGAGGATCTCCTACGAAGGCCTTTATGAAAATTGTCCGACGCTAAGCCGACTGAAACGTGAGCCGTACAGTTAAGGCAAGGAATATTGACCAATTTTTTAAATTATGTTTTTCTTTTATGTACCTACTGGCAACCACGAGATTTTTATTAGAACTCCTTGCTGTGTTATTTATTTATTCTTAATGTAAAACAGTGTACAAAGGCGGTCTTTGGGTGATGCAGACAACAAGGTAGATGCACCAACAAAATAAGAGTGAAGGGTATAGATGGGATTACATTTATTTCATCATTTCGGCCGAATGAAGTCCACTGCTGGACACAGGCCTCCCCCAAAGATCACCACAATGACCGATATCGGTGTGTTGTGTGCTCATTGG
This sequence comes from Diloba caeruleocephala, assembly GCA_947459985.1. NCBI lineage: Eukaryota > Metazoa > Arthropoda > Insecta > Lepidoptera > Noctuidae > Diloba > Diloba caeruleocephala. The sequence continues at coordinate 2,920,336 of OX381625.1, read as the reverse complement.
GGGGTTTTGCCATAATCGCCACGCTTGGCAGACGGGTTGGCGATCGCAGTTGATTTGTTAATGTACCTACTCGAAGGACGCTGCTGCCCATCCTCCGGTTAATCCCTTAGTCGACTTTTACGACACCCACGGGATGAAATGGGGTGGTGGCATTCTGAGCCGGCACCACACGACAATTATTATTTACACAGAATAAAAATTACAAATATATTATTTTGTGTATGTTTGAGTGGATCACTGGATGGTTCGGATTCACAATTGGACCCAGTAGGACTGCAGTTTTTGCATGTACCTGGCGCGGACAGCTAGTATATAATAAATACAAAGAACTAGGAAAAAGAAAATCAAGGCCGAGATGAATCTGCTGTCGTCTTGTCCAGTTGGTTACGAACTTTAATTTTAAAGTAGTGCCGATCGACCATTCTGATTTCGAAAGGCCGAGCATTCCACAGTAGAATAGATTGAACAAAGAAGGTAGAATTAATAAAACCAGAGTGATGAGTAGGACATTGAAGAAGACGATTATTAGTAGAACGAAGATTTTATTCATGGTTGGGTTTGCCTAAGGCATGTTCGCACACTGCAGACTTTGTGGAGAGTCTATGCTTGACGTCAGCTATGTTTTGTGACATTTTGTCAAACCCAACCATTTTATTCGTTGCGATCAACATCAAGTCCTCGCGAAAGAGAACCGATATGTACCAAGAATATTTCGTGAGGCTATCGGAATTAAAAAACATCCTAATTTTAATAGAGAAGATGGCTGGCAGGTACCACCAGTTTGGAATCCAGTTATTAAAATAATAACGTCCCAAACTAAATACCACACTAAAAAACATCAAGACACTGTGAGTGATTACTGCGTGCATCGAAAATAATATTTGATTATAATTGTACGGTAGATATAATAAAATAACTTTTTAAAAACTGTAACGACGCCTGTCACCTTAGTCATCCTGCGACCACGAACCCTGCAAAGTGTTCGAAACGTCAGGAAAAACAATGTTCTAAAATATACGCGATAGAATCCGTTTAAAAGTGTTTTATTATAATGAGTAATAATTGCGAAAACCTAAGACATTACTAATATTAAATCAGGTCTTGGATAAGTGTTTTTATTTCATCATATTGGGATTTTATTATAAAGCGTTGTTGCTTATCTTCTGGAGCCTAATGGCAGGAACAACCAATTTGTGTTTGTTCCTTCTATTAATGCTATGGATATCACTGTTTTTGCATAGAAAGAGATATTTATGCAGGAGACATTAATATAATGACCATTACATTGAGATGTAATGGTCATTATATTAATTTCTTTACACTCTCCCTGAGTGAATGTTTAGAGCGTATCTTATAAATTGATGTAAACGACATCACGTGTATTTATAGTCTTGCGGAGTTGGACTTGCACTCTGCAATTTTTTTAAATAAATTAAATAATCATCTAAATTATAACATGTTGTGGAATAGGATAACTTTTATTTTAATTTTTTTGCCGGCTAGCCGTGTGGTGCCGGCTCAGAATACCACCACCCCATCTCCTCCCGTGGGTGTCGTAAAAGTCGACTAAGGGATTTGCCAGAGGATGGGCAACAGCGTCCTTCGAGTACATTAACAACTCAACTGCGATCGCCAACCCCTCTGCCAAGCGTGGCGATTATGGAAAAACCCCCCAATGAGCATACAACACACTCATATCGGTCGTTGTGGTGATTTTTGGGGTAGGCCTGTGTTTAGCAGTGGACTTCATTCGGCCGAAATGATGATAATTATAAAAAAACACAATTATCGGCTTAAACAATTTGAGGCGCCCGGTTTTGCACCAAAAACCGGTTTCTCGAATAGTTAAAGCAGGGACCTAGCGTTAAATAGCGTTTGAGTATTCGACCACATGACATTTTTAACACGCTTTTATTAGCTTCACCTGTATGTATGTTTGTTTGTAACCGACTCCTTTGAGCTCGATTTTGCCCTACTTTGAACGATCAGATTTGATTCAAACTTTGCACACCTGTCAAAGGTCGATGACAATGCAATAATCCGATCAAAATATCCGATTATCCTAATTAGATTCGCCAGGATTAATTAATTTCTTTCCGCATCCTTTGCATGCGAGTAAGAGAGACAGAGCTAGTGCGCGAACTACGCATGCGTGCAGTTCCAGACTTGCTCTTTCGGGCACTCAGTTCAGCATAACCTAGCGTGTTTTTTTAGTTTTTTTAAACTAATTTTAGAATTATTTTTATTTACGCACAGCAAAGTAAGCGGGTATCAGATAGTATACACATTCAAGATATATATATTTTAAAACATATGAAGGTTATTTTCTTATCTCAAATACGCGTGAAAGTAAGAATTGACAAAAATATTTTATTATATTTGCTTGTGATGCTACAATATAAGTAACGAAGAGAAAACTAAATAGGATTTGTCCAACAAAAATACTAGTAGCAAAATGAAGTTACTGAAAATAGTCTGAACTGATATTTAAGATGTCTTTCAGAAGATATATATCTAAGATAGCGAAAACGTTCTTTTAATCTTTTATCGTGATAAAGATTCAGAAAAATCGTATTAATAGATAGTAAGCACATTCTGATAACCATTATTATTAGGTATAGATCATAATAAATTATCACCTCAATAACTATCGATATAGATATTTTTTTGATTGTGTACTTTCGTATTTCAGTATAAGAAACATTTTACTAATTCAAGTAAAGTTTGAATGCTTTTTGAGACTTTGAAGAAAATAAAAATGCTTAAAATATATACATACCAGCATTACAATTTTTTTTTCTATAATTAAATAGATTTTTTATAGCATTCTTAAACCTCACGTGATGCTGGCTAATTACTATTTTATCTTTTGCAATCATCATCATTATATGAGCCACAGGACGTCGTTAGATTTCCACAACGAGCGGCTACATGCCACCCTCATCCAACGACTCCCAGCGACCTTCACTAGATCGTCTGTCCACCTCGTTGGAGGTCGTCCCACGCTGCGTTTTCCGGTGCGCGGTCTCCACTCGAGAACCTTATTCCCCGCCATCAGTTTTACGAGCTATGTGCCCTACCCATTGCCACTTCAGTTTACTAATTTGCTTCTTCTTCGTCAGGTGGTAGGGGACGTACTCGCTCTTTCTGAGCCGGGCTCTGAACAGCGGCAGGATGGCCTCAACGACACGTTTGATTGTGAACTGCAACCTCAGGCAATGTCGCCACATCTCGAGTGCGCGCCGTCGAGACAACCGCCGCAGCCTGTCGAACGCCCCTGGAGGCACGCTTTCGCCACTCTGGCGGAGGAAGTGTGTCTGATCAGACTAGTGCACCCTGGTGCAGGGTATGCCGCGAATAGCAGCGGCACAGCGTTTTTACCTTCCATCTACGCAAATACTCTCGGAACACGCGTCTTTCGGGAAATATCTATTTCATATAAGCCAGGAGAATATGCCCGGTCGTCACACGTCTGAGCTCCTTGCTTGGGTGACGCAGCGTCGTAATCTCTCCGTGACAGTTAAAAGTGGTGACCGCTTGCTTCGGACCGTGGTCCAGTCTATGGTTTGGAGAAAGAGCGCGTGGTTGGCCGTCGCCTCCCTTTGTGACGAGGTGGTGTACGCAAAGGTGGCAGCGGAATAGAATAGGGAGGGCAATAATATCTCTCCCCTTCCGCACAGGACACACTGGTGTCTGATGGCGATTGCCAATCTTCGGCTACCATGAATTGCGGTCTGAGGGTGGCGGACTTTGGACAGTAGCTGGTTAGGGCGCACAGGGTCGACCCTGTGCGCCCTAACCAGCTACTGTACTGTACTGATCTCGAGATCAGGCGGGTGTCTGACGAATTCACGAGTGAAGCCCGTCCCCCAGCATAAGAGAGATCGAAGGAACGTCATGTTGACTAAAGCCGGTAAGATAAAGATAAAAATATTTTTATTCATGTAAAACCATATGCAGGCACTTATGAATAGTCAAGGCTTTAGTTGCCGCGTTCCAAGATGTTGATTTCCTATAGAGAAGAACGGGCAAGAAACTCCATGGTTACTCTTTTTAAATCATCATAATTGTTACAGTATTTTTGATTACATTGTTCTCAAAATAAATAGTGTGAGGACAATGTAGCAGAAAAAAGTAAACTTCTTAAAAATTCCACACTAAACAAGCCTGATATTAAAAAAAATATATGATTCAATTGTCATTGCAGCATTAAGCTGACCAATCCCAACAGACAGCACTCGTTCTCGAGCATGACGCATGCATCAGCGTCGCTCAGCTCAACTGAGAAATTGGTACCCCTTCCGCCTTCTCTGGGCGGAGGAATTACCCACGGTAAAAATGGGGTTATAATCGATAGAAAATTCATTTAGATTGCTTTAAAATTTCCGTCAGTTTAATATAATAAATTTACGTCATATTGACTGTCTTTATGAGACTATAAACTAGGAGAATAAATGTGGCTAGTAAATTCCGCTGCAGTAGAAAAAATAGGTACTGCATGGATATTGCTAATTTTGCTAAGTCCGCAATAAGAAGGTTTCCAGGCATAACGTGATCCTGACTTATTTAAAGTCTCAGTCAATCTAAAATACTAACAAAAATAACGTCTTAGCGGACGTTGACCAGACGCCATATGTAAAAACGACATTGCATAGTCAGTGAAGACTTTGCACATTCTGCAAACTTTGCGAATAGTACCTAGTTTCAGCTGGAGCTTCCATTTAACCCTTTTTCTGTAGCAAAATTCTGTATCTGTAGGTATATTCTTCAGTCCATTTACCCCCCTCTTATGACTCATTTACTATAACGTGTTAATAAGTCTTTAGCCACATAACTTCTATATGCATAGAAAACTATAGGGCAGCAATAATCACACGGTATCATTCATCATCATCATCATCATATCAGCCAGTTATACGTCCACTGCTGAACAAATACCTCCCCCGTAGATTTCCACAATTGTGTTGACATTTTGGGGGGTATTTGCCAATGCTCACCACGCTTGGCAGACGAGTTGGTGAGCGCAGTATGGTAACAGTTCCCCAGAAGGGACGCTGCTGCCCATCCCTCTGATTTAGAGTCCCTTAGTCGACTTCTACGATATCCAATGGGAGGAGATGGAGTGGTGCTATATTCTTAATCCGGACCATATATTCCAATATGAAGAACACTGTGGCAAGTAAAATAACTGAGCATAATAAACTAAATAACTGATGACTTGAGGCGACGAGCGCAGTGTGGTGCCAGACAAGACAATCATGTTCTATGTAGCATTTATAATCATTGTTATGCAGGCGTGGCGTTTATAGCCAAGCGAACGACTTTTTTTTTTATTGATGTCCATTGGAAATTCTACATGGAACTTCCTTCACCCCAGGGAAGGGCGAAAGGGTATGCTGGACTCCTACTGGCTAAAACCACTGGAGCGGTCATCTTCGGAACCGAAGGCTCCAGGTCCTCGTAAGATCACACTAGAGCAACCGAATGACTTGCTCGCCTTGTCACTAGGTAGTATATAACATTTTGTTTTAATTGCTAAATTTCAAATGGATGATTTACGGCGAAAACCGAAGATCTCGCTGTCACTGTCAATTGAAGCAACATATGAGATCTGTTAGTATGGAAAAAAACTCGACGCTTGTCGAGAGGAAATGCTTCAGATTTCAAATAGTTGCTCTAGTATGTTTAGAGATATTCATCATTATTATATCAGCCAAAGGATGTCCACTGCTGAACTAAGGCCTACCCGAAAGATTTCCACAACAGCTGGCTACACGCTACCCGCATTCAAGACTCCCAGCGACCTTCACCAGGTCGAGTGTCCATCTCGTTGGAGGCCGTCTCACGCTGCATATGCGTACGGTCTTCAATCGAGAACCTTTTTGCTCTAGAAATATTCACCGGATCAAAATTATTGCTCAGGTAAGACAATAAATAAAGATATATAATGTATGTTGAGCTTAATTATTTTTCGGTACTGCAATTAAATATCAAAGCTATTGTAGAATTTTAATCTAATCCAAGAAACTTTTTCCAATCCAATTAACATAAACTCAAAATTACTTTAATAAGTTTCATACAGTTTTAAGCAGACATATACTTGGATCTCATATTAAATGACATTAATTAGCAAGAGTTAACACAAGGTAAAATAATTTAAATAATTTACATTGAAATACATTTATTATTGAAACTAGGAGTCACGGAAAACAAAACATACAGAAGTTCTACTTATAACATGTCTTGGGAGCGAATTTGAACGTATAGCTGCAATCATATCATTAAGATCCATCTGAGGCTGGTCTGAGGGTGGGTGTTGTCTAATCTTGCTAGGTGTTACGACACAAGTAATTTTAATTTAATAATTTAATTCGGGCATTAAGGCCCATAAAATAAAATACAATATATTGATACAATATAAAACTTATAACTAACATACAATACTATACATAAACAATAAAATATAAATACTTATTCTCGCGATAAGTCGGTGTCATGCGTCGCTCCACACCTCGCGTACACCTCTCGGCCAAAATTCTTCCTTCATTAGGGTTGACAGACAGATGTTCAGTCGGCACTTTGAACACGAAGGAATTTAAATTTACATCGTGACGTGACCCCACCGCTCGACCCACAAAGTGAATTTGGTCTTCGTTTCGATGTACTCTACAATATGTTCGAACTTAGTAGAGTAATGCAGCCGTGACACGTATAGCAGTGTCATAGGTACAGCAAGACGCAACAGACGGTTCGGTCTGGTCGGTGCGGTACAGCACTGGTTCCGACAAGTGGGCTTTCTCTTCTTCTTCTCAACCTTAATAAAGCCCTCCTTTAAAATCGACAATTGGTGACGCCACTACACTCGCCGACTCAAAACTGCCGATGGAAGCGTTTTGCGCTCTGCGACGCGTGTTCACCTTAGAGGCGTCAGGTGACCAAATTACTGAAACAGCGTTGTAGAACAACATTACAATTAGTTCATCTTTGGTGTTATCTGACGCATCCAACTTGGACTGCACTTCGGCCAGGCTTGATTTCAGCAATATGATGTCCTTCAGCAGCCTGGTGACATCAACATGGTCAAATGTGACGGGTAGCAGCCTATGTAGCTCCTTCGTCATGAAAGTGGGCACGTTGCCCGGATCGGTCACCTTCATTAAGGTGATAAAACCCTAGATACTCTTCTTCGGTCCATCTCTCTTACGTGACGGCATCTGGTCGATCTTACCGAGGGTTTGAAATAGCAGCATTTTGCCACTGCTTATCTCAGCTTCTTTAAAGTTTGACTTGCAGATCTGCAAAATGCTAACTTCATCCATGGTGTCGATGGCACGTTGTATGAATGCCAGCAGCTCGTTGGCTATAAGTTACTGTAAACTCATAGCGCAAATGACGGGCAGCAGCTATTGCCGCATAAAACGCGTACTAAATTCTTAAAATATGTATCATGTATGTGTACATATGTATAACACGTCCGTATCAGTGTGCACAGAGTCGAGCTGACTTGATCCATCTGACTGAACGGCCTGCCCATAAAACTATCATAGATATTGGTCTAATAGCAGCGTCGGAGTTCCAACGAGTGAATTTGTAAAGTGAACGGTCTCTAATTTAAGGCTTGGCAAGATCGATCAGTCACATTCCGCCCGCGTCCAAAGACTGCCAGCTTTCATCAGGTCATCTATCTATCTCATGAGAGACCTTTTCGGTGCTCAATAGTCTCCTCTCAAGAACCTTTCTGCCCCAATGGCCATGATTGTCACTACCACCATCCGCTCGACTCGGGGACGAGGCGCGCGAAGTGCTCTTCGAAGCCCCAACGACTGTCCAGGGTGTGCCCAGGTACTTCATGTACTGGCCCACCCTGATTTGCGCGTCACCAACGCGTATCCACGAACTGGGTGGTTCTCTGCTCCGCGGCAGTTGGTGGAACCATAGCGCCTCGGTTTTGTGAGGCGCTATCTGCAAACCCAGAACGTGGATTTTGGCTACGACAATTGCCACCGCTTGCTCGGCAATCCGGATGGTTCCCTCGAAGGTCTCCCCGCCGGCCAACACCAGAGTGTCGTCAGCGTAACAAACCAAGCTGACGCCGGCGGGGAGAGCGATACGCAGGACCGCGTCGTAGGCGAGGTTCCATAAGAGGGGGCCAAGAACCGACCCCTGCGGAACCCCGCACGTAATTTCCTTCCGCTTCACGCTACCGTCCCTGCCCACGTAGCGAATGTGCCTATCGCGCAGATAGGCCCCTATGATGCCTTGCAGGTAGGGGGGACACCGATTATGGACTATTGCCCCCCTAATCGCACCCCACGGGATGCAATTGAAGGCGTTGACGATGTCTAGACTGACCGCCAACGCCACACCACCCCGCTGGGACACCGCCTGTTCCGACAGCGAGCGGACGCGAAGAATCGCGTCGATGGTGGACCGCCGCTGCCGGAACCATACTGAGTTTTGGCCAGGTTGGGGCCAACTTGCGGCAGGTGCTCAACGAGTCTTCGGGTAATTATTCTTTCGAATAGCTTCGAAGCCTCGTCGAGCAGGCAAATGGGACGGTATGCAGAGGGAGACTGCGGCCCTTCCTTCTTTCTTCAAGAGAACCAATCCGGCCTCCTTCCAGCTGGACGGGAACACACTATGACGGAGGCAACTGGTGAACAGCCGCCTAAAGCGGTCCCCAAGAGACTGCAGTGCATAAACCCACGCGCGGCCTGGAATGCCGTCCGGACTCGGTGCAGTGTTGCGACTCTTCAGGCGGCCGAATATGAAGTAGACCTACTATACTTATTTTCACTTTGGGATTTACTGTAGGATTGCTTTAGAGACTACCTTGGATATAAATCTCATTAAAATACGAGGACACGTGAAATTAGTAGACTTTAGTTTTAATTACTGTTAGCATATTTATGTGTTGTCTGTAGAAAAACGAAATGCATAGATTATTAAATTCTTACGACTTGGTTTGGTTAGCTTTACACGCCTTGCCCACGTGCAAATGCCCACGCATTGCCTACTTTTATTTATTTCCCGCACATTATCATCATCATCCTATCAGCCAAAAAACGTTCACTGCTGAACAAATGTCGCTCCTATAGATTTCCATAATATTGTGTCATCATCACGCTTGGCAAAGCCTCAAAACAAAGTCTTTAATCACTGCGTCCTACCTGTTATAACATACGGTGTCGAAACGTGGACACTAACGTTTCGGTTAGTCCATAAATTTAAAGTTGCTCAGCGAGCTATGGAGAGATCTATGCTAGAGAACCAAAGTGAGAATGACATAGCCCAACGGATTAGCTGCAACGGAGCTGAAGTGGCAGTGGGCTAGCCACATTACCCGTAGAACTGATGGCCGTTGAGGCAAACGTGTTCTTGAGTGGAAACCGCTTCTCGGCAGATATGGTGTAGGATGCCCTCAGGCTCGGTGGACTGATGCTCTTCGCAGGGTGGCTGGCATGAACTGGATGAAAAAACCGGGGATCGTACTGAATAGCGTAACATTGGAGAGGCCTATGTCCAGCAGTGGACTGCTATGGGCTGTAGATGATGATTAGCAAACGGGATGGTGAGGGCAGTATAGTTATTGTTCCACAGAAAGGGCGCTGCAAAGTGACACCACACGAAGGTAAATTATTTATAACGGTTTATTTTTAAACACCTTATACAGTCCACTTAACTAATGCTCCTAACCAATGTGACACACATCATACATTATATTTTTAGTGTAGTGGTTTAAGCACTAAAACATGTCATGTCAGGTAAGTATAGTTGTATCGCTGACTTTCACCTCTTTTCATGACTATATATTCCAACTTTTGCAAGGATCAACCAGTAGCTGTGTCGTGATCTCTAGTGTTGTATCTCTATAATCAGCGTTATTTCTAAATTACATAACTCGAGGTGAGTGGTTTACGGATGAAAATCAGCGATCTCTAAATTATACAACTAATTATCACTGGTTTACAGCTGAAAATCAGCGTTAGGTGGTATTACTTCCCCTTTACATTATGTTGAGCTGTTGTCCCTTTGGCATTATAATTTTGTATCTGGTACGATGGCTGGCACGAGTTCAACGATAAAAGCCGAGGATCGTGCTCAGTGGCGTGACATTGGAGTAACCGATGCCCATGTCTGCCATAGGCTGATAATGATGATATACGATTTGAACCTTTTTACATCAACTTTTATTTAGTTTAATAGTTGTTTTTGTTTCGTGTAATTTTTTTGCCAGTAATTATATTTTGTTACTATATAGGACGGCAACACATACGGTTTGCCCCAGCGATCAGCCCTACCCATAAGCATCCGCAACACCAGGGGAATAGTTGTTGTGTTGCCGACCAGGGCTGATATGTGCCATGTCCTATATCTGCCGTACTCTTGGGGCAATTGGGCTTCCAGAATTCGTTCCACTCATTGTACGGCCTACAATGTTGCTGCATGTAACGACATGGTACTACCCCTGTCAAGTGTGCTCATTAACAGGCTCAACTCAGTCAACTTCAGGTAATAATGCTCTCCCACGCTATGCTTAATTTTCTCTTACTTGTATTCTCCGAAAGATAAAAGAGGTGCTGTTGACACCCACATTTCGCTGATGACACTATTAAGTCCCATGTAATGGAGGAGAAGGGGTTTTGCCATGTAAAGGGTACAAAGACTATAGAAATTTCCGACATTTAAATTGAAAACCCACCTTCAGCAATCGTGCTTTCGTCCACTATATCGATTGATGGTCTAGTCACCGCCGCCCCTGCATGCCAGCTGTATTAGAACCCAACGGCTTGCGACAGGATGATGGCAAAAGATTGGACGGTTACTGCCGTGGAAGGTAAGTAGACTCTGGTGTGAGGCAGCCAGACTGGTGGTTGACACTTTGCGTGTTTAGAGGTCTGGGCTTTTCTTGCACCCAAGAATAAACATTGCCATTAAACGTGGCAGGTGCCAGTCTTCTGGGAATGTTACATAGGACCAACTACTTGGATCAAGGAACAATTTAGAGCCCGCAAATGGTAAGTATACAAAAAAGAAAATCTTTGACTTTGATAATGAGGCGGCCCTTTTTATTTTTTATTTTATTGGTGTCCAGTGGATACTCTACATGAACTTACTTCGCCCCGAGGAAGTGCGAGGTCGTATGCCAGACTCCTACCGGCTAAAACCACAGGAGCGGTCATCTTTGGCAATCGAAGGAGGGCTTTTTTAGGTCCTCATATGATCACTCTAGAGCCGCCCATTGATGCCACGCCTTTAGGTACATCTTGGAGGGGATGACTGTAAAGCGGTCGCCTCCTCTATCGGAATGAAATAGGTCGCCCTCCAGGCACTTCTCGGGGAGGATTGTAATGGATCTCCCCAAGCCTCGATGTGCTGCGCACACAGCAGCATGTGAACACGTGCATGCCACCGTCTTCCTGGGTGTCACTTGGTATGAGCACGCTGACTCCCCAATCTGACCGCCCACAACCCCTGAGGCCCCCCACCATGAACTGATGAGCCCTCGCTCAGGCGTGTTAGACTTGGGCTCCGGGGGGGTTGCTACCTCGGCGCCGTCTCGTTCTTCCCCGGCATTACACACCATCATCATCATATCAGTCACATGCCACCCGCATCCAACGATTCCCAGCGAACATCACTAGGTCGTCTGTCCATCTCGTTGGAGGCCATCTCACGCTGCATTGTCCAGGGTGGCTACCAGGTCTACGAGCAATGTGCCTCTCCCGTTGCCTCTTCAGTATTATTAATCCTTTCAGCTATGTTAGCAACATTAGTTCTTATACGAATCTCCTCATTTATGATTCAAACCGTAGACAACACTAAGCATAGCATAGTCACTCAGCGAAGACCATGTCAGACCATGAGGCCCATAATGAGATTTGCATCTGCACCACATAGCATTCGAAAAATCTTCGTAATTTATATATTTTACCCTTTCCGACAGCAAAGTGGTTTAACACATCCTTAACAATTCATAAAACCGAGAAACATCTGTTCAAATTAATAGTAACAACTAAATTACAATTCAAAATCATAATACGATTCTGTAGCGACAAACTTATGCAGATCTGTAGGATGGTTTCACACTAGTTCGCCGTAGCACCTGCTACTTCAAACCCATTTGCATAAACATAGCGGGAGTGTGCCGGCAGCCTATTGCGAATTCCATTCCAGATTTATATTTACTTATTATTGTTGTTTGAGTTTAAATTTATGTTGATCTGTGAATGGAGAAAAATGTTATTTCGGATGTTAGTGAGCAAGTTCTGAGTCAGGTTGAGCCTGAGATACTTTTCGATATATTCTTGCCGGTAGGAAATTTAGTGAGGTGTGTGTAGTGTGATCTTACTCTCTCTTAACTTCAAAATATAGTTATCGATGTTCGCAGTGTAATTCCCGGCATTGAAATGAATTATCATTTATTAAATTAAGACAAAAAATGTTCTGTATTGTTTGATGTTTTGAGGGTTTCGTACGTCTGAATGAAAAAACGGCGGTTCACCGCACCCTACCAACACGGCCTTTTTTATTGGTGTCCAGTGGAAATTCTACATGAACTTCCTTCGCCCCGGGGAAAGGCGAAGGGGTATGCCGGACTCCTACCGGCTTAAACCACTGGAGCGGTCATCTTCGGCACTGAAGGTCCACCAGGTCCCCGTAAGATCACACTAGAGCCGCCTTTTGGTGCCACGCCTTTAGACACATCTCTGAGAGGATGACTGTAAAGCGGCCACCCCCTCTAGTGGAGCGAAGGCGACGAAGGATTGTAAAGGATCCCCCCAAGCCAATGCCAACACGACCTAGTGGGGATATACTTGTTGCTGTTTTTCAGCATCAAATCAGCCAAACTCCACTAGTAAGGAAAGGCCTTCTCACAGATTTCCACAACGACCAGTTACGTGTGTCAACGACTTTTGGCAAGCGAGTTGGTGAGTCCAGAATGGCTGCTGTGCCCCAGAAGGCAAGCTGCTGCTTCTCAGTCGTGTTTGGATAAGAATATATCACAACTCTATATCCTCCCGTGAATATCGTGAAAGGGACTAAGGGTCTCTAAAAATATTACTATAATATTATTTTCATGCTTTGCTTAGTACTTTCAAAGACACGAAAACGCTGTCTTGGGTTTAGGTAAATTCTTATATTCCCTTTGTCCAAAAACCTTTCAACTTCATGCACCCATTGTGAATTACGTTGTATATATTTCTTTCACACTATAAAGATGGTTTTTTCAGTCATGTGTTATTAGTTGATAAGTGACCTCCAGTTGATCTTGCCTCGAAAGATTCATTGCTGGGTATTTCTAGTCGCGAAGATAATTCCAGCTTGTACTTAGTATTAAGTAGAACCCGATGTAATAATCTGCTGGTATTGAAGTAAATTATTTTAATTTAATTTAAATTTAATCTGAAACTTACAAATTTTTATAGTAAAATAATATAGGATGGTTTCAGGCTAGAATTATGTGTTACATTTTTCTTTCAAACAATATCATTTTCATACGGGACACTAGTAGACACTAAAAACACTACAGTATAACTTGAACCTTCGCAACAATCTATGAACCTATCTCACTCAGACCAGAAACATCTATCTGTAGACCATATACATATTTGTTATGGTAGGCCAGAAATCTAATCGCCAAATAGCCACAGCGCCAATCATATCACTAATGATAGAGCCAGAATACATATATTGTACAGTTTTTTTATTGACTATGTAAATTTTATTTATTTCTTATTTCATTTACATTTGAGAATAAATATTACTTGAAAATAAAAGACTCCAAAACTAGATTACATTTATTTAAACACAAGACGCCGTGTGGTGCCGGCTCAGAATGCCACCACCCCATTTCATCCCGTAGGTATCGTAAAAGTCGACTAAGGGATTAACCGGAGGATGGGCAGCAGCGTCCTTCGAGTACATTAACAACTCAACTGCGATCGCCAACCCGTCTGCCAAGCGTGGCGATTATGGCAAGACCCCCCAATGAGCCCACAACACACCCATATCGGTGGTTGTGGTGATCTTTGGGGGAGGCCTGTGTCCAGCAGTGGACTTCGGCCGAAATGATGATGACGATACACAAGACTAAAATGTTTCACTTTTCTTTCGATTAGTGGCCAAACGTGTGTCAGTTTTTCAAGCCGCCCAGAGGCCAAGCACACAAGCAAAACACAAGCACAAGCACGGAGACGCTCATATACCACTATGCGGTCACCCACCCATAGATTGACCGCACCGAGCCTTTGCTTAACCTCACCGTCAGTTCGTGCAATTGCTTATCATCATCATCATCATATCAGCCAAAAGACGTCCACTGCTGAACAAAGGACTCCCACATAGATTTCCACAAATGTGTCGTCGATTTGGGGGCAATTTTCCAGTACTTCACCGCGCTTGGCAGGCGGATTGCGGAGTATGGCTACTTTCCCACAAAAGGGACGCTGGTGCCCATACCCTGCATAAGCAAGCCTTTTACGACATCCACGGGAGGAGATGGAGTGGTGCTATATTCGCAATACATACACCACTGAGGACTGTCAATGAGCGTCATTAATTATATTAGTAGACAACAACTTGAAATTTCCTTTCATCCAATTTAAAATAAACTCTAACTAAAACCCTATATTAATATGAACCGGAATACGGAAATGAACAATTTGAAATAATACTTTAAGTACCATTGAATGATATACACACGAAGTGGGCTGTTTGATTTGTACCTACTAATTGAATTTAATTAAATTGAAACTCAGCCATAAATCGGGGCGAACCGACAGAAGACAATGATTAAATGTATCATGTTTTGTAAGATAGGTCACAGGATTGAAATTGAAGTAGAGATCTCCTGTTTTCCATCTATCATTATACCAGCAGAAGTACGTCCACTGAGAAACGCTTTCCCTATAGATTTCTACCTTCAACAGTTCGTCTATCCATCTCGTTGTCGCCGTTCCACGCTGCGTTTCCAGTACACGGTCTCAACTTAATATTTCCGCCCCAACGGTCACCAATTCGACGAGCTATGTGTCCTAGTGTTATTCAACTACAATTAAAAACTGCTTACCAAACCCGCCTGCTAAGTATGGTGAGTATTGGCCAGTTCCCCCAAAACGAGATACACAGTAAATCTATGGGGGAGGTCTTTGTTCGGCTGTGGACGGCATTTGGTTGATATGATGATGAATTAAAAACCACCAATGTCTTCCAGTGAGTGTCATTAAAAGGCAACTATTCTATACATTATCCTCATATGTGCTAGTGTATGTAGTGGTTGAACCGAGGTTTACGGACTTGCTTCTTAAGCACGAAGTCGCGGGTCAACGCCTGACATGTACCGATGTGACTGTTTCAATGTCATATGTACTTTCTTAATCTTAGAAACTAACTTCACTGAAGCTGTGTGCTCTCCGCTAGGAACTACGATGGGATGGACAGCAGCGTCCTTCGAGTACATTTACAACTCAACTGCGATCGCCAACCTGCGTGCCAAGCGTGGCGGTTATAGCAAAACCCCGCAATAAACACACAATACATCCACTCCGGTCGTTATAATGATATTTAGGGTAGGTTTGTTCCCAGTAGTATACTTTATGCGGCTGAAGTGATGACTGACTTTAAGTATGAAGAAAATCTTAATGAGAATGTTTTTTATTTTTTGTCTCCAGAGGAAATTCTACATGAACTTCCTCCGCCCCGGGGAAGGATGCAGGGGCATGCCGGACTCCTACCGGCTCAAACCACGGGGGCAGTCATCTTCGGCCTATGAGGGGCTCCAGGTCCTCGTATGATCACACTATAACGTTCTCTGGGACGTACCGAGCTTCAGTGGTAGGTTTATTTCTCGGTCTCGTGGTCACCGTTGTAGATCCTCACTTATTGTAGTTGCAGAGATTGAGTGCTTTTACCATAAAATATAGTCCGTGTTAGGCTGCCCTTTCCCTCTGGGTTAATATGTGTGACAATGGAATGGTATTTCCCAAAAAATATTAATATTAATGTACTCTTACTCTGACATGAGACGATACACCGATATCAGCTTAGTATATGTGTCAAAGTATATTTCTGAACCTATTGTGGTCCAGACGCAATGTATGAAGTATGGATTAAGTTTTATGAGCCTACTTTCAATACTAAAGCATTCTATGTACCAAAACTATCTGAAATACTCGTAGTATTGTGTAAACGTATGTTGCTTCATTTGACTTTGTTTTTTGGTGTACTTCATATGTCATATTCGACCAATCTAGCGAAGTAACCTTGAATTAAATAAAGCATCACTCCTTCTCCTCCCATGAATGTCGTGAAAGGCGACTAAGGGACTCTAAACGAGAGGGATGGGTAGCAGCGTCACTTTTCTGGAACAGAAGCCATTCTGAGCTCAAGACAAGTGTGTTGAGTAATGGCAAGAAAGAAGAAAGAAGAAATCCCAAATCCTTTGTTTCAGCTGTTCTTTAATAGATTTGATGAAACTTATGTTATTTTGCTTAATTTAGTTTTTCGGTGTACCTCATATTATATCCGACCGATCCATGGAAATGAATGAAAAAAAAGTTTAGAATTCAGAGACCCCAAGAGACTCAACTGTAACCACTTTGAAAATGTCTGCAAAGTTCAGTCTTTTACAGTTTTATAATATCAACTACATGAGGACTATTCCGTCCACGTGCGAAGTATAAAAATTGACAAAGTTGGTCAAGCAGCGTGGGTCGTTCCGCGGCATGAATACTAACTCGTATGAGAGTAGCAATAGTTTTAGATTTTTAAATTCTGCGTCCGGTTTGCTCACTTTAAGTTTTACCTTGAAAAATGCTTTTTATTTCTTGACTAGCTGGGACCCGCGGTTTCACCCGCGTTTAATTTAAAAGAAATTTAGAGTACTTCGACACAGACACTTGGCATGTATATATATTATCAGTTATGTTTCCATTCAGGTATAGAGGTACCCATAACTATGTTGCACTCTTTGATCGGTACACCATCGGCGAGGTTAAGCAACGCTTGGGTTGGTCAGGGCCAGTCTGTGGATGGGTGAGCGCATAGTTGTATTTGAACTGAGTATCTCCGTGCTTCGGAAGGCACGTGAAATCGGCAGATTCTGTCTGTCTTTAGGCGGCAGTCGTTAAGCCAAGTCGGAGGCCTTTGGGTCGCTTGAACAAGTCTGTCACAAAAGAGGCACACAAGAAGAAGAAGATTCAGGTATAATAAACCAAAAAAAGAAAAGGCGGCCTATAAGATCCGGTTATCTTTTCGCTACAACTAAACGGGCATAGGTTTAGGTCAGCGTTTCTATGGCTTTTTAGGTGTCAAGATTGGATAAGGCCACTAGAAAATTGAACAAATAAAAAAGCTGTCCAAAGTATTCGTCCAAATATTATTACAGTATAATAAGACAAATTATATAGATTTCCACAATTGCATCGTAAGTTTGAGGGATTTACCAATACTCACCACGCTTGGCAGGCGGGTTGGTGAGCGCAGTATGGCTACCGTTTCACAGAAGGGACGCTGCTGCCCATCCCTCTGGTTTAGATTCCCTTAGTCGCCTTTTACGACATCCACGGGAGGAGATGGAGTGGTGCTATATTCTCAATCCGGACACCACACTTACCTTATCTTAAATTCGAAACACCCAATATAGATTCATTATTATGTCGTGTGGTCATCATCATTTTTTTTTCATCATTTCGACCGAATAAAGTCCACTGCTGGACACAGGCCTCCCTCAAAGATCACCACAATAACCGATATCGGTGTGCTGTGTGCTCATTGGGGGGTTTTGCCGCATATGATGAATATAGATTCAATCTTTAACAACAAAAATCAACCGTAAGCAATCCCATCAAAACCCAAGACATTTCTCAGCTTTGTTTTTTAATCCGCAAATTTAGTACATTTATTTAGTATCCCAAGAGAAATAGTCGAGTTGTGGAGCTAACTGGAAAATCCCTTCAGCAATTTATAAGATTAGCTGTATTATGTACGTGAAGACAGACTGAGGCCAAATAGCTGTGTTTTTTGTTATATAAATCAAATAGATTGCTTCGTTGAATCTAAAATAAACTGGTATTATTTATTTGGTCGAATGTATTTGGCTTTGATATAGTAGAGTCAATATTATTGTATCGTGAAGTCAATTTAGATCTACAGAAATATCACGCATGTTCCAACAACAATCTACAGAAAGGCAATGTATTAAGTACTAACAAAAAAATCGATTTATGTGCGCGCGTTAGATGACATGGGGCTAACTTTTTGTTTTTGATTCGCATTCCGTTCGTCGCATTCGTTTCCGTTCATCATCATATCAGTCGAAAGACGTCCACTGCTGGACAAAGCCTGCCCCATAAATTTCCACACCGACCGGTTACATGCCACCCGCATCCAACTACTCCCAGCGACCTCCACCAGGTCGCCTTCCGCCTTTGTCCAGCAGTGGACGTATAAATGGCCGATATGAAGTGTGGCATATTTCTTGTGGTTTTCGGCAAAAAACCGATCACCCTTTCCACCTGTGGCTGTCGTAAAAGGTAAAAGGGTTAATACTAAGTGGATGGGCAGTAACATCCTCTCGAGTGCATATAACAACATACTGCGATCACCAATCCACCTGCCAAGCGTGGTGATTATTCCGATATGCCGTTTGACTGCCGTATGAGGCCCGTGTACAGCAATGGACATTTGCAGACTGGAAAAAAATGACAATTGGTAATGTTATGATGTTGTATGTAAAATTCTAGTACCACGTTTACAGCTCCCGTCCACAGCAGTGGAAGTGTGCAGAGCCGATGGTAAAGACATGGGAATCGAATTTTTTTTTTATTGGTGGCCAGTGGAAGTTCTACATGGAACTTCCTTAGCCGTCATCTTCGGCACCGAAGGGGGGCTCGTTAGATCATACTAGAGCCGCCCATCGGTGCCACGGCTTTAGGCACATCACGGAGGGGATGACTGTAAAGCGGTCACCCCCTCTAGCGGAGGGAAAGCGACTGTGAAAAGGTCGCCCCCCAGGCACTTCTCGGGGAGGATTGCAAACGATCCCCCCAAGCCTCGCTTTGCGCTGTGCTGCGCACACGGCGGCACGTGACCACGTGCGCGCCACCGTCTTCCCGGGGGTCGCTTGGTGTGAGCACGCAGACTACCCAATCTGCGCGCCCGTGACCCCAGCGATGGGAATCGACCTGCGTACATACGGGCTCTGCCCACTTGTGGTGAAAAATGCTTTTTATTGTAAAGAGCAACTGTTTACATAATTTATAACCGAAGATTATAATATCTGAATTAATTAAGAAACAATTGAAAAGACTTAGTCTTGAGGATCTTTCGGCATTTCATGTATCATGTAGCGAAATGCCCTCCGTTGTTTTAATATGACGTGTGAAATAATGCCTGT
Organism: Diloba caeruleocephala; assembly: GCA_947459985.1. Classification (NCBI taxonomy): domain Eukaryota; kingdom Metazoa; phylum Arthropoda; class Insecta; order Lepidoptera; family Noctuidae; genus Diloba; species Diloba caeruleocephala. The sequence goes on along the minus strand of OX381625.1, from coordinate 2,900,937 downwards.
TGCAGCCTAATATATACATAAGAATAAGAATAAGAATAATTTATTTGTCAGAATATGAGTACAGTGGTTGATGAAAGTTAGTAGTGAACAAAGTAGTCCTTCATACTCTACCAGAAACTGGTGTGCAAATATGTTAAGTACTATGATGAGTCTAGATATTCAATGCATGCATTCAATAAACATAATCACGAACAATGATGAAATAAAAGTACGATGGATTGTGAATTAATAACAAAAATAATAATGAAATACAAATGTCATTGGAATAAAAAATATAAAGTCACAATCATGATAGGTATGTCTAATGAACAGCAGAAAGTTCAGCTATTTAAAAAGAGTAACCATGGAGTTTCTTGCCCGTTCTTCTCCATAGGAAATCAACATCTTGGAACGCGGCAACTAAAGCCTTGACTATTCATAAGTGCCTGTATATGGTTTTACATGAATAAAAATATTTTTATCTTATCTTATCTTATAATAAAATGTCTATAATACATTATTAATCAAATGTTTTTTCCGTCAGAAACTCCGAAATATTATAATAGCATTTTTCTAACAAAAACGATTTTAATAGTTTTTTGAACAGATTTATATTAAGTTTCTTTAGGTGGCCTGGTAAGTGATTGTATATTTTAGGTGCCATGCAGAATACACTTTTGTGCATCAGTGCTGTATTAGACCTTCTTACACATAATCTACTATTATCCCGTCGACTACGATTGTTTACGTCAGATAATTTATTAAATAGTTACTTTTTACAAAAACGGCAACTTCGAATATATACAATGAAGGCAGTGTCAGTATTTTATGATTGCTGAAATAAGGGTTACATGAATCCATAACATGCAGCCCAAACATTGATCATAAACACCTTTTTTGAAGTTTAAAAACTATTTCCCTGCTGCTCGAGTTTCCCCAGAATATAACGCCAAACCTTAAAATCGAGCCAACGATGCCATGATATGCCGTAAGCAAGGCGTCCGTGCCCAAAACTGGGGCTAGTTTGTACAAGACGTAGGTAGATTTACTTATCTTCTTACTTAATTGTTCTACATGAGCTTTCCAATCCAATTTTTCATCTATTCTTAAGCTAAGAAAACTGGCTGTATCCACTTTACTAATGTTTTTATTATCATACTGAATTGTCATATCATCCATTTTTGAGCGTTGACTAAAGATCATTAAATTTGTTGTCGTGATATTAATTCTGAGATTATTATTATTTAACCATGTTATTATTGAATTGATTGTATGTTTTATGTCATTTTCATAGTTATGTTTGTTTGTGCAGTTAATGGTAATCGTGCTGTCATCGGCGAACAATGACATATGATGATTTGTAACTTTTGGCAAATCATTAATAAAAATTATAAATAGAAGAGAGCCTAGAACGCTTCCCTGTGGCACACCATATGTAACTGTCCGATGACCTGACCTATATATTCGCTCCTGTTTCGTTTTGTGATCGATTCTAGATATTTCCGTATATTGGTGTCTATTTTTCAAGTACGATGTTATAAGTTTTAATATATTTCCACGTATGCCATAGGCATCCAACACATGCACATACATACACATATACATGTAAATCTACAACCAAAATCCAGCCCACACAGAGGGCAATGGAGAGAAGCTGTCTAGGAATCAGACTGAGAGACAGAATGATAAATACTGAGATACGAAACAAAACCAATGTATCTGATGCTTTACTCTTTTCGCGAAGCTTGAAGTGTAAATGGGCTGGCCTCGTCGTAAATTCGTCGCGTTTAAATTGACTATAAAGCATTTTTAGTACTTAACTTATGCGTAAGGAGACGAAATGAAATTTGCTCACCTCTTCGCCTCTGTTTATTAATCTTTGTTGTGAGCACAAATTGATTTTATTGTTGGTGTACAGTCAATTGGTCAGTGAGTCACGAGCCGTTCATTTGGATGCCAAATCTCCCCACTCCTCCGTGAACACAATTATGCTTGAAAAGAGGTACAAAGATTACTCTTCACGTATTAATATATAGTACCGTGTGGTCCGGCTCAGAATGCCACCACCCCATTTCCTCCCGAGGGTGTCGTAAAAGTCGACTAAGGGATTAACCGGAGGATGGGCAGCAGCGTCCTTCGAGTACATTAACAACTCAACTACGATCGCCAACCCGTCTGCCAAGCGTGGCAATTATGGCAAAACTCCCCAATGAGCCTACAACACACCCATATCGGTTGTTGTGGTGATCTTTGGGGAGGCTTATGTCCAGCAGTGGACTTAATTCGGCCGAAATGATGATTAATATACAGATATATACTTATTTCTACTGTCCGTACATAAAATATCGAACTTGCAATATTGCATTTCTAGTGTATTTATTACAAATGATTCATGACGGTACGGTTGGTGCAGTGGTTGATACAGTCGGCTGCTGCGCCCCGGGTCGTGGGTTCGATTCCCACACGGAACAAATATTTGTATGATCTGCAGGTAGTTGTTCCGGGTCTGGGTGTATTGTATGTGGAATTCATTTCTGTAAACCCACGACACAGGAGAAATCCTAGTGTGGGGGGGGCAAAGTTAAAAAAAAACAAAAAGGTATATTTTTATACTAACTACTGACTAACTGATTATGGCAAGACCCCCCACTGAGCACACTACACACCCACATCGGTTTTTGTGGTGATATTTTGGGGAGGCCTTTCCAGCAGTGGACTTTATTCGGTCGAAATGACTGACTAACTGACTTCAGACTTTCCGTGTGGTGTCCGGATTAAGAGTATAGAACCACTCCATCTCCTCACGTGGACGTCGTAAATAGCGACTAAGAAAATCTAAGCCAGAGGGATGGACAGCAGCGTCCCTTCTGTGGAACAGTAGCCATACTGCGCTCACTAACCCGCCTGCCAAGTGTGGTTTTCCCACTTTCCCCATCCCCCTCAGAATTACGAGACAATTGTGGAAATTTATGAGTCTTTGTTCAACAATGATGCGTTGTGTGGACTGGTGGGCGTAGTTTGGTTGATATGATGAACCAAAGATGTTATTATACAGGTGTGGTTCATCATTTCCGCCGAACAAAGCCCACTGCTGGACACAGGCTTCCCCCAGAAATCGCCACAACGACCGTTCTGGATGTTTTGTGTGCTTCATGGGGGTTTTGCTATAATCGCCGCGCTTGGCAGGTGGGTTGGCTATCGCAGTTGAGTTGTCAATGTACTCGAAGAACGCTGCGGCCCATCCACCGACGAATACCATAGTCATCGATATGACCACGAGTAGGTGTTATTTTTTGGCACGACACGGCAAGCGGGCAAAAAGCAAGCCATTTCTTAAAAATATCGGTCATTTTAGTCACAAATATAAGTAATTGAATGCAAAAATGTTCATTTCGTTGACATCAAAGGAAATAATCCTAACAAATAAAAAAGTGATTTGAGTCATTCTTATTTTAAGTGTTAAATACTGATACCAAATTGGAAAAAGTTTTTACATTTATTTTCAATGAAAAGAAAGAAAGAAAACTTTTTAACAAAAAATATACCGACTTCAAAAACCCTACACGATATAAAAATATTAAAACCACTGAAAAAGAAAAAAAAATTATGAAGTCGGGCGGAGCCCCAACCATGGTTCATGCAGACCAACGAGAATGAGAAGTTATATTTTATACCTGGCCTTATCTTTTTTACATTCATTTACATCTCTTGTGCTTATTACTAACTTGTTCTTATTACTAAGTAGGTTACAAGTCGCAAATACAGGTTACTTATAGGCAAACGTGCACCATGTGGGCGTCTCTTAGGTGATATGAATAGGTAAAGACTGCAAATTAGAGATTATACCTTAATTAAAACTCCATTCACTATTGTCAGCATTTCGGCCGAATGAAGTCCACTGCTGTACACATGCCTCCCCCAAAGATCACCACAATGACCGATATGAGTTTGTTGTGGGCTCATTGGGGGGTTTTGCCAAAATAACTACGCTTGACAGACGGGTTGGCGATCGCAGTTGAGTTGTTAATGTACTCGAAGGACGCTGCTGCCCATCCTCCGGCTTTAGTCGAGTTTTACGACACCCACGGGAGGAGATGGGGTGGTGGTATTCTGAGCCGGCACTATATATATTCCCCTATAGTATTGAAAAACTTAGTGTAAACTCGAGTTATTCTTTAAAAGGGCTAAGTGATAAGAAGCCCTTTTTAAATTAACTGTTCTGTGCTCAGTTAATTCGGTCGTCTCTTTTTTCAAGTTTATTTTTTTTATTCGCCGTAATTCAAGCCGTAAATCAGAAGCAAAGTAACTAAGAGAAATTCTTAATTACGAAGCTTAAAAAGGCACTTAGGAAGGCATCGCGAAATTTAATTTTTGCTCGCGAAATGTTGCGTGTTTTTAGCTGAATAGATGTGCTCGGTAAAGTAGCGGTGAATGGATGGCGTGGCAACATTTTTACTGGGGACTAGCTGGGAACCGTGGTTTCACCCGCCGGTTAATTAAAAGAAATTGGGTTATTTATAAATAATTTAGAGTACTTCAGCATAGACACTTTTTTTTTTAAACTTTGCCCCTCACTAGGATTTCTCCTGTGTCGTGGGTGCGTTTACAGACATTAATTCCACATACAATAATGAAAGTGCCGTAGAAATCGGTCCATCCGTTTCAGAGATTAGCGGGAACAAACAGACAGACAGACCGACAGACAGACAGATAAAAATTCAAAATTGTTGTTTTGCGGTAAGTACCGTTTAAACTTTCATATGCATGTAGTAAAAAGGTGTTATTTTGACATTACAAACAGACACTTCAATTTTATTTAATTGTGTAGATGAGTCCTACAATTTTTTTAAATTTATTTAAAAGGGGACAAGTCAGTAGGTATTAGGTAGGTTTAAGTATGTTACAGAGATCGCGTTTATTATTTAATTTTATATTTGAGAAATTTTAATTTTCGCAATAATATTACAACAGCGCGTGTTCTTAATACCATCCGTCTTGGTAGTGAAATTGAAAATATTTAAAGAAATTGTCCTGTAATCGCAGCTTTATGTATTAACTGGCTGTTCGCGCGGTTTCACCCGCCATTTAAATGAAAAGAAATCGGATAATTTTTAAATGACCGATATTTTTGAGAAAGTCCTGCTTTTTGCCAGGACATTTTAAACTTTGAAATGGTTACCCTAAACAAAGCCGGTCGTGTCGTGCCGAAAAAAAAAAACCAACTCGTACTCATAAAAGGTGACTATGGGATTCGTCGGTGGATAGGCAGTAGCGTCCTTAGAGTACATTGACAACTCAACCCGGCAAGAAACTCCATGGATACTCTTTTAAAATGATTGGGATTATAATGTTGTTTGATACAAATGATCGTAAAACATATAACGAGCATAATGTAGATTAATGTATAAAAAAGAAAACATATTACTATATTAAAATCATATTGTAGGGAACCGAAGGAACTGATACACAACGCCACCGCCAGCAAGACATTTTAGTGAGCATGACAGACCAATACTACCAGGCAAAATGCAAAGTATAAGTACTAAAAATATAACATTAATGGCTACATGATGCTCACACATTTACAATTATAATATCAATTAATTTAGTAATGTCAAATGATTAAGAAAATATTAGAATGTAAATCGCAGTCATTATATTAAACATAAGCAAATAATTTATGTCATAAATATAGAATTTAATTTTAAATAAAACATATTAAATGTCAAGATGTCAATAAAATAAACAATGACTTCTGCGTGCAGACACCGTAAATACAATAGCTATACTATGCTTACGATGTTAAACCAGTAAAAAATAAGATTCCGAGCCTTCCTTTTGTGTCTGCGGGGCAATCGAATCAGACTTCAATCTCCTAACTTCATCGAGTAAGAGCTCAGATGGTCCAACAAGTGGCCGGATATTTTTATTTCAGTTCATTGAATGAAAACATTCTTAAAAATGTTGGATATCAGATTCAGAGCCTGGAAGTTATTCCGTAAACGATAGATGATCTCTATTTAGAAACTATGGTTGTCAGAAACACTTTATCCTCTTAAACAAATCTAGATGAAAATAGCCTAGACGGCTCTAGGTATATTTAAAACTTCATAGAGGCTTGTTTTTAGCTTTATGATGTTTTAAGATGGATCTTGCTTGCCTAGATAAACTAATTTTAAAATTTATTTATTTTTAGAAATCATGATTTATGCAATTCTGAGCCAAGTAACATTTTCTTTACGCCGTGTGGTGCCGGCTAAGAATACCACCATCCCATCTCATCCCGTGGGTGTCGTATAAGGCGACTATGGGGTTAGCCAAAGGATGGGCAGCAGGGTGCTTCGAGTACAAATATAACACAACTGTCATCGCCAACCCGGCCAATCGTGGCGATTATGGCAAAATCCCCCAATGAGGTCATGATACTTGGGGGGAGGCTTCTGTCCAGCAGTGGATGATGAAATGAAATGATGAATTGATGAATGATCTTTCTCCACCCTGGGAAAGGCGGAGGGTCATACCAGACTTCTCGGCTAAAACCATCATAGTGTTCTTTTGGTGTACATTACGTCGTGAGATTGTGATTTACTCGCGCATTCACTGCATTCCAGCAGGTCTCGGCCCGCTTTGGGGGATCCTTTACAATTCTCCCCGAGAAGTGCCTGGGGGGGCGACCTTTTTACAGTTGCCTTCCTTCCGCTAGAGGCGGTGACTGCTTTACAGTCATCCCCTCCATGACGTGCCTAAAGGCGTGGCACGAATGGGCGGCTCTAGTGTGATCTAACGAGGGTTTGGTGCCGAAGATGATGATGAAGATGATGATGATGATGGTCCGCTCCAGTGGTTTTATCCATAGGAGTCCGGCATACCCCTTCGTCCTCCCCCGGGGCGAAGGAAGCTCCATGTAGAATTTCCACTGGATCAATAAAAAAATTAAAAAAGGGTCTCGGCTCGCTACCCTTTGTGGCCTGACTAGCTTTACAGTTCTCTAGGGAGGCCCGTGCGAAACATAGTTACTACTAGCAAAAGACAAGCCATCCCATCTAATTGTGTCTGTAAAAGCGATTAAGTGAATCCATCAAGAAGATCCATGTGGTGCCCGGATTAAGAATATAGCACCGCTCCATCTCTCTCATCTCTCGTGGATGTCGTAAAAGGCGACTAAGGGAATCTAAACCAGAGGGATGGGCAGCAGCGTCCCTTCTGTGAAGAGGTGGCCATACTGCGCTCACCAACCCACCTGCCAAGCATGGTGAGTATTGGCAAATACCTCCCAAAATAATGAAACAATTGTGGTATCTATGGGGGAGGCCCTTGTTCTGCAGTGGACGTATAAATGGCCGATGTGATGATCAAGAAGATACTCAGCAGAGTCCTCATTTTTATGCTAATATCGACATACTGCGATTACCAATTAATTTGAAGTGTTAAATTCATTTTATCAATAATCAATATCAATATTCTGGTCATCTATTCCACAGAACCTAAAGACTAAAGTCTTCAATCAGTGCGTTCTACCCGTCATAACATACGGTGCCGAGACGTGGACACTCACGGTAGGGCTGGTCCACAAGTTTAAAGTCGCTCAGCGAGCATTGGAGAGGGTTATGCTCGGAGTCTCTCTGAAGAATAAAATCAGAAATGAAGTGAATGAACCAAAGTTATCGACATAGCTCATATGATTAGTAAGCTGAAGTGGCAGTGGGCTGGCCATATTAGTCGTAGAACCGACAACCGTTGGGAAAAACGTGTTCTTGAGTGGAGACCGCGTCTTGGTAAACGTAGTGTAGGATGCCCCCAAGCTCGGTGGAATGATGACCTGCGCAAGGTGGCTGGCAGTAGCTGGATAAGAGTAGCCGAGGATCGCGATCAGTGGCATGCACTTGAAGAGGTAGGCCTCAGCAGTGGACCGCGATAGGCTGATGATGATGATGATGATGATGAATAATCAATATCTTACATAAATTAATGATCAAGTAGAGTTAATAAGCTATGTTAAGGAGTGACTGGGGCGGTACTACGGTCCTCACCATTTTACCCGCCTTTATAACTAAGTGACCGTCACCAGGTAAATACGTGGTTGGTAAGTATTTACCTGATGACGGTCGCTGGGAGTCGAGAATGCGGGCGGTATGTAACCGCTCGTTGTGGAAATCTGCGGGGGAGGCCTTTGTTCAGCAGTGGACGTCCTTTGGCTGATTTGATGACAACTATGTGTGACCGCAGTTGTGTTTCTACAAATAGCCTGTAAAAATACTAGGCCTCGGGTCCGCAGCACACCACCTCTGATCCCCGCCGCAGAAAACGCATCGGGTGCAGGAGCCAGTGGAGGGCTAAACTGTCTCTAGCCACCATGAGAAGCGACGAATTTAGGGCAGTCCATCGCCCGAACGGAAACAGGCCCGAAACGGTGCCACGTTTGTGTGATTTGTACTGCGCCCGCCTGCGGGGCCCGTTAAACAGTGACAGGCCAATACATGTCAGGGGTCCGGCATGGCCCTCCGTCCCTCCCAAGGCGGAGGAACTCCACGAGGACTACTAGGTTGGTGATATCTATGAGTACATAACATAACCTGGATTCTCGAGAACATTGTACTTATAAATATTGTAACATGATTTTAAAAGAGTAACCATGGAGTTTCTTGCTCATTCTTCTCCATAGGAAATCTACATCTTGGAACGTGGCAACTAAAGTCTTGTCAACTGTAGTCTTCATAAGTGCTATTAATGGTTTAAATGAATAAAAATCTTTTTATCTTATCTTTATCTACGGTACCATCAGGTCAGCCAGTGATCGTTTGCCGTACCTATTATAAAAATGTTGTTGTAATGCTGTAATGATATGCACTGATCATGAGACTCCTCATGGTCAGCTACCGCAATTAATGTAATTCATAAATAGTTCTTCTTCATCTTTGCTGACAACTTAGGAGATGACCTTTACGAAGGAAAGAGTTTGTTTATTGTTTCGTTTTTTATTTCAGTGACCTAAAATAGTCCAGGACAATGTTCTTGCTCCAAAAAATATGGGCAATAATTACCTTTGGCAACAGTTTCTTTGTGTATCTAATGAAATCCACCACAGGAGTGCCTGCAAAACCAATGTAAAACTGTAGGCTTTATTCGTAGACAAGAATTTTACGTGTCCTTCGTCAAGGATTCACAACAATTAATATACACTAAGCCTAAGTTACACGCGTAATATATATGTAAATACATGTAAATTTATCAAACAGGGATTTTAGATGAAATCTAAACTGTAACATATTAAATCATTTTGTTTGACAGACTAAGCTGTAGAGATTAATCTGACAGTTTGAAAATTAAAGGCATTAGGGTCAAAAAGCATGGGACGCTTTGGGGGATCCTTTACAATCCCCCCTGGGGGTGACCGCTTTACAGTCACCCCCTACGAGATGTGCCTATAGGCGTGGCACCAGTGGGTGGCTCTAGTGTGATCATACGAGGACCTGAGCCTCCCTTAGGTGCCGAAGATGACCGCTCCAGTGGCTTTAGCCGGTAAGAGTCATACCCTTTCGCCCTTCCCCGGGGTGAAGGAAGTTCATGAAAAATTTCCACTGGGCACCATAAAAAAAAACGGTCAAAAAGCATTGGACTCACAAGCGTACTCCGAAAACATAGGGGTTGTATGGTCAGCAGTGTGACAAAGGAAAGGCAGAGCAAGGAATCGTCCATTGCTAAACAAAGATTGAGATTTCCAAATAGCCTTGTTTCATTCCACCCGCATCCATCGACTCCCAGCGACAGTCACTTGGTCGTCTGTCCTTCTCCTTGTCACCGTGCCACGCTGAGTTTCAGTACGCAGTCTCCACTCGTGAACCTTTCTGCTCTAACAGCCATTGATCAATATCACACAGCAGCATATTCTGTGTGGTATCCGGATTAGAAATATAGCACCACTCCATATCCTCTCATGGATGTCGTAAAATATGGCTAAGGGCCTCTTAACTAGAGGGATGGGCAGCCGCGTCTCTTCCGTGGAACAACAGCTATACTACGCTCACCAATTCGCCTGCCAAGCTTAGGGGATACTGGCATATTTCCACCAAAATCTTGACACAATTGTAGAAACATAGAAGTCCACAATTGTGGGAGGCCTTTGTTCAGCAGTGGTTGGACTGGGCGTCCCAATGATAATTACTACGAACGGTATTTTTTTTTTAAAACTTTGCCCCACACTAGGATTTCTCCTGTGTCGTGGGTGCGTTTACAGACATAATTCCACATACAATACACCCAGACCCGGAACAACTATCTGCAGATCATACAAATATTTGTTCCCTGCACCAACCGTGCCACAATAACCACGCTTGGCAGGCGGATTCATGACTGCAGAATGTTGTTATTGGCATACAGGAGGATGCTAATGCCAACTGTCTTGACAGTAACCATTAGGGTCACGCCGGTGGACGGTGGGGTGAAATAGAGGAGAATCCTCTGCGATCCAGCGCACATTGATGTGGAAAATAGTAAAATATGCGAGCGTCTGCCAGCGTCTGCTAGCGTACCCGGGCTTCCGCCGACATCCGCTGACATGACACTGGTCCATCGTATTTGATTATGTGTGACCTCGCGTTCACCATCACTGCTGTCAGCGCATTCCAGCGGATGCCCCCTGCTGCGATATCCTTCAGTATGCTCTTGGATGCCGCTGAGCGAAATTGACTTCGATACTTCGAGGTGAATATATTATATACTTTGTTTCGATTAGATAAGTATTAAAAAGTTCGCCGTGTGGCGCCGGCTTCGCCGTGTGGTGCTGGCTCAGAATACCACTACCCTATCTCCTCCCGTGGGTGTCGTAAAAGTTGACTGAGGGATTAGTTGGAGGATGGGCAGCCGCGTCCTTCGAGTACATTAACAACTCAACTGCGTTCGCCAACCCGTCGGCCAAGCGTGGCGATTATGGCAAAACCCTCCAATGAGCCCACAATACACCCATATCGGTCGGTGTGGTGAATTTTGGGGAGGCCTGTGTCCAGGTGTGGACTTAATTTGGCCGAAATGATGATGATGATGAAATATTAAAATACAACAACAAATTTAAAATGTCCTGCCTTGCCGTCCGCTGGTGGGTGCTGGTCACCCAAGTCACCTTATATGTCAACCGTGAGCACACACGGTACGCACTTGGTAATTTTTATTTGAATAAACAAAGCATAACCCAAGTAATTACTAACATAAATCAACTTGGCAGTTACCAAAGAGTATAAATACACAACTTCTAATACTTTCTTTTCGCGTTACGTAACATTATATTTTTGCGGTTCCAGCGTTAACCTGGAAATATATCAGCAAGTCATGAATTATGCTGGAACAATTTCGCTGGAGCGGATCAAGTTTATGAAAGCCAAGTTTTTATGGCACCAACTAGGCTTTGGTAAATGATGTAACGCTGAAACAGCTTGCAAATAGACTGGTTTGTTCACATATAGACTCACAAACACGAACTTTGGTGGGTTTTCTTTCTAATAATGTTACCACAACGCATTGCGGTCTTATTGTAATAAGTTATTTGATTCGGAAAAATCTTTGTTTGCAGGTTAGGTGTGACCCAACAAATCTGTTAGTTGCACCTTAACCTAAAATACAATACTCTTTATTGTACAACAGACAACAAAATAAATATATTTAATACTTTCTTGCTAAACGCACTCCTCATTTTCTTTATTAGTAAATGCACCCTTGCAATACCGGTGCGGATCGCTAGTAAATTATATTTATATTCATATCTTCTGAACCCTGCAAGATATCGAAATGGAATATACACGAAAATTTTAGTTAAAGTTAATTTTATTTAGCCCTTAAATTACCATTGAAGTCCGTTAAGTCGTTTCGAAGCCTATTCGAGACAAACTTTCAGACAAACAAATATTCTAAAAATGATAATATATGATTAGTGATCGTAAAAAATAGCAAACTGCTATTACATTTTTGCAAGTATTTATAAATCACAAACAGATACTGATATAGATTACTATTTATATTTAAAGTTAAGTACTTAAACTTCTATTAAATATAAAACTATTTAGGAGTCGGCACTCCTGAGATAATTGTAGTCATCATATCGGCCATTTATACGTCCACTGCTGAACAAAGGCCTCCCCCATATATTTCACAACTGTGTCATCATTTTGGGGGTATTTGCCAATACTCACCACGCTTGGCAGGCGGGTTGGTGAGCGCAGTATAGCTACCATTTCACAGAAGGGACGCTGCTGCCCATCCCTCTGGTTTAGATTCCCTTAGTCATCTTTTAGACATCCACGGGAGGAGATGGAGTGGTGCTATATTCTTAATTCGGACACCACACGGAATATATAATAATTGTAATATGTGTAGTGTAAATAAGTATTTTATTTAATCTGTAAGTACCCATCGGCATTGGTACCTACCTCATTTCATCTGTACATCTATACAAATAAATAAAATTGAAGTATCCGTTTGTAATGTCAAAATAACAGCTTTTTACGAAATGCATATGAAAGCAAATACGGTACATACTACTCTGTCAAGAAAGTAACGGGAAAAGATCAATAATACACAAAATGTTTGTTATTCATCCACATTTATTTTATCACCTTCAAAGTATGCTCCTCCAGAAACGACATACTTATGCCAACGAATAATCTAATCATCAAAACATTTTTAAACGTTGTTTCTGAAATTGAGTTCAGTTCTCACCACGAATTCTCCTTTATGTCTTCTACCGATTGAAAACGGGTGCCACGAAGTGGTAATTTGAGTTTAGGAAAAAGAAAGAAGTCGGCTGGAGCCATATCTGGTTAATATGGTGGTTGCTCGATGGTATTTGTTGAGTGTTTGGTCAAAAATTCGTTCACAATGATGGCCGTGTGTGAAGGCGCATTATCGTGGTGCAAAATCCAAGAATTTTCTTTCCACAAATCGGCCTTATTCTTCGAATTTGCTGTCTTAAATGCCACATAACACTCAAATAATATTCTTTATTTACCGTTTGACCTTCCAGCAAGAATTCCGAGTGCACAACACCACGATAATCAAAGAAAACAGTCAACATGACTTTTGATCGACTTTGGCGTGGTTTTTTCGGTTTCGGTTCAGTTGGAAGGCGCCACTCCGAAGCTTGTTGACTAGTTTGCATGTCAAACTAGTAAACCCACGTCTCGTCACCAGTAACAATGCGTTTCATGAATGTTGGGTCGGAATTGACTCGTTCTAGCATGTCCTCAGCGACTCTCATGCGATTGAGTTTTTGAAGAAAATTCAGGTCTTTTGGGACTAGCCGAGCGGTAACATGTTTCATACCCAAATGATTAGTTAAAATGGTACGCATCGACTCGTGAGATACAGAAAGTTCGGCGGCTATCTCTCTCAAAGTTGAATGAGGATTTTCAGTCACTATTTCCTACACTTTTGCGATGTTAACTTCAGTTGCAGACGTTGATGGCCTACCAGAGCAAGGCAAATCTTCCATCACATCTCGACCGCTTTTGAACGCTTTGTACCACTAGCACGCATAAGTACGTGTTTTTGATAAAGTCGATTCACCGTAAGCCTTCTGTAACATTTTCAGTGACTCCGAAAACGAAATTCCATTGGCGATGCAAAATTTAAGAAAAACTCTTTGTTCGGTGTTTTTGTCCATAGTGAAATTCGCTATACACACTAGATATGATATAACTAAAAATAGCACTGTATTTAATATAAATAACTGATGCAACTCAAACTCCGCGCCAAAATGGAAAACAGTTGTGCCAATTTAACAACAACAATAAAAACAAAAATTTGAATTCTGAACCATAAACAAATCATCCATTCCCGATACTTTTTTGACTGAATGTACAACAAAAAAACATTTTTTGTCTGTCTGTCTGTTTGTCCCGGGTAATCTCCGAAACGGCAGGACCGATTTCTACGGGACTTTCACTGGCAGATAGCTAATGTTATAAGGAATAACTTAGTATACTTTTACTTTAGCGAAATAATTAGGGTTCCGCAAAAAACCCCCTTAAAATCTAATAAATGTCAAGTGTCTATGTCGAAGTACTCTAAATTTCTTTTAAATTAAATGCGGGTTCCAGCTAGTTATTAATATAAAATTGTTATCGTCGTCACGACCAATATTTAAAAAAAAACTAATTATGATGCCTCACCGTGTGGTGCCGGCTCAGAATACCACCACCCATTTCCTCCCGTGGGTGTCGTAAAAGGCGACTAAGGGATTAGCCGGAGGATGGGCAGCAGCGTCCTTCGAATACATTAACAGCACAACTGCGATAGCCAAATCGCCCGCCACGCGTGGCGATTATGGCAAAACCCCTCAATGAGCACACAACACACCGATATCGGTCATTGTGGTGATCTTTGAGGGGGGCCTGTGTCCAGCAGTGGACTTTATTCGGCCGAAATGAAGACTTAAGCTACGAATTGATGCTGTTTATGTCTAGTAGTGCCGTGTGGTGCCGGCTCAGAATTCCACCACCCCATCTCCTCCCATGGGTGTCGTAAAAGTCGACTAAGGGATTAGCCGGAGGATGGGCAGCAGCGTCCTTCGAGTACATTAACAACTCAACTGCGATCGCCAACCCGTCTGCCAAGCGTGGCGATTATGGCAAAACCCCCCAATGAGCCCACAACACATCCATATCGTTGGTTGTGGTGATCTTTGGGGGAGGCCTGTGTCCAGCAGTGGACTTCATTCGGCCGAAATGATGATGTCTAGTAGTTAAGTAACTTAGGTTGGTGATTTTTTGCGCTTGTTATAACACTAAGAAAAAATAAAGTAACTTATTGCACATTATTGTAGGGAGGTTGAGTTCTACTCACAGAAATAGGAAATAAGGAGAAGTGGTACGGGGGCGTAATCACGCCACCGCGACATGCACAATCCGGGCCATTCGGAGAAAATGGCAGTTCTTTATAACATCAGTTGAGATTCGATCGAGTAATGAAACTTTGCTAAAGTGTCGTGTTGTTCGGGGATAACATGCAACAACCGAAGCGAAAATAATAACTCTATCAATGAAGGAATCATATAAAAAATACAAGTGAAAGAATTTTCTTGTATTTGTCTATAAAAAAAAAACTGTTTTCTTTATTATGTTACATTTGGATTGATGGAGCAGAAAGACGTTATTATTTTTGTACAAAATACAATGCTTCTTACAGACTTACTAAACTTACTTCTTACTTACCACTCTTAACAAGCAATCGGTGAATAACAAACGCAGTGAATATAACAGCGAATGGTACTCCCAATAAACTTACGCGTTGCGTGGTACTGTCACCGTATGCAGACCGTACGCTCAGCATGATTGGCTACCTACAAAGTCGTGGGTGTGTTTTAATATGAGTAGACAATTACAATGTTGTGTTTATTCAGTTCATTGGATGAGAACTTGTAACTGTGCGCATTAGTGTGTTTTTATGAAGAATGGTGTGGAAAACTGGATTTCCAGGCTCGCAAACATTTTGAACTACATGACATATCTCCTTTCTTCCAATATCTTTGGTTCTACTGATACTAGAAAAACTGGTACTAAAAACTGATACACTCGGATAGAAAAAATACACTAATGTTAAGAGGACATTTCGAGTAACAATTCTGAAGTGATTTAAAATTTATTAATTTAGATTTTCATTCTATAAAGTCGTATTTTACGGCATTTACGAGACGCGATGGAGTGGTACAACATTCTTAATCCGGACACCACAAGGAAAGTGGGCATTTGGATTATCTAAATTTAGTTTCTGACTTCACTAACAAAGAAGAGGTCCAAATAAGAAATAACCAAAATACTTTATCGAAGAGCGCAACTTCAAGCTCCCAACCCTAAAGTAAAAACAAAGCCCTACAAAACTATTCGTAATACATAAAACAGCAGCTAATATCAAAACAGGACAGTTAGCAAGTAATCAGGGGCCGACGAGGGTATAAGTAAGATTTACATCGAATCGCCGCCCTTAAATATTAACTGGACGGTGACAAGGGTAGGGATGGCGACTTATGGGAAGGGGGGCGATAGTGTAAATAGGTTTAGATTTTTGGAGAAATGTTTCAAGTATTTTTTAGGGTACCGAAAGTCCGAATGAAACAACAGCGGAACCTTTACAGGATCACTTGAGTGTCTGTACGTCTGTCACAGCCAATTTGCTCCAAATCTCCGGAGCTGATTAAGTTAAAATTTGTTACACATATATAAATACGGACGTGTAACGTATTTTTTTTATTATGGTCACTTTAAGGGATTTCCAAGTAAGAAAAAAATTCAAACCAGCAATCAAACTGTAAAGTGAGATAGATATATCAATTGAAAAGGCTTGTTATGAATGCCTCAATTTCTCTTCAAAAGTTTTTTAAGAAAATAGATGAAAACTGATCATTCCACAGTTATCTCCGAAACTATAGAGCCTAAAATTTTGAAAAAATATATAGAAAATAGCTCTTTACCTATAGATTACAGAAAATCCTATGAGAAATATATGGTCTTAAAATAACACGGTGAATCTTCCAATATTGTGCGTACAAACTTACAATATTTTCAGTTCGAATGTATGAGCAAACATGTTTTTCAACTACAATGTTAAGTTTGTTCTTCGGTTAGATTATTAGTACAAGACAGGATTCAAAAATAGACCATATATTCAGCAATTTCCCTCTTCGATTCAGTACCATACATACTTTTTTTTAGTTACCCTAAACAAATTTGGGTCTGATTGAAAGAAATGTGGTAGATAACATATTCATCATACGGAACCCTCTCTACTGAGTTCAACTCGCACTTCACAAGTTTTTTTTTAGTGTTTAAGATCAATCGAATCGGTTGGCTTAGTGGCTAAGCGTGGCTTTCTGCTTTACGTTTCACAGATTCGATCCCCGAACGGAATAAATATTTGTATGGTACCCACGATACAGGAGAAATCCTAGTTTGTAATCGTTCAGTGACAAAAGGAAACTCGTAAGAGGGAATAATTAGTTTAATTTGGACCTTAATTGCATACATTTAGCCTGAATCTCTAGGTCAACTAGACATACTTAAATGCACACATCTTTAAAAGTCGTTACAGTTCGCGACCAAGCGCGTCGTCAAAGCCATCCTACCACTCTTCGGAGCATGGCTCAGAAGGAGTAAATGCGTCACCTACCTTCTGACGCGTGTTACCGGTCACGGTTGTTTCAGTGCATACCTGCACAGAAAAGGACGCGAGGTCACGACACAGTGCCACCATGGTCGAAGCAACCAGGGTACCACAAAGCAACTGTTCGAGGAGTGCGATGCGTGGGCTGCCGAACACATGATCCTGGTCAATCAGATCGTGCAAAATCTCTCTCTGCCGGCGATAGTGTCGGCTATGTTGGCCGAGCAGAGTAGAAATTGGAGTGCAGTGGTCTCCTTCTGTGAGAACGTCGTGCTTCAGAAGGAAACCGCAAACCGGGATCGGGAGAAGGCCGATCCCGCACGGAGAAGAAACGGCCACCGCGGTGCCCAGGTTCAACGAGGGCCTCGGGGTTAGCGGGCGCGCAGATTAGGAAGTCTGCGTGGTCACACCAAATGACCTCCGGAAAGACGGTGGCGTGCTCGTGGTTATGTGCCACCGTGTGCGCAGTGAGGTTCGGGAGGATCCTTTACAATCCTCCCCGAGAAGTGTCTGGGGGGCGGCCTTTTTATAGTCGCTTTCCCTTCGCTTTACAGTCATCCCTTCTGAGACGTGCCTAAAAGTGTAGCACCAATGGGTGGCTCTAGTGTGACCTTACGAGGACCTAGAAACCCCTTCGGTACCGAAGATGACCGCTCCAGTGGTTTTTAGCCGGTGGGAGTCTGACTTGCCCGGAGTGAAGGAGGTTCATGATAAATTACAACTGGGGACCAATAAAAATAATATGCTGTAAACATGTATAACTAAAACCATCAACAAAAATGATGCAAGACTCTTTAAGTCATCGAACAAAATAATTTCGATCGGAAGTTCTGGTCTAATATTACTTACTTGCAATTTGTTCAGATCCTACTGTCCGGATTAAGAATATAACACCACTCCATCTACTCCTGTGGATGTCGTAAAAGGCAACGAAGGGGCTCTAAACCACAGGGATGGGCAGCAGCGTCCCTTCTGCGCGTCTGCTGTCGCTGTTTTTCAGCTAATCAGGGTGCGGGTCAGTCTGACTGCAAAACGTAACTCACAAAGGTTCTGCACTCAATATGTTTGACTACATTTAATTTCATCTTAACGTGAGAACGTACACATACCAATATTTTATTTAAAAGTTGCATCCAGTACAAGCGAAGACCTAATGAAAAAAGTTCATTTAAGTCTCCTTTGTGCTGTTAATTACCACTCTCCGCCAAGAAACGTAGAATTAGTAATGTGCCGTACAAGTCTCTGTGGTCACAGATTTGTATCACAGTTTCCAGTTAAATAGAAAAAAGCTTTTTTTTTTGAGATGTGTTAATATAAAAGTTAGATACATTATTTACTTTTTATTAAACGACTAGCAGGGCCCTGCGGTTTCACCCGCTGACTAATTTATAAGAAATCGGATTATTCCATATTACTCTCCGTTAGAAAGGGAGACCGCTTTGCAGTCAATTCCTTCGAGATGTGCCAAAATTCTGGCATCAATGGACGGCTCCAGCATGATTGCTCGAGTGGTTGTAGCCGATAGAAGTCCAGCAGCCCCCGTGATGGATTTCCACCGCGATGACAAAAAGTGGTAGGAGAGGCGTCCCTTAGCGGCAAAATACCACATGGTGTTTCGAAATCCCGAAAAAAAAAAAACTTATTTCACTCATAAAGTCTACATTTAGAGGCTAGGTATCCATTAAAGTCACTCAGACGTTATTTACTAACAAACAAAGTTTTCCTTTTACGTCTTTATATCATAGGGACATGTATTTTCCACTTCCTTTCCAAAGAAATTCTCAAGAACTATACAATTCCCGCTCAGTCTGTGAAGTGATATTATGATTCCGCCTGCAGAACATAAAATGCCATGGAGATGCTAATTTAGATAAAAATTACATTTTACCTCAATTTTACTCGTATCTAAAATAAAATCTGACTAAATTCTGTGGATTTTGGGATACCTACTTTAATTTTTTCTAGACTTCCTTTATAACCCCTTTTAGTATCTAGGCTCAGCTATTAAGCAAGAATTATTTTAATTGCTCGTTTTCTTAATTTTCCAGAGGAAGCAGGACAGCTGCTAATGGCGGATGGCGGTTACTACTAAAGAATCCAAAACATAAACACTAAGAGTTAAACTAATATTCTGATTTACTATTTGTATATTAATATATTATATAATTCCGTGTGGTGTCCGGATTAAGAATATAGCACCACTCCATCTCCTCCCGCAGAGGTCGTAAAAGGCGACTAAGGGACTCTAAACCAGAGGGATGGGAAACAGTAGCCATCCCCCCCTCCCCCACCCCAATATGATGACACAGTTGTGAAAATCTATGGGGAAGGCCTTTGTTCAGTAGTGGATGGTCGACGATTTACGCCTGTCGCAAAGCGTCTGCAACTTACGTAATCAGCCCGCGGATGTTGTGGCACTACTTGGGAGACGTCTTTATCCAGTACTGCACTATGATAGGCTGAATTGGTTGATCAGTGTTTGTGTACGAGCAGCAAGGTTCTGAAGAGAATACATACAGTATTTATATTAGAAGAGGAAATCTCAAATTTTATAAAAGGTGACTCTTTGATAATTATATCAAAAGTAGTATTGCTCTAAAAGCGAACTACTGCGACCTGACTCTTACGACTGAACGTTGCAGCA
This sequence comes from Diloba caeruleocephala, assembly GCA_947459985.1. Lineage (NCBI taxonomy): Eukaryota > Metazoa > Arthropoda > Insecta > Lepidoptera > Noctuidae > Diloba > Diloba caeruleocephala. Next base: position 2,881,172 of record OX381625.1, on the reverse strand, counting down.
TTTAATTGGTATAAGAGGATAATCATGTTTTGCAAGTAAATACTCACGAGCTTACTTGATCAAAGCAATCGGTCTCTACGACTCCGTCATTTATAAGAGGTTATAAGTTTACTGAAGACTGCCGATAGGGCTGCTATCGGCACGGTACCTGCTCCAAAGCCAGCGCTTAGCGTTGATATTTCTGTGTGAGACATATAGGACAGTAAGTACTTTAGCTTTGCTTGAGCTAGCAGGTATTTTCTCAGTCGATCTTGAGGTACAGCAACATGCTGCAATGTACTACTCAACAAGAGAAAACAGGGAAGTAGAATTTCTACCACAACGCGATCGTATTAGGATCTGCAGATTGTTTAAACCACAGACAGGTGCTTGGTCAAAGAGCAATGCAGGTGGCTTTACTAGTTCTTTCCATCCGTTGGTGGAAGGTGATCATTGCCTGCCTCAATTTCGCACGGGGCATGGTAAAATTGAGAGTAAATTATTAGCTTCAAGCTTGTTGCTTCACTATTCTTCAAATGTTCAACACCGGACTGTGAATATGAACAGTCTGCACATCATATCCTGTGGGAGTTTATTCTTTGGCAAGATGAACGCTGTTCATTAATTAATATGGTTCGCGGCATTTTTACACAACACTGTTATTACCTGCCTGAGTGCCCGAATAATTCGGTCTACACCGGGGTAAGTTTAGGTTCTACAATTTATATACTTTTATTATTTTTTACCCGTGGTGCTTGGCAACTGGGCTTATCCTAGTTGTTAACTCCAATTTATTATGCCTATATTTTTTTATCTGTCTCTTGCTTGCTACGGAAGGAAGTGGAACGTATATTATTTCTTATTCTTCCTTTTTCTCTTCTGATTAATTTCGTTGCGGGTTCTGAGACAGTTATCCCTTTCTCTGGGACACACCGAGCTTCATTGGTCGGTGTTCTTTTCGATGGTTGCCATTGTCCATCCTAGCTAACAAGAGTTGCAGTGGTTGGGAATTTGGGTAGGATTATCCCAAAAAAATATGTTTCTTATCTTTAAACCATCTTGAAACTCTCATCCATCTAGGTAATGGGCTATAAAATCCTTGTAACACGTCAAACTTGTCTATTTCCCACAAATCAAGACTCTGTGCGCTTAGCCAGTGACACTTACAAATGTGGTTCAGCGTATCATGCATATGTAATTGTCGTGACTCGTTCAAGATTCATGGCGCGGGAATGGTCACAATATCGCATGGGGACGAAGCTCGCGCCCCTGGCGTACGGCTATGGCATCAATCAAAGTCAGTTGCAGGGGGAGATTGCTGACTTACGGTCTTAAAGGTTATACAGCTGGGAATATCAATATAGGTCAAATGAGGTTTTGTAACCTTTAGGTACATGTTCAGGGCGTGGATGGGCTGAAGACGGGAGAATTTTCTACATAACTAAACACATGAAGGCCAGAAATTTTTTGATGGACATATAAACAGTACCATTTTTTATTGGTGTCAAGTGGAAATTCACAAGGCACATGCCAGACTCCTACCGGTTTAAACCACTGGAGCGGTCATCTTCGGCACTGAAGGAGGGAGTCTTAGTCCTCGTAAGAACACACTAAAGCCCCCCATTGATGCCACGCCTTTAGGCGCATCTCGGAGAGGATGACTGTAAAGCGGTCACCCCTCAAGCGGAGGGAAGGCGACTGTAAAAACAGTTCGCTCCCGAGGCACTTCTCGGGGAGGATTGTAAAGGATCCCCCCAAGTCTTGCTGTGCGCTGTGCTGCGCACATAGGAAGGGCATTTAGAATATGGAGGTCACTTTTGGGGGCCAATATAGAAAATTCAAGAATAAAGTTTTGCTAACTGTACCGTGTCACATATTAAATGAAAGGGCTTGGTGTGAGGATCTTAAGTATATTTCTTTTATAATTTTAAAATATATAGTTTTAAAGTTATTTAAGAAAACATTTGAAAATTTACCAGTCCTCCAAACTTTTCTCCGAAACTACCAAGCCTAAAATTTTTGAAAAAAATGTCGATAATAGCTCTTTACCTATAGATTACAGGAAAACCTATAAGAAGTCTATATAACATGGTAAATCTTTTAATTTTGTGCGTACAAATTTACGTTTGCGGTTGGAATGTATGGGAAAACACGTTTTTCAACTAGAATGCTAAGTTTGTTCTTGAGAAGTTATTGGTACAAGACCGAATTCAACAATAGACAATATATTCAGCAATTACGGAACCTTCTCCACGCGAGTTCAACTCGCACTTGTCCGGTTTTTTCAATATTCCTTCGATTCACTGCTTCGTCCCAACAACTGAACACAATGCATAAGCTTTACAGTATCTACTAAACCACATTTCTACTTCACTTTGTTTCTTTAAGCCTAAACGGCTGGACTAGAGACGGAATGGCAGTTGCTCCTCCTAATACCAGCCTCTTTAGTATAGAATAGAATAGAGTACATTAACAACTCAACTGCGATCGCCAACCCGCCTGCCAAGCGTGGCGATTATGGCAAAACCCCCATGAGCCCACATCACATCCATATCGGTCGTTGTGGTGATCTTTGGGGGAGGCCTGTGTCCAACAGTGGACTTCATTCGGCCGTTAGATTAGATTATTATTAGATTAGAATAGAATAGAATAGAATAGAATATCACTATGTTACATACACATTTTAGGTACTCTGTATTAACAGCCATCTGAGGCTTTAGTTGAAAATCAACGCTAAAAGTGAGTTGCTAAGATCTGTTTCTTTTATATGTTGCTTGTATATATGCAATTCAAGACCAAGCCTAGCCAAGCAAAAGCGAATGTAAATGTTATTTTGACGGTCAGCCGACTGTATCAGCCACTGCATGGTTGGTGCAGTGGGCTGCTGCGCTCCGGGTCGTGGGTTCGATTCCCGCACGGAACAAATGTTTAGATGATCTGCAGGTAGTGGTTCCGGATCTGGGTGTATTGTATGTGGAATGCATCTCTGTAAACGCACCTACGACACAGGAGAAATCTTAGTGTGGAGCAAGGTTTATAAAAAAAAAATCTCCTTTGACCGACCAACGAGGCGACCAGTCTGGGTTTGTGTTGTGTGCTCATTGGGGGTTTATCATAATCGCCAAACTTGGCAGGTGTGTTGTACGCAGTTGAGTCGGAAATGTGCTCAAAGGACACTACTGCCCGTCCTCCAGCTAATCCCACTGTCGCCCTTTACGACACCCACGTGATGAAATGGAGTGGTGCTATTCTTAGCCGGCATCACATGGCATTTCTTTTACACTTTAATTTAATTTACGATTCATCATTTCGGCCGAATAAAGTCCACTGCTGGACACAGGCCTCCCTCAGAGATCACCACAATGACCGACATCGGTGTGTCATGTGCTCATTGGGGGGTATTGTCATAATCGCCACGCTTGGCGGGCGGATTGGCGATCGCAGTTGAGTTGTTAATATATTCGAAGGACGCCGCTGCCCATCCTCCGGCTAATCCCTTAGTCGCCTTTTACTACACCTACAGGATAAGATGGATTGGTGCTGTTCGTAGCCGGCACCACACAGCATTTTTTTACGATTACATCATCTTTAAAGGTCATGGTAAAAGATGAAGAGATTCCGTAAGCTGTGTAATGAGTGAAGGATTTTCAGTAATTAATACGGACTACTCTGCCATCAGTGATTGTCCTAACTGTAAGTCCGTGTGTCAAGAAGGCTGCTCGTGGCACTGCCGGTTCTGTCATGATGAATCTTGTCAAATACCAGCCATTGTTCAGCCTCTAATTTATTGTGGTATTGACCACTCAATTAGTTTTTTATTAAATTGTGTTTATTTGTTAGTATTTTTTATTTGCACACCAGAAAATGCGGCCTGGGATGGCCTCCAACGAGGTGGACAGACGACCTGGGGTGCAATTCCTTAAGGTCAAACATCCATACATCCTTGAATACAGAATTGAAATAACGGTGAAAAACCAATTTGGTATACGCTAAGACATGATTGAAGCTATTCAAGGACACGTTGCTGACGGTGAGCCATAGGGGCGAGTCTTAGGGTGAGATTCAGAAACGAGGCTAAGCGTGAACTTACGCTTCCATCTGTCAAAATGCACTACTTACACTCGTAATTTTTACAGATGGAAGCGTAAGTTCACGCTTAGACTCGTTTCTGATCCGACCCTTAGAGAATACCAAATTGGGTTGTCACCGTTATTTAAATTCTGTATTCAAGGATGTATGGATGTTTGAGATTAAAGAATTGCACCCCTGGTGAAGGCCTCTGGGAGTTTTTGGATGCGGGCATGTGACCGCTTGTTGTGGAAATCTCTAGGGGAGGCCTTCGTTCAGCAGGGGACGTCCTTTGGCTGATATGATGATGATGATATTTGTTAGTTTTGTTGAGTTAAAGTACTCGTATGTGTATAAGTTATAATAGCTTAATATGTAGATATTATTTGTATTTTTTTCAAACGAATGTCTTATTTTATCTTTTTACTATCTTTTGCCCGCGGCTTCGAACGCATGGAATTTGGAATTCATCAAACAAATCTGTGCAAGAATACTTGCAATACAACGTACCACAAGCACACTTGACTGCTGGATTGTGGGGATACTAGCAGTGGGTTCGCTTTCTTGAATAAAACAATTATTTCTGCAGAGTACTTCTTTGTTTATTCTTGCAGAATACTTCTGATTATAATGCCAGCTGGTAGTCCATGCTGCCACACAATTGCTCCCGCTTTTTATAATATTCTTATTATTTATTGTATAAAATTAGTAAGTTCAGCTATCTTGAATCTTGACCATAGCGAGAACCGATTTAATAATATGGTTATTCCTAATACTATCGTAAATATAATATGTTACAACTTAATATTTACACAGTATTCCTATATTTTTGATCTATTTACATAAGTGTGTTCATAAAACTGTTGTATAAAGTTAATGTCACATAATACGTTATAATATAATATTGAAATTATTATAATTGTGTGACACTTTTTATTGTGTGACACTTTTAATCACCATAAACATTAAGCGTTGTATTATAAAATTACATGGAGACTATAAACAATATCGCAGCGATTATGTAATTCACATACATAATCATACTTTAACGTAATCTGCCACAATCACATAATATACTTACTTTCATGTACATACAATATGTAGTGTTGTATACAAAAGCATACCGAGATAACGAACGACAGGATCATAGAATACTGACTCCCTAGTGAGAGAGGAAAAACATATTATTTAGGTTTTACGTACCGAGTTTTCCAGCTCGATAGCCGTGCTTGTGATCAATATATTGGTATATACACTTAAAAACACAATACTCCGAAAAAGCTCCGAGCGTTTTCTAATAAAGCATCACTAAGGACACTAACAGCTACTAATGTGGTAAACAACCAACTTACGAAGGGCTACTCCGCTCCATGTAATACTTATAAAATAGTTGTATGTTTAGTGGGAAATTTCGACAACTCCGGGATTCTTGCTAAACTGGTGATGCTGCCTTTTTTTTTTTTTTTTTTTTTTTACGTTGCCCCACACTAGGATTTCACCTGTGTCGTGGGTGCGTTTACAGACATGAATTCCACATACAATACACCCAGACCCGGAACAACTACCTGCAGATCATACAAATATTTGTTCCGTGCGGGAATAGACCCCACGACCCGAAGCGCAGCAGCCGACTGTATCAGCCACCACCAGCAGTCACCAACCGTGCCGTCATTCTAGATGAAAACCATCGGTATATTTCAAAAAAATTAGAGTAATGCGCTCTGATTTATTTCAAGGCATATGTTTATTTTAAGGCATTATGAATCGATTCGTGAAATATTTCATTGCCCTTCTATAATAATTTGTATCGACGTCGAATAGATCGCTTATGATTTTATTTTTCATGTCAATATGCCGTGTGGTACCGGCTCAGAATGTCACCACCCCATCTCCTCCCATGGGTGTCGTAAGAGTCGAGTAAGGGATTAGCCGGAGGATGGGCAGCAGCGTCCTTCGAGTACATTAACAACTCAACTGCGATCGCCAACCCGTCTGCCAAGCGTGGCGATTATGGCAAAACCCCCAATGAGCCCACAACACACCCATATCGGTCGTTCTGGTGATCTTTGGGGGAGGCCTGTGTCCAGCAGTGGCCTTCATTTGGCCGAAATGATGTAGATTTGGTAAAATGGCAAATTACACTGTTTTGTCGAATAAATATAATTATTAGAGAGACTTAGAGCTGTGGTGGCCCAGAGATTTATGGGTGTCTGTATATGAAAATGTGTTTAGTATCGAAATTAAGTATGTATGTATTAGTATGTACACAATGTGAGAAAACATATTACCGAAGATCAAAAGCAAAACATAATAAGAAACAATATTAGACAATTAGATTAAGTAGATATCTCCCACACTGATCACGTTCTCATTCCAGAAAAAACGGGCAATAAATAATCTCATTACCACGCAATCAAAATGTAACTACGCTCATTTCTAGAAACGCTGACTTGCACCGCGATCTTTCCCTCCTTTTTGTCTATTTTCTATTGTCCGCATTCACGGATCCCTTCCAAATAATTCTGTGTTCTCAGTAAAAAAAGAGGAATTGTTCTTTCGAAGTCTTTTGTGTTTTTAGATTTCCTTCGGATAATCTATCACGTTGGCCTCAATGTACTGTATGCAGATTAGTTCGGAAGAGCGCTAGGCATGAAAACGAGCTAGATCATACATTTTGTTGATAGATGACGTGACAGACGAATGGGCACGCTGTCACGGGAGTTTGTTGGGTTTTCTGCAACGTTTTTGTGTTCTAGGCATGATATAGTTTTGGTCATGTAGAAATGCTATGAAAAGCACTCGTATAGCTAGAGTTAGTGTAGTTAAAAGCTAACTAGCTTAACTTCAAGTACATTAAGCTAAGAGAACTTATATACGCTAGTCCCCTGAGCTTGTTTTATTTGATATTTGCCTTTGAGCTTTGATGAGGTTAAAATAATTAGTCGGTTGCTTGTTTAACTTTTACTTGGAAATTCATGAAAAATATATTTGTACTTTGTTTCTTCAATAAGTAAGAACACGATATTCGAGAATCTGTGTGGTATCTGGATTAAGAATATAGCACCAGTCCATTTCCTCCCGCGGATGTCGTAAAAGGCAACTATGGATCTATAATCCAGAGGGATAGGCAGCAGTATCCCTTCCGTGGAACATAAAGCCATACTAAGTTCACCAACCTGCCTGCCAAGCGTGGGTACTGGCAAATTCCCCCCAAGATAAGGAAATCTTTGGGAGGCCTTTGTTCAGCAGTGGACACCTTTTGGCCAATATGATGATGTAAAAAACAAGAAGCTGACATAAAAACAAAGTGTCAACTTTTTGTAATGATAGTTTTAATTTACTTGGATTAAAGTAAATGAAAACTATAAACACAAAAACTTTAGTTTATTTCGTCTTTATGATGCTTACGCTAAAGTAGTTTCTGCATAAGTCGTCAAACAGTTACTATAATCTGGCACTGTACTGGGTGTCGCTCTAAACACTTTAAAAAATATGCTTTTCGGAGTCCACGATTCTCTACCCGAATCAGTATTTAAAACAGTACCTTATGTTATATTTTATTAAATTATCAACGTTTTATTTTGAATATTTGTAATAGTACGTCAAATGACTAAAACATAAGAAGTATGTTAATTGACTAGAATCAGAACTTAAGTGGTGATCATTTTGCACTTTGCGAATTCATTCGTCTATTAGCATTGATACAGAGTGTAACGGAGTGTGCTTAGAACTTGATTTCGGCCGAATGAAGTCCACTGCTGGACACAGGCCTCCCCCAAAGATCACCACACCGACCAATATGGATGAGTTGTGGGCTCGTTGGGGGGTTTTGCCATAATCGCCACGCTTGGCAGACGGGTTGGCGATCGCAGTTGAGTTGTTAATGTACTCGAAGGACGCTGCTGTCCATCCCCCGGCTTATCCCTTAGTCGACTCTTACGACACCCATGGCAGGAGATGGGGTGGTGACATTCTGAGCCGGCACCACACGGCAAACTTAGAACAAGTGTTTAATATTAATAAATACTGTGATTCATACTCATAGTTATCGTTACTTTAACTTCCTATATTCAGAATAGTCTTTACTTAGTTTTCGTTATATCATCCATTTATTTTCTGATAGTCTGTGAAAGAAAGATAAAGAAAGAAAACTCATTTATTTTGCTCTCACACTTTGGACGTCAGGCAAAAGACATAAACATGAAAAGTAAAAAAAAAGTACAATTTTTTAAGATAGCGTGATGTTACCTGAGAGACAAAAATGGAACTCAACTCAGCATTGTGCTCTTCTTGATGAAGCAGAGCTGGTATTCACGAGGAGTTCACGGTTCATGGACAGTTATCTTGGTCACAATGTAAGAAAGAAATAATATATATAAATAAATAAATATATCGTGTGAGGCCGGCTCAATGTCGTGTGGCTCAGAATACCACCACCCCATCTCCTCCCGTGGGTGTCGTAAAAGTCGACATAGGGATTAGCCGGATGATGGGCAGCAGCGTCCTTCGAATACATTAACAAGTCAACTGCGACCGCCAACCCGTCTGCCAAGCATGGCGATTATGGTAAAACCCCCCATTGAGCCCACAGCACAGCCAAATCGGTCGTTGTGGTGATCTTTGGGGGAGGCCTGTGTCCAGCAGTGGACTGCATTCGGCCGAAATGATGAAATAAATAAACTTACAACATTGAATCATTTATTATTACTATATCATAGATATTTACACAAATTATATAAAAATATGAAAATAGAAACACATATATGTAATACATTTAGTTGGCAAAAGGGAGTGATGTCTGTGCATCATAAAAATAAAAACGAGAAAGAAAACGCGGTGAGAAAGTGTAGCCTATGCTTACTTATTTTATTTATTGGCTCCATCGTTGGAGTAGTTTAATCTTTCTTTATATTATTTTCTTTATATGTGCACCCAGTGACTACCATCCGCAGCGTCTTTAAAGTACTCTGTGGCAGCGTCAGTCGCTTGTCAAAGACAATAGAGGCGGACCTCGGTTAATGGCTGATAAGAAAACACTTAATCAATTTTACACACTAAATACTATTTGCTTTAATTATTTCATTTTATTGTTTATGTAATCACAGTATCTGCATCATATTTATATTGCTTAAATGTATATGTAGTGACTGACTGTGGCCTTACTACACGGTCCTATCTGAAAACCAGCGCGTTACAACGTTGCAGCATATGCTGAGATAAGGACCGTTTTTGGCCTCTTACAGCATTCTTTTGTTCGTAAAAATAACTGTTTTTCTTTTATTCTGTTCTATAAGTGTTGTTCGAGTCCAAAATAAATTTCTTTCTTTCTTTCTTACCAAATGATAGGGTCATCATCACCATATCAGCCAAACGGCGTCCACTGCTGAAAAAATTCACTAGGTCGTCCGTTCATCTCGTTGGAGGCCGTCCTATACTGCATTTCCAAGTGCACGGTCTCCGCTCAAGAACCCTTTTGCCCGTTGGAGCATCAATTCTATGAGCAATGTGCTCCACCCATTGCCACTTCAGCTTACGAATCCTTTCAGCTATATTGGTAACTTTAGTTCTTCTACGGAAATCCTCATTTCTGATTCGATCTCGTAGATAAATACCAAGCATAGCTCTCCCCATAGCTTGCTGAGTACCCTGAGCTTTCTCACGAGGAAATCGAATCTAATATGAAGGGGTAGTAGGTATAAAACATCTGCAGTGCCCGCCCCGCACTCGCTCTTTGTACGAAACTATATGTAAGCAGCAAATATTTTGGTTATATTTTAATTAAAATACAATACAGTGTTTTTAATTAAACAGTGTTTTAATTGTTTTATGATTGAAATCACTTATTTTTATCATTTTAATAGTATCGCTGCTCTTCTGCATTGGAGTGTTAACGGTGATTAAGTCAGTACCCTTATCTATTAAACGTATATAACAGATTAATATTATCATCTTACACTCCTCTTAAATTTTAATAAACTCAGTATTATGTTAGAACAAACACATTATCATAGCTCATAATATATTCAAGCACGATTCCAAAACCAACACAGGCGAGTTAATTAGAAAATCTGTCATTAGCACCCATATTTACTTGACGTATATTAAAGGTAACTGCCCTGGGAATGTCATTTGGTAATGGACTACATGTATGTTCATACTTTATAAGTTAAAATTTATTAGTAATGTCTTAGGTTTTCGCGATTATTACTCATAATAAAACACTTTTAAACGGATTATATCGCGTATATTATAGATTTTTGTTTTTCCTGACATTTCGAATGCTTTGCAGCATGTCATCCTGCGACCACGAATGCTGCAAAGCATTCGAAACGTCAGGAAAAACAAAAATCTATAATATACGCGATATAATCCATTTAAAAGTGTTTTATTATTAAAATTTATTAATAAGTAACTAAACTAAACACATTTAATTTGGATCTTTATTATATAGCATTTTTGGAACGAAGTTCTTTTACACGGCTTACAGTACAGTGAAAGACAGAAATCGTCTATGATCTTTTCCTCTCTTTCTTTTTTTATTATATATGCATATGTGCGTGCGATTATCGAGATTCGAGCAGCAAGCATTGTGCGCGGTCAGCTGTATAACCTCAATTTTAAACACGTGTAAATATTATTAAAACTTAGTCTTTGTTATTGTTTTAATTCACACGGGATTTATATTGTGTCATTATTGCAAGAAGGAACTTCGTTCCTGATCGGGGTCCGCCGTTATACCGCAGCCTTCTCGCCAAAGTTTGCAAATTTTATGCAGCTCCAAAAATTCAAATTCGACAAACAATTGCCTCTGGAAAATCAAAAATATCAAGACAGATTGAAGATGAGTTCAAACATGTTCAACATCAGCCTCATCATTTCGGCCGAATGAAGTCTACTGCTGGACACAGGCGTCCCCCAAAGATCACCTCAACGATCGATATGGGTGCGTTGTGGGCTCATTAGGGGGTTTCGCCATAATCGCCACGTTTAGCAGACGGGTTGGCGATCGCAGATGAGTTGTTAATGTGTTCGAAGGACGCTGCTGCCCATCCTCCGGCTTGTCCCTTAGTCGACTTTTACGACACCCATGGGAGGAGATGGGGTGGTGGTATTCTGAGCAGCCTTTTTTTATTGATCCGGTGGAAATTCCTCTTGTACTTTCTTCGCCCCGGGAAAGGGCGAAGGGGCATGCCGGACTCCTACCAGCTAAATCCACCGGAAATGATCATCGCCGGCACCGAAGGGAGGCTCCAGGAACTCGAATAATCTATTCTGAGCCGCCTGCAGCTTCAAAAACGTGAGAAAGTTATAAAAATATACTATGAGATAATTATATTTTCTTCTTGCAGACAGGCCAATATCAGATGTCATCTACAGATACTTCGAACGAATGAAATATATGAAAACAAGATACTATCACGTTTTCAACAGTACGCGTGACAAATAAAGTCACGTTTAGATATTATCATTGAACCTCCAAATATATTTATATTTTGTTTCAAAATAAATTGGGCGGCCGCGTTTCCGCTGCGTAACGCTCAGGTAGGAATACCTAATGGTACCTACCAACAGGTATTACATGCATTTGCTGATAAAGAACATGTCAGGGAATGGAGGCAAGCGAAAGGCCTAAACCATTCTAAGACTTTCTGCAACACAAAACTAGACGGGCTTAAGAGATTATTAAATCTAACCAAAACCCATTTATGGCACTATATAGGCGCAATGACAGGACACTTTGGCACCAAGGAGCATCTCCATAGGATGAAGCTTAGCACAACGGATACATGCAGATTCTGTATGGACAATCAAGAGTCGATGCAGCACATTTTGTGCAGCTGTGACGCTCTGGGAAGACGTAGGGCAAAACTTCTAGGAATGGCTTATCCTTTGCCTGATGATTTTGTACGGCTCCAGGCAGGTATGATTACGAAGTACAGGGACTTCTTGATTTTCCAGCGGAGGAGTAGTGCAGGGCTTTGGACAGCACAATGGATCCAATAGGGTCGAGGTGCGTTCGGCTGATGCTGACCACGTGAGAGCCACTATAGAATAGAATAGAACGCTCGGGTATTTTGGTTAGAAACCTGTGTAGGAGGGATCAATTTGGGGGATTCGAACACGTACCTCGTAGGCATATGTCTATCACTGCAGCTTAAGACTTATTACTTACATGAGCTATGATTACATTTTTTTCACGTTCTCTCTCTCTCTCTCGTTTCTTTATAATGGGTACAGATTACAGACATAAATCTTACATGGATGAAACCCTAACCCGTAAAACTATCAATCACAGAATTTTATGAGTCCCGTGCGGGGATCGAACCCGCGACATACAGCGCAGAAAGTAACCGCTTTGCCACTGCGTGAAGTGTGCCATCAATTACATCAATGTTATTTTTTCAATGTATTTTTTTTTTATCTACTGAAAATAGTAAGGTGTGCTTATCGATCTGACTGATTAGACAAAGAACGTTTACTCCTACAAAGCAACAAACTCCACGAATTGTGTTGCCATTTTGGTGGGAATTTGCCAATACTAACCACGCTTGGTAGGTGGATTGGGGAGCGCAGAATGGTTACTGTTCCACAGAAGGGACGCTGCTGCCCACCCCTTTAGATTAGAGCCCCTTTGTCGCTTTTTACCACATCCACGGGAAGAGATGAAGTGGTGCTATATTGTTAATCCAGTCACTACACGAAATATAACTTACTTGGTTGGCGCAGTGGCTGATACAGTCAGCTGCTGCGCTCCGGGTAGCGGGTTCGATTCCCGCACGGAACAAAAATTGTATGATCTTCAGGTAGTTGTTACGGGTCTGTGTGTATTGTGTGTGGAATTTGTTTCTGTAAACGCCCACGACACAGGAGAAATCCTTGTGTGGGGCAAAGTTTTTTTAAAAGAAAATTTAATGTGATCAACAGAATATTAATAAAAGACTATTATTATTTTGTATGTGTACTTACCTGCTAATATTATACAAATTAAATTAATATATAATAATATGTAATGGTAAAACCTAATCTATGATATTATAGACGTAGTAATAAATAAGTATACGTTGCAGCTGTCAATCAACCAATCGTTTATTTTGCAAATATGAGAACATAATATGATTTCATTTTTTGAGAATAAAGTAGCATTTCCTGCGATGAAAACTTGAAGAAATAGCATCATTTAATACTGCAGAACAAACATATCACCGTGTCACCATATTCGTCGTGTGGCGGCTTAAAAAGCACCATCCCGTCTCATCCCACGGGTGTCGTAAAAGGCGACTGTAGGATTATCCGTACGATGGGCAGCAGCGAGCGCGTAGATTGGGGAGTCTGCGTGCTTACACCGAGCGACCCCCGGGGAAGACGGCGGTGCGCACGTGGTCACGTAGCAGCACAGCACAAAGCGTGGCTTGGGGGGATCCTTTACAATCCTTCCCGAGAAGTGCCTAGGGGGGCGACGTCTTCCCTCCGCCAGAGTAGGTGACCGTTTTAGAGTCATCCCCTAAGTGATATGCCTAAAGGCGTGGCACTAATGGGCGGCTTTGGTGTGATCTTACGAGGACCTGGAGCCCCCTTCGGTGCCGAAGATGACCGCTCCAGTGGATTTAGCCGGTAGGAGTCCCTACCCCGGGGCGAAGGAAGTTCCATGTAGAATGTCCACTGGACACCAATAAAAAAAAAAGAATGGGCAGCAGTATCCTTGAAGTACATTTATAACTCAACTGCGATCGCCAAACCGTCTGCTAAGCGTGGTGATTTGGGTAAAAACCCCACAATGAGCACTCAACACAAACCCATACCGGTCGTTGTAGTAATCTTTGTAGGTGGCTCCTGTCCAGCAGTGGACATTTTTCGGCTGAAATGATGATACATATCACAGGATTAATTGTGTCATTAAACTATAATATTAAAATATAAACGTCAGTAAGTAAGTATTTGGTACAGGTAAGTCTCTTAACCACTCGGCTTCACTTCGTCGGATTAAAGTTAAAATAATATAAGTTTATGCAAATACAAGGTTAACTCAGTGACTATTCAGCCCCGACTGCAACCGAGTTTTGATTTAATAACCTTAAATTACTTTAGAAACATAGCTCTTTACTTAAAAGGATGGGATTCTGTGAAGTTGTAATTCATTTTTTATTTGATTCTTTCTGTAAGAATGGCCCGTGTTGTTACCGAGGGTTTAGGTAAATTGTCCAATATTGTGCGTACAAACTTACGTGTGTGGTTGGAATGTATGGGAAAACACGTTTTTCAACTACGATGTTAAATTTGTTCTTGAGTAAGTTATTGGTACAAGACCAAATCCAACAATAGACAATAGATTCAGCAATTTTGGAACCCTCTCCACGCGAGTTCAACTAGCACTTGACCGGTTTTTTTGAAAACGTTGTAGAGGCTTATTAATAACCTTGTAATTAAAATTTCCTGTCTGCCCGTGTGGTGTCAGGATTAAGAATATAGCACCACTCCATCTCCTGTGGATGTCGCAAAAGGCGACTAAGGGAACCTAAACCAGAAGGATGGGCAGCAGCGTCCCTTCAGTATAACAGGATCCATACTGAGATCACCAACTAGCCTGCAAAGCGTGGTGAGTACTGGCAAATTCCCCCAAAAAATATGACACAATTGTGGAAATCTATGAGGGATGCTTTTGCTCAGCAGTGGACGTACTTTGACTGATATGGCGGTAAGTGAATTCCGCGAATCTTCAAAAACATAAAACCCCCAAAAGAGTAACATTAAAATCTGTAAAAAGCAACACAAACAAATATAATGAAAATTCACAAATACATAGGCTTGTTATGTTACTGCAATCACATACATTTCCCAAACGATGGTACTACGTTTTCCACGCGTGGTAACTACCAAACTTAGAGAGCTGTGTGGCTGGCCAGGCCACACAGGAGCATAGGATTCAGCAAAAAGAGAAGCGGACTGAGACCTGATGGGGTTGTGGTGAATACCCGAACAAACCCCGCTCCCTTCTCCCCATGATCAAAAAAAGAAATGTAATGTTTTCCTATTTTGTGTGGTATTTATAATACAGAGACAAGCGATTGCTGCAATCGCGGTTGATTTTCTGTTGCCTTTTAAAGAGTTCCCTACCTTATCACTGAAGATCTTCACCACATTTAAAGTCTAGCCTCAAGATATAGCCTACTAAATAATAAAAGTAGTAGTCCGTGTGGTGTCCGGATTAAGAATATAGCACCACTCCATCTCCTCTCTTGGATGTCGTAAAAGGCGACTAAGGGACTCTAAAACTAGAGGGACAGCAGCGTCCCTTCTGTGGAACAGTGGCCATTCTGCGCTCACCAACCAGCCTGCCAAGCATGGTGAGTACTGACAAATTCCCCCCAATATAGATAGATAGATATAGATAGATAGATATTTATTTCTCATCACAATAACGAAAAAGTTACAGTATTATAGAAATTTACCGTGGGAGACTGGTGCCTAAACTAGGTTGAAGCCTGTATTTCAGGTCACCAGGCCTTCCACCCCAGAAGTCTAATTCCATAGTCATTTCATAAACCGTGCCAAGTTAAAAAATTCCATTTTCTTGTTCTTCTGATTCTATCAAGTGGTTTTCTCTTGATCAATACTCTCCAATACGTTGCTATAACTTTATCAGGCCCCGATACCGATTGATTTTGTCCTTTATACCCAATTATCATCTTGCACCCTATGAATGCGCACTTTCACTGCAGACAACATCTTGATATGACAATAAACTCGCTGTTTTAATAAAATGTGTAAATTATGGCTTTGATACACCCATTATTGACGATTTATCAAAATTAATTTCAATTTTTCATATTTTTGTTGCACATTCACACACAATATGACACAATTGTGAAAATCTATGGGGGAGGCCTTTGTTCAGTAGTGGACGTTGTGTGGCCGATATGATGAAATAATAAAAGCATAATTAAAATTGGTTCACAATCGCCGAAGACATCCCGTAACATGAATTAAGAACCTCCTCATTTCATGTCAATAAAAAAATTCACTTGCGCATTGAATTTCTTGCAACACCATACAGAAATAATGTCAATTTCCTTTTCACATTTCAAACTTGCAGCACAAACCCGGCCGCTATGACATAAATACACCGATGTTCAGAACTGGATTGTTATCAAATATTTACGGCACAATCCTTTCCGACTGATTGCGATGTATTCACATCACGACGTCGAAGTACTACGCAATGGATATTAAAATATACGTGGAAAATAGTGACTAGAGTTATTTACGGACCGAATAAGTTTCTACACTATGGATTTGCTTTCTCACAGAACAAATATGTTTATACCTTTTTTATTATTTTTTATTGGACCCACAGGAAATTCATCATGAACTTCCTTCCGGACATTCCGGACTCCTACCGGCTAAAACCACTGGGCCGTCATCTTCGGCACCTAAGGGCCCCCCTTGATATATTTGTGCATTAATAATATAATAACTGTATGTGCTAGGGCAGTTACGTATACGACACGTAAGTATATTATGGAAATAATGAAATAAACGCGATATATTTCTGTAAGCTATTTCGATCCCATGGATGCTAAATGTTATGAAATCCGAAGTGAATTTTGAAAGTCAAAATATTCTTCAATTAGTTTCGGCTCAGAATACCACCACCCCATCTCCTCCCGTGGGTGTCGTAAAAGTCGACTAAGGGATTAGCCGAAGGATGGACAGCAGCGTCCTTCGAGTACATTAACAACTCAACTGCGATCGCCAACCCGTCTGCCAAGCGTGGCGATTATGGCAAGACCCCCCGATGAGCCCACAGAACACCCATGTCGGTCATTGTGGTGATCTTTGGGGGAGGCCTGTGTCCAGCAGTGGACTTCATTCGGCCGAAATGATGAAAAAAAAATGATGATGCACTTCTCAACAAATTTGTAGTCTCATTTCACTAAACCTCCAAAATAATGTCTTCTGGTCTTAATTATTGACCCTTTTTTATCGTGGGTAAATCCTAATGAACATCCTCCACCATCAGGATGGCGGACTCTTACCAACTAAACGCTTTACACAATTTAATCATAATCAGAACATATTTGTATTCCATCGCCTACAAAAATCGTTCATATTTCAAAGTTTTCCCGCCAACACAAGTGCTATCCACGTCAAACGTTCATCTTTCAAGTGTGTATTGTCAATGCGACATCTTCACTACTCTCCGAGATTGACATGCTCTCAGCAGCCAAGTATTTGTCGTACACTCTAATATTACAGAATGGTGACACATTTTTTGGAGAACTTACTGTTTGAGGAAATTGCTTCCGCAACAGCTTAAACTAGATGTATATCACACATCTAAAGTATCTAGGGCTCAAGTACGTTTTAGTTTTTCATAATCATGAAAAGAAACAGCTTATTAAATTCGATTAAAAGTTAAAAGTCAAATCGTATTCCTATACGATCCTGCAACGGATTTGAAACAAAATCAGTCCCTTTTCTGCTAAACTTGTGCAAAAAAACAAACAAATGCCATTATGGTGAGAAGACGTCATCTGAGCCGAGAAGAAGTTGGTATGAGGCATGGAGGAATGTTGGTAGCTGGCTTTCAGCAACGTTCTGTGGCCATCACTCTGAGCACTACGCAGAGTATAATAAGTCACGTCTGGATACGCTACCGCATCACCACGCGCCACGGAGGATGAACTCGTGTCACCAGTCGCAAACAAGATCGATACATACAAAGCACTGCCCAAAGAAATCCTACAATGACTGCAATGATGTTGGTTATGAGGCTTCCTCGTTCTTCAAGGTTGTTAATAAGCGATCAAACTATTAGTAATTGTTTGCACGAATTCATTCAATTAAAAAGTCTAACTTCGTTCTCAAACTCCACTACGAGTATCACCTATTGAGGCTCGCAGCCGTAGTGCCCGTTTAGTATGGGCTCGTGAACAAAGAAGAAGAGCGATGTAGCAGACATCTGTGATGAATCCCGCTTTGGCATGAGACCAGATACTAGGTGTATACGGATCTAGTGTGATCTTACGAGGACCTGGACCCCTCTTCGGTGCCGACGATGACCGCTCTAGTAGTTTTAGCTGGTAGGAGGCCGACCCCTTCGCCCTTCCCCGGGGCAAAAGAAGTTTATGTAGAATTTCCACTGGGTATACGGAATCGGAGGACCTCTGGGCGCCATGAACGTTTAAGGTCCAGAAATTCCATGCATATAGTGGTGGAACAATCATAATTACATCATAATATGGGTGGGTCTTTGGGTCGGTGAAAGAACCAAACAACAATTAAACAAAGATGCCATTAGATAAATAATGAAATCTTAATATAAGTAGAATCGTATCGACTAATAAACGCCCACTGCTGAACAAAGAGCTCCCGCATAGATTTCCATAATTACGGGTAACACTTGGGTTTGTTGGTTTGTTTGTGTAGTCATTGGGGGAATTTAGTAGTACTCACCACGCTTGGTAGGTGAGTTGGTATCAAAGTTGGGGTAGTTTGAAGTTTCATCATATCGGACAAAGGACGTCCACTGCTGAACAAAAGCCTCCCAAAGATTTCCACAACGAGCGGTTACATGCCCTCATCCAACAGTGATCCTCACCAGGTCGTCTGTCCACCTCATTGGAGGTCGTCCCACGCTGCGTTTTCCGGTGCGCGGTCTCCATTCGAGAACCTTTGTGCCCCAGCGGCCATCAGTTCTACGAGCAATGTGCCCTGCCCATTGCCACTTCAGTTTGCTAATCCTCTCAGCTATGTCGACAACTTTAGTTCTTCTACGGATCTCCTCATTTCTGATTCGATCTCGCAGAGAAATACCAAGCATAGCTCTCTCCATAGCGCGCTGAGTGACCTTGAGCTTTCTTATGAGGCCCATTGTGAGTGACCACGTCTCTGTTCCATATGTCATCACTGGTAACATTTTGGAGACAGATGGATAGGTATTATTTATAATGTAGGGGACAGTTAAAACTACAGGCTCGGCACGAGCCGGCGCGAGCAAGAGACGAGAGGGAGAAGTACTAACTTAAACGGGAAGGTGACGCGGCGATAGGCCTCCGCGACCTCTGTGAGGCGGGCATCCTCGGTGGCGAGGGCAGTAAAACGGCCCGACCATTTAAATCGATCCGCTGTTAAGTGAATGAGGCAACGGGAGTCTCTTTATGTGATCTAACGTGATTTCACCGTCTGGGTCGACTAGAACTTGCCTCGGGTGGCGTATTCTACTGATACGGGAGGGTTGATAATCAGCGGCTGGTACCACGAAAACTGAAGCCGGTCGTTTCTACGATATATACATTCAAAAACTCCTGTGGTGACTCACAAACCTATCTCCATTGTACATTATAGTATATACTAATCGTTACCAGCTTTTAAAGTCTAAAACCACTTTTATGTGTAATTTTATGCAAAACTAATCATTGGAATCTACAAACTGTAAATTATTATAAATAAAACACAAAGCACGTCCACTGCTGAACAAAGGCCTCCCCCACAGGTTCCACAACTGTGTCATGATTTTGGGGGGTATTTTCCAGTACTCACCACGCTTGGCAGGCGGGTTGGTGAGCGCAGTATGGCTACCATTTCACAGAAGGGACGCTGCTGCCTATCCCTCTGGTTTAGATTCCCTTAGTCGCCTTTTACGACATCCACGGGAGGAGATGGAGTGGTGCTATATTCTTAATCCGGACACCACACGCTTCGCTAACAGTACTCCTAGCTTAATAATATTTGAGTATTTTACGATGTATTATGAAGACTGTGCTTTGGGACTCGTATTTTTAATGAATAAAGTCACGTCAGCAATATCAACTCTATGTGATGTCCGGATGAAGGATACAGCGCCACCCCATGTCCTCTCGTGGATATCGTAAAAGGCGATTAAGGGATTCTAAACCAGAGCGATAGGTAGTAGCATCCCTTCTGTGGTACAGCAGCAATTCTGCGCACACCAACCCACCCGCCAAGCGTGGTGATTACTGGCGAATTCCCTCCAAATGGACGACCAGATGACAAGGTCGTTTATGAGAACGGTCTTTGCTCAGAACTGGACGTATTTTGGCTGATATGATGACCATGATAACTAATTCGACGGCACGGTTGGTGCAGTGGCTGATACAGTCAACTGCTGCGCCGGGGGTCGTGGGTTCGATTCCCGCACGGAACAAATATTCGTATGATCTGCAGGTAGTTGTTCCGGGTCTGGGTGTATTGTATGTGGAATTCGTGTCTGTAAACGCACCCACGACACAGGAGAAATCCGAGTGTGGGGCAACGTTTTAAAAAAAACACTAATATCATGTGCATCATCATTTCGGCCGAATAAAGTTCACTGCTGGACACAGGCCTCCCCCAAAGATCACCACAACCATCGATATGGATGTCTTGTGGGCTCATTGGGGGGTTTTGCCATAATCGCCACGCTTGGCAGGCGGGTTGGCGATCGCAGTTGAGTTGTTAATGTACTCGAAGGACGCTGCTGCCCATCCTCCGGCTAATCCCTTAGTCGACTTTTACGACACCCATGGGAGGAGATGGGGTGGTGGCATTCTGAGCCGGCACCACACGGCATGTGCATGAAAAATAACAATTCGTGTTTTTTTGCTTTACAGCCAAGAAGTAGCGAGATTGTTAAGCAAGCGCCCGGACGCTCTCGC
Source organism: Diloba caeruleocephala (assembly GCA_947459985.1). Taxonomy (NCBI): domain Eukaryota; kingdom Metazoa; phylum Arthropoda; class Insecta; order Lepidoptera; family Noctuidae; genus Diloba; species Diloba caeruleocephala. The sequence goes on along the minus strand of OX381625.1, from coordinate 2,860,470 downwards.
CACTGGTTTGGTGTTACGCTCCAATAACCTGAGAATACTTTGACAACAAAACTGACTTAAACTTATTTTTCCCACGATTTACTTAACGTATCCTGTAACCATTCGTTCTTTATTATATTGTATAACATTGAAAAGGGACCGGATAATCCCGGCTTGCCCCATAAAGCACTGCATACGGCTGTTCCCGGCAGTAATTGTCGTTCTGTCGATGGAAATCTCCTTCATGGCATTCTATAGTGTCCTCTATCGTTATGTGGGATCATAAAAATTGGGCTAACGTGTTTTGGCCGGAGAGACTCAGCTGTAACGCAAGATTTTATAGTAAGTATGATTATATAGTTACTTTTTATTTAGGTATTCTTTGCGTTATTAACAACAAGGGTTTAAGTGATATAGAAAAACGGAAACCATGGATTCAGTACATGCTGTTGGAACCCTCGGCATTCGAATTTTGCGTCAATATTTACATAACTTTTCTTTTTTTAAGTGAAACTTCTTTTGGGTCGGCGTGAAATGGACTTTATGAAACAAAAATGTATAATGAAAGAGAGACAAGTATAAATGTATTTATAGGGTTTAGGCTGTGAGAGAATGAGAAAAACACGTTTCCATATAGGTCGTTTCCCTATTCCCTATTGTCGATCAATCGCGCTCTCTCTCTCTGTTTACCACTTCCATAGTATTCATCTCAGTCTCTTACAAATTAACCAAATTACAAAGTTTCACTTCTACCGCGTGTGACACTCGACTTTTTTTCTAAATTATTGAACAAATTCAGTATAAAATAATTATTTTTGTCTAGCCTAATTTTGACACAATAAGCTATTTATTTTGACATAAAACTGCTATGTAAATAAAAACTAAACGGTGTTGTATCACTAAAGTTCACGAATGAGGTCATCGCTCGCAGTAGCATTATAATAATATCCTAACGCAGTACAATATCACGTAGTGGTTTGATCGCGTTGTTTACGGTACATTGCGTGCTCAAAAATGACAGAAACGGTTACCGATACGGTAACGCTGAGATAAATGGCTTTCCTATTTTATTATCTTTCTAAGTTTTTTTTTGTCATCTGAAGTCGGTGTCAGTAGAGCATAGTTCACTGCACCCGGCCTGTCAAAGCCCTAATTCCGACTTTATTAAATTTTTTGTAGATGTTATCAACTACAGTATCACGCGACAGCGATCGGTAATGAAATGCGCCGCGTGTTTCATAATATTATAAAGATAAAAGATAAAAATATGTGAAAACATTTACAGGCACTTATGAATAGTCAGAACTTTAGTTGCCGCGTTCCGAGACGTTGATTTCACATTGAGAAAAATAGGAAAGGCAAGAATCTCTACTACTTTACTTAATTCCTGTGTAACAATATTTTTGACTCCATTCTTCTCGAAATAAAGGTTATGTTAGGACAATATAGGATAAAAGAGTCGAGATTTCATAAAGTATACACTAAACAAGCCTGATTTTAATATTTATTAAAGTGTATTATAAATTGTCCTAGCAGGAATCCCAACTGACCAGACTGTATCCTGCTATTGCTCACTAGGTTTCGTTTTTCGCAGTCGAGAAGATATTCTTCAAGTTGGTTTTTGAACTGGTTCACATTTTGGGCGGAGATTGTGTGTTCTGGGAGCTAATTTCAGGCTCTAACTATTCGGTTGCTTAAAAAGTATTAGAGTTGTTGTTTGAGAAGCTGGTACACAGTTTACGGTGGTAATAGTATATGGTTGTAAGTTTTTTTTTGAAAAAACAATACAGTAAATATCCGGTACTTCCCCTTGAGCATTACTACAATCAGAAGACCATCAGGTTTGTTCGTCATCATCATCATAATTTAGCCGAAAAACATCCACAACTGGACAAGGCCTCCCCCTAAGCCACAACGACCGGCCCCGCATTATTTGAATCTAGTGGATTTCCGTAACCTTCACCAGGTCGGCATCGCTGCTGTTGAATCTTTCGCAGTCGCCACTCGAGAACTTTTCGGCCCCATCGGCCATTCTTTCTACGAGCAGGTTCATTGCCTCTGTTTAAATTTAAGTCGATGATCTGTTCAGATGGCCTTTTCTTACCGACATGACATGTGTCGCAGAGTTAAAATAACTTCTATTAACGAAACTTCGAGAAACACAGTTGTCGCATACAAAATATTCGTCCTAAAATGTACGCTCAAAAACCATATTCTCATAATTATAAATATCAAGAAATTCGTCCTGTATGCAAACCCGATTCCATTCGAATTGAATCGAATAAAACATCATGCAATTGCCAAAGACTTCTTGCAAAACGGTTTAATGCTACAACATCTATCTTCGTATACATCGTACAAGTGTAACTACTCGGGGACCTGGCGGCGGTCTGTCTTCTACAACTTTCGAACTAAACTTTGAACGCCTTCAGACACTTTGCTAAGAAAATAAAGATACAGGTACGACAATTGCTGTATTCGATACGATTTATTTGCGTGCACAAAGGGAACTTTCTCGAATTGTATGATACATTTTTATGAATAACTCAAACTCAAAAAAAAATTCAATCGGTCTTTTAGAGGAACTTATGACAAGAACTAAAGTTGCACGATTCCAAGTTGCCGGTCTTCTGAAAACGAGCCAGCAAGAAAGTCCATGGCACTGTTTTAAAATAATGTAGGGTAATATTACAATGTTTACCTATTTTGCCTACAAAGTTTAAATAAATCAAAAGAAAAATATCGTTTATTCAACATAGACTAAGAATAGTACTTATTGATCGTCAACTTAATATGAGACAGCTCCCAAAACGGCCACCCTTTACCGCTTCCTAGTTTTTAACCTGGAGAGAATAAACGGCCCAATAAACTCCCCAGCAATTTGTATCTATCTGACATGTTATTTTTTATATTGAATACATATCAAATTTATGCTTTATATAAATATGCCTTCCGCGATCTTGGGTGACCATCCCTTCCATCTCCCCACTCGAATGCTAACCAGCCACGATCAATGTTAATGCGATGTGACACCGGTATTTGTTTATTTTTGTAGTGTCCGCATAACATATATCGGATAGTAGTTTGTTTTTGAGCATAAAATACTCCTGGCAGCAGTTCCGCAGGTGCGGCAGAACCCCTAGAGCCCCTTTCGGTGCCGAAGGTGACCTCTCCAGTAGTTTTAGCCGGTAGGAGACTGGCATACTCCTTCGCCCTTCCCCGGGGCGAAGGAAGTTCCATGTAGAATTACCACTGGACACCAATGAAAAAAAAGGTGCGATAGGGCCACCATTATATGATCACCAACTCTCTTAAACAGTGAGGGAATCAAAACTAACATTTAAGTCAAGAAGTACTGTGTCCAGCATTCGCGAAGTGCATTGCAGAATAGCCAAGGTCTTCACACACAAACCTACCCAGACCTAGTAGATGGGTACACTGTAGATATATAAATTTCGAAGCCAACCACTTATATATGGGAAACAAGGTGTGGTCGTCCTCCATAGAAAAGGGAGGATCCTCCAACCAGGCGGGTGGTATGCCTGGCGGGCCAAAGGCCAACGATTGATGTTGATATTACATATATCGTTGCGCGAATTGTCGTATGCGTTGTGCGAAAACTTTACATGTGTGATTCAGGATTCTTTGACGTTATCAGAGAGTTGTAATTAATATTCAAGTAGATGTCGCCGTAAGTTGTAGTTTATATGGTGGCAATGTAGGTGTCGCTACATTATTCTTTATCTTTAATACCTAAAAATCACAAAATAATTCGTTCGATCAGGCTATTCTCGTGTAACGATAGACCCAAAAACAGATGACAAAGAGAGTGAGACGAGTGTCGCCGCAAGTTGAATTCGACAAATTCCTACTAGATACAAGGTTAAATTCACATCAAGAAGCTAATGTGAAATAAAGAAGCCTTCTTTATAAGATCAGAAAAACGGAAGGTCCATGGCGCACCTTAGGTGCAAGTGTGCGAGTTTGATTCGCGCATCAGAATTTTTTGATCAAAAACCGGACGAGCGAGTTAAACTCCCGTGGAGAGGGTTCCATACGATGATAATGTAATCTACCGTGTTCTTGAATTCGGTCTTGTACCAATAATTTATCCATTTAACATCATCGTTGAAAAACATGCATACATTTCAACTGTAAATGTACGAACAATATTGAAAGATTTAAATTTAGATTTTTTAAGATTACACCTCAATGTTCGTAATGTTGAGCGGGCAAGTGTCCTTTCAAGTAAAAATCCGAGAAATGCCAAAATGAAGAATAAATAAAATTGCTTAGAGTTGAGCCCACCTCATACCTAAGCCAATACAGAGATGAATACAAACATTCCATCCCAATGGGTTGGGTGTACCTTAGAATGCCGTCAAGGGATTACGCTAAACTCGGTACAATATAACCGACGTGACGTATGCTTATGATAAATCCCTTTCTTATGGAACCTTTTCGAAACCCTTTTGGAATATCCGGGAAGTCCCAATGCCCTTGTATGGGTGATGGGCAACCCTTTGAAGATAACAATGTCAATACAAATAATTAGGAAGGTTATAATCTTGAGCTTGTGGATTTTTTTTTGTAGCAATGACTTAAGATATTTCTTATTTAGTTCAAGGTTATGGAGGTTTTTGTGGTTGTAATTAACCTTAACATATTTTATTTGTAGATATTTATCATTGTGCTTTGAGGGATCCTTTACGATCTCCGCTAGATATCCAGGCGGAAGGGCGGCCTCTTTACAGCCGCCACTCTTACGCCAAAGGTTGTCATGGAGTGCCTCCCTCCGTGTTCCTTCCCGGTTAGCTCAACTAGGAGGCTCTCTCCACGGCAGCAAGTAATGGAGTTCAGTTATTGAGATTCAATTAAACGTAACATAGCGTATATATATTCACAACATATTGTATGTATTCACAACTTCAATTAACACTTATGTAGATGATTATATTTTTTTAAATTAAGCATTCACAATTTAAGTATCACAATTTACGCTAGTTAAAATAAGTAATTGTAATATTGCAGGCAGACCATTTGTCAGAGCGACAGCTGTGTGTCGAACCACTAACGTTCAGAATCCAATGTGTAATGATAATAATGATCAAAATATGAAGAGCGACTCTATACGACACATAAATTCAAATTTTGATTTGAATAAAGAATGAATCGTGAGGTGGACAGTGATGGAAATAAAAGATATGAAGTCATGAAAGAGGTTGAGTGAAATGAAGATGAAGGATGACTTCGTTACAAGGTGACCTCTTTACGTGTCTGAAGGCGTACCATTATTTATCACCTCCGCCCAGTGGCGTCGCCAGTGAGCCATTGTTTAGCGGAGCTGGTCGTATATACGACGAACACCGGAGAGATTGTTAGGTGAAAAAGCGGCCAAACGACTTTTCATAAAATATAAATTACCGCTACTTTTGAATACTAATTTAACAAAAAGAAATATTTGAAAAAAAATTGTACCTTTTTCATAGTATTTATATTTCCGTATCCGCATCCGTTTCTGCTAAAATTTACATTTGATATCTGTTTCCGTTTCTGTTTCCTCTATATCACATCCGTTGCATCACTAATCACTACTGCTGGCCATCTCCTGTTTATAATACCTAATCACTTTTTACGACGTCAATGGGTAGTGAAGGGTCTACACTTTGCTGGGAACCACACGAAGCGGTATAGTTAACATCAAAAGCAGTGCAATCAGCAATTCAGCAGTGGGCATCCTGCCCACTGCTGAATAAAGGCATCCTCCATAGATTTCCGTAAGTATATCGTCATTTCGGCAATAAGCCAGTACCTGCCACGCTTGGCAAATGGGTTGGTGAGCACATAATGGCTGCTGTTTCACAGATGGGACGCAGCTTCCTATTTTTCTGATTTAGAGTCCCTTTATCAACTTTTACGACATTCACAGAAGATGATCGAGTGGTGCTATATTCCTTATCCGGACACCACACGTACATTCTAAACAAACGGATGAATGATGTTTTAATTTTAAGGTTTAGTCCAGCAATTTTGAAATTTAACTGATAATCATTTCTGTTACTGATGAATGTAGAACACCGTTGAGTATACTATTCTCGTAAATAATACGCTTATATCTTGCCCGGGTTTTATAATGACAAATGGTCTGTCATACTCACTAAAATGTCTTGCTGGCGGTGGTGTTGTGTATCGGGTCGTTCGGTTCCCTACAATATGGTTGAGCTAAGCGATGCTGATGCATGCGTCATGCTCGTGAACGAGTGCCGTTTGTTGGGACTGGTCATCCGTTAACTGCCACGGCAAATAATTTCATTGTGGTATGTTCCATCTTTACACATTGTCCTACATTTTTCTCGGTATATATATTACAATAATGTGTATCAATCAACATTGTAATCTCAATTATTTTAAAAGAGTATCCATGGAGTTTCTTGCCGGCTCTTCTCCATGAGATCAACTATTTGGAACCGTGCAACTTAGATTCTGACGTTTCATAAGTGCCAATATTTGGTTTATATGAAATAAAAATTTATGACTTTGACTTTGACTTTGACAAAATAAACCAGTTATAAACCCGAAGACATTTCAATTTTGTGGCTGATATAGTGACAGCAAATCAGGGCGTCAATCATAATACATCCATTAGCCTTTAAGATTCCAAACATATAAAGCCTCGAATACTGAATGATTAGCAGTGGATTTTCTTTCTTTCTTTCTTTACCTTCTTTGGTTAGTAGCCTAACTTTTTTCTGTGCTGTTCAAGTCGCCGAAAGGCCTTCGACCTAGCTTAAGAATTGCCGTCTAGAGTTGGGTTCAGATCACTACGCGGTCACCTATCAAAAGACTGACCGCGCCGTGTGTAGCTTAACTTAATCGATCTTGTACCACTCAGTGAGTCGGAAAGAAAGTAGTGGTCATTCACGGAGGCATCGCCCATGTAGTTCAACTTAAAAAAGTTGCCTGAAGGATATTGCACAAAACTCAATACATGACCATACCTTTGTTATGTATCTATCCGTAAATCACCTTGGAACTTTAATCTGCCAAATTAAAATCATTACAGAACAACAACAAAGGGGAATTTTCTTTTGTAAACAAACAGAAAGTCTTACCGGTTATCCGTTATCCGGTCGAGTTGGGATAAGACCGGATTGGACAACTCCAATATTTTTGTTTACACAAAAAAGTAAATTTGTTTCATCCTAATGTAAATAATTGAGTAAATTGACAGAGTTTCTTAGAAGTCAAGAGCTTTTGTCATAAGACCAGACGGTTCCCCGAGGCATTCCTTGAATTAATAATTTTTACGGCCCCTTTGTAGCTTCAAGATAAATACTGGAGAGGTTGACTGATTAAGCTTTTTAATTGGAAGATTACTTAGGATAGGATATTTTAGTGATCGATGCGGAAAATGTAAGTTATCTGTGTCCTAGTAACTTATAATTCATAGCTGTCACCGGTAGTTGCGTGCATGTAGTGTCTGGGTTAAGAATAAAGCACCATTCCATCTCCCTCCGTGGATGTCGTAAAGACAAACTATTCCTATCCTGGTCCCAAGTTACTCAGGGTCGTGCAATATGTTAGTCATATTGCAAAGCTTTCGGCAAAAGGGTTTTATTGTCGGCCGCCTTTTTTTATTGGTGCCCAGTGGAAAATCTTCATGAACTTCGAAGGAACTCAAATGTGATCGTCAACCTGCCAACCGTGGCAATTAGAGCAACATCCCCCAATGAGCATACAATATCGCCAGATCGGTCATTGTGGAGATCTTTGGCGGATGTTTGTGTCTAACAGTGGACGATTCTCAACTGAAATGATAAATATCACCACCACATTACGACATTATAATTTTTACATTCATCATTTCAACCGAAAACATCCAATGCTGGACAGAAGCCTCCCCCAAAGATTGTCACAACGACCGGTATGGTTTCGTGTTGTGGGCCCATTTCGGGGTTTTGCCATAATCGCCACGCTTGGCAGATGGGTTGGCGATCGCAGTTGAGTTGTTAATGTACTCGAAGGACGCTGCTGCCAATCCTCCGGCTAATCCCGTAGTCGCCTTTTACGACACCCACGGGATGAGATGGGGTGGTGGTATTCTTAGCCGGCACCATATGGCATATTTCCACATTGCTTAAGCCAAACCCACTTCGCGCATAATCAAGACACTGCCACCTAAGAACACTTTCATAGTGATTTGAGAAAATGGTTAGGTAAAGAACAGTTTAGCCGACAATAGATTAGTTTTACTAAGTCGATAATGAAACAACATTCCTTCCAACTTCTTCCATCTATCGCTTGCAATTAAACTTAATCCTTCGCGTTTCCAATTAAAAATCCCTATACATCCTCACGAGCAGAGCTTCTCACACGTACCGATGGTCCAATTAAATACGCCATCCACCAGAGGGTTAATTAAGAAGAAAATTATCTCCTCAAACAGTAGGCGGGCGTGACATGCGACGTGGGGTTTAATTGTGAGGTGACAGCGGGTGTATAAGGTGAAGCGATCAGCGTATTGCCTTATTTGTGGTGGCTATGCACATACGTACACATAATCAGCCCGTATGTTCATCATCACCATCCACTCGAAAAATGTCCACTGCTGGACAGGAGCCTCCCACAAAGATTGCCACAACGACCGGTATGGGTTTGTATTGTGGGCTCATTGGGGGGTATTGCCATAATTACTACGCTTGGTATACGGGTTGGCGATCGCAGTTGAGTTGTAAATATACTCGAAGGACGCTGTTGCCCATCCTACGGCTAATCCCATAGTCACCTTTTACGAAACCCACGGGATTAGATGGGGTGGTGGTATTCTTAACCGGCAGCTTACGGTACCCGTATGTATGACAGCTTGAAAGTAACATCCGGAGTTGTTTACTATACAGAACTTGTTGCGACTAGGAAGAATTGCCGTGCATCATCATCATCATCATCATATCAGCCACAGGACGTCCACTGCTGAACAAATTTCGTTCGTTCAAGCGTTTTTGCCATACCTACTATTGGAATCAGTCACAATAGTACACAAGATTGGAGCTTAAATACAACTCTAGCGTGATCTTACGAGGACCTGGAGCGCCCCTTCGGTTCTGCACTGCAACTCCTGTACGCCAGGGTCTACAATGGCGACCACTAAAAAGAACACCGACCAATGAAGGTCGGTGTGTCCCAGAGAAATGAAGAACTGTCTTGGAACCCGCAACAAAATTAATCGGAAAAGAAAATGGAGGAGTAGGAAAGAGTATACGTTCCACTTCCCCCCGTAGCAAGCAGGAGACAGAGAAAATACTATAGGCCACAGGCACAATAATTGGGAGTGTACAACTAGGATAAGCCTAGTTGCCAAGCACCACGGGTACAAAAATGTTTATAAATATTTAATTACGAGTCTTATGTTATGAGCTATTGTGACTGATTCCAATAATAGGTATGGCAAAAACGCCTGAACGCACGGAAATTCACCCTAGTTGCAACAAGGTCTGTATTATAAACATCTCTGGATGTAACTTGCAAGCTCTCAAACATAATATTGCGTTCATCTTGCCAAAGAACAGTCTCCCACAGAATGTGATGTGCAGACTGTTCATATACACAGCCTATTTAGTTTTTGGTAATGTTAATTTGATTGATTTAATTTGATAGCTGTGTGCTGCCGGCTACGAATAGCCTCAACCCATGTCATCCCGTGGGTGTCGTAAAAGGCAACTATGCGATTAGCCGGTGGATAGGCAGCAGCGTCCTTCGAGTAGATTAAACACTCAACTGCGATCACCAACCCGCCTGCCAAGCGTGGTGATTATGGCAAAAATCCCCCAATGAGCTTGGGGTACAAGAGCTGTGCTCTGTTGCTGTGTGTGTACACAATACACCCATATCGGTCATTGTAGTGATCTTTGGGGGAGGCCTGTGTCCAGCAGGTGGACGTTATTCGGCCGAAATTAATGAATTTGTTCCGTACGGTGTCCAGATTAAGAATATAGCACCACTCCATATCCTCCCATGGATTTCGTAAAAGGCGATTAAGGGACACTAACCGAGGACTCTCCATGGCTGCACTGTAAAAAATCTGTCTCGAATTAATATAATATCTCTCTCGAATAAATGTAATATTATGCTTAAATTCTCTAAAGGGCCTCTGCGTGTTGGACCCATTTCCTCAAGTAAGCCTATCAAAATACCGGGTTCCTATTATAGGGGTTATAATACACACTTAAGTAACACCTTTGTATAGTGGAACATAAATGCATGCACCATAAATACATAAAATAAAATACTAATGTTGTTGTGTATTGCACGTATGATTTTTTCAGGTATTATTAAGAGCAAGTGTGAGTATATAGGGTAGAACAATATAATATTGTTTTATTTTGTATTTCACATATTTGTGTATTAATAATTTTATAATTGTATGTGCTAGGGCTGCACGTTGCACGTATAGATGCTGTACGTAAGTATATAGAATGAATTAATTAAACGCGATATATTTCCGTAAGCTATTTTCAATTCGATACTGACATAGTTTCGTGAGACTAATAACTTCCCACAAAAAAACGATTTGAAAATCGCTTTCAGTTCCCAACTTGCTTCACATTATAAACCGAACGACCGCTTGAAACTGAAATATAGCTGAAATTCCAACAGAAATGCCTACTCGTACTGAATTATAGCTAATGAGACGAATATTAAAGGAATTGACGGTGCGACGCGCATTTTGTTTTTTCTCCGTGTTATTTTAATAAGAAACGAGATTGAAGATGAGATCGATTTGTGAGGGGGAGATTGGGGTGATTCTGGTGGTAATGTTTTGTGATATTGGTCTTTAAAATGACGTGTATAGAAGTTTGTATTTTGTTTTCTTTTACTTATTTTTTATAATGTTATGTGGGGGCACTAGTACTTCTCTTATATCGTAGGTTAAGCTATACATGACGACATTAATCTTACTGTTTAGGGTTCCGAACGGTCAAATGGTAAAATGGCGGAACCCTTAAAGGATTACTCGTGTGTCTGTCTGTCTGTCCATCTGTCACAACCAATTTTCTCCGCATATACTAGACTGATTGAGTTGACATTTGGTATACATTTTTTCGACGGTTCTGCGACCTAAACACGTATGTGACGTGTCACGTAAATAAATGAATTTTGAATATAGAGGTCACTTTTTGAGGGCAATATAGGCCATTGGCCAGAGAGCATTAAAGAATAAGGTTTTGCAAATTGTAACATGTAACATATGAAATGGAAGGGCTTGTTGTTAGGGTGTCAAATATAAATTAATTTATAATTTCTAAATGTTTATTTTTAAAGTAATTAAAGAAAATAGATCAAAATTGACCCCTTATCTCCAAGACGACATAGCGTAATTTTTTAATAATTACTGTAATTAGTTACTTATAAGCTACAGAAAAACCTGTAAGAAATTTATGGTATTAAAATAACATGGTAAATTTTGCAATATTGTGAGTACAAACTTACATTAGCAGTTCGAATTTATGGGAGAACATGTTTTTCAACTATAATGTCAAGTTCTTGAAATTGAAACTGAAACTGAAATTGAAACACTGTGAGTGATTACTGCGTGAATCGAAACTAATTTTTTGATTAAAATTGTACGGTAGATAAAATAACTTATAAAAATCTGTAACGACGCCTGTCACCTTAGTCATCCTGCGACCACGAATGCTGCAAAGTATTCGAAACGTCAGGAAAAACAAAAATCTATAATATACGCGATCTAATCCGTTTAAAATTGTTTTACTATACCATTTGTAACATTTACGAAACTGGGACTAGATCAGAACTAAATTTGGAATATTTTTAGGGTTCCGAACGTCCGAAGGAAAAAACGGCTGATCCCATATAGGAACACTCGTGTGTCTGTCTGTCAGAACCAATTAGCTTCGAATCTACTAGACCGATTACGTTGATATTTGGTACACATATGGAGTTTTTCGACCCAAACATGTACGTGTAACATAAACCAATTTTGAATATGGGGGGAATTTAGGGTGGCGCAAAAAACCGACGATGTTTTTGAGTCCCGAGTGAAAAAATGTTCGTTTTTGATATTTTAAGAGCGCTCCAAAGAACAGCTCAAAAAAAGGTCACCTATGCCCCTGTAGTATCTGGTATTAGCTTTTTGACAATACCGCTTTATGAAATATTGTGTTTGGGCATTCGATAAAGAATGAAATATTACCATGTAACAAAGTGGAACTTAGCCAACAAAACCCTGAAACACAAAGGATAACATTATACGAGTAAGAGCCAACTCTCCTCACAACTTAGTAAAAAAAGCTTTTGAGATGACAACGAACTGGCATGTTTTGTTATTCTTTATTCTGCACAATGAAGTGCCAAACGACAGTAGTTCTAAGATAAGATAGGATAAAACTGTCAATTATGATAAAAAATGATATAATTATTATGCGTATGTCACATTAGAATAGCTCAATCCCAAGCATTTTTGTCATCCATATAACATTTAACTTTATAAAAACCCTTATTATAAATTTTCTGCTTTATAAATGATTCTTTATTAAGACTTAAATTTTTCATATTACTTGGGCTAGGACTTCCGTGTGGTGTCCGGATTAAGAATATAGCACCAGTCCATGTCCTCCCGTGGATGTCGTAAAAGGCGACTAAGGGAATCCAAACCAGAGGGATGGGCAGCAGCGTCCCTTCTGTGAAGCGGTGGCCATACTGCGCTCACCAACCCGCCTGCCAAGCGTGGTGAGTATTGGCAAATACCCCCCAGAATGATGACACAGTTGTGAAAATCTATAGGGGAGGCCTTTGTTCAGCAGTGGACGTATAAATGGCTGATATGATGGGCTAGGACGGGTTAAATCGCCTTAGTACTTGGGGTTTTGTTGTAGAATCGTATACTTTGGCACCTAAACAAATAAAAAAAATTTGGAGTCTGGTCAGTGGCAATATGAGGTATTCTTTGTTCTTTGTACTAACGCTTTGTATATCAGTTTTCTTTATAAAACAATTTATGTTATTTTTACATACATAAGGTTTTCCTATATATAGTATATATTGAGATGCAAATTTAATCTTGAAATTTCCGTGAATTTATCCCTCAGCGAATGTCTGCAATTTAAGTTATAAATTGGTCGAATAGCTCTCTTTTGCGGTCCGAAGGTAGTTTAGTTTGAATGTTTGGTTGCATATCCCCACAGCAAACGACATTACACACAGAAAATATACTAATCTCGCTGTTTGTAGAAAATCCCAATTTATAAAATACGCCAGTGGACTCGCCGAACACTGAAGTGCAATTTGACAATTTGTGTATATGTGAGCCGCCTGTAGCTTTGGATCTATATACAGTAATATCCAAAAAAAGTTCTTGAGTCCACAAGGTCCAATACCAACCTCTTTACTTGTAGACTGGTGTTTACCTACTTTCTTTTTAATTTATTTTTTATTGGGTCCAGTGGAAATTCTACATGATCTTCATCCACACCGGGTAAGGACGAAGGGGCATGCCGAGCTCCTTCCAGCTAAAACCACAGCGGTCATCTTCGGCACCTAAGGGGGACTCTAGGTCCTCGTATGATCACATAGAGCCATATACTGGTGCCACGCCTAGAGGCACATCTCGGAGAGAGTGACTGTAAAGTGGTCACCCCCCTCACACACCCAGGGGTGTTAACCTACCAACATTATTCATCATCATCATATCAGCCAAATGACGTCTACTGCTGAACAAAGGCCTCCCCCGTAGATTGCCACTATTGTGTCATCATTATGTGAGCGCAGTACGGCTACTTTTCGATAGAAGAGACGCTGCTGTCCATCCTTCTGGCTTAGAGCCTTAGTCGTCTTTTACTTTTTTTTTATCCACAGGAGATCAAGTGGTGATGTTTTTATTCCAGGCACTACCCGAAAATGACACAATTCACCTATTTAAAATGGTGATAAAGGTGACTGGGAATCATTGGATGAGAGCGGCATGTAACCACTCGTTATGGAAATCGAAGGGCCTTTGTTCAGCAGTGGACGTCTTTTGGCTGATATGATGATGATGATGATGATGACCAATTAAAAACGCTTTATAAATATTCATCGACTTATTCTAACTCTCACACAAAACACTTTAAATGAAGCACTGTCATTTCCTCCCTCAATACAGTCTATCGCCAGCAACCAACACCCTACCATAAATTTGGCCACGAAATCACCAATAAAACTTAATTCGACCAAAACCCGTTATTACAGTATTAAACGTAAATTAATAGCTGTTTTTATGGCCACAACACACGCCTACTCCACTGGGAATTTCTTTGGTCAGCGATTCTTGAAGATGTCCCCATTAATGAGCTCTTCAATATACCTTAAGAGACCTATCATGGGTATTAATATCCGCTAGTGGCCATACGTTCAGGAAGAATGGCCAACTTGTTGGATGATCCGTGCGATAACGATAATGCGCTTAGTTGGTTTGTTAGGGTTCCGAACGCCCAAAGGAAAAAACGGCGGAACCCATAAAGGATCACTCGTGTCTAGCTGTCCGTCTGTCACAGCCAATTTGCCCCGAATCTACTGCACCGATTAAGTTGAAATTTGGTACACATATGAATTTCTGCGACCCAAACATGTACGTCTAACGTAAATAAATGAATTTTGAATATGGGGGTTCTTTTTGGAGGGCAATATAGAAAATTTTAAAAATTATGTTTTGCAAACTGTACCGTGTAATTTAAGAATTGGAAGGGCTTGTTGCGATGGTCTCAAATGTATTTGTTTTAACATTTTAAAATAAATAGTTTTAAGATAACATACAAAACTTTACCATTCCCTTATCTCCAAAACCAATGAGCCTCAAATTCTGAAAAAAATATAGATATTAGCTCTTTACCTATAGCTTACAGGAAAACTATGAGAAGTCTTAAAATAACATGGTAAATCTTACAATATTGTGCGTACAAACTTAAGTTTGCGGTTGGAATGTAAAGGAAAACACGTTTTTCAACTATGATATTAAGTTTGTTCTTGGGATAAGTTATTGGTATAAGACCGAATTCAACAAGATACAATATATTCAGCAATTTCAGAACCCTCTTCACGCGAGTTCAACTCGCACTTGACTGTTTTTTTTTAATATTTGATGCAACTGCCTTTTTTTTTTATTGGTGCCCAGTGGAAATTCTTCGTGAACTTCCTTCGCCCCGGGGGAGGACAAAGGGGTATGCCGGTCTCCTACCGGCTAAAACCACTGGAGTGGTCATCTTCGGCACGTAAGGGAGGCTCCAGGTCCTCGTATGATCACACTAGAGCCGCCCTCTGGTGCCACGCCTATTGGCACATCTCGGAGAGGGTGACTGTAAAGCGGTCACCCCCCCAGGGGGATTGTAAAGGATCCCCCAAAGCGTCCCACGGCAGCGCGTGACCACATGCGTGCTACCGTCTTCTCTTGGGTCGCTTGGTGTGGGCACGCAGATTCCCCAATCTACGCACCCCCGAACCCAGAGGTCCCCACCTTATAGCAACGTGATGCAGCTGCCTATGAAATGAAATGAAATGAAATGAAATAATGAAATAATCATTTATACAAATAGACTAAATTATTAGTTCTTTTGAACGTCAACATTAGACAGCACCCATTAAGCCCACCCTTCACCGCTTCCTAGTGCTTAAGCTGGGGAGAAGAAACGGCGCAACAAACTCCCCAGCAACACGTTAGTCTGTCATATACAATATTTATACATACATGTACACAAAAAAAAAACAAAAATTACAACAGTACTAAAAAGTACTTATATGTCAAAAAATTATGTAAATTAAATATAAATAATACGTAAAAATACTAATCTAAATTACATGTCAAAAAAACTGTATAAATTCAATGTCAATAAAAAGTGTATAAAATAACAGAATCAGTTTATGTATAAAAATTACAAAAGAATACAATGCTGACTGTACCTAGCGAGCAGCTCAGTCCCAAGCTTTTTTATCCTCAAGACAATCAGAAATCTTATAATATCCTTTATTACAGAGTTTAGATTTAATAAAAGTTTTAAATTTCTTAAGGGATATATTTTTTAATATTTTTTATAAAAAAATTGATATGAATACGTCACTAATGAAAACTAAAATAGCGCTGCAAAACAACTACTGCCTGCGGTAAAAAAATCAGCCAAAAGACTTCGTTCCACGGAAGTTTTTGTAAAGCTTGGTGATAGATGTAAAGAACCGTCAATTGCACCGATCTTTCAAGATTTGATTACACTGCGAATATATCAGAAAATTCATTAGAACGCCAAGGAACTTGGAAAACCGCAGATATTTCGTGTATCTTAATTATTTGTTCATTAAATAATCGGTAGTTGAACTTTGGAAATAATTCAGGAATTCAAGCCGAAATATATTTTGTCATTTACACGTGGTTCTCCGTTTATTAATTAAAGAACATGTCAAAGGAAATATCGTATGTTTATGAGATATTTAATATATTGCTGTTTGTTTATCTTCATCTTGTGATGCCGTGAGATCTACAGCTAAGGAGATGGGGGGAGACTGGTTCAACCTAGTTCGTCTTGAGAGTATCGTAAAAGATGGGTTAGCAAATGCATCAGCCGGAGTGATAGCATTATCTACTCAGCTCTGGCAATTTCCAACAATCACTTAGCCAGAATCTTCAGAGAATTAAGTCCATTATCATAAGTATAATTAAAATGTAAGTAGGTATTATCTCGAACATTAAGGTTCTTGATTCGCAACGTCCGTATGTCAACTTAGAGCAACTTAAGCGTTGCAGGCGAAAATTTTCCGATAAAATTATCATAACGATGCCGAGCGCCAAGTACCCTGGGAATGACAGGATAATCTCCTGCACCTGATACGTGCAACATAATGGGCTTCCTAGGTTTTCACTATGAAGTCTTTGTTGTATGAAATTAAATTTTTTGAAATAATTCCATATCATATTTCAGTGGCAACACTTACTACTTACTGTTGCTATCAATCTGTGGTACATGCGCTTTAATATCAGATTTTACTTGTCCTTAATTTGGACGTGTTACATGATATACTCTATAGTTTTAAAAAAAGATAAAATATTTGCAGCTTGAAGACTCGTCATGATTTGTTTTTCTTTTTCTTTCTTTTATTAATAAATTATTTTGCTATAGTTTGGTCTTAGTTGGAATCTATTTCAACTGACAATTACCTAAATTTTCAATATCATTGTTTTGTTATTTTGCATTCTCATTGTATTTGGTTTTGTTACTAACATAGCTGACTAATTATTAAGTGTTATGTACGCCGTTATTGTCTTTTACATCAGACACATTACTGTTTTATATTGAGTAGCGATAACTGTAATGTCAGTATTGTGGCTGTACTTGTACAAATAAATAAAGCATCTAATATATATTTTTTTAAAGTTCCAGTTCATCATCATCATCATATCAGCCACAGGACGTCCACTGCTGAACAAAGGCCTCCCCCTTAGATTTCCACAACGAGCGGTCACATGCCGCTCTCATCCAACGACTCCCAGCGACCTTCACCAGATCGTCTGTCCACCTCGTTGGAGGTCGTCCCACGCTGCGTTTTCCGGTGCGCGGTCTCCATTCGAGAACCTTTGTGCCCCAACGGCCATCAGTTCTACGAGCAATGTGCCCTGCCCATTGCCACTTCAGTTTACTAATCCTTTCAGCTATGTCGACAACTTTAGTTCTTCTACGGATCTCCTCATTTCTGATTCGATCTCGTAGAGAAATACCAAGCATAGCTCTCTCCATAGCTCGCTGAGTGACCTTGAGCTTTCTTATGAGGCCCATTGTGAGTGACCACGTCTCTGTTCCATATGTCATAACTGGTAACACACACTGGTTAAAGACTTGCGTCTTGAGGCATTGCGGTATTGTTGACGAAAAGACGTTGCGAAGTTTCCCGAACGCTGCCCAGCCGAGTCGGATTCGAAGATTGACCTCTTTCTCGAAGTTGGACCTACCTAACTGGACAGTTTGTCCTAGGTAGACATACTCGTCAACAACTTCGAGAACAGAGCTCCCAACGGATATTGGGGTGGGCACGACATGGACATTTGACATGACTTTTGTCTTGCCCATGTTCATTTTAAGGCCCACCTGTTGGGAAACTCTGTTGAGATCATCGAGCATTGTGCTGAGCTCTTGCAGCGATTCTGCCATGACTACGATGTCATCGGCAAATCGAAGGTGAGTGATATACTCGCCATTGATGTTAATGCCGAATCCTTTCCACTCCAGTAGCTTGAAGGCATCCTCCATTGCAGCGGTGAACAGTTTCGGGGAAATGACGTCCCCCTGTCTCACACCTCTCTGCAATGGAATTGCCCCCGTGCTCTGTTCATGTACTCGGACCGACATGGTGGCGTTTCTGTATAAGCACTTCAACACTTCAATGTACCGATAGTCAATCTGGCACCGCTGCAGAGATTGCAGCACTGCCCAGGTTTCGATCGAATCGAAGGCTTTCTCATAGTCCACAAACGCCAAGCATAGTGGCAGATTATACTCCTCGGTCTTCTGTATAACCTGCCGCAGCGTATGGATGTGGTCTATGGTACTGAAACCTTTTCGGAAACCGGCTTGTTCGGGAGGCTGGAAGTCATCAAACCTGCGCTCGAGACGATTCGTGATGACCCTTGAAAACAGCTTATAAACATGGCTCAGAAGTGAGATGGGTCTATAATTCTTCAATAGGGTGTTATCACCCTTTTTGAAGAAGAGCACCACCTCACCTCTGTTCCACGCTTCCGGCGTTGTGCCCTCGAGTAAGACGGAATTGAATAGCTTCTGAAGGACTTTAAGTACCGGTGTTCCACCCGCTTTCAGAAGCTCTGTCGTAATTCCGTCTCCACCTTGCGCCTTGTTATTTTTAAGCTGTTTCAAGGCCATCCTAATCTCGTACAGGCTGATGTCCGGGATATCCTCGGTATAGTGTCGGGTTAGCTTGGCTCGCGGGTCTTTGTCAGAGCCAATGGTAGGTATAGTAACCGAGGTGTATAACTGCCGGTAGAAGTTCTCAATCTCTCTCAAAACCTCTGGCTTAGTCGACGCTACACTGCCGTCCTCGGTCTTCAGCTTCATAATACGACTTTGCCCAATAGACTTGTCTCTTGCGAACACTTTGGAGCCTTGATTCCGCTCAATCGCCTCTTTAACACCGTTAGTGTTAAAGGTGCGGATATCGTGCCGCAAGGACTTCCATATCCGTCTATTGAGCAGTCGGTATGCTTCAGCATCATCGGAAGACTGCAGCGTCATGGCGCGTCTTTCTGCCATAAGGTCGAGAGTGTGATCGGAGAACTTTTTTGGTCTACCTTTACGGTGGGCTTTAAAGAACTTAGACCCAACCGTTTGGACAGTTTCTACAAACCTACCATTTAAATCGTCCACAGATACGTAGGCATGTGTAACTCAGATCTGAGCCGGTTCAATTATTCAGATCACAGATACTTGAGCTGCTGAGCTGCGGTTCAAATGCAACATAGACAGCTCACGGCTCATTGACAGCTCACAGGGTATAATGAAAGCTTTGCTAATAGTTTTTGAGTCTATATTCGCTCAAGTAGTCACTTTGAGCTGCTTTGAGCTGTTGATCTATGGTTCATCTGATTCGTTCTGTGAGCTGACGTATTAGTAACTGAATGATTAAAGGTGCATAAATAAAACGCGAAGCTTAATATATTTTTATTATATTTATTTTTTTAAATAAATAGTATACAAACAAAAATCGCATATTATGTTTTAAACCTATATTGTGGAAGAGATGAAAAGTGAAAAGTGGCGGTTAACCAATAGAGTGCGCGCCGAGTCACAGTTCACAGTATAGCAATGTAC
Source organism: Diloba caeruleocephala (assembly GCA_947459985.1). Classification (NCBI taxonomy): domain Eukaryota; kingdom Metazoa; phylum Arthropoda; class Insecta; order Lepidoptera; family Noctuidae; genus Diloba; species Diloba caeruleocephala. The sequence continues at coordinate 2,840,635 of OX381625.1, read as the reverse complement.
CTACTTGAGCTGACCTGCGAGCCGGCTCGCAGCTCCGGTTCAAGTGCTTGAACCGTGATCTAACCTGCAGCTCATGCTGATTTGTTGAGTTACCCATGTCTACAGATACGCAATGTTCCAGGCACTCGAAGCGGTTTTGGAGTTCGAGTTGAAAGCTCTCGGGGTTTTGGATATGAGCACTAGAGGGCCGGAGCGTAGACCTCATCAGACGAGACCTCTCAACTTTGAGATTAATATTCAATGTACCTCTTACCATTCGGTGATCACTACCGGTTTTCACCCTGTGGATCACAGAGACATCATTGAATATTTGTCTTTTATTGGTCATGATGAAGTCAATCTCATTCCTCGTGGAACCATCGGGACTCATCCAGGTCCACTTCCTGTGAGGCGGCTTTTGGAAAAAGGAGTTCATCATAAAGAGTCCCTCCTTTTCCAAAAAGTCGGCCAGCCTCTGTCCCCTGGGGTTCCGTTGCCCAAATCCTAATTGCCCCACTCTCAACTCACCATCGCATCGAGTGCCCAGTTTTGCGTTGAAGTCCCCCATCACAACAGTGAAATGTGTCTTCGAGGTATGTATGGCCCTACTTACGTCCTCATACATACTCTCTACTTCATCATCTGGGTGTGTCGAGGTCGGTGCGTAGACCTGTATGACCTTCAACGAATATCTCTTGGATATTCTGAGTATAAGGTACGCTACCCTGCTCGACACACTTTCGATGGCCACTATACTGTTAATGAGGGACCTGCGGACGAGAAACCCGACACCACCTTGAGACAGATGTTCGCCTTCCCGGTAGTAGAATAAGTTGCCGGATTTCAGGGTTATCGTGTCCTCGCCCTCTCTTCGGACTTCTGATAGACCCATGATATCCCAGTGCAACTTATCTATTTCTTCTTCCAGCTCAACAATCTTTTCGTCTGCCCTCAGTGTGCGTGTGTTATATGTCACCAGGGCCAGTTTTCGGTTTGGGTGGTAGCCGGATCCCATCCGGAGATTCTTAGCACCCCCTGCCCCGCCGTTTCCGTGGCCGCTACCATGACCAGGAATGGCGGGGCTGCCGGGAACTGGGGGCCGGTGCTTATGTTGTGTTGTCATTTTGGGGGGAATTTGCCGATACTCACCACGCTTGGCAAGCGGGTTGGTGAGCGCAGAGTTGCTACTGCTCAGCAAAAGGGACGCTGCTGCCCATCCCTCTGGTTAAGAGTCCCTTAGTCGACTTTTACGACCTCCACGGGAGGAGATGGAGTGGTGCTATATTCTTAATCCGGACACCACACGGAAGTTCCAGTTGCCAATTGGTAAACATATTTTATTTAGTTAGTGCTTATGATTTTTTTTTCTTTGTATACCGCATATTTTATTGTTTTCGAATCAATATTAACTACCTATATATTTTTTTACTACTATTTTTGTACCCTGAGAAGAAAGGAATAAGTAAATTTTCATTCTTCTTTTTCTTTACTATCCTGCATACATTACATTTTAATACCATCGTTAAGTAATTGACATGTAAGTTATTAGTCCAGCATAATACTACGTGATTAATATCACCTTTTCACCTAAAAGCCTATTATTTTTCTTTGCGATCCATGGACAAGAGTCAAGACAATGGCCCATTCTCGGGCTGTCATGGCAGTCAGTAATGGCAGACGCGTCAGCATCATTAGTTCATTACGCTGCGGTTACACTGATAGTGCTTGGGGTTGGGCGACTGTGATAAGCAAAGCGGCGAGCTCTATGAGAAAGTTTAGACCAGAGATATTCATTTTTGGGGTGCCAGATTAATTCTATTTGTTACTGTGGCAGGCTGAAGGAAAGGAAGTTAATACAAGTAAAAGGCCTATTGTAGTTTTAATAACATTTATCTACACTAATATAATAAAGCTAAAATGTTCGCTTGTTTTGTTTGAACGTGCTAATGTCTCCTACGAGCAATCGAAATTAAAATATATATATATACTATATTTATCAGATATTTAACATCACGCTATAACCCTTAGGAGCGGGGCAATAAGAAAAATCTCAGGAAATATGCTAAGTGAAATAGAAGTAATAGCACAGGCGGGCGATGTGTCGGGGCGGCTGCCCATCTAAGAACCGAGCATTACCGAGGAGAGCCGAGCTGTGCATGCCTTATATAAAAAAACAGTATATTAATACCACACACAAAAATGACTAAAAATAGGGTCTATTGCCGAAGTACTGTTTTAAAATTGTTTTTTTTATGTTATTTACTTACATTTAATATTATGGCATTGATTATTAGTTATTGTTAATATTTTTCTCGTGACATTAAAGTAGATTATTCATACAAAACTGTAAATGTGTAAGCATCGTGTAGCCATTAATGTTATATGTTTAATAGTTTTATTGATTGTGTAATTTGCCTGGCTGTATTGGTCTGTCAGGCTCACTAAAATGTCTTGCTAGCGGTGGCGTTGTGTATTGGGTCGTTCGGTTCCCTACAATATGGTTGAACTAAGTGATGCTGATGCATACAGCATGCATCATGCTCGTGAACGGATGCCGTATGTTGGGACTGGTCAGCCGCAAAAAAATATTTTTATATTACTATGGTATGTTTTATTATCATTTGTATCAATCAACATTGTAATATCAATTATTTTAAAAGAGTATCCCTGGGTTTCTTTCCGGTTCTCCTCAACTATTTGGAACCGTGCAACTTAGATTCTGACGTTTCATAAGTGCCAATATTTGGTTTACCTATTTGAAAAAAAAATCTTAGACTTTGACTGTAAATTATTTATAAATGATCCGATTTATTTTCATCATCATCATTTCGGCCGAATAAAGTCCACTACTGGACACAGGCCTCCCTCAAAGATCACCACCATGACCGACATCGGTGTTGTGTGGTCGTTGGGGGGTTTTGCCATAATCGCCACGCTTGGCAGGCGGGTTGGCGATCGCAATTGAGTTGTTAATATATTCGAGAGACGCTGCTGCCCATCGTCCAGCTAATCCCTTAGTCGCCTTTTACGACACCCATGGGATGATATGGGTTGGTGCTATTCGTAGCCGGCACCACACGGGCGATTTATTTTACGAGTATATTAAACGGCGAGTGAAACCGCAGGGTACGGTTAAAGAAAGAAAATCTATGTTTTCAGGATTAATTTGCATTCGGCTTTTACTATAATAAAGTACTGCTGTTTTGGCCCAAAATTTATATATAGATTCCTTCGCTCTTAGATAAAATAGACAAAATCATACGGAATACACTAACTTCAGTTGTAAATGTGGCTCTGGACGCCCGAGCGTGGATTCAAGCCTCACTTCCTATTCGCTTGGGCGGCCTCGGAGTCCGCAAAATTTCCAGTATAGGTCTACCGGCATTCCTGTCCTCAGTCCACAGTACGGATAAATTAACCAGGAAAATCTTAGCATCCACACTGGTTGATTTTGAGGTACCATGCCTGACTGATGCTGTGAATGCTTGGAAAATGACTTGCCCGAATACGGTTTTGCCCGGCAATCCTTCTTCCCAAAGGCAATGGGACGAGCCGCTCTGCAGTTTGGTACGGAATCAATTAATCAATACGTCATATTGTAGAGCGTCCTCGTCTACTTGCTGTGGGTGAATGGGAGTCGGGGCTTTGGCTTCAGGCACTCCCGTCGCCCAACATAGGCACTTTGTTGAGCTGTCGACCACCTCGGACACCATGGCTTGTCTTGCATTAAAAGTGCAGATCGCATAGCACGGCATGCCAATATTAACGACATTATTCGTCGTGCTTTTGTCACTGCCGGCGTGCAGGGCTGTGTAAAAAATATATGTTAGACATCACAGAAAATTTGTATTCTTTAAAATTATGACTAAATTTGCCGAAATGTTGAAAAAATAAGTAAATAGGTAGTTTTTAACGTAAACTGAATTTTCTCTCTGTAACGGCTTAATAGTTAGGGATGAATTTTACACCAAAAACAGCGGCATAACGTCTGTAGCAATTCGTATTCTTTATTTTCTCATTTATTTTAATGTTTATACAATAATAAAGAATATCCTGAAATGTCATAAGTAATGCAACCATGCTCGGAATGCTTAAGTGTCTTGATGACTCTTATGGCGGGTGGATGTAGTACGTGTGTTATTTTTTTCAAAAGAAATCTAAACCTTAACAGCTTTGACTGATTATGAATTGTAAATAGTACAGATATAATAATTACGTAAAATAAATACAGAAATTAAGTTTGTACACATATTTAAAGCAGTTATAGTTTCGTTTTGTGTTTTGTATTTATCATAGAGTAAGCCTGATAATGCCTAAATAAAAACATAAATGTAAAGTGAAGTGTGCCCGAGCTGTAAAAAAAAAATGCTTAGTATTTACATTATTTCTAAGCTGTTTATTTTCGCTTTTACTTTACTTTAGTATTTCGTTTGTCGGTACTACGTAAAAATGTTGAAAGCTAGGTAATCCTAACTAGTTCCGTTACTGAGACCCGGTAAGCATTTACCTGATCATCATCAAACGCCACGCTTTTTTACAATGAAATTTTTTTTTTGTTAATTTAAACTTATTGAAAAATATTTCCTACTTTTTAGTTCGGTTATCTACAAAAGCTTGTTTTTTAGTTTTTATAAACTATAATTTATTAAGTCTTATTAAAGTTGCAATATTTATGAGCACATTGTTGTAGAAATCAAGGTTATGTGAAAACAATGTAAGATAAAAACGATAATAAAAACAAATCTGAATGTCTATGGTGACATTAAAATTTACGATAAGATATAAGAAATTATTATTGACATACTTAAAACAAAATTCATGCATATACCCCATTGAGGGCATTTCCCTTTCCATAACTCAGTAAAGCTGTTTGAAACGGGTTAAAACGTCTATCACAGCGTGCCCACCCCTACAAGTTAATGGCGTCTGTGGGTCTGTGATACGAACCACGAAACACTTACCGTGACTACGACACTATTTCTACATAACCCGGCTTTTAACCTGCGTCTGATTTATTTTATATTCATGCTGAATTTCGCGTAAGTACCTACTAATATTCAATTTAATTCTTTGTTGAAAGCATGTGATATGAGATTTTACAATGTTAGAAGTCCCAAAACATGCACCCTGTTAAAGGCACTACATATTAAAGTTATACATAACTATACTTAGCACTTAATAAAACATATTTCAGTCATTAACTTAACGTTAAATATTATTATGTAAGTATGTGTGGTGCCGGCTACGAATAGCGCCAACCCATTTCATCCTGTGAGTGTCGTAAAAGGTGACTATGGGATTAACCGGAGGATGGGCAGCAGCGTCCTTCGAGTATATCAACAACTCGACTGCGATCGCCAACCCGCCTGCCAAGCGTAGCGATTATGGCAAAACCCCTCCAATGACCACACAACACATTGTGGTGATATTTGGGAGAGGCTTGTGTCCAGCAGTGGACTTTATTTGGCTGAAACGACGAAGTATGTGTGTCAATAATGTATTTGATATTATTCACTGATAATAAAAATGCATACAGCCTATACTAACGTAAGTTATTGTATAGTTAGTATAGTTTGATACTGATATATACCAATAGCCAACTGTTATTATATATACATATACTAGCTGGGACCCGCGGTTTCACCCGCCGTTTAATTTAAAAGAAATCGGATTATTACTTAAGATAAGATAAAATAAGATTTATTTGATAAATAATCACTTAGCATGGCATAGACAGCTGACATAGAGTATATATATTGGATTTTAATGGTAATTATTTTTCTGAAATAAAAGAAGTCTTAGTTATTCCTTATAACATCAGCTATCTGCCAGTGAAAGTCCTGTCAAAATCGGTCCTGCTGTTTTGGAGATTACCCGGAACAAACAGACAGACAAAAAAATTATTGTTTGTTACATGTACCGTATATACTTTCATGTGCATTTAGTAAAAAGCTGTTATTTTGAAATTACAAACAGACACTTCAGTTTTATTTATTTGTATAGATACAATTAGTTTAACCCAGTTGGTTATATGCGGAATTACGATAAAACTAATTAAAAATTTAAACAAATATAATTCGAAGACGGATAGGTTTTTTGATTGAAAGCTTCTTGTAATTGCATGTTATTGTTGTGCCCTTCGTACTATTTAAGCAGTTTTATTTTCATGGACACCCGATATCTACACCTACATATATGCTATTAAGCTGTACAAAATTAATTATCCTTCACTAGCCATTCAACTACATAACAATGAGCTCGGAAACCTTGGCGTATCGTATTGTTATGTTACCCAACCGGCGCGCGTCGCACTGATACGCGGGTATATCCCAAATTATTGGTGATTGATACGACATATCCCTTTCGGTGTCTAATTAGCATAAACACCCTTCTTGCTTACCCTTCTTGGTAACGCAGCCCCTAATTAGTCAGGGATGTGGGTAGGGTTTGGTAAACTCATTGAAGTGTTGCCAGCATTAGTTTGTACGGCCCAATTAATTTTGCGACAAACAATACAGGTCCCCCGTAATGAGGCAGATAATTTGCCGCAAGATATTCCTACTACTTGTATTCCTGTTTCATGTGGTCTTTGCCGAATAATAAACCTCCTGTCTATCCATGGGTGTCATAAATGGCAACTAAGGGTTGACATCAAGAGGATGGGCAGCAGCATCCTTCCGTATGTAATTACTGTTAGTATTTCGTGGGGCAGCAAAAAATCGCTTCAGTACCTTTAATACTTTTGAATCAATATCATCAAATAAACCACAATCAAATAAAAAAACTATGGCTACGGCTGGCATGCCCTCTATTGTAAGAGGCCAGCTAGGTGGGTACCACCCCCTTGACCTCCGATTGATGAATCGGGGGTCCGTCAGCACCTGCGTTCGGTGGCAGGGGGAGTCGGTCGTGGACCTTACATGGGCGGCTCCTTCCGTGGCCAGCATGGTGTCGGGTTGGCGGGTGGCGGAGGAGGTGGTCACGCTGTCCGACCACCGCCACATATATTTTGATGTGGCCCTCCGTCCGCTTGGCCCAAGCCGTCCAGGTCCTAGCCCGCAGTCGCGGCGTTGGGCCCTCACACAGCTCGATCGAGAGATGCTTGTTGCAGCTGCCAACGTCGCGGCGTGGTCAGAGGTCGATCAAGGGATCTTGCCCGATCCAGAAGAGGAAGCGGCCTGGTTCCGGGAGGCGATGACATCGATATGCGATGCATCAATGCCCCGGGCCAGACGCTCCCGGCGTATGGCGGTGTACTGGTGGTCGGAGGAGATTGCGCAGTTGCGCGCGGTCTGCCTGGCATCCCGCCGCCGGTACCAACGAAGCCGACGCCGGCGTAGTGCTACAGCTGGAGAGACTGCGGAGGCCTATCTGGCCTACCGGGCGGCCACGAAGTCGCTAAACAGCGCAATTCGCGAGGCGAAGGCTCGGTCCTGGAGCGAGCTCCTGGAGGGGCTGGACAGGAATCCGTGGGGGAGAGCCTATCGTATGGTCATGGGCAAATTGCGCCCGTGGGTCCCCCCGGTGACCGAAACCATGGCCCCGGATTTGCTGGAGGGCGTACTTTCAACGCTCTTTCCGGCGGTCCGGGACCGTCCCGGTCCCTCTCCACCCCTGGCTGCCTCGGTCTGGGCCGAGGAGTTGGGGGTTTCGGAAGGGGAGTTGGGCCGAGCCATTGGCCGCCTGAAGAGCCGCAACACCGCACCGGGTCCGGATGGCATTCCGGGCCACGCATGGGTGTATGCACTGCAGTCTCTTGGGGACCGCTTGAGGCGGCTGTTCACCAGCTGCCTCCGTCGAAGCGTGTTCCCGTCCAGCTGGAAGGAAGCCGGATTGGTTCTATTGAAGAAGGAAGGAAGGCCGGCTGAGTCTCCTTCTGCGTATCGTCCCATTTGCCTGCTCGACGAGGCTTCGAAGCGATTCGAGAGAATAATTACCCGAAGACTCGTTGAGTTAAATAAATATAATAAGAGTTTGTCTTAAGATTCTTCTTGGCTTCATTCAAACCGAGTCCTTGAGCCTTGAAGGTTTGAAAGAATTAAACAAAATTACCAGAGATACTTGGGAAATGGGAATATGATCCAGAGGAACAACACTTGATCCCAAGTCTGAATTGAATTATAGATGTAGTGATTACATCTTAGAATAGTGGTAGGGCTGGTTGTTGTCGCTACAATTTTTTTTTTATGTTGGGCTTCTCGCATTCATTCCAAGAGGGATATAGCTGCTTAACCGGGCCTACAAAAAATACTTATTCCTAGAGACTACTATCAATGGCGGAAAATCTTAACACCACGATGCAGAATTCGATCATAAATGCACAATGCCATCTAGTATCGAGTTAACACAAACTTCGATCGTATGACATAAGATCGCAGTTTGTTTACCAGTGACCCATAGTATGTATATCGCTAAGTGGCTAAACACCTTCCGTCCTTAGCAAATTGTAGATGTTCATATAGATTGTTCTGTTCAGCTCTTCAGAGAATCTCCCGTAATCAAGTTACGGAGGTCAGTTGTCAGTTGCTTTGTGAAACATAAGCCTTAAATAGCTAAACAAAGCTTATGCTTATCTGCAATATTATAATTGTTAACACGACACCACAATTTAGTGCCCACCCTTATAGTGCGAACACGCGTAAACATAATTTGATTGAGGGTCTGTTGGTTGCCTCCCAGCAGCTCCCACGCACCGAGTGAAAGGGCTTGCGTAGGCATTATAAATATCAACTAGAGTATACTCACCACGAAAATATAAATTCAGAACTTGTAGATTTGTCTTCATTATATTGTAGAACTTACAATCTTAACTATTATAAACTACCGTTACCGGTCCGCTTTGCTAGGCGTAAAATGTATTTATATTCATATCTTCTGAACCCGGCGAAATGAAATACAGGAAAAAAAATAAAAATAAAAAAAATTGTTAGAATTCCAGTGTTTTTTTTTTATACATTGAAATCTGTTTTGCGCCTTCGGAGCCCCATCATCGTCATTATTTCAGCTGAAAAACGTCCACTTGTGGACATAAGCCTCCCCAAATATTTGGATTTGTGTTTTGTGATCATTGGGGGCTTTTGCCATAATCGCCACGCTATATAGACGCCAGTCTATTTCAAACAAACATTCAGACAGACAAATTCTAAAAACTGTCGTTTATGATTAGGTGCTTCTATCACCAATACTATGTTGATCGAAAATGAAGCATCATATAAATAGCAGATTCCACCTTTTTGGCAATTATTTTGAAATTACAGACGGTCAAATTTTATTATATTAACTAGCTGTGCCATGCGGTTTCACACGCCGTTTAACAACAAACAAACAAACTCTTCAGCTTTATTGCATTAGTATTGATATAGATGTGAAAGCTTCTATTTGAATGTTTAATGCTCCATCAAGTTCAAACACCTGAACGGATTCAATTAAAATGTGTACAGAAGTAGATTCATATTACTTAATTAAAGTAAGTAATATGATTATAGCATAGCATAGGAATAAGTGACAAATATTTTAGGAGGTAAATCTATAGGTTGCAATGATGCGTTTTAGCAATAAAAATAAACATAACATCCACCTTTATTTTATAAAATAATACTGAGTCAGTACATCTTTCGCTAGTCGAGTCTTTGAATATGAATGAAATTACTGTCGGTATAACCGATACTTGATATTTGAAATGAACTCTATACCTAGCCTAGCCTTAAAATATTTTCCATTATTAATGTAAGACCCTATATAATAATCGTAGTACTATTATAAATGTCAAAATTTGTATATTCAAATATTTGAGGCTGCATTACGATCAAACGGTTTAAGAGATTCAAGTTAAATTTGTCGGAGAGGTAGATTTTGATATGAAATAGGATAGATCATTTAAAATAAAACAACACGTAATTCCTAGCGAAGCGGGCCGAGTAATGGCTATTATAGAATAATAATGTGGATAGGAAGTGTGAGTCAGTTCTGTTGTATTTGGAAATGAATGGCATGAAACACAGAATCGATTCGTTTTTTTTATTTCACCGGTACAGTAACAAGTGCCGGCTCAGAATGCCACCACCCCATCTCCCATGGGTGTCGTAAAAGTCGACTAAGGGATTAGCCGGAGGATGGGCAGCAGCGTCCTTCGAGTACATTAACAACTCAACTGCGATCGCCAACCCGCCTGCTAAGCGTGGCGATTATGGCAAAACCCCCCAATGAGCCCACAACACATCCATATCGGTGGTTGTGGTTATCTTTGGGGGAGGCCTGTGTCCAGTAGTGGACTTCATCCGGCCGAAATGATGATAATGATGACAGTAACAAAGTCACACGGCCCAACGACTGATGGTATATCTATTCACGCTCTTTTTGAAAACCCCTATGCTGCAGTCTCCTAAATTTGTGTTATATCGGTAGGGAGCTAATTCCAAAACGCAAGCGTACTGTTATCCAGGAGTCTCAACAACACTTTAAAACAAACTTTGATTTGACTGAAAAATAAGTTTATTACACGGATACAGCTTTTGAGAGAAAAGGCAAGTGTTCAGGACCGAGGTTTACGGGAGACTGATTCTTCTCGAATGTTCGTGGTCTGTCAGTAGAAAAGGAAATGCTGACAGAGCGTCTACGCGTGTAGGATTCTAAACATCTGTATGTATATAACAGTACGCGGGAAGAAGTTACGAGTGCGAGCTTATTTTGGCTGTAGGATATGTTGGCGACAGGTGCGATAGTAAAAGTAGATGTTGGCATCATATCGAACATCTTACAAAATGTTCCGTTGTACAAGCTGTATAGCATGCACAGGAAGACAAAGTTTCTCCTCAGACTTAGGAGTTCTAGACCACGTGTGAGCTTGGGATCGTTAAAAACGCTAACTGCATGTTTCTGTTCCGATTCAAAAGGTCCAATATGATATCCAGGTGCTCCAGCCCATAAATGGCAGCAGTACTCCATATGGAGCTATTCATGCGACTTATAAAATAGCAGTCATTGTCCCGATGAGAAACCCACCTTGCTCTGTTGAGGACATTGAGATTTTTGAACGCCAGCTTATAGCTTTATCATCAAAACGCATGTGGAGCTGGATGCCGCAGGAAATGTTGATACGAAGGATCCCAATGCAGTTTACCATTGTTAAGGGATGTATTCTGTAATTGTAGGGTTATAATAAATGGGGTTTTATTAGCGGTGAACGCTTAGACTTGTGTTTTTGAACGGGATTGGTATTCTCGTTCACATATAATGTTTAAATGAAATACAAAACATTATAACATGAATAGAAATTTATTTTGTGACACACATCAGAAAAGACAAAAGACGACAATGAAGAAGTCCCAAAGAAAAACAATATGTGATTATTAAAACCTCTTTGCTTTAATACTCCTCCTTAATCTCATATCTCCTGGCACTCCTCTCATCACTCATCATCATCTCAACCCCATACTACTCACACACCACTCATACTTCTGTCTTAACAACGCCTTGGTCAGAACATCCGCTACCATCCGCGCTGTCTCCTTGTACCTTAATTGTAGATCACCTTTCTCTATTGCCTCTCTGACAAAGTGATATCGCACATCCACGTGCTTCGTACGTTGGTGGTGCACTGGGTTTTTAGCTATCGCCATAGCCGACTGACTATCAGTGAATATAGTAATTGATGGTAGCGTAATTGATTCTCGCCCCATCTCTGCTATAAACCTGCGAAGGAATACCGCTTCCTTTGCAGCCTCAGATAGTGAAATATATTCTGCCTCCGCAGTTGATAAAGCAATTGTTCTTTGTTTCTTGCTCTCCCAAGAAATCGCTCCTCCTTGAGACAAGAACAACCACCCTGAATTAGATTTACGATCATAGTCTCCAGCATGATCTGCATCTGCATATCCTACAACAAGTTCTTGTCGATTACCTCTCGTGTATCTCAATGAATAATGCATGGTTCCTTTTAGATAGCGTAGTACTCTCTTTGCAGCTATCCAATGTTTTTCATCATAACAGTTGTTAAACTGGCTTAGCTGATTTACTGTGTGAGCAATGTCGGGCCTCGTGCACACTGCCAGATACATCAGTGATCCAATTAATGCTCGATATGGAATAGCTTCATTCAATTTATGATCAGGTTGCGGCTTCTCTAGACGCTGTCCTGAACCTGATACAGCTGGAGTGGCGACTGGCTTACAGTCCTCCATTCCGAAAGATCGTAGGATCTTTTCTATGTACCGCTCTTGGTCTAACTTAATCCCTTCACTATCCTGAGTTATACGTATTCCCAACATAAGCTCTGCTTTGCCTAGGTCTTTCATCTCAAATTTGTTGGCGAGATCTATCTTGACCTTCCGCAAGTCTTCAGCATCGTTCCAGAATAATAAAATATCATCAACATATACTGCAATGATGATGATTTTTCCTTCATTAAATCTGGTATAAACACAAGGTTCATTTTCAGATCTCTTGAACTGAAGTTTTATCAGTTCGTCATGAAGTCTTTTGTTCCATGCTCTCGGAGCTTGTTTAAGTCCGTACAGCGACCTCTGCAACAAACAAACGTGATTTTCTTTACCTTTCTCTTCAAAACCTTCAGGTTGCCTCATATAGACAACTTCGTCTAGATTTCCATTAAGAAAAGCTGTTTTCACGTCCATTTGGTCTACTTTTAGATTCATATGGACTGCTAATGCCATCAACGTCCTCAGTGAGCTATGCCTCACTACTGGCGAGAAAGTTTCAAAATAGTCAATGCCCCGCCTTTGACTAAAACCTCTTGCAACAAGACGAGCTTTATATCGCTTCTTTCTCCCCGTCTCTTCTTTTATTCTAAATATCCATTTAGAATCCACAACGTTGCAAGATTGTGGTAGCTCCACCAAAGTCCAAGTTTTATTTCTCTTCAGCGCTTCCAGCTCCTCCTTAATAGCAGCTCTCCACATTTCTTTGTCTCTTCTAGACATTGCCTCTTCGACACTCTGTGGATCATCTTCACCAGCGGTTGTTTGGTAAGTGATATAACCTGGAAAGTCTCTTTTCTTCCTTTCTCTAATAGGATATCTCCTTTCCACATGATGATCATCATCTTCCTTTTCATCAGATGTCATCCACTCTTCATCACTAACAACTTGATTCTCTGCTTCAATGCACTCCTGCACTGGCGGTTGCTCAATCTTCTCTTCTTTATTTTCAGTATCTCCTTGAAAATCTTCTTGAGCTTTTCTCAGGTGCAGACCTTCGTCTACATTCTTAGTCAAATTTTCTTCAAGACTGACTATCACATGCCCTTCATTCTTATTCTCTATAGGATTCACACTGTTGAATTTTTTATTTTCGAAAAATACAACGTCCCTCGCCTTACTAAGTTGTCCGCTTGCCGGATCGATTAGTCGGTAAGCCTTTGACTCTCCGCAGATACCGACGTGAATAAGCTCTTTCGATTTTGGATCCCATTTCCTCCTTTTAGCGTCGGGGATATGTGCAAATGCTTTACATCCAAAAACTTTGATCATACTCAGATCTTGCTTCTTCCCCGTCCACGCTTCCTCTGGCGTTTTCCCTTTGACTGCGACTGTCGGAGACCTATTCTTTAAATAAACGGCATAATTTACGGCCTCGGCCCAGAAAGTTGTTTCCAATCCTGCCTCTTGAAGCATACTCCTAGCTTTTTCTACAATCGTTCGGTTTGCACGTTCTGCAACACCATTCTGCTCGGGCGTATACTCTACTGTAAGTTGGTGTAGGATTCCACAATCCTTCATCAACTTGTTCATCTGTCGGTTGACATACTCTTTGCCATTATCCGACCGAAGAATCTTCAGAGTCTTCCCAGATTGTTTTTCTACAAAAGTCTTGAACTCGTGAAACTTTTCAAATACTTCACTCTTATTCTTGAGGAAATACACGAAAGTTTTACGCGTGAAATCATCAATGAAAGTCAAGAAGTATTTGTATCCACTGAGTGAATTTTCACCCATTGGTCCACAAACATCAGAATGAACTAATCCGAGAACTTCTTTAGCCCTATTCGCACGACCTCTCTGAAACGGTTGTTTCGTTTGTTTCCCCATTAAACACGCTGTACACTCTAAGTTAGTTGAAGTGTTAGGAAAACTTACTCCTGTGGCTAATTTGTCTCTCAACAATGTAAGGTTACGTATGCCAAGGTGCCCCATACGCCTATGCCACAACTCCATATCTTCACTGATAGTCGAAGCTAGTGCGATTTCCTGTGAACAGAGTTTTAGTTTATAAACACCATTCTCCTCAACACCTGTATGTGCAACATCACCTGTAACCTTACATCCATCTTCTCGCAACAACTGAAAACCTTTCCTTGAAAACACTACCACAAAGCCTCTCTTTACAATAGTGCTCACACTTAATAGGTTGGTTTTTAAATCGGGTACATATATCACATTACTTACGCTCGCATTTTCTTTCTCGCATATCACAGACCCTACTCCTATACCAAACACCTTACCTCCATTTGCACACCCAATCTCTATCTTTCGGCCACACATCCTGAAATCTCTCAGCCACTCTCTATTATTGGTCATGTGGTTAGTTGCTCCTGAATCAAGAATCCATTCTTGGTACTCTCCTGCCGTTGCAAGTCCAAGTGCTACTGAAGCATTCTTCTTGATTTTTGGATTTTCAGGGCAAACTTTTGCTTTATGTGGTCCATTACAGATAAAACATTTTATCATATGTGCCTTTCTTGGCACAGGTTTCTTTGCTTTACGATGTTTATCGGTTAGAAGTGCAGTATCATTGGTGCTGGTACTTAGACCTGAACTGTATGAAGCTTCCATCTGTAACAGCTTGGTCTTCACATAGTCTGTGGTCAACTCTACTCTTGAGTTTTCAATCGCAAGCCTCATCGGTTGAAAAGTTTCAGTCAAACCTTGTAACATCAACGTTGCTAATAACTCATCGTCAACCTCCTTACCGATGTCACTCAATTGCTGCGCTACTGACATCAGCTCGGTGACATAACTCGTAATTGATGTAAACTGTTCAAGCTTTAGGCTTACAAGCTTTGATAAAAGTCGGCATCTGTTATTTAATCCTTTATCCTCAAAAGCTGACCTTAAAGACTCCCACGCCTCCTTTGCCGTTTTTGCATGTCTTACGTGGATCAGGCAATGCGGTTTTATCATCAAGCATATCCTGGCTCTAGCTTTTTGGTCTCTTTTTAAGCCTAATACATCTGAACTCTCGGGTGTCGTCTGAGTGTACTCCCAAAGGTCGTCATGGATTAAGTACAGCTCTACCATAAACTTCCATGTGTTATAATTAGAGTTTCCGTCAAGTTTCTCTATAGACGTTAAGCTCATACCTGTATCATGTGGTTGCAATCTCTCCAGTCGCTCACCACTTGAAGTTGTACTTACAACTTTACCTTCAGTCGCCATAATAGGTAACAACTTTTTTCATTAAACATTGAATAGACTCGTGCTGGGCCCATAACCTGAACGGGATTGGTATTCTCGTTCACATATAATGTTTAAATGAAATACAAAACATTATAACATGAATAGAAATTTATTTTGTGACACACATCAGAAAAGACAAAAGACGACAATGAAGAAGTCCCAAAGAAAAACAATATGTGATTATTAAAACCTCTTTGCTTTAATAGTTTTGGTGGTATTAAAGTGGACTACATTTTGTTATCTCCAACCGGAGGCTCTATTTAGCTCTATCTCGATTTTAAGCACAAGTTGTCTGTGGCTTTCCTCCACTATACGGGATGAGGGATGTTAGCACAGCCCGTGTAAAATTGTCACTAGTACTGTCGTCCGCAAAACATTTAATGCCGTTGATAGGCAACAAAGAAAAATGTTTCTATACTATCACTGAATACATGAGTCTTAAGTAGATGTAAGCTATTAAAATATATTTCATTTAATGTTGTGCATATTATTGAAGATAAATGGGGGTTTCAAAATAATGTTGTTAATAATATATTTGTTTGATAATTTAATAGTTTTGTTGTAATTTCAATACTCTTTAGTTTTTTTTTAATTAATGATGATCTACAAATGGATTAATAATGCGATTAAATAATAATGTTTTAATGATATTGCAATGCAGGTGGTCTTTGTTACGGCGAAACGTGCAGCGCTATGTATTTATAACACCGTCACTCGCAAATAAATATTCTTATTCTTACATATATCATTGACATGCAGTAAGAACAATGTTCGGGACAGTACAGAGCCTAAAAATAGTGCAGCAGTGTAGATACTGTAAGAACTTCTTCTGATAATTTCATTGGTTTTTCTAACTTATTTGTAAGCACTGTCGTATTAAAAGGCAGCCTCAAAGATATGGCGAAAACAACTAAACCTGATAAATGAGCTAACTATAAATTATAAACCACCTGATGATTTCTATTCTAAACCAGCTGGCGAATTTAAATTCTTCTTAGAGATTTCAAAATATAAGCTGATCCAAAATACGATAACTTCGCATTAAAAAAGTTGTGCACCGAGACGTTTCATAAAATTTAAACGTAACTCTCAAGTTCTAAAACAACGAATGAGAAGTTTTTACGGAATATGGGTCAGTTCAACTAGGTACGAGGAATGTTTATGTGTACTTTCCTTAATTTCAAAAGTTTTCACTAGCTTTATGTAGCATTTTCACAAAAGTTTTGCAAGTTAGCAGAAGTCTTGGAATTTTTACATCTCCAATGCTTATGACCTGATTTCAAGATTTCCACCTACTTCGAACTTCGTGGTTTTAAGAAATATACGTTTCCGACTTCAGGCAGTTGTGGTTCATCATCACCATTAGCCAAACCACGTTCAAAGTTATTTTTATTTTTTTATATGAAAAAGCGTTGCCCCACACTAGGATTTCCCCTGTGTCGTGGGTGCGTTTACAGACATGAATTTTACATAAAATACACCCAGACCCGGAACAACTACCTGCAGATCATACAAATATTTGTTCCGTGCGGGAATCGAACCCACGGCGCGCTCCGGGCGCAGCAGTCGACTGTATCAGCCACTGCACCAAACGTGCCGTTGCCGTTTCAAAAAAAAAAAACGATGGGGGAGTCATAGATTTTTACATCAACCGGTTACATATAGTCTGTAAAAGTCAAAGGTTTTTTATTCATTTAAACTATTTGCAGGCACTTATCGTCATACATTGCCATCATCATCATCATTTCGGCCGAATGAAGTCCACTGCTGGACACAGGCCTTCCCCAAAGATCAACACAACGACCGATATGGGTGTGTTGTGGGCTCATTGGGGGTTTTGCCATAATCGTGGCGATTATGGCAAAACCCCTATTGGCTTGGCAGACGGGTTGGCAATCGCAGTTGAGTTATTAATGTACTCGAAGGACGCTGCTGCCCATCCTCCAGCTAATTCTTTAGTCGACTTTTACGACACCCATGGGAGGAGATGGGGTGGTGGTACTCTGAGCCTGCACCACACAGTTGTCAGGATTTAAATAATCACGAGGTACTGAGAAGAATAATAAATAAATAATCTAGAGTTCTCCGAAACTATATTCCTAAGTTTGGGAGTACCTTAAATGTGTTTACCGTAAGAACTAACTCGGTACTTCAAATTCCTAAGTCCCAATGTGCTAATTTTATCTAAACTTTGTATTCAAACTCCTTAAACTCGATGCTAAAATATGGCCACGTTCAAAACTGTTTGCTCCTCTTCAAGTATAACAAATATGCGACCAAAGATACCTTCGCACGTAGTAGAAGGTCCTGCCATTACGGCTGTCTCATATTTTTGCTGGGAGCTCAATAAGCGAAGGCGCGGCCAAGTTTGCCAACCTCCTCTAATTAATTTCTACTCCGTGCCGGTAAAGTGGGAACTTTACGTGTGGGTTGAGTGACGCGATTATGTGGAGTGTATTTTCAATTGTTTCTTTTCATTTAGAGCGGTTGAGTATTAGACGCTCGAAGGAGGAAGGTGGCATGCAGTTTTTGACACGGATGTCGAAGACAGAGGAAGTATAGAAGAAAGAAAGAAACATTTATTCTTAAACGCACACATTCTTTTTATTTCTTTCATTTATTGGGCTTCTCGCATACATATCTTGAAAATGTGGTTGCTTAACCGGTCGTTTCTGGCGAATCCAAAAGAGGCCTCCAGTCAACCTTAAAATTAATATTAAAAACTAAGCAACTTGCGCTAAGGGTGCCCCCTGCGGGACACGGACCTCGGCTTAGAGCGTTGCTGGGGAAAACAAGCTATTGTTTTGGGGACAGCTAGATCGGTATTATTTAAAATGTATTCGGGGACATTTAAAACTACAGGCTCGGCACGGGCCGGTGCGTGCAAGAGACGGGGGGGAGAAGTGCTAACTTGAAGTTGACGAGCGATAGGCCTCCGCGACGTCGGTGAGGTGGGTTAAACGCACACAGTTATCAATTAATTTTACGTATACTTATGAAGGTAGAACACATTAGCGACATAACTTAACACAACTTGATATAGTAGAGCGAAGTATTATTTGGCATGTGGTTGTGGTGTGGTGTCCGGATTAAGAATATAGCACCACTCATTCTCCTCCCGGTTAAGAGACTCTAAGCCAGAGGCAAGAGCAGCAGTGTTTTTTCTGTAGAATAGTAGCCTTCTGCGTTCACCAACCCACCTGCCATACGTGGTGCTGGAAAATTCCCCCCAAAACACATGGAAATTTATGGGGAGGCCTTTGTTCAGCAGTGGACATCCTTAGGCTGATATGATGATGATGGAACCTGATCGTTACAGGCCGTCCCACGCTGCATTTTCCGGTGCGTAGTCAATCAAGGACTGGAGAAGGACTTGAACATAAATCGTATGTCCACCTTGTTAGCGGTTAACGTAGCGGTTTTTCGGAGTGTGGTTTCCACGGTCAGAACAATGGAAGCAGTTTAATACCTAATTATAATCACCACTACAATATACACAATAATCACAGAATAAAACCAGAACCCAAAAGTACTTATTCATACGTTACACAATGACGCAATGACAGTGCGGGAGCTTTTTTGTTCCGTGTTCAAGTAATCTATAGGCCCTCAATGTTCATCATCATAATTTCGGCCGAATGAAGTCCACTGCTGGACACAGGCCTCCCCCAAAGATCACCACAACGACCGATATGGGTGTGTTGTGTGCTCATTGGGGGGTCTTGCCATAATCGCCACGCTTGACAGACGGGTTGGCGATCGCAGTCGAGTTGTTAATGTACTCGAAGGACGCTGCTGCCCATTCTCCGGCTAATCCCTTAGTCGACTTTTACAACACCCATGGGAAGAGATAGAGTGGTGGTATTCCGAGCCGGCACTATACGGAAAGGCAATGGTGAGTTCATTAAAATAATATCTTGATCCAAGACATATCTCTAGCTTAACCTGCCAGAACTTCAAAACTTATTTTTCTGGCAGTACCCGCTTCAATGTTGTGTCTCGCACCAAAAGTTTATGGGACTTTACACGGGCGATAGTGTAACTTTACTGAGCTCCGAATTGGTGAGATTAATTCTATAACAAAAGCGTTTGATCTGGGCGAGTGGTACTCGAAACTGCTGTATGTAAACTCTTGAGGATTGTGTTTTCTTATTGTGTGTGTTTTGTGAGACGGAATTAATGCAATATGTTTTAGAGATAAAGATAAGATAATGTCGATGATGTACAAAGGGGTAGAAGACTACTTGAAAAACCATGTTTTACAAACATGTTGCCATGTGTTCCGATTTGCGATGGCTGTTTCGATTTTCAGAAGTCTGTAGACCCGTCCCGATTTATTCTTGATCGGGACGGCCGATGATGCTTCAACATTCGCATCAATTATTGATATTATTGAAAAACATAAAGCAGACAGAGACACATTTTTTCAAACTGGCGGTCTTCGACGATATCCGAAGTTTTTAATGCTACAGAAGTATTGAAGGGAAAACTTGATCTACTACTGGCCCACCCATTCTATTTTCGCCTTTAACATAAACGTTTAATAAAATAGGATACATTGTCAAATAATGTTTTTATTTGTCTCGATTTCAAGACTAAAGGCCAGGTTATTTTTATCTTCCGCCCCGATAACCCGGTAACTGTATGGGTCAGGACTCCTTACAATAAATAATAACCAGGTTATCGAGACTATATGAAGGATTTAATGCGAGTTCAGAGTATTACAATAATAATTGGGACAATGATACGAAGCAATGGAGAAACGTGCCGATCGCAGCGGCGGTGACTGGACGACTAACTACTTACTTAAATATAGGCCTTAAACTAATATATTAACACTAAAAGGATGCGTTCATATTTGCGTCGCCGCGTGACACAACACTCATTACCCTATAGGAATTCTAGCGACGCGAGCATCAGATCTTTTCAGACTACCTAATTGCGTTTACACTTGTACCACTCGCACTCTGCCGTCCTTCCCGAAAAAAACCTCCTCTATGATACCTCGCGGCCACATATTCCGCGGAGCATTAGGTTCGGCCATAAACACTAAGTCCCCATCTTGCAGGAACCTCTTCCTATCTTCAGCCCACTTTTGGCGTGGTATCATCTCTGGTAGCACTTCGATGACCCATCTCTTCCAAAACATATCCGTCAACCTCTGTACTATGCGCCATTGCCGTCGCCGGAACAGATCAGAATCGTCAAAGCTGTGAAGTGCGCCCATATGCGGTGAAGTGGATGACGAGCCGAGCAAGAAATGATTTGGTGTCAACGACTCAGCGGACGTCCATTCATCATGGCTTCCACTTCAGCCAGCAGCGTATTGAGAACCTCCTCTCTGGGCGCTCTTTAAGAATGACCTGCAGTGCAACCTTGACACTACGAATTAAGCGCTCCCATGCCCCGCCCCAGTGTAGGCTGGCTGGTGGTATGAAGGTCCATCGGGTACCCTGGATGCCGGCAGTGGTTCATCAAGTTCTGCGGTGGACCTTTTAAGCTCCGTGTCTGCACGCGTCGCTTACAATAACTATACCCTTTCCCCTTCCAACAGTACGGGTCCGTACGGAATGTACCAGCACTGCCACCGTCACAGATGAATTCGCGAGTGCCTTCCGTGAAACCGGCGCAATGTGGGGTTTTAGTTAGTAAGAGACCGACATGCCTCTCCGCCTTCACTAAGGTGGAGAAACTTTAAGAGGGCTTCCCCAGGTATACCTTTTTTATACCCTCTTAAAGTTTCTCCACCTTAGTGAAGGCGGAGGGGCAGGTCCAGTGGGTGGCTCTAGTGTGATCATACGAGGACCTGGAGCCTCCCTTAGGTGCCGAAGATGACCGCTCCAGTGGTTTTAGCCGGTAGGAGTCCGGCATACCCCTTCGTCCTTCCCCGGGGCGAAGGAAGTTCATGATGAATTTCCACTGGGCACCAATAAAAAAAGGTATAAAAAAGGTGATCTGACTGAGAGCCCAATAACATTGCTTCAGAATGCATCACACTGAAACCATAATTCCAGACCGTTTTTTAGGATTCCGAACAATGGAAAAAACGGCGGAATCCTTAAAGGATCAGTCGTGTGTCTGTCTGTCCGTCTGTCAAAGCCAATTTGCTCTGAATCTACGCAACCGATTAAGTTGAAATTTAGTACACATATAGACTTCTGTGACCCAAACATGTGCGTGTAACGTAAATAAATGAATTTTGAATATGAGAGGTCCTTTTTGGGGGGTAATATAGAAAATTTAAGTATAAAGTTTGGCAAACTGTATCGTGTAATATATGAACGAGAAGGGCTGAGGATCTAACATATCCATTTTATAATTTTAAAATATATAGTTTCAAAGTTTATTTGGAAAATAGACGAAAATTGACCATTCCCTCTTCTTATCTCCGAAACTATTGAGCCTGAAATTCTGAAAAAAAATATGGGTAATAGCTCTTTACCTAGATTACAAGAAAATCTAGAAAAAGACTATGGTTTGAAAATAACATGGTAAATCTTGTAATTTTGTGTGTACACGCTTACGTTACGTTTGCAGTTGGAATGTATGGGAGAACATGTTTTTCAACTACGATGTCATGTAACATGGTTGGATAACATATTCGTCGTACGGAACCCTCTAGCGCAAGTTCAACTCGCACTTGTCCGGTTTCTTTTATTCGGCAAATGGAAATTCTATCTGAACTTCCTCCGCCCCGGGGGATAGGACGGAGGGGCATGCCGGACTCCTACCGGCTAAAACTACTGGGGCGGTAATCTTTGGCACCTAAGGGGGGCTCCCGGTCCACGTATGGTCACACTAGAGATAATTCCATACCTAGTATTTGAACTCAATTATAAATATTGTCTCCCCTAAAAGTGCGACGTACAATGCTTAAGCACGTTCATCTGGAAAAAAGAAATATTTACCATCTTTCGGCCTATATTTATTTTATTACTAACATAAAAATTTGAGACACGCCTCCTAGATTTATTTTAACCCCTGTTATGAAAGGTTTCTACGTGGTCTGTGAAGTTAGCCAGCACTGAAGAATAAGTAAATATTTGACTGGATAATTTAAATATTGATAATATTGAAACTGTGAATGCACATTCGCCAGGTTTTATTGAGTTTGAAAAAGAAATATTAGCGAAGTCTAGACGTAGTTTTTTAATATTTTGTTATCAGTTTTCATATAGTTTTTGAAGTTAATTTTGGTACCCTTTCATATTAGGCGTGGATCTAAAACGTGAGAGCGATATGAAATGGATTAGAAAATTCCCTCCGCTTGGAACCTGACTGCATAAGGATTTAGGTATGGTTGGTCGATAATTATAATCCCATAAGCAACTGGCTGGGCAAGCTAGAACTACTCAACGTGAGCGCTCTCTTCTCTCAAACCTCAAATGTCAGGCAACAGTTTTATTTTGGACTCACACAGGTGAGTAAGTAAGTAAGTAAGTAAGTGAGTGACACATAATGTACAGATAAGATATATAATAAACTTAAACAGGTTGTTTTACCCGCGCGGAGCCATAAAAGGTCCCTATCTCAGCAAAATGTTGCGACACTTAAAAAAAGAAAAATGCCGCGGCGCTGAATTAAGCTCCACGGTCTGCAGCACAGAGTGCCTATACGGTTCGCACGAGGTGACAGAACTGTGTCCTACGACGCGGCATCTCTTAAAGCAGATGCTCACAGTCTGATCAGTTCACTGCGTCCTAGGCCAGCTTGGAGACTCCTAATCGTCAAGCTTTTACTTGTTATACTGGGGCAGATTCTAGTTTAATCAAATTTGGATATCATTATATACAAAGCAACTACTAATTTTTTGTATCACTAATTTATTATAATAAAAAGGAAGATATATGCTTTTATACACATTATAACTAAATATATATACACTATTTATGATTACACTAAACATAAAAAAAATAACTATGTATGTAATATATATATAAAAGAATAATTTGTACTTAGGCGTCAAAGAATACCCCCTCATCGCTGTCAGCTGATAATGTTCCTAGAAGGCTGGCAGCATTGCCACGTTGAATGGCACTGCTTATTCTTTGGCCAAAGAAAAGGCCAGCCCTCTGATCACGCGAAGTGTCGACCTATCGTCTAGCTATATCTTTGAAAAGTTGACGTGCACTCGGACCCCATGACTCAAGCGTTTCGACCCCAAATGGCTCAAAACAATAATTGCCAATAATAAAATAATATAAAAATAAGGTTATTGTATTTACGCCGTTTGAGGTCTTCAGCTGCAGAAGCGGCAGCGCCAGCACAGCTTGCCGTGCTTGGAAGATGGGATGGAGCAAGGGTGTCGACACAAGTTGCACACACACACACTACTAATTGATTTCCACCACCGAATAACGGGAGGATACAAATTTCATACAATATATTCAGACAGCATTATTATAATAACTGCGAGGTGAAGTCGTGCTTGGTGCCACATTTTGCAGATGGGGACCGTTCTTCGAAATCTTTGCCTTGGAGCGCATGTTAAACCGATAGTTGCACTATTATAGAAAATCTTTCGGCAGTGATTAGGAGTACTCAGTCGTTTGGTCCACCAGCTGATCTAACCTGAGCAATTCCCATCGTCTCAAAATTGTTTGTTCTAGTATATAGCGAATTGTTATGGTGCGAATATCTTTTGGCAGTGTGGTGCCGGCCATGCCGTGTGGTGCCGGCTCATAATACCACCACTCCATCTCCTCCCGGGGGTGTCGTAAAAGTCGACTAAGGGATTAGCCGGAGCATGGGCAGCAGCGTCCTTCGAGTACATTAACAACTCAACTGCGATCGCCAACCCGCCTGCCAAGCGTGGCGATTATGACAAAACCCCCCAATGAGCCCATATCGGTCGTTATGGTGATCTTTGCGGGAGGCCTGTTTCCAGCAGTGGACTTCATTCGGCCGAAATGGTGGATGGATGGTGGCATATCTTTACTAAATTATTAAAAACTATTAAACTCTCCCATAAGCAGACTGTCCAATAAGTACAATACACTGAATTACAAATATCTGATCTCGACATCTTTCATTCCTCATTGGCCCTTTTCAAAAGTAAGGTGCTGCAAGTACTTGCATGATATATAAAATGTATGCATAATCCATAAATTTCAGAAATAAATCAAATCTATTGTCGTTTTCAGAAATCAATTTAAGTAACACAGTAAGTGTTCAAAATGTATTAAAAATGTTCTATTTATTAATTGTCATAATTGTTATTAATTATTACATATTAGACATAATTCACAATCACACAATATTTAAATGATTATATTTTTATAATTTAATTCGATCATATTTGCAAATATAGTGTACATCTATAATAGGTATACATATAGGAATTTGTTATTGTAATAAGCCACACTAGTCTAGTAGTCACTAGTCGACCACGAACCCTGCAAAGTGTTCGAAACGTCAGGAAATACAAAAATCTAAAATATACGCGATAGAATCCGTTTAAAAGTGTTTTATTATAAAGCTATATAAACTTAACATATGTAAACTGTTGATGTGCCTTATGAAATAATAAATAAATAAATAAATGTCTTTTGGCTTAAAATTATCTGCTACTGAGTCAACTGAATCCTCGATAAAGTCACGTACCACTGACGTTTTTTTGATCTACAAAATAGGAATAACGTTTAGACATGTCTTGGCCAAGAAATTACTAAAAGTGAAAATGTCTTCCAAGACTTCCCACGCATTCTAGATGTTTTTATTAAAACACTGTTCGCTTCAATTAACTCCTAAGCCCTCACGCAAAGTTAATAGTATTCTTCGAAGCAATTTTTTTTAGCGAATGGATCCGTTTTTACGTTGATCTCTCCTGATAGGAAACGCTGGATGAGGTCTACGATGAAGCGACCCAGAATATGCCTGTTTATTCTCACTTTAAAGGATAAAGGATGGTAGTAAGGAACACAGACGCTGGCCTTTCGTACTTTGGCTGTGCAAATAATGAAGGTTAAATTATCCTTGGAGCTGAGAACGGCAACTTGGCTAAACGACTGCCGTCTAATAACAACAACCGGGACTGACAAAGTTTTTCAGACAACTCTTCGTGCATGGAAGGCTCAACTATCCCCACCAAAGTATGGTGTACCATCATTTCGGGCAACTCCACAGAGTCCATATTATTCGTGGATGGCCAGGAAACCTCAGGGTCTAAAAGAAACGATGGACCGTTCCACACTTCCGGACCCCACTCCACGAGAGACTACATCGGCTGGCTTAGTGAAGGTAGGTACATACCGCCGGGGTGCTAGGTCAGGAAACCTCCACGTGCGCTCGGTGGCTGCTGGTCCCTCTTGATACGTCCGGGGGGAAGAGCAGTTGTCGGGCCGGTGCACCCTGGGCACCGGGCAATAACTACTCCACTTTTTGGAGGACCTTATTGCCCGGTGGCTAATATTCTGACAGGGTTGGGCCCAGTTTTTGGGCTGTAGGTAGGCCGTAGCGTGCTCCTCCGTTTTCGGAGAAGCATGGGCGGGCTAGCGGCGGGCTCGGTGTGCACTCACCCTGCCCCGAGCAGGTAGTGGGAGGACTCCCCTTCCCTGCCACCGTCGATATCGTAACCTCGGTTGGAGTGTCGTGGTCACGTCTCGCGGCTTCGACCGGGACCGAGGATCTTGGCTTAACCGCCCGGATCGCGAGGAAGAAGGCCTCTATAAAAAATTCCCCGAACCCAAGCTAGCGTGCGGCGAGGGGTGCATGGCTGATGGGAAGTTCAGTCGCGAGCACGCCATCCCCAGGACCGGCGGCACCTGATAATGGGATACGCTTGCCCGGGTACAGGGGGCACTGCCCGGGTCGACCATTTATTTCCCCCATACTCGTGGGACTAACAATGAAATCGTTAAAACCAACAAACAAAAAGAAGGTGGAGAATGAGAAGGTGGGAGAGAATTTGGGTTCGCTGTCGGAATCTGACAGCGTCCAGTTGGATGTGGGGTCAGACGTCGGCTCGATGTCCGGATCGGGTGCAAGGACGCGTAGTGCGCGTGACTTGCGTGCCAATTCGCGTGCGCAGCGTGCGGTCTCGTCGCTGTCGCGTCCGGGCACACCGCTGCCATCGTGTGGGGTGAGCGACTCCGAGGAATCCTTGGACCCTCGGAGTTCGCATGCCTCACTCAACATGGTGTTGGGAGATAAGGGCCGCAAGCGGACCCTTCCAAAGGCATCTGTTGGGTCGTCCCCAGAAGCTAAGAGGTTGCCCCGTAAGGAGACAAACGTCGAGAGGCTGGAAAGGGAGAACGCGGAGTTGCGCTCCCAGCTCGCCAGCCTCACGGCGCAAATAGAGAAATTGACGACGGAGGTGGGACTCCTTCGTCGTCAGGGTAACACGACTGCGGATGCCAGGTGTCAAGTCGCTCCGGCGTTCTTGCCGCCTAATGCAGAGGACGAGTTTCGGCGTTCCATTGTCCTCGAAGTCGGGGGGATGATGGACGCCAAACTAGCGGCCCTGATGGAGCGGCTGCCGCCGGAGAAGCGCCTGCGCCCGCCACTGGCGGCGGACGCAAGAAGGCTGCGGTCGGCGCCGCAGACGGCCACGTATGCGGCCGCTGCTAAGGGGACGACGGGCGCGGTAACGGGTGCGGTGACGGCTGCAGACTCCGCCAAGGCACAAACGCGCGCTCCGGCGGCTCAACCGCAACAAAAAAGAAAGAGCGGGAGTCACAGTGCAGTGACAGCTGCCGGAGCTGCGGCGACCAGTGCATCCGCGCCAGTCCAGCCAACAGCCGCCGAGCCCGAGTCCTCACAGTCCGCAATGGAGACCATTGAGGGGTGGTCCATTGCGGGCAGAAAGAAGAGGCAGCCCCGGCCTCAGGCCCAACAACCTGCAGCTGAGCAACCTGCGCGGTCCTCCTCCCAGAGTGAGGGAAAGCGACGCGGCAAACGGGGCGGAAAGAAAGGAAAGAAGGGGAAGGTCAACCTCCCCAAGGTTCCCGCATCGGCCGCCATAACAGTCACGGTGCCCGAGGGCTCACCCGACACAAGGTTGGGTGAAGTCATGTCCGCGGCTCGGCGAAGTATTAAGCTCGCCGACCACGGCATCGGTCCGGACACCGTGACCATCAAGAGGTCAGTCAGCGGCGGAATGGTGCTTTCCGTCGCTGGCGAGGATGGCGGTGCCAAGGCAGATAGCCTGGCACGCAAAATGCGGGAGGTGCTCACCCCCATATTTGACGTGCATATTGCACGTCCGATTAAAATGGCGGAGCTGAGGGTACTGGACCTGGATGACGCCGTCACTAAAGCGGAGATCGCAGATGCCATAGTGGTTGCGACGGCGTGTTTGCCCGAGGATGTTAGGGTGGGCGAAATTCGTCGCTCACCGATGTCTTTGGGCACGGTCTGGGTCCGGATCCCACTGGAGGCGGCCAAGAAGCTGGCGTCTACTTGCCGCATTTGCGTCGGTTGGACGTCGGCTAGGGTCGAGGTGTTGGCAGCACGGCCATTACAGTGCTTCCGATGCCTCGAACTCGGGCATGTGCGCCTCCGGTGCACCAAACACGGGGGGGTTGACCGGAGCGACCGGTGCTTTGGATGTGGCGGCCAGGGCCACAAAATTCGGGAATGCCAGGCGCAGACAAAAAACTGCCCTTTGTGTGCGGACTTTGGCCTCCCGGCCGAGCACAGATTGGGCTGCAAATCTTGTGCAGCCCAGAAGAGCAGGAGGGGAAAACCAGCCCCCCCTGCCTCGGCCGAGGGGCTGACGGTGTCTGCGCCGGCAGCACCGGTCGCACGCTCCGGCTCACCGGAGGCGATGGAGGCCAATTAAGGGTCCTCCAGGGCAACCTAAACCACTGCCGCAACGCGCAGAATCTGTTGCTGCAAACTGTTGCGGAGTGGTCGGTTGCCTTGGCGGTTGTGGCGGAGCCCTACGGCGTCCAGGAACACCCTCGCTGGTTCGGGGGCGCCGGAGACTCCGTCGCCATCTATTGGTCTGGAGCCGAAGGTGAGCCGCCCTGCTCCCTGTTGGACAGGGGGCAGGGCTTTGTCGTAGTAGAGTGGGGACCTCTGGCAGTAGTGGGCTGCTATATCTCCCCCAACGTGTCTCTCGCCGACTTCGAGGGATACCTGGACGGGGTGGCACGCAGCATTCGCTGTAAGTGCTCGCCCCGTCCAGTGCTCGTCCTGGGGGACTTCAACGCTCACTCTAGAGCTTGGGGCAACCGTCGGGACGGGCCGAGGGGGAGGATAATGGAAGACTGGGCGGCGTCACTTGACCTCCGATTGCTGAATCGGGGGTCCGTTAGCACCTGCGTTCGGTGGCAGGGGGAGTCGGTCGTGGACCTGACATGGGCGGCTCCTTCTGTGGCCCGCATGGTGTCGGGTTGGCGAGTAGCGGAGGAAGTGGTCACACTTTCGGACCACCGCCACATAATGTTCGATGTGGCCCTCCGCACGCCTTGCCCGAGCCGTTCTAGTCCCAGCCCGCGGTCGCGGCGTTGGGCCCTCACACAGCTGGATCGAGAGTTGCTCGTCGCAGCTGCAAACGTCGCGGCCTGGCCAGAGGTCGATCAAGGGATCTTGCCCGATCCGGAGGAGGAAGCGTCGTGGTTCCGGAGGACGATGACGTCAATATGCGACGCATCCATGCCCCGGGCCAGGCGCTCCCGGCGTACGGCAGTGTACTGGTGGTCGGATGAGACCGCGCAGCTGCGCGCGGTCTGCCTGGCATCCCGCCGCCGGTACCAACGAAGCCGACGCCGGCACAGCGCTACAGCCGGAGAGACTGAAGAGGCCTATAGGGCCTACCGGGCGGCCACACTGGCGTTTCAGACCGCCATCAGTGAGGCGAAGGCTCGGTCCTGGAGCGAGCTCCTAGAGGGACTAGACAGGGATCCGTGGGGGAGACCCTACCGTATGGTAGTGGGCAAGTTGCGCCCATATGTCCCCCCGGTGACCGAAACCATGGTCCCGGATTTGCTGGAGAGAGTACTTTCAACGCTCTTTCCGGCGGTTCGGGATCATCCTGGTCCCTCTCCACCCCCAAATGCCTCGGACTGGGTCGAGGAATTGGGGGTTTCGGATGGGGAGCTGGGCCGAGCCATTGGCCGCCTGAAGAGTCGCAACACCGCACCGGGTCCGGACGGCATTCCGGGCCGTGCGTGGGTGTATGCGCTACAGTCTCTTGGGGACCGCTTGAGGCGGCTGTTCACCAGTTGCCTCCGTAGTGGCGTGTTCCCGTCCGGCTGGAAGGAAGCCGGATTGGTTCTCTTGAAGAAGGAAGGAAGGGCTGCAGAGTCTCCCTCTGCATACCGTCCCATTTGCCTGCTCGACGAGGCTTCGAAGCTATTCGAAAGAATAATTACCCGAAGACTCGTTGAGCACCTGTCGCGAGTTGGCCCCGACCTGGCCGAAAGTCAGTATGGCTTCCGGCAGCGGCGGTCCACCATTGACGCGATTCTTCGCGTCCGCTCGCTGGCGGAACAGGCAGTGTCCCGGCGGGGTGGGGTGGCGTTGGCGGTCAGTCTAGACATCGTCAACGCCTTCAACTTCATCCCGTGGGGCGCTATTAGGGCGGCACTAGTCCATCATCGGTGTCCGCCCTACCTGCAGGGCATCATAGGGGCCTATCTGCGCGATAGGCACATTCGCTACGTGGGCAGGGACGGTAGCGTAAAGCGGAGGGAGATTACGTGCGGGGTTCCGCAGGGGTCAGTTCTCGGCCCTCTCTTATGGAACCTCGCCTACGATGCGGTCCTGCGTGTCGTTCTCCCTGCTGGCGTCAGCTTAGTCTGTTACGCTGATGACACTCTGGTGTTGGCCAGCGGGGAGTCCTTCGAGGGAACCATCCGGCTTGCGGAGCAAGCGGTGGCAATTGTCGTGGCCAAAATCCACGCCCTGGGTCTGCAGATAGCGCCTCAGAAAACCGAGGCGCTATGGTTCCACAAACTGCCGAGAAGCAGAGAACCACCCAGTTCGTGGATACGCGTTGGTGACGCGCAAATCGGGGTGGGCCGGTACATGAAATACCTGGGGCTCACCCTGGATAGTCGTTGGGGCTTCGAAGAGCACTTCCAGCGCCTCGTCCCCCGAGTCGAGAGGGTAGTGGGTGCTCTACACCGGCTGCTGCCCAATCTCGGAGGACCATGTGAGGAAGTTCGCCGTCTCTATGGAGGAGTCGTGCGGTCCGTGGTCCTATACGGGGCGCCTGTATGGTCAGCTCGACTATCAGGCGTCCAGCGCTGCAGAACCAAAATTCACGGTCTGCAGCGCAGAGTGGCTATCCGGATCGCACGAGGATACCGAACGGTGTCCTACGAGGCGGCAACTCTCCTGGCGCGTTTTCCGCCTTTTGACATCCTGGCGGAGATGGATGCGTGGGTCTACGATCAGACACGCTCCCTCCGCCAGAGCGGCGAAGGCGCGCCTCCAGGGGCGTTGGACAAGCTGCGGCGGCTAGCTCGGCGGCGCGCACTTGTAAAGTGGCGTCATCGCCTGCGGATGCAGTTTGCAACCAAGCGCGTCGTCGAGGCCGTCCTGCCGCTCTTTGGAGCCTGGCTCAAAAGGAGCGAGCGCGTCACCTACCGCCTGACGCAGGTGCTCACCGGGCACGGTTGTTTCGGCGCGTACCTGCACAGGATAGGACGCGAGGCCACGGCACAATGCCACCATTGTGATAGCGACCAGGACACCGCACAGCACACGCTCGAGGCGTGCCCTGCGTGGGCCGCCGAGCGGCGGATCCTGGTCGATCGGATCGGGCAAGATCTCTCTCTGCCAGCAGTAGTGTCGGCTATGTTGGCAGAGCACGAAAATTGGAATGCAGTGGTCTCCTTCTGTGAGAGCGTCATGCTCCAGAAGGAGACCGCAGAGCGGGATCGGGAGAGGGCCGATCCCGCTCGAAGAAGAAGGAGACGGCGCCGGGGTAACAACCGCCCTGGCGCCTAATTCCGATACGCCTGAAAACCCCTGCCGTTGCTATAAGGTGGGGGACCTCTGGGTTCGCGGGTGCGTAGATTGGGGAATCTGCGTGCCCACACCAAGCAACCCAAGAGAAGACGGTAGCACGCATGTGGTCACGCGCTGCCGTGGGACGCACTGGGGGATCCTTTACAATCCCCCTGGGGGGGTGACCGCCTTACAGTCACCCTCTCCGAGATGTGCCAATAGGCGTGGCACCAGTGGGTGGCTCTAGTGTGATCATACGAGGACCTGGAGCCTCCCTTCGGTGCCGAAGATGACCGCTCCAGTGGTTTTAGCCGGTAGGAGTCCGGCATACCCCTTCGTCCTTCCCCGGGGCGAAGGAAGTTCATGATGAATTTCCACTGGGCACCAATAAAAAAATAAAAAAAAAAAAAAAAAAAAAAGGTACATACCGCCAATTTATTGGATTAGAAAGCTCATTTATAGCGGCTACTCTGTTGGCAACAAACGTTTTAGTTTTGTTTGGCGAGTTGAGCCATCCTAACACGACTTTAGAATCCGTCCAGAACACCTGACGCTCAATGGGGCAGCGTAATGCAGCTTTAACCTTAGAACTTAGCTGAGCGCCTAATAAGGCAGCGCAGAGTTCGAGCCGTGGTATCGTTGTGGGTTTGATAGGTGCAACTCTTGATTTAGCGCACACCAGGCCAACTTGGGCTGTGGACGTGCCTTCCGAAGCACGGAGACGCTCAGACAAATACCACTATGTGGTCACCCATCCATAAACTGACCGCGAGCAGCGTTACTTAATCTTACCGATCAATGAGTGCAACTGGCTATGATGAGCCTATTAATGGCATAAGAGGACAAAATAACTAATCTCGAGGTGACTAGCGCAGTATTACACAATTGTGATGGGCAGACGTCTTTTCACCAAGCTAATGATATGCTAGTATCATCACTGTGTGTTATATGTACCAGTGCTAACATATGAGACAGAGATGTGGTCACCCGCCATGGGCCTCATAGAAAGCTCATGGTCTCCCATTGAGCTATAGGGAGAGCTATGCTTGGTATTTCTCTACAAGATCGAATCAGGAATGAGGAGATCCGTAGAAGAACTAAAGTTACCGACACAGCTGAAAGGATTAGTAAACTGAAGTGGGAATTGCTCGTAGAACTGATGGCCGTTAGGGTGAAAAGGTTTTCTCGAGTGGAGACCGCGCACCAGATGACCTCCAACGAGGTGGACAGACGACCTGGTGAAGGTCATTGGGAGCCGTTGGATGCGGGCGGCATATGACCGCTCGTTGTGGAAATCTATGAAGACGCCTTTGTTCGGCAGTGGACGTCCTTTGGCTGACATGATGATGATCATCAATGAGTTATATAAAAAACATCCTTTTAAGTTCAGTCTACCTGGTTAGGCCGAGATTTGTACTGTCAGTTCGTAGAATCAGCAAGCTAGGGTGGTGCCTATCGTCATTTGTCGAACTGTAATTCTCATTAGAATAGAGGAGGCCTTCAATGATCCTTTATTTCAAATAATTAGCATTCATGCTTTAAAGTCCAGTGCCAATAGTTTACTTTTCTGACATTAACTTTCATGTAATCCCTAAAGGGCGAGCGTAACCACAGAAAGATCCACGAATTCCCTGTGGGGACCACTTACGAAACATTTCTAAATACTCTTCAAACTTTGTGCTTTCCAAGTGATAAGTCTAAGGTTGTGGACCGCAGACTCTTCAATTGGAAGTGCTTTTCTCACACAAATTAACTCTGAGTATTGTTGTGCTTATGCCTCTTAGCGAGATAGCAGATATGTCTTTTTAGCTAAAGTTAATCTTAGGTTTTCGCGATTATTACACGTTACAATAAAACACTTTTAAACGGATTACGTCGGGTATGTTATAGATTTTTGTTTTTCCTAACGGTTCGAACACTTTGCAGGGTTCGTGGTCGCAGGATGAATAGGGGGACAAGAGCCGTTACAGATTTAGAACGTAATTTTTTCTACCGTACTAAACTAATCAAAAATTGTTTCGATGCACACATTAACCACTCAGTGTCTTGATGTTTTAAGTGTGCTGTGTTGTTTGGGACTACTCCATCTCTTTCTAAACTAGAGAGATGGGCAGCAGCGTCTCTTCTGCGACTATAGTTATACTGCGCTCACCAATCCGCCTATGAAGCGTGTTGAGTTCTGTATTATCACTAAGTCACTAAAGTCTACTTCTATATATATATAAATTCTACTTACTATCAGGTAGGACGTAAGTAGCAACACGTTCGGGTCTTTTAGAGGCTTTGCGTTCTCTTAGGATTATTTACGTATACGGGTTTATACACTTATGATAATACTTTGAAGAAAATTCAGTGTATTTTATATTTAGAACAAAGAACTAAAATTTTAATGTAAACAAACAGACTTTATCAAAAGGAGGGCTTATCACGAACCAAAACATTAGTTTAGCAGCCCATAAACCTTATTACCCACGATTACCCCTTATCAATTAACAAACACGCGTAAACACGTTTGCGGTTTTCGTAAAAGTTAATCCGTTAATGTCACATGAAAATGAAGCTAACGCAAACTTGTGCGCTATTGCCGAAGCGACTAAAGTTAATTCGCACATATATTAAGAGAACGATAACGTTAATAATTGAACCCTTCTCACAGGCTGTCCGGTAGATAGTTTAAATTCTAGTTCACAATTGTTTAATTTAAATTAAATAGGACATTTTGGTAACATTTTGTTAAGTTCTCTGCTTTCAGGCTAAGAACAACACATATTTTTCATCATCATCATCATTTCGGCCGAATGAAGTCCACTGCTGGACACATGTCTCCCCCAAAGATCATCACAACGACCGATATGAGTGTGTTGTGGGCTCATTTCATTTATTATTTGCATAAAATGTAGTAATAAGATGGTACATTCTAGTATAGAGCTAATTGGGGGTTTTTGCCATAATCGCCACGCTTGGCAGACGGGTTGGCGATCGCAGTTGAGTTATAAATGTACTCGAAGGACGCTGCTGCCCATTCTCTTTTTACGAAATGAGATGGGGTGGTAGTATTCTGAGCCTTCTTTCTTATATTAATGTTTTTAATTTCTTATTATTATACTATCATCCCTGTGTTCCCCGATAGGGTGAGCTGTGTACCAAAATACTATTATATGTATATGTAAAAATAGAGGACAAGTAATACTCATTCTCCAAAGGAACGGTTAGCGCAGTGGCTGAGCAATTGGCTTGCTGCGTTATTTGTCACGGGTTCGATTCCAGCGCGGAACAAATATTTGTATAACCCACAGATCTATATTGAGATTTATGTTTGTAATTTGATCTCACGACACAGAAGGAATACCAGCTCGGGATGTCATTTAAAAAAATATGGAAAACAAAAAAACCTCCCAAAGCTCTGAAAATCTGCTCTGGGAACTCTGTAACAGAAATAGTCACTATCACTTTCCAGATCTCTGACTGGAACCTTTTTTTATTGTTGTCCAGTGGAAATTCTACATGAACTTCCTTCGCTCCGGGTTAGGGCGAAGCGGTATGCCGGACTCCTACCGGATAAAACCACTGGAGCGGTCATCTTTGGCACCAAAGGGGTACTCTAGGTCCTCGTAAGATCACACTAGAGCCACCTATTGGTACGATGCCTTTAGGTACATCACATAGGTGAAGACTGTAAACGGTCACCCCCTCTAGTGGAGGGAAGACGACTCTAAAAAGGTCGGCCTCCAGTCACTTCTCGGAGAGGATTGTAAAGGATCCCCCCGAGCCTCACCGTGCGCTGTGCTGTGCACACGGTGGCAAGTGACCACGTGCGCGCCGCTGTCTTCTCGGGGGCTCTTGGTGTGAGCACACAGACTCCCCAATCTATGCGCCCTTGACCTCCGAGGTCTCTAACTGGAACCTAATACCAGATACCAGATTAGCCGAGCTCTAGACCAGTATAAAACCGATCGAGAAAATCTAAGGATACCTATATCTTGACTGGAAAGAAGATATGTTATTGACTCTTTAATCGCTCTAATACTTTTGTAACACGATATATGTGGTGCCCAAATCCATAACTGATTTATAAGGTATAAAATACATTTTTTTATATCGATGTCCCTCTCTAGTACTTCTTCTGTATCTTTATTATTATTATTATACAAAAAGCTATGTATTTATTTTCACCCTTTTCAAGTAACCAATATATGAAAAAAGTTTTTGACCAAAGACAATTTAAAACAAGTTTTAATTTCACTTACAACTAAATTTCTAAATATTTACCGACATTTTAATAAATTAAATCTCATAAAACCATTTCTATTTTATTTACAACCATGTAACTAAAACATTTTATTAAATGAACTTCATAACAACTTTCATTTTATTTATGTCCATATAACTAAATATTTACAAGCAGCCTAATGAATAACTGTCATAACCGTCTAATTTTATTTAAAAAAGTAAAAGTTATCTCGTTCGTCATAAATAATTACGATTTCATGAAAAACTTTAGATGAACTTATGAACTGAGGGCCAATTCTCGTAATTAATTGACACTGTGACTGAAACTAGACCGAACTGAGATTAAATTATGAATTGACCGAAAAAATGGTATTCTGCTAACCTTAAAGTTCAGTCCGATTTCAGTATAATCTCGATCTAGTCTCATTTCAATCTCAGTTTTGACGTTTATTCAATAGTAATAGTAATAGTAATAGTTCTTTATTGACACAAAATAAAAATGCACAAAGTATAAAGAAATCCCTGACTCCTGCGCTAGTAAAACTGTGTTGCGGGAGCCAGTGTCCTCCCGTTGCATGTGTAGACAATTAATTTATTTTATGACAATAACATTGAATAAATTACGGTAACTAAAAAAAGAAAATGAAAATGAAAAGAAAATATTTAATTTTCAATGACAATTTAGTACATGTGACAGTTTGAAATGTTAGCAGAATACCGTTTTGACTTCGATCAACTTTCGATCTATTTTCGATCTAATCACAGTGTAAGTTCACGTTTGACGTTGTTTGTTAGTTTACGAGAATACCATTTGTGACATTTATGACACTGAGACTAGATCGGAACTATGTTTTGAACGTTTTTAAATTACGAGAATTGGCCCTCTGGTTTTAGTTTTTGCTTAGCAGCTAAATTAATTGTTCTAGAAACAGCGTGTGTACTCGTATACCGTCATCATCATCATCAGAATATCAGCCAAAGGACGTCCACTGCTGAACAAAGGCAAGTGGGTGTGTATGTATTTTTTTTAATGCACTTCTCGCTAACTTTTATGGGAAATGTGACTGCTTAACTGGACAATTTCTGGCGAAGCCAAAAGTGTCCTCCAGCCAGGCCTAAAATTAATTTTGCAAACCAAGCAACTGCTGCTAAGCGCGACCCCTGCGGGACTCAAACCTTGACTTAGGGCGTTGTTGAAGGGATAGAAGCTATTTAGGGGACAGCTGAATCGGTATTTGCCGTGTGGATCACCATCTCCTCCCGTGGGTGTCGTAAAAGTCGACTAAGGGATTAGCCGGAGGATGGGCAGCAGCGTCCTTCGAGTACATTAACAACTCAACTGCGATCGCCAACCCGTCTGCCAAGCGTGGCGATTATGGCAAAGCCCCCCGATGAGCCCACAACACATCCATATCGGTCGCTGTGGCGGTCTTTGGGGGAGGCCTGTGTCCAGCAGTGAACTTCATTCGGCCGAAATGATGGATCGGTATGATTTATATATACTTGTATTGTTGCATTTTTAAGAGTAAAGACCGGTGAGCAAGTGACGTGGGGGGAGACGGCCTATGTGTATACCGTGTTTCTATACAATTGGTTTTGAGGTAAACGTGGTGGAGATGTTCTGGTACCGAAGCCAAGGCTGCCATGGTTGTCGTGTAGTTTCAGTTCTAAATATCTTACCTAAAAATATTTAATTCCAAACAAAACAATGTACGATTTTTGTCGGTGCGAGCGCTAAGTCCGTTTTCTGTGGTTTTTATATATAAAACTTTTTAGGACGGCTCACGAACACATACAATATATACTAATGCTAGCTATAAGCTCACAGACCCTTAGAATTAAAACATACAAGCTAACATTCACAAAATAACTTTAACCCATATAAAATACCTACTAACTTACAGCTATGTAATTCTATAATACAGCGGATATTAGGAGGCTCGACACGGTTGGCGCGCTTCGGAGATCGTGTGGGATAGCGGATGCCATCAAATAATGTCATGAAGGCTCTATACAATCTACCCAGGCCTGAGGTGAGAGCTTTCGGGTCATAAAACCCTATTTTGTAAAAGGAAGTCTTGGGTATAGTATAAACGCTTTTCTTCGGGATTTTATTTATTTATTTATTTATTTATTTATTTGCAATTCCACAATGTATATTAGGTGGTAAACTAAAAATTAAAAATGCATCATTATGGACCCAGTTTGGGCACAGCAAGGTTTACATATTGGAGAAAATTTAATAGAACTATAAATACTTTCTAAGGCTAACATTTCATTGCATTGTTTATACATACAATGATTATAACATTTCTTACATTTAATATAATTTACTTCTGGTATTTTATGATGGTGACAACAAGAATTTTACGTCTAGTTTAAAAATAAAAGTAAATTGTAATATAGGTCAGTCAATATTTTTACTAACAACTAACCGACCTAAGGTATAAATCATAGATGGATGCTGAGGTGAGTAGATGCAGACTTTTAAGTTAGTGCCTACTATGGATTCATTGTACTTACTTTATAGGTATGTTTAGAATAATACGTGTTACTTGGATGTATGTTGTTTAAATGGGTATATAAATATGCATGATTGATTATTATGTTACATTTTTATTTTATTTATATTATTATTATTTATCGATTAAATATTCATTTATGCTATAATAACATTTACCTATTAGGTAATTTTGGAGTTCATTCTTGAATTTATTTTCGTGTTGTATATTCTTTATGACATTCGGAATTTTATTGTATATTTTAACACACATTACAGAGGGTCCCGAATGGAATAAAGCTAATGTAGAACTTGGTAATGCTAGTTTATTTTTAAACCGTAAGTTACGTTGTTGAGGGCGTTGGTCACTTGTAAGTTGAAATAATGATGAGTGTTTTCTAACAAATTTACTAATTTCTAATATATACATACTAGTTAATGTAAGCATTTTAAATTTAATGAAGTGTGGTTTACAGCTTTCCATATTGTCTTTTATATTTACTAATATTCTAATACATTTTTTTTGTAGAATAAAGAGTTTTCCTACATCTACACTGTTACCCCACAGTATAATACCGTAATTTAGCCAAGAGTGTGCGTAAGCATAATAAGCTGTCATGGCTGTTTTAAAATCTGTTGCTTTTTTTAATTCATGTAACGCGTATGTGAATCTTGCCAGTCTGTTGGTAATATTTTGTATATGAGCCTTCCAGTTTATAAAGGTATCCACTGTCAAACCTAATAATGAGAATTCATCCACACATTGTATTTTTATATTTTTATATAAATAGTTAATATTTAATTGGCGTTTTTGATATGGTCTATATTGCATTAATTTTGTTTTTTTGAAGTTTAGTTCTAAGTTGTGGTCGTTTAGCCAACTTACTATTTTGGCGAGATAATCGTTTAAAACTATATTTAAATTTACAGTATTTGTACTCGGAAATATTATTGACATATCGTCAGCAAAGAGAACAGTATGTGCATCTATTTCTTTGGGCAGGTCATTAATGTAAATAAGAAATAAAATACAGCCCAATACGCTGCCTTGCGGTATGGACATAGTAGTGTCTGCTTTTTGTGACCTAACATTAGTTATATTGCCAGTATGTGAATAGTGTTCTATTTCTACATACTGAATTCGATTTTTTAGATAGGAAGTAAACCAATCGTGTGCTATTCCTCTCACGCCTATAGAGTACAGTTTGTCGAGTAGTATTTTGTATGATACCCGATCGTAAGCTTTACTCATGTCTAATAAAATTCCAATCGCATATTCTTTTTTATTTAGTATATTTAATGCTTCTTGTATGTATTTGTACACAGCTAAGGTCGTAGATTTGTTTTTCCTGAATCCGTTTTGACTATTATTAAATATTTTATATTTTTCGCAGTAGTTATAAAGGCGTTTAGATAACACAGTCTCTAATATTTTTGAAAATGTTGGTAATAATGCAATCGGTCGATAATTTCCGGTATCAGTTTTATTTCCTTTTTTAAAAATGGGTTTTATTATAGATACTTTTAATAGCTCTGGTACAATTCCTTCTGCTAGAGATTGGTTGATCAGAACAGTTAGGGGCATTATTAATTCATTTTTACCCGATTACAGACCTTATGGAATTGGCGAATGGAATATTTAAATTATATATACATTTACCCATTATAATAAAACACTTTTAAACGGATTATATAGCTTATATTGTAGATTTTTGTTTCTACTGACGTTTCGGATACTGCAGGGTTCGTGGTCGCAGGATGACTAAGGTGACAGGCGTTGTTACAGATTTTAAAAAGTTATTTTATTTTGCCTACCATACAATTTTAATCAAAAATTTGTTTCAATGCACGCAGTAACCGCCAAGAAAACAAAAAATTATAAGTATACGCGATATAATCCGTTTAAAAGCGTTTTATTATAATGTGTAATACTCGCGAAAACCTAAGACTTTATTATATAAAGTAGTTTCGGGTAATATGGTCTAGTGGCCCAATACGGACTGCTAAGATTTATCCGTAACACATCATCATTTATCGTGAAATATACCTGGCTCATACTTGGAAAAGTCTTTCTTACGGCCAATATGGCTCACCAGGTAAAGACCATTATAGCCTGCTAGGTAACATATTACTATAACCGCTGCTGATACTCAGGAGTGGAAACTGCAAAGCAACTCATCATTTCGGCCGTATAAAGTCCACTGCTGGACACAGGCCTCCCCCAAAGATCACCACAATGACCGATATCAGTGTGTTGTGTGCTCATTGGGGGGTTTTGCCATAATCGCCACGCTTGGCAGACAGTGACAACAATAATTCTCTATTTCATATAATAAATTGGCTTAACGATAATAATCTCATAATTAATCTAAATAAAACCAAAATTATGTACTTTCACCAACGGGTTAAGAATCCACTTGTTGATGTTGCATATGATGACGTTAAAATAGAAGAAGCTAGTAATGCGAAGTTCTTGGGTATAACTATAGATAGTAAACTAACTTGCAAACCACATTTGGAGGAAATTTGCAAGCGATTAAGCAAATCAGCATATCTACTATTTCAACTTTCTGAAACAGTAAATAATGATACACTATTAACAGCTTACCATGGACTAGTCGCCTCGGTTCTGCGATATGGTGTTATTTATTGGGGACAGTCAACAAATAGGGAACTCGTATTCAGGATGCAAAAAAGAAGTATTCGATCAATGTGTGGTTTAAAAACAACAGATAGTTGCATTCCATATTTTAAAAACTTAAAAATATTACCCTTACCAGCTTTGTATATCCTGGAAACTGCATTATTCGTTAAAATAAATCCACATTTATTTTAAAATCTTTATACAACAAAGAAAACACCTATACGTGCTCAATATATGAATAAATGATGCCTTGTGAAATGTAAAACTTCTTTAATGAAATATGCTTCTTTGGTGTTGCTCCCCAAGTGTATAATAAAATACCCGATGAAATAAAAAGTATGCCGTTACATAAGTTCAAAAAAACACTTAATGGGTTATTGCTTGAAAAATGTTATTATTCTCTAGATGAGTTTCTTTATGATAAATCTCTATAACTATAATTACATAAATTTTTATAGTAATAATGCTTACTATAGTACAATTACTTAAATTTATTATATTCTTAAATACTTATATAATTAAATTGTAATAAATTTATATTTTTAATTAATACAATAGTTTTCAGTAACAGTAGAATATAATGTTATCTGTAAGTACTTACCTATTTGTATGTCATGATTGGCAAAGCATAGCGCACTACCTAACTATTTAAGACCTTTGTATGTAAATACCTATGTTTCACAAATAAATAATCTATTCTATTCTACAAATAAGATCTACACAAAGCGCAAAAATAAAAAATACTATTGAATATATTTAACGATAATTTTATAATTGCCATTGAAATAATCAAATGAGTAGGTAAACGAGACCGCCCATCACTATATAAAAGTAATCTTATGGTCTGTCAGTGCTCATGGCGTTTATGGTGGTAATGGCAATACGCAACAAACGGCGGCGCGACGCGGCGCTCACTGTAAGCGTACGTCTATTGTGCTGCCTAAAGCCCTGCACTACTCCACCGCTGATAAATCAAGAAGTCCCTGTAGGTAATTTACAATCATACCTTCCAAGAGCACAAAACCATCAGATGATGGATAAGCCATTCCTAGAAGATTTGCCCTACGTCTTCCCAGAGCGTCACAGCTGCACAAAATGTCCAACATTGACTCTTGATTGTCCATACAGAATCTCCATGTATCCTTGGTGCCTAAGTGGCTTGTCATTGTGCCTATACAGTGCCTTAAATGGGTTTTGGTTAGATTTAAAAGTGTCTTAAAACCTTAAATTCTAAAACTAAATATTGTCTGTGGTGTGAATTATTTACCTACAACCGGAGTAAGGTCAACGGCGAAAACCCCAACACACCCCGTATATAAATAGTTATAGTCTCGTCTCACCTTGTCACGATTGTCGATCCCTATATCATCATTTCGGCCGAATGAAGTCCACTGCTGGACACAGGCCTCCCCCAAAGATCACCACAACCACCGATATGGATGTGTTGTGGGCTCATTGGGGGGTTTTGCCATAATCGCCACGCTTGGCATGCGGGTTGGCGATCGCAGTTGAGTTGTTAATGTACTCGAAGGACGCTGCTGCCCATCCTCCGGCTTATCCCTTAGTCGACTTTTACGACACCCATGGGAGGCGATGGGGTGGTGGCATTCTGAGCCGGCACCACACGGCAGATCCTTTAAGAAACCATTCAATTACTATTCACAACTTTCAAATCTATGACCTCTGCCAAATCTACCTGTTGTATCAAATACAATAATGGTAAGAAATTACTGGCAAATCTCTATCCAAATCGAAGTTTACGAAGACACACAGAAAACATTATAAATACGTCCACTAACACACAAAACGATACAATTTTATGGCCAAAGTATGTCCATACAGACAATATTTCTACAAGATGGACAGCCACCGGCCCTGCCATGACTTACAACGTATTTTACAAGTGACCTTATAAAACATGGAGTAGTTACTAATGGAGTGCTAATGACCCTTTTTCTTCCTAGAATTAAACCAACTAACTAACGAGTGTGGCGACGGTAAAAAGGCAACTTACGTCGGCATGACTAGGCAACTACATACACAGTTTGTGACAACTGTCTTGGCTATATACACAGTTTGTGCTGTTATCTTTCATCATTATCACATTGGACCATACACTGCTGAACTTGCCTTGGCCCACGAATTAATCCCATTTGAGAGACAATCATCATTGATATTGTAATGAAGGACATTTTGACCGCTTCTAAAATTATGTTGACATTCAAAAACAAATTATGTTTGTCTATTTTGAATAAAAAATATTTCATTCATTCAATTATTTAGTTCTGTGAAACGGTAGCCATACTGCGCTCACCAACCCGCCTGCCAAGTGTGGTGAGTATTGGCAAATACCCCCCAAAATGATGACACAGTTGTGAAAATCTATGGGGGAGGCCTTTGTTCAGCAGTGGATGTATAAATGGCCGATATGATAAATTATTTAGTTATTCATATGATTCATTCATTTTTGTCATTATTTGTAGTATTTTGTCATAGACTTACAAGAAAATATACCTCTTGTCATTCCGTAGTCGTATTTAATATGGTAAAAGGTCGGGTTTTTAAATCTTCTCCGAAAACAACAGGGCACGAATGACTTTCCATCCACACATAATCACTCCATTCGCTGACTATTCTGTGTTTCTACTGTGCTCCACAAACAATTCCAATTTGTCCTAATGTCTCTATAAACGAGCTGTAGCTGAGAAAAACTTTTGTCATTTATATAGAACCGATGATACAATGCTCAATTGTAACAATCCTGTTGCCTGTTACACTGGCTATTTGTCAAAAGTTTTTACATTATTTTGTGTGGAATTTGTTACGAAATCATTAGCTTAACCTCGTTGTTGTTGTAGATTTAGAAGAAAGTCTAGAAGATGATAAAATCAATATTTAAAATCATCTTTTCAAGTTACTTGGGGTCGGTCCAATGTGTTTATGTTGCAAATATTTCGGCAAAAAGGCTTTACAGTCGGCCACCTGCTGGACACCAACCCTTCTTGAGCTCCTTGGGTATACTAGTGTTGGTGGTTCACCAGTTCCGCCACCTGCGGGTAACCCAAGTGCTTAATGGTGCGTACCATTCCAAATTCTCTTAATCACCTTCTACGACTTTTTAAAATCTGTAACGACGCCTGTCACCTTAGTCATCCTGCGACCACGAACCCTGCAAAGTGTTCGAAACGTCAGGAAAAACAAAAACCTAAAATATACGCGGTAGAATCCGTTTAAAAGTGTTTTATTATAATGTGTAATACTCGCGAAAACCTAAGACATTATTATATTTATAATTATGTAATGTAATATAGTAGCTATTTTTATATAAGTATATGTATGTATTCCTATTTTTAATTTAGTCTATTTCGATATTTTCTATGTGTTGTTTTTGCACCTGTACGAAGTGCTTTTTTAACCCAAAGGTTCATGGTAGAGAATACCTCATGGCATTAAGTCCACCTTGTATGTATGGACATAAAAGTTCAAATAAATAAACATCTGTTCTTTTTGCTTAGGCTTTGAAATTTTCCCTTCCCCAAAATATAGAACAGGATACAGCAACACAAAATATATAAATCACAAATACTGCAGTCCGTTTGCCATCCGTGGTAGCCAAATGAGTATACAATTGGGGTGGGCAGGGAGGTAGCTATCAAACGGTAGTTAGGCGCTGTCACTGCGGTTCCGATCTGAAACGGAAAGTGAGAGATTCGAGTTAAAAAATAGACTAGGTAAAAATAAATTCCGTCTTGGTATTGTTTCGAAGTTAGATTCAAGAAATATTATATATTTATTTTATTATAATTAAAATATTAATATTTTTATTCTTCTGTTGGAAAGGATAATAGTATGTGGCTGTTTTTTTTATTTTTTTTATTTATTTATTTATTTATTATCACATGGAATGCCTTATTCTAATACATCATATTAAGTAAGTACTTCTTTATTAAGGCCACCGTAACTAATCGCAATACCCCCTGTACTAGTTTATACAAACCAATTTCTTAGACAAAGACAACTTGACGGAGCCTGTCAGACTAGTGACGGGCAGATACCTGCCTGGGGGTCATGGGCGCGCAGATTAGGGACTCTGTGGGCTTTGTGGACCAAGCGACCCCCGGGAAGATGATTGTGGTGTGCGCAGGATAGCGAGCCTTGGGGAGGATCCTTTGCAACCCTCCCCGAGAAGACCTGGGGGCGACCTTTTTACAGTCGCCTTCCCTCCGCTAGAGGGGTGACCGTAGTTACAGTACTGTAGCAGTTGCAGTAGTCGCTACAGTAATCTCCTCCAAAATGTTCCTA
The DNA here is from genome assembly GCA_947459985.1 of Diloba caeruleocephala. Lineage (NCBI taxonomy): Eukaryota > Metazoa > Arthropoda > Insecta > Lepidoptera > Noctuidae > Diloba > Diloba caeruleocephala. The sequence goes on along the minus strand of OX381625.1, from coordinate 2,795,667 downwards.
AAGGTGTGGCACCAATGGGCTATTGTGATCTTTCGAGGACTTGGAGCCCGCCTTTGGTGCCGAAGATGACCGCTCCAGTGGTTTTAGCTGGTTACACTGCCAAGCGTGGTAATTATGGAAATATATTGGTCATTCATTCTGGTGATCGTAAGGAGGCTCGTGTTCAGCAGTGGATATTTACAGGCATGTGTGTGCGTGTGTGTGAGAGAGAGTGTCATATCTCGGTACGGTGAATGCGCGAGCGAATCCCATACCTCCGGGCTATGGTTGTGTACTGAAGTAGTTCTTAGGGTGTTGCTACCACCCAGACGATCGACAAAGATCATTGTGTGCTATTACATTAAACCTATCGGCTATCGATTTAGCATTGATCGAGCATCGAGTACAGCGATCGGATTATTAATTGACGTTGATTATTAACCGTTGTACGTCGTTTTATAATTATCGACAAAATGATTTGGATTTGTTTGATTGATTAACAGACGAGCACGAAATTGATCAATTGTCTTTCCACGTATTTTACAATGACGTCTTTCCGTGTGAGAAGATAGCATCATTCCATCTCCTCACATGAATGTCGTAAAAAGTAACCGAGGGACTCCGAACCAGTGCGATGCGCAGCAGAGTCCCTTCTGTGGAACATTAGCTATACTGCGCATACCATTTCCTATGGCAAGCCTGGTAAGTGCCGGAAAAGTTCCCTCAAAATGACGACACAATAGTGGAAATCTTTGGATGTTTTTCGGCGAAATAATTAAAATATATTCAGAAGATAGATGGGTAGATAGACTTTGCTTTCCTTTCTCTTGATAACCACAAAAGTTTTTTTTTATACGTTGCCCCACTCTAGGATTTCTCCTGTGTCGTGGGTGCGTTTACAAACACAAATTCCACACACAATACACCCAGACCCAGAACAACTACCTGCAGATCGTACGAATATTTGTTTCGTATGGGAATCGAACCCACAACCTGGTGCGCAGCAGCCGACGGTATCAACCACTGCGCCAACCTTGTAGTCACCCTTTAAACACCCATATGGCCTCTACTTCGCCAACCAGACAGCTGATGATTGTACTTTAAACAAACTGTAGCACTTGTATTCTGTGTGGAATATGTGTCTGTAAACGCAGCCACAACACAGAATAAATCCTAAAATGGGGCAATTATCACATAATTACTTCGTCACTAGAGCTGTAACATAAAATAAATATCTACATGTGTTTTTCCGTATCCAATAGCCATTTGTCTCGACCCTTTAACACTATTTCATCCCTGGGGAACGCAGCAAATATCCTGATGCAATGGAACCCGATATTTTGTGTTATGTCACCCCTATACAATATCTGTCAGAAAACACTATACGTAATGATGTGGGTCGACGTTTCCATGTACAATATCGAGAATATATTTGTAAAAACAGATAAGTATGAAATCAATATTTTAAAATGGCTCTAGATAGTACATATACGTCTGCGGACGGTGACATTCGGAATTCAATTTTCAATAATCATCATCAGCTTGATAACCAAAAGAAGTCCACTGCTGAACAAATACCTCCCCCATAACCGACCTGTTGCATGCATGTCGTAATTTTGGGGGGAATTTGCCACGCTTGTGTTAGATCGCTAGATGTATTATAATAATAAATAATTAACAGTACATAACTAGTTATTATAAACTAATTATTATACTTGTTTCTCTATTACACGGGATTATATCCCCTGTAAGGCGGAACTCGGTCTTTTGATAGGCTTACGCGGGGACATGGGTCCAACACGCAGAGGCCGTTTAGAGGATTTTAATCTAAAATGTAATGGGACACTAACCGGGGACTCTCCATGGCTGCACTATAAAATGCAGTCTCGGATTGTCCCCGGAGGTTTATTATACTTCTTATTACAAATGGTCAATGTACATATTTTTCTCTGCATTTTACAATCACACTCCTAAGTGGGTAACATACCAACTAAAATTATAAAAATCTCCTACCTACTTACAGATCATAAATATAAGTTAACAATACAATGATTCATAACTGATTTTAATTTAATTCCATATTAAATAAACTACCTATAAATACTTTAAATACTCAAAGTAAATTATTTAAATCATCATAACATCAATTGCATAATCAATACATTAGTAAACAAAACCTAATTGATTGAATTTTACACAATAATCAATACAATAAAAATACCTGCACTACAATGTATTATAATATGTCTATATCGAATACCCAATTCAAATGTATCTGTCTTTTTTAATAAGCTAGAGATTCTGTTACATGGGTTAAAGTTAAAATCTAATACAAAAATTATTATAGCTGGCGATACCAATATTGATGTCCTGAAAAATAATTCAATGTCGGTACAACTAAAGGATATCATCTCAAATCAAAATCTATATCTACATATAAGGGAGCCAACACGCCAAAAAACTTGTATCGATCATATTATAAGCAACATTAAAGACGCTGAAGGTAAAATTCACCATGTGTACTTATCTGACCATGAAGCTGCACAAACACTATGTTTCCCAATCATAAAACAAAAACAGACACTAACATTTTGGTATGCTTTAAAAAGGGATTTTAACAGAGAGCATGTACAAAAATTTAAAAACTATATATCATCTTTATCTTGGTTTGAGGTGTACAATGAACCAAATTGCAATAAGGCATATAATCTATTTCATGACATGTTTGTTTTACTATATAATTTATGTTTTCCATTAAATAAAATTAAAATTACGTCAAACATCACCTGTCCTAGATGGTTAACAAAAGGTATCAAAACATCAACACGTACTAAACGGAAATATAGATATTTGTACTATCAAAATAATACTCCCGAAAATAAACTGAATTTTATAAAATACGATAAATTATTAAAAAAATGCATTAATACGTCGAAAACGTGCATATACAAAACATTCATAAACAACTCAAAAAATAAATGTAAGGCATCGTGGAAAATTATACAAAATAAAATGGATGATGTCATAACTAGAAATGACATAGAACATATTGAATGCGATGGGAAGATTATCTGTGACGCGACAGATATAGCTACGGCATTTAATAAATACTATATAGCATTAACAAATACAGAAAATAAAAATGAACCGAACTATTCGCTAATTAACTTCATAGACTCAACTATATTTCTGAAACCTACTTCTGAAGAGGAAATAATACACATTATAAAATGCCTGAGAAACACAAACGCAGTCGGTTATGACTCTATATGCACACATATTGTTAAACATTGCGGTAGAGAAATTGCAAAGGTATTATCTTATATCATTAACCTTACATTTGTTCAGGGCGTATTTCCCACTAAACTAAAGACTTCCATTGTAAGACCCCTTTACAAAAGAGACTGTAAACTAAAATTAAATAATTACAGGCCAATCACACTAGTACCAGTATTTTCTAAAATATTTGAAAGGGTTACGTATCTGCGTGTGATCGATTTCCTAAATAAATTTAAGGTTATTGCCCAGGAACAAAACGGATTCCAAAGACATAAGTCAACCACACTTGCAGCCTTTGATTTGTTTAGAAATATTACTGAAAATATAGACCGCAAGAATCGTGTTTCAGCTATTTTCTTCGACATGAGCCGGGCATTTGATTTTGTAAATCATCAAATCCTTATAAATAAATGTGATCGGTATGGGCTCCGAGGCAAAGCACTTGATTGGATAAAAAGCTACTTGGAAAACCGTATTCAATGTGTCGAAATTGACCGTATAAATGAAAACCGCACACTTACCTCATTTAGATCAACATATGAGGAAAATAAATCAGGAGTACCTCAGGGAAGTGTGATGGGTCCTCTTCTATTTCTGCTGTACATCAACGATATAATAAAAGTAACTAGTCATCAGTGTACGTTATTTGCAGACGATATATCAGTTGTTATAGCAGATAGTAGAAGAAACACCCAGTATATAAATAGCCTAAATCTGGCTATAGAATCAATTACAAATTGGCTAAGCAGCAACAACTTAACTGCAAATTTATCAAAAACAAAAATAGTACAATTCGAAAACTATAAATCGAACAACAAAAATTTAAATGTAACCTATCAAGGTAAAACTATTGAATGTGCAACTGAAACAAAATTCCTAGGCATAACACTAGATCGATATTGCAATTGGAAATCGCACATCAATAACGTCTGTGTCAAAGTAAATAGATTTGTATTTGCATTAAGAAGGATACGCAAAACAGTTAGTGAAAAAGCTGCAATCACTGCTTATCATGGTTACGTACAATCAACGTTAAGATATGGACTATTATTATGGGGAAACTCGACAAATATAAACAGAGTATTTATATCACAAAAAAAATACACACAAAACAATAATTAAAGTACCGATTAAAAACAAAAACGTAATTATATTTTACTGCGCTACGAATTTGTATGATTTACAGATAGTTGTTTCGGGTCTGGGTGTTTGCGCATGTGAGATTTATCTCTGTAACTTTACTCCTGAATACGAAAAAATCGCGATGTTTATTATAAAAATAAAATAGGAAAGAAAAACAGTTCCAAGGGCTGATGGAGAAGATGTCTTTGCCTTAAACACGGATCTTTAAGATCTTCTTTTTTCCAACCCACCCATTTTCCTTTCGCAAAAGCACGTTCCCATTAGCTGTCCAACAATACTTGAAACCATTTGGCGAATACACGAGATCCAAAAAAGAGTTTCCTTATTGTTGGGGAAAGACGTTCCGAGACGTATATTGGTGTTCGACCACCGGTAATTCTGATGATAATGTACTGGAAAGATCCTGCTGATCATTCTCCGACTAATCTTATAGTCGGCACTTACGACACCCACAGGATGAGCTGTATTGGTAATATTCATAGCCGGCACCACACGGTACTTTCGGTCTCAACCTTGGTATCGTTTAACCTTGAACCTTCAGTCACGAGGCCATCCGATACAACCACGCAATCACCTATCAGGCACATCTAAGGTTCCGTTTCAGCTGTATAAAGTCCACAGCTGGACACAGGCCTTCCCCAAAGATCACCACAATGACCGGTCTGGTTGTGCTATGTTCATATTGAGGTGTTTTGCCATAAGCACCACACTTGGTAGGCGGGTTGGCGATCGCAGTTGAGTCGTTAACGTATTTGAAGGACGCTGCTGCCCATCTTCTGGCTAACCCCATAGTCGCCACTTACGACACCCACAGGACGAGATGGGTTGGTACTATTCTTAGCTACCACACGGAAGTACCGTAGACTAGAAAGTCTTGACCTTGGCATCGTTTAACCTTGAACCTTTAGTCGACGCCATCTGATGAAACCACGGGCCGCTATTCCCTATCAGGCACATCTAAGGTTTGTGTCATCGCAATTTCTTTGTTAGCCAAAGCAGTTAATCTTTGAGGCTTCCTCTCTTTTCTATACACGCAGTCAACCCTTTAGGTTAGTAACAATACATAGCGGGTTAATGACCTATAAAGCCTCGCTGATTCGTTCCTTAATGTGTTTTTAATGGCGTACATTTTGCTATTGAACTGTCGTTTAATATGGCTAACAGAATTTACGAGACTATACAAAGCTTTGTTAATATTTGCGGCGAGGATTTATGACGACTTTTAATTATTGCGGGAATATTTTTGTTTTGGAGGCGGTTTTGTGTGAAAAATATGTTTGGGTATTTCGAGTGGACGTGTGGGTTTCATAATATTTAGCAAGTAAGGTTCAAGAATTGTCCGTGTGATGTCCGGATTAAGAATTAGCACCACTCCATCTCCCGTGGATGTCGTAAAAGACGACTAAGGGAGCCTAAACCAGAGGGATGGACAGCAACATCCCTTTTGTAGAACAGTAGGCATACTGCTCTCACCCAACTGCCAAGCGTGGTGAGTACTGGCAAATTCCCCCATAATGTTTAAATTTCGAACTACTACTTAGCAGTAGAATCTCTGACACTGTCGTGGTACCTACTTTTTTTATTGGGCCCATTGGAAATTCTTCATGAACTTCCTCCGCCCGGGAAGGACGAAGGGGCATGCTGGACTCCTACCGGCCTAAATCCAATAGGACGGTCATCTTCGGCACCTAAGGGAGGCCCCAGGTCCTCGTATGATCACACTAGAGCCACCCACTGGTGCCACGCCCATAGGCACATCTCGGATAGGGTGGCTGTAAGGCGGTCATTAGTCATCATATCAGCCAAAAGACATCCACTGCTGAACAAAGGCCTCCCAGATAGAGACCGGTTACATTCCGTATGCCGTCGTTATGGGGGGAATTTGCCAGTACTCACCAAACTTGGCAAGCGCAGTATGTACTGTTTCACAGAAAGGACACTTTAGAGCTTGGCCTTGCCTTTTACGACATCCACAGGAGGAGATGGAGTGGTGCTATATTCTTAATCCGGTCACCACACATGTAACCACATAACTTAGTATTAATTTGACTGCTGACTGATGAGCAGTGGCTGATACAGGCTGCTGCGCTCCAGGTCGCGTGTTCGATTCCAGCACGGTACAAATATTTGTATGATCTGTAGGTAGTTGTTCCGGGTCTGGGTGTATTGTGTGTGGAATTTGTGTCTATAAATGCACCTACGACACAAGAGATATCCTAGTGTGGGGCAAAGATTAAAAAAAATAATTACTAACTTCTAGTCACGTGACTAACACTGCCCAAATTTATTTTCAAAACGATTTTATTATGTGTCAGAACTTAAAATTACAGATGTCTGCATGTGACGTAGGAAAACATAAATTTTCCTATAAAAAAATGGCATCAGTTGCTACAATTTATTTATAGGAAAATCCTCGATTTTATTGTAAACATCTCCATCGCCCGTCACTAGATACAGTGATATCCTGATTGTGACGTTTCTTTTCAGCGTTCCTTAGTAAAACTGATTTTATTACTGGGTATAAAATAATTGTTTTAGTCTATCCTTACTCTTTTTTGAATAAAAACATAGTAAACTATTTATTTTCATACAAAACTGCTATGTAAATAAAAACTAAACGGCTGTTGTTTCACTACAGTTCACGGATGAGGTCATCGCTCGCAATGGCTTAATAATATCATATCGCAGTGCAATAGTCACGTAGCATTTTGATCGCGTTGTTTACCATACATTGCGTGCTCAATAATCCCAAAAACTATAACCTATTATTTAGGTAATATGGCGTCCCTATATTTATTATAGGCCTAAGTGTAACCTCCTCACAAAGTTTTCAGTACGTGGTCACTTACATCTGGTCTACTGGTGACTTTCTCGCGTATGCCACTCACATTTGGATAGAGGACATCAATAAACACAGCGAAGTACTCGCTGATTCTCTTACGACATCCACGGGAAGAGATGGAGTGGTGCTATATTCTTAATCCGGACACTACACGGACTCCTTTCGTATATATAAATAAATATTAAATACCAAAAGCACGTTTGACTGCGGCTTCTGCGTGACTTACGCCTGTCGCAAACCATCTGTGACATATGTACTCGTAATCAGCCCGCCAGCTATACGTTATAAAAAGGTGTACAATTACCGTGGCAGTCAAAATTAAACAGAGCAAGTCCCAATCATGATGAATCATAATGAAGATGAGACTCGTTTTTGACTACCATTTTACGGTCTATTTACGGTCTATTTCGAGAAAAGTACCACCTCATTAATAATGAAACAGTATAGTATTGTACAAATTTACTGTTGGAGACTGGTGCCTAAACTAGGCTGAAGCCTGTATCTTAGGTCACCAGGCCTTCCACCCCAGAAGTCCAATTTTGCTCTTTCATAAACTGCGCCATGAGATTTTCTTGTTCTTCGTGTATCTGATTCTATCAAGTTGTTTCCTCTTGTTAAAGTTTTCTTGATGAATACGTTGACATAACTTTATCAGGCCCTTTCACTGCAGATAACATCTTGATTTAACAATAAACTCGCTGTCCTAATAAAATGTGTATATTATGGCTTTGATACACCCAATATTAACAATTTATCAACATTTATTTTCAATTTTTCATATCTTTGTTTAATTTTACCATTAAACTTGATTGCAAGCGATAACGTTATCAAGTAAGGAGCACGACTTTTCTTTATAAGAAATAGGTACTCTGCCGTTTTTGCGGTTCCTTTCTCTGCTTAAGGAAAAATCCTTCGCACACACGAAAGGTCATCAGGCAAAATGTAAATTCACCCTCAACATAAATTTCACCAAGGAAGTTGGTCTATCAAGACGTCGAGTACATCTCCTAGTGAATAAGGAGGATTGTTATAAATCTTGCGCGTTTGTTCTGCTCGTGAAAAGACGAAAGGAATCGTAAGATTAGAGTTTTCATATTCGTGTTTTTAGTAAGTGTTGGTTTGTTGGAATTTCGGTGGAATGTCGAAATAAAATGTATGTTAGGTACTAATTTATTCATTTATATGAAATTGTATACATTACTATATTGTACGTAGTCTAAACTAAAATGATTAGAATCAATTTCATCATAATTTCGGCCGAATGAAATCCACTGCTGGACACAGGCCTCCCCCAAAGATCACCACAACGACCGATATGGTGTGTTGTGTGCTCATTGGGGGGTCTGGCTATAGTAGCCACGCTTAGCAGACGGTTTGGCGATCGCAGTTGAGTTGTTGAGTGTACTCGAAGGACGCTGCTGCCCATCCTCCGGTTAATCCATTACTCGACTTTTACGACACCTACGGGATGAAATGGGGTGGTGGCATTCTGAGCCACTGCAATTTCATAGTTTAATATAATAGCATTTTATTTATTGCTACCCAGTGGAAATTCTCCATGAACTTCCTTCGCCCCGGGGAAGGGCGAAGGGGTGTGCCGGACCAACCAGCTAAAACCACTGAAGCGGTCATCTTCGAAGTCATTGGTCCTATGGAGAAGAACCGGAAAGAAACTCCATGGATCTTTTAAAATATATGATATATTACAGTCTTAATACAATGTCGATTACAAAAAAAGGTTTTAACAATTAGGCATGGCAATGTATATACTATTTACACACTTAGTATGTGTACGGAATACGCGCATGGACATGGGTTATAATATAAAGCCAATATATGGTATTTCAGGCCATCGGTGTGTCTAACCCTATGAACATTCCGAATGTTTATCTTGATGGTGTTCCAGTAGACCGAGTGGACCAAAATATCTAGGGCATCTACTCACCGAAGACCTTAAAGACCATGCCGACCTGGACCGGAAGCGGAGGGCGCTGTCGGTGCGAGCCAACATGATAGCCCGCAGGTTTTGACGTTGTACTACTGGTGTGAAGGTCACGCTTTTTAGAGCGTACTGCACTTCCCTATACACGTGCAGCCTGTGGGCTGACTATACTGAAAGGGCATACAGTGCCCTCCGTGTCCAGTACAACTGGCAATGATCACCAATAGGCTGGACTGCCCTTATTGCTGTGGCAGGCATGTTGCTGTTCCAATCATCATCATATCAGCCACAGGACGTCCACTGCTGAACGAAGGCCTCTCCCTTAAATTTCTCCAACGAGCGGTTACATGCCCCCCCCCCCTCGTTGGAGGTCGTCCCACGCTGCGTTTTCCGGTGCGCGGTCTCCATTCTAGAATCTTTGTGCCCCAGTGGCCATCAGTTCTTGATCAGTAATGTTCTAATGCCGGTTAGAAAACATAATTAGTGTTCTGTTTTTAAAATGAATGAGTTTAATTCAATGTCTTGTATGTTTGTATAGTTATTTAAATTGTGTGCCTAATAACTATTATGAGTCTTTTGTTACTTGATTATGAATTTAATAATGTGCGGGATAAATACCACATATTTATGCACAATGGTATTAATTTCCTTACAATAAGATTGCTAAAACTGTTGAAAGCTGACCAGTCCCGACAGAGGGCACCCGTTCACGGGCATAACGGATACATCAGCATACCTGAGCTGGACCATAATGCTCGGAACTTAACCACCCAACACACAACGCTACCCTCAAGAGTCCAGCATACCCCTTCGCCCTTCCCCAGGGCGAAGGAAGATCATGAAGAATTATCCCTGGACCCAATAAAACATAGATCAACGACTTGGGATCGCGTAACTGTTTTAATTGTGACTGTTCGTAACCGCCAGCAAATGGTTTACATGAATCAAAAAAGTTGACCTTCACTTTTGTAGACCCTTTTTTTATTGGGTGTCCAGTGGAAATTATACTGGACTCCTACCAGCTAAAACCACTGGAGCAGTCATCTTCGGCACCGAAGGAGGGCTCCAGGTCCTGGTAAGATCACACTAGAGCTGCCCTTTGGTGCCCCACGCCTATAGGCACATATCGGAGAGGATGACAGTAAAGTGGTCAACCCCTCCAGCGGAGCGGGCACTTCTAGGGGAGGATTTTAAAGGGTTCCCCAAGCCTGTGGAATACTGCATACTGCATTCACAAATCCACCAGCATAGCGTAGTGAGTACTTTCCTCCAAAATGATGACACAATAATTGTGAAAATCTATGGCAGTGGACATCATTTGGCTGATATGATGATGATGATGATGAAGAAGAATCCTTCGTCCTGTATCATATTTTTTATTTACCATTCTGGTTAAAATTTACTCATTTTAAAGTTTTCCAGAAAATTAAATTGTATTTAGCGAAAAACTTTAATGAGTTTTCAACTTTATATTAAAATTAGTTTTCTGTCTAGACATCGTTAAATATCGACCAAAGGTCATCATATTAATAGCATATATCTGAAGAAATTACTAACGGCCGGAATTCTGATACAAATATTTGGATTTGGGATTGAAGATTTGTTTGTTAGGGTTCCGAACGTCCTAAGGAAAAAACGGCGGAACCCTTATAGGAACACTCGTGTGTCTGTATGTCTGTCACAGCCAGTTTGCTCCGAATCTACAGAACCGATTAAGCGACTAAAACCCTGCAGTTTTGCTTCTGCTTACCTTTGACTGGGAGTACGGTGTTCACGGCTTAGGCATTGGGGTGTCCCAAGCAGGTTTCGGCCCGCCAAAGCGGACTTCGTTCGTTCTTCAGTCCTAAAAAGGAATGAGCGCCCTTCAGCCATGGGAGTCGTAAGAGTCAGAGTTTATAATACTCGTTATTATACACGTAGACACAACATACAATACGTTTGGCGCAGTGGCAAGCCGCTTCGGTTTCTGCACTATCTATCACGGGTTTGATTCGCGCACGGAACATACAGGGTGTCGATTTAATCGGGTCTAACCGGTTAAGGGACGAATCAGTGCCTGATTTTCTTCCCAATTAAGTGTTAATAGCAGTAGCTTAAGTTCTTACCAAAATATCCATATGAATATTATATATTACCCGTTGCCCACCCGCTTCGCTAGGCATAAATTATATCTATATTAATATGTTCTGAACCCTGAAAGATATCGAAATGGAAAATAAACGTTTTTTTTGTTAGTATTGTTGATTTAATTCCTAATATTTTCATTAAAATCCATTAAGCTGTTTCGGAGCCTATTTGAGACAAAGTTTCAGATAGACACTTTTTATGCATTTTATTTGTTACGAACCTATTGGGGAAAAGGGAGAAGTCCTACTGGACTTTGGACATAGTACACATTACTCGCCACACGAAATGCAGTTACTATTTCAACTGGTATACCACAAGAGCTGTTTATTTTTCCCAGTCAAGCCGTGTTTTCGAACTGTATTCAGGCTACAAGCTCTATGCGCTTAAGTTTTAACGAGAAAGCAAAACATCGGAGCTGGTTTTATTTACGCCAATGAGCAGGCAACCAATATGAACATACATACATCATGTTACGGTAACGTCAATAAAAACGTCGCGCCACGTAAATCCGTAATGTACGGAGATCGGGCCGTCACAAACAATAATCCTATGAGCATGACATGGGGGGAGATACGGATGAAGAGAAAGGGGAGCTTGTTCGATAGGAAGCAAGGAGAACTTGACTTCTGATGCCAATGCATTCCATGAAATTCTTCGATAAATCTTTTACAGTTCAGGCTAAACGTTGTGGAATACATCGCCATTGTGAAATACATCGCCAGTGTCAGTGAGAGCTGCCAAATCATTACCCTCCTTTAAAAACTTAGTAGAAGAACATTATCTGTCCTCATATATGAGTAATTTGTCTATGCTATTTCATTGTTATCACATTGCGTTTTATTTTACTATATCACTTTTCTGTATTCATATTTACCTAAAATGTTTGTATTTATGTATGTATCTATTATATTATATTGAGATTTATTTTAGATATTTAGTACTATCATCTACTTATCCGTACACCACCCATCATTATTATCGTGACTTTCTTGTACATCCTAGGTTGTCTAGAAAAGATCGCTTTTAGCGATAAGACCGCCCATTAAATATACATATTTAAGTTTTCTTTTTAAGATCCAAATGGTGTACAATAAAGTAAATTCTATTCTATTCTGAGCACAGATTAGATACTGTTTAGACCCCTGCCGTTGCTATACGCCGGGGGACCTCTGGGTGCGTAGATTGGGGAATCTGCGTACCCACACCGAGCGACCCAAGAAAGGACGGTAGCACGCATGTGGTCACGCGTTGCCGAGGGGTGCTTTGGGAGATCCTTTACAATACCCCCCGGGGGTGACCGCTTTATAGTCACCCTCTCCGTGATGTGCCTTTAGGCGTGGCACCAGCGGGTGGCTCTAGTGTGATCATACGAGGATCTGGAGCCCCCCTTAGGTGCCCCTCAGGTGTTCTCGAAATCAAAATTATTTGATCTAAATATTATATCCATTGGCTGAGTTCTTCGACAGTGTGTCACAACCCACCCTGTGCAGGTACGCAAGGCATTATTACGTTCACTCTTATTTACAACCAGCGAAACAAATCATTGAACGATATGAGGCGAACATAATTTTTGGGCTTTATTTTTCGTTCGTTAAAATGATCACTACTGGACAAAGCCCTCTCCCAAAGATGGCCACAACGACCAGTTTGTGTTGTGTGTTCATTGGGGGGTTTTACCATAAACATATGTTTGTACTATTATAATAACCCGTTTTTTAACGCACGTGTCTCCAACTAAACAGGAACGGTTTAATGTCAACGGTCGGTAGATTTTCAATTTAGTAATTTATGAAGCTGCTCCTGGAAAGCAGTCATAGCTAGTTGCATTCACTGCAAGCAGACCCATCGATAGGGTTAATCAAAGATTAGCACTGTCAGGCTATATGACGCCAGAAAAGGCCCCTATCTCAGCTATAAGCTGCAACAAGACAATGTTGCGGCGCTGATCTTCCGATAGGGCCCAAAGTTAAGCACATACAGCTACGTATGACAAAATTATACAGCTAAATTAATTCATCACCATCATCATATCACCTAAAGGATGTCCACTGCTGAACAAAGGCCTCCCCCTTAGATTTCTACAAGGAGCGGTTACATGCCGCCCTCATCCAACGACTCCCAGTGACCCTCACCAGGTCGTCTGTCCACCTCGTTGGAGTTCGTCCCACGCTGCGTTTTCCGCTGTGCGGTCTCCACTCAAGAAACTTTTTGCCCCAACGGCCATCTGTTCTACGAGCAGTGTGCCCCGCCCATTGCCACTTCAGTATACTAATCCTTTCAGTTATGTCCACAACGTCGGTTCCGGTCATTGTCAATAGACGGGAGTCTCCAAATCCGAGGCCTTTGGTTGGCTTGAACGACTCTGACACAAGGTTTGCCACTATCCAAACAAAAATAAAGGAAGAACAAAGCCCTCAATTTGCCAAGTAAAGTTATCACTTGTAAACTAAACATTTAGTGGAATTTAATATGATTGACAAGATCAAGATGACTTGAGTGCTGATTGATAACCAGATCATTTGTTATTCGTACATCAAGCATCAAGGTAAAAGCATCACCACTGCATGAAAACTTAATCTCTAAGGTAATCATATCTAGAGGTAATTAATTTCAGAATTTGGGTCGGGCGTACTGCGAAAACACTGTGTCGCTGGATTTAGAATACAGTACCACTCAACCTACTCCCTTGTGTATCGTAACAGATGACTAAGGAACTCTAAACCAGAGAGACCAGTGTAGCGCCCCTTCTGTGAAGCTGTAGCCATATTGCACTCACCAACCTGCCTATCAAGCGTGCTGAGTACTAGAAAACTTCCCCCAATTAACGAGACAGTAAAAAACCGGTCAAGTGTGAGTCAAGATTCCGAAATTGCTGAATATATTGTCCTTTTTTTTTGTATTTTGTCTTGTACCAATAACTTCCCAAGAACAAACTTAACATCGTAGTTGAAAGAGGTTATCCCATACATACCAACCGCAAAAGTTTGTACGCACAATATTGAAAGCCAGCTTATTTTAAGACCATAGACTTCTTAGTAATCTATAGGTATATATATCTATAGGTATAGTATAGGAGCTATTAACTACATTTTTTCAGAATTTTCAGAGATAAGGGGGAATGGTAAATTTTCGCCTTTTTTCTTAAATAACTTGAAAACTGTTTATTATAAATTAAATATATTTAAGACCTTCACAATAAGCCCTAACATTCCATATGTTACACGGTACAGTTTGCAAAACTTTATTCTAAAAATTTCTATATTAACCCCCAAAAGGGACCCCCATATTCAAAATGTCTATATTTAAGTTGCACGTCCGGGTTTGAGTCACAGAAATCCATATGTGTACCGAATTTCGACCTAATCGGTCCTAAAAGGGTTCCACTGTTTTTTTTCCTTCGGACGTTCGGCATCCTAAAAACCGTTGTTGTGTCTATGTGGGACGCCTTTTTCAGCAGTAGGCCTCCTACGGCTAATATAAAAGAACAAATACAATGCAAAAGATCAAGTAATTCACTACCATTTAAGCCATTTCTAAAAGCATTAGATCTATTTTTTATTACTGCTAATGGGTCGCTATCTATACATAAACCCATGTAAACAAATTTCCTTTTAAACAGAATTAGTGAAACGAAAGCCTATTATACTGAAATTTATTTCAAGCAGGCTCTTAATTACGTTCAAAGACGTGCGTGATAATGATAACTGATTTATCAGTCACACGCATTGTCGAGTACCGTCAGGACCATTAACTTTTACGTTGCCTATTAAGAGGGTTAACTGACGGAAAACCAACATAATGAGCCTTGAAAGGTGTAACAAAAGAATGTGTCAGGTACGGCAATTTGATTTTTAATTTTAAAAAAACAAATTGCCGTACCGTACCTTACGATGAAAAGATGATGAAATGAAATGATGAAATTACATAATGAAATGAACTAATGAAATAAAATTATGAAATGAAATGATGAAATAAAATGAAATTAAACAATGAAATTAAATGATGAAACAAAATGATGAAATGAAATGTACTTGTAAACTTTTGTAGTTTACATTATTTTTCCTACATTGTCCTAACATATCTTTCATTTCAAGAACAATGTCGGCATAAATATTGCAACACATTATAGTTTAAAAAGGGTTACCATGAAGTTTGCCCGTTTATCTCCAACGAAATTTACATTTACTAAAGTGTCTATTCATAAGGGCCTGTAAATGATTTTACATGGATAAAATTATTTTTATCTTAAAGTGCGTTATCATCATTCATTCTTTTAAGACGAATTCGACACATACCGTCTTATTACAAAACATGGTTTATCGATAGTCTCGGACTAAAAGTGTGGTTTAATCAAATTTCTTATTACAAAAAGTGGTTTAACTCTTAGTCTTGGACTATCTATGGTACTAAAGATTAACCTGATGGGGACCTAGTTTAACTCTAAAACCTTTGGTCTAAGTCACAAATATACGTCAAATTCAGTGTTTTGAGGTTAGATTTGGTTTATTTTTGTGTGTTGTATTGTAATACTTCCTGAAATAGTTTAAATTTGCGTCGTCCTAAAGTTAGTAATGTGCCGTAATTACAATAATTGTAGGCAAGTACTAACTTTTTCTTCAGAATTCCAGTTTTCACTTCTACGTTTTTTCTGTTGTTTTATTTTATTAATATTATTCCCTAACTTCTTACAATAATAAGTACGAAGAAACGTCCAAATCTCAGAATAGTTGTACCTATGTTTAAAGATTTCCGTGCGATATAGAGATTCCGTTACGCATTAGTGTTGTTTGAAAGTACATATTTCGGACATGAAATAAATTTCATAAAAGTATTCCTCAGAAAGAAAATAAATGGCATTTATTAAAATAAGAACAACCATTCGTTTCTAATAGTTATTGTCATTAAATACCCTATTATATATGTTAAAATATCAATACCATTAATATAAAAAATTTACAGAAATATTCAGCATTTGGGTAAACGGAACGTAATGTATCCGAATGCTATCTGATTGAATGAATGTTTCCAAGGAATTCCGTGTATATTCTGTGGAAATAATTTAAGCCAGAACTAAAGTCAGGTACTATCTAGTCCTGACTTATTTTAATATTTGTAATACGGACGGGTTTAAACCACGGTACTAACGTTAGTTCCGTACTAAGTCCAGACTTCATAGTTCTGGTTTAAACCTGAGTCTAACAAGATTTTTGTAATAAGACTGATAAAGTCGACAGTTTGGTTTTAATTTTTTTTTGTAAACACGAGTTATTTATCCTTTTTTATGTTCAATATTCTTATTATTAACTTGAGCCTTGTGAATATTATATAGCAATATATTGACTTTTAATAAACACACGAAATGTATGCAAGGCAATTATTAGGAAGTATTTCCTTCATTGCAATTGGTAGATTTGAAAGTCGGGGTAATTCAAGCCAATGTCAAAAGGTAAGATTCCATGTACATAAATAACTTTAAGTTCGCATTATCTGCAAGAAATATAAATAAGTATTCATTCCTATAGCATGAATTTATCCACTATAAAGTTTTATTTATTAATTTAGTTATTCTCGTTAACTTCTATCTTTACAGGTGCTATACCTAATAGTATTATAGTGTGGCTATCAACAACTAGTACCTAATTACTGTGTTTTGTGACCAATCTTCAAGAATATTTCATTTTTTACGAAAAATGCACAATGTTACCAGATATGCAACACTTTTCCAAAATATAAGAAGTATCCCCCCTAATACCCCCTTCTCAAAACAATTTCAATCTACCCGAAAACATCATAAATGCGTGCGTACCTTAAGTTGATCTCATACATCACCAGCTCATCTGACTTACTGGTTTGCTTACATAACGGCTCAAATAAAAAGCGGGGTGGGTTGCGTAAGTTATGACAGTTATTTGTCTTGATGGGGCCTTGGTAACCCTTGAGTATGGGAAAATGACGCCTTAGGGCGTCATGTTATGCTTCCAGCAGCTGAGGACCAGTAAATCAAAGGTGAAGAGGCTAAAGGTTGGAGAGATCGTGAATTCGACTCTGGGTCAGTAATGCCAGGATAGAATTTATAAATGATGACTTTAGAGGGTACGTTACTAAAACATTTCACACTGTGGTTTAAGACATTGATTGGATCATGATAACTAATGTAATAATGACATGATAGGTACAGCACTGTATTTAATATAAATAACAGATGCAACTCAAACTCCGCGCCAAAATGGAAAACAATTGTGCCAATCTAACAACAAATTTAATTTGGAATCATAAGCATATCATCCATTCCCGATACTTTTTTGACTGAATGTATTACAAAAATTTTAAGACTAAGAGATCTCAGTGATCGCTGTATCTGTACCGTAACTAATTTAAATAATGTAGTAACTTAACGTGTTGAATGAAATTTTATATGCCTTGTAATAATTATTATTACCAATAACTATGAACTATCAGTAAAAATATTTTAATTGCTTTTATTCATCACGTTACGTCGGAAATTATATCAAATGTAAGGTAAAAGATACAATTACATGTAAATAAGGCTAGACTGTTCTCACATATTAGATATCTATATGTGAGAACAGTGTAGATAAAGATTGGGGTAGTGGCTAAGCGATTAACTAGTTGCGCTATGTATGACTAGTTGCGCTATGTATGACTAGTTGCGCTATGTATGACTAGTTGCGCTATGTATGACGTCAATGATTTTTCATAGTATATAGTATAATGAACATGCGCACTTCATCTGATGTCTTTAGTCACCCATTTATTAAATATAGACCTGTTAGCTCACTTGAATTACTTAATTGTACACGCTTTATTAAATTCCTGGCTTATTGCAGCAAATAGAGTACAGTAATTTCTGTTAACATTATCATGAACCGAAGTCAGAGTTCAAAAATGAATTCGTAATATTGTTGTGTGCCAGCTTAGAATGCCACCACCCCATCTCCTCCCATGGGTGTCGTAAAAGTCGACTAAGGGATTAGCCGGAGGATGGGCAGCAGCGTCCTTCGAGTACATTAACAACTTAACTGCGATCGCCAACCCGCCTGCCAAGCGTGGCGATTATGGCAAAACCCCCCAATGAGCACAGAACACATCCATATCGGTGGTTGTGGTGATCTTTGGGGGAGGCCTGTGTCCAGCAGTGGACTTCATTCGGCCGAAATGATGAATATTGTTGAGTATGGAGTGTAATTTGCATCTAAGGCAATTCAATATTTTTACCTGATTTTAGCTTCCTGTTCAAAAGCACCTTTACGTTCTAATTATGCAAGAATCTCTTTTATAATTAGTTGTGTCAGGTCTGATGATGAAGCTTCTTGCTATGCAATTAATCGGAACAAACATCTATCCACGTTTTGCTAGAGAGTTAAGTAAAGGATATGATGAGATGCTAAAACATAATATTCTCTTAACATATTTCTATAGTCTACATGACTGTCACGAAGAGCTGGAAAATTCCATAGCTGAAGCTATGGAATGGCAAAAATCCTATGCCGTAATCGGCAATGCGTTAACTCAACATGAATAAATCTTGAGATGACATAATAGTGTTATAGCTCTTGATAGTCTCATAAGAAAAAGAAATACATAAAAAGAGCTTTATAGTAAATGCATAAACCCTACAAAATTGAATATCAGTTACACAAAAGTTGAAATCCCATCACAATAAATTGTATACAGAAGTCGTAAATTGCGTATTTTCGTAGCATTTCTTACGTGTCACGTAGCAACATCGTTTATCATGTTTTTGTCACAATACTGGAAAATATACGTCGTAAATCACACCGCATTTTTCTTTACTACAATAATTGTCAGCGTCAGATTTAATGAAACAACAAAAAGATGGTCTGAAATTTTATTTGTAATATTTTATTTGTACACGAACGAAATTTTATTTGTTTTCAAAGAGTATTAACGCGTTCAGATTTCTGTGTATGTCTGTTTCTACAAAAATAGTAAACTTTGTTTAAAGGGATAACTGTATAAAGGTTAAAAATTTATCTCGTATAAAAAATCAAAATCTGATTTCAATGTTAATTTTTTTGCAATCATTATCTTTCTATTTTCTATATACATTTAATCTATTTAAAAAAGGAGAAACTGACTGACTTACTGTAATATCAACGGACAGACACAACCACTGAGGCTAGAAACTTTGAATTATTGACAGTAGATACCTTTTATAACGTAAGCATCCCCTAAGGAATGATTTTTAGGAATTCCTACCCACGATGCAACAACGACTGGTATGGGTTTGTGTTGGGTGTTCATTGGTTTATAATCGTCACGCTTGGCAGACGAATTGGTGATCGCAGTTTAATAGGAATGTACTCGAAGGACGCTGCTGTCCATCCTGGGGCTGATATCCCATAAATCACCTGTTACAACACGCACAGGATGAAATGGGATGGTGCATCTCTTAGCCGGCACCACACGCTAAAAAATCATTGATCAGAACAGTAAACCAGTAAAAGTTCACAGAAAACAAACCATTGACAATTACATTTCAATATATTTCACAAATCGTTTACTGTAAGGGCCTTTAAGACCCATGCTCTCGAGATAACATTTATGCTGGGGCTACACTAAGTTTTAATGCCTAACGTCCCTTATCGCAATAATTAGGCGCAAACATGTTCCACAAATAATGCGTTAAATTGACTGGCCATACCTGCATCTAACGTCTTCATAATTTCGGCCAAATGAAGTCCACTGCTCGACACAGGCCTCCCCCAAAGATCACCGCAACGTTCGAAGATGGGTGTTCTGTGGGCTGATTGGGGGATCGCAGTTGAGTTGTTAATGTACTCGAAGGACGCTGCTGCCCATCCTCCGGCTAATCCCTTAGTCGACTTTTACGGCACCCACAGGAGGAGATGGGATGATGGTATTCTGAACCGGCACCACACATCTTAATGTCGATAAATCGCGTTAATCGATACATTATTTTCAAGATGGCAGTTGAAACAGCTAGACTGTATTATTTGATGAGTGATTCAACCACTTTTTCATTTGTCCACTCCATAGTCACGGAATATTTAATATTGATTGCAAGCCATAGTTGTGATCGAGCAACAGTTGCTTCGGGCGAGAAACAAAGACAGTGCAGTCCTATCGCACTCTCAGTGCATACTGACAAACGCTGGTATGATCAATACACGCATTAAATCATTTCGGCCGAATAAAGTCCACTGTTGGACACAGGCCACCCCCAAAGATCACTACAATGACCGATATGGGTGTGTTGTGTGCTCATTGGGGGGTTTTGCCATAATCGCCACGCTTGGCAGGCGGGTTGGCGATCGCAGCTCAGTTGTTAATTTACTCGAAGGACGCTGCTGCTCGTCCTGCGGCTAATCCCATAGTCGCCTTTTACGACACCCACGGGATGAGATGGGTTGGTGCTATTCGTAGCCGGCACCACGCATTAAATAACGCGTTAAATCTCTTTGCCAAAGTGCCAAAAAAGATCGACACCCGAGCTTTCGCCTAACGTTAGACGGCATTATGAAAATCCAAAATTAAGTCGCGTTAAGTCCTTTTTTTAAAGGTGCCCAGTAGAAATGCTTCATGAACTTCCTTCACTCCGGGGAAGGACGAAGGGGTAAGCCAGACTCCTACCGGCTAAAACCACTGGAGCTAAGGGAGGCTCCAGGTCCAAAGCATCCCACGGCAGCGCGTGACCACATGCGTGCTACCGTCTTCTCTTGGGTCGCTTGGTGTGGGCACGCAGATAGCGCGTTAAGTCCTGACTGCTCCTATGTCTAGTGTCTCTCAGCGCGATAATTAATGAGTTAATGGCATTAAACGGTAGTATGGCCCTAGCATTACGGCACTGTAACTTATGAAGGTACGTACTTACTTTTTAATTTCCCAGTAACCCGCCAACGTTTGCGTCCTGGGTCTGTAATACCAGTCAAATAAATTTTTGTGTAAGCCTCAATAACTATGGTTGGCTCTAATTAATATCAGCGGTAACACTTCACTGGAAATATAGTGTCGTCTCACTGTCTTAGATGCGGGAGTTTATTGAGGTCTAGATTTTGTGGGGATCATGAGTAGGTACGGCGAATAAGTATTTCAAGTGGGTTTTATTTGGCAGGCTGTCCAGCAGTGGGTGTTTAGAACATGATGAGTCGTTACTAATTTAAGGCCGACATTAATAATCAATCTAATCTGTAAACGCTTTTGACGACACGGTTGGTGCTGTGGTTGATACAATCGACAGCTGCGCTCCGGGTCGCGGGTTCGATTCCCGCACGGAACAAATATTTGTATGATCTGCAGGTAGTTGTTCCGGGTCTAGGTGTATTGTGTGTGAAATGTATGTCTGTAAATGCACCCACGACACAGGAGAAATCCTAGTGTGGAGCATCGGTTTTTTAACATCCAAAAAAAAAAATTATTCCTTCGGGCGTTTGGAACCCTAAAAACATAATGTTTCTTAAGTTTTCACTAAATATTTTATTTTCTTTCTTTCTTCATCACATCAGCCAAAGAACAACAAGCTGGTGAACAAAAACCTCCCCCATAGATTTCCACATTTGTGTCTTCATCATGGGGGGAATTTTCCAGTACTCACCACGCTTGCCAGTTGGGTTGGCAAGCGCAGTGTGGTTACTGTTCCATAGAAGGCCCTTCTTCCTTCCTTCTGCTGCCCATCTCAATAGCTTGGAGTCCCTTATTTGCCTTTCACGACATCCACGGGAAGAGATGGAGTGTTGCTACGTTCTTGATCTGGACACCACAAGTAATTTGGACAATACACTTTCTATCATCATTTCGGCCGAATAAAGTCCACTGCTGGACACAGGCGTCCCCCAAAAATCGCCACAATGACAGATGGGTGTGTTGTGGGCTCATGGGGGGTTTAGTAATAATCGCCACGCTTGGCAGACTGGTTGGCGATCGCAGTTGAGTTGTTAATGTACTCGAAGGATGCTGCTTCCCATCCTCGGGCTAATCCCTTAGTCGACTTTTACGACACGTACGGGAGGAGATGGGGTGGTGGTATTCTGAGCCGACACCACACGGCATTTCTTTCGACACTTTCTTTGTTAAAGGATTACTCGTAATATAAATAAAATCTTTTGGGCTATTCCGAATATGGCAAGTACTAAATTATACATACTTATGTTTTCCTTTGACTATACTAATGAAGTTCAGTATGTCGGACACTTCCCTAATAATGTGACGAACACTGTCCGTAATTAGAAACCGCAGTAATCGAGACATTAAGGCTTTGATTTGGTGATGAGCGTAAGCGTGTATTTACCAGCAATTTCTAGTTCTTTTTTTTAAGTTATGCTTCGTTTGACGCGTCTGGTGATAGTAAAATTGAGTGCTGCTTATACCCACCGCCACGAAAATCAGACAGTATGAATTTGGTCATCAAAGATGACGTTGGATAAGAGAAAAACTGGGTGCTGCGCGCAGTTATTTGTTACTGGCAAATTCCACCCAAAAGTACGTCACAATTGTGGAAACCTATATTATTAAAACTATATTCAGCGTGGATCTGCTTTGGCTGATCATCATCGTCATATCGGCCATTCATAGGTCCACTGCTGAACGAAGGCCTACCCCATAAATTTTCACAACTGGGTCATCATTTTGGGGGGTATTTGCCAATACTCACCATGCTTGGCATGGCACCGGGTTGGTGAGCGCAGTATGGCCACCATTTCATAGAAGGGACGCTGCTGCCCATTCTTCTGGTTTAGATTTTCTAAGTCGCCTTTTACGACATCCATCGGTGGAGATGGAGTGGTGCTATATTCTTAATCCAGACACCACACGGAAGGCTTTGGCTGCTATGATGAAGTAAAATAAACTGCTGACTAGTTTTACTTTTGTCCCGAATATTTTACAAAACTCGCTGCTCTTAACACTATCGCCGCAACCGCGGGTCGAATCGACCACAACAGAATGTCTGTCCATCAGTCCGTAATCCGGTATGTACCACAGCTCACTCTGGTCACTCGACTGAGAAATGATCCGGAAGATGTAATGTCTAGGTTAATCTGCATTTAAAGGGTTAAGTTTGAATAGAGTCTTGATTTCGATTGTTTTAACTTTAAATTAAACTTGCAGTTTTAAAATGGATGTAACTAGTGGATTTAGTTTGATTCATAGGTTTGGTCTGTGTCGGGGCCTCGGGGGTCGCGGGTGCGCAGATTGGGGAGTCTGTGTGCTCACACTGAGCGACCCCCGGGAAGACGGTGGCGCACACGTGGTCACGTGCCGCCGTGTGCGCAGCACAGCGCAAAGCGAGGCTTGGGGGGATCGAAGTGAATCGAGAAGGGCCTGGGGGGAAGCGACCTTTTTACAATCGCCTTCCTTCCGCTAGAGTGGGTGACCGCTTTACAGTCATCCCCTACGAGATGTGCCTAAAGGCGTGGCACCAATGGGTGGCTCTAGATGGAGAGCTTTCAAGTTCCTGGAGCCTCCCTTCAGTACCGACGATGATTTTTAGCCGGTAGGAGTCCAGCATGCCCTTTTGCCCTTTCCCAGGGCGAAGGAAGTACATGAGGTACCTCCACCGGATCAATAAAAAAAAGGTACATACAGAAATAAAAAATACCAATACAGAGTTAAGCTTTTTTACACAACCTGATGACGAAACGTACAAGTCATGCACCTGGCAGTAAGCGTTACTGCTGCCCATAGCAACTGTTGGTGCAGTGGCTGATAGAGTGGACTGCTGCGCTCCGGGTCGTGGGTTCCATTCGATTCGATTCGAAGGGAAGGCGACTGTTAAGAGACCGCCCCCCAAGGCATCTCTCGAGGGGATTGTAAGATTCCCCCGAAGCCTCACTATGCGCTGTGCTGCGCACAAAATGGTACGTGACCACATGTACACCACTGTCTTCCCGGGGGTCGCTCGGTATGAGCACGCAGATTTCCCAATAAGCGCACTCGCGACCCCCAAGGCCCCCTGCCATATAAAGACGGCAGGGGGCTGAGGCGTGTTGGACACGGGCGCCGCGGCAGTTGTTACCCCGGCTCCGTGTCCTCCTCCTCCGAGGGGGATCGGCCCTCTCCCGAACCCGCTCTGCGACCTCCTTCTGGAGCATTACGCTCTCACAGAAGTATATACCTAAAGAAAGATATAGATAGGGCAGTGATAAAAATGGTACACAAATAAAAATTAGAAAGGGTAATAATTTATTGCCAACTTAAAGAATTTTAAAGTCTTTGAGTACCTTCTGAAAAGTCTTTAAACTTCGCAAGGTGAAAAACTATTAAGTCGCTCTGAAATATAAAACGCAGCTGTTCTTTATAGCCTTTTGAAGACATAAATTAAGAGTACATTACAGAACAATTGATTTATAACAAAACCAAAAGCACTCTCTTAAATAAATGGACATACTATTTTAATATTTGCATTTTTGTAATATTCTAAATAGTTATTACAAACAAAAGCTTTTCGAACGTACTTTATGAAGCAAAAAATGTTTTTAAATAATTAAATGTTAATAAAAAAGATCCTTATTTGTCTCGAATTGTAAACAAAAACATTTCAAACAAAGCTGACGCATAAAAAGGGATTGCTCATTCACATTAACGATACCATAATCTACAAACGTATCATTAAACCTTAATATAATCATGTAAAAATATTCCCAAACAATGCTGAGGGTCTAACGGACCCATCAAGATTCCGTAATCACAACGGGAATGTGCCACGAATGTGACCATGCATTGGAGGGTTAGAGTAATTGAAAACAGGTGGGCAGTGTTAGTTTTGTTTTTGGTGTGTTTTATACCCACATAATGCTCAATGGAACAACGCGTACGCTATGCGTTTTAGAGGGGTTATGTAATTTGGTTTTATTCGTGACTTACTTCTGTCTATATTTCCGTGAATTTGATAACGAAATAATTATTTTATTTTCCTTTTATGAATGACAAACTTCACGTTTCCGTCATAGTGTCCGGATTAAGAATATAGAATCACTTCATCTCCTCCCGTGGATGTCGTAAAGGCGATTAAGGAACTCTAAACCACCAGAGGGATGGGCAGCAGCTTTCTTTCTACGGAATAG
The DNA here is from genome assembly GCA_947459985.1 of Diloba caeruleocephala. NCBI lineage: Eukaryota > Metazoa > Arthropoda > Insecta > Lepidoptera > Noctuidae > Diloba > Diloba caeruleocephala. The sequence continues at coordinate 2,770,292 of OX381625.1, read as the reverse complement.
TAGTCATACTGCATTCACTAACATATGGGTTGGCCAAGCGTGGTGAGTTCTAGCGAATTCCCTCGAAAATTACGACATGATTTTGGAAATCTATGGGGGAGGCTTTTACTCAACAGTGGACGTTCTTCGGCAGATATGATGGTGATGATGATGACCTTGAGTGGATAAACATAACGTTCTGTAAATTGACTCAACACATTTCACAATTTTTTCACTACCTTTTTAAGATACTTAGTTTTGATACATCTTCCTCTTTTCTGATAAAATCATACTGTAAATAGGTGATTAGGTACTCCAATATTAATTTGTTCGAATCATATCATCATCATCATTTCAGCCGATAAACGTCTACGGCTGGACAGAAGCCTCCCCCAAAGATTGCCACACCGACCGGCATGGTTTTGTGGGACCATTGGAGGGTTTGCCATATCGCAGGATGCTGCTGCCCATCCTCCGGCTAATCCCATAGTCGCCTTTTATGACACCCACGGGATGAGATGGGGTGGTGGTATTCTTAGACACCACACGGCAAATCATAAGTCATCATCAATAAGTCAATAAAAGCATAACCAAGACGCTCCTAGCCAGTTTCACTCACTGGTAGGTAAACAGTCGGTGAGGTTAAGCAATGGATCTATGGATGAGTGACCGCATAGTGGTATCTTAAATGGCTGTCTCCGTGCTTCGGAGGGCACATAAATTCATTGAACCCGCACCCTGATTAGCTAAGAACAGAGAGAGCAGCCATAGCACAGCGAGTGGCAAATCGCCAAAATAAATTGGTATTACGTTAGGCATTCGTCCGCATATCTCTAATTGTGTATGGATGCAGAGTTACTAGCGCCAGTGGCAATAACGTAGCTGAGTAACTTTTAGTACATTGATCGTCCGACAGAGTGTGCGTCCGAGATCTTCGGCTGTTCAATCGCCTTCGACCCAAGACAAGTAACTATAGACGGATAGTTTTAAGCATAAACAAAAAATCTATTACTACCTCTTACGAGCACATGCACAACGTCATTATGTAAGAAAGAGATGTCTATAGAGCTTTGGTTACAGCAAAATAATCGAATGGCACCATTTCGTAACAATCCACTTTCTGTTAAAAATGTTAGCGTCATGTGTTAACCAGATGGTTTCAGGTAAACATAGCTGTAGGCGCGCAACGCTAGACGTGCGCGAACGGTTAGTGCTTTCTCTTTTTATCACATGTTTTACTTACATTAGGGTGACAAGTATTTAATAACGGACCTTTGTTCAACTTAAGCTCTATCTATGTACGTAGGTAATACTATATCTTTGCTATCGACTAATAGGTAACACTGAAATGACGTCTGAGAGCGGCGTAAGCGCAATTTACATCTGTCGCAAACTGACTACATACATAATCAGCCCGCCTTTTGTTGTCAATAAACGTCAGACGTTAAGCCAAGTCGGTGCCTTTGGACGGCTTTAACAATTTTTAACACATGGTTGGCCACTAAACAACCAAAAAAATATTTTTATCTATAGTGTAATTTTGCAGCCGCAGACAACCTGAAAAAACAGGAATACGCCGAAGAAATGCAGAGACGAAAACCGTCAGAATTCTTTTCGTACTAAAAATTACAAACGAATATCATTTCCGGTCTCGTATGCATTTCCTATTTAGGCGCCTTTTTAGCAACTTCGTAACTCAAATAGTCTTTTGCATACATTTGCATGTTGTGCGATGTAATTGAGTTCTGTACGAATATTCCGTGAAAATTGCTTGGAGGACACTTTCAGAGCTGTTAGAGATAGATGTGATATAAAATGACTTTTTTAGATATTCTTTTGACGGGTTGGATAAGAATGAAATTGGGAGTAGCGCCATACCGACACGAAAATTCAAGAATATAATAAGTTGGCCGTAAATTTAAAAGTGCATAATTATTTTTATCATCATCATCATATCAGCCAAAAGACGTCCACTGCTGAACAAAGGCCTCCTCCATCTCCATAATGAGTGGTTACCAGGTCGTCTGTCCACTTCGTTGAAGGTCGTCTCACGCTGCGTTTTCCGGTGCGTGCTCTCCAATCGAAAACCTTTTTAATCCAACGGCCAAGTTCTGTGCCCCACCCATTGCAACTTCAGTTTACTAATCCTTTCAGCTATGTCGGCAACTTTAGTTCTTCGGCGAACATTTATTTGATTAATAATTAATTTAAAATATATTTGGTTAATTTATCGTATCAGCCAAATTGGTTAATTTATCGTATCAGCCAAAGGGACTATTGAATACTGTTGAGCACTGTTGAAGAAACGCCCACCCCGTAGATTTTCACGACGAACGGTTACATCACATTTAAGGGGGAATTTGCCATTACTCCTCATGCTTGGCAGCCCAGTTAGTGAGTGCAGTATGGCTGCCGTTCCATGAATAAGAGCTGCTGCTCTTCTCTCCGGCTTAGATTCCCTTACGTACGACATCCACGGGAGGAGATGGAGTGGTGGCATATTCTTAATCCAGACACTACATGGAAACATTGGCACAGTAACACATAGTAATTCATGCAGCATAACCTTAATGTTACTTCTAAGTTAAATGTAATGCCAAATGAAATTTTAATTGAAAAGACAGCTAGTGAAATTACTGGAAAAACTAAAATACAAATCTTCCGAGGTGACGAGCGCAGAGTGCTACCACGCAGGGCCAGCACTGGGTAGCGTTCTAATTGCTATGGGCACGAGTGACGCTTACCAGGCGAATGACTTCGTCATATCAGCCAAAAGACGTCAACTGCTGAACAAAGGCCTTCCCCCATAAAGGACCGGATACGTGGTCGTCCTTTTGGGGGGTAATTTGCCAATACTTACCACGCTTGGCAAGCGGGTTGGTGAGCGCAGAACAGCTGCTATGCCACAAGAGGAATGCTGCTGTCAATCTCTCTGGTTTGGCGTCCTTTAGTCGCCGTTTACGACATCCAGGAGATGGAATGGTGCTGTATTTTTTATCCGGACACTACATAGAAAAAGGACGAAAAGGCGAATGACTTGCCTGTTTTAACCCTTTTTTGGGCCCAGTGGAAATTCTTCAAGAACTTCCTCCACCTCTGGGACGGACGAAGCGGCATGCCGGACTACTACCGGCTAAAACCACTGGGGCGGTCGTCTTCGGCACCTAAGAGTGACTCCAGGTCCTCGTATGATCACACTAGAGCCGCCCACTGGTGCCACGCCAATAGGCACATCTCGGAGAGGGTGAATGTGACGCGTTCGAAGATCCCCGGAAGCATCCCTATGCGCTGTGCTGTGCTGCGCACACGACGGTGCATGGTCAGATACGCGCCACCGTCTTCTCGTGGGTCGCTTGGTGTGGGCACGCAGATTCCCCAATCTACGCACCCACGAACCCCCTCGCCTTATAGCGACGGCAGGGGGTTTCAGGCGTTGGCTCAGAAGGAGCGAGCGCGTCACCTACCGTCTGACGCAGGTATTCACCGGTCACGGTTGTTTCGGTGCGTACCTGCACAGAATAGGGCGCGAGGTTACGGCACAGTGCCACCATTGTGGAAGCGACCAGGATACCGCATAGCACACGCTCGAGGAGTGCCCTGCGTGGGCTGCCGAGCGGCGGGTCCTGGTCGATCAGATCGGGCAAGATCTCTCTCTGCCGGCAGTAGTGTCGGCTATGTTGGCAGAGCACGAAAATTGGAGTGCAGTGGTCTCCTTCTGCGAGAGCGTCATGCTGCAGAAGGAGACTGCAGAGCGGGATCGGGAGAGGGCCGATCCAGCACGGAAAAGGACGAGACGGCGCCGGGGCAACAACCGTCCCGGCTCCCAAGTCCAACACGCCTAGTTTTCCTTGCAATAGTAAAAGGTTGCCAGGTGTAAACAGGTAAGCGTGTATGAGTAATTTACCCTCATCGAGATTCCTTATATATAATTATATAGTGTGTTGTGAATGACGGAAATGAAATATTACGAGCCTCAATGAGAAATCTCGATGTAAGGCGGGATCTTGTACAAATAGTTTCGTTATTGAAACCACTCAAATATAAAAAAAAATTAAAGAAGAAAGAAAGCATTTACTCAGCGGTAAGTAGGAAGTTATTCTGCTCCTTTCAGTCTCTTAAACGTCTCCAGAAATTCCTGCCATTTCAAACCAAAGTTACTCTTGCGCAGTCTCTTCTTCTTCCTCTTATAGACTATGCTGATATCTGCTATCTCGATGCAACCGAAGAACTTTTTAATAAACTTGAACGCTTGCAGAACTTGTGCATCCGCTTCATCTTTGACCTTCGGAAATACGACCACGTGTCGTAATTCCGAGCGAAACTGGAGTGGTTGCCGATTCGAGGGCGTCGAGAATCAAACATTCTTTCTTCGCTTTATTCTATTCTTCATAATCCTAATTCTCCCGCATATCTTCGTGAACGCTTTGAATATCTTGTCCCTAGGGGAGACCCCTGTCGTACAGCTTCTTCGCTTCTGCTTCGAACTCCACGTCACACCTCAAGGCGTTATGACGGGTCCTTTACTATTCGTGCAGTGCGCCTTTGGAATTCTCTTCCACACCTCCTACGCGATAGCCCTTCTCTGGACGTCTTTAAGAAAGGAATTAAGAAGTATCTTCTTTCTAAATGACATAATGGATACTTAAATATGTATTTATAGTATTTATTAATAGGTATGTGTATTATATATTTTATCCTTTAATGATTAATAATATATTTATATAGGTCATATAAAAATGACGTTTCATATCATATATTTATTTATTGGTACTTTTATAAGTAATGTACTATCTAACTATCTAACGGCCGAATGAAGTCCACTGCTGGACACAGGCCTCCCCCAAAGATCACCACAACGACCGATATGGATGTGATGTGGGCTCATTGGGGGGGTTTTGCCATAATCGCCACGCTTGGCAGGCGGGTTGGCGATCGCAGTTGAGTTGTTAATGTACTCGAAGGACGCTGCTGCCCATCCTCCGGCCAATCCCTTAGTCGACTTTTACGACACCCACGGGAGGAGATGGGGTGGTGGCATTCTGAGCCGGCACCACACGGTATGTAAGTAATGTACACTCAACTTAAACCTCAAGTCTTATGCCATCTCTCTATCACTCAAAGGTTTGCTGGTAGAAAACTCAAATTTGAGTTAAGCTCGCCTTTGTACATATAATTTCGATTTGTGTAATATTTCTGTGTTTGTGTACAATAAAGAATTAAGAATTAATAACATACTAAACAGAGAAATATGAAGCAAGTTTTTGAATAAAGTGTATGCCCCACAGTTGCGCTAAATGGGTATCTAGTTCAGCATGTGCCAGGCAGGCGCTAGGCACTGGTTTTCAACTAGACTCTCTAGTGGCTCACAGAAACGACACAGCATTAATATTTATTTTAAGTTATACTAATATGTAAAGAAATATATAACTAATATTTATATATTATAAATAAACAACACAGCTATATAAATGAGTAAATATATCTGTAGGGACTACATATATGTCCTAAGGAACCCTATTATTATAACTGCAACATTGTAGATTTGTATCGCCCATCGCCTCACCAGTCACGGTGTTGGCGGGATGTAAGAGAGTCGCGTGTATCTGTATGTAAATGTGTAATTGATAATTCATTATATAAATAGTTAACGAGAGTGAATTTTATTTGAGGAGTCAACCCCAACACCGTGCCTCAACATTGGTGACCCCGATCCGAACATTTAAAGAAAGTGAAATAGCCAAAATTCCAAAACATAAATATAACTTGAACTTTAAAGTTTGTGCCAATAACATTGAAAATGAGTCCTCCGTTACCTGCGGCAGCTAGGGTGGAAACGGATGAAAATGCCTTAGCCCAAATAACCGTGTCATCCCGAATACCAGATTTTTGGAAAGAATCACCACGTTTATGGTTCGCGCAATATGAAGCGGTGGTGGCTAACCAGAAGCTATCGGACGAATCGAGATATAATCTGGTTGTGGCTAAGCTCAGCAGAGAGCATGTAGAACAGGTCAGTGATATTGTATTGACGCCACCCGACGTCAAGAAATATGATACTCTGAAGACCAGATTACTTACAGTTTATGAGGAGTCGGAGGCTCGGCAGGTGCAAAAACTGCTTAAAGAATTGGAGTTGGGAGATCAGAAACCTTCCCAACTTCTGAGACGTATGAAAGACCTTGCCAGGAACAAATTTGCAGAGGAAACCCTTGGTATGCTGTGGATGGGGCATTTACCAACCGCAGTACAGGCAGTCTTAACGGTAAGCGAAGTCAAGGATCTGGATAAACTAGCGAGTATGGCAGATAAAGTTGTCGAAACAACTCGTTTCGCTGAGATACAGGAGGTTTCGTGTGCTAGAAGTAGTTCATCAACCACGCAGTCAACTCTTGAAGCTCAGATTTCCCAGTTAACACAGCGCTTAGATCGGCTTGAAAGGTCAAGGCCAAGGTACGAGTCACTTAGACGTAATGGACATGGAAGGTCATATCGTTCTGGATCCCGAAGTCGCGATCGCTCAGGGCATGCGGAACAGAGAAATCCAGAATGGCTTTGTTTTTATCACTTCCGTTACAAAGAAAAGGCTAGCAAATGTATTCAACCTTGTGCATGGGAAAAGCAGGAAAGTAAGTCGGAAAAAAACTAGAAACGGTACGGACTGTGGCGGATGCCTGTACCATCACATCGAGTAAACGCCTATGTATTAAAGATAAGAAAAGCGGACTAAGTTTTTTGGTAGATACCGGTGCTAATGTATCAGTTTTACCAGTGTCGAAATTTAATCGTAAGGTAAGCCATTGTAGTGAATATAAACTGTACGCGGCCAACGGAAGTGACATAAAGACATATGGTATCAAAACTTTAATATTAGACTTTAGTTTACGTCGACCGTATAAATGGTCATTTATTTTGGCAGATGTAACACAACCAATACTAGGTGCAGATTTTTTAACGCACCACGGGTTAATTGTAGACTTAAGTTCAAGTAGATTAATTGATGATTTAACTAAATTGAAATCTATTGCATGTCTTGTAAAGGCGGACCAGCCGACTGTGAAGACGGTGGAAGATAACCACCCATTTCACGAGCTATTATGTAAGTACATTGATATTACTAAGCCTGCATCGTATAGGGAAGTACCCACCCATGGTGTTTTTCATCATATCGAAACGTCGGGACCCCCAGTATTTGCTCGAGCTAGACCATTACCACCAGCTAGATATAAAAAAGTGCAAGAAGAGTTTCGTTTTATGCAGGAATCAGGTATTTGTCGCCCTTCAAAAAGTCCTTGGGCCAGTCCACTCCACATAGTTCCAAAAAAGAACGGGGAATTACGTCCGTGTGGAGATTATAGAAAACTTAACTCTATGACCAAGCCAGATAGATACCCTATACCTCGTGTATCAGATTTTACATATGTACTCGCAGGTAAGAAAGTGTTTTCCAAAATTGACGTTAACAGAGCATATCATTGCATTCCCGTTTTGCCAGAGGATGTCGAAAAAACTGCGATAATTACACCGTTCGGTTTATATGAATTTCCGCGAATGACGTTTGGTCTGCGTAATGCTGCTCAAACGTTCCAACGTTTTATGCATCATACTGTATTTCAGGGTTTGGATGCAGATAGCAGGGACAGCATTTTTTCATACATTGATGACGTAATTATTGCTAGTTATGACGAAATTCAACATCGTAAACATTTAGACTCATTGTTCAAACAATTTAGTAAATACGGTATTACGATCAACTTGGCCAAATGCACGTTCGGGAAGGCAGAAATTGATTTTGTAGGTTATCATGTTACGTCAGACGGGATACGCCCGCTGGATGATAAAGTTAAGGCCATCACGGAATTTCCCAAGCCCGAAAATATCGAACAATTAAGACGATTTTTGGGCATGGTCAATTTTTATAGGTCTCATATACCTAGCGCAGTTTCTTCTCAATCAGTCCTTCATAATTATTTACATGGTGCAAAAAAGAAGGACAAGACACCTATAGACTGGACTCCTAGCGCTGAGCAAGCATTCGAAGAATGTAAGTTAAGCTTGCGCAAGGCGGCTACACTGACTCACCCGGTGATGGATGCACCGCTTGCACTTATGACGGACGCATCCGATACATGCGTGGGAGCGGTTTTGCAACAGCGAATTAAGGAGGCATGGTCACCTTTAGGTTATTTTTCTAAAAATATGTCAAACGCTGAACGAAAGTATAGTACTTATGATAGGGAGCTGTTAGCGATTTATTTAGCTATTCGTCATTTTCGGAATATGATTGAGGGACGGCAGTTAATTATATATACAGATCATAAACCTATTACTTATGCATTTTCGAAAGCTAACAGTGAAAAAGAGCTACCTAGGCGTACACGTCATTTAGTATTTATTAGCGAATTCACTACGGACATTAGACACTTGAGTGGGCAGGATAATATTGTTGCAGATACATTATCGCGCGTTGCAACAATAGAGTGTCCCACGGCGATAGATTACGCAGAACTCGCTAAGGAGCAGGAATGTGATACTCATATCTCGCAATTAACGAATTCTAATAATGCTAGTAATCATTTCAAAAGAATAATGTTACCCATTGGTGGAAAATTTATTTTTTGTAATGTAGCGAATGATAGAATTAGGCCTTATTTGACAGAGAAGTTTCGACGTATTGCTTTCGACACGGTACATAATTTAAGTCATCCTGGAATTAGGACTACACGAAAATTAGTACAAGATCGTTTTTACTGGCCAAGTATGAATCGTGATGTAGGACAGTGGACTAAAATGTGTATTCAATGTCAACGGTCTAAAGTAAAGCGTCACACAATGTCAGCTTTAGGAACGTTTCCACCTTGCGACAGGTTCGAGCATATTCACGTCGACATAGTAGGACCTCTACCGACGTCGGCAGAAGGGTTCAGGTATTGTCTTACCATAGTAGATAGGTGTACACGATGGCCAGAATGTTTCCCCACTAAAGACATGACTGCGGAAACTATATCACGGGTGGTATATGAAGGTTGGATCTCGCGTTTTGGTTGTCCTAAAAAGCTAACCAGTGATCAAGGACGCCAGTTCGAAAGTCAATTATTCAATGCATTAATGAAATTGCTAGGTATCAATAAATTGCGTACCACGCCTTATCACCCACAAAGTAATGGTGCGGTGGAACGTTGGCACAGATCGCTTAAAGCGGCATTAACCGCTCGCTTGTGTAATGTATTATCGTCATCTTGGGTGGACGAATTACCAACCGTGTTGCTAGGCCTTAGAACAGCAGTGAGGAGCGATAATGGCATAAGCGCGGCGGAAATGACTTACGGTACAACATTACGGTTACCAGCGGACTATTATGATGGTAAATCACATGTGGATTTTGATAGTAGTTGTGAATATGTATGTAAATTAAGAGATATTATTAGGAAATTCCAGTCTACCACTATTAGGAAAAATAACGAACAAAACATATTTGTACACCCGGATTTAAAGAAGTGTAATTACGTTTTTGTGCGACACGATGCATTACGTAGACCTTTACAGCCCACTTATGACGGACCTTATCGAGTATTGAACAGGGACAGTAAGGTTTATTTAATTCAATTACCGGGAAGACAGGTTAGAATTTCAGTGGATCGTTTGAAACCAGCTTATTGTATTAATGATAACAGTGATGAAACATCAGAGTCCAATACTGAGGTTCCAATTCACGTTTCGCCTAACACTTATACCACACATAGTGGAAGAGTGAGCAAGCCACCTATACGATTCAGCTAAAAAGTAATACCTATCATCGCCTGCAGTTTTACGTATGCTCGTTTCTTTTTAGCCTAAGTAAAATAATAACTAAATAGGATACGAATGGAAAGATCGATATAAATTAGGTTAGTTTCGTATATGTTTATAATTGTAATGTAACGAAAACTTAAACTTGAAACTTAACGTTAAATTTTTACCATGAACAGATTTTTGTTACAGACAAAGTAATTACCTATATTTTATCCATATCAATATAAATATGAAGTAGAAGCAACACATCTAGGTTGCTTAAATAGCAACTTAAGCAACATTTAATTAGTTATAAAGACTAACATTTAGATATTTTTTTTATTAACTAATCTTGTGTCATTCATATACATTTGTAATAATGGGAAAGAATAATAGTAAGGAACAAGTTAGTGAACATGTTATTATTACTCAAAATGGAGGAAATATATCGCATTGGGAAGAAAAGATGGATCAATTCGCGATATTTATATTGGTGTTGTTGGTGTTGCTGGCGGTTATAATTATATACTGTATGTATAAGAAATTTTATACAGGGCTGAAAGACTGGATCCGCAAGCAAGTGTCATATATGATTAAAACCCATCCATCAATGGAAAATGTGTAGAGTACGTTTAAAGTAACTGTATTTGTTAATGTATGATATTCCGAATTAAAACATAAAGTTATAAATCAGTGATTAGTAGTATATTATATGCAAATTTGTCAAGTATGTACGTGCTCATAATAGAAGTGTCATCAGATTCTGTAATGTAAACCTGTGGGAGACACTTATGTAATGTGATCATTCTGTTATTGCAAGTTGTCACCACCGAGCACATACTTGTAATTATTGAGTAATGTTGTTATGAATTAGTGATAATAACAATGAAAGTTTAGTTGTAACACATATATTTTTTTAGAAGAGGGGGAATGATGTAGGGACTACATATATGTCCTAAGGAACCCTATTATTATAACTGCAACATTGTAGATTTGTATCGCCCATCGCCTCACCAGTCACGGTGTTGGCGGGATGTAAGAGAGTCGCGTGTATCTGTATGTAAATGTGTAATTGATAATTCATTATATAAATAGTTAACGAGAGTGAATTTTATTTGAGGAGTCAACCCCAACACCGTGCCTCAACATATCTAATATGAAAATAATTGTAAATAACCAACACTAATATATATATGGCAAACTTAACAAATAAAATAGAACAGTGAACAAACAAACGCAAATATATTACACCAGAATATTGTCATGTTATGTTACAGTTATGCTGAACAAGTCAAGGCGCTACTTCACATCGGGCCAAAGACTGCTGCTTTATAAGTAGCAAGTCCGGCCTCACACAGAGTACTGCAGCCATTTATGGGCGGGAGCACCTGGATACCAGCTTGGAACCTTTTGATTTGATTGACCCAGAAACGTGCAGTTCGGATTGTCGACGATCCCAAGCTCACAAGCGTCCTAGAACCCCTTGAGGAAAGACTGTGCCTCCTTGTGTGTGTTTTACCGCTTGTACAACGGACAGTGTTCTGAGGAATTGTTCGATATGATGCCAACTGCTACTATCTACCATCGTACCTCCAACTATTGCAAAGAGTTCATCCACATACCCTAGAGCCAAAATGGTCACGTACCGTACTGTTTCAGCGGTACTACCTCCCACGCATGCTCAGGTTGTGGAATCAGCTCCCTACCGAGGTTTTTCCAAGAGACTACATCAAGGGCCTCTTCAAAAACAGCGTGAAAATATTCTGTAACCGCTCACCATCAGGTGGGCCGTATGCTTGTTTGCTACCTTAGTGGTATAAAAAAATGTCTAGTTCAAACCTTCAGCATTTTCTAGGACACGATGAACATCACCGTTATTTATATCATTAGCTTTGTTACAATACAGTTCATAGCTTTATCGGGTTAACATCTCCCAAGACATGCCTACTTTATCTTCAACATATAGGGTAATAAAGTGTAACATAACAAAAAAGGGCCACAAATAAGCAGCGGAATAAAAGTGCCATTGGATAGGTCCCTAACATCCAATCTGGAAGACACAGTGCACGTATATTAGCTTAATCTATTTGAAAGATTTTCTGTTGTTACTAACATGATCGCAAGCCCAGCTCGGGCCCAAGAAAGTTCGCTAGGACATGAAATGATATGGAGTTTATTCAAAATATAATAGAAATAGTATGTAAAATAAAACACTTTTAAACGTATTACATCGCGTATATTTTATAATGATTTTTATTTTTCCTAACGTTTCGAATACTTTGCCGCATTCGTGGTCGCAGGAAGTGTTTTATTATTATGTATAATAATCGCGAAAACCTAAGATATTACTATAGAAATAGTACCTGTGTAATAGTTAATAGCCGGAGGATGGGCAGCGGCGTTATTCGCGTACATTAACAACAACTCAACTACGATCGCCAACCCGCCAAGCGTGGCGATTATGGAAAAACCCCTCAATGAGCCCACAACACACCCATATCGGTCGTTGTGGTGATCTTTGGGGAGGCCTGTGTCCAGCAGTGGACATCATTCGGCCGAATCGATGATGATGATGATGAATAGTTTAATACAGGCCCCAAAACGCCTGCTTAGCCTTCACCGCTTACACCAGTGAAACAAATTCCTCAGGTCCCAACAGTTGTTTGACTGTCGTGATATTTTTTTTCTGTAGTTACCCATATATTTGTTTTTATTTAATAACTTTCAATAAAAAATGCTGTGGAGAAGGATATGAGGCGGCAAATCTAGAACGTTTTGTTTATTTATACATAATAATTTTGACGGAATGGTTGGTGTAAAACGGCCGCCCCCCCAGGCACTTTTCGGGGAGGATTGTAAAGGATCCCCCCAAGTCTTTGTGCTGTGCGCTCTGCTGCGCACACGGCGGCATGTGACCACGTGCGCGCCACCGTCTTTTCTTACAGTACCTAGCCGGCCTCTTGCAATTAGAAACCTACTACCAGAAATAAATTAATTATAGGATAGAAAAGTTAATACAAAAACTATAAACTTAACCAAACAATAAAACCTGTAAGCTCACAACGCCAATCGGATCGCCAACAAATCGGCAATCAAAAACACCAGATGAGCATATAAAACAATTAGGAGCAACAACTCTAACTGGATTGCTCTTTTATGACGCAGGGCTGGCAAAAAGGCTGACTTTTAACAACGGCATCAAGCCTCAAGATTAGCAATTCTCGCTGTAACACCAATTAAGGGCAGACGCTGCTAAGGTTATGACTGCACTGGCGTATAAAGCGACTACTTTAAAGACAGCTCCCTCATTGAAATAAGAAAAGTTTTAATTTGATTGTGTTTATTAAAGTGAGCTATTTTACATTATAATAAAACAATTTTAAACGGATTAGATCGCGTATATTATAGATTTTTGTTTTTCCTGACGTTTCGAAAACAAATATCTATAATATACGCGATCTAATTCGTTTAAAATTGTTTTATTATAATGTGTAATAATTGCGAAAAGCTAAGACATTACTATGAGCTATTTCATTTTCGATATTTCAAGTTCTTGTCTAGAACACGAGACGCTATCTATTGTATTGAAATACTTATTATCTTCATAGATCTTTTCTTCATAGACAAACAGAGCAATGCAATACGAGTAAATACGAACACTTTAGAAGCAATGTTTTAACCCTTTAGTAGTCACTAGACTAGACTTCCGGTAGATAGGTATATAACTTGCTCTAGTGTGATCTTAACGAGGACCTGGAGCCCCCATCAATTCTAAAGATGACCGCTCCGATGGTTTAAGCCGGCTGAGGGGCACTTCCGCCTATTCCGAGGCCGAGAAAGCATATGAGGTATTTCCCTCAGGTTAAATAAAAAAGTCTATAATTTATATCATATAATTATAACCGTACATTACCTAAACAGAGCGCATGAAATGACATGAATGTTTTGTGATCACTAAAAGTCCACTGCTGGACACTAGCCTTCCCCAAAGATCACTACAATGAGCGATATGGGTGTGTTGTGTGCTCATTGGGGGGTTTTGTTTTATGATACTATGGTCTCTATGTCTCCTCTACCAAAACCAGAATTCTACTCCAAAAAAAATATTTCCTAAAAAGGCTAGGCCTTTTTAGGAAATATTTATATTCTAGCGTCTAAACTGCACTTGTCGAGCAACACAGCGCTTAGCAAATCCGCAAATGGTTGCAAAAATAAATTTAATTCACTATTAAGTTTTAGGAGCTCTGCTCTTGCGGGGCAATTAAATTAGGCCTTGGAGTCCGCGGCCCCTAGCGTTGGCAGAGGTGTTTTTATGAGACCGTAAAACATGTTAGCATTTGCGCTATTAAATTCTCAAAATTATATTAGAGAATAAATATTTGGTGCTAGAAATATTAAGTGGAATTAGAGCTGATTTAATGTTATGGTCATTTGGTTAGTCAAGAGAAATGTAGAGTAAGAATGGAGGGCATTGTTTACTTTAATGTGGGATGCTAATAGAACAGAATAGACTACGAAAGAAATAATTCATTTACTTTGCTCTCACACATTGACAAGAGGCAAAAGATTCAAATCGAACATTAAAAAAAAAACAAATTAATGAAATTAGTGTAAAGAGAAACAAAAATGGAACTTAATTAACTCAGCATTGTGCTACTTCGTGATGATGCAGCGCTGGTATTCTGCTAAGACCTTTGGTGAGTTCACGGACGGAAATAAATAATACTTATATATATTATCATCATCATTTCGGCCGAATGAAGTCCACTGCTGGACACAGGCCTCCCCCAACGATCACCACAACCACCGATATGGATGTGTTGTGGGCTCATTGGGGGGTTTTGCCATAATCGCCACGCTTGGCAGGCGGGTTGGCGATCACAGTTGAGTTGTTAATGTACTCGAAGAACGCTGCTGCCCATCCTCCGGCTAATCCCTTAGTCGACTTTTACGACACCCATAGGAGGAGATGGGGTGGTGGCATTCTGAGCCGGCACCACACGGCAAGCCGGCACCACACGGCAAGCCGGCACCACACGGCAAGCCGGCACCACACGGCAAGCCGGCACCACACGGCAAGCCGGCACCACACGGCATATATATATATATATAATTATCAAACGTTAAATTACAACATAGAATCATTTTTTATTACAATACCATACATATTTACACATAGTATGTAAAAATAGACATACATAAATGTAATACTGGATTTAGTTGGCAGAATGGAGTGATGTCTGTGCTTCATAAAATAAAAATGAGAACGAAAACACGGTGAAAAAGTGTCGAGTGGACGGGTGTATTTAAAGTGGTAGACAGAGTATTATCAATAAATTACCATAGGTACTCCATCCACGCATTCGACTCATACCTCGTTCGATTTGTTTCTACGGTCTATGACAGAGGACGTGCGCGGGATTTTCATGAGTTTGAAATGATATATGAATGATGCTGAAAAATGAAAATGGCTGGTTTGCAGATACTATAAAGATATCTAATAGTAGCCGAAAATTAAGTAATTCTTGTGTTTTTTATAGCTGTGTTATTTCTATTATTGTATAGTTACTATAAATATAATATATATATATATATATAGACTTGTACCGTGTTAAAGTGAGTGGATACTATGCGAATAGAAGTTTGGATCAAATTGTATAGGAACCAGGAAATCATTGATTATGTTACAGGAAATGGAACTTAATACATGGAACTTTTACATGTCATATTGAAACGAAGTGCCATTTCGCTGCATGACAACCTCTGACAAGAAATGCCTAAAGAATTCATTGAATTTCTACATTATTTTGCAAATCTGGGTAGGTATAAATAATTTAAAACACCTCATTACACATTGAAAAACCTTTTTAAGCTATACAAAACAAACAATGCATGCAATGGTTTCCAGACAAGCTATATGCGCAAAATAGAACTAACGCCATCCGTCCCAGTCGTCAACATAGTATTTAATCCTAATTGTCAGAACATCTATTTTTTTTATTCTAATTTTTCTGTTGTACAATAAAGAGTATTCTATTCTATTCAATCATTGATAGCCTAGTGGTTCAACACAAGCATTCCATACAGCACGGTCTGAGTTCAATCCCAACCCGCACCTCTGACTTTACGGATTCAAGTTTGGATCAGAATTTCATTATCACTTGCGATGATAGTGAAGGAAAAAATCCCGAGCAAACCTCCACACTTAAGAAGGGTCCAAAATGTTCTCAATGATGTGTGTACTCCACTAACCGGCCACTAGTCCACTGTGGTGTACTTAAAAGGCCTACTCAAAGCAATGCTTGCAGGGCCCTACATGCAGTATCTCTGCCGGATTGTAAAGGCTATCCGATGAACCCTTTCATCTTCATGCTGTCATGACAATTGAATCAAAAACTCTGGTGAATATTCAAATCAAGCTTGTTTAGTGTAGACTTTTTAAGAAGTTTAGACTCTTTCCTCCTGCATTGTGTTCACATTACCATCATTTCGAGAACATTGTACCAATATGGTTTAAAAAGAGTAACCGTGGAGTTTCTTGCCCGTTCTTCTCCATAGGAAATCTACACCTTGGAACGAGGCAACTAAAGTCGTGACTATTCATAAGTGCCTATAAATGGTTTTACATGAATAAAAATGTTTTTATCTTTACATATATTCATGCCCTTGGTTGGGTTCAAATTATTCAAATTTTGATCTGCTGACCAAGATGCTTAATTGAGAAGTGTAAACCTCTTAAAGTTTATTAAATTTGTCAAAAATATAATTTAGAAGTTATGGTTTTGACAACCGACCAGAATAAGCAAAGGACGAAGATAACACTAGCAATAAGTACAAACTGTTGCTACAACATATTGCGTGTCCGTTCAGCGTGTCCGTTTACTTACCTTTCTGATTTCAGAAAATACTGCGTATTATTATAATCACTACAATGAGCTCTCACAGGCGATATTGCCATAATCACCACTCTTGGCAGGCGGATTGCTACATTATGGTTATCAAAAAATATACATTAGCATTCGACTTACATTTTCCGTAAGCTCTCTTTATAAAGCTGAGGAAGTGCTCCAGTCTTGAGTGATATTAATTTTCGCAAAAAGCATCGTTACTAAAACTTTTAATAATTATGAGCAACACAATAACATCCCTAACATGTTATTGTGTTGCTCATAATTATTAAAAGTTTTAGTAACGATGCTTTTTGCGAAACTTAATATCACAATTTTCGCAAAAAGCATCGGATTTCGGAACTCTTCGCACACAGATAAATCAAATCAATATTTAGACTCACTCGTTTAACGTGTGGTGCCGGCTTAGAATACGTGGCCCCATTTCATCCCGTAAAAGATAAAAGGCGACTATGGCATTAGCCGGAGGATGGGCAGCAGCATCCTTCGAATACATTTATAACTCAACTGCGATCGCCACCCCGTCTGCGAAGCACGGCGATTATGGCAAAAACTCCCAATGAGCACACAACACAAAACCATACCGGACGATTTTCGGCTGAAATGGAAACGTATAACCTGGTCACGAGAAGACTCTTCTCGTCCAGGTTAATTAAAATATTGATTTGCATTTATCTGTGTGCATAAAGTCCTGAAAGCATAGTCTAATATTATTGAATTTCGCGAAAGCTTAAATGCTCAGATTTCTAATATAACATGAAATGCTTAGCCTAACTTTCCTTTTCTAGCAAGCTATCAAAGTGAAGTTGAAACAAAACCGATACACAGCTTGGAAAATGCAAGATATTGATGTTACAAAACTGAAGGCAAGCTTTTGCATTTTATGGGCAAAGCATATGTGCCGAGACAAAGCAATCGTTTGCCCCGAATCGCTAGGAGAACGATTTCAAATTACATTTTTTACGTACAAGCGAGAAGAGAAAGCGGGATATCTGTAAAAGACGCGAATTATGCATTATGGATAGTTTTTTGTAGTTGCAGTATTGTGAGACACAGAATAGTGTAGTTACGCTGTATCATTATAACATAATATATTCTCTACCTTACTACGAGGTATTGCTGAAAATCAGCGCCGCACCGCTGTCTGCGATGCGGCTTTAGACTGCAATATATAATTTTAATCGATATTGCAACGCATACCACTGGCCATTAAATTTATTTCATAATTTATTACTGTTATATTAATATACAGGTAATCAAATATCCACTGCTAGAAATTGGCCTCCCCCAAAGATCGCCGCTATGACCAGTCAGTCAGTCAGTTTGTGTTGTCTGTTATGGGCAGTTTGCCATATTTTTTGCGGCAATCGAACACTGACACAGCACAGAAAACTAGCCGATAGTTTACCCCAGTGGCTAAGCTATCGGCTTCCTGGCACAGTCGCCAACCATGCCGTTAATGTGCATAAGAATTCATGAGTTGACTTCAAAAAGCAAAACTCAACTAAAACTAAACCTGTCCAAGTTATTATGAAACGTTTGAGTGCCACCCTACCATTTTTACCGGAGATAACGTTATAATGAACATAAATACTATTACTATATTGCACTTTAAATTATATATAAACATATAAGCATATATAATAAAATTTCCATTATATTCGGCAGGTAGATTTGTCACCACAATATGTGTAGTTAAATAATCCATTAATCCATTAGTTCATTACTGCCCCACTGCTGGGCACGGGTCTTTTCTCACGATGAGAAAGGTTAGGCCTTAGTACACCACGCTGGCCTGGTGCAATTCGGTGTGTAGGTTTCCCCACGATGTTTTCCTTCACTGTTAACGCAAGTGATCCATTCTGATACGCACATGAATCCGAAAGTCGGTACGGGCCGGGAGCAAACTCAAACCCTCCTGAATGGACGACAAGGGTTTAACCACTAAGCTGTCACTACGATTCACAAGTATGACTGCTGCGCTGTTTTATGATTGTTCATTTTGGGCTTAATAAGGCTGTATTTAACAATAAACGTTTATATTCTGGATTTTGTTTATAATTCAGATAGAAAAGTGTATCCCTTGTGACGCCGGTGGATCAAAAGTTGTGCGCTAGTCGTATATAGCAATAAAATCCGACCAAAATTTGTTTCAATAACCGTGAGCTAATATGAAGATTTATATAGATTTACATAGACTTTCCATAATAATATACATTGAACAAAGATATTCCCGATACGAATAAGATCATTAAATTTATCGCTTTCGGAAACCAGAAACACCCCTTTCCTTCAATTGATTGAAACTTCCGTAAGATCATAAAAATGGGAAGTATTTTTTCCATTTTCGCCGTACCGACCGTGTGGATATGCGCGGTTACTCGTAGGAGCCCTTATCCTACTTATATGGTTCCCGATGGTCTGTCAAAGAATTAAAAATGTTATGTCTTAGGTTTTCGCGAGCATTACACATTATAATAAAACACTTTTAAACGGATTCTATCGCGTATATTTTAGATTTTTGTTTTTCCTGACACTGTGAGTGATTACTGCGTGCATCGAAATAATTTTTGATTATAATTGTACGGTAAATAAAATAACTTTTAAAAATCTGTAACGACGCCTGTCACCTTAGTCATCCTGCGACCAAGAACCCTGCAAAGTGTTCGAAACGTCAGGAAAAACAAAAATCCAAAATATACGCGATAGAATCCGTTAAGTGTTTTATCATAATCAAAAATGTATTTTTTGATTTTATTCCAGTTCGACGCTATGTGACATTTGACCTGATATTTTTACATCCTGAATAAAACAAAACTCGATGTTGGAAAATCTTAATATTATATCATCATCATATAAGCCAAAAACGTCCACGGCTTAACCGAGACCTCCCGGGACCATAGATTTCCGCAATGTGTTATCATTTTAGCAGGTGGGTTGGTGAGTGCAGTATGGCTATTGTTCCACCGAAGAGACGCTGCTGCACATCCCTTTCACCTATTACGACATCCACGGGAGGAAATGAAGTGGTTTTATACGTGGTGGCTATATGCATAATCCCGACATCGCACGCAATCTCAATATAAGATGAAAATATTTGAGAGAGATATTCAGTGACCATTGTCATTATTCAGCATGCCACTGTAAGGATCAGAGCTATCATCATATCAGCTAAATTTCATCCACTGCTGAACAAAGGCATTGCCAGTAGTAAGACCAAGGAATTTGCCAGTACTGACCAAGGAATTTGCCAGTACTGACCATAAATTGCAGGCCAGTTGACGAGTGCAGTACTGCTACTGTTTCTCAGAAGGGACGCTGCTGCCCATCCCTCTGGTTAAGAGTCCCTAAGTCACCTTTTATGACATTCATGGGAGGAGATAGAGTAATGCTATATTTTTAATCCAGACACCATAAGAAAACGATAGGGTTTTTCTGGCCAAGCGGCCAAGGATGGTTCCCTTTGTATTTAAGATTGCATTCATTTTATGCACAGCTACCACCAGAGCTTCAATGCGTTTGCAAGATATGTATAATTGTATATGGTTCACATATATGTGCAACTTTTCTTTCTTTCTTTCTTCTAGCTTTCATGTGATACTTGCAATTCTGTTCCCACAGTACGAGTTTATTTTTGCAGTCGAAACGTAATAGCAAACTATAAACGAGAGTGTTGTGCTCCAGAAGGACACTGCAGAGCGGGATCGGGAGCGGGCCGTCCCCGCACGGAGAAGGACGAGACGGTGCCAGGGCAACAACCGTCCCGGCACCTAAGTTCAAAACGCCTGAGCCCCCTGCCTTTACTACATGGTGAGGGACTCGGAGGTCGCGGGCGCGCAGATTGGGGAGTCTGTGTGCTCAGACCGAGTGACCCCCGGGAAGACGGAGGTGCGCTCGTCGTCACGAGCCTCCGTGTGCGTAGCTCAGCGCACAGCAAACTTCAGGGGATCCTTTACAATCCTCCCCGAGAAGGTGGGGAGGGGTGATCTTTTTACTGTCACCTTCCCTCCGCTAGAGGGGCTCACCGCTTTACAGTCATCCCATCCGTGATGTACCTTAAGGCGTGGCGCTCTAGTACGGCCAATGGGCGGCTCTAATGTGATCTTACAAGGACGTGGAGCCCCCTTCGGTGCCGAAGATGACCGCTCCAGTGGTTTTAGCCGGTAGGAGTCCAGCATGCCCCTTTGCCCTTGCCTGGGGCGAAGGAAGTTCCCAGTGGATACCAATAAAAAAATATATAAAAAGGTGTACTGGAATGACTTCGTGATATCAGCATTGTTAAGAATTAATAGTAGAGGCCGAAAATTTATCCCTGAGGCACACCAGCGCTGGGCTACTTGTATTAATGATGATAACGAAATGGATGAAAAATAATACGAAGAAATAATTCTTCGCTTCTCTTTCGAACTCCTCGCCACACTTCCAGCTGTTATGACAGTTCTTTTACCATACGTGTAGTACGTCTATGGAATTCGCTAATTCTTTGCGTGACAGCCGTACTCTGGATACCTTTAAGACAAAAGTTAAGAAGCATTTCCTTTCTATTATATTCTAAAGTCTATGATTATATTTATTTATTTATTTATATACCTACTAGCTGCCCGCCCCGGCTTCGTACGGGCAGGTACATGCAAACCCGATTACAGTGACCTACCGGGTCCAATCAATCTAGTCAACTAATTACCTTACACCGCCAATTATCTTAGAATATTATCGAACTAACAGATAATTATGACTCTTTGTCGGATAATAAACAAATAACTCGCAATAAAGAAATATTGCGATTATAAATTGAGATATAAACTATCCTATCTTTTAAGTTGGATAAAACTGCATACAGTGTGCAAAATTTTATTATAATCGGTTCAGTAGTTTAGGAGTCCATAGCGGACAAACAACGTGACACGTAATTTATGTCTATTCTGATATTTGTATGATATACAATGTTTGTAGATTATTTAAATTTGTTTATTTTTATAATTGTAACTCTAATTTCATACTACGTACACGTATCTTGGCGCTCTTATATGACACAATCTCTCTATCACTAAAGGT
Organism: Diloba caeruleocephala; assembly: GCA_947459985.1. Taxonomy (NCBI): domain Eukaryota; kingdom Metazoa; phylum Arthropoda; class Insecta; order Lepidoptera; family Noctuidae; genus Diloba; species Diloba caeruleocephala. The sequence continues at coordinate 2,748,582 of OX381625.1, read as the reverse complement.
TTTGCTGGTAGAATACTCAATTCTGAGGTAAGCTCGTCTTTGTACATTTATTTTAAAAAAACTTGTTTACGGTTGGTGCAGTGGCTGATACAGTCGGCTGCTGCGCTCCGGGTCGTGGGTTTGATTTCCACATGGAACAAATATTTCTATGATCTGCGGGTAGTTGTTCCGGGTCTGAGTGTGTAATGTCTGTAAACGCAACCACCACACAGGAAAAACCCTAGTTTTTGTGTTTAAACAAAAAAAAAACAATAAATAATTTATAAATAAATAAAGAAAAGAACTTGATAAAAGGTTAAGCATAAGCTTCTCACTTACACCATTCAGTTATGCATTCAATGCCTAAATGGAAGATGACATACTTTAAGTGGATTTATGGTTTCTTTGAGAGTCCTGTTCTTTGATTCATCTCTATGTGTACTAGAATCTAGATATTAAAATATCCATTTAAGAAAGAAAGAAAGAAAGAAAGAAAAATATTTATTTTGGCCCCGCACAACAAATAAGATACTTGACAATAACAATAAAAAATAGGCATACAACAGATATGTAGAATAAATGAAATACATTAACAAAGAAAGAAAAAATTGCTGTACGAATCCAAAAATGGAACCTATCTCAGCACATGCTACAACACGAAGTGTTGCAACGCTGATTTTCAGATAGGACCTTACTGACCTACGGACACTCACGACTATAAAAATACGTTTGTATTATTAACTTAAATATTTTTAAATTAACAAAGTTTTGGTAATTTCATTGACATAATACATTCATTACATTCAATTCTTAATTAAAAAATAGCAAAAGCTGCATTTAATATTATAAGTATAAACAAAATAGAGTAAAAAATTGTGCACAATCAACGTAACAAATATTTATGTTTTGTGCCATAAATTCGTTCGATTTGTCGACTTTCGTATATCCTCCGACGCACTGCTTCTATTGTCAAAGACAAGAGAAGTGACGCACGAATCACATTTAAATAATCAAAAAATAATAATAATAATAATGTGGACGATATAATTAATTGAATAGTGATATAATATTATTTTTATATAGATAAATTGCAAGTATTATTATTTGTAAAATACAGTAATATATAAATAGTTTTGTATTAAATTATTGATTTAAAACCAGATGTTTGTGTAGGTATGAAATTAGAGTCTGACTTAAAGTTTCAATGGGCGCATAATTATTTACTGCTACATATCGTATTTTGACAATTAGAATCGGTCGCTATTAACGGTATTGTAACTTAAGTTTTATAACTCGTGTTTTTGTAGTTCTAATAAATAGTTTTTGTATCTATAATTGAATGTTTGTACTGATTTTATAGCTCGAAATGGTGGTGGCAGATCATTCCAGCAGCGAGTAGCAGCAAACTTAAAACTTCCACGGAAAGCAGCAGTACCATGTCTTGGATTAGACATAAGATAGGAAGAGGCCCTGGTGTTATGCTTGTTATATTCTCGCGACCAAGATAATTTGTTAAAAAGGTATTTTGGTGTTTCCGTTAAAACAACGCCAAAAAGTAAAGTAGCCAAATGGAGGCGCCTACGTGACGACATCTTCATCATGTTTCCTTTAATTAAGAAAGGAGTGATGTGTGATCTTGGGGGGATATTAAAACAAAAACGAGTGCATGCGTTTTGTACTCGCTGGATGAGCCTTTCAGTTCTACCAAGCAGGCATGTTCCATATACAGTGTCAGCGTAATTCAGCTTGGATAAGATTAGAGACTCGCATAGCATTATACGCATATTCATACTTATGTAAGGACGAACTCGGTAAAGAAGTTTTAGACGGTAAAAACAGTTACGTACAGCTTCGAGTACATGTGTCTCAAACTGTAGTTGACCGTCAAAAACCACTCCGAGATTGCGAGCTTCAAGCACTTGCTCTATGGAACAGCCATCAATCCTTACTTCCGGGTTATTATTTTGTATTCTCTGTATCATGTTTCTAGAGCCCATAACTATAAATTTTGATTTAGTAGGGTTAAGTAGCAGGGAATTTCTTCTAGCCCACTCTGCAACCCTGTCTAAATCAAAATTCATTTTATTTATAGACTCGAGACAGTTATTTGGATGAAAGGAGTGATATACCTGAAGGTCATCGGCGTACATATGAAACTTGCAATTGGTTATGGTGTGGGTAATGTCTGCGCAATATAGTATGAAAAGGAGAGGACCAAGGATAGATCCCTGAGGGACACCTCTGGTTACGTTACATTTGGATACGTTGATATTATTCTGAGCTAAGTATATTATAATCCGTGTTGTGTTCGGATTAAGAGTATAGAGCCATTCCACCTTCTTCCGCGGATGTCGTAAGGCGACTAAGGGACTCTAAACCAGAGGGATGGGCAGCAGCGTCTCTTCTGCGTAACAGGTGATATTCTGCGCTGACCAACCCGCCTGCCAAGCATTGTGAGTACTGGCAAATTTCGCCAAAAACTACTACACAAATGTGGAAATCTATGGGGGAGGCCTTTGTTTTGCAGTGGACGTCCTTTGACTGACACGACACCAATCCATCTGCCAAGCGAACACGCAGATGGATTGGTGACTGCATCATTTCAGGTGAAAAACTTCTACTGCTGACAGAAGCCTCCCCCAAAGATTCCCACAACGACCGGTATGGTTTTATTTTGTGTGCTCATTGGGGGTTCTGCCATCATCGCCACGATTGGCAGACGGGTTGGCGATCGCAGTCCATTGGCTGATATGATGATGATAATGACGGCCAATAAATTATTTTAACCTCTTTTGCATGTATTTTAATCTCTCACATGCCACAATTCCAAATACAATCAAAAATCCATTATGTCTCGCGTGGATTCACGTTTAGCCAAATAAGAGGTTATGCTCGCTTGCGCCTTTCCTACTGTACATCTGAGAAGAAACGTCGTAACAAATGGGTCTCCGTTTTATTTTTATTTTATATAACTTGGTGATGCGAAGAGCGGGTCATTCACCTGATAGTAAGGACTTCGGTATGCCAGCCTATAGAAATTAAAATGGTACCTAGTTCTGAGCGGTATCACACTGCCCTCGTCACCTCAAGACGTAAAGTTATTTAGTCTCTTATGCCCAGTCATTTCACTAGCTACAGTGCCTTTCTAACCGGAGAAAATTACTGTCTAAAGTTTAAAGGCTACTTTATTTGCTTAGCAGTGAATATCTGGCACAGGGGTGGTACCTACCTAGCCGGCCTTTTGCAATATTCATCATATCAGCCACAGGACGTCCACTGCTGAACAAAGGCCTCCCCCTTAGATTTCCACAACGAGTGGTTACATGCCGCCCTCATCCAACGACTCCCAGTGACCTTCACCAGGTCATCTGTCCACCTCGTTGGAGGTCGTCCCATGCTGCGTTTTCCGGTGCGCGGTCTCCATTCTAGAACCTTTGTGCCCTAGCGGCCATCAGTTCTACGAGCAATGTGCCCTGCCCATTGCCACTTCAGTTTACTAATCCTTTCAGCTATGTCGACAACTTTAGTTCTTCTACGGATCTCCTCATTTCTGATTCGATCTCGTAGAGAAAAACCAAGCATAGCTCTATCCATAGCTCGCTGAGTGACCTTGAGCTTTCTTATGACGCCTATTGTAAGTGCCCACGTCTGTGTTCCATATATCATCACTAACAACTCTTAGTGACATAGTCTTATTACTCTCTACCTACCACCTTTTACCACCTAAAGTAGAGGGGGCATGATCACCTACACATGACCTACCACCTGACTGAAATACTTGCCAGTCATATTGCCAACACAGTGACCACATCACGTGATAAAAAACTATACCTAAACTCCACTTTCCACAACGGGCAAAACAAACACGACATAAAAACGTCGTTTCACGAACACGTTTCGGCTAATTTCGCCGTCTCGGGCCGTAAGTGGCTTTTATGCCTAACTATGAAAGTGTTAAGTAGGCACTAAATATGGTATTATAATAAGAGAGGCCTTCAACCTCGCTTTAGCGGTGGTACTTTAGGTTGATCAAACGACTTGGTATTTAGGAGCTATCTTCGGTCTGTGTACGAATGCTCTCATTGTGCCTCCTTTCTTAATGTCAGTTTAATTTTTATATTTCATTGTTAAGTTTTATATGACATTATCGAAACGTCCTGAATAGTTTTTAGGGTTCCAAACGTCGGAATGAAAAAACGGCGGACCCTTTTGACATCACTCGTGTGTATGTCTGTCTGTTACAGCCAATTTACTACGAATCTACGAGACCGATTAAGTTGATATTTAGTATACATATGAATCTCTGCGACCCAAACACGGATGTGTAACCTAAATAATATTTTTAAATATGGGTGTCAATTTGGGGCCGATTACGAAATTTCAAAAAAAAAATTGTAAGCTGTACCATGTCACTTATCAAATGGAAGGGCTTATGTGAGGGACGCAAATAGTCTTTTTTATAATTTTAAAATAAATAGTATTAAGGTTATATAAGAAAATAGATGAAAATTGACCATTCCCCTACACTATCTCCGAAACACCTGAGCCTAAAATAAAATAAAAAATACTGGGCACAGTTCTTTCCTTATAGATTACAGAAAAACCTATAAGAAGTCCATGATCTTAATATAATATGGTGAATCTTTCAATATTGTATGTACAAACTAACATTTGCCGTTGGAATGTATGGGAGAACATGTATTTCAACAACAATGTTAAGTTTGTTCATGGGATAAATTATTGGTAAAAGACAGAATAGTCGTGTGGTGCCGGCTAAGAATATCACCACCCTATTTCCTCCCGTGGGTGTCGTAAAAGTCAACTAAGGGATTAGCCGGATGGTGGGCAGCAGCGTCCTTCGAGTACATTAACAACACAACTGCGATCGCCAACCCGTCTGCCAAGCATGGCGATTATGGCAAAACCCCCCAATGAGCCCACAAAACACCCATATCGGTCGTTGTGGTGATCTTATGGGGAAGCCTGTGTCCAGCAGTGGACTTTATTCGGCCAAAATGATGAAAAGACAAAATTCAACAATAGACATTCAGCAATTTCGAAAACCTCTGTATGTCTTAAAATATCCTAAGAAATATAATAAAAACTCACAGTTACACGATTGCTATATTGTGTCCCATTGTCCGCACATAATCAAACCACACGAGTGCATGAGGGGTAGCGCTAGGTTGAGTATTCCTAATCTACCGAAGTGATGTCACCGGCGCGGTTAGCCGACTTGCGTTTTAAATGTATCAAACTTGAAACATTTTAAATCTATTGCAATCACGTGCCATGTGGTGGCTCAGAATACCACCACCCCATCTCCTCCCGTGGGGGTCGTATAAGTCGAATAAGGGATGAGCCGGAGGATGGCAACAGCGTCCTTCGAGAACATTTGCAACTCAACTGCGATCGTCAACCCGCCTGCTAAGCGTGGCGATTATTGCAACCAATATGTAATAAATCCTTATGTAATTAAAAAAAACTTGTGCCATTAAATCAAAAGAGTCTCTTCATTATAACTACTTCACGCTTAATTAATACATAGCGCTCTGTGATAAATGCAAAGTAACGATACTGTGAAGCAATTTCTGCATTTTTCCAGCTATGGCCGGATAGTCTAGTCCGGAGCGGGTATCATCCGGTATAATCCGCTTTAGTGCGGCTTCGACCAGTTTAGGCTAGTGTTGTCCATTCCCAAATCTGAATTTTTCGTTTACCCGCTCGATATACTCGCAATACGTATCTCAAAATCCTGAATATTGCCCGCCAATACGAATTGGGGTACAGGCGAAATTAATAGTTTTTAGCTCATATTGATTAGCTGACTCCAAATAGGTTACACCTCAAGGCATATCTCGGGTTGGGTAAAGTATCCCCCGAAGCCTCACTGTGTGATGTGCTGCGCTGCGCACACGTAGACTCGTTATCAGGTGCACACCGCCATCTTCCCGGGGGTTGCTTGGCTATGTGCACGCCTGCTCCCAGGACCGACGAGGCCCCTCACCATTAACGATGGCAGGGGGCTCAGGCGCGTTGGACCTGGGTGCCAGGGTGGTTGTTACCCCGGTGCCGTCTCGTTGTTTTCCGTGTGGGATCGGTCCTCTGCCACTCTGCAATCTCCTTATGGAGAATGACGCTCTCATAGAAGGAGACCACTGCATTTCAATTTGCATGTTCTGACAACATAGCCGCTAGTAGGCACGGACCGAAACAACCGTGTCCGTTGAATACCTGCGTCAGGCGGTAAGCGACGCAGAAAGTTCTTAGTTTCGTTGAAGAATTTTGATGTCTTCTATCGAATAAAGATTAAAAGTTAATTAAAAGCGTCCGTGAGAGTCAATTCTTTTAACAGCTTTATCGGATGATAGGAAATCAGCCATAATGAAAAACTAGGAATGAAGTTTACGGAGAAAAAGGTAGCTATGGGTAATTGAAAAAGGCAACTAAATTTTTTTCAAATTTTTGAAATAATTTATTATATTATTGGGTACATCAAAGCCATAATATACACATTTTATTAGAACAATGAGTTTATTGTTATCAAGATGGTGACTGCAGCGAAAATGCGCATTCATGGGATGCAAACAAAGAGATTTAAATCTTTGGATTCAAGATGATAACTGGATTATAAAGGACAAAATCAACAGTATCGGGGCCTGATAAAGTTATATCAACCTATTGGAGAGTATTCAACAGAACTTTAACAAGAGGAAACAACTTGATGGAATCAGATACACGAAGTACAAGCAAATGGAAAAAAATGTTTGGTACAGTTCATGAAATAGAAAAATTGGACTTCTGGGGTGGAAGGCCTGGTGACCTGAGATACAGGCTTCAGCCTAGTTTAGGCACCAGTCTCCCACAGTAAATTTGAATAATACTGTAACATTTATTGCGGTGAGAAATAAACAAATAAACAAACTAAGTGTTGATGTCAAGAGCATGGCCAGCAGCATCCTCCCGTGTGATAATAACAACGTACCGCGATCACCAATCCGCCTGCCAAGCGTGGTGATTATATATTTGATATTTTAGTGATCATTGGGAGGCCCGTGTTCAGTAGTGGGCATATAAGGGCTGATGTGTATGTGTGCTTATCTGAAAGAAAGAAAAGAGAGAAAGAAAAGCGATTTATTACCACAAAAAAATGCGCATCGGTACATTCATATTAATTAATCTAAAAACTACACTAAACTTGCTATAAAAAACCACATAACAGACAGATTGATCGTAAAATAGAAATAAAGAATGAGATACAAAAGAAAGTAATCATAAATAAATAGCAGTTTGCTGATGCACGTCTTAAAATGATGACGGCACGGTTGGTGCAGTGGCTGACACAGTCGGCCGCACGGAACAAATATTTGTATGATCTGCAGGTAGTTATTCCGGGTCTGGGTGTATTATTGTATATGGAATTCATGTCTGTAAACGCACCCACGACACAGGAGAAATTCTAGTGTGGGCCAAAGTTTAAAAAAAAAACAGCATAATACTGTGTTGTAACGTTAGCCGCAAAACAGAGCTGTTTTTCAGTGCTAACCTTATCTAGGTGAGGGACACTTATGTATCGTCCATTACTGTCCCATTGCTGGGCACGGGCCGTTTCTCATGATAATGTTTAGGCCTTAGTCCACCACGCTGGCCTAGTGCAGGTTGGCCGGACTACACCCACTATTGAGAACATCGAGTGTGCTGGTCTAACAATGTTTTCCTTCACCGTTAAGGCAAGTGATAATCAAATTTTGATCGGCACATGAATCCAAAACGTCAGAAGTGCAGGCCGGGATCAAATTTAGATCCTCCTGTATGGAAGACAAGCGTTGAGCCATTAGGTTACCACTGCTCAGTGCATAATGGCTATCCGGATCGCACGAGGATACCGAACAGTGTCCTACGAGGCGGCAACTCTCCCGGTGCGTTTTCCGCCTTTCGTGCTACTGCCTTCGTGCTACTGCCGTGGGACGCTTTGGGGGATCCTTTACAATCCCCCCCCCCCGGGGGGGGGGGGTGACCGCTTTACAGTCACCCTCTCCGAGATGTGCCTATAGGCATGGCACCAGTGAGCGGCTCTAGTGTGATCATAGGAGGACCTGGAGCCTCCCTTAGGTGCCGAAGATGACCGCCCCAGTGGTTTTAGCCGATAGAAGTCCGGCATACCCTTTCACCCTTCCCCGGGGCTAAGGAAGTTTATGAAGGATTTCCACAGGGAAACAATAAAATAAAAAAAATAAAAATTACCACTGCTGTCTAGCACTTATATTTAGTATTAATGGCTTGAAATAGAAGAACATAAAATAGTTTTTAATTTATTTACACGCGGACAAAGTCACGGTATCAGCTAGTTCATTACAAAAGCAAGTATCATCGCGCTTCCCCGTGGGTATCAATCACAAAGGCTAAGAACGTCGCCCCCAATTTGCTATGGACATTGCACGGAATAAGCTACGTTTTTAGCTTGAACATTGGCACGATGCCAGTACATTTGTACCTCGGGAAATTGTGAAAATGTTATAAATACGACGGAAAATAAAATTGTTTGTTTACCACTTATTGTGGTCTATTCTGGTATAAGAAACGTTATGTTAGTCTAAAAAAATCCGTGTTTCTCGACTGCTTGAGCTAACAAGCGATTCCAAGCTCACAAGCGATCTAGAACCCTTAAGTCTGAGGAGAGACTTCTTTCCTTGTTTGTGTTCTACCGCTTGCACAACGGACAGTATTCTGAGGAGTTGTTCGATATGATGCCAACTACCATCTACCAACTTCTTTCTACCATCGCACCTCTCATCCTCGGCGGGGTGATCATCCAAATGCCCTAGAGCCTACCCTAAGTCTCGTACCGTACGGCTTTATCAGAGGAACTTCTTCCGTGCACTCTCAGGTTGTGGAATCAGCTCCCTACTGAGGCTTTCCCAAGAGATAACAGCATGGGTCTCTTCAAAAGGGCGTGAAGAGATTATCACAGTCAGGTCAGCAACGCGCGAGTGGGACCTCTGGCGATTATAGGTTTATATTACAGTAACTGCTTACCATCAGGCGGGCCACACGCTTGTCTGCCAACTTATTTGTATAAAAAAAGCCCATAAACGTACACTGCTGAATATACACGGCAGGTTGGTGCAGTGACTGATACAGTCGGCTGCTGTGCACCGGGTCGTGGGTCCGATTCACGCACGGAACAAATATTTGTACGATCTGCAAGTAGTTATTCCGAGTCTGGGTGTATTGTGTGTGAGATTTGTGTCTGCAAACGCACCTACGACACAGGAGAAATGCTAATTGGGGGCAAAAAACGGCCTGCCTCATAAGGGAACCGTAATCCACCCACGATACAGGAGCAATCCAAGTGTGGGGCAAAGTTAAAAAAAAAGTATTTTTCGTAACTCCCTGAGTGACATTGAGCTAACTTATTCGGCTCATAGTTAGCGACCATCTGCGCCATGTGGCATCGCCGGTAACACACATTGGTTAAAGACTTTCGTCTTGAGGCACTACGGTATTGTTAACAAAATTACGTTGCGAAGTTTTCCGAACACTGCCCAACTTGTCACGTAATTATTATTCCACTTTATGCAACTAAAGAAACTCAACTCGCAGAAAGAGAGTCGCATTCATACTTGTTCTTTTTTCGTCTGCTTAAATAAAAATAAACTAGTAAAATAATACTACTTCATTCATTTTCAGTGTAATTTATATTCTCTCCTTCTTACTGTCGGTTGTTCTGAATAATATGACATTAGTTTTAAGGTTTTAGGGGCGTGGGTGGCGTAAAAGGCAACTATGGAATCAGACTGAGGATGGGTAGCAGCGTCCTTCGAGTACATAAACAGCTCAACTGCTATCGCCAACCCATCTGCTAAGCGTGGTTATTACTGCAAAACTTCCCAATGAGAACACAACACACCCAGACCGGTCGTTGTGGTGATCTTTGGGGGAGGCCTGAGCAGTGGCTTTTATTTGGCTGAAATAAGAATGATGATGAACTAGAGACGAAAATCTGTTAACGTTGTATTCACCTTCAACGCAACCCCATTATAGCCCTTTTTGTGGTGGAGAAATCCTCATGCACTTCATCCACCTTTGGAAGCGCGGAGGGACAAGCGGACTCTTGTCAGCTAAAAGCCCACGATGTCCTTCCACTTACCTCTGGCTGGGGTGAGGTGTTTGCCTTTCAGCATAAGACTGCACTCCAATGCCCATATGTTAGCCATAGCCCTGGATATGTTATTACATCCATGTAGGCCATAAATAGCAAAGCCTCCAGCCGTTGCTGGGTTGACGTGCAAAATCCATTATCGCGATGCAGGCTTTGGGTATGACACTCACTGACTCGTTGTTTTCTCTTGTGACGATACTAACGTTGAAAGCCATTTAATTACTACTATAAAGCCGTTATTGTAGAGCCGTAGGCAATGAGCTGTCAGAACCATACACAGATACGGTATTAAACTGTGTTCATACTGCCGAAATTGTAGCCGCTATAATATTTTGAGGGATGATAGCATAGATTAAAGGATCACCTTAAATCTTCCAATTTAATTTTTCATTGTTTTTAACCGACTTAAAAAAGGAGGAGGTTGTCAGATGCGTATTTTTTTAATATATGTACACAAATTACTCCGCGATTTTTTGCAACAAATAAAACTTTTCAACAAAAAAAAACATCTACTTCAAAAACCCTACACGATATAAAAATACCAAACCACTTTTTTTTTACCTTGGGGCCATGTATTCCCCGACTATGTTTCATGCAGACCAACGAGAAAATATATAATATACCTGACCCCACCCGACTTTATAAATAAAGATGTTCTTTTTTTTGTGGATTTGTGGTTTAATATTTTTATATCGCGTAGGGTTTGTGAAGTCGGTATTTTTTTTTTAATCGTTGCACATGGAAAACAGTTGACAGACATACATTTCTCATGGAAAAACACCCAAACTCGGAACGATTATCTGTAGGTTATACAAATGGTTATTCCGTGCAGAAAGAACCCGACCAATGAACACACAACACAAACCAAAGAATAAACAATGAGTAGTCTGGTTGTTGTTTGTTCACCTATGTCCAGCAGTGGACGTTTTTCGGCTAAAACGATGTTGTGATGTTGACGATGACTGTTGTTCGTTCAAGAGAAATAAATTCTAGAATACAAAGCGGACGAACTAATTAAAATTCTATTCACCGTTTACGAGGAATTGAGTGGGAAAATGTATAGTCAAATAATTCAGCGTAAATTCCATTATACTGCTTCATTTTAAACACATGTTGGAGACTGTATACTGATCGTAGAGTATGGAAATATGGGTCAAGCATATTTACTTTGAACAGAAGAGTTAAAGTTGCTGGAAGAGATTTTTTTGACATTCTTCTTCTGTCGTGCTACGAGATATATTTCCCTTGAAATGTTGTGGTGAAAAGATAAATTAGTCAGGTAAGATTCACCGCTTTACAGTCGCCTGCCCTCCGCCAGACCTATTTACAATCATCCTTCGAGATGTGCCTATAGGTATGGCACCAACAGGTGGCATTGATGCCAAACGCATGGCACGTTCTCGAGAACAAAAAGAAAAAACAAAACCAACATATCTATTCAACTGGTTTACGATTTGATATTGACACTTTTAAGAGGTTTAGACTTTACTGTGTTTAATGTAGGAGTATTGTCTTTATATAACCTGAATTTTCAGGAACAGTGTACTCAGAAATATTGTAACATGATTTTAAAAGAGTAACCATGGAGTTTCTTGCCCGTTCTTCTCCATAGGAAATTTACACCTTGGAACGTGGCAACTAAAGTCTTGACTATTCATAAGTGCTAATAATGGTTTAAATTAATAAAAAACTTTTTATCTTATCTGAACCTGAAGCCTTAAGTTGAAGATTAATTACTACTGACCTACTTGTATTTTTTTTTTCATTAACGCGGTCCCTATAACCCGCTCACTAAACCCATGAAATAACGTTTACCATTATTGTACGACCCCATATACCCTGGAGGGTGTCGCCCTATGCCTTCTCTATGAACACCGTACCCCCAGCAATGAGTAAATGGAAGGAATGCCCCTCCACCGCTCCCAAGGCCGAGGAAGTCCACAAGGATGTACCCATGACAAAAAGAAATATAGTACCCAATGTATACCCCTCCGCCCTTCCCCCGGGTGATGATGATGGATTTCCATAGGAGTGACAGAAAAATGGCGTCAAGGCTGACTGCTCAGGCTGCGCCAGACATGTCCTCATTCTTGGAGGCTCTTTTCATGCAACCGTGTTGCTAGGCAACTGATCTTATCCCAGTTGTAAACCTCCATTTATTGTGTCTATGGCCTAAGTGTTTTCTCTTGCCTGCTACAAAGGTGAAGGGTAACGCACCTTCTTTCCTACTCGTCCTCGTTCTTTTCTGATTAATTTGTTGCTGCAAGACAGTTATTTACATATTTGGAATACAGCGGGCTTCACTGATCGGTGTTCTTTCCGGCGGTAATCATTGTAGATTCTGAGCTACAGGAGTAGCAGTACCAACTAGTTTGAAGCGGGCTTGAACCAAAAAAAGACCTAACGTTATTTTTCTTGGCTCTTGGATCTAAAGGCAAGTCTTTTCTCAACTATGGTGGAGTCGCCTTCCAAACTTACTAGATGGGACTCATCATATCAGCCAAATGCCACTCACTGCTGAGAAAATACCACCATGAAACTCCGCTGTACGCTGCACTGAGCACACGGTAGCACGTGACCGTGCACACCGCCATCTTTCCGGAAGTGGCGTGGTGGTACCTACCAGACTCTTGCAATAAAGTACCTACCACTAGTGGTGGCTTATTAATACGCATACAATTAATTTGCCGTTTGGTGCCGGCTAAGAATACCGCCATTCCATCTCATCTCGTGGGTCTCGTAAAAGGTGACTATGGGATTAGTTAGAGGATGGACAGCAGCGCCTTCCGAGTACCGATAACTCAACCGCGATCGCCAACTCGTCTGCCAAGCCTGGCGATTATGGCAATACCCCCCTGTAATGAGTACACAACACAAACCCATACCGGTCGTTGTGGCAATCTTTTGGGGCGGCTTCTGTCCAGCAGTGGATGTTTTTACGGCTGAAATGATGATTATAATACAATTAATTAACTCTTTTAATCAAATTACCGCTTCTTGTGCTCTAGTTCTGCGACTCCTAGCGTCGCAGGTGCATCTGGTACCCTCGTCACAGCTCGCTCGTTCTAATCCCGTCAGTTTGGATCCCACTTAATTTCCTTAACGTTGTGACAGACATTAGCTCACGTTGATTTTAGATGACACTCTATTTTGTGTGGTCGGTTTGAATTAGCTATTTGTTTTGGAAATAGGCTGGAGTATTGCTATCTTTATTTAATTAGGTGGTTTTATGGCTTTTCTAGATATGTGATGGATACAACCATTCTTATCATCTCAAGAGATGCCACGGGGGAAGCAAATGGAGCATGGAAGGATCGTAACACGTGGCGTTCTGTATGTTTCTGTCTTCGCCATGGGAAGAAGCGTTTAATGCATACATCATCATATCGGTCATTTATACGTCCACTGCTGAACAAAGGCCTCCCCCATAGATTTTCACAACTGTGTCATTATTTTGGGTGGTATTTGCCAATACTCACCACGCTTGGCAGGCGGGTTGGTGAGCGCAGTATAGCTACCGTTTCACAGAAGGGACGCTGCTGCCCATCCCTCTGGTTTAGATTCCCTTAGTCGCCTTTTACGACATCCACGGGAGGAGATGGAGTGGTGCTATATTCTTAATCCGGGCAATGCATACATGTGTGTTTTAAATTATTATTAGATTGCGTCGGCCGTTACCTGAGATACAGGCTTCAGCCTAGTTCAGGCACCAGTCTCCCACTATAAATTTGTAAAATACTACCTTTTTCATTACTGTGGTGAGAAATAAATAAAATATCACAAATATCATACAAATATCATTGATTTGATTCCCAGGCAGGGCAAAATGTTATTGGGTACAAATTATAGAGAAGATAGATTTTTAGTTCAGAAGCCTTGCTCTGGTTTTCAACTCTACCTCTAGTGACTCGGGGATGTCAAACAGTATTAATATATCTTTCTTTTTTCTTTTCTTTTTTGTTAGGCTTCCCGCATACACTTCTGGGAAGTATGATTGCTTAACCAGTCGTTTCTGGCGAAGCCAAAAGAAGCCTCCAGCCAGGCTTGAAATTTATATTAAAAGCTAAGCAACTTGCGCTAAGGGCGCCCCCTGCGGGTCACTGACCTCAGCTTAGAGCGTTGCTGGGGATAACAAGATATTGTTTTGGGGACGGCTAGACTGGTATATTAATATATCATTTAATAAGTTGTACTTATATTGAAATAAATATATAGATAACTCAACTGCGATCGCCATTCCAACTGTCATGCGTGTTAATTATGGCAAAGCCCCTTAATGAACACGATGCACAAATCTGGCGTTCTTTGGAGGGGGTATGTCCATCAATTGACGTTTGCGTGCTATTCTAAACACTAAAATTACCAATTTTTGAGTAAAGTACTTAAGTATCAAACTGCCACCGTTTTACAAATAGTTTTTCAAATTTTACTTTCACTATGGTGGCAGAAATATATACCTTTACTGGTATACTATGTCATTAATGACCGTTTATGAGGCGACACCAGTAACACACCCAGCTTGTAACTTCCGACGCGTCACTTACGTAATTATTAATGACGCGCGTCTTGCGTCATTGGTTTTGTTTGACTGACAGTATTATCTCATTAACTTTTACAAAGCCAGACATAATTAAAAATCTATTGTAGTCGCGGCTGCCGGCAGTGAGCAGGTAAGATGTTAAGGAATACCAAATTTGATATTTACTTATATGCTTCACTCAGTGTCTTTGTATATCACTCACCGTTTAGTTTACTGGTGGTAAGTCTCTAATTTCAAGAGGCCGGCTAGGTAGGTACCATCCCACCTTCGCTATAAGTTGCGGGGCGCCTGGGGTCGCGGGTGCGTAGGTTGGGGAATATGCGTGCCCACACCAAGCGACCCACGGGAAGACGGTGGCGCGCAAGTGGTCACGTGCTGCCGTGTGCGCATAGCACAGCACAGCGCTTCGGGGGATCCCTAACAATCCCCCCGGGGGCTGACCGCTTTACAGTTACCCTCCTAGAGATGTGCCTATAGGCGTGGCACCTGTGGGCGGCTCTAGTGTGATCATACGAGGACTTGGAGCCCCCTTAGGTACCGAAGAAAATGCAAATCAAATATTGTAGAAACTTTGAAATTAAATGAAATGATCTTTTAGCAACTAGGTTTCAAAAAATACCTTCACACGTCAATAAATTTTGATAAAACTGACATTTCTTACTGACCGCCTCTAAAAGAAATGCCGAAACAAACTCAGAGGTTTCTCATTTGAGGTTAACATATTTAGAAACAATATTAAGTGATGAAGATGTAGGAAAATGTCTGGAATAGCCTTTTAAAGTAACATCTATAGCCGTTTGGATGACCTGCCCTGACAAATGGCAAGCATGAACCAGTTATCGTGTTGAATTCAATGGTGATTGTAGTGTTGAGTAGGACATACAAGAGGCAGTACATTTGTCCCGTACATGACACAATATTGTAAGAGCGGCTCAACATTATAACATGTACCACTTCAAATTTTATGTCGCGTTACTTTACTCTTCGCATGTGAACTGTAGGGTGAGAGAGAGAGAGAGAATGAGGCACATGCTTCAAAAGCACGTCTTTTTATTCAACGGATATTATCGTGACTGCAAGAGACAACATGATGTTTTTATTCACTCTATTACAATTGTACTAGTACAAAGTACGAGATGCGACAGTTTAAGAAAAATATGATTTCATGAATGTCTGTTAAATACCTATTTGTTTTGCTTGTTTATGTCTGTGTATTAGGTATATTTTAAATCAAAATCATGTTTTACAAATAAGTCGCCTGCACTGTATGTGTTGTGTTATACTGTGTGTTACAGTGGCTAATAAGTAAAACGTTGATACAATCGTCATTCGTCTATAATCAATCGCTTCTTATTACTTTGCTTTAAGTATTACCTCAATCACACTTTGTAAGACAGGCCAGTACAAATACAGCAACAGTACATGAAATACTCGTTCTTTCAAATGTACCGCCAAGCTTCATGACGCCTCACCTCATTTGAAGTGGGACATTGTACTGGCTCGGTACAAAAAAGAGGCTACTCTTACTAACTCATTTTTAAATCGTGTCCTACTCAACACTAGGTGATTGGTGACAAATTTAGTAAAAAGTTTAAAGATAACGTTAAAATAAATATAAGGTCAATGTCGCTAACTTCAAACGATATTCTTTTTCAATGACAAACTTTAAAAGTATTCAATTTACAAAGTTTGATCAAAACCTAAATCTAATTACGAACTTTTATTACTATTTCATAGTATTGATTAAATTTTGGAGTGTTGTGATTTAATTTTAACTAGGTTTGAATTCTAGGGTGAGTGAAAAGTGATCAATGATCTATCACTTGAAAACTTTTAAGACTATTTCATCAACTAATATTGCGATATTATAATAGAGTTCAAACTCTTTGAGAGAAAAATCCTAGCCACATAGAATAAAAAAACATTATCTGAAATAATTATATGAGAACATTTTGACAGAGAAAATAAAAGCGGAGAATGAATTCGAGCTGCCATCAGCACGGTTGTCGATTGTAGAAAAAGCGAATTGTATTATCTTCTATATAAATAAATTTGTATAGAAATAACTAGTGTTTATTAATACCAAGATCATACATAAGTCCCTTCCCGTACCTATACCAATACGTCTACCCAATTAGAGTTACTACAATATTTGTCGTCTGTTCATGTCTTTGAAGGCCATCCCATTCTGCGTGTTCTGCTGTATGGGCTCCACTCGAGACTCAAACAGTAATAGATTCAATTTTACGGAGATTTTCACATTTAGATATCAAGCTAGCTCAAGCAAGCAGCTGTTCAAAAGTAATTTCGCGTTAATTCCTGTTTCTTTATATATCAACATTGTAATCTCAATTATTTTAAAAGAGTGTTTGTGGGATTCCTCTTTTCCGTAGAACCAACCAATTGGAACGGTGCAACTTAAATGCTGACGTTTCATAAGTGCCAGTGTGTGAAATAAATATAAGAAAAACTGAACAAGTGCGAGATGAAATCGGGACCGAATCAGACCCAAAACTATTTTCTTAAATAACTTTAAAACTTTATATTTTAAAGACGGTACGGTTGGTGCAATGTCTGATACAGTCGGCTGCTGCGCTCCGGGTCGTGGGTTCGATTCCCGCACGGAACAAATATTGCTTTGATCTACAGGTTCCGGGTCTGGGTGTATTGTATGTGGAATTATTTACGTTACACGTCCGTATTTAGGGGTGCAGAAATCCATATGTGTAAGAAATTTTAACTTAAGCGGTCCAGTAGATTCTGAGTAAATTTGCTGTGACAGACAGACACACTAGTGATCTTATATGGGTTCCAGCGTTTTTTCTTTCGGACGGTTGGAACTCTAAAATCTGACTATTGTATACTATTGAAGTAAGGTCTTCCGTCCGTCTTCATATGCCGTGTGGTGCCGGCTCAGAATGCCACCACCCCATCTCCTCCCATGGGTGTCGTAAAAGTCGACTAAGGGATTAGCCGGAGGATGGGCAGCAGCGTCCTTCGAGTACATTAACAACTCAACTGCGATCGCCAACCCGCCTGCCTGCCAGCCCGCCTGTGTGGCGATTATGGCAAAACCCCCCAATGAGTCCACAACACTTCCATATCGGTGGTTGTGGTGATCTTTGGGGGAGGCCTGTGTCCAGCAGTGGAATTCATTCGGCCGAAATTATAAGGTCTTCCTTAAAGGACGTCCACTGTTGGACGAAGGCCTCCCCATAGATCCCCATTTTATTTATTGAACTGGCAGTATTATATGTCATCTGAGATGTAATTTATTAAATAATTTAAATGTCAAAATCGTTAGTAAAATAATAGTATTCTGCTTAATTAACTAAGTTCATAGTTTAAATATTGATTTTATAGAATTTAAAGCATATTTTTTATTATAGTTTCATGTAAACAGATTTGACTAACATTGTAAGAACAAGTAGAAGTAAACAAGAAGAAATCCAAAAATATAAATAGTAATCAACAAGGGAAAGCTGTCTTGAAGTCAAATAAAATAAAGATAGTGCCAAAGTTGTCTTGCGTTTACGCTTCTCGATTTGACAAAAATACCACGGAAACAGATATAAGTGATTTCATTAAAAATTGCGGAGACACGGTGGTGAAGGTAGAAAAACTAATTCAATATAAACAAACGACATTTTCTTCGTTCAAAATAACCATTCAACAGGAACAAGAAGTCACCTTTCTGAGCGAAGAATTCTGGCCCCGTGGTGTGGTATACAGACGGTATTCCATGAGGCGTGGTTTTGCTGGACATAATATTCCAGGACTGAAAAATAATGAAAATTAACGTGTGTTCATTAGGCTAAAAAAAATATATGTTGTAACACTATGGGCTTTATTGCCTGAAATAAACGATTATTATTATATAACTCTCCGAGTGCAACTTCACCAACAAACTAATCATGAACCGATTAAAACAAACAAGAGGCGAACGGCTAATTGAATATAGATAATGATCAATGATATTATGACATATCTGTCAGACTAAATCGCCTTGGAAGTGCTGAGGGCACGTCTCGAGCAGTGACGAAGTATCTCTGCTTCGACACATCACTGTAGCGGTGTTATATAGGTAGATGTATTATCTACTATATTATATAGGGGCACAATCAGTATGTTATGTGAATGGAGTTTATGAAAAACAAGTGGTAGATAATTTATTTTTTTGCTGTTATTTTTGGGGAAAACCCCTCGATGAGCCCACAACACATCCATATCGGTCGTTGTGGTGATCTTTGGGGGAGGCCTGTGTCCAGCAGTGGACTTCGTTCGGCTGAAATGATGATGATGAATGATGTTATTAGTTGCCGTGTGTTGACAAACCACAATCTCTCCCCAATGAGCACACAACACACCCGGACCCGGTCATTGAAGGGATGTTTGGGATCCAGCAGTTGACTTTTTTAAGCTAAATTGATGATAATGTACCAGACCAAAATGCTCATATCTCCGCTTAAACTCCAACAGATTATGCTGCAGCGCCGATTTTCTTCGATAACGTAGAAATCAAGGCCTTTGTTTAGCAATGGATGTCCTTCGGTTGACATGATTCCATTGTTTGCTTAACACAAATATTGTTAAATAGCTCATCAGATCCATACTGGTCAATACTTACTCTATCTATACAAATAAATAAAATTGAATTGCCTATTTGTAATGCCAAAATAACAGCTTTTTACTAAATGCATATGAAAGTATATACGGTACATATAACAATGTTTATTTTTTTGTTTGTCTGTTTGTTCCCGCTAATCTCCGCTAATTCTACAGGACTTTCACTGGCAGATAGCTGATATTATCAGGAATAAATAAGGCTACTTTTATTTTAAAAAATAATTAGGGTCCCGCTGAATAATTAAACCCCATGAAATCCAATATATACTTTATGTCAAGTGTCAATGGCAACTACTCTAAATTATTAAAAAATAATCCAATTTCTTTTAAATTAAACAGCGGGTGAAACGCGAGTTCCAGCTAGTATATTATAAATCAGAAAGAATGTCTGTTTGTTTCTTAATCCTTGATACCTCAACTACTAAACCAATTTAAACGAAATTGTGCATAGAGCAACCAGAAGCAACACAACACAAGGTTTTTTATCTCATAAAATAGCTTAGTTTTCCGGGAAGTTCTATAAGGTTAAGCGGTTTTCATTATTCACTAGATAGCGCTAAAATTAATTCCATTAATTACGTTTTTTGTCTGCTCACGTATTTACTACAAAAATGCCCTCTATGGAAGGCAAGACAAGAAACTAGGTATATAAAGCTGTATTGTCCAAGAAGATTTACTCTTTTTACGATTTTTTTAAATTGGTGGTACTATACAATTTTATAGAAACGACCCACGCAGGCAAACCCGCGGGCTACAGCTAGCAGAAACGTAAAATTTCATTGGAAGTATTTATGACATTATATTTTTATAAGTTAGAAATCCCTTCACGTATAGAAAGTCGAGTAAATTCAATATATCAACGAATTTACAGCGTCTAGACACGTTGGCGATGTAAAGATGTCACCTATGTAGGATGGCCATATCTTATAAATTATCATGGATAGGTAAGAAAGACAAAAAGTATTCGGGAACTACCCATATCTAAAATATAAAAAATTATGTAAGTAATGTGTGTACGGCGTAGTACGGCGTACCTTACGGAATTGCTACGAGCTACGATTTAAGTCTACGTGGCACGTCAAACACGCAAAAAATAGATATCTCTAATGACAGAAATGCAAACAAAAACATAACTTGACTTTTATGCTGCGTTTTTCGTGCATTTCTACTAGACCAGACCAGATAATCGTTATTTTACGGGTGTATATATGATTGTTTGCATATATGTATGTTTGTTTCTTTGTGATCTCTAGTAGCATGTATGTTTGTTTCTTTGTGATCTCTAGTAGCATGTAGGTTTGAAAGATTTAGTTGCATTTTTTAGTAAACGTAATCCCACTTTAGTACTTTTTCTGTATCGTGAGTACAGTTTAGGGACATAAATCTCACATGCACAAATACCGAGACCCAAAATGACTATATTTAGAAGAAATTATAGAAGTATTAACCATCCTACATACCAAACGAAAACCCAACAGTATGGTCACCCTAATACATCCACGTAAAGTAAACGTCATAAAATATGGATTTTCTTCTTATACGTTTTATTATCGTCAGTCATTTGATTTATCGACCAATTTTTATATTACCTTTGTTCCATACATTATTTTTAGACCAATCTGTAAATGGAAGAAATCGTTGGAATCGGATGTTTCAATTACTATAGCCACAGTGCGCACATAGCCAATTGCACTCACATATCGGTAAAGGATGGGCAAGTGGTGAGGTTAAGCAACGGTCACCGCGGTCAGTTGCTTTTTTTGTTGGGCTTCTCGCATGTGTATTTGGTATTTTTGGGAAGTGTGTTTCCTTAACCGGTCGTTTCCGGCGAAGCCAAAGAGGCCTCAAGCCAGGCTTAAAATTAATATTAAAAACTAAGCAACTTGGGCTTTGCCGTGTGGCTCAGAATACCACCACCCCATCTCCTCCCGTGGGTGTCGTAAAAGTCGACTAAGGGATTAGCCGAAGGATGGGCAGCAGCGTCCTTCGAGTACATTAACAACTCTACTGCGATCGCCAACCCGTCTGCCAAGCGTGGCGATTATGGCAAAACCCCCCAATGAGCCCACAACACACCCATATCGGTCGTTTTCGTCGCATATCTTTGGGGGAGGCTTGTGTCCAGCAGTGGACTTCATTCGGCCGAAATGAAATGATGAATTTGGGCTAACGGCGCCCCCTGTGGGACACGGACCTCGGCTTAGGGCGTTGCTGGGGATAACAAGCTATTGTTTTGGGGACTGCTGGATCGGTATTATTTATAATATATTAGGTGACATTAAAACTATAGGCTCGGCACGGGCCGCGGGGCGCGTGCAAGAGACGGGGTGCGTGGTTGTGTGTGAGTGCATCATCATCATATCAGCAACTTATATGTCCACTGCTGAACATCGGCCTCCCTCATAGACCACGGTTGTGGACCGTGTCGTAATTTTGGGGGGCTTTTGTCAATACTCACCACGCTTGGCAGGCGGATTAGTCAGCGCAGTATGGTTACTATTCCACAGGAGGGACGCTGCTGCCCATCCATTTGGCTTAGCGTCCCTTAGTCGCCTTTAACATCAATGGGAGGAGATGGAGTGGTGCTATATTCTTAATCCGGACACCACACGGACAAAACGGTGAGCGTATAGCGGGTATTTATATTGAGCGTCTTCGTGCTAAGATCTTCTGTCCTGGTTCTGTCATTGGACGGTAGCTGTTAAACCAAGTCGGACGCATTCGGGCGGCTTGAACAACTTTGACATATCGGATCGGGCAAGATCTCTCTCTGCTGGTAGTAGTGTCGGCTATGCTGGCAGATCATAAAAATTGAAGTGCAGTGGTCTCCTTCTGTGAGAGCATCGTGCTGCAGAAGGAGACCGCAGAGCGGGATCGGGAGAGGGCAGATCCTGTTCGGAGAAGGACGAGACCGCGCCGGGGTAAGTTTGATCATACGAAGACCTCGAGCCGCCCCACTGGCCGCGATTAGCTTCCTGCGTTACAAGTTGCTTGCTTGCAAGTTGTTGTTCGATTCCCATACGGACCTAATGTTTGTATAATCTAAAAAACAATATGATATCCTATCCAATATATATACTAATTATACTCATATATTGCAAGGTCCGTATGGGGGACCTAATGTTTGTATAATCTAAAAAACAATATGATATCCTATCCAATATATACTAATTATACTCATATATTGCAAATTTTTGGAGAGGTTTTTGTTCAGCATGGACGTCCTGGCTGATACGATGATGAGTGTAAAAGTGAAGTTATTCAGTATTAAAGTTGCTTGGTTTGTAACTAAGTTAATACCATTCAACATTATTATATTTTTGATGTTTAATGGATTCTATATTCTATTCTTGGGGGTCGCTCGGTATCCGCACGCAGACTCCCCAATATGCGCGCCCGCGGCCACCGGTCAATCTCAAACTTGCCAATACAATATATTACAGAAAATAAAAATAAAATCTACTAAAGAACCCTAGTTTTTGTTGTAAAAAACTCATATTAAACATTCCAACTCAAAAAATTACACTTAACCTACAACTACGCGCACTAACAGGGTCCAAATGGGTTTATTTAAATTCTGCTGACGTTTAAAAAGCGTTGCTTATAATATAATAAAAGTAGCAAATAAATCCACTGCCAGTTGTATTTAGACGCCTAATTGCACGCCGCAAACCACTCATCTTGTTAAGGGTAAGCGGGAAATGCGAAAAAAACTGGCATAAATATTGAAGTTTGTGTGAAAATGATGTGACGAAATTCAAAAAATGAAACAATAGTAATAAGCATAATGAGCTAAAGCTGTAGGGTAATGTAGGAAGATTAGTACATTTTTTTGTGTAGGTTCATTTTATTTTATAATTTATGCACACACGGAAACGGAAATATAAAGAGAGATGATACAAAGGTTCTTCTTATTTCTAAGTAATCCATTTTCCAGCAGGCCTGGGAGGGTTTCAACAAGAAATGTAGACATGTGTGTAAATAAGTAAGTAATAAATGTACATAAAATATTTATGTAAAAATATACAATAAACAAAATATAGAATACACACGTTCAAACGAATATGAATACATACCTACATACATATACATAACCAACATTTTGGACTCAACTGTCCTGTTATTAAAATAATAAAGTCCCAAACCAAATACCACACTAAAAAACATCAAGACACTGAGTGATTACTGCGTGCATCGAAATAATTTCTGATTATAATTGTACGGTAGATAAAATAAAATAACTTTTTAAAATCTGTAACGACGCCTGTCACCTTAGTCATCCTGCGACCACGAACCCTGCAAAGTGTTCGAAATGTCTTGAAAAACAAAAATCTAAAATATACGCGATAGAATCCGTTTAAAAGTGTTTTATTATAATGTTAGAAAGGTTGGTAATTTAAAAAATGTTGTATCATATTGTTCACGCACGTATTCGTCTTTGCCCGATTCGAATCTGCCGCCTTATATCTTGGCGCCGGATGGCACGATGTCACGTGGGACGCGTCGACCAATCACAAACGCTTGAGTCGGTTTCTCCTTCATGGCGGTTGCAACCAAAAACGGAACGATCCCTCTCGCGGTGTAATTTTCGAATATTGATAACGGCTTGTTTTAACGCTGTGATTTATGCATAAACTATTAACTGGAGTGACTGCGGTGTGCTATTTGTGTTAGTGAACTTTTCCACACGGATCCTGAACTTTGGTAGCCGACATCCACGTGCCTGCACATCTTCAAGGACCACGGCAAAGGTAGGTGGATTTGATTGGGTTGCGTTACGTGCATTTTGGTGTTTAGGGTTGGCCTACTGGCCCTGTAGGTAATATACAGTCCACAAACTAAATTCGGCAAGTTTACGGTACACATATGTTAAAAAAAGGAAATTTTTTAATAACAAATAAAAAAATTAAAGCGCGCGGCGCATGTTCTTTACTTGAGTGCGTTTTTTAATCAAGTGGTGAAAAATAAATGTTAATTAAAATTGATTACTACTGTATATTATAATTTGAGTCAAATATAAAAAAGATAAAACGTAGATAACAATGGATGAAGAAACTGTTCTCTTACAAATAAGTATACAACAAGCTTAAAAATCTTTGTCCATTATTTTACCTATATTTTGTCTCCCACAAGGAAATCTCAAAGGGGTATCGAAACCACATATAATTTAGATCCTTCACCACTGAACAAAGATACGGACCCTCCAAATCGGATTGGTCAACTTGCAACCCTTCGCAATTGGACCGAATCCTTTGTAAATTGACTTGATTAATTTGATAATCGTTGAGGTGAGCTCAAGGATACCCTGAATATAGAATAGAATAACGACAATGGGTTTAAACTCATAATTGCAGTTGAACTCATCTTTATCAGCTTTAAGATGCTTGATAGAGAGACTTACATACTTGTTGCCTATTATGTACATTCAGTCAAAAAAGCCGTGTGGTGCCGGCTTTGCCGTGTGGTGCCGGCTCAGAATGCCACCACCCCATCTCCTCCCATGGGTGTCGTAAAAGTCGACTAAGGGATTAGTCGGAGGATGGGCAGCAGCGTCCTTCGAGTACATTAACAACTCAACTGCGATCGCCAACCCGCCTGCCAAGCGTGGCGATTATGGCAAAACCCCCCAATGAGCTCAAAACACATCCATATCGGTGGTTGTGATGATCTTTGGGGGAGGCCTGTGTCCAACAGTGGACTTCATTAGGCCGAAATGATGATGATGAGTCAAAAAAGTATCGGGAATGGATGATTTGTTTATGGTTCAAAGCATAAGCTATCACATCACTCTTGAAGTAATTGTTGAAAACCAGCGCTGTAGGCCAGTCCGATGTCACTGCAATATGCTGAACAATTACCTATTTATATACACATATGACGCACAGCACACACATTGTCTACCACGATTTTATTTGTAACATACATACATATAAACAGACAGACAAAAATTCTAAAAACGGTCATTTATGATTAGGCATCGTATTATCAGTTTTCATCAGTTGGCAATTATTTTTAATTACATACAGACTTTTCAGTTTTATTATATAGTTTTAGATATTTTTCCATTGAATTAAATAATTTTTGCACCAGGTATGTTTTGATTTCCGTTTCTTTCTTTATGTTATTTGGTAACTTAAAGGTTGTTTAAAGTCCTTAATAATAAGGTAGACTGCATAAAATTGTTAGACAAAATTTGATTTCGAGTGCCATGCCGAATTCCTCGCTATCCCATAAAATTGTGGGCTCCACCGTTTCGTATTAACGTGCTGCTGTTGCCAGATTATGTAGGTTTTTTTAAAACTTGGCCCCACGCTAGGATTTCTCCAGTATCGTGGGTGCGTTAACAGACATGAATTTCACATACAATACACTCAGACCCGGAACAACTACCTGCAGATCATACAAATATTTGTTTCGTGTGGGAATCGGACCCACGACATGGAACGCAGCAGCCGACTGTATCAGCCACTGCACCAACCGTGCCGTCAGTTTGTGTAATGAGAGTAGCAGATCCATAGATGTCTTCTCAGACTCTCTATTGAAATGTCGCAGAAACTTGTTGAGACACTAGGCCCAGACAAAGATGGTTAGAGTTTGGAGTTAGATAGTATTCGTTTTTTTTTACTTTTGCTACTTGTCGACTTACTTTTCATATTTGTGTTATTTTGTTATGCTTTATAAAGTTGTGTATAAGTGCTAAATTATTACTATTATTTTGTTTTGGGTTTTCTGTTTAATTTTGTTTTGTTTAGCTTGTCGTGTTAACCTGTAATTGATAATGCAATTAGCTGTAAGAACTTTAATGTATGGTGTATTTAAGCATGTATATTGTAATTATCGTTGGTGAACCTAATAAAGAAAATCAAAATAAAATAAAGTAACTTATTATATATTTTGGCTGCCATATATAACGAACTAAAGATAAGAATTAATCATCATCATTACAGCCAAAAGACGTCCACTGCTGAACATAAGCCTCCCTCGAAGAATAATGTCCGGTCTGGGGTTGTCTTGTGTGCTCCTTGGAGGGTATTGCCATAATCGCCATGTTTTGCCGAAGGCGGGTTAGCGATCGCAGTTGAGTTGTAAATATAATCGAAGGGCGCTGCTGCCCATCCTTCGGTTAATCCCATAGTCGCCTGTTACGACACCCACGGGATGAGATGGGATGGTGATATTCTTAGCCGGCACCACTCAGCATCAGTATAAATCTATACAAATAAATAAAATCGAAGTGTCTGTTTGTAATGTCAAAATAACAGCTTTTTACTAAATGCGTATGAAAGTTTATACAGTACATATTATAAAAAAAGTTTTTTTTATATTTTTGTCTGTCTGTCTGTTTGTTCCGGGTAATCTCCAAAATGGCTGAACTGATTTTGACGGGACTTTCACTGGCAGATAGCTGATGTTATACGGAATAATTTAGGTTGTTTTTATTTTAGAAAAATTATTATGGTTCGGCGCAGAAAAAACCCTTGAAATCCAATATCTATATTCTGTCAAGTGTCTAATTCTATGTCGAAGTACTCTAAGTTTCTTTTAAATTACACGCGGCTGAAACCGCGGGTCCCAGCTAGTATTAAATAATAATACATAGGGAACACAATTAGGTATTCTATGAAAGAAAAATCTCAAGTTTTAAATGATGTATATTCGTGTAGCAAGCTTCCTATTAAGGTTAGCGACATTGGCGCATATAAACAAGCTCTAACGCCGCCGCAGGACTCTACCCTCTTAATTAAGAGTGGGAAATGCAATACCTACAGTATTACAGCGCTGCACTAACACATAATTATTGCTGCAATACATAAATAGCGCACAGCGAGGCTTGGGGGGTTCCTTTACAATCCTCCCCAAGAAGTACACCCCCACCTTTGTACAGTCGCCTTTCCTCCGCTAGAGGGAGTGACCATTTTACAGTCACAATGGGGGGCTCTAGTGTGATCTTACGATGACCTGGAGCCCTCTCTCGGTGCCGAAGACGCTCTAGTGGTTTTAGCTGGCAGAAGTCCGCCATGTCAGAATTCACCTCTCCGGGACGAAGGAAGATCATGATGAATTTCCACAGGGTACCAATAAAAATATTAAAAATGTCTCTTATTGCAAGAGTCCAGCTAGGTAGGTACCTCTTCCCCGGACCGAAGAAAGTTCATGTAGAGTTTCCTAAGGAAACCAATAAAAAATAAGGTAGGTATCTATGCAGTGCCACATATTCTGCCGCCATGCAGTAGTCTATCGACTTTACTATTGGCACTGTGGCTAGTGAAATTACTGGGCATCATCATTCATCATTTCGGCCGAATAACGTCCACTGCTGGACACAGGCCTCCCTCAAAGATACCACAACGACCGATATCAGTGTGTTGTGTGCTCATTGGCGGGTTTTGCCATAATCACCACGCTTGGCAGGCGGGTTGACGATCGCAGTTGAGTAGTTAATGTATTCGAAGGACGCTGCTGCCCGTCCTCCGTCTAATCCCTTAGTCGGCTTTTACGACACCCACGGGATGAGATGGGTTGGTGCTATTCGTAGCCGGCACCACACGGCATTTTTAATAATAATTACTGGGCATAAAAGACTTAATAATGAATGTCTCGAGGTGACAAGCGCAATGTAGTTCGCAGGGCTAGCCTTGTGTAGCATGACAATTGTTATGGGCAGGCATGACACTTGCCACCAGGCAAATGGCTTGCTCGTCTGGTCACAATGCTGTATAAAAATAATTATGCGGCCAGGCGAAGGAAGTTCCTTATCTTCAATAATAAAAAAATTGACGGCACGGTTGGTGCAGTGGCTGATACAGTCGGCTGCTGCGTTCCGGACCGTGGGTTCGATTCCCGCACGGAACAAATATTTGTTTGCAGGTAGTTGTTCCGGGTCTGGGTGTATTGTATGTGGAATTCGTGTCTGTAAACGCACCCACGACACAGGAGGAATCCTAGTGTGGGGCAACGTTTTTTCAAAAATCAAATCAAAATATACAAATAAATAAAATTGAAGTGTCTGTTTGTAATGTCAAAATAACAGCTTTTTACTAAACGCATATGAAAGTATATACGGTACGAGTACATACAACAAAAATACTATTCTTTTTAAATTTGTCTGTCCGTCTGTCTGTCTGTTTGTTCCGGGTTATCTCCGAAATGGCTGGACCGATTTTGACGGGATCTTCACTAGCAGATAGCTGATGTTATAAGGAATAACTTAGGCTACTTTTATTTTGGAAATATAAAAAGGGTTCCGCGTAAAAAATAAAACTCTTGAAATCCAATATATATATTCAATGTCAAGTGTCTATGTCGAAGTACTCTAAATTTCTTTTAAATTAAACGCGGTTGAAACCGCGGGTCCTAGCTAGTTACACAATATAACTCCTATATACTAATACCACACGAAAATATGATAAAACATATTGTCTATAGTGTCTGTCAGTTCTGGAGATAAAGTCCTACATACAGACAGTATCCATACCAATCATCACCACGCTAATCACCGGGTGTGATAACTTTAATCCACCTAAATCCGTCCCGTCCAAAATACATATAACATGTATTATGCATGTCATCAACATCGCGCGTGTTTTTGACGCCATCTTTAATACAAAATACATACATATTCAGGACGAAAGAATTTTCTGACACAAACGTGACGTCACAACGCAGAATACATACATTCCTATAAAAGAAATGTCACCGTCAGACGTCTTCGTTGCTGACGAGCGTCACGATATTTGGACATGTAACGAGGTCTATATTATAATGTCTTAGGGTTTCGCGAGTATTACACATTATAATAAAACACTTTTAAACGGATTCTATCGCGTATATTTCAGTCAGTCATCCTGCGACCACGAACCTTGCAAAGTGTTCAAAACGTCAGGAAAAACAAATATCAAAAATATATGCGATAGAATCCGTTTAAAAGTGTTTTATTATTATAAGGTCTATATTTTTGTGCGTGTACTTGATTTTGACAGTTATGACGAATATACAGGAATTCGATTCTTCAGATTTCCGTATCCACAGTATTTGGATTGCGAAGGCTAAATGACAGTCGCTGTATACACACGCCAGCCCGTAAACGTCCACTGTTGAACGTGGGCCTCCCAACCATGACTACAATAAACGCACCATAACGTCACAGGAGAAATCCTAAATCTAATCCTAATCCTATCCTAAAGAGGGGCAAAGTTAAAAAGAAACACCCAAATATTTGTTCCATGCGGGAATCAAACCCGCGACCCGGAGCGCAGCAGCCGACTGTATCAGCCACTGCACCAACCGTGCGTCCATCCACAGGTAGTTGTTCCGGATCTGGGTGTATTGTGTGTGGAATTTGTGTCTTTAAACGCACCCACCCAATACGGAAGAAATACAAAGGTGGGGCAACGTTTAAAAAAAATACAATTCAGGGCGTTTCGATAATGTCTAAAAACTAAATAATGAAAAATATATGGTTGACGTCACAATAAGAAGAAAGGAGATACAATATGAGTATCAGTAAAAAAAAATTGCACATTCGACAATTTTTTCATTTGATTAATTCACACGCCGTAGAAGTTATATTGTGTATTTTGGTTAATTTGTAAGAGAATGAGATGAATCGCAAATAGGTAAATAATAGGTAAACTATACAGAAACGTGTTTTATCTCATTCTCTCACAGCATAAACCCTATAAATAGATTTATAGTTGTCTCTCTTTCGTTACCCATTTTCGTTTCATAAAATCCAATTCACACCGTACCAAAAGAAGTTACACTTAAAAAAATGTTTAGCTAGGTCCTTCTGTGAGAGTTTCATGCTCCAGAAGGAGGTCGCAGAGCGGGATCGTGAGCGGATCCGCTCGGAGAAGAAGGACACTGAGCAGGGGTAACAACCAACCGCCACGGCGCCTGTGTTCAATACGCCTGAGCCTGAGCATGGGCGGCTCTAGTGTGATCTTACGAGGATCTGGAGCCTTCTGTGCCGTATATGACCGCTCCAGTATTCTAGCCGGTGGGAATCCGGCATGCCCCTTCGCCCTTCCACTGGCGACTAATAAAAACAATTGGCAGTGCCAGATATTTTGCTGCCAAATAGGTGTTTAACAAACAGTTTGAACATTGCGTGTTCCGGTTAGAAGGGCACTGTAGCTGGGGAAATTACAGGTCATCTGAGACTAAATAACTAATTTATCGGGGGATGACTTCTCCCGTGTAGCATTACAATTGTTATGGGCACGTGTGACGCTTACCACCAGGTGGATGACCTGCTCATCTCGTCACCAATTAGTATAAAAATATACTGGACAAATGCGAGTTGAGCTAGCGTGGAGAGGGTTGCGTAGGATCAATATGTTATCTACCATGTTCGTTTAAAACTGTCAGATTTGTTAGTGGTAACTGAAAAAGTATGCACAGTACAGGATTGTCAAGGAAAATTAGAGAATATATTGTCTAATGTTGAATTCTGTCTTGTACCAATATTATTTTTTACAAGAACAAATTTGACATTGTAGTTAAAAACATGTTGTCCCATACATTCCAACTACAAATGTAAGTTTGTTAGCACAATATTGAAAGATTTGCCATGTTATTTTAAGACCATACACTTCAACGTCATGAAAAACAATAATCTAAAATATACGCGATGTAATTAATGATTAAAAGTGTTTTCATACACTTCTTTTAGATGTTACTGTAATCTATAAGTAAAGAACTATTTTCTGTATTTTTTTCCAAATTGTAGGCTCAGTAGTATTGGAGATAAGGTCAATGGTCAATTTTCATAAATTTTCTCAAATTACTTCTCAAAAATATGTAAGATCTTCATAACAAGTCCTTCCATTTGATATGTCACGCAGTATTTAATTATTTATTTACGTTACACTTCCGTGTATGGGCGCAGAAATTAATATGTGTACCAAATTTCAACTTAATCGATCTAGTATATTTTGAGGAAATTGAACCTGATAGAAGGACAGACAGACTCACGAGTGATCTTATAAAGGTTTGCTTAAATTCGGACGTACGGAACCGTAAAAACGATTAAATATCCTTAATATTCCAATTTGTAATTGGCATTCGAGACCTTGATAAAAGTAATTGTTCTTTTGTCTCATGTCCTTGATCTAGTATCAAGTAATATCCAACAAGCCGTAGTGCTTAGCACAATTTATAGCTTTAATTAAAACAGGTTCTACGAGTAAAGCTACAATTGAATATTTTTCTGTTTTTTCTTATAAAAGTGGGAATTCAAAACGTTTTTCTGTGTTCTTTATTCTGTTATATCGGTTCCAAGGACCTCTTTCCTTTTAAAGACTTTTTGCACTTTGACTATTATTTTTTATTCTTGATCGCCTGACCTTGACCTCGTTCTCGCTGGAGGTGAAATGGAAAGGGTAATAATTATTTTTAAAATATATGAGCTATTTATATATATTGTCTGTATAATATATACTTTTGAGATGTTAATACGGAGACGGATGCGTGGGTCTATGATCAGAAACGCTCCCTCCATCAAAGCGGCGAAAGCGTGCCTTCAGGGGCTTTCGACAGACTGAGATGGCTGGCTCGACGGCGCGCACTCGAGATGTGGCCACATCACCTACGGTTGCAGTTCACGACCAAGCGCGTCTTCGAGGCCATCCTGCCGCTCTTCTTAGCCTGGCTCAGAAGGAGCGAGCGCGTCACCTACCGTCTGATGCAGATATTCACCGGTTACGGTTGTTTTTGTGCGTACCTGCACAGAATAGGACGCAAGGTTACGGTACAGTGCCACCATTGTGGAAGCGACCAGGATACCGCACAGCACACGCTCGAGGAGTGCGCTGCATGGGATGCCAAGCGGTGGATCCCCTGGTTGATTGGATCGGGCAAGATCTCTCTCTGCCGGCAGTAGTAATGTGTAGGCTATGTTGGCAGAGCATGAAAATTGGAATGCAGTGGTCTCCTTCTGCGATAGCGTCATGCTCCAGAAAGAGACCGCAGAGTGGGATCGGGAGAGGGCCGGTTACGCATGGAGAAGGATGAGACGGCGCTGGGGTAGCCACCGTCCCGGCACCGAAGTCCAACACGCCTGAGCCCTTGCCGGCACTACATGGCAGGAGGCCTTGGGGGTCGCGGGCACGCAGATTGGGGAGTCTACGTGCTCACACCGAGTGACCACTGGGAAGACGGTGGTGTGCACGTAGTCACGTGCCGCTGTGTGCACAGCACAGCGCAAAGCGACGCTTGGGTGGATACTTTATAATCCTCGCCGAGCAGCGCCTAGGTGGCGACTTTTTTACAGTCTCCTTCCCTCCGCTAGAGTCCACTGCAGTCATGCATTACAGCCATCGTCTCTATAAGGTGCCTAAAGGCTTGGCTCTGGTATGATCTTACGAGGACCCGGAGCCCCCTTCGGTGCCTAAGATGACCGCTCTTGTGGTTTAGTAGCCGGTGGAAGTCCGACATACCCCTTCGCCCTTCCCCGGGGCGAAGAAAGTTCATGTAGAATTTCTACTGGACACCAAAAAATAGGCTAATACTTCTCAAAGGTACCATAACCGGCTTAAGAATATAGTATCCCTATTCTCCCATGGATGTCGTAAAAGGCGACTAAAGGACTCTTGGTATTAGCGTCACAGCAGCCATTCTGCGATCACCAACCAGCCTACCGCCTTCTATATAAAAAAGGCTTGAGCTTATATTGAGCCATAAGGAGCCAAATCAATTTAGTTATGTAAACAACAGCGTTCCAAAGTAAAGAAGATAAGGTTGCATCTAAAACCACTCGTACCTAAGCATTCTTCAGTTTAAAATAAAAACAAAAAAACGAAAAAAAGCGTACTGGAAACGTGAACCCATATCATCTCATCGTAAAAGGCAACTATGGGATTAGCCGGAGGATGGGCAGCAGCGCCTTTCGAGTACATTAAAAACTCAA
The DNA here is from genome assembly GCA_947459985.1 of Diloba caeruleocephala. Classification (NCBI taxonomy): domain Eukaryota; kingdom Metazoa; phylum Arthropoda; class Insecta; order Lepidoptera; family Noctuidae; genus Diloba; species Diloba caeruleocephala. The sequence goes on along the minus strand of OX381625.1, from coordinate 2,715,366 downwards.
CTGCGATCGCCAACCCGCCTGTAAGCGTGGCTATTATGGCAAAACCCCCCAACGACCACACAACACACCGATACCGGTCGTTGTGGTGATCTTTGGGGGACGCCTGTGTCCAGCAGTGGACTTTATTCGGCCGAAATGATAATGATGAACGTGAAGCTAAGAGAAGTGACACGTCATTACCTCTCTAAACCTTTAAAGAACGAAAATATACACCCAAATTACATTATGCAAAACGTTAACTAAATTCACCATGCAGAACAAACATTCTTTTGAAAAACAAACGAAAAAATTACATCTAAAAAAAATGTCGGCTCCGCATCAAGCCATCTTAATGAACTAATTATAAAACGACCCACAACATGGACTCTGACTCACTTGTTTTCTAAATTAAAAACTTATTTGAACTCCACAAAGAAATCAAAGAATAAGAGTTTCGTGGGGTATTGAGAATAATGAAGGCAATTTAAATTAGCCGGGGAACTTCCCGAAAGTCTTCAAAGGGCAATAATTAGCCCTTTGTCTGGATTGGGGATTAAGTTTCATCTTTGCTCGTAAATCATTGACGATAAAGCCCTTTCCCGCTGTTATGATTTGTTACTTAAGAGATTAAGGAGTGTACCACATTTTGGAAGGACTGCATCTTAGTGGAAGTAAACTTCGCAATTTGCGACAGCGGTCAGCGTCAGCTTATAAAAGTCCATAAAATACACAAAACATCGTTAAATTTTCTTTAATTATTGGTGAATAATCTGTAATTTAATAAGTATCTACATGTCTCTCTCTTCAAGGGTTAATATCCCCTGTGAGGAGGAACCCGGTCTTTTGATATGCTTACGCGGGTCCAACACGCAGAGGGCATTTAGAGAATTTTAATCTAAAATGTAATGGGACACTAGCCGGGGAATCTCCCTGGCTGCTTTATTTATTTATAATTTTCATTTTATAATTTATTCACACGCAGAAACATAAAAATAAAGAAATAGGACTAAAAGGTACAAAGGTACTGCTTATTTCTTAAGAAATCTCTTCCAGCAGATTTACGAGAGGGGAGTTTGAATAAGACATGTAGACATAGTGTGTAAAGGAGTAAATAAATGAAGAACATAAACATATAATTACTTATATAAAAATATAGGATACATAAAATATAAGTATATATAAATACACATATACATAAATAGACATATTCAAAAATAAAATACATATTATGCAATTATGTAGATGTGGAGAAATAGTGCTCTTTAGGGCGTTTTTTAAATATAGCGACGGTTGTACAGTTCCTTATATCAGGCCGGAGTGAGTTCCACAATCTAACCGCATGTACAGAAAAGGAGTAGGAATAGAAATCAGTTTTGTGGGGTGGGAATTTGACGATGGTTCTAAGGTGAGACCTGCAGGGCATATCAGTTTTGTAAGTATAGGACTATCATTCCCGCAAATATGACGGGAATGTTGGGTTATGAAGGATATTAAAGAGGAGACACAATATCCGAGTGTTTCTGCAAAGACGAATTGGGAGCCACTTGAGTTCTTTACGAAAGTTGCAGCAATGGTCATACTATTTAAAATTGAAAACAAAACGAATGCACAAATTTTGTAATCGATCAAGTTTATGCAAGAGCTCCTCTGTGGCATCCAGATAGCAGGCATCAGCCTAACCTATGATGGGTTGAATAAGAGTCTGAGCATAAATAAAAGCTCTATAAAAATTCAGTCTTGAATTGTCCCCGGAGGTGTTAAACTGTTGTATGAGATAGAAACTACAATTATAAGGTCTACTATAATGGGTGCTATATCGATTAAATACATCTAAAATCTGAAAAAACGGCGTCTGTCTTTCAACATTTATAGTGAAATTCTGTGACAGACGGTGACTCACCACTCAAAAGATGGGCCCCCTAAATGGCCACCACTACAGGCGACAGGGAACAACCCGGTGTGAGCGGCTCGGGGTGTCGAGAGGTGCAGCACTAGTTTCACCATCGCGCGTCTCGCAGACTCGGAGCGGGTTTCCCTGTTATTACGCCATTGGAACTCTCACCCCCGAGCATATAGCTCTGGTGGCCCCCCTCTGATCGTTGAAAGTTGATAATCCTGCGAGCGGCACTCTAACCGACCAATAAAGGTAAGCGAGAGACGAGGCCCTGACCGACTCTCTGGAGCATTCGGGTATGCAGTGTCGCCATTCACATTCAGCTCGCCACAAACTGCCCTACATTCTGTAAGCTTCTTAATAGATCTCCGTATGATATACTTTTTTTTATATCAAAAGGTAGGAAGAAATCAAGCAGCTGATTTAATCTGCCCTCCAGGATTACCTTATCCCATGGTGAGATAACGACCATCATTATTATATTATTATAAAATCGGCCATGTAAACTCATTAATCTTTCATCAGGAGCCCATGAACAATTTTTTAAGTTTCCGTCAAACGCCAATAGCAACTTGATGTATTTTACGTTGTCCTAATTTACTTTCTTTAACCAATTTTTTTACGCTTCCGTCACTCAAAGTTGAGGGATGATACATTGCCTATTATAATGTAAATTTTTCCCATACAATAACGCTTTCAAAACGCAATCCATCAAATAATGTGTTCTATACGCGTAATTGCTTATTTTCACATTAGTGTCTTAAGTACAAGGAAGTGTTGTTTTCATGTATTTTTATGAGCAACTTATAAATTCTACGGTACGAATAGCACCAACCCATCTCATCCCGTGGGTGTCTATTAGTGACAGTGTGGGTGATTAGCTGGCGGATGTGACAGCGTCCTTCGAGTATATTAACAACTCAACTGCGATTGATAACCCGCCAGCCAAGCATGGCAATAATGGCAAAACCCCCCCAATGAGGACACAACAAACCCAGACCGGATATTGAGACGATCTTTGGGAAGGCCTGTGTCCAGCAGTGGGCTTTATTTGGCTGAAATTATGAATGACAATAATAAAATACATAAATCAGTTCCGGTTTTTTACCTCACTAGTAGATTTTCTGTATTGTGGTAGGGAGTTTGATCCCGGCCCTTATTTCTGATCCCGGGATTTCGGGATTATGCTTAGTCAATCCCGGAATCCAGAGATGATTCGGTGTTAAGGATTACAAAAAAATGTAGAAAATCTTACAGAAATCAACAAATCTAAATGTTGTCAAAATCAACGTATTTTATGGTGTAAACCTAACTAATCAGACTTAAAATCATTCAGCCTCTATGTTAAAGTGATTATTTTATAAGAATCAATGAGATCTCTTTAAACTTACATAATTGAAAAAACGTTTATGTAACAAACTATGCTGATAAACTTTGAAAATAAACAATTGCCTCTCTTAACATCGACTTAATGGACGAGTTTCACATTACAACCTAGAAAGACGGTATTAATTCTAGCAAAAAAAAAAAAAACAAAAAAAAAAAAAAGTCTGCTCCAACGCATCATTAGCTGGTACAGCAAGATAACTAACACAAAACATCTTATGTTTTATAGTTTCGAAAATCGGGTTCTCGGGATCCCGACTGCGATTCTGTCGTATCATGGTCATATGTCCTGTCATCATATCAGAATTTATGTCAAGTGTGTATGCCGAAGTACTCTAAATCATTTATAAATAATCCAATATATTTTAAATTAAACGACGGGTGCAACCGCGGGTCCCAGCTAGTAAAGAATTAAATTGAATTGGATTGGTGAACGCGCTATATTCTTATTAACACTGGAGGATGCTGTTGCCCATGCTTTTGATGACTTGTTTGATCACCCTTATCGCAGGACCACCGACAGAACAGAATAATAAAAATCGAGGTATAAATTCTTCATAGCCCGAGAATCCCTTGTACAATTCATTCTGTAAAAATCTGCATGGAGCCAGTATAAATTCAAACTAGGTATACTTTTTCTTGGAAAGTTTTGTACAAACGTGACTGCCTGACTTCAGGAAGTGAAGCAGCGACTGTATGAATTCTAAGAGGGAAGAACTTACACGAGAGTTCGTTAAACTCACTGTTTTAAAAGTTATCTAACGTTCTTCGATTTCATCATTTCGGCCGAATGAAGTCCACTGCTGGACACAGGCCTCCCCCAAAGATCAACACAACGACCGATATGGGTGTGTTGTGGGCTCATTGGGGGGTTTTGCCATAATCGCCACGCTTGGCAGACGGGTTGGCGATCGCAGTTGATTTGTTAATGTAATCGAAGGAAGCTGCTGCCCATCCTCCGGCTAATCCCATAGTCGACTTTTACGACACCCAAGGGAGGAAATGGGGTGGTGGTATTCTGAACCGGCACCACACGGCAAATTTTTCTTCGATTTCTTCGATTTACTAGTATTCAATTTGTTTAAACAAACGTTGTAATGAAAACTGACACCATGGAATTCAGTATATGGTTCTGGAACCTTCAGCGTTAGAATTTTGCGTTGGTCTTTCATGATTTATCAGACCTTTTCCAGTTTACTTAACTGATTTAAGACTAAACGCAACCAGCTCCGCCAGGATGTCGAAAGGCGGAAAGCGCGCGATGAGAGTAACCGCCTCGTAGGACACTATCCTGTGTTCACGCCACCTAAATAAAGGCCTCCAACTAATAGCTTAACAACTGCCGGCTAATCACAACCGGGACAGATGGTTTTACATGCCCTCCGAAGCACCAAGACTCTTAGCTCAAATACTATGATGCGGTCATCTATAAACTGACCAAGCCAAGCGTTGCTTTACCTCGAATCGTTTACTAATCAGTGAGTACAACTGGCTATGAGAGCTATCTTGTTTCTTGACAGTAAAAAACACATTACAAAACTTTCATGTCGGGGTCGTGCTTCGGTTGGGTGCATTTTCTTTCTATATCGTAGTCACGGCAATCTAACGACGGCTTTTTTGATCATCATGTCAGCCAAAGGACGTCCACTGCTGAACAAAGGGCTCACCAATCCGCCTGCCAAGCATGGTGAGTATTGGAAAATATATATATATGTGGCCGATAAGTTTTTTTTTATAACAACGTTGCCCCACACCAGGATTTCTCCTGTGTCGTGGGTGCCTTTACAGACACACAATACACCCAGACTCGGAACAACTACATGCAGATCGTACAAATATTTGTTCCGTGCGGGAATCGAACCCACGACCCGGAGCGCAGCAGTCGACTGTATCAGCCTCTGCACCAATTGTGCCGTCATCATGATGAAGATTTTCGGTTCATGATGAAGGGTAGACAGTTTTAGGAGACTTGTAAATGTCAAGATATTTTTAAATAACAATATACTGTGATCACCCATCCGCCCGCCAAGTGTGCTGACCATGGCAATGTCCCTAAGACCGCTTATTGTAGTTATCGTTAAGATGTCTCCGTTTTGCAGTTGACGTTTACGGACTAATGTGATACGGTGTGATGATTTTCAAGGAGTAAAGATTTTTTCCACATGTTCTGGAAAGTGAACCGAACTGACGGTTCACTTTCCAGGAAATCCTGATTAATTATCATATTCAGCGGGCCGTGCTGGCCCTGCCACTGGTGCTGCAGAGACTCTCATACGGCGCAAATTCAAATACCCTCGTTCGAAATTACGTATTTGAGCCGTTATGCTATATGCTAGGGTCATTGGTTCGGAGTGCACGTCTTCTTTTTAAAGACATTGCTAAATGCTTGGTCGACTGTTCACGTGACCAGAGATGCTTGGCTTATTTTTTGGACAAAGAATTAGCATTGCCATTTAACGTGACAATGCTGCTAGCCTCCTGGGTACGTTACCAGATGACAGCGATGTGGAGGAGTATTTTGAATAATATTTATTTTTACCTTTTTTCTGTAGATGCCTTAATTATGTATAGATATTTTGTCTTATAGTATATAATATATTGTAATATGAAGTGTATATAAGTTGTTTATGTACGGTTCTTTGTAACTAGACACAAAATTAATTGAAAATAAAAAGAAAATATGTGAACAAATACCAAGTAACTTTAAGCATCAGTCAGGTAGTCCAAATATAGGGGTTACGCAAATTGAACTACAAATGCAGATAGGATTCGACCCTCCATAATAACAATTATGAATTCAAGATTCGTCCGACTCCGTTATAACCAGCTCGCAAATACCCGGCATACATATATTGCCTTAGCAAATCGATGTAGTTGTACTACAAAAATTTCGGATGTACGGATTTGTTTGATTTGAATCGTCTATGAAAATATTTAAAGTGAAACTTGGCTTGCGTAGCCAGGATAATTTTTCAGGCTGAAGTTATTGTCATAATATCAGCCAAAATACGTCCACTGCTGAACAAAGGCCTGTCCCATAAGCGACCGGTTCAACATCATTTCAGCCATAAAAACGTCCTCTGCTGGACAGAAGCCTCCCCAAAAGATTGCCTCAACGACCGGTACAGGTTTTTGTTGTGTGCTCATTGGGGGATATTGCCTTAATCGCCACGCTTGGCAGACGGGTTGGCGATCGCAGTTGAGTTATAAATATACTCGAAGGACGCTGCTGCTCATCCTCCGGCTAATCCCAAAGTCTCCTTTTACGACACCCACGGGATGACCTTGGGTGGTGGTATTTTATTACATGCCGCGTATAGTCATTTTAGGGGGAGTTTGTTAGTACTCACCACGCTTGGCAGTTGCGTTGGTGAGTGCAGAATGGCTGCTCTTCCAGAGACGTGACGCTGCTGCCCATCCCTTCGGCTTATAGTCCCTTAGTCGCCTAGACATACATGGGAGGAGAAGAAGTGGTGCTATATTCTTAATCCGGACATGTTTCTATTGTATGAACTTTTATTATTTTCTTTTTTATCAATGTCATAGTAAAGTGAGTAAAAGCTGTTCGGGGAAAACCCATTTGTGGGAGGTTTATTTAGCGAAATGCCCTCTGTTATTTAATTATAATGTGTAAGAATGTCTCTTGACTTCTCATCATCATCATCACTTTGGCTGAATGAAGTCCACTGCTGGACACAGGCCTCCCCCAAAGATCCACAACGACCGATATGGATGTGTTGTGGGCTCATTGGGGGGTTTTGCCATAATCGCCACGCTTGGCAGACGGGTTGGCGATCGCAGTGGAGTTGTTAATGTACTCGAAGGACGCTGCTGCCCATCCTCTGGCTAATCCCTTAGTCGACTTTTACTACACCCATGGGAGGAGATGGGGTGGTGGCTGTCAAATTAGTGATAATTAGTAATATTCTCTCTATACCGCTCCCAGCTTAAATGGCTGCCTATCCATCAGAGAAGATCACTGAGATCTCTGTGTCTCCAGTTCTCCATTATTAACGATCTCGTGCTCCTGATTATCTCAAAAGATATTTTCTAGTGTTGGGTAGCTCAAATAGCCGTAACCTGCGTGCTGCCGAGAATTTGTTGTTGTTGTTGCAAAGTTCGGGAATACTTTTTGAATTCGCTGGAATCCTAATTGACAATTGCGGCTATGGTTAAAATGATAAATAGTAAGTAGTATAAAATTATATTTAGTATATTTTAAACCTATGTATTTGACCGTATCTATAGTATGTAGATTTTTATGTATGTATATCTTATTATAAATATTGTGTAATATATATTTTTTGTACCACTTTTCGATGCATTTCTTTTTAACCCAATGGTTTACTGGTAGAGAATGCCATTTGACATTAAGCCATCATTGTGCATACAAGTATAAATAAATGAATGAATAGTATCACCAGTATGCGTTACTTTCCATCCACAATATACAATCTGTCTGTCTGTCTGGCTGTCTTTGACAATGACGCATAGGCTGAAGCATAGATTCCATTCTTAACCGGAAATGATACGGCGTAGTTACACCATATTGGGAGGCTTGGGTTTTCAGGATTGGGCGTTAGATCAGACTTCTATCTATATAACCAGGGTGTGACCTCCTGGTATGGCAACACGAGACCACTATGCGCTGCTCTCCTCTCTGGGGTCCCGTCTTGAATTCCAAGACCCCGACTCTAATCGCAACCTCTTGACATGTCTAACCTAGAACGTGAGGCTATGTAGCCGCACTTGCGACCACAGCAGTAGCAGTAGTAAGCAGTACAAAGCTCTCGAAAATAAACTAAAAAATCACAACCATTCTTCGATAAAATCCAGACAAGGGCAGTCAGGTCATGCCTAAACCAAGGCTAGATAGGTGAGACAGAACCCTTTTAGCGAAGCACGCTAAAACAGGTGCCAGCGACAGCGGTCCACCGCACTTCAGCAACCAATTGTTTTAAAAACACTATCTACTCCACGCATTTTGTGTGACCCTTCTGCCTTATACTATAGGGACAATTTTTCTCTGTGTAGACCCGAAATAAATTTGTCGTCTCCCTATCTTTTCGGAGGTCATTGAGAAAGCTAGAATGCTGTTGACACGGGACAGAATTTTGTGTTAAAATAATTATTTGGCTTTATCTTTCTACACGAGTTGTTATGCATATTTTGGAAAGTTCAAGTTTTGGAAGGGTATTCTTTAAATCTTTAGTAAAGAAAGAAAGGTTAGCCTTGCTTTCTTTGCCTCATAATTTTCTTATTTTCTCAAAAAAAAATGTCTATAAGAAGGAAAACGAGGCCTTTGTAGTTTCGGAGTGGTACTTGAATCTTTAATTTAGCTGAGAGGCTTATTTTTTTAAATAATTATGGGAGGTTTTTCGAGCCATGTAACCTAATTGTGACGGCTGTAACTTCACTTTGAATGGATCACCCTTGAACATGTCCACATGGTTCCAATGTATAGGGAATATCATCATTTCGGCTGAATCAAGTCCACTGTTGGCCACAGGCCTCCCCCAAAGATCACCACAACGACCGATATGGGTATTGTGGGCTCATTGGGGGGTTTTGCCATAATCGCCACACTTGGCAGATGAGTTGGCGATCACAGTTGAGTTGTTAATGTACTCGAAGGACGCTGCTGCCCATTCTCCGGCTAATCCCTTAGTCGACTTTTACGACGGGAGGAGATGGGGTGATGGTATTCTGAGCCGGCATCATCTAGGTAATATAGCCACTAAAAACCTACGTGATGATGAGAACATGGATAGGGAGCGTAGGGCGCTGGTGATCAGAGCAATGATAGCGTGGATGGCTTACGGCTTACGGCTTAAATGTTGTCATGTCCACGTTAAAATAACACATTTTAGAGCGTACTGTAAAATCATTATAGACCGATATGCATGCTGGTGCAGCGCGTTGGGCATGTTCATGCACACATGCATATACTGTGCTGCTTCCACGCTGTGCTCCGTAAACGTCGCACTGCGACGGCATCTGTAGGCTGCGAGTTTGTATAAGATAGTTTAGACTCCAATGATATTCTACCATAGATATGTTACGTCTATTTTATATGGCGCGCAAAATTCAGTCTCGCCATACCTACGTCGTAAGAAAGAAAATGCAAAAACTACAAAAGTAAAAGAGATAGCGATAGGCGAACTGATTGCGAGGTGCAACAATTGGGGGAGCTTTGTTTTTTTTAAAAAACGTTGCCCCACTCTAGGATTTCTCCTGTGTCGGTGCGTTTACAGACATGAATTCCACATACAATACACCCAGACCCGGAACAACTACCTGCAGATCATACAAATATTTGTTCCGTGCGGGAATCGAACCCACGATCCGGAGCGCAGCAGCCGACTGTATCAGCCACTGCACCAACCGTGCCGCTGTTTGGTTCTTACTTTTGGCGCGCATGTAACATATCTACTTCTTTATAATATGTAATGTCATTGTTAGATACGCAATACCAATTCAATTCAAATCAATCATTGATCTAGTAATTACGTTTACGAGTCATATTAAAATAACGGATACCATTTAGCTACATGACAACCTTTGAGAAGAAATGCCGAAAGGAACTTAGGGCTTGATCTTTTTGATTATTTTTATTTTTTTATGATATGCTTTACAAATTATTTAGAACAACTGATATACATTGAAAAATATTTTGCAGCACACAATACGAACAATGCAGATAAAATATATATAGCATTGGATTAAGACCCATACCAGGAATAATGTACTATTGCTACTAACATTAGATTTTTTTTTAAAACTGTACTGGCAGTTATATGGAAAAACTGTTTTTTTTTTGTTTTTAAACTTGTCACCCACGGATTACAGCTTTGTCGTGGATAGACATAAAACTCGCATGCACAAACATTTATTAATTATTTAAAGGTGCACTCTCTTTTTCCACTAATATTTAATCAGTTATAGCTTATCTTCTCCCATTTTACGGTGGCAGCGTCGAAATAAAAGTCTTTGTGCCACACTTCTCCTGGTTTGAGCTTGAAAATTCGAGCCGAGACGATGTCCGTAAGTTTCATAAATTAAATCTTCTTTGTGTACAACCCTAAAAGGTAATAAAACAACGTCTTTACTTGTTATGCTGAAGCTCCACTGAGAAAGAGCTAATATTTATTTCTGATATAATTCCTGGGGACCCCACCGGTATTAAGCATATAACACCACTCCATCTCCTCCCATGGATGTCGTAAAAGGTTACTAAGGGACTGTAAACTAGAGGGATGGGTGGAAGTGGTTTTTCTGTGGAAAATTGCGCTCACGAACTCGCCTGCCTTGTGTGGCGAGTACTGATAATATCCCCACAAAATGACATCACGTTGTGGAAATCTTTCGAGAAGGCCATTGTCCAGCTGTACACGTGGAGCAATGATCCCAATTTATTGATACAATAATATTTCTAAGAATGATAAAATAATTGCAATATTGATAATTAATTTCAGTTAGTAGTTGCCAAACTAAGCTCTAATGGATCTCATAACCAATAAACCATATCGCTGTCTTATAGAGTGTAGCATCTTAAATTCCGTCCCAAGAAATTCTACGCTTCGTTTATTCCTAGCATAGCTTCTGATGGGCCACCTGCCATAACTTGGGTGACATTTTAATATTTTGCAACACACAAGTTGTGGCTCCGTAACAGATATTAAAAATTCCATCCTGCCTCTATTTCTTTCCGGACCACGCGAGCTGATCACGTCACGATGAAATTGTGTGGCTGTTGCATCAGAAACTAGTGGACGTATAATTGAGGAGGTATTTATACTACAATAATATTACAGGCAAAGTCAAAAGCTTTTTATTCGAGTAAATCATTTGCTGGCACTTACGAATAGTCAGAATTTAAAAAGTTGCACGGTTTCAAGTCGTTGGTCCTATGGACAAGAAGCAACAAGAAACTCCGTGGATGTTCTCTTTTAAAATATCTGATGTATTATAGTCTTATTACTTAACAAAAATATATTCGTTAAAAAAGAAAACTATGTGAGGATAATGCATGCCATTGTGTGGGATAAATACCACATATTTATGCACAATGATATTAATTGTCTTACAATATGATTGCTATAGCTAGTAGCAAGAGCTGACCAGTCCCGACAGAGGGCACTGGTTCACGGGCATAACGCATGCATCAGCATAGCTCAGCTCAACCAAAATGCGTTCAACAAGACATTATAGTGAGCGTGACAGACTCATACTGCCAGGCAACAGGCTGGTGTATACATTATTACATTAGTGGCTACATAATGTTCACATTCACAATAATGTAAGCATGATTTATGTCATTAATAATAATAAAAGAGTAAATTATTATACTACATTTAAATTAAAATCCTAGTTATTAAATTATTTTGCTGATGTTACAAATATAATCCGATATGATCTTTAAGCGCGTTTAAAATATTATAAGTTGTTATAGTGTAGTCTATAACGTAGTCATGACAATCTATGCAACCAATTAGAAAGCGCCAGAGAGCCGCATTGTGCAGGGGGACGTGAGCCAGACAGTCTCCGGATTGAGGTTTCTAAGATTATTTCTAATTTTAATTTCCAACTACACTAATATTTTTGGTCTAGCATTTTCCAGATATATTTGTCATTTTGTCTTATATCTTCTGTGAGCTTTATGTTGTGTGCGATCTGATAATCTGGCCACTGAAACTTAAAGGGGTGAATTTATTTGGTATGACTGCAAAGATAGTGTATAAATACAATCTACCAGATTTTATCTGTCTTACTTCCATATAACTCTGGAAGAAATGATCTGACCAATTTTAATGGTATCCAAAAATGTTTAAACGATACAAATAGATAAAATATATCATCATAAGCTATATAACTATGATAAGCTAAACATGTTCAAAAACTCTCCTGCCTTTACTTCCTTACCAATCCTTATGAATAAACCAGAACATCTTTATAACTGAAGGTACGGCGTTTACACACAGTCTAAAATTTCCCAGGATCAACCCCTTAGCTCAGCCATTTACATAAATATTGCACGAGACTAAGACTTGAATAGGTATTTAATTCTCATTCAGGCTGCAGCTCGAGCCTTCAAAACCATATGTATTTTACTATTCCAAAATGCCTTACCAGAATCTGTATCCTCTATTACCTGAGTACGAAAGAGCACAATAGCCTAGAAGTTTTCTGGGGACTTGTAAATGTAAACTTGTCGACTTGTACACAACTATTCTTAGTTTACAATTGGTTTTTGTTTGGCATTTGAGATTGTTCTCTATGTAAAAAGACTTAAGGACTAAAATTGAAGATAGAATAGTTTAGGAACAGCAGAATTATCTTAGTAGACTTATTGTACCAGGAAGATGGACACAAATAGCGAATGCTGATAGTATGGTGAAGCAAGATTGCGATGCGCCCGGGTCAAGTTTATTTTGAATCAATTTGCATATTGTGTCGAAGGGATTACCTGATAGTTTTGGTCCTAAATTCTTGAATAATAGAAGCATAGCACCAGACGCAGAAAACAATGTATTCAAAGTTCCTTGAAATGCCTATTGGTATTGCCAACCTTTATTAAATTTCAGAGACGTTTCCACTGTTGAACTATTTTCCATTTCCTGCGGAACTTTTATATATTTTTGGTCCAAAGGTAAAATTTGGAATACGTACCCGAAATTGGGGTATATCAATGAAACTGTAAGTGGGAAAGGAGCAGGGGTGGTAGAGAATAATAAGATATGATTGGCTTTTTCCTATCCTTATAAAAAAAAACTCTGTATACTAAAATATTATTTAAACAAGGTAAGCAGCGCTTTAGTCTTATGAAGAGTGTTTGATAATGTGTGATTGTGATTGTGGTATACTTAGTATTTTGAAGCAACAATAGCAATTACTGAGCCATCGAACTGCTAATCGAGAGGTTTCGGTATCCAACTCCTATTATTACATTGGCATGATCTGAGATGAACCCATTTGTACAAGCATGTAGCTTAGTTGAAGGGGTGATCAAAAATACCAGTACTGGGTAAATAAAAATTTGAATTACAAGATATGCCCCACTTTTTCACCCACCATTTAATTTAAAAGAAATCATATTATTTTGTATAAATCATTTAGAGTACTTCGGCATAGACAGTTGACATAGAGTATACACATGCATTTCATTTGTTTCATTGCGCGGTACCCATTTTTATTTTCTTTTTCTAAAATAAAAAGTAGCCGAAGTTACTCTTTATAACATCAGCTATCTGCCATTTCATGTCCCGTCAAAATCGGTCCAGCCGTTTCGGAGATTTGTTGGAACAAACAGACAGGCAGACAGACAGAAAGACAGGTAGACATAATTTTTATAAATTGTTTTTTTATTACAATTATGAAGCTACTTTCATATGCATTTAGTAATAAGCACTCCAATTTTCATGCTCTACCAGCATAGCCGATGCTACTACTGGCAGAGAGAGATCTTTCCCGATCCGATCGACCAAGATCTGCCACTCGCCAGTCCACACAGGGCACTCTCCGAGCATTTGCTGTGTGGTATCCTGATCGTTTCCACAGTGGTGGCACTGTTCCGTGACCTCGCGTCCTATCCTGTGCAAGTACGCACCGAAACAACCGTGTCCGGTGAATACCTGCGTCAGGCGGAATGTGACGCGCTCGCTCCTTTGGAGCCAGACTCTGAAGAGCGGCATGACAGCCTCAACGACGTCCTTTTGCGCTTTTGATTCTGGGTTCATGTTTGTACGTACGTTGTATTAACTATGGCCGCATCTCGTGAATTATATTTTAAAGACGCCAAAATAACAACTTTTTGAATTTACAGTCTGTTTGTTGGTTTGTGTCTGTTCACACAAAAGCTACCTTCTACTATCGGAGTTCCAGCATTGCATATTACCACCCGCACTTGGCTCATTCTTTTCATGTGGTAGTGGCTAACTTTGTGTCAGAGTTGTTCAAAGCCCTCTGAGTTGGCTTAACGAGTGCCGTCTAATGACAACCACCGGGGCCGACGTATTACGTGCCCTCCGAAGCACGGAGCTGCTCAGTTGAAAAACACTGTCTATCACCCATCCATAGACTGACCACGCCAAGCGTCACTGATCATTTACCAATCCATACCATTTACAGTGAGTGCAACTGTAGAACTCAGCGCTGTTCCTCAACTTTCTTTATGAACACTGCCGAAACGTAGACTCCTATTTTTAGGGATGTGGATATTACATTATACATTAGATTTTTAGTTACGAATTTCCCCAAAGCCTCTTATGCACTGTGTTGCACACTCGCACGTGGTCAAGTGCCGCTGCTTTTCCAGGGAGTGCTCCGAATAAGCGCACAAACTCCTCAGTCTGGTCGCCCAAAACCTGTCCTCTTTCCGCAATTTGGTCTCCGTCTGAAGCAAGATTCTCTCACAGAAGGAAGCACTCAAATTTCCTGGCTCTGCCATCAGTAGTGTCTGTTATGATGGCAGAGCCAGAAAAATGTAGTGCTGCCTTCTGTGAGAGATCTTGCCTGATCCGATCGACCAGGATCCACTGCCCGGCAGCCCACGCAGGGCAATCCACAAGCGTGTCCTGTGCGGTATCCTAGCCACCCCCACAGTAATTATGCAGTCTCGACTTCACTTCATGTCCTGTGCAGGTACGCACCAAAATAATCATGTCCAGTCCTGGAATTCCTACAGCCGGCAAGGGTGTGCAACTCCCTACCCGCATCTCCTATTCCTAACCTGTTAACCTTTAAAACAAGATATAATAATCTGGATACGCTGGTTTCATCGTAGACCACATCCATCGCTTTCCATCAGGCGGGATTGGAGTCACGAGCGGTCGCGAGCGGACCCGATCATAAATGAAAAAAAAACCTTGTTATGTTTAATTGTAATTTGCTGAGTATATAACATGAGAAATTGCTTGCATAATGCAAATTGCAGTAAATAGTGAATGAAGCAAAAATAAAAGATAATTTGATGATTCCGTGGAGATGGAATCGCCAGTCAAGGATAGCTTTTTAATAAGTTATTAATAACAGTTTTACAATAAGTTGTTTTAAGCTAAAACTCAGGTCAGGTCAGGTCTAGCAACATAGCTCGTAGAACTGATGGCCAATGGGACAAAAAGGTTCTCGAGTGAAGACCGCGCACGGGAAAACGCAACGTCGGACGACCTCCAACGATGTGGACAGACGACCTGGTGAAGGTCGCTGGGAGTGGTTGGATGAGGGCGGTATGTAACCGCTCGTTGTGGAAATCTAAGGGTAGACCTTTGTTTAGCAGTGGACGTCCTGTGGATGAAATGATGATGATGATGAAAATTCAGGTCGTACACGTCTGAAATCCTCGGCTACTTTGGACAGAATATTATCTAATAGCCAACTATTGCAATCTCTAACGTATACAGGTATATTCACCTCCAATATGTAAGCTGTGTATCGATGAAGTTCATTCTCTCTTCATTTTCAACAATGTTTTTTACTTTATTATTATGCGTGAAGTTTATATGTAGCGTGTTCATAATAATTATAATTAGTAATGAAATACCTACTTTATATGATTAAGCCTAGGTTTTGTCAAGAATATCTTTATTATCGCAAATCATTGTCCACTTTTTAAAATCCTATTTTAGTTTCATTATATTCTAGTTTTTTCTTTTCACAAAATACATCCAACGAAAAAGTAATTACAAGCTTGGCAGCACATTCTCCCCACTATATTCAGAATCTCAACATTTAAAAATAAAATGAACACACAAATCTGAAACGAAAATTGGTCTATTTTCGTGCACGAAGTGTAAGCGTACAGCTGACGCAAGCCGCAGCCGTTCATCCGATTGTTAGGAAGCCGTTATACAATTTGCATGACAGTGTAAATGTTGCAATTACACTGCCGAGCAGTATTAGCAAAATGCACGTTACCGCTTTAGTATCATTATGACCATTTCAGTAGTATTTGAGCACTGTCAGACAACATAATGAGTGCAGTTTTGGTTAGCTTATAGTTTTGCTAATCATCATCAGCTTATATAGTGACTAGACACTAGACGACTGTGTTTTACATAGTCAGTTGTTTACGGGATATACGACTTTACTTCATCATCTTCATCATCATATCAGCCACAGGACGTCCACTGCTGAACATAGTCCTCCCCCTTAGATTTCCACAACGAGTGGTCACATCTCCTTCCTTTCCTTCCTTCCTCCTCCTTTCAGCTATGTCTATGACTGTACTTCACACGGATTTATATAATTATTTACGCTCATCACTGACTCACTGAGCGGCTTACTGCCTGACCCTATCAATCTGTCAGATGGTTTATTATTTTACTTTTTCATCGGGCGCCTTAAATATCTTACAACCCACTAGTCTATAATATTTACGCTCATCACTGACTCACTGACTGACTCTGTAACGCTGTAAGATTATATATACCTACTTGTAATAAAATATATTATTACGCTCATCACTGACCCACTGATGGACTCACTGACTGACTCTGTCACAATGTCAGATTATTTATTTACTGTCACAAAGTCCGATTATTTATGTACACACGGAAACAAAAACAAAAAGAAAGATGTAATCGGAATAAAAGGTAAAAGGTACTGCTTATTTCTTAAGAAATCTCTGCCGACAGACCTGCGATTCATTCTTTTGATGAATCATTCTTTTGCTATTTCAACGGGCGCCTTAGACAGCTTACTACTAACAACTATATTATGATATTGAGGCAAAGCGAATGTTATAGAAGGAAATAAAGAAATAAAGTAAGAAAAAAAATTATTACACATCACCAAATGAATTCCCTCTGCATCCATAGTCATCATATCAGTCGTAGGACATCCACTGCTGAACAAAGGCGTACCCCATAAATTTCCACAAAGACCACCCGCATCTTACGATTCCCAGCTACCTTCACCACCTGGTGAAGTGGACAGACGTCTGTCTGTCCTTTTCGTTGGAGACCGGCCCACGCTGCATTTTCCAGTGCGTCTTCTAGTGAGAATGGGCAGGACATGTCTACTAAATACCAGAATTCTGGGCCAAAATAGCTTTCGAATGGGTACCTCAAAACAAACGGCGCTGCAGCACATCGATGAAAAGATGGCGGGACGACCTTGACTCTCATTGGAAAGAGTTTGAGAGAGAGAAATAACATGGCTGTGTGTGATAGTGGAATGAACACTATCCCTCATCAGACCCTCGTCACGAAGTGTTATCTACGAGAATCGTTTAAATAAATCAAAGACGGCACGGTTGGTGCAGTGGCTGATACAGTCGGCTGCTGCGCACCGGGTCGTGGGTTAGATTCCCGCACGGAACAAATATTTGTACGATCTGTAGGTAGTTGTTCCGGGTCTGGGTGTATTGTATGTGGAATTTGTGTTTGTAAACGCACCCATGACACAGGAGAAATCTAAGTGCGCAACTTTTTTAAAACAACAACAACAACAAATGAGTCCAAACTCGAGGGGTTAGTAGTACTGCCAGGGGTGCGGTCTAATGCTGAGAAAGCAAGCACCTCACCCCCAGTCAGAGGTAAGTAGAGTACACCGTGGGATTTTAGCCGGTAAAAGTCCGGCATGCTCCTAGGGCCTTCCCAAGGCGGAGGAAGTCCATGAGGATTTCACCACAACAAAAAAATACAAGGGGCTTACTAGTAGCCATTGAAGAGTTTGACTATCTCCCTTCTGGCACCATCATCAGATCAGTTCGATGGTCCCAGAATATTGTGTTGTCATTTAGATTAGAAGTAGGTTAAAATCGACTTCCAAGATTTGTTTACAATTGTGTTGTGCTTGTTCACACAGGCTCGAGGTAAAGATTCCTTTTCTTTTTTCTTTGGTTTTTTTATGAATTGTTACAATCATGTATTCTGCCAAACTGTAAGACAGTTTGTCGGCAGGTATTGGGCGCAGTCACGAAATATTTAACATAAGGCGTAATATTCTGGCAGGCAGGCAGGTTGGTGAGCGCAGTATTTCCATTGTTCCTCGAAAGAGACGCTGCACAAAAGGGTGGGACACTGTTTAGAGTCCCTTAATCGCCTTTTAAGACATCCGCGGAGAGGGAGGAGATGGAGTGGTGCTTCATATATATTCTTAATCCGTACGCCACACGAAATGATGATGATGACATCAAACATCATACTCTTATTGAATTTTCGCCGTTACCATAACAAAACAGTTTACCGTTATCGAGGGCCATTACCGCGTATTTCATTATGTTACGACTCGTTCGCTGCATGAGTAATATTTGCGAACTATGTAGGTAAATAATATAATGTTATAAGTTAACTTTTATGGGATAGCTGTACGTGCAAGATGTTTACAATTTTTTTGGATTACATGGGAAAGCGTTCGCACAAACAGCGCGTTGTTTCTCCATTTACGAATATACATACATACATACATATAATCACGCCTCTCTCCCGTAGGGGTAGGCAGAGACCACTTCTTTCCACTTGCTACGATCCTTACATACTTGTTTCGCTTCGTCCACTTTCATTATTCCGTTCATACATGCTCTTCGGTTTAGGGTACTCTTGACCTGGCCTTTTTCCAAGACGGCCCTGATTTGGTCTTGAAACGTCCGCCTAGGTCTACCCCTTCCAGCACTTTCATTCACACTCGCCTTATACACTTTTTTCGTCAATCGTTCTTCATTCGTTCTCTCAACATGGCCAAACCATCTCAGCATACCTTTCTCA
Source organism: Diloba caeruleocephala (assembly GCA_947459985.1). Taxonomy (NCBI): domain Eukaryota; kingdom Metazoa; phylum Arthropoda; class Insecta; order Lepidoptera; family Noctuidae; genus Diloba; species Diloba caeruleocephala. Next base: position 2,696,403 of record OX381625.1, on the reverse strand, counting down.
ATTTTTGTCACTACATCTTCTTTCAGACGAATATACATGATTAGCCCATTACTGGGCACGTTCCTTTTCTCACGATAACAAAGGTTTAGGTCTTAGCCGTGGCTTAGTGCAGGTTGGCGAACTACACACACCATACCATTGAGACCATTTTGGAGCGCTGTCGCGAATCTCTTGATTATCACGACCGTAATGTTATAGAAACCCTTCCTACACAGCTTCTGTTTTATAATGGACTTGAATTTATTAAGAGTTAATTTAATTATATGACTTGGAATTTTATTGTAAAAACGTACACATTGACATTTAAATGATTTGCTTATTTTCCGGAGCCTGGTGGTAGGAAAAACCAGTTTGTGTTTGTTCCTGGTATTAACACTATGAATATCAATGTTTTTTTTTTGTATAAAATTTTCGTAAATTTATTGAGATGGAACGGTCATTATATTAATCTCTTTAAATTTTTCCCTGAATGAATATTAGAGCTTCACTTATAAATTGAACGACACCACTCCATTCCACCCATGGGTGTCGTAAAAGGCGTATAAGAGTTGGTTATCACGAGGAGGAGGCAGCAGCATCGCGTGTGCTAATTATACTACGCTCACCAATCCGCCTACCAAGCGTGGTGGACATTTCTCGTATAGTATCGTCTGCTCCTAACTCCACGAATTTTGCTTAGAGCGACAAGCGACTGAAGCAGTGCACAATATAAATGTGCACTGGTGGGGAAAGGCGTACTCTTACGATGCCATGCCATTGGTGGCACCAAACATTGGTTCCGAAAGAATGGATATTGTGGTCTGTTTGATGAATCTCAACCAGAATGACCTCCTAAAATAAACGAAAGGATCATAGAAATGGATCCCAGATGTGAATCTTCACGTTTTCTGCAGAACAACTCTAATGATCTTATACTGCAATAGAAAAACAACTCCACATTTTAGGAAAGTCATGAAAATGTTCAATTTAAAAATAATAATGTGTACGTAAAGATGACGGATTTCTTAGATGACAACCTAATAATGACATTATTTGTCATAATATTCTTTTCTTTTTAGTTCAAATCTTATTTTTATCTTTTAACCAATTAGATTAAAAAAATACTCGACTAGACTTGACTTTCTATTTCGTTCAGTAACTTGTTGAAGATTCCAATTGCCTTAAGGCAACACTCCCGACGAACTATTTCTGTTTTTATTAGTATCTAGATAATACTCGTTCTTCGTGTTCGTGTGGTGCAGGCTAAGAATAGCACCACCCCATCTCATCCCGTGGGTGTCATAAAAGACGACTATGGGATTTACCGGAAGACTGGCAGCAATATCCTTCGAGTACATTGACAACTCGACTGCGATCGCGAACCTGCCTTTCAACATGGCGATTATGGAAAAATTGGGAGGTTTTTGAGCACACAAAAAATCTGTACCGGTGGTTGTCGCGACCTTTGGGGGAGGCCCAGTAGTCGACTTTTTCGACATAAATAATGACACCTAGCCTAGTTTTGACGATCTTTAGGGAGGCCTGTATCCAGCAGTTAGCTTTATTCGACTGAAATGATGATAATGATGGCTATTATTAATTATATCTTGAATTAAAACGAATATAAACATGGCGGACGAAACTATATGACTGGATACAATTTGAATGAATGAATGAAACTTTTATTTGGATACAGCACAGTGAGACACAAAATGTACAAAAAAAGACTTAAGACATAACAAGAAACAGAAAAAAATATAGTATAAAAGTTAAAGACTGTGATATTCCTAAGTATATGTCTCAAAACCGGACCAAATAGGTGTCCAGATCAGCTTAATGGCAAGTGCAAGCAGCAGCTTGACGCTGGTTTTCATCTGGAACATCTGTGCTCCACGGATGTCAATCAGGGACAGGTACCCATTTTGGTACTGGTGTTATGTGTGTGTATGCAGTAGTATGAATTGACCGGCAAAGAAATTGATTGAATTAATATGTCATAAATTGTATTTTTGGTTATTATTGATGAATTATTCTACATTATATTACACGTATGTTATAGATTTTTGTAAACGTCAGGAACAACAAAAAACTATAATATACGCGATCTAATCCATTTAAAATGGTTTTATTTTAATGTAGTCTACATTAATTTAATAAACAATTAATATTATAATACGTATTTACCATAATTAACACATATTTAAATGTTAATTTAACGAACACATTTCATATATACCGTGTGTAAGTGTCATAGTGACGAAAACTGATACCATTGATCCACGGTACACGATTCTGGAACAGTATTAGAATTTTGAGTCGGTCCTATCATGAATTTTCACTTTGTTTCTGTCAATTTAACTGATTGCAATATAAAAGCCGTGTGGCGCCGGCTCAGAATACCACCACCCCATTTCCTCCCGTCGTAAAAGTAGACTAAGGGATTAGCCGGAGGATGGGCAGCAGCGTCCTTCGAGTACATTAACAACTCAACTGCGATCGCCAACCCGTCTGCCAAGCGTGGCGATTATGGCAAAACCCCCCAATGAGCCCAGAACACACTTATATCGATCGTTGTGGTATTCTTTGGGGGAGACCTGTGTCCAGCAGTGGACTTCATTCGGCCGAAATGATGGTGCCGGCTACGAATAGCACCAACCCATATCATCCCGTGGGTGTCGTAAAAGGCGACTATGGGATTAGCTGGAGGATGGGCAGCGGCATCCTTCGAGCACATTAACAACTCAACTGCGATCGGCAACCCGCCTGCCAAACGTGGCGATTATGGCAAAACTCCCAAACGAGCATACAACACACCCACATTGGTCGTTGTGGTGATCTTTGGGGAGGCCTGTGTCCATGCCTGTAGCGAAAAACCACCCGAAGAGTTGTTAATGTACTCGAAGGACGCTGCTGCCCATCCTCCGGCTAATCCCTTAGTCGACTTTTACGACACCCACGGGAGGAGATGGGGTGGTGGCATTCTGAGCCGGCACCACACGGCACTTACACTTGCATTTACTAGGCAAAGTTAAAATATTCCTTTTTCAAGATGTTAGCTTCCATAGGCCACGTGCCAAAACCGATGCCATTGTTACCATACATGCTCGACACAACAAAATCCCGTATGCAGACCACCATTAGTAGTTATTCTCCCATAAAACATACGCACTTAGCTTTTACCGTTCCATATTTACTGCCATGAAACATTGTCATACAATACTCATACAATGTTGAATGGCTTTATTTGTTGTTCGATTTTATATCCGTATATTACTATTTTAAAAGGTTCTCGAGTGGAGACCGTGCACCGGAAAATGCAGTGTGGGACGGTGACAACGAGATGGATAGACGAACTCATGAAGGTTGCTGGGAGTCGATGCATAAGATAACCGGTAAGGTATGTAATCGGCCCGGTATAATGATAATGATGATGACTATATTACTATTGTATTCATTCATACTGTTTTTAATACTTTTTCCTGAATGTTTTTAGCTCTCTCACTCTTTCCAGGCCTCTCCCCAAGTTCCTGAAAAGAAATTTCATTCCACATCATCATCAAACAATGAGAATTTTCAGCAGTGAACGTTTACAATTTGATATGAATGAATCAACGGAAAGACACTGCATTTACTCTCATCTCATTAAACTAATTTACCTACCTTGGTTTTTTGATATATGAATATATACGTATGTATGTATAACATCTTATAATTTCCGTGTGGTGTCAGAATTAAGAATATAGCACCACTCTACCTCCTCCCGTGGATGTTGTAAATGGCGACCAAGAGATTCTTAACCAGAGGGATGGGCAGCAGCGTCCTTTCTGTGGATCAGTAGCCATACTGCATTCACCAACCCGCCTGCCAAGCGTGGTTAGTTCTGACAAATTCTCCATAGAAAGACAACACAATTATGGAGATCTATGGAGGAGGCCTTGGTTCAGCAGTGTACGTGGATAACTTTAGCTGATATGATTTATATTCTTTTTTCTTAGTTTTTCGGACCTTACAGTAGTAATATAATTGTTAAGCTTAACAGGAATTCACGAAATAACCTAATCGTTTTGTTTGCGCATCGTCAATATTGGGTGTATCAAAGCCATAATATACACATTTTATTAGAACAGTGAGTTTATTGTTATATCAAGATGTTGTCTGCAGCAAAAGTGCGCATTCATAGGATACAAGATGATAACTGGGTTATAAAGGACAAACTCAAACAGTATCGGGGCCTGATTAAATTATATCAAAGTATTGGAGAGTATTTATCCAGATAACTTTAACAAGAGGACACAACTTGGTAGAATCAGATACACAAAGAAGAAGAAAATGGAAAAAAAATCGCTTGGCACAGTTTATGAAAGAGTAAAATTGGACTTCTGGGGTGGAAGCCTGGTGACCTGAAACACAGGCTTCAGCATAGATTAGGCACCAGTCGCCTACAATAAATTTGAACAATACTGTAACTTTCAGCTAATACGAAGTAAGATTAGTAAAGAAAGGATTAGTAGGCTGAAGTGGCAATGAGTGGGGCACATACGGCGTAGAAGCTGACTGCCAAGCTTGCCAAGGGGCTGAATGGTTGTCGAGTGGAAACTGCGCACCAGAAAACGCAGCGTGGGATAGCCTCTAAGGAGATGGAGAGGAACTTGGTGAAGGTAGCTGGAAGTCACTGGATTCGGGTGGCATGTAACTCGTTATGGAAATCTATGGGGGAGACCTTTGTTCAGCAGTGGACAGGCCTTCTGACTAATATGAAGGTGATGAAGTAAAATGTCGTGTTGAAAGAAAACTAAATTCTATCCAGACAAACATATGTTATGATAGTTTCATCGTCTCCTACCTATAGGTGACTTGTTTACCTTCGTACAAGCGAGTGTAATATAGTACTTACCTACCCAAAATATGACGTTTCCGCAAATATATTCAGCGCGCGTTGCCAAGCACAGAATATTAACTTGTAGGCTATTATGTGTAGATTTATTACGCCGCCATTTTGGTTTATCGTGGCAAAGATGGCGGTTTTAATTAAAAATTGATGAAAGATCGTGTTAACTGATTTATATTCGGTTGTTTTGTAAGTGGCGGTTGATTTAGATTGTTTTCGATGTTTACGATTTTTATGGCTTTTCGCGTGTAATTTTTGTATTCAGTAGCGTTATTGTTTTCTTGTAAGTCAAGTCAGTTTTAAACTGAAATAACCAATAAATAATAAAAACCAATTACTGACACTCATGAAACGTTAAATACCTTACGTAACTTTGCGTGCTAGTTTGGAAGTGTCATTTATTATATAAAAAGAAAGAAAGAAATAATTAAATAAATATTAGTGTCACTGACTTTCTAAGGCCGCATTTCTGTTAGCTCAGCAATGATTTACACTGATTGTAACTATAACGGCACGGTTGGTGCAGTAGCTGATGCAGTCGGCTGCTGCGCTCCGAATCGCTGGTTCGATTCCCGCACGGAACAAATATTTGTATGATCTGCAGGTAGTTGTTCCAGGTCTGGGTGTTATTGCATGTGGAATTTATGTCTGTAAACGCATCTACAAGGCAGGAGAAATCCTAGTGTGGGGCAACGTTTAGCAAAAAGTGTTTTTATTATTTTTATTTCAGTTCATCATTATTTTGAATGATACATATTCAACGACCAGCGCTGACGGTCATCATGACTGCAAAACCAAGGCCGATTTATCATCATCAGTCACTTAAGAGCGCACTCATTTTGCTGCAATATCGGGCCCCACCCGACTTCATAAATACAGTTATTTTATTCTTTTCAGTGGTTTTATTGTTTTTATATCGTACAGGGTTTTTGAAGTCAGTATTTTTTATTAAAAAGTTTTATTAGGGTTCCGTACGTCCGAATTAAAACGGTCGGTACCCTTATAGGATAACTCGTGTATCTGTCTGTACGCCCTTCACAGCCAATTTGCTCTGAAATTACTGGACCGATTAAGTTGAAATTATACACATATAAATTTTTGCGACCCGAATACGAACGTGTAACGTAAATAAATTGCTTTTGCATATGGGGGTCACTTGCAAGGGGGCAATTTATAAAATTTTAAGAAATGATTTGGGTACTGTTCCGTGGAATAAATCAAATGGAAGTTCTTGCTGTGTGGGTCTTAAATATAGTATATAATGTCTTAGGTTTTCGCGATTATTACACATTATAATAAAACACTTTTATACGGATTCTATCGCGTATATTTTAGATTTTTGTTTTTCCTGACGTTTCGAATACTTTGCAGCATTCGTGGTCGCAGGATGACTAAGGTGAAAGGCGTCGTTACAGATTTTAAAAAAAAATATTTTATCTACCGTACAATTTTTATCAGAAATTAGTTCGATGCACGCAGTAATCACTCACAGTGTCTTGATGGTTCTTAGTGCGGTATGTTGTTTGGGACTTTATTATTTAAATAACTGGATTCCAAACAGGTGGTACCTGCCAACCATCTTCTCAATTAAAATTAGGATGTTTTTTTATTTCAATAGCCTCACGAAACATTCTAGGTACATATCGGTACTCTTTCGCGCATCTTGAAGCGTGCTTCTATTAAAACCTACTTCAAGCCGCATAAGATCAGCCAACTTCTCAAAGCGGTGAAATGTCACATACCTTTACAAGATGCAGGGGTCTACAAGATTGACTGTGATTGTGGTTTGTTATACATAGAGCAAACAAAGCGTAGTATAGCCACCCGAACAAAAGAACAAATAGCTGACGTCAAGCACAGACGCTCCACGAAGTCTCCAGTCTCCAAAGATACAAAAACTACGAGAATAAGAGATAGCTATCTAAAATGACAACAAGTGTACTCGATGTCTCTGTCGCACCTATGATGGAATATATGTGTTGTCTCTTTTCTTTGCTTGACCTGGGTTTTCTTCAATAATATTATCCTATAAGTAATTTGAATAGTATTTTTATTCAAATGTTTTATTTTATTTGTTACTCACGTGTGGTATGGTATCCCAAGTTCTTTATTCATGTTTGCTTGATAGTTTATGCATTTTCTATATACGCACGACGGCATTGTTGTCACTTAATTAATAAAAATAGAGATTATGACGGCGTGTGCTCGTTGTTCTGTTTTGGGCGAACTGATTGCAAAGTGCTACAATTGGGGGAGATTTGGTTCTTACTGTTGGCGCGTATGTAACATATCTACCTCTTTTAATATATAATATCATTGGTTAATAACATATTCATCGCACGGAACTCTCTCCACGCGCGTTCAGCTTGCATTTATCCTGTTATTTTCATATACAACATGCTGGCGAGATGATCAATCCATTCGCCTGGTGGTAAGCGTCACGTCTGCCCATAACAATTGTCCTGCTACCCAGGACTAGTCCTGCGTGGCACAACACAGCGTTCGTCACCTTGAGTTCACGAGCTAGCTGATAATGTCACTAGCTACATTGCTCTTCCGACCGGAGCATAGTAATGACTAAATTTTATACACTAGTGCTTAGCGGCGAATATCTGGCAATGGGTGGTACACGCGGCTACAAATCAAGCTATACAAAACCAATATAAGCTAATCTCGAATTGTATAGGCTTTCGGTACGATGAGAGATCAGGGTAAACTGGTTTTTTTATAGCTTGATGTGTGTACCTACCTTTTTTTTTATTGGTGTCCAGTGGAAATTCTACACGAACTTCCTTCACCCCGGGGAAGGGCGAAGGGGTATGCCGGGCTCCTACCGTCTAAAACCACTGGAGCGGTCAACTTCGGCACCGATCCTCGTAAGATCACACTAAAGCCCCCCCAGTGATGCCACGCCTTAAGCACATCTCGGAGGGGATGAATGTAAAGCGGTCACCCCCTCTAGCGGAGGGAAGGTGACTGTTAAAAGATCGCCCCCCAGGCACCTCTCGGGGAGGATTGTAAAGGATCCCCCCAAGCCTCGCTGTGCGCTGTGCTACGCACACGGCGGCACGTGAACACGTGCGCGCCACCGTTTTCCCGGGGGTCGCTTGGTGTGAGCACACAGACTCCCCAATCTGCGCACCCGCGACCCCCGAGGCCCCCTACCATGTAACGATGGCAGGGGGGTGTGTACCTATCTAGCCGACCTCTTGCAATAAGAAACCTACTACCAGTAAATATTCACTTTTATATTCAAACAGCATGGAATCAGCTATAGTGATATATTTAAAAAGTTCTATGCCCCAATAAAGCCGTACTCTTTTCCCATAATACGGTACACCAAGCCCAGCACCTCCTCTGCCTCCCTTCCCTCACTTACAGGTTGGTAACGCAACAGTGATACTTTGGCCGTGTGGTGCCGGCTCAGAATACCACCACCCCATCTCCTCCTGTGGGTGTCGTAAAAGTCGACTAAGGGATTAGCCGGAGGATGGGCAGCAGCGTCCTTCGAGTACATTAACAACTCAACTGCAATCGCCAACCCGTCTGCCAAGCGTGGTGATTATGGCAAAACCCCCCAATGAGCCCACAACACACCCATATCGGTCGTTGTGGTAATCTATGGGGAGGCCTGTGTCCAGCAGTGGACTTCATTCGACCGAAATGATGATACTTCTAGTGTTGCTGATAATCACAAGCGGTCATAACTTACCAATCAATAATCTAAATTCTCGTGGCCTACCACAAACAAACAAAAATACTTAAAAGGCCTTTGTTTTTCGATCACTAACTTAAGATCTATTTAAAATCCTTTAAACAGCACAAACTCTAAAATAAAATCATTTTTTTATTTTTATTAAAGCGTTGCCCCACACTAGGATTTCTCCTGTGTCCGTGGGTGGGTTTACAGACAGGAATTCCACACATAATACGCCCAGACCCGGAACAACTACCTGCAGATCATACAAATATTTGTTCCGTGTGGGAATTGAACCCACGACCCCCGGCGCAGCAGTCGACTGTATCGGCCACTGCACCAACCGTGTCGTCAAATTCTAAACAAAAAAACTCATTCAGTTTTGCACACAACACTCTCAATCTTGCCTGGTTATAACCAGATCGCTCAAAGCCACTCCACGCTGTGAAGAGGCGACTAGAGGCTGACGACGCAAGAGCCTCGTTTTATCGGCCCCTCGGGGTTGTAGAGAGGCCCTTATGCCGCGTTAAGCCACCCATTAGTGATCGCGGTCTCGCCACTCAATGTTTTGAATACGCTTGACACATTTTTTGGTGTAAGGTGGGTGCCAAGTACGCTTAATTCTGAAATATTTTGAGATTTGTTATATAAGCAAATTGGGCTATACCTTACTACTTGCTACTTTTGCTTAGGTTTATTTATTTATATAATTAAATATCTATGAATGTCTCTTATGATAACAAAATATTATAACAACAGAAGTAAATAACACTATACTGTAACAAATTTCATTAATACATTATAGCTAACATATTTGTTGATGTGAAGTTTTTTTACCGACGTTTATGGTGGGCACTCGTTTCCCTTCGTTTTCCTTTGTTTTCGCTTCGTTTTCCTTCGGTATTCTTGGGTTTCCTTCGGTTTCCTTCGATATCCTTCGTTTTCCTTCGTTTTCCTTCGTTTTCCTTCGTTTTTCTTCGTTTCTGATACGCAAACTATCTAAAAATTTACTAATTGACTGCTACCGCTCCGCGTGTTGTACTACAAAATGTTTTTGATTTTGTCTGGCGCATATCGTTGTCTTTTACATTCGTAGCAGCTAACCGAATGCCTTATTTTGGTAACGTGGTTGTTTAATAGCGAAAAAGGAAGAGTAGTTCAACTTTCTACGGGTAATATTCATAATAGAGGCTATAGTTTTATTACTCGAGGTCCGAGATTCGATTAATGCGACGGCTTCTGTATTTATGCTCCAAGAAAGGCTGATAATTAGAGACCAAAGCAAAGAAAGGTCTTGCCCGATCCTATCGACCAGGATCTGCCGCTCGGTGGCCCACGCAGGGCACGCGGTAGAAAGTAGCCTAGCATCATATCTAACAATTCCTTTGAGCATTGTTTGTTGTACAAGTAGTAGAACACACATAGAGTAAAGTCTTTCTACATCCAAGCTCATAGAATCTTCTAGAATCCTGACCAACGTATCTGGAACAAGACAAAAGGTCCTGTCATCATATCAGCCACGGGATGTCTACGGCTGAACAAAGGCCTCATCCAACGATTCCCAGCAACCCTCACCAGGTCGTCTATCCACCTCGTTGGAGGTCGTCCCACGCTGCGTTTTCCAGTGCGCGGTTTCCATTCGAGAACCTTTTTGCCCCAACGGCCATTAGTTCTACGAGCAATGTACCCCGCCCATTCATCATTTCGGCCAAATAAAGTCCACTACTGGACACAAGCCTCCCCCAAAGATTACTACAACGACCGATATGGGTGTGTTGTGTGCTCATTGGGGGTATTGCCATAATCGCCACGCTTGACAGGCGGGTTGGCGATCGCAGTTGAGTTGTTAATGTACTCGAAGGACGCTGCTGCCTATGCTCCGGCTAATCCCCTAGTCGCCTTTTACGACACCCAAGGGATGAGATGGGTTGGAGCTATTCGTAGCCGACACCACACAGCAATTTGCCCCGCCCATTGTCACTTCAGTTTACCAATCCTTTCAGCTATGTCGACAACTTTAGTTCTTCTAAGGTCCACACTGTACCACATGTAATATAACTACCAGTTAGCTATCCATGGGCATCCGAAACCAACGGTCATTGTCCCATTCAACATTTAAAATCTTCTGCAGTTGTTCCACTACAATACTCGTTTCGCGAGCCAAGATGTAGTTAATATTAAACGTCTCGTAACCTATTAAGAGTGGAATAGACTTGTTTCCAGTTTAAGTATAAACTTTACCGCTACGCTCGTAGTTTTTCATTGTAAAGCGAGTTTTTACCCTTAAGTGGGATAATGTTTTCTTAAGTTTACTTTTAGTGGTTTAAAGTTTTTAGCTTGGATAGCTTTTTACTTTAGAAGTAAAGTTGATATTTAATTTATCGGGAAGGAAATTTGCTTTTATCATCATATCAGCTGAAGCACGTCCTCCCCTGAACAAGAAAGAAACGACGAAAATTGGTTTATTTTGAATCCTCATTCACACACACGTTCCATATTTTATATAAATGAAATACTAAAGCACGTGTAATAATTGTGAATGTATGAAGCCAAAGTTGGTACCTATCTCAGCAAGCAATATGCTCCAGCGCTGATATTCTGATATACCCGAATGACGATACAAGATCATTTATTTGTTCAAAATATGAGACACACAGGGCATGCAAGATGTTAAATAATTTAATAAATGTAACATCATGTTTTGCCTTTACGGCGTACAAACATAGGTTGATTGAATGGTGGATACATGTTAACAAAAGTAACATAAAATTATAACATTATATGACGGCATGGTTGGTGCAGTGGTTGATACAGTCGACTGCTGCGCTCCGGGTCGTGGGTTCGTTTCCCGCACGGAACAAATATTTGTACGATGTGCAGGTAGTTGTTCCGGGTCTGGGTGTATTGTGTGTGGATTTCATGTATGTAAACGCACCCACGACACAGGAGAAATCCTAGGGTGGGGCAAAAAAAATAAATAGATTATTTAAAATTTAATGCAACTAAAACAGCTGAAATTAAATCAAAATATTTCCAAAAAAAAAAGAAGACCAATTAGTATCACCATAATTATTGGATAATGGAATAAAAAATTAATAATTTTAAAAATCTAATTAAAATTAATCATCTAAAAAATAAAATGTCATTTATTCACATATTAATCGGAGCTATGTTTTATTTTTTATGTAGTAAAAACTGTTTCAGTCTATTTCTTAGTCTTCCGGTTGTATTTCGATGTCACGAATATCAAAGTAAATAAGAGAAGATTTTTTAAAAATAAATATTTCTGCCTACGTAGGTGGAACTAATATTAAATAATTAATTTTAAAATACATGTTTGGGAATCAAAAAAATGTTAAAAGACAATATATTCTATAGAACTGTCTATGGTGCGTTTCACTGTTTATCCAAAAACCTATCCATAGTATTTTGATGGCAATTTTGGGTTTAAAGTTGCAACGCTCACGGGAATTAAAAAACAAAAGCTCCCCATTGATTTCCACCATAAACATTTACATGCTGCCTGCATCCAAGGACTCCCCATTACAAAACCATCATCAACATCATGATCAAACCATCTAAGACGACCTGAGTTTGAGGTATTGGGAGGGACAGAAAAGAGCCGTGACTGCTGAATACCTGCTTCAGGTGATAGGTAACGCACTGACTCTTTTTGAGCCCGGCTCCGGAGAGCGGCAGGACTAACCACAGACCTCTATAGAAATTTGAACACACTAATTCCTTTGTTATTTCTACAAAGTTTAGGAACTAATCTAATCTAGAACAACGGTGGCAATTTAACTAAACCTGTAGGTTATTTTACTTTCCTCGAAACTTTAGAAGATATTCTTCGAAATACTAAGACCAAAGTTTCAATAGCTTTACTTTGGCGGATAAACAGCAGTTAAATGAATAAACGTTTTACAAACATCTACAACTAGGTCACTTGAAAACTCTTACTAAGTACCAACACAGGTATTTTAAGTAAGGTAAATAGTTTTATTAGATAAATACACGATAAAAAGGCTTGTATTCACTGTCCAGGTGAATTTATTAGACATATTGTTTCTGGTTGTTCCAGTCTTGCTAACGGTAAAAACTTGCATAGGCATAACTAAGTAGCTAGGATCATCCAGCAGCGCCCCTACCGCACTCCTAGCCTAGATAAGTAAAAGGAACACCAGTCTTAGCCGGTAAGAATCCGCATACCTACAAATAGTTGTTTCGGGTCTTCGTGTTTGTGCATGCTCATGTATGTGGTGCCGGCTCAGAATGCCACCGACCCATTTCATCCCGTGGGTGTCGTAAAAGTCGACTAAGGGATTAACCGGAGGATGGGCAGCAGCGTCCTTCGAGTACATTATCAACTCAACTTCGATCGCCAACCATATCGGTCGTTGTGGTGATCTTTGATTTCATTCGGCCGAAATGATGATGTATGTAAACTGAACCCAAAGTACAGGAGAAATTAAAGAAGACAAAAAAAATCTAATAAATCACTTCCAAAGACATCCACCGCTGAACATAGGTCTCCCCCATAGATGATTGTGATGGTCATTTGCATCACTTGCTATGTCGTCATTTTGGGGGTTATTTGACAGTAGAGTACTGACTCACAACGCTTGGCGCGCGGTTTAGTGAGCGTAGAATGGCTGCTATTCCACAGAAGAGACGCTGCTGCCCATCCCTCTGGCTTAGAGTCCCTTAGTCGTCTCATGATATCTACGGGAAGCGATAGAGTTGTATTCTTAGCACACACCACGAGGAATAGTATTACTGGTGATTTTATTGGGCGGTCTTACGCCCTTCATTTAAGTGTCTCTTTTTTTTTTTTTAAAAACGTTGCCTCACACTAGGATTTCTCCTGTGTCGTGGGTGCGTATACATACATGAATTCCACATACAATACACCCAGACCCGGAACAACTACCTGCAGATCATACAAATATTTGTTCTGTGCGGGAATCGAACCCGCGACCCAGTGCACAGCAGCCGACTGTTTCAGCCACTGCACCAACCGTGCCATCTCTACAAACTCGTTTGTTTACACATTAGGCTTCATTCAAATAAATCGAGTATACCTACTTAGTTAGCTAAGCGAGTAATACTCGGGTTTTTAACGCGAAGTCGGTTAAAATTTCACCCCAATCCCACCCCTTATCTAATTTTCCGTGGCTCGGCGGCGCGGCGACGATGTAAAAATAACTTAGCAGACCATGTCTGATCTTTCTCTAGAGTTCTTGTTGATGAACTCACAGTGATTTTGAGGAAAGATAGTGCATTATATCATTGGTAATTATGTTGTTTGTTAGAAATTAAAGAATATCTACATATAAAAGGTAGGTATGCTCCAAATGGGCCGCATATTTACGTTTAAGTCACACAAACCGACTTCCGTGTTGTGTCTGAACTAAAAATGTAGCAGCACTCCATCTGTTTCGGAGAATGTCAGAAAGTACACTCTCTCTCTTCCTGGTTATATATCCCACGTGGAGGTGGGGTCAGCTTTCCTGGTCTTTCTCGTCCACTTCGCTCCATCGTCGACATTATCTTTGGATACTTGACACTCTTTCATGTCCTTTAGCACTACAGCTTTCAACCTTGTTTTGGGTCTGCCTCTGGGTCTTGGACTGGGAAGAGAAAGTTGTAGTGCCATGTTCCCTACGTATTCGGGCGGCCTCTTTTCATGTTAACATACCATCGCAGCATTTTTTTTATTGATCCGTTGGAAAATATGTCATACACTTCCTTCGCCCCGGGAAAGGGCGGAGAGGTATGCCGGCTAAAACCACCGGAGTGGTCATCTTCGGCACCGTAGGGAGGCTCCAGGAACTCGAAAGATCTCCATCTCCAATCTCGGAGGGTGTGACTATAAAGTAGGAGGGCCGATCCTACTCGAAGAAGGAGGAGACGGCGCCGGGGTAACAACCACCCTGGCGCAAAATTCCCATAAGCCTGAAACTCCAGTTCGCGGGTGCGTAGATGGAGGAATCTGCGTGCCCACACCGAGTGACCCACGAAAAGACGGTGAACATGTGGTCACGCGCTGCCGTATGCGCATAGCACAGCGCATAGGGATGCTTCGGCGGATACCTTACAATCCCTCTGGGGGGTTGACCGATTTACAGTCACCCCTCCCGAGATGTGCTTATTGGCGTGGCACCATTGGGTGGATCTACTGTGTACATATGAGGACCTGGAGCCCCGCTTAGGTGCCGAAGATGACCGCCGCCGTGGTTTTAGCCGATAGGCCTTCCCCGGGGCGAAGGAAGATCATGTAGAATTTCCACTGGACACCAATAAAAATAAAGAGTCGGCATACCCCTTCGTCCTTCCCCGGGGTCATGGTCATGAAGAATTTCCACTAGGTCCACTAAAAGAAAAACTACCACCGCAGTGCCAGATGCGAATATCTGGCCAAGCAGGAGTGTTTAAACTTTAGACATTGCTGTGCGCCGGTTAGAAGGGCACTGTAGCTAGTGACATTACTGTGCATAAGAGACTAAATAACTTCACGTCTCGAAGTGACGAGCGCAGTGTGATGCCTCGCAGTACTGGTCCTGGGTAGCATTTTAATTGTTATGGGCAGGCATGTCACTTGCCACCAGGCGAATGACTTGCTTGTCTCATCACCAAGCTGTACCTATAAAAAAGGTGATATTATTGTGGAATTGACTTCTAGTCCATGGGAGGAAATAAAGTGACACTACACGAAGAACGCACATAGATCGAAGAACTGATTGGCCGTTGGGGAAGGGAGGTTCTCGATTGGAAACCACGCACCGGAAAACACAGCGTGGGAAGGCCTCCAATGCGATAGCCAGATGACCTGGTGAAGGTCACTCATCATAATCAGCCAAAGGACGTCCACTGCTGAACAAAGGCGTCCCCATAGATTTCCACAATTATGTCGTCATTTTGAGGGGAACTTGCCAGTAGTCAACATGTTTGGCAGGCGGGTTGGTAAGCGCAGTGTTTCCACGGGAAGAGACGGGGTGGTGCTATATTCTTAATCTGTACACCACACAAATTGCTCAGAGTCGTTAGATTCCGGAGGCATGTAACCGGTCGATGTGGAAATCGTACGGGAGGTCTTTGTTCATCAGTGGACATCCTTTTGCTGATATAATGATAATGAGACACCACACGGACTACCAGGATGACGGTTTCACTCGTAAAAAAGGAACAGCTTAACCTCTAAAATAAATCTTATCACATTATAAACACGAGTCGCTCCGGTTTTTAATTATTCTATTATTATCGGATTAATTTCTTCAATGCGATTCATTCCATCCACTTTTATCTTCGCGTAGTTTTTTTCTTTAATTCATCGTCCATTCTGTTCTGTTTCCTTTCCATTAATTAGTCAATTCCGTTGAGAGAGTTCGCTATCTTGTTATAGTGAGTATTGTCATTCGAACTGCAAAGTGTTAATTCGATTAGTTCTGATAGCTTTTTCTACTACTAACTTGTCCAATATTTATAGGCAATTTCTCTTCCTGACTCTTAATCTCACACAATAGTGTGGGGTCAGCCTTCCTTGTATGTCATGAAGTGAGCTTACGTTATCCTTGACATTCACATCAAAAAAGTTGTATGACCTCAAACTTTCTACCTTTCAAAGTAGTAACCAATTTACTTCAGATGACCCACAGACACGGTTTGGGAATATTGACATATTTTTCTCTCTTTCACGCCAACGGATATAATTATAAACCGTCCGTGTGGTGTCCGGATTAAGAATATAGCACCACTCTATCTCCTCCCGTGGATGTCGTAAAAGGCTACTAAGGGAATCTAAACGAGAGAGATGGGCAGCAGCGTCCCTTCTGAGAAACGGTAGCCATACTGCGCTGGCCAACTCGCCTGCCAAGCGTGGTGAGTATTGGCAAGTACCCCCCAAAATGGTGACACAGTTGTGTGAATCTATGGGGGAGGCCTTTGTTCAGCAGTGGACGTATAAATGGCCGATGTGATGAGATATAATTATAATTCATATCATCATCATCATTTGAGGCGCATAAAGTCCACTGCTGGGCACAAGCCACCCCCAAAAATCGCCACAACGACCAGTCAGGGTTTGCTTATATTCCTGTAAGGCGAAACCTTACAGGGGATATACAGCCCGTAAATAGAGAAAAATTATAATAATTTTAGTTCCGTGCGGGGAACCCACGACTTACAGCGCATAAAGTAAATTGGTTAGCCATACTAGAAGCTATATAAACCAGTCATTAATTGAAAATCCCAAAGCCGATCTTAAAAAAAAAGATCTTCAAGTAAACACATCACTCGCATAATAATTAACAGACGTTACTGCATACTATAAATACTAAAACACTTTTAAACGGATTATATCGCGTATATTATAGATTTTTGTTTTTCCTGACGTTTCGAATACTTTGCAGGGTTCGTGGTCGCAGGATGACTAAGGTGACAGGCGTCCATACAGATTTTAAAAAGTTATTTTACCACTGCGACCACGTACCCTGCAAAGTATTCGAAACGTCAGGAAAAACAAAAATCTATAATATACGCGATATAATCCGTTTAAAAGTGTTTTATTATGAGTAATAATCGCGAAACCCTAAGATATTACTATGCATACTATAAATTAACACCTTCTTTAAAATCTTTCTTATTAAGCGAGAGAAAACTAGAGGTCAAGTAACACCAAGAAAACCATGACACTTACAAACAATTTATACCTGACCCCGTTGAAAATACACGACTGACCTAAAAATTTACAATTCTAGAAATGTAGAGTCAACCACTTACCGTCGCTAGCAGTCTTCATTTAAATACATACTTCACTTCAAATGCTGAAAGGTAGAGACAGCTGAAAAGTAAAGGAAATGAGAAATAATTCGCTTTAGCAATGTTTATAAAACGAAGATATTACTTTGAAAATGTTTATTATTACTTACCTTAGATAAGTGCTTTGAGATAAACAACAATTGGGAAGGATTCAATTCAGCTTGCTCAAATCTTTCTCGGTATGAAATATCAAAGCTACTAAATGATACCACTGTTAACATAACTTTAATAAGGTTTACACAATAAATAGTTCCTAAGCACACGCAATTACCGCTAATTGTGTACTAACTAATCGTAAATTTATATGAATAAAAGTAATGTAAAAATTCTGTGTTAACAGTGTACGGTTTTACCGTACACTCGGTGTAGATGGTGCAAGTATGGCTGCCAAGAGAAAGGAAGGTGTGATTGCCAGATTGGGTTAATGTGTTTATTTCAGGAAATTCTCAGTGGCATACCAAATTTTGTGCGGTAAATGGCAGTAGGATCAGGCCCTATTATCAGACAGAGAGAGGCAGATGTATCTAATCTTGGCCCTCTACTCTTTATTTTGTACAGTGCCGATATTACTAACTCCATAACCAACTGCAAGTTCCACCTATATGCTGATGACCTTCAGTTGTATATCTCCTTCCATCCCCAAGACTGCCTTCAATCTGTAAATAAAATGAATAGTGACTTAGACAAAGTTGCGGACTGGGCAAAAAGGAATTCATTGGCGCTCAACCCGAATAAATCAAAATTTTTAATTATGGGTCCAAAAATCTTATCAGTAAAATTAGTATGGAGGACACTGATATCAGAATTGATGGCTGTTCCATAGGAAAAGTACTTGAAGCTCGCAAGCTTGGAGTAGTTTTTGACGGTCAATTACGGTTTGAGACTCATGTACTAGAAGCTGTACGTAACTGTTTTACCGTCTAAAACTACTATACCAAGTTCGTCCCTACATTAGTGTGGATATGCGTATCCTGCTGTGCGAGTCTCTCATATTGTCCAGGCTGAATTATGCCGACACAGTTTATGGGACCTGCTTGCTCAGTAGAACAGAGAGGCTCATTCAGCGGGTGCAGAATGCATGTGTTCGGTTCTGTTTTCATGTGCCGCCAAGATCACACATTACTCCTTTTTTAAATGAGGAAACATTATGAAGATGTCGTCTCGCAGAGGGCTCCATTTAGCTACTTTACTTTTTGGCGTTGTATTGACTGGGAAACCTGAGTACCTGATAAATTATCTTGGTCGCGTGACTATAACGAACATATGACAAGGGCTTCGTCTTATCTTATGACCATACCGAGTCATCGAACTGCTGCTTTCCGAGGCAGTTTTAAGTTCGCTGCGACTCGCTGCTGGAACGACCTGCCACCACCGCTTCGTGCCCTAAGCACAGTTTCTGCTTTTAGTACTGGGTATAAAAAGTATCTTTTAAGTAAACAAAAGTGAAATTGATACTCACCTTGGGTCTACACACTGATGGGAATGGTTTCTTTCTTTAGCCAGAAGTGCTGAACGAGCGGAAAATTATTGCTTTGACGCCATGTAATGGCAGTTTACAATTTGCATTGTTACAAGCGTAATTCCGACATTCCGTATTTACACAACGCATATAAACACATATCATCATCATCATCATTTCGGCCTAATGAAGTCCACTGTTGGACACAGGCCTCCCCCAAAGATCATCACAACCACCGATATGGATGTGTTTTGAGCTCATTGGGGGGTTTTGCCATAATCGCCACGCTTGGCAGGCGGGTTGGCGATCGCAGTTGAGTTGTTAATGTACTCGAAGGACGCTGCTGCCCATCCTCCGACTAATCCCTTAGTCGACTTTTACGACACCCATGGGAGGAGATGGGGTGGTGGCATTCTGAGCCGGCACCACACGGCAACACATATATACACATTTAATTTTTTATGTAAAAATTAATTCAAATTAATATAAATCAAATAAATAATTATAAGGCACACAATTCACAGGATTGATAATTAATTTTTACAATAATAAATTGATAACTATAGTTAGTGATAAGTGTTAGCTATTTTGTTTTTTTTCTTTGTGTTTGTCATAGACAAATTCAGTTGAGCCACCTAATTAGTGAAGTACTAAAACGACTAGTTAATCGGTTTGTACATTCATAATATTATTTAAAATCAGATATGATATTCCTTCTTCTGTTACGTTTGTATATTTGTAACTTTGATTTCTATTTATTTAATTTAAATATAATATGTTGTATAAATACATTATTAATGTTAATAATATATTGTTGGAAACTGTGCGATTTGACTATTTTATGTAAGGTCCTATCGGAAGACCAGCGCAATGCTGAGATAGGAGCCTATTCTGATATCTCACACAAAAATCTGTTTGCATGCCTTTTAATTTTAATTTGATATTTTGCAATATTCTGTGTTGTTATTTACAATTACTTTCTTGTTGTGTGCGATCAGAATAAAATTATTTATTTCTTTCTTTCTATTAAGTGGATTTTAATGGCAGTGAAAACTAGAGCTGAGAGAGAGTGTGGTGCCGGCTTAAAATACCGTCCGAGCACGCAACACACCCACATCGGTCGTTGTGGTGATCTTTGGGCAGGCCTGTGGCCATCAGTGGACTTCATTCGGCCGAAATGATGAATGCGAATGGTAAGTCTACGTCATTACAATTCTGACTAACCCTTTTGGGGAATACGGACGTGATCAATAGTTTTTTAAGATTGCTTATTCGATGGTTAAAGCTACAACTCAACTACCGTGTCGAACTGAAATAATGTCAGTTAGCATTTCATTAAAATATTTGAGTACATATACAATTTCTATAATCATAAAAACCCCCTCTGGGGTAGTCATAATTTCACCAGGGGATAACGCCATCTCGGAGGGCAGACTAAAGCAGCTTCCTCACACTATTTATAGAAAAAAGTATGTTATAAGATCTATTACAGCTTCCGAAACACAGGGCAGTTTGTAACGAGCTGTTGGAAGTGGTGCCCACTGCGTACCCTAATGCCTAAGAGACGCAGCCAGAGCCTCGTCTATGGATTGCCTTTATTGGTCAGCTGGATTTCCATGAGTGCCCGCAGGACTTTCAACTCTAGCTTGCCTTAGTTAGCTGATCAGAGGGGAGCTGCCAGAGCTATATCTTCGGGCCTGAAAGTAACCAATGGCATAATAACGGAGATATTCACTTGGAGTCTGCGAGATGCACATGGTTAGCCCAGTGCCGCATCTCTCGACACCCGAGCTGCTCACTCTGGTACAGCTCTCTGTCGCCTGTAGCCATTTAGGGCCAATTTCATGAGTGGCGAGTCATCTCCTGCCACAGTATTTCATTTAAAGGTGGAAAGGTAGACGCCGTTGTTTTCGTTTTTCGAATTATTCAATCCATTTCGCACCCATTGCAATAGACCTTATAATTGTAGTTTCCTTCTCAGTTTTACACCTCCGAGGACGATCCAAGACTACATTTTTATAGGGCAGCAATAGAGAGTCCTCAGTTAGAGTCCCATTACATTTTATATGCAAATTATCTAAAAGGTATTGGCAAAGGTATTGGTAAAGGTATAAGGCGTATTGGACCCATGTCCCCGCGTAAGCCTATCAAAAGACCGGGTTGTCCTCTTATATAAACCCTTGAATAAAGAGACATAATAATAATTCCGGTGCTGCTTCCTCTCGTCTGGAGTAGTGGCTTTTTAGGGGGCGCATCTTGTGATTCACGGCTTGCCACAGAATGATCCCAGTTTTTTAGTTTTCTCCTTATGAAAAAAATAGAGTGCATACAACTCAGTACACGCGCATAAGTGAAACTCCACAACTTTCATGCCTGCGCATGCGCCAATATACTATACACTTATCACATAACACGTTTCACTCAGATTTACCTTCAAATTTGAGTCTCATAGTACCCAAAGAAGCTTCTCTCCAATAAACACAAAAACTATATATCACTCCATTCACAAAAACACTGCAGTGCAAAAGCTACATTGAAAACAGTATTCTGAGCTATCAAATACTGGGAGCATAAAATATAGTTTTAAAAGTAGTCTGAAATTAAAACAAGCACAGGAAGAGAGGGCGGCGCAATTTTCTACAGCGGATCCTGTGCAGCGACCACATAAAAGAAGAGGTAAGCAAAGCTAGGAGGTGAGACTTTGGATAAGGCATTACTCTATTTATTTTAGGCAATATTTAGTCTATTCGCGCGTCTCTTAAATTATTTTTATTGGCAAAACAAGAAAATTCTTTCACTTGCGTATGGTATATGATTCCTTCCATAATAAAGTTATTATATTCACTTCGGTTGTTGCATATTATCCCCGAACAACACGACACTTTAACAAAGTTTCACTTACGCCATCGAAATTCAACTGATGTTATAAAGCGGCCATTTTTTCCGAATGGCGCGCATTGTGCATGTCTCGGTGGCGCGGTTACACCCCACTACCATTATCACTTCTCCTTATTTCCTATTTCTGTGCCCTAAACCATCCTCTCAACTGTAAGTGAATTATGATTTTGGCCGAATAAAGTCCACTGCTGGACACAGGCCTCCCCCAAAGATCACCACAACGACCAATATGGGTGTGTTGTAGGCTCATTGGGGGGTTTTGCCATAATCGCCACGCTTGGCAGACGAGTTGGCGGTCGTAGTTGAGTTGTTAATATACTCGAAGGATTCTGCTGCTCATCTCCCGGCTAATCCCTTAGTCGACTTTTACGATACTCACGGGAGGAGATGGGGTGGTGGTATTCTGAGCCGGCACCACACGGTAAGTATAAGTGAATATCGTTGACAAAATACCACATCCTCATAAATTCTAACATAGCACCTCAAAGTGGCCATTACAGAGATCTCGCAGGGAAATTGCTTTCTCGCGCGCACTTCATTTCTCGTGTAAATTTTATTTCTAACCGTTCCCGCGGTCCGTTTATGTGCCTGTTTACCTTGGTGAAAGCCTTTGCCTACTAATAATGAGTTGCATATATAATGGGAAATAGCGTTTATGAAAATTGCCGGAAAATATGTAATAGAGTCTTCAAAGGGGATTGTTGTACCGATTTTAATAGGAAAATACAAAAAAGTACAGTACTTTGTAATACCACACTGTATTCACACTGACTGTATGCAGTTGGCAGTCAAAGATGCTTTGATACGGTAAAATGGGTCACGGTGCGCGCATACCGTCACGAAAATTCGACATAATAATAATACATTTTAGATTAAAATTCTCTAAAGGGCCTCTGCGTGTTGGACGTATGTCCCCGCGTAAGCCTGTCAAAAGACCGGGTTCCCCCTTACAGGGGATATAAACCCGTGAAAAAAGAGACATGTAGATAATAATACGTTGTACTGGGATCGATCTATCATCACTGATAGGACTATTGTCGCCAATAAGCCTGACATAGTGGTGATAGATCGATTAGAGCACCGCACGATGATTGTTGATGTTACAATTCCGCATGACGAGAATCTCGTGAAAGCCGAGAAAGATAAACAAATTAAGTATCTTGACTTGGCACATGAGATTGTCGACATGAGGGATGCGGTCTCTGCCATAATTGTGCCGATAGTTGTAACAGCCAATGGCCTCATTGCCAAGAGCCTCGACCACCATCTAAAGAGGCTCTCGTTAGGTGGCTGGATGCCCTGCTACAGAAAGTAGTAATCCTCGACATGGCACGTATAGTGAGGAGGTTCCTCTCTCTGGAGCCATAACCACCGGTAGCTTGGTCTCTATTTTTTATATTTTTGAATGTATGTGTTTTTGTTTTTTACTTCTATATATATTTAAAAATGCAATGAATATGAAAGTATCAGAAATAAAGGAATAATAATAATAACATTTATTTCTAGTTTCATAGACTCATAACAAATTCATATAACACACACAGTCACATTAAAATAAAATAACATAAAATTTGCTGTCAGATATAAACATTACTAGCATGATTTGTTCCTTCATTCCCGACGTGCAACGTGTAGTCTACAACAGTGGGTAATGTAGGAACAATCAAGCCTTTCCGCAAGCGCGGCCAGCATGCTGTTGGTGCTCCCCCGCACTCGCCGCACCAGCGAAGTGCCCCTCTTTCGCATTGTTGTGTAGAAGCAATCTACACCCGATACTGCAAACATTGGCGATGCGCTGCAATAGCGGGGGAGCCCCAATATCATCCTGAACGTGTTGTTAAACTGGACACGAAATTATGAAGTTGGCTGACAGTGATAATAAATCCAGGACAAGTGCGAGTTGAACTCCCGTGGAGAGGGTGCCGAAATTGCTGAATATATGGTCTATTGTTGAATTCGGTCTGGTACCAATAACTTATCTCATGAACAAACTAAACATTGTAGTTGAAAAACATGTTTCCCATACATTCCAACCGCAAACGTAAGTTTGTACGCACTATATTGAAAGCCTCACCATGTTATTTTAAGACCATAGACTACTTATAAGTTTTCCTGTAATCTATATGTAAAGAGCTAGTTTTATATTTTTTTGTCTCTGTGGTTTCGGAGATAAGTGGATGAGGGGGATTGGTCAATTTTCGTAGATTTTCTGAAATAACCCTAAAACTGCATACTTTAAAATTGTATAATAAATAATAATAATAATAATTTATTAGTCTTTTTATTCCATGTAACACCCATTGCAATAGACCTTATCGTTATAGTTCCCATCTCATACAATAGCCTTACACCACCGGGGACAATCCATGACTTCATTTTATAGTGCAGCTATGGAGAGTCGCCGGTTGGTGTCCCATTACATTTTAGATTAAAATTCTCTAAAGGGCCTCTGCGTGTTGGACCTATGTCCCCGCGTAAGCCTGTCAAAAGACCGGGTTCCCCTTACAGGGGATATAAACCCGTGAAAAGAGAGACATGTAGATAATAATAAGATAATAATTTATTTCTTTAAAGTACAACATTGGAATATACAAAAATATCATATATAATTACCACGCCAGGATGGTTGTACAGTGGCTTAATATAATAGTAACACACTGACTCCTAAACTGAGACGTGCTCGTATTTTAGGAGTCGGCAGTTCTCAGTTTTATGCAGCATAACCTACCATCAAAAGTGTGGACGCGCATGAAACATACTATATATATGAAACAACACTTAAGTTTACCCATAATTATGCAGATATTACTTAAAATATATTAAGTACATCACATTAATTATTATGTTAAGTACTTTAAACATAAATTAAATTAAACAGAAATAGAGAGAAAATATATATCCATGCAGACTTACGACTACGTTTTTAGTTTTAATTATTGTTGTTTTTAATGTTAATTTAATTTAATAACATAATGTTTGTTTGTATGATAATGGTAACAATTGCGTTACTATGAAGGTATTAGGTGGATCAAGTTTATTTTATTTAAGAACTACTATTAGATTTTCAATTTCATCGTACGTGAACAACTGTAACCAACTACTTAGTTTCTGTTTAAATTGATGTCTATTCAGATTGTACAGCGAGATTTTTCTGTTGATTTTATTGTATAATCTAGAACTTAATGCTTTAAACTGACGAAGTGCGAAAGCTGTTCTGCATTTCACAGGGGCGCATACAATTGATCCACGTCGTTTTTGCAGAATCACATTGTCAAGGGGATGTTGCATATGCCAACAAAGCATAGTGCGTAAAACAAATAACTGTCTCACTGTCAAGATCTGGCTTTCCTTATACAAAAGGGTGGTGGAGTAATAACGCGGCCTACTATACATATAATACATTTGAGACCCGCGATTTGAAGCGTACACCTCACTCCCGGCTAGAGGTAAGAAGGAAACCGTGGGGTTTTAGCCGGTTCGAGCCCGCCTGATCCGAGCCGAGCCGGCATGATCCGCCCTTCCCAGGGAGGAGGAAGTCCAAGAGGATTCCCTACATAAAAAAAAAGATGTTTTATAAAATGTACTCGAAGGACGTTGCTGCCCACCCTCCGGCTAATCCCGTAGTCGTCTTTTACGCCACCCACGGGATGAGATGGGATGGTGGTATTCTTAGCCGGCAGCACACGGTTAAAGTTTATAATAATTTATATTAATAAAATTTCAATTGCTCTTTGTGTCGTTACTTCGTTTATGGCACTCATCTACAATTTATGTTTAAGATCTACCTTTCCCTAACGGTTTCCACTACATTTTCACTTGCGAATCTAAAAATATACGTACTTCTTTAAGACCCCGATTTTAAATAAGATATTTCAAGTTCTTTCCAGAATGCAGTATAGGCAAGGCATTTCAATGAAACCACACTAAACGTAATCAAACCGTAAAACTAGGGAACTAAGCTTCATATATCATTGAAAAGCATACCAGGTTTCTAATAACCTAAGCAACATTTCTAGTTTATTTCTTTTTGAGATGTTAGTTCTTTCACAATTGATGATAAGAACTGGCAGCTAAATGTACGAGATATTCATTTTATTCTTAGGATATTTCCATATTTGAATGTTGTGAAATTCCATTAGGTCGGATTAGTGACGTACTAGTATGATTGGTATACGCGCGAATTTAATATACAGTAATAGCTGTTCGTTCACATTTTTGTTCACTGGTTCACTTTAGGTGCCGAAGATGACCACCCGAGTGGTTTTAGCCGGCAGGAATCCGGCATGCCCCTTCGCCCTTCCCAGGGCGGAGGAAGTTCATGAAAGATTTCTACTGGTATAAATAAAAAAAGACCATCCAACACGCCTGAGCCCCTGCCGTCGTCAGGTGGTGACGTGCCACCGTGTGCGTAGGACAGCAAGGCATGGGGATTTTTTTTACAATCCTCCCCGAGAAGTGCCTAGGGACGACTTCCCTATGCTAGAAGGGGTGACCGCTTTACAGTCATCCCCACTGAGATGTGACTATAGGCGTGGCACCAATTGGTGGGTCTAGTGTGATCTTACGAGGCCCTGGAGCCCCCATCAATGCCGAAGATAACCGCCCCAGTGGTTTTAGCCGGTAGGAGTCCAGCTTGTCCCTTCGCCCTACCCCAGGGCAGAGGAAGTTCATGATGAATTTCCACTGGAGACCAAATAAAAAAGGTCATATTGACTATGGTCACGGGAAGACGGTCAAAGCAACTTCTGTGCGCGTTAAGTCCCGAAATCATGATCTAATAATAGTGTTTAGTCAAATAATCAAACCATGTTTAAAATGAAGTATATATAAGGTCTTATTTTATTAATGGAAAATATTTTAGGAAGTATATCTATAGGTTGCAATTATGCGTTTCAGCAACCAAAAAAAAACATAACATCAACCTTTATTGTATACATATTCAAAATTAATTTAAATAAGTCGTGTTTCCGTTTGCATAAAAATCCCAAATCACCACGTAAAAACTGAAGGCAACTATCACTATTATGTCTTTTTAAAAATACTGTGGTACTGTCACCGAACACGCACACACAATAACACTAACACGTGTTTGAAAATGATCCGGTCGAACAACAATGTTGTTGTTTAGTAACCCACCAGTGTGTGTTGATACTTGAGCCTTAAAAAAATTTCTATTATTAAAGTAAGACCCTATATATATTTTTAGGCAGGTATCGGCCTGTCACTGTTTGATGGGCCTTTGAGCGACCTTGCTGGCCAGACTTATCTTCAAAGCGGTGCGCGCAGAACACACGCGCTGTCGTCTCTGTGGTACTGTTTCTCAGAAAGGACGCTGCTGCCCATCTCTCTAGTTTAGAGTCTCATAATTTCCTTTTACGACATGAAGGAGGTGAAGTAGTGCTTTACTGTTAATCCGGACACCTCACGGACAAATTTAATAACGACTTACTGACCATTGTTTCCTATAAAACTTAAAACCAAAATCACAACTGCTCATTGCGAGAAATTATACGATAGCCATTGCCCGCCCATCCAAATCGAACGTGAATCCACTATTCTTTCAGAACACTAATCCTCCCTTTGACTGGTTTCTATAGAGTAGCTATTCCCAATTGTCGGAACAAACGTAGCGTAGTAATGCGGCTGTCAGTTCGTTTCAGCGCTGTTTCGTTAAATCAGTGCGCTGTGGAGCATAAGGTTCGTTTTACTGGAGATATTAGTGATGGCACAACCAACAGCTTGTTAGAATGAAATATAAAAAAGATAATAGAACTTAAAAGGCAGTCATCTATAAGGGGGCTACCTCTCGATTCCAGCCATGGTTCAGTCCATCGTCCGGACAGAGAGCGCGTGGGATGCCATCGCCCCTTTTTGCGAGGACGTGATGCAAGCTAGAATGCGGCAAAGCGGGGACGGGGGGAGACCACCTCTGATCCCGCCCTAGAAAACGCACCGGGTGCTGGTGCCGGAGGAGGGCGCTGAACCATTTCCGGCCGCCATGAGAAGCGGACCTAGGGCAGTCCATCGCCCGAACAGAAACATGCCCGAGACGCGGCCCGTGTGTTCTGTACGCGCCTCTCTGACGATAGGTGCAGCCGGCCAGGTCGCACAGAGACGGAGCCCGTCAAACAGTCAGGAGTTGCTGACAAAACGGGCACCTCACTTCCAGTCACCAAAGATATAAGCGGCATGCCCCTCCACCCTTCCCGAGGCGGAAAGTCACCCACGACAAAAAATGCAGTTATCCATTATATCATAATTAATAGCATATCAGCCAAATGACGTCCACTGCTGAACACAGCCCTCCACTATGGATTTCCACAATTGTGTCGTAATTTTAAAGGAAAATTTGGGAGTACTCATCACACTTGGCAGGCGGGTGGGTCAGCACAATATGGCTCCTGAGTTGGTTGCACCCAATGATATTATACCATAGATATATCACGTGCATATTAAATGGCGCGCAAAACTCAGTCTTGCTGTATGTAGGTATAAAGCTATAAACTACACGACTATGCTGCAAGAAAGTAGATACAAAAACTACGAGAGTAAAAGAGATAGCTATCTAAAATGACAACACGTTTACTCACTGTCTTTGTCGCACCTGTGACAGAATACACGTGTTGTCCCTTTTCTTTACTTGGCCTGTGTTTTGTTCGAGAATATTATTCTATAGATAATTTGAAACGTAGTTTTACTCAAAATTTTATATAGCTCGTTACTCACGTGTGGTATGAGATCCCTTGTTCTTTATTTATTTTTGCTTGATAGTCTGTGCATTATCTATACGCACGACGGCAATGTTATAATTTCATAAATAACAGAATACAGATTGTGACAGTGTGAGCTCGTTGTCCTGTCTTGGGCGAACTGATTGCGAGGTGCTACAATTGGGGGAGTTTTAGTTCTTACTTTTAGCGTGCATGTAACATATCTACTTTTTTTATATACTATCATTGGTTGCGCCGCTTCATGCCAGTTTAAACACTAGAAAACGTTGAAGGGTTTGCGTTTGAGGGACTGTCTTATATTATGTTTACCTTTGGTGTTAAAATGTAAATTTTAGTACGAGCACATCATCCAGACAAATTTGCCTTTTGTACCGTCCGAACTTTGTTAATGTCAAATGTTTCTGTAAAACAGTTTCTTAGGTTAGAGGTAAATCACATTCTTGAATCCAAAGAATTTAATCAGATTGATTATAAATTTCAGTGGTTAAGGCAAGGCATAGACATGCTTGCACTTCATATTAAGATCTTTATACCTGTGTTTCCAAATAAACTAGGTATTTGAAGGCCGACGTCAAGCATAGACGCTCCACAAAGTCTGGAGTGTGTGAACATGTCTTAGGCAAACCTAACCATTATCTTCATTTTGATCAACCTCAAGTCCCCGCGAACGAGAACCCATATGTACCTAGAATGTTTCGTGAGGCTATTGAAATTAAAAAACATTCTAATTTTAATAGAGATGATGGTTGGCAGGTACCACCTGTTTGGAATCCAGTAATTAAAATAATAAAGTCCCAAACAACATACCGCACTAAAAAAACATCAGGACACTGTGAGTGATTACTGCGTGCATGAAAACTAATTTTTGTTTATAATTGTGTGGTAGATAAAATAAAATAACTTTTAAAAATCTGTAACGACCACGAACCCTGCAAAGTGTTTGAAATATAAGGAAATCAAAAATCTACAATAATATACGGGATATAACCCGTTGAGTTTTATTATAATGAGTAATAATCGCGAAAACCTAAGACATTACTGGGTATTTGAACTTAACGGTAATAAGACTTCTAAATTTTCATTTCATTTCGCGTCATCGCTCTATTCGCTTGAACGTGGCGCACTACCACTTAAGCTTACTGACTTAGCCATTTCCCTCCCTACACATATTTAATTCCTGTACCAACATTAAGGCCAAAAAATTTATAAAACCGCTAACGTAACACATTTTAACGCGTAAACAAGGCTGCGTAAATTACGCATTTTTATGAAAAACTTTTAATGGAATAACAAAGTAGTGGCCCCGCTCGCTTGCAAAGTTTTATTACGCAATCAGCTGAGTAAAATTGTTTCATTACGTGCCTACATCGAGAACCAAAAAGAATTAGAAGATAGTCGGTATTTACGATTATATTTACGTAATAACGGGAAAATGGAAACACCTATATTTGTACTTTAATTCGAAGAGACAACGGCACAACCAAAACTAAAACGACTAAATTTAAAAATAATATTAGATTCCTTGCCATTTTCTGACTTAAATTTGACACTAACAAGTTTTAATTAGATATTTTATATTGCTTGAGAAATAAATATATTTTTTAGCTATGTTGATAGCATACAATATAAATTCAATTATAAGTAGCATAACTAAGCTTCAATTTTATATCGTGTATGGTTTTTGAAATCGGTATTTATTTATGTTAATTTTTTTACTACTCACTGATTGTTTAAACTTTTTATTGTCAATTCTAGAAAATAATATCTCACTTTATCACCAAAACGGAAATTGCTCTCGCAATACATTAGACGTAGAGATGTCCTCAGGATATTTTATGTTTTTTTGTGATCTGTGTGTGTGACCTGATCAAATGTTATTTAATATAATTAACTTTGCAGTTGCCAGTGCGGTTAACTGATTATCAGCAGAGGGTGGTGGTACTTTGATACTATGTAATAATAGTCAAAGTGTTAGTTATAAAGAAAGAAAAGACATCACTTCAAACTCGGTTGATCGCTTATGTTAGGTTGTATGTGCAGAAACAGAAGGTAATACTTTTATATGTGAAAAATGTGGACTCTAGTGGTCGATATACGACCACTAGAGTCCTCATTTTTAACTACAATGGAAGGTATATTGCGAAAACATTTTAAAAGTAATAATCGAATTTTTGTGTGTGGCAAACATAAATCTTTTAATCGGTTCAGTGGAGAAGTGCTAGCTGGTTTCATTATTTAAGCCTATAAGGAATAAGAAATGTATATTTAATGAAGCGACCAGAACCACTGCCGCATCAGCTTCATGCATAGACAATGACTACACAAACTCTTTGATTAAATAATCTTGTTTAATTAGCGGTATCAGATCTGATCATATAGATCAAATAGTAATTTTTAAATGTAGTAAAATCTGGCTTAAAGATAATTGAAATAAGACCATTTACTAAAAATAAATTACAATCTATAAACAAAAATATTGGCAATGAATGTTTAAAATCTCGCTTCAGTTCAAACGATCGCAACAGAAATTACTGTTCTCCATTTGCTACAATATGCCAGGAATTTAATAAAGCCAATTAAGAAAGTCTAATTAATTAACAGATCTTTATTTAATGAATGGGTGACTAAGGCCATAAGAAATAATACGGATGCTCTATATAGTTTATACAATGAAAAATCATTCACCTCTGATCAAGCTCTCCGTGATTACACGGCATGAAATCCAGGCACACTCCTAAAACATAACGTTAAAGCCCTGATTGGCGTTATAATAACGAGATCCAATGATATGGCCGGTTAAAAGCCGTAAACAATTTTTTTGCACAAAAACAAATCACCTCGAGGTGTGTCCAGGTGAATTGATGGCGGTTTTACAATCATGTTAATTGAACTGGATACGGTATCATCATTTATTTAAATATTACTTTTGCCCACTAAGGTACTAACGTCTCCCCTATAGATTATCACAATATTGAGACGAAATTTTGGGGGGAATTTGCCACATAACCAGGCTCGGCAAGCGGGTTGGTAAGCGCAGTATGGCTACTGTTCCACATAAATACGCTGCTGCCATCCATCTGGTTCAAAGTCCGTTATTCGCCTTTTACTATATCCACGGAAGGCAGTGGAGAGCCGCTTTATTCCACTTTATAGTACACTTTTATCCGGACTGCTGCGCTCCGGTCGTGGGTTCTATTCCCGCACGGAACAAATATTTGTATGATCTGCAGGTAGTTGTTCCGGGTCTGGGTGTATTGTGTGTGAAATTTGTGTCTGTAAACGTACCCACAACACAGGATAAATCCTAAAGTGGAGCAAAGTCTTTCAAAAAAAAAAATTTACTAACCGACGAGTATAAACTGGCAGTAACTTTCATCAGGTAATCCATGGTCTACTCTTGAGAACCTTTTGCCCCTACAGCCATCAGTTCTACGAGCAATATTCTGCACCTATTGCCACTTCAGCTTTGTAATCCATTCAGCTATGTCGACACCTTTTGTTCTTCTACGGACCTCTTCATTTCTGATTACTCTGATCTGATACCAAGCATAGCTCGCTGAGTGACCTTGAGCTTTCTTATGAGGCCCGTGAGCGACCATGTCTATAGTGAGTAACTTACACTGGTTAAAGACTTCTACATGTAGATAGCAATTTAAAAAATGGCTTTTTGCAAACGTTCTTTACAAATATTGTTAAATCTGTATAAAACCAAGTACAAATAGTGGAATTTATTAATAGGATGAAATCACGGCGATGGCACGGTTGGTGCAGTGGCTGAGACAGTCGGCTGCTGCGCTCCGGGTCGTGGGTTCGATTCCCGCACGGAACAAACATTTGTATGATCCGCAGGTAGTTGTTCCGGGTCTACGCACCCACGACACATGAGAAATACTAGTGTAGGGAAACGTTTTTAAAAAAAACAAGAAATATACTTCCTCAATAAAAAAAGGATAATTTTTGCCACATCCATCCAAACTTCATCCACGCATTGATCGTATTAATGAACTTTTTAAATTAAAAAAGACCACGGGTAACATATTATCCTGTGGCACGCACTCCTGCCTCAGAAACAGTAATTTAATTCCGAGCCCCGTTTTGTCAACCATGCGGTTCATTGTGGAACCGGGGACAGACGTTTTGAGCTGCATTTTGGGCCTCCGGCATAATTAGGGTTGAGTTTTGAGAGTTTTTGATGACTCTTTTGACTTTACTGTTAACATGAAAGATAATGGTCGAGGTCTAAGGAGTGTTTTATACATGGTTTGGATGGTCTATTACTGATAAAGAGTAGATCACTCATCTCCATTCATAGCTGTAAAAGGCCACTAAAGTTTGATATCAAGAGGATGGGCAGCAGTGTCGTCACGTGTGGTAATAACAACATACTGCGATTACCAATCCATCTGCCTGGCATGGCGATTATGGAAAAATCCCCATCACCACCCATTTTAGGTATAACCGGGACCCCTGTCCATCAGTGGACGTTTACGGTTGTTGTGTGTGTTTTGAATGTAAGAGAACATTAAGAACCTATTTATCTGGTATTGGGGCTTAGCAACACAGTCATACAGTCGACTCAGCTGCAGGTCGCCGGTTCGATTCTCGCACGGAACAAATATTTATATGAGCTGCAATTGAATTGGTGTCGATAAACGCACCCGCGACACAGGAGAAATCCAAGTGTGGGGAAACTATTTAAAAAACCGGACAAGTGCGAGTTGAATTAGCATGGAGAGGGTTCCGAACGATTTTTCAAAAGTGACCCCCATATTCTAAATGTATTTATTTACGTTACACGTCCGTGTTGGAGTCACGGAAATCCATGTGTACCAAATTCAACTTAATCGGAACGTCAGTAGATTCGGAGCTAATTGGCTGTGACAGACGGACAGACACACGAGTGAACCTATAAAAGCTCCGCAGTTTTTTCCTCTGGACGTTCGGAACCCTAAAAATAAAAAACGAAACAAATTTTGCGAGGTTGTCACTGACGATATTTTGCGTAAAGTCAAAACAAAAAGGAAAAAGCAACTTCTGAAAACCTTTTCTGTGTTTAAGCCTTTAGGGTTTGAATAAAATGCAAACATCATCATTTCGGCCGAATGAAGTCCACTGCTGGACATAGGCCTCCCCCAAAGATCACCACAACGACCGATATGAGTGTGTTGTGGGCTCATTCGGGGGTTTTGCCATAATCGCCACGCTTGGCAGGCGGGTTGGCGATCGCAGTTGAGTTGTTAAGTTAATGTACTCGAAGGATGCTGCTGCCCATCCTCCGGCTAATCCCTTAGTCGACTTTTACGATACCCATAGGAGGAGATGGGGTGGTGGTATTCTGAGCCGGCACCACACGGCAAACATAATAAAAGGTATCGTATCATCCAAAGACGTCCACCACTGAACTGACGCCTTCTCCGTAACCGACCGGTTAAATATGTCGTCATTCTGGGGGGAATCTGCCAGTAGGTATTCACTACGCTTTTGGGGGGATCTAGTGCGATCTTATGATGACCTGGGGGGAGCTCCCTACGGTTCCGAAGATGACCACTCCACTGGTTTTAGCCGGTAGGAGTCCAGCATGCCCCTTCCCCGGGGCGGAGGAAGTTCAGAATTTCACAGGAGACCAATAAAAAAAGGTACTACGCTGGGCAGGTGGGTTGGTGAGCACATAAGAGCTGCTGTTTTTCAGAAGGGACGCTGTTACCCATCCCTCTGGTTAGAGTCTCTCAGTCACTTTTGATTACATCCACGGGAGGAAATGGAGTTGTGCTACATTCTTAGTCCGGACACTACACGGAATGTAATATGTTAAAGTAAATGCTTTGTTATTTTTCTCCATCTCCTAGTGGAAGAATGTCTAAGTTAGGCTCTCTCTGATTTCATTTTAATGCCATTTATCCCAACCTGCACCAGTCGCATCCACTGTCTTTTGTTGAATTTTCGATATCGTCAGGCCCTTGTGTTGTGGTGTAGGGACCTCTAGCTTGGATCAAAATTTGTTACATCAGCCTGAAAATGTTTACAACACAAACACGGAGCTCTTTCGCAGTGGTATTGTTTTTCAGTTTGACGTCTTTTTCTTTTTGATTTCATTTCTTGTCCCTGCTTGATGCAGATGCCATCATCATCATATCCGCCATTTATACATCCTGCTGAACAAAGGTCTCGCCCATAGATTTCCACAATTGTGTCGTCATTTTGAGGGGTATTCACCACGCTGGGCAGGCGGGTTGGTGGGCGCAGTATGGCTACTCTTCAACAGAAGGGACGCTACTGCCCATCCCCTGATTCAGAGTCCCTTGGTCACCTTTTACGACATCCACGGGAGGAGGCAGAGTAGTACTATATTCTTAATCCGGACAGCACACGGACGGCACACTTGTCCTTGCTATTCTGCTACAAATGGATGATGGAAGATCACATATTGATGCGTGTTACCTATGCTCTGGCAAAAACGATACTTTTGCAAAGCCTGGGGATTAAGTAGGTCACCTGATGGTATTCATAATACCTGTCCATAACTGCTTACTAAACGCTGCTAACTACCCATAGTTTTTATTGTATTTTTGGGCCTTTCATTATATTGCAATTTCTTCCGCATAATTGTATTGTTTGCATTCTATTAAATTCTTATTTTATTGAATATCTAATGTTAACAATAGTGTAATTAGAAGATAATGATACGATTGCAATTGCTTTAAGTGACCACGTTAAATAATGTTAAAAAAACCATGAAATCGTATTAGTGAATAAGTCGTTGGAATGTCATAAATAAGTAAATAAATAAATTACCCTTCAAAACGGAACACACTAATATCTAAAGTTTAAGCACATCTGCTCGGCGGTGAATATCTGGTACAGCGCTGATTTACCTTTACTATATTGGTCGCCTAGTGGATGTTCATCGTGCATGTTCATCATGCACTTCCTCCGCCCCCGGTAAGGACGAAGGGGCATGCCAGACTCCTACTAGCTAAAACCACGGGAGTAGTCATCTTCGGCACCAAAGAGGTGCTCTAGGTCCTGATACGATCACACTTGAGCCACCCCTTAGGCACATCTCGGAGAGGGTGACTGTAAACCGGTCCCCGGGGTGATTGTAAAGAAGCCCCTGAACCTCACTGTACGCCGTGTTATGCTGCGCACACGGCGGCGTGCGACCACATGCGCGCCACCGTTCTCTGGTAGGTCTCTCGGTGTGGGCACACAAATTCCCCAATTTGCGCACCCGCGATGCCAGATGCCCCCCGACTTGTATCGACTGCAGGAGGTTTCAAACGTATGGGATTTAGGCTCTAGGGCGGCTGTTACCCCAGCGTCGTCTCCTCCTTCTTCATGCCCGATCGGTCCTCTCCCCATCCCGCTCTGTGCTCTCCTTCTGGAGCATGACTCTCTCACAGAAGCAGACCACTGCATTTCAGTTTTTGTGCTCTGCCAACATTGTGCAACTATTTAAATTCTGACTATTCGTAAGTGCCAGTAAATGGTTTACATGAATAAAAACCTTTTGACTTTGACTTTAACTATAGCTGACGTAGTGTCACAATAAGAGTAAAAAGTAGTATATTTTTTACATAATCATGGCAGTCCCACATACGTTTGCATCTATTTATTATGTTTATCCATCATAATGTAATTGCGGAACCTAGTATCTATCCGCTTACACAAATCACAATACCCTGGCATGTGATGTTCCACTAATGTCCTCATTAATCAGTCGCAAGTGAGAACGTCTTACATCTTATAATTGCTAATATCATTACACCCATTTTGATTCTAACGATAATTGATGGGCTTGGAATTAGCGGGGTGTAGGAGAATTTCTTGTTGAACATGGAGTCTGTGGCGAATGGATTGGAATTATATCTGCGTGCGCTGTCAGCGACAAACACACGCCTTGCGAAATTATTTGTTGAATTTTTCATCATCATTTCGGCCGAATGAAGTCCTTATGGACACAGGCCTCCCCCAAAGATCACCACAACGACCGATATGCATGTGTTGAGGGCTCATTGGGTTGTTGGTTGGGTTTTGCCATAATTGCCACGCTTGGCAGACGGGTTGGCGATCGCAGTTGAGTTGTTAATGTACTCGAAGGACGCTGCTGCTCATCCTAATCGGCTAATCCCTTAGTCGACTTTTACGACATCCATGGGAGGAGATGGGGTGGTGGCATTCTGAGCCGGCACCACACGGTAGAGTTTAATTGAAATTGTACTTTTTTGGCGCGTTTCATGACAGTAAAAATTGGGAGCCGCGCACGCATCATCATCATCATCAACAGCCCAAAACAGTCCACCACTGGACATAGGTCTCTCTAATGTCACGCCACGGAGTACGATTGATAGGCCAAAAAGGAATTCCCCAAGCACAAAAAAATGGAGGTTGAGAATTATTGGTGATGACAAGATTCGATAAAAGATCTTAACATGACAAGATCTTTCGTAAAATCTTGTGTGATATTAATTGTTATTATTACTGCCGGCTAAGAATACCACCACCCCACCTCATCCCGTGTGGTGTCCGGATTAACCCTCCCATGGATGTCGTAAAATTTCCGTGTGGTGTCCGGATTAAGAATATAGCACCACTCCATCTCCTCCCATGGATGTCGTAAAAGGCGACTGAGGGAATCTAAACCAGAGGGATGGGCAGCAGCGTCCCTTCTGTTAAAAGGTAGCCATACTGCGCTCACCAACCCGCCTGAAAAGCGTGGTGAGTATTGGCAAATACCCCCCATAATGATGACACAGTTGTGAAAATCTATGGGGGAGGCCTTTGTTCAGCAGTGGACGTATAAATGGCCGATATGAACCTCATCCCGTGGGTGTCGTAGAAGGTAATTATGGTATTAGCCGGAGAATGAGCAGCAGCGCCCTTCGATTACATTTATAACGCAATTGTGATCGTCAACCGTCTACCGATCATGGTGGTTATGGCGAACCCCCTTTTTTTTCTTTTTTCTTCTTTTTTTTTTAGGCGGAGAAAATGCCTGACGCATACCACGCCATCCGGGGACATGGCGCGGTTATGTGGGGTTTGCACCCACTAAAAACTCCGCCGTTTCACCTGCGTCCGCCTTGTGATGGACCGCGAGTACTGCATATGTATTACTTTCGCGGCCCATCGGCTGTTGGCCCATGTGTGTGCCTACCTGCACCTATGGCGATGTTTGAAGACATCGCCGCAACTAGAGAACCGTGCAATGCAGACGGCAGACTATGGCGAACCCCCTCCAATAAGCACACAACACAAACCTATGGGTCCCAACCCAGTCGTTGTGGCAACTTTTGGGGAGACTTCTGTCCAGCAGTGGACGTTTCTCGGCTGAAATGATGTGGCTGATGCGGATTAATATGTCGTCTAATACATAGCGCTATATTATGATAGCTAAGCGCCAAAAAAAAAGAGAAAACATCAAGTAACGTGCATATTTGTTTAATGCCGAGATTGAACCGGCGACCCGTAGCATAGAAACCAGTCACTAAGCCACTGACTGACAACTGTGCTGTTTCCCAGTTTATAATCTCTTTTTCACCTCTTACAATACCCGCGGAAAGATTGGAGATATGCCATGTTGTATCGAATAGTAGTCCAATAATAGCTTTATTAATAGTCTACCGTGTGGTGCCGGCTCAGAATGCCACCACCCCATCTCCTCCCATGGGTGTCGTAAAAGTCGATTAAGGGATTAGCCGGAGGATGGGCAGCAGCGCCCTTCGAGTACATTAACAACTCAACTGCGATCGCCAACCCGCCTGCCAAGCGTGGCGATTATGGCAAAACCCCCCAATGAGCCCACAACACATCCATATCGGTGGTTGTGGTGATCTTTGGGGGAGGCCTGTGTCCAGCAGTGGACTTCATTCGGCCGAAATGATGATGATGACACACTGGTTTGAAAAACATCCCCTGGTAAACTAATATATCAAAAATGTTACCACCTTCATAATTATCATTACTTTTCACGACTAAACTAGTAATCTCTGCGGGTCCCCAAAGTGTTACAGCGTGATACTAATTAGTGAACTCGGTGGCATCACATCGTGTGTTTTAACCACTATATTTTTAATTTAAAAGTTAATTATAAGAGTCACATGGGACTCCGTGCGGTGAAAATTTCGCAAAGGGAAATGTAACTTATTTATAGTGGTCAGAAACGATTAACTGGGGACTAGGGACAGATGTAATGGTAAGTCCTCCGACCCTGTGTTCGTGAACGATATAAAACGCAGGATAGGTTAGACGCATGGTAATTTTAGGAACATATATGGAAGCAGCCATATATTTGAATCACCAATCGTGCCTGGATATCGTAAAAGGCAATTAAAGACTATGAAGATGGCGGCAGCAGCCATAATGATTGCCATGGCAATATGATGACCTTAGCTTGCTTACTTTTAAAATGATTTTAACTTAAACATATGAGTAAAAACATAGCAGTTATAGCCTAGTGGTTGAACGCTTGTCCATACAGGACGGTTTGAGTTCGATCCCGGCCCCGCACCTCAGACTTTTTCATTCATGTTCAGATCAGAATTTGATTATCACTTGCGTTAATGTTGAAGGAAAATATCGTGAAGAAACCTGCACACTTGATTGGGCGCCAAAATGTTCTCAATGGTGTGTGTAGTCCGCCAACCTGCACTGGGCCAGCGTGGGGGACTAAGGCCTAACTTTTCTCATAGTGAGAAAAGGCCCTTGCCTAGCAATGGGACAGTAATGGGCTGAGTATGCATCTTAGTAATAGCACGACTATAACCCGAAAATTAAAAATTAAAATAGCTCACCAATAGCAATTAGTAGCAATTTATAAATACTTAAATATGCCTATATATGTAGCCTATTCAAGCTCATCAGAAATACGAACAAAAGAGGAAAAGCAAGACATCAAAATACTACGTATAAGTAATGTTCTTGAATTCAGCAATCAGAACGAAAATTAATTACTAACAATACTTTCATGCAAACATCAAAGCAAAGGAAGAATTTACATTTCACATTTAGCATCACCTTCAAAGAAATATAACACGAACAGGAAAGGGTACAAATAAAGATGAACGAAAATTCCAAAATGGCCGCCGTATTAGGCGCCATTAATATCGTTATAAAAGTTGACATGACGTCAAATATTCTATGATTAACGACCGAGTATTGTTTGGTGACCTTATTGTCCTTGTGTTACCACAAAAGGTTTGCACTAAAATCGCGGACAAGAGAAAATTTTCGGTGCTTTTTTAATATCTCCCTTGAAATCCTGTCGCGTGTCACTTTTACGTTGGCAGCAAAATGGGAAAGATATAAGCAAATATTTGTGCTCATTTTTCAGTGTGTGGCCACAAAGTATGATGAAGAACCTTTTCTTTTAAGTCGGGTACTGGCTTTTATGACATATTTAAGAGAAGCGGCATACACACAACATCAACCCATATAAGTCCACTCTGAACATCAGCCTCCCGTCTCTGCAGTTGTTATTAACCCATGGGAGAATGTTGCTGCATATCCTCCTGATATCACCCATTATCGGCCATTTTTACGACACCAATAGGTGGAGAGTGGTAGCCTATTCTTTGCCGAGAACCACACGGAACTTGGGTCTCCCTAAAGTTAGCTAAATAGCAAATAATAAAATAATAATAAGGAAAATCAGAGGGGAAATCCTTAAAAAACATTTATAATTACATATTTAAAACGTAATAATAAAGGATTCTAGATGTTGGTTTACTAATATTTTACATTTAATATAACACATTTCCGTGTGGTGGCCGGGTTAAGAATATAGCACCACTCCATCTCCTCCCGTGGATGTCGTAAAAGGCGACTAAGGGAATCTAAACCAGGAAGATGGGCAGCAGCGTCCCTTCTGTGAAACGGTAGCCATACTGCGCACACCAACCCGCCTGCCAAGCGTGGTGAGTATTGGCAAATACCCCTCAAAATGATGACACAGTTGTGAAAATCTATGGGGGAGGCCTTTGTTCAGCAGTAGACGTATGAATGGCCGATATGATAACATATTGATTAAACATTTATTATTTCCTTCATTGTGATTATGATAACTATCAGTAAACTCACCAAAGATCTTAACAGAATACCAACACTGTTTCACCACAACGAAGTGACAGAATGATAACCAAGTTACAAAAAAAAAATACCGAAATAAAAATACTACCCGACTTCATAAATTAGTTTTTTTTTCCTTTTCAGTGGTTTTAATATTTTTTTATCGTATTTGAAATCGGTATATTTTTGTTAAAAAGTTTCATTTACTGTCGCATTTACATCTTGTGCCTATTGTGTATGAAAGCAAAATCATGTTTTCTTGCATTATTACTTTCTAAAATGTACTTAATAATAAACTCCTCGTAGAGAACGTTTCGAAGAACTTTTCAGAGTTCTCAAGACAGCTGTAAACCTAAATAATTGCGCGTTAGGTATACATGACATATCTATCATATTTTTATTGCCAATGTTC
Source organism: Diloba caeruleocephala (assembly GCA_947459985.1). NCBI lineage: Eukaryota > Metazoa > Arthropoda > Insecta > Lepidoptera > Noctuidae > Diloba > Diloba caeruleocephala. Next base: position 2,655,459 of record OX381625.1, on the reverse strand, counting down.
GTTTAGATTTCATACATTTTTCTTTTCACTATCTCAATTATATAAATCATATTCTTATAGTTTATTGGCCTTACACAATTTATCAAAAAAAGTTTCATACATCGGTCATCCTTTCTCCGCCTATTCTCTGGCCCGCCGGTCACGCTCAAGATAAAAGCTATTTTGGTGCCGGCACCAAATAGCCGCCGATGCTAATACTTAACATCACCTCGCTTTATCTGCTTTCACACAAAATTTATCTCGCCACTCAAATTTTAAATATTTTATGCGTCAAAAAGCAAAAAAAAAATGCTTTTAATAGTATTCTAGCAAGCGTTAAATCTGAGATTAAAATCTAAGCTGGTATCTCTATGTGTTTCATGTGATTCCTAGGAAATAATAGATTACCCCACTCCACCCATGGGTATCGTAAGTTGTCGTGTCCTGCCCTGTACTAACTAATGGCAATATTCCCTTATCGTAGTGCTCATTGGAGGCCCATGTTCAGCACTGGACGTTTAAGTACTGATGTGTGTGTGTGTGTCTGTATTTTTTATTAAATACATGAGATCATAGTAATGTTTTAGGTTTTCACGATTATTACTCATTTTAATAAAACACTTTTAAACGGGTTAGATCGCGTATATTATATATAGATTTTTGACTCAAGATGACTGACAGGAATGCGACCTGCGACCACGAATGCTGCAAAGTATATGAAATGTCAGGAAAAACAAAATATATTCAAGATTGTTTTACATCAGATCAGGTAATAGTAGCACAGAGTGGTCTGACAATTGAACTTAGACTAATGACGTCTTGATCATCTCGCAAAGAATAAGAAGCGTAGAAAAATACTGGCAGCATCTGCGAATACTAAAAGTATTTTGGCCAGTCCGAGTGGTAGCCAATTGTAACCAATTGTGTAATATAATACAGCTTGTCGCCATCAGTAGGCATTCAAGTCAATGTGAGGTCATTGTGACCAGTTGAAGCGTCAACAAGTACGAAGAGGCTCATTGTAACGTGGAAGCAAACTGTCCTCAACGCCAAATAATAGCAAAAAATATCTTGAAAAGAAACGGTTCTTAAAACATATTGAATTGGCTTGTTTATATGTTTTTTTGTAAATTGTCATCATCATTATCATTTCAGCCGAATAAAGTCCACTGCTGGACACAGGCCTCCCCCAAAGATCACCACAACGACCGATACGGGTGCGCCGTGCGCTCACTGGGGGGGTCTTGGGGTTGGCGTTCGCAGCTGAGTTGTTAATGTACTCGAAGGACGCTGCTGCCCATTCTCCGGTAAATCCCACAGTCGCCTTTTACGACACCCACGGGTTGGGAAGAGATGAGTAAATTATATTAATATGAAATTTTACTTATATTCTATTCATAATTTCGGCCAAATAAATTCCACTGCTGGACACAGGACTCTCCCAAAGATGGCCACAAGGACCAGTCTGGGTATGTTGTGTGCTCATTGGGGGGGTTTGCCATAATCGCCACGCTTGGCAGGCGGGTTGGCTATCGCACTTAAGTTATAAATGTATTCGAAGGACGCCGCTGCTCACCCTTCGGATAATTCCATAGTCACTTCTGCGACACCCATTGCTATTCTTAGACACCACTGTAATTTAATCTATACAAATAAATCAAATTGAAGTGTCTGTTTGTAATGTCAAAATAACAGCTTTTTACTAAATGCATATGAAAGTATGTACGGTACATATAACTAAAACACTATTTTTAAACTTTTTGTCTGTCTGTCTGTTTGTTCCGGGTAATCTCCGAAACGGCTGGACCGATTTTGACGGGACTTTCACTGGCAGATAGCTGATGTTATAAGGAATAACTTAGGCTACTTTTTGTTTAGAAAAATAATTAGGGTTCCGCGCAAAAAAATAAAACCCTTGAAATCCAACATATATATTCTATGTCAAGTGTCGATGTCGAAGTACTCTAAATTTCTTATTAATTAAACGCGGGTGAAAACCGCGGGTCCCAGCTAGTACACAATAAATATGATTCGTCGTTCATAAGTTATGTAGGTGCCTTTTCAGTCTGTACGCAACGTTATTTTATGTGGCAACCAAACTGAATATTTCCTTGACTTTTCTCAAGCGTTAAGTTGTTTTTCTATTGCTGTATGAGAACACTGAAGTTGCTCTGCCAGACAACGTGAAGTGAACTTTTTAATTCTTTCAAGTTTGCTGTAAGAGGTCATCCTGGATGAGGTTCGTCAGATAGACCATAATTTCTACTATTAAATCTTCTGAACCATTGGTTGGTGACACACCATAAGAGAGCACGCCTCCGCCCATCTTTGCACATACAATGCACACTGTTTGAGTGGCTTTTCGACCTAAGCCAAATTCGTGAAGTAGAGCAGTCGAAGTTGTATCTGAGAAATGTCCATAATTTAATATAGTTTTACTACTCGAGGCATAGTTCTCAAATGATCTGAAGGCCAACGCTCTATTTATATTCTGTTCCGAGAAATTCTAGATGCTTCTACAACTTTCTAAAAACCGATCGAAAAAAGTAGCTGGTTAATTAGTTGTGAACCTAATATATGTTGACGTAATATTGATATACATTTTTTTGTAACTTTTCGTAGCTACGAAAGTCTGAATTGATATCTATAATATAAAGCGACAAACGATAAGGTCAATTGTTGCATATTCCCAGGACAATATACAAGGTCTTAATTTAATAGTCCACGATATTTTGCATGGAGCTATAGTGAACGATGAAGATAATGTAAGTATAAAAAAAACTTGTAAATTTGCTGTTTAAAAAAATATTTTATTAAATCACTTATTTCATTACATCCCAGTTCTCTTAGTTGTGATAATATTCACATGCATCTAGTAAGACAATGGCGGACGGGGCTGGTTGACTGATATAGATAGTCTGTAACGTTAAACAAAACAGACGGCGCACGGTAGCGACATCACACAAAGGAAAGAAATGGATTTTTACCGTGAGATTTTTTTGTGTTCGGTACATCATCTTAAGCATTTACTGAGGCACCATGCAAAATATCGTGGATTATTAAAATAAGACCTTATATATTGTCTCCACTTTCTCAGAGGACCTACAATAATCGAGTTTACCTTCAGGAGCAGGTTTCAAAGGGCACAAAACAAACATGTAGAAATTATTCCCCCAAACAAGTTTGGACAGCCTTACGGCGGATGCTTGAACTAAACTACCAACTCGTAACATCCACGTAAAATATGAGAGTGACGCGAAGTTTACGTCGATGTAGAGTGGAAGGATAGGACAAGCGAAGCTGGCTAAACATGGCTATCGTAAGGACGGTAGCCATTGATGTTATTTTTAGTACTTATGTTGATTGTCTTTTGCCTGGCTGTATTGGTCTGTCATACTCACTAAAATGTCTTGCTGGCGGTGGTGTTGTGTATCGGGTCGTTCGGTTCCCTACAATATGGTTGAGCTAAGCGACGCTGATGCATGCGTCATGCTCGTGAACGAGTGCCGTTTGTTGGGACTGGTCAGCCGTTAACTGTCACGGCAAATAATTTATTATTATAATTTCACTGTGGTATGTTCCATCTTTACACTCTTGTCCTACATTTTTCTCGGTATATATATTACAATAATTTGTATCAATCAACATTGTAATCTCAATTATTTTAAAAGAGTATCCATGGAGTTTCTTGCCGGCTCTTCTCCATGAGATCAACTATTTGGAACCGTGCAACTTAGATTCTGACGTTTCATAAGTGCCAATATTTGGTTTATTTGAAATAAAAAAAATTGACTTTGACTTTGACGGGGTGTCGGTCGAGATTAAGTTTCTTTCACTTGAGATCCCAGGACTCCTTGGCATACCCTAAACTCAGCCACAATGATAGGTATAGTGGGTGCAAATCCCATAAACATACATTAAAAAGGTCAATGAAAAATATCAATTGTTTTTGACGTCAGTATGCATAATTTGCCGTGTGGTGCCGGCTCAGAATGCCACCACCCCATTTCCTCCCATGGGTGTCGTAAAAGTCGACTAAGGGATTAGCTGGAGGATGGGCAGCAGCGTCCTTCGAGGACATTAACAACTCAACTGCGATCGCCAACCCGCCTGCCAAGCGTGGCGATTATGGCAAAACCCCCCAATGTGCTCACAACACATCCATATCGGTGGTCGTGGTGATCTTTGGGGGAGGCCTGTGTCCAGCAGTGGACTTCATTCGGCCGAAATGATGATGCATAACGAAAGTGAGTTTCAGCATAAGGTATGCGAAAATTTAGTGCAACGATGCTTGTGAGAGAGAAAATAATCAGAAGAGAAAAAAATCTAAGTCACATACGATAGCTACCTTTGATCATTATAACGGCAGCACCCATCCGATGCAATAAGGGTCACTTCATAGACTAAAGTAAAAGGTTCTCTTTAAATTACACAGCTACATACCTGCTGATATCCTCATGAATTGGACTGGAATGGATGATTTAATAAATGAATGGGTCCATTTCAATTCATTTCGAATTGAACCCAGAAATCAAAAGGACTAGGTAACTAGCTATCTGACATGTTCTTAATTATTTACTTTACACAAATACAAAAATATTACACAAATGGAAATTACATGTACAAAGGCTTAAAAGCTTAACTGAAATTTGAGTTTTATACTAGCAAACCTTTGAGTGATAGAGAGATGTCATACGGTTTTAGTTGAGTGTACATTAACTTATAAAAGTACCAATAAATACATATTAAATTAAAAGAAACGTCATTTTTATATAACCTACATACATATTATAAAATATTATATATATATACATTTAAATATTCAGATATCCATTATGTCATTTAGAAAGAAGATACTTCTTAAATCCGTTGTTAAAGACGTACAGAAAAGACCTATATTCTGGTCACATAAAAAACTTGATTACCAAGTGACGGTTAACTAAATTTCTGAAACTATAAAATTTAACACTACGTTTAATGTTTTAGGAATGTTTTAGGAAAGTCTTCCAAAATCTAAGCCTCTTCTTGTAGTTTTAAATCCGTGTAGCTCTAAACAAGTTTGCGTACTTAGCTTGCAGATTTCACGCTCAACCGGCGGAACGAACGTTAACCACTTTACTTTGCAGTTGTGCTGGTTGTCCTACAACTTGGTCAACTCGAACCACGATGTGCAAGCTTGTAAGCACGGCATAGCGTGTAGTTGCAGCGTTTTAGGTAATTAAGCTGTATGGTTTTGGTAATTGAATCGCTTTCTGTTCCAGCTTTAGCTTGCGAAGTCGTTTGCGTCCAAAAGCATTTTCCGGTTTGGTCTAAGGCTATAACGGAGTTAGTAATCTTAAGTCTGAACTGTTCTGTTCATTTCATTTCTTTTATTTATTTGCTCGAACTGTATGAATGGTACAAACATTAGATGATTAATTATAGATTGTCCAAACATATTTCACCATTAAATTTTATAGGCATGCAAATAATAATTTTATATGATTTTAGAAGGTTTAACTTTTGTACATTATTTAAATCAAGTGTAAACGTGATCAATAAGTACTTCTTTAGACAATCACTAGCTAGGTGGAATAAAATGAAGAACAGCCTTATAGAATAAAATAAAATATAATTTATTCAAGGCCACTCTTCATCACTTTCTAGTACTAATTAAGCGTAAAAAGCGGTGCAACTCTCCAGCAACACGTTTCTATATGTCATTTAATTTAATGATTTATTTTTATTATAAGATTATTTCTTTGAATAACTTGTCTGTATTAAGGAGCAGTTAGAGCACGGGGACCTAAGTATCTCAAACTTTACCCAGATGGAGAACTTAGGTGTAGCACGGGTCCAAACCCGTATTTACTACCAAATGTCCTGACACATTAACACCTGGACCTGGAGCCTCCCTTAGATGCCGAAGATGACCGCCCCAGTGGTTTTAGCCTATAGGAGTCCGGCATACCCCTTCATCCTTCCCCGGGGCGGAGGAAGTTCATGTAGAATTTCCACTGGGCCCAATTGACACACTTGAAAACTGGGCGCAAGATTTTCAAATAAAAGTAAATTAATTACAATAAGCCGTGTGGTGCCGGCCCAGAATACCACCACCCCATCTCCTCCCATGGGTGTCGTAAAAGTCGACTAAGGGATTAGCCAGAAGATGGGCAGCAGCGTCCTTCGAGTACATTAACAACTCAACTGCGAGATCGCCAACCCGTCTACTAAGCGTTGGCGATTATGGCAATACCCTCCCAATGAGCCCACAACTCACCCATATCGGGCGTTGTGGCGATCTTTGGGGAGGCTTATGTCCAGCAGTGGACTTCATTCGGCCGAAATGATGAATGATGACGACCAGGCACTACAAGCGGCGGTTCATAATCAAAATCTGCCTACGCCAAAATGAAAACGAGCTACGTAAGTGATATTATCATAATTTACACGAAGATTTTTATCACAAGACACGGTCCTCCATCAAAACTAATGACAACAGTAATCACCTAAATACCCATCAAAACATTTTTATTGAGAGCTATCAATTTTGTTTTTACAGCGAACCACGATGCCCTTTACAAATAAGGCCAATTTATTATCATCTTGCGACACAATTGGTCCAAAGTTAAGACAAATGCGGCCCATTTGATTGAAACAGCAGCCGTTGAATTAAGCGTGGCATTTGACAAATTGAACCATTAAAATATGTTCCATTATGATCGTCTGAAGACGTTTCCGTGATCAGTTTCAGGGATTAAGAATTAATTGAACGAAGTAACCGTTGGAAAGGAAATGGGTGTAGTTAAAAGGGCGTTGCCCTGGTGATGGCTGAAGATTAACTGACACTCATTCATCTTGGAACTTTGTGAAATGTGTATTTTACAGAAACTTTTTCAGAGGCGTTTTTCATCTAACTCTATCAAGTCAGATAAATCAAAACAGTATTTTGACTAACCTCGACGTTTCGGCCAAGCTGCATTGACCGTGGTCACGTGAAGACTAAATATTGTTTTGATTTATCTGTGCGCGAAAAGTCCCGGAATCATAGTCTAATATGTCATGAAATCTGTTTCTTTTTTTTTGGTTTTCATATAACCTACTTCGAAAAGTAGTTTTTTTTTAAAGGTTGATCCATACTAGGATTTCTACTGTGTCGTGGGTGCGTTTACAAACACAAATTCCACACACAATACACCCAGACCCGGAACAACTACCTGCAGATCGTAAAAATATTTGTTCCTGCGGGAATCGAACTCACGACCCAGTGCGCAGCAGCCGACTGTATCAGCCACTGCACCAATCGTGCCCTTAAATCGTCATGGTTATGGCCATAGACGACCGGTTACTTGCCGTGTTTCGTAATTTTGAGGAGAATTTGCCAATACTCACCACACTTGGCAGGTGGGTTGGTTCCACAGACGATACGGTGCTGCCCATCCCTCAGGTACAGAGTCTATTATTTGCCTTTGGTGACTTCCACAATAAGAAATGGAGTGGTGCTAAATTCTTAATCCAGACACCACACGGATTAAATAATGGGTAATGCCCCCCAAAATGACGATACAATTATGCAACCCTGTGGCGGAGGCCTTTGTTCAATAGTGGACGTCTTATGGCCTATGATGATTATATATACCTACTTGAAAAAAGATACCACGTGGACAAACTTACACAATCATTAATTTATTTAATTTCCCGAATAAACTAAATTCGGTTATTCTCTCATCCGCCCGTAAACGTTCACTATTGAACGTTAACCTCCTACTTTTTATTGGTCCCCATTTTTTGAGCATGGAGAAAGTGACTGTATAATGGTCACCCCCTCCCCCCTCATGCACTTCTTGGGGAGGATTGTAAGGGATCCCCACAAGCCTCGCAGTGCGCTGTGCTGCGCACACGGCGGCACGTAACCGCGTGCACGCCATCGTCTTTCCCGGGGTCACTTGTTATGAGCACGCAGACTCCCCAATCTGCGCACCCGTGACCCCTGAGGCCCCCTGCCATAAAGCGACGGCAGGGGGCTCAGGCGCGATGGACCTGGGCGCCGCAGTAATTGTTTACCCGGCACCGTCTCATCCTTCTCCGAGCGGGATCAGCGCTCTCCCGATCCCGTGAACATTACACTCCTTTTTTTTGGATTCCAGTGGAAATTCTACATGAACTTAATTCGCTCCGGGGAAAGGCGAAGGGGTATACCGGACTCCTACCAGCTAAGGCCACTGGAGCGGTCATCTTCGGCACCGAAGAGGGCTCCAGGTCGTCGGAAGATCACACTAGAGCCAGCCATTGGTGCCGCGCCTTTAGGCACATCACGGAGAGGATGGCTGAGTCAGTCCCTCTAGCGGAAGGAAGGCGACTGTTAAAAGGTCGCTCCCAGGCACTTCTCGGGGAGGATTGTATAGGTAGCGAACAAGCGAACATTACGCTCCTAATGATCACTACCATGAGCGGTCATAGGGAATATTGCCATAATAACCACGATAAGCAGGCGGACTGGACATCACAGTATGTTGTTATATGCACACGGAAGAAGGTAGCAGCCTAGCGCCTAGTTGCCTTTTATGATACCTATGTGTAGATAGGGTCTTCCCGGGAACAGTGAATGCCTAAATAAGCTAAATCCGATTCATCATCATCATCATATCAGCCAAAGGATGTCTACTGTTGAACAAAGTCCTCTTAGATTTCCACATCGAGCGGTTACATGCCGCCCTCATCCAACGACTCCCAGCGACCTTCACCAGGTCGTCTGTCCACCTTGTTTGGAGGTCGTCCCACGCTGCGTTTTCCGGTGCTCGGTCTCCATTCGAGAACCTTTCTGCCCCAACGGCCATCCGCTCTACGAGCAATCTGCCTCGCCCAAATCCAATTACACACCATCCATCAAAAGCGCAACAAAACCTTCTCAAACAACAAAATTAATAAGCATACCACAAAAGATCCAAGAAAACTCTATGATGTTTAATGAGCGCCCCGTGTAAACTAACAATGTCCATTGTTATAAAGGAGGTTGCATTTTTAAAATATCGCTGAAGAAAGCATAAAATTAGCTCGACTATTTAAAATGCCGGGCGACAACGAGAGGCGACATAAAGAGACTGAAAATGGGAAAAAAACATTATTACTGCACTCCTGGGATAGATGTAGAAATTTTTCTAGAAGGAGCTAGCATAAGAATCTATACAAATAAATAAAATTGAAGTGTCTGTTTGTAACGTCAAAATAACAGCTTTTTACTAAATGCATATGAAAGTATATACGGTACCTACAACAAAAAAACTATTTTAATTGTTTTTTGTCTGCCTGTAGGTGTCTGTCTGTTTGTACCCGCTAATCTCCGAAATGGCTGGACCGATTTCTACGGGACTTTTACTGGCAGATAACTGATGTTATAATGAATAACATAGGCTACTTTTATTTTAGCAAAAAAATAATTAAGTTTACGCACAAAAATAACCCATGAAATCTAATATATATACATACTCTATGTCAAGTGTCTATGCTGAAGTACTCTAAGTTATATATAAATAATCTCATTTATTTTAAATTAAACGGCGAGTGAAGCCGCGGGTCCCAGCTAATAATCAATAATAATATTATTTTTATGTCTCTCTCTTCACGGGCTTATATCCCTTGTGAGGGGGAACCCGCGGGCTGAGTAGCTAAAAACAGCAACAGCAGACGCGATAGCAGCTATCGCGTAGCCAACGATCGACCGGTTCAATCATTTCGGCCGAATGGAGTCCACTGCTGGACACAGGCCTCCCCCAAACCCTCCACCACAATGACCGATATGGGTGTGTTGTGGGCTCATTAGGGGGTTTTGCCATAATCGCCACGCTTGGCAGGCGGGTTGGCGATCGCAGTTGAGTTGTTAATGTACTCGAAGAACGCTGCTGCCCATCCTCCGGCTAATCTCTTAGTCGACTTTTACGACACTCACGGAAGGAGATGGGGTGGTGGTATTCTGAGCCGGCACCACACGGCGATCGACCGGTTGCAAAGCGGCAAAGAAACTGGTATTACGTAAGGCATCGCCTGCCAGTCGCTATTGTGGAAAATGCATAGTTACTAGCGCCCGTAGCCACCAGTGGAACTATAAAGAAAGAAACGTTTTGAGTTCATTGATTGTCCGACAGAGGCGCGTCAGAGATCTTCGCCTGTTTAGTCGCTATCGGCAAATAGGTAATACCAAATTGACGTTTGACAGCGGCGTTGGAGCAATTTACGCCTGTTGTAAAGCGTCGCCGACTTAGGTAATCAGCCCGCCGGTCTTTTGATAGGCTTACGCGGGGACATGGGTCCAACACGCAGAGGCCCGATAGTTTTAATCTAAAATGTAATGGGACACTAACCGGAGACTCTCCAGAGCTTCGCTATAAAATTCCCCCTAAATGACAGCACTACGCACTACAGGCGACAAGGAGCGACACCGGTTTGAGCAGCTCGGGGTGTCGTGAGGTGCGGCACCGGTTTCACCATCGTGCGTCTCGAAGACTCGGAGGCCGTAGAAACCCTTCCCAGTTATTTCGCCATTAGACACTTCCACCCTTAAGTATATAGCTCTGGTGGCCCCCATCTGCTCGGCCACCTAAGGCAAGCCAGAGTTGAAAATCCTGTGTGTACTCATGGGGTTCCACTCCAATATATATATCATCATCATCATCATTATTTCGGCTCAATGAAGTCCACTGCTGGACACAGGCCTCCCCTAAAGATCCCCAACGACCGATATGGGCGTGTTGTGTGCTCATTGGGGGGTGTTGCCATAATCGCCACGCTTGGCAGACGGGTTGGCCATCGCAGTTAAGTTGTTAATGTACTCGAAGGACGCTGCTGCCCATCCTCCGGCTAATCCCTTAGTCGATTTTTACGACACCCATAGGACGAGATGGGGTGGTGGTATTCTGAGCCGGCACCACACGGCAATATATGTTTTGTTTAAAAAAATAATATACCCTCCGGGATTTCTGCCCAGAGGGGTATATAATTTTTATTATTATGGAGCTAGTTGTTTGTTTGGCAGTATGAGTCTGTCATGCTCACTAAAATGTCTTGCTGATGGTGGCGTCGTGTATCGGGCCGTTAAGTTCCCTGCAATATGGTTGACCTGAGCGACGCCGATGCATGCGTCAAGCTCGTGAACGGGTGCCGTCATGTGGGACTGGTCAGCCCTTACTGCCATGTAATATTGTTTAATGAAATTATTTTACTTCATCTATTTTATTATTGTTTTACTTCATCTATTTCACACTGGCAGTATTCTCACATAACTTTATGCTACTTTATTGTAATGTATGTAACATTTTAAAATTATTTTAAAAGAGTGGTTATGGAGTTTCTTGCCGGTTCTTCTCCATAGGACCAACTTCTTGGAACCGTGCAACTACATTCTGACTATTCATAAGCGCCCGTAAATGGTTTATATGAATAAAAATCTTTTGAATTTGAAAAAGTAAATTGAAGTACAGTATAGGTTTAATAGCGTTAATTGATACGGTATCTAGATTTGATTTAATTGTTTTTGTGGTACTATTAAGTGCTGTGGAGAAGTGGACGTTTACGAGCAGATATGTCATATCTAACTTTACTGATTGCTTAACAGGTTTAGCATTGAAAATACATAAGTCAATTAACCCAAATAGAGTCCCAACCATCCGTGTGGTATCTGGATTAAGAAGATAGCACTATTCCATCTCCTCACGTGGATGTCGTAAAAGGTAACTAAAGCAGTTAAACCAGACAGATGGCAGCAGTGTCCCTTCTGCGGAACAGTAGTCATACTGCGCTCACCAACCCAACTGCCAAGCGTGGTGAGTATTGGCAAATTCCCCCCTTGTCAAAATCTATGTGGGACGCATTTGTTCAGCAGTCCTATGGCGTCGGAATTTGACGGCACGGTTTGCGCAGTGGCCATGTATTTGGCTTTCTATGTTAATTATCGCGCGTTTGATTCCGCATATAATCATATACAGTTGTTTCGTGTCTGGGTGTTTGTGCATGTGAGATCTATGTCTGTAAAATGTACACACTACACTGTAGAAATACTAGTGTGGTACAATACTTATAACAAACAAAAATATCTCCTTTTAAGCTCTACCCTATCCAGTAATCCTATACCGAGGAAAGTTACAACAGTCAAAGTTTTCCGAGAGGCTTTTTAAGCATTCTTCTCCATCACCGTGGTAGGGTGGATGCAGAAAGTTAACACTTGCAATTTTCGACTCACTTCACAAGTTTTAGTAACTACGATTCACTTCTGAAAAGTTTCAGCCGACGTTTTTTGTGACTTTTGGAACAACTTTTTTAGTTTTATTTTTGTGACGGGCAATAAATTTTAAGGATAAATTGTGTGGCTTTATTATGGTAAATGGAACGTTTAACGTTGACGTTTTTTCATCATCATTTCGGCCAAATAAAGTCCACTGCTGGACACAGGCCTCCCCCAAAGATCACTACAACAACCGATATTTTGTTTGGTTTATGGTTTTGCCATAATCGCCGCGCTTGGCAGGCGGGTTGGCGATCACAGTTCAGTTGTTAATGTACTCGAAGGACGCTGCTGCCCATCCTCCGGCTAATTCCACAGTCGCCTTTTACGACACCCAGGGGATGAGATGGGTTGGTGCTATTCATAGCCGGCACCACAAAGCATTGACGTTATGTACTGAATGAAATATATTAAGTGTCCTCTTTTCCTTTTTTCGTGTATGTGTTAGTAGCCAACCTTGTGTTCAAGCCACCCAATATCATCCCCCACCCCACACCACATCACCCATCCTCTAATGACAACAACCGGGACCCACAGCACAGGACAACACAGAGCCGCTCATTTCAGATACCACTATGCGGTCACCCATCCATAGACGGACCTTGCCAAGCGTTGCTTAATCTCGCCCCGCGCCTCAATTGCCTTCAATAATGCAATTGCGTGTTGTAGCTCTAATAGGATTACCATTATAGAAATGTTATTAATGATGTTGAAATTATAGTTTAGAAAAATGTGTAGGCTTTTACTACTGCGTAAACAGTATCATGAAATTAGGCCTTTCGCTTATTATGATAATGTGATCCGTAAAATTTCGTGAATTTGGAAGACATTATGAGTTATTAATGCATACCCTGTAATTTGCCTAGTTCAGCACATTATAATGTAATGACGAATAGGCTATTAGCAAGTAACTAAGACAGGTTATCAAAATAATTTCCCTTTGTGTACCTAGTATTGTATCTACCAAAAAAGTAAATACAGCTCAAAATTCACGTCATACTCTCTTAAAACCCCATACATACAAAATCAGTCCATTACTGTCCCACTGCGGGGCACGGGCCTTCCTCACCATGAGAAAGGCTAAGCCTTAGTCCACCACGCTGGCCGAGCACGGGTTGGCGGACTACACATACCACTAAGAACATTTTGGAGCCCCTCAGGTTCCTCAAAATGTTTTCCTTCACCGTTATGCTATGCATGCTATTGGTCATCAAATTCTTGATTAGCACATGAATCCGAAAACACAGAGGTGCGGGCCGAAATCCTACTCAGACCCTTCTGTATGGAATGCAAGCTTCTAACCACCAGACCATCACTGCTTCTGAATCTCCTACTCCATCATCTGTTTCTCTAGTTATAAATTTATAATGTGTAGGTTGCGCCACGCAAACTTGGGAGCAGCCACCGGATTATAGAAAGAGTGCAACGGTTGAAACAAGATGTAGTGACAAAAATTGAGAAAGGTATGCTGAGATGGTTTGGCCATGTTGAGAGAATGAATGAAGAACGATTGACGAAAAAAGTGTATAAGGCGAGTATGAATAAAAGTGCTGGAAGGGGTAGACCTAGGCGGACGTTTCAAGACCAAATCAGGGACGTCTTGGAAAAAGGCCAGGTCAAGAGTACCCTAAACCGAAGAGCATGTATGAAGGGAATAATGAAAGTAGACGAAGCGAAACAAGTATGTAAGGATCGTAGCAAGTGGAAAGAAGTGGTCTCTGCCTACCCCTACGGGAGAGAGGCGTGATTATATGTATGTACGCAACGGTTAAGAATTCTCTTAAAAAAAGAATGATTACATTTAGCTACGAACGCTTGTCTCTTGGTATTCTTCTGGATCTAGATATATTTTCTGCACGTGATCCGTTATGCCCTTGTCACGATTATACGCTTAACATCAAACCCTTGGCCTTAGTGGTCCTCCGCCAGAGCGGCGAAGGCGCGCCTCCAGGGGCGTTGGACAGGCTGAGGCGGATAACTCGCGCGATGCGCACTTGAAAAGTGGCGTCACCGCCTGCGGATGCAATTTGCGACCAAGTGCGTCGTGGAGGCCATCCTGCCGGTCTTTGGAGCCTGGCTCAGAAGGAGCGAGCGCATCACCTACCGCCTGACGCAGGTGCTCACCGGGCACGGATGTTTCGATGCGTCCCGGACGTGAGGGTACGGCACAATGCCATAATTGTGATTGTAGTGTACGTCATCTCCTCGCAAAAAAAGGGCAATGGGTTTTCAAGCAGAATTTGCAGTTAAAATAACTAAACGTACGCATATTAGAAAATAGAAAACTTTTTACTATCTTTACATATCTAGTAACATTAAATATTACAAATGGAGGGTGCGTTTTTTAAATATGCCCCTGTATTTCCTGTATACGTATCATATTTTAAAACGGAAACTTAGTCTCTCTTTGAGACATTAGCAAAGATAACGCAAAACTGCTTAAATGATTTCAATATGACACTGTTACTAGAATAATTATCTCGGGGATTTCGCCAGACTAACGTACGTAACAGTACATCCATCAAAATAATTCCGGTAACCTTGAAACTTAACAATGCATGAGCAATTCTATCTCATCGTACATCAAAAACAAGAGTTTGTAAGCGTTTGTCTTCACCAGAAATTCACGTTCGAATACAAAGTATGCTTACATTTTTAAATGTAAAACAATTTTAAAACTTAAATAAAATATTTTTATTTTGGTCAACTATAATCCATTCAGCTCGCGGAACTGATGGCCGTTGGGGCTGAAAGGTTTTCGAGTGGAGCACTTCAAAACGCAGCGTGGGACGGTGACAACGAGCTGAGCATGCGACCTGGTGAAGGTAGCTGGGAATCGTTGAATGTGGACAGCATGTAAACGGTCGTTGTGAAATATATGGGGTAGGTCTTTGTTCAGTTTCCAAAATGGGGTTGCAGCAGCTCTTAGGCGACTTCAAATTTATGTTTTTTTTTATTAAGTCGTGGAAACCTCTCTTGTGCAATCCTATGGAAACATCTCTTAGACAGTGCAAAATCAAGTCTCGACCGCATCCTGAAAATATTATTGTATTGGACATCAGCGACCTCTTGTAGTAACCCACACATTGTCCGTGTAGTAATGCTGACAGCACGCTTAGAAAATCGTAATTTTAACATGTAACGTAGCTTTAAGAATATCACGAGAACTTTCTCGTGGTATTCTAAATGTAATACAAAGTTTTCTTAGTGGATGCAATTAATTCCCGACTTTTGAACTGGGTAACTGGGTAACTCCGGTCGCGTTCACGAAGATTGATGAACTGCCGAGGTTACGTTTTAATTCAAGATTTATTGGGCTGAAGGATGGTCCGGTAAATCGGCCAAAGTATTGTTTAGATTTTTTATTATTTGGAAACATTGTCTTACTGAACTTGGGCTTGAAGATAAGGTTGATTTTAAACTTGAAAAGTCATACGCCAAATGACATTGGCTAAAGAGTATCCATGGAGTTTTCATAGGACCGACATTTCTAAACCGTGCACATCATTCTTGATAATTAAAAATTGAAAAAACATTTCTTTCGCTTTGCGGGTTTATCTTCTGCATGATGTAATCCGGCCTATTGAAAGGCTAACGAGGGGACGTAAGTCCAACACGCAGCCCTAAAGGAAATTTCATATAAAATATAATGGGGACATTGATCTTATATACATAATTCTTCTGTGTATGTCACTGAACTCGTCCCAAACGGCTGGAACAAGATGGCTGTTATAGACTCACAATTAGATCCTATAGATGGCGCTGCGATGGGGTTTACAAATACCTGCCTTTGCGAAGCTGGGGCGGCAAGTATATTTATTCAAACTTATTTATTCTATTTATTTCAGGTAACAAAGCCCAGTACACTAATTCCTTGTAGAACAACAAATAATATACACAAAAATTAAATATATTTGGATACTTGGACTTGGAAGTCTGGGCGTGCGTCGGCGAAATGTCGGTGCTAAAAAAGACCAACCTGTATGTCAGAAGAATCCGGAGGACGTCGGATTAAAAACTTGTAGTCCTACTCGACTCCATCCGTAGCAGCTTTAATACTGCCCTTCTTTCGACACCGAAGGCAGCGGTATAGGTATCTTCTGGGTGCGTTTATTCCATCGTAGACCTCATCCATCGCTCTCCATCATGCGAGACATTGATCAAGAGTGGATCCTGTCATGAATAGAAAATATACGATGGCCCACAAAATGAAGACATACGGCATATAACTGGTCGTTGTGAAAATCAAGCATAGGTCGTTGTGAAAATCAATGGGGGCATGATATGATGATGATGATGATCCAAATTGGTGAGCTCAGTGAAAACAAAGGCAAAATACTTAAAATAATAAAATTGTATTGCGAGAATTCATTAGGTTTGCCGTGTGGTGCCGGCTAAGAATACCACCACCCCATCTCATCCCGTGGGTGTCGTAAAAGGCGACTAAGGGATTAGCCGGAGGATGGGCAGCAGCATTCTTTGAGTATATTTATAACTTAATTCCGATCGCCAACCCGTCTGCCAAGCGTGGCGATTATAGCAAACCCCCCAATGAGCACACAACACAAACCCATACCATTGTGGTGATCTTTGGGGAGGCCTCTGTCCAGTAGTGGACGATTTTCAGCTGAAATGATGAATTCATTAGGTAAGTTTTAAATCGATCTCACTAGTAATTTCGCTAGTAACGACGATCTTTCCTAACTATCGTTACAATTAGTATTAAGACTAAAACGACAAACACTTCTCTTAATTACTATTCAAGCACTTTGTAACAGTGTCAACAATATTTCTAATACGCGACAATGAGAAATTAACTCTCCGCCTAACTTGCTAATTCGTTGAAAACCTTTGAGGACGCCTTAAGTTTTAACTTATAGTCGTTCAAACTGTATTTAATAAGTTTTGGATTAGTTCACAAGTTTCCCCTTCGTAATGTACTAACAAGCATACAATTTGGAAGTATGTATTGTATTTAAGGTCTAACTTTGACAGTCCACGATCATTTTCATGGCGCCTCAGTAAATTAAATGAAGATAATGTAGGTAACACAATAAAATTAATCAGATTTGTCTAATGATATTTTACAAATAGATACGCCATACACGAAAATTACGACACTACAGAACGGCGTAAATGTTACTATAGCCACTACCAGTACACCTCTCAAACATGCGCAAAGGAACAGAGAGAAACTGAAAGCCCCCATGCGGCATACCGGTTGTTGGAAAGAGCTGAATATACACCTTTAGCTACGTCCGGTAGCAGCTATGCGCATGCTCATTCGATGTCGTCCTGGCGCCCGCCGCCATTAGACCGCGTAATGAAACAAAATATTGTAATTTTATTTACGGTATAGATTCTACGCACGGAATGACGTTTTTTTCTCACACTTGTACTTTAATTCGTGCAAACACAGGAATGCATTTTTTCCGCAATATGTTGCAAGAATTCCGTATAAGAATGACGTCTAGTTGCGACCAGCCACGACACTAGTCGGTGCGCGACTAAGTGAACTCCGGGCCATTACCTTGCTTTCATGTGACCATCATAGAGCGCGGGCAACGCATCTACACCTATAAAAACATCTTAGCCTTAGTCTTTTTTTACGACATCTACGAGAGGATATGGAGTAGTGCTATATTCATTATCACTACACCGCCCTACTGCTTCTTCGTTAATAGTGATAGGTACATTACTTGGCCAAACATAAATAAATTCACTTAATATTTCTCTCCTAAGCTACTCCGCCGACGCCCGATCTATATCACATGGGTCTGAACTTGTCAAAAGTACGTGACGTTGAAAGGCGTGTAATACATGCCGAAGGGAACAGGCGGCGCCACTTGTTGATACAGGAAGAAATACGATAGAAATCAGAATAATCCGTTGAGATATTGGATGATGTTTAACTAGAGGAGAGGAGATGTATTGGGAATTGTCAGCACCATTTATTGGTTCAGTCCTTCAGACTATTAGAGCATTCATCATTTCGGCCGAGTGAAGTCCACTGCTGGACACAGGCCTCCCCCAAAGATCACCACAACCACCGATATGGATGTGTTCTCGCTCATTGGGGGGTTTTGCCATAATCGCCACGCTTGGCAGGCGGGTTGGCGATCGCAGTTGAGTTGTTAATGTACTCGAAGGACGCTGCTGCCCAACCTCCGGCTAATCCCTTAGTCGACTTTTACGACACCCATGGGAGGAGATGGGGTGGTGGCATTCTGAGCCGGCACCACACGGCATTAGAGCATTAATAAAACTATATTTTGTATTCCGTTTCCATATATTCTCTCACTCGCTCGCTGCTACAGTCAATCGTTCCATCAATGCGATGCTTAGAAAGGAATGCAAACTACTACGATAAACGATAAAAATATTAACAGGGTCCCACAACAATCCGTTTTTGATTTCCAAAATCTTTTAGTGTGACCCTCGTATGTCAACTTGACAGACGATAAACTTCTTCTTCTTCTTCTTCTATTAGATTATGGCTTCTGTAGAGTATCTTCCCCAATTTCGCCAATGTCAAGTATAAGGCAACGTCATACGGTGTTTAGATTAATAAATTTTTACATATTCATAAAATATTTCTCTCTTATTCTTCTCTATAATCGGCAGGTAGTTGTTCCGGGTCTGGGTGTATTGCGTGTGGAATTTGTGTCTGTAAACGCATCCACGACACAGGAGAAATCCTTTTTTTGTTTTTTTATTGATGTCCTGTGGAAATTCTACATGGAACTTCCTTCACCCTGGGGAAGGGCGAAGGGGTATGCCGGACTCCCACCGGCTAAAACCACTGGAGCGGTCATCTTCGGCACCGAAGGGGGGCTAGTGTGGGGCAACGTTATTTATACAAAAAACAAATAAAAAACAATACGGGTTGCACTCCGGGAGTGCCGACAGAAGTGAAAACTTATTTTGGCGCGTTAGACATTTTTTAGATGGGTACTAGGGTTAATGCGATCCCGTCGGCGAAACGCCAAACCAAACGTCTTTAATCGGTTTAAGTTACTGTGATATCGTAACATTAGATTTATTAAAAAAAATATTTATTTATCGGGAGTTAACCATTGTTGTATTATCGGTTGTTTAAACACTAGGCAAAACAGTTGTTATACATTTTATAGCAATAAATGTTTTTTTTCTTTGTCTAGACGCATTCGCGGTCTGCTATATGTACATGCATATATGCACACACTATAGCTGCGTCTCGTAACGGTATCGCGAGTCCAGAGTTTTCATCTCATCTAAAAATATGCGTACCGCGCTAAAAGAAGTTTTCACTTCATAAAAATATAAATGTATTATTATGAGAGATTAACCCATATTACTCCGTTTATAAATTATATTTTCATCACGCGTCATTATGTAAATGTGTCAGTATTCACGTTGATTGGCCCCGGTCGCATGACGTGACGCAATATCCTGATGTAACATTGCGTGGACATTTCGCTCGAAAGCAATATTTACGAGTGAAATGTACTGCTTCATTTTAAATGAAAATTATTATCGTGATTGTAATTGTAAGAAATTGTATTCGTTTTAACATTGGTCGTTGCTGGTAAGTGCGGTACTTTTATACGACTTTGTTTAGTTTTCATTCATTAGTTACATGCGTTGCCGGCTACGAGTAGCACCAACCCATCTCATCTTGTGGGTGTCATCAAATCCGACTATGGGATTAGCCGGAGGATGGGCAGCAGCGTCCTTCGAGTACATCAACAACTCAACTGCGATTGCCAACCCGCCTGCCCAGCGTGGTAATTATGGCAAAACCCCCCAAATGAGCACACAACACAACCATATCGGTCGTCGTGGTTATCTTTGGGGGAGACCTGTGTTCTACAGTGGACTTTATTCGGCTGAAATTATGAGTTACAATAATAATTTGGAATGCGGTAGAATTGAGTTTCCTGGTAAATTGCTTCATGGTTTTTATAAGCTTTCATCTTACCTTCCTGCGTTAGCATAATGCAAACTATGTCTTTCACTATGATTTCTCCGGTATTATAGGTACAAAGTCAGACCCGGAACAATTTATGAACGATATGAAAGACACACAATTATTTTTATGAGCTTGATTTAATCTAGAACTCATAATGCAGAAAGGCAATCCCTATGTCTGAGCTGAGTTGTTTGATAAAGTTAGGGATAAAATAAAGGACATTTAAACGGAGGGCATTTCGCTGCATGACAACCTCTGAGAAGTCTTTACAAATAATTTAAAACGGTTTTGTAATATATAAAATAACTGGTAATTACTTCTTATGCGATAAATGACCTTCTTCAAAAATCACATGCCAAGTAATGTTGCCAAATACATTTACACACCTATCACATATGAACACGTTTGAAAAAGCATTGCTCTGTGCCTAAAAGTTCAATAAATTATCAATAAAGATTGTACGAGACTATATTTTTGTGAAGTTCAAATAAGGTGAAATTTTATTATTTACTAGCTGGGACCCGTGGTTTCACCCGCCGTTTAGTTTAAAAGAAATGCGATTATTTATATATAATTTAGAGTACTTATATTATATATACTTATAGACGCTCGACTTAGAGTATGTATATATATTGGATTTCATGCCTATCTAATGATTTAAATCTTTGGGCGATGTAATCAACAATATTATATCCATACCCTAAGTTTTTTCTCAGAAGCTGTCATGCGGTGAAATGCCCTCCGTTGGACCACTATGATGTGTAAAAATGTCGATTCTCTTCTATTCTACTCTATGGCGCAAAACGAATAAGAACACGGTATAGTTTCAATAAACGCGTCAAATATTTATTTGCAGTTATTATTGTTTGTGTTGCCAGCGATTTCTATCCAAGTGAGCAAGACAAATTGCTTCCGATTAAAGCGCACGCACTAGGTGTTTTAACGCGCTTGGGAGGATCCTTTACAATCCTCCCCGGAGAAGTGCCTGGGGGGGCGACCTTTTTACAGTCTCCTTCCTACCCCACTAGAGAGGCACGTCACGGAGGGGATGACTGTAAAGCGGTGCTTTACAGTCATCCCCTCCGTGACGTGCCTAAAGGCGTGGCACCAATGGGCAACTCTAGTGTGATCATACGAGGACCTGGAGCCACCCTTGGGTGCCGAAGATGACCACCCCAGTGGTTTTAGCCGGTAGGAGTCCGGTATACCCCTTCACCCTTCCCCGGGGCGAAGGAAGTTCATGAAGAATTTCCACTGGGCACCAAAAAAAAAAAATAGGAGTCCGGGTAGGGTTAAGGGGTATGCCCTTATATATAATTTATCCGAATAGAAGACCAAACTTAACATGGTAGACGAAAAACCCGGTCTCCGATACATTCCAACTGCAAATGTATGTTACGCACAATATTGAAAAAATTACCATGTTATTTTAAGACCATAGACTTCTTATGGGTTTTCCTGTAATATATGAGTATAAGTAAAGAACTGTTATATATATTGGTTTTTCAAAACTATAGGCTCAGTAGTTTCGGAGATAAGGGGGGGATGGTAGATTTTTGAGACCCTCACAACAAGCCCTTCCACTTCATATGTTACATGGTACATTTTGAAAAGCTTTATTTTTAAATTTTCTTTTTTATATAAGTGACCCGTATTCAAAATTCAGTTATGTACACGTCCGTGTTTGGGTCGCAGAAATCCATACGTGTACCAAATTTCAACTTAATAGACAAGTAGATTCGGAGCTAATTGGCTGTGACAGACGGACAGACAGACACACGAGTGATCCTTTACGGGTTTCGGTGTTTTTTTTCCTTCTGACGTTCGGAACCCTAAAAATTATCTTTTTTTTTTTAAGAAACTACCCCACACTGTGATGATTTCTCCTGTGTCGTGGGTGCGTTAACAGACACAAACTCCACACACAAATCACCAAGACCCAGAACAAGTACATGCAGATCATACAAATATTTGTTCCGTGCGGGAATCGAACCCGCGACCAAGAGCGCAGCAGCCGACTGTATCAGCCACTGCACCGACCGAGCCGTCAATTTTTTTTTTATCACTTTCTTCTCCTTTTTTTGGTTAGTGGCCAACCTTGTGTCAGAGTTGTTCAAGCAGCCCAAAGACCTCCGACTTGGGTTAACGACTGCCCTCTAATATAAACAGGTAGTGGTCAATGGCTTCATGTGCTTACGGTATGCTCCTGTGATAGGTACCAAACATTTCCGCGGTACCCGTCTCGCGCTCGGTTTATTATACGAAACGGGCGTGTAGTAAGCTGCAATTGTTTTAGTTGGATATTATTAGTATTTATTAGTAAGCATTTTTTACAGTTTTCTATTAATTCGCTTTCTTGTCTGTTTGTTTGTATGTTCGGTATTGTTTTGCAATCGATTTTAAACTAACTTCCCGATGAGCTAGGGAATTGAAATTCTATGCATAGTTCAGAATTGGATTATCATTTCGGCCGAATGTAGTCCACAGCTGGACATAGGCCACCTCCAAAGATCACCACAACGACCGATATGGGTGTGTTGTGGGCTCATTGTGGGGTTTATCCATAATCGCCACGCTTGGCAGACAAGTTGGCGATCGCAGTTGAGTTGTTAATGTGCTCGAAGGACGCTGCTGTCCATCCTCTGGCTAATCCCTTAGTCGACTTTTGCGACACCCACGGGCGGAAATGGGGTGGTGGTATTCTGATGAAACTAAAACTGGATGAAAGTAAAATATTAACTACAAAACAGAAAATAATAAAAGTTATTTTTTTCACAATTGCAACACTTGTTAAAACTGATTAATAGTATACAATCATTTTTTCTAATCTCATCGAACATATAAATATCTCGTGTCACGTGTTTGCGGTCACATTCCTCAGAAACGGCTCGACTGATTTCAATGTTTTTTTTTTTATTATTTGTTAGGTATGAGAAACTGTCGTAAAGTATTTTTTACCCTTCTACCCCCACCCTTAATTTTTTTATCGCCATTTTTGTATTTTTGTATGTACAATTTCCATGATGCAGATTTCTAAATTCTACGCGGGCGAAGCCGCGGGTAAAAGTTAGTAAGATATAAAACAAAAACGTGGGGCGCATGCAATAGGTATTGAAGCATGAATACAACAGTTTAATTGCGCGGCAAATGATATGAACTGTTGTCTTTTCTCAACGATTGTATGAGTTTTCTCAACGACAGCTACTTCCTACACTCCTTACTATATCTATTATTATATATATCTAGTATTTTGATAGGCTTACGCGGGGACATGGGTCCAACACGCAGAGGCCCTTTAGAGAATTTTAATCTATAATGTAATGTGACCTAACCGGGGACTCTCCATGGCTACACTATAAAATGCAGTCTCGGATTGTCCCCGGTGGTGTAAACTATTGTATAAGATGGAAATTACAATTATAAGGTATATTGTAGTGGGTGCTAAATGGATTATATACTTCTAAAAACGGAAGCAACGGCGTCTGCCTTTCAACCTTTAACGTGAAATTCTGTGGCAGACGGTGACTTGCTACTCATAAGCTGGGCCCCCTAAATGGCCACCACTACAGGCGACAAGGAGCAACACTGGTGTGAGCGGCTAGGGATGTAGAGAGGTGCGGCACCGGTTTCACCATCGCGCGTCTCGAAGACTCAGAGCGGGTTTCCCCGTTATTACGCCATTAGATACTTCTACCCCCGAGCATATACCTCTGGTGGCCCCCCTCTGATCGGCCAACTAAGGCAAGCCAGAGTTGAAAATCCTACGGGCACTCTTGGGGTACCACTCCAACCCCCCAAGAATAGTGATATCTATTATTTTTGTAGTGGGCTCTAGCTACCGTGAATCTAGTTTAAAAATATGCTGATTTGACCAAGGAAGTAACAAGTAAGTCTGAATGGCCCTTTACCCTTCGCTAGTGTTACAGATTATCATTAGTAGTGGTTGCTAACAGTAATTTACCATGCTGTCCTTTATTTGCACCTTGCACAACTCACTGCATCATAATTTTAAAGATGAACACTTTCATCAAAAAATTTAATATAGTCTGTGGTCCGTTCGTTCGTTACGCGCTCTTTCGCTCGGAACCTGTAATTTCATGTCATTAATTCAAATCTTATGAACACAACTTTCAGCAGGGATCTAGATTGCAATTTTATCGAATTCTAGATTTATTTGGGATGGGTTGGGGCTCGATGAGGACAAGATTACTTCACACAATTGAGGATTGGACGTCACTAGGTAAGTTAGTCCCCCAAGGGAGGGAGGGGTAAAAGGAGGGGCAAAGGAAGGGGGAAGGTCAACCTCCCCAGGGTTCCCGCAACGGCTGCCATCACGGTCACCGTGCCGGAGGGCTCACCTGACAGCCGGTTGGGTGAGGTAATGGCCGAGGCCAGAAAGAGCATAAAGCTCGCTGACCTTGGCATCGGTCCCGACACGGTGACCATGAAGAGGGCGGCCAGCGGCGGAATGGTCCTGTCCGTCGCTGGTGAAGACTGCAGCGCCAAGGCTGACAGCCTGGCGCACCGTATGCGGGAGGTGCTCTCCCCCGTCTTTGCCGTGCGGATCGCACGGCCAATTAAGACGGCGGAGATGAGGGTACGCGACCTGGACGACGCCGTCACGCCTAAGGAGGTGGCTGATGCCATCGCGACGGTGGGTGGCTGTCAGCCCGAGGAAGTAAGGGTGGGCGAAATTCGCCGTTCATCCGTGTCCTTGGGCACCGTCTGGGTGCGCTGCCCACTGGAGGTAGCAAAAAAGGTGGTGTCCGCCTCACGTGTCTGTGTGGGGTGGGTGTCGGCCAGGGTCGAGGCATTGGCAGCACGACCGTTGCAATGTTACCGATGCCTTGAACTCGGGCACGTGCGCCTCCGCTGCGCCACCCATGGGGGGGTTGACAGAAGCGACCTCTGCTTCGCTTGTGGCAGCCAGGGCCACAAGGCGAGGCAGTGTACGGCGCAGTCGCAGAGTTGTCCGCTATGCGCGGACTTCGGACTGCCTGCAGGGCATAGGCTGGGCAGCAAGTCATGCGCTGCCCAGAAAGGTAAGAGGGGGAAGCGAGCTCCCTCTGCCTCTGCCAATGGGCAGGAGACGATTGCGCCAGCACCATTGGTCGCAGGCCCACCGGAGGCAATGGATACGACACATTCCCAGCCCTAAGAGTCCTTCAGGGCAACCTGAACCACTGCCGCAACGCGCAGAATCTACTGCTGCAAACTGTTGCGGAGTGGTCAGTTGCCTTGGCGGTTGTGGCGGAGCCCTACGTCGTCCAGGAACATCCTCGCTGGTTCGGGGACGCCGGGGACTCCGTCGCCATCTATTGGGCTGGGGTTGAAGGTGGGCCGCCCTGCTCACTGTTGGACAGAGGGCAGGGCTTTGTTGCTGTGGAATGGGGACCTCTGGCAGTAGTGGGCTGCTACGTCTCCCCCAACGTGTCTCTCGCCGACTTCGAGAGATACTTGGATGGGGTAGCGCGCAGCATTCGCTGTAAATGCTTGCCCCGTCCAGTGCTCGTCTTGGGGGACTTCAACGCTCACTCTAGAGCTTGGGGCAACCGTCGGGACGGGCCGAGGGGGAGGATAATACAAGACTGGGCGGCATCGCTTGACCTCCGATTGTTGAATCGGGGGTCCGTTAGCACCTGCGTTCGGTGGCAGGGGGAGTCGGTCGTGGACCTGACATGGGCGACTCCTTCTGTGGCCAGCATGGTGTCGGGCTGGCGGGTGGCGGAGGAGGTGGTAACGTTGTCCGACCACCGCCACATAGTTTTTGACGTGGCCCTCCGTTCGCCTGGCCCGAGCCGTCTAGGTCCTAGCCCGCAGTCGCGGCGTTGGGCCCTCACACAGCTCGATCGAGAGATGCTCGTCGCTGCTGCCAACGTCGTGGCGTGGTCAGAGGTCGATCAAGGGATCTTGCCCGATCCAGAAGAGGAAGCAGCCTGGTTCCGGGAGGCGATGACGTCGATATGCGATGCATCAATGCCCCGGGCTAGGCGCTCCCGGCGTACGGCGGTGTACTGGTGGTCGGAGGAGATCGCGCAGTTGCGCACGGTCTGCCTGGCATCCCGCCGCCGGTACCAACGAAGCCGACGCCGGTAGTGCTACAGCTGGAGAGACTGCGGAGGCCTATCTGGCCTACCGGGCGGCCACGAAGTCGCTGAACAGCGCAATTCGCGAGGCGAAGGCTCGGTCCTGGAGCGAGCTCCTGGAGGGACTGGACAGGAATCCGTGGGGGAGACCCTATCGTATGGTCGTGGGAAAATTGCGCCCGTGGGTCCCCCCGGTGACCGAAATTTTGGCCCCGGATTTGCTGGAGGGAGTACTTTCAACGCTCTTTCCAGCGGTCCGGGACCGTCCTGTGGGGTGGAGAGGGCCACCCCCGATTGCCCCGGAATGGACCGAGGAGTTAGGGGTTTCGGAAGGGGAGCTGGACCGAGCCATTGGCCGCCTGAAGAGTCGCAACACCGCTCCGGGTCCGGACGGCATTCCGGGCCGCGCGTGGGTGTATGCACTGCAGTCTCTTGGGGACCGCTTGAGGCGGCTGTTCACCAGCTGCCTCCGTCGAAGCGTGTTCCCGTCCAGCTGGAAGGAAGCCGGATTGGTTCTGTTGAGGAAGGAAGGAAGGCCTGCGGAGTCTCCTTCTGCATATCGTCCAATTTGCCTGCTCGACGAGGCTTTGAAGCTATTCGAGAGAATAATTACCCGAAGACTCGTTGAGCACCTGTCGCGAGTGGGTCCCGACCTGGCCGAAAGTCAGTATGGCTTCCGGCAGCGGCGGTCCACAATCGACGCGATTCTTCGCGTCCGCTCGCTGTCGGAACAGGCAGTGTCCCAGCGGGGTGGGGTGGCGTTGGCTGTCAGTCTAGACATCGTCAACGCCTTCAACTCCATCCCGTGGGGTGCGATTAGGGGGGCACTAGTCCATCATCGATGCCCCCCTTACCTGCAGGGCATCATAGGGGCCTACCTGCGCGATAGGCACATTCGCTACGTGGGCAGGGACGGTAGCGTAAAGCGGAGGGAGATTACGTGCGGGGTTCCGCAGGGGTCGGTTCTCGGCCCCTTTTTATGGAACCTCGCCTACGACGCGGTCCTGCGTGTCGTTCTCCCCGCTGGCGTCAGCTTGGTCTGTTACGCTGACGATACTCTTGTGTTGGCCAGCGGGGAGTCCTTCGAGGGAACCATCCGGCTTGCCGAGCAAGCGGTGGCAATTGTCGTGGCCAAAATCCACGCTCTGGGTCTGCAGATAGCGCCCCACAAAACCGAGGCGCTATGGTTCCACAAACTGCCGCGGAGCAGAGAACCACCCAGTTCGTGGATACGCGTTGGTGACGCGCAAATCAGGGTGGGCCAGTACATGAAGTACCTGGGACTCACTCTGGACAGTCGTTGGGGCTTCGAAGAGCACTTCATGCGCCTCGTCCCCCGAGTCGAGAGGGTAGTGGGTGCATTGCACCGGGTGCTGCCCAATCTCGGGGGACCGAGCGAGGAAGTTCGCCGTCTCTACGGGGGCGTCGTGCGGTCTGTGGCCCTCTACGGGGCGCCTATATGGTCATCCCGGCTGTCTGGCGTCCAGCGCTGCAGAACCAAACTTCATAGTCTGCAGCGCAGAGTGGCTATACGGATCGCACGGGGATACAGGACAGTGTCCTACGAGGCGGCAACTCTCCTGGCACGCTTTCCGCCTTTCGACATCCAGGCGGAGATGGATGCGTGGGTCTATGACCGGACACGTTCCCTCCGCCAAAGTGGGGAAAGCGTGCCATCAGGGGCGTTTGACAGAATGAGGCGGCTGGCTAGACGGCGCGCACTCGAGATATGGCGACAACGCCTACGGTTGCAGTTCGCGACCAAGCGCGTCGTCGAGGCCATCCTGCCACTCTTCGGAGCCTGGCTCAGAAGGAGCGAGCGCGTCACCTACCGTCTGACGCAGGTATTCACCGGTCACGGTTGTTTCGGTGCGTACCTGCACAGAATAGGACGCGAGGTTACGGCACAGTGCCACCATTGTGGAAGCGACCAGGATACCGCACAGCACACGCTCGAGGAGTGCCCTGCGTTTGCGGCCGAGCGGCGGATCCTGGTCGATCGGATCGGGCAAGATCTCTCTCTGCCGGCAGTAGTGTCGGCTATGTTGGCAGAGCATGAAAATTGGAGTGCAGTGGTCTCCTTCTGCGAGAGCGTCATGCTCCAGAAGGAGACTGCAGAGCGGGATCGGGAGAGGGCTGATCCCGCACGGAGAAGGACTAGACGGCGCCGGGGCAACAACCGTCCCGGCTCCCAAGTCCAACACGCCTGAGCCCCCTGCCGTCACTTCATGGTGGGGGCCTCGGGGGTCGCGGGCGCGCAGATTGGGGAATCTACGTGCTCACACCGATCGACCCCCGGGAAGACGGTGGCGCGCACGTGGTCACGTGCCGCCGTGTGCGCAGCACAGCGCAAAGCGAGGCTTGGGGGGATCCTTTACAATCCTCCCCGAGAAGTGCCTGGGGGGGCGACCTTTTTACAGTCGCCTTCCCTCCGCTAGAGGGGGTGACCGCTTTACAGTCATCCCTTCCGAGATGTGCCTAAAGGCGTGGCACCAATGGGCGGCTCTAGTGTGATCTTACGAGGACCTGGAGCCCCCCTTCGGTGCCGAAGATGACCGCTCCAGTGGTTTTAGCCGGTAGGAGTCCGGCATACCCCTTCGCCCTTCCCCGGGGTGAAGGAAGTTCCATGTAGAATTTCCACTGGACATCAATAAAAAAAAAAAAAAAAAGGTAAGTTAGTCCGATCTTTGTAATTATGTACCGTAATCTCGTCCATAAACCAAAAACTTTTGCTGAATTATGTATCTGTTAATTTATTTCTGTGGTTGAAAATAATTTAAGCTTTTTACCTCAAAAAGTCGACAAAAGGAAAACATTCCTTAGCTCTTTAAATTTGTCAGTGGTGTGTTCCATGGAGTTTAAACTAAGCCTATTTCTGAAGCAGCATTATATACATTTTTGTTAGATACGCAAGTTTAAGTTATTTTTATTTTTTACTGGTTATGTCTGTTAAGATTAGTTACATTATTTTATGAGTAAGTTACTGTTTGTAAAAGCACGATAGGATTGACATCGTCACAAATTTGTACAAAAGGACTAACAATTAACTTTGGCCGCGCTCTCAAATAAAAATAACCATGCGTCGGTTAAATGGGACGTGGAAACTAAAACACAACTTTCGTTAAAGAGATTTATCGACCGATTTTACTGTAAAGCAAAGCACTTTCAGAACGTTTGATTCCAAAGCATTAATCTGCTAAAACGTAGTGCAGATAAACATAAAATATAGAGAGCAAAATGGCAAAAAATATTTTATTGCTGCAGCTAGCACTAAATACAATGAAAGAGAAAGAAGAAAGAAAAAAGTTTTATTAAGGTCTCGCACAGGAAGTTACAAATAACATAAGTAAAAATAAAAATATTATAATTAAATTAAGGCAACCTGGACGAGGCCAAAAAAGGCCCCTATCTCAGCATATTGCTGTGACATTTAAATAAAAAAATGCCACAGCGCTGGTTTTCAGATAGGACCAAGACAGTTGTGATACCACGGGCGGTTACGACATAGGCCAATAAATAAGTTAATAAAAAGACATGCCGAGTAATTAGTCAAATATAAATTTAATAATAAAATATGTAATATTTATAAAATATCCTATATGTGTAGCATACTACTGAATAAACCAATAATTAAATATATAAGTGTTACTTACGTGCATGTCGGCGCTGACAAAATTGTTTACGAACGCGCGCACGTGCAAGTGACGACATCGTACCACTCTATGAGTCAGGCGAGGTGGGGATGGAGCGGAGGCGTATTATATGCAGCGCGCTGTGCGGGCGCGGGGCACTTCGATCGCGACACTCGTTCTGTCAACATCTCTTAACTGTGATATGGATCACTCCTGAATCATTATATAATCAGTGTAGTATTTGTGTAACTAATTTAAATACTTGATTCATTTATTAAATTAATATTGTGACATAATATTGAAGTTTTCATAAACAATGTCTGGAAGATCAGTCATAGAATGATTTACACCGTCAGGATGGTTGCTAACCTTTACCAATTCGCACCAAATACCAATTCCATCCGAAATGCATGTACTAGATATGATCAATACTTATTAAATATGCTATGTATGTCATGTTTATACTCTGTCTACGGGAGAGAGTCAGACCAGGCTGTATGGTTCGGACCTTTGCCTACCTGTTGGCGGAACAAACAGCAATAATGTTGAGAATGTCAATTGTCAAGTTGTTTACTGGCGACGTGCGACGCATTGTGGCGACGCAATGCAGGTATTGTAAGTTATAAAAGTTACTATGTTATGTGATTTTGTATAGACCGCTTCGATGCAGGATCGTAATGATCACATTCTCTTAATCATCATACTTGAGAAACGAATTGGTGATCCCAGAAGCTTGTTATAAGCGCTTACTAGAATGGATGGAGGATGTCCATTTCAATGTAATTTGAATTTAATAGTTTTCTGATATCTTCGGGTCTTGCTGCTTACCATCAGGAAGGTTTGTATAACTAGTTGCACTCACTGACCGGCAAACAATCGCTTTGGTTAAGCAACACTCGGCGCGGTCAGTCCATGGATGGGTGACCGCATAATGGTATTTCAACAAAGCGTCTTCGTGCTTCGGATGGTACTGAAGATTCCCCGTTGTTGTCATTAAACGGCAGTTGTGAAGCCAAGTTGGAGGCGTTTGGGCGGCTTGAACATATTTGACACCAGGTAGGCCACTAACCACACGGAAAGAAATAAAGATCAAGCAGGCCGATGCTCGGTTGCCGTACAAACCACATAAAAATATCCGAGATGTGCCTATAGGCGTGGCACCAGAGGGCGGCTCTAGTGTGATCATACGAGGACCTGGAGCCTCTCTTAGGTGCCGAAGATAACCGCTCCAGTGGTTTTAGCTGGTAGGAGTCCTGCATACCCCTTCGCTCTTCCCCGGGGCGAAGGAAGTTCATGTAGAATTTCCACTGGGCACCGACAAAAATAAAGTTGCAGATGGTTATTTACCTGGTAGCACAGCAACTAAGAAGAGGCTAAAGTCCATTAGTAGTCTGCTATGAACTAAATTGTTTGATCAACAGATGCAGCTGGTGAGAAATTTACCACAAACCTAGTCCTTCACGGAACATAATATATAACATACATAAACATAAACAGCCCACTGTCCCACTGCTGGGCACGGGTCTGTTGGCACGTTGAGAAAGGTTAGGCCTTAGTCCACCACGCTGGCCTAGTGTGGATCGGCGGACTACACACACCATGGAGAACATTTTGTAGCCTCCTCAGGTAAGCAGGTTTCTATTTACACACTAAAAGAATTTCTTTTCGATTTCAGCCTAAATTCGTACACTTGTCTGAACAGAAGCCTCCCCGAAAGATTGCCACTACGACCGCTATGGTTGTTTGTTGTGTGCTCATTGGGGTGTTTTTGCCATAATCACCACGCTTGGCAGACGGGTTGGCAATCGCAGTTGAGTTGTAAATGTACTCGAAGGATGCTGCTACCCATCCTCCGGCTAATCCCATAGTCATCTTTTACGACACCCACGGGATGAGATGGGGTGGTGGTATTCTAAACCGGCACCACATGGTACTATGAATTTCTTTTATCACCATTTTATTACGAAAACACATACAGATAAATATAATTCCATGTGGTGTCAGGGTGTCAATTTGAGGCGCCCGGTTTTGTTACAGGTTTCTTGAATAGTTAAAGCGGGGACATAACGTTAAATAGCGTTTGAGTATTCGGCCATATATATGAGTGGCGTCATATTAAGTCTGACAGATTTGCCTACGAAAAATACATTCTTGATGCCATAAATAAAGGTTGCATTTTGACGGCACGGTTGGTGCAGTGGCTGATACAGTCGGCTGCTGCGCTCCGGGTCGTGGGTTCAATTCCCGCACGAAACAAATATTTGTATGATCTACAGATAGTTGTTCCGGGTCTGGGTGTACTGTATGTGGAATTCATGTCTGTAAACGCACCCACGACACAGGAGAAATCATAGTGTGGGGCAATGTATGAAAAAAAAAGAAAAAACTTAAATCTTAAACTTTATTTAAAAGTAAAATTTAAACTTAATACTGAAAACTTAAATTAGGCTGCCATAACACATATGAGGTCTAAAGTTAATGTATTATTTAGTTCAGGTGTTGATAATTGTTACGAATGCATCCGTAACAAAATTACTTTATGTATTGTGAACGAGACGTTAATTATTTTCGATCATGAGTTTCACTTTATTAATTTAAACTTACTTGCCTCAACGACCTCAAGTAGAAATCACGTATCCATTTTAACTGCAACCATTTTCTGCAATACCTTAAAACTAATCTAGTCTAAATAAAGATTTATAATTTTCTATCGTACCAGCGCTTTAATTTAACTCTTCTGAGCACCTAAGAAGAAACATAATAAATAGATGACGTTATTTCATTAATATTTTGTTAAAATTATCATTGATTCCATAGAGTCATTTCATATAATGTAAGTAGCTAACCCGCTACAATATTTTACAAAACTTAAAATTAACATGAACCACAAATTCTGCCACATCCCAACTGATTACCGCCTCGGTCACTGATTAGTCAATTGTGTCGCATATTGGCTGTGATCAAAATACAGCGCAATCAATGCTACGCAAATAGTGCTCTAAGCAGCGATATTCGACTATAAATTGGGATTCATGGACGATTGAATAGGTGAATTACTATAGATTTGGGACTTTAACAAAACCATCATATGTATTAGTGTTTGCTCCTTGGCCATTACGAAAGATCATTTAGGCGTCAGTCAGTCCTTCAATTCAATTCAAATTACTTTATTTCGGATGACAAGATCCATTGTGTTAATCAACAGTACCTTATGTTAGAATACAATATTAAGGAGTACATACATAAAAAGATGATTAAATGATATAGATTATTAATTAAACTAAAAATGAAATCAGTAGATCATCTTCCCCACAAAATGCCTCAAAATAGGAGAATTAAACCTCTCCGCTACTGTTTCAAGGATGCTGTTGTTGACCCGTACTCTGGCACTAGTGATGCGATTGTTTTCCGAATTATGGCACGGAAGCCATCCGTTCGATTCTGCGCAAACATTTCAGATGCACTGCAGAAACGAGGCAATCGTAACAGCATCCTAAAAATATTATATTGGACGCGTAGGACATCCATTGATCTTTTGGTGTATCCGACCCATAGACTTCCCGTGTACAGACCCTGACAATACGCTTTGAAGAGGGTGATTTTAACTTGGTCAGTACAAAGGGAGAATTTACGTGCCAACATATTACTTACGGCACCGTGTGGTGCCGGCCCAGAATGCCACCACCCCGTCTCCTCCCATGGGTGTCGTAAAAGTCGACCAAGGGATTAGCCGGAGGATGGGCAGCAGCGTCCTTCGAGTAAATTAACAACTTAACTGCGATCGCCAACCCGCCTGCCAAGCGTGGTGATTATGGCAAAACCCCCCAATGAGCCCACAACATATCCATATCGGTCGTTGTGGTGATCTTTGGGGGAGGCCTGTGTCCAGCAGTGGACTTCATTCGGCCGAAATGATGATATTACTTACGCTAAGCTGAAGCTATGAGCTAAAAGGTTCTCTCCACTGGATACATCTGCCACCAGGACAACATCTTCTTTAAGAATACCATTTTTTTGTCAATTTTTTTTTTCCAACTTATTATTTAATGTTCTATAATGTGTTGTCGTTATAATTTGTGTGCGTGTACTTTGGTTGTATGTGTGATTTGTGTCCTCTAATAAATCATTTTTCTTTCTTTCTTTCTTTCAATTCATAATTTAATCTCTGTTCCACGGAACAGTTCCGGTGAGCAAATGTTACAAATCAACTGAATAAAATATTGTACAGCATGTTTTGTAAAACACAAATCAAATAAGGTACTCTAACTGCAAGTACATCTTGGAACTTCACATTTTAAGATATTTTTTAAATAATATTATGATAAATTTACAATTAGGGTGAGATTCAGAAACAAGCCTAAGCTAAGTTCACGCTTCCATCTGTCAAAATTAGGGGCGTAAGTAGTGCATTTTGACAGATGGAAGCGTAAGTTCACGCTTAGACTCGTTTCTGAATGCCACCCTTAGACTGTTGCATAGCGTTTACCCGCCGCTTTTTTATATCCAAGTGCGTTTCACCCGCTAATCTAAGACGTTTTACACAAACACCATCAATCAAGCACATGACAGAGCAATCGGAAACGGATTGTAAGCAACAAATTGAATGACGTCCTTCCGCACTACGCTTCCTCAGTGTTACCACCTGAGGTTAAAGATATGAGATTATAATTGTATAATTGTTTTTTTTTTATATACCAGCCAGTAACGAGATAAGCAAGTATAGTGTATATAGTACGCCATACTCCACACTGCGCTCATCACCTCCGACTATAGTTATTTAGTATCTTATGCCCAGCAATTTTAGTTTTTTATGGTATTTTCCATAGGCCAAACTAATATGAACACAAGGAATTATAATTATATGCTAAACTAGCTGCCCGCCCCAGCTTCGCACAGGTACATGCAAATCCGATTGCAGTGCCACCTGCCGGGTCTAGTGAATCTGGTTTAGTGAATCTAAACCATCCAGGGACTCACTCAAATATACACACATTTTTTTTTTCAAAATCGTCCCAGCCAGTTCGGTTACATGCACACGTAAAGTTTTTTTTTTTAACTTTGCCCCACACTATGATTTCTCCTATGTAGTGGGTGCGTTTACAGACATAAATTTAACACAATACACCCAGAACCGGAGCAACTACCTGCAGGTCATACAAATAATTGTTTCCTACGGGAATCGAAGCCGCGACCCGGAGCACAGCAGTCGACTGTATCAGCCACTGCACCAACCGTGTCGTCAAATATAGCACCACTCCATCTCTTCCCGTGAATGTCGTAAGAGTTGACTAAGTTTCGTTTCGTTGGTATCAGACAATAATGTCTCCACAAATCTTGGAAAGCATTTAATAATATCTACGAGAGAGGCATAAAGCAAACTCAGCGCTAACTACGTCAACTAGTTTACCTGCACGTAATATCTACCGTAGTGTTGTGCCTACACGTACCGGGATAGTGCTGATTGATACTATATTTTTATTTTGTTACTAGCTGGGACTCACTGTTTCACCCGGCGTTTAAATTAAAAGAAAGCGGATTATTAATATATAATTTAGACTACTTTGGCATAGAGTATGTATATATATTGGATTTCAAGGGGTTTATTTTGCGCGCGACTCTAATTATTTTTCTAAAGTAATAGTAGCCTAAGTCATTCCTTATAACATTAGCTATCTGCTAGTGAAAGTCCCGTAGAAATCGGTCCAGCTGTTTCGGAGATTAGCGGAAACAACAGACAAAAAAATTAAAAATAGCTTTATTGTTGTAGGTACCGTATATACTTTCAGATGCATTTAGTAAAAAGCTGTTATTTTTACATTACAAACAGACACTTCAATTTTATTTATTTGTAGTATTACAAACGGACATCTCATCTCATCTCGGCCAAATGAAGTCCACTGCTGGACACAGGCCTCCCCCAAAGATCACCACAACGACCGATATGGGTGTGTTGTGGGCTCATTGGGAGGTTTTGCCATAATCGCCACGCTTGGCAGACGGGTTGGCGATCGCAGTTGAGTTGTTAATGTACTCGAAGGACGCTGCTGCCCATCCTCCGGCTAATCCCTTAGTCGACTTTTACGACACCCACGGGAGGAAATGGGGTGGTGGTATTCTGAGCCGGCACCACACGGCAAACGGACACTTCAATTTTATTTATTTGTAGTATGGTATAGATTTTCACTTTTGCAAAGGTTGGGTTGACATTACTACGACATTAGGTTTTCACAATTACGAAATCGGGCGCTTAAAACTCTGCCGGCCCCATGACACAATCGTAGGTGTGAATACGTAGATAATACGAGGGTGCATTATGCACGTGAAGCTACGCGAGATCGCGAGATTATTAAGAGAACTATGTTCACGCCGCGTCATTGCGAGCCATTGAAAAGTTTCACGAGCGCGGGGAAAACGGGAGACGTGAAATGAAAATGAAAAATAAAATGATTGTTCTATTTAAAATACTTTCAAACAAAATTATTGTTATTTTTTGTGAAAATTAAGATCTAATTTAAGTGAACTGTAATGTTTTTGTTGAGAATCAATATTCTATAAACCTTATTATTATTTTACCAGACTGCGCGGCAGCAAATACTCGTATTTCTCCTGTGTCGTGGGTGCGTTTACAGACACAAAATTCACACACAATACACCTAGACCCGGAACAACTACCTGCAGATCATACAAATATTTGTTCCGTGCGGGAATCGAACCCATGACCCGGAGCGCAGCAGCTGACTGTGTCAGCCAGTGCAGCAACCGTGCCGCCTATCTATTATATGTATCTATGTAGGTATGTAGCAATGGGCCGGGCTGACTAACTGATCGCCGTTGGGGTAAAAAGGTTCTCGAGTGAAGACCGCGCACCGGAAAACGTGGGACGACCTCCAATGAGGTGGACAGATGACCAGGGGGCCTAAAAAGGCCGCTTTAGCAGAATCATAATATGAATCAGATTAAATATCACCAAATGGTCCAGAAGGCCTAAAAAGACCGTATTAGGTTTTATTTTTAAGGCATAATAATGATCTCAATACGATGCACATTATAAATCACAAAATGATCACTTAATTATAACTGACTATTAACGTGACCATTTTGTGATTTCTAATGTAATTCATATTATGATTCACCTAAAGCGGCCTTTTTAGGCCCCCTGGTGAAGTTTGGATGCGGGCAGCATGTAACCGCTTGTTGAAGAAATCTATGGAGGAGGCGGTTGTTCAGCAGTGGTCGCCTTTGGCTGATATGGTGATGATCATGATGATGATTTATGTGGGATTCTTTATACTCTCGAAGCGTCCAAAGGGCTCGATGGGTTTTCATGCGGTGAGGTGTCTATTGACTCGCCTAACCCGTGCGATGGTTACAGGCTAGGTTTTGTTTTTACAAAATCAAAATGGCAGCTGTGAAATACGTATGTTTTTGGTCAGTCTGCTTGCGAATTACAGTGCGGCCACTGAAAGAATGCGTTCCTGACATCTGTTAAGAGGTCTAGTTTCCGTTACGTTAAAGATTTAATTTAGCGCTAAACTATTTAAGTTTGTTGTGTGTTGACGTTACTACATTCATCATTTCGGCGGTTTACGGTTTGGCGATCGCAGTTGAGTTGTTAATTTACTCGAAGGACGCTGCTGCCCATCTTCCGGTTAATCCCTTAGTCGACTTTTACGACACCCACGGGATGAAATGGGGTGGTGGCATTCTGATTAAAATTTACATTAAAATTAAAATCATATAATATATGAAATATTCTTTAATATAAAATAAACTAGACCAATAACAGATGTCGAGACCGCATTCTCTCAGCAGCTGCACTTTTGTACAGAACTCGTAGGTAGCGTCCGACTGCACGACTGCATGTTATGATTTCATTGCATGACAATTGAAAACCTATTTAAGTTTTCTCTATACTCGCCAATCTGAAGGATAAATTTGGGACAAGCCCACCACACATTCCCAACCACTGCAACTCCTATAATCCAGGATCTACAATGGCGACCACCGAAAAGAACACCGACCAATGAAGGTCGATGTGTCCCAGAGAAATGAAGAACTGTCTTGGAACCCGCAACGAAATTAATTAGAAAAGAAAATGGAGGGAGTAGGAAAGAATATACGTTCCACTTCCCTCCGTAGCAAGCAGGAGACAGAGAAAATACTATAGGCCATAGGCACAATAATTGGGAGTGTACAACTTGAATAAGCCTAGTTGCCAAGCACCACGGGTACAAAAATGTTCATAAATATTTAATTACGGGTCCTATGTTGTGAGCTATTGTGACTGATTCCAATAGTAGGTATGGCAAAAACGCCGGAACGCACGGAAATTCGTCCTAGTTGCAACAAGGTCTGTATAGTAAACAACTCCGGATGTAACTTGCAAGCTGTCAAACATAATATTGCGTTCATCTTGCCAAAGAACAGACTCCCACAGAATATGATGTGTTAGGTATCCTACGTCTTGTTTACATATTTTCAGTTCGCTATTTATGTGGTCCTGTAATTTAATGCTCCCAGTAGATCGATTCGCTTAAATCCGCTAATCAGCATACCAAATGCTTCAACAAATAATAGGCAGCATATATTGTGCGTGCAAGCAGAAGATTTGATAAGTTATGTCAGCAGCATGATCTGGATCCGTCTAACACTAGTGCGACCTCGACAAGAAGGTGCTTAAGCCATAGGTTTTTAAAATAAGCATATGTATTATAATTGTTACTGTTAACAGTATGTGCCTTCGTTGTTTGCTCGCAAGTGTATTTTACGTAAACATTTTCTGTAGTTCTATAAGTGAAGACTTGTTATTAGCTTTCTGTTGGCTATATTTTTTGTTATTTAAGTTTTATACAGCTATAAGTCTTCCATGCCTTAAATTAAATAAATGAGGACTCAGATCAAGAGCTCGCTAAGCCAGTCTCGGTTATCTTGCGAATAAACTAAACTCTTGGGAAACTCGAGCAGCAGAGAAATAGTTTTTAAACTTCAAAAAAGGTGTTTGAGATCAATGTTTGGGCTGCATGTTATGGATTCATGTAAACCTTATTTCAGCAATCATAAAATACTGACACTGCCTTCATTGTATATATTCGAAGCTGCCGTTTTTGTAAAAAGTAACCCTAAACTATTTAATAAATTATTTGACGTAAACAATCGTAGTCGACGGGATAATAGTAGATTATGTGTAAGAAGGTCTAATACAGCACTGATGCACAAAAGTGTATTCTGCATGGCACCTAAAATATACAATCACTTACCAGGCCACCTAAAGAAACTTAATATAAATCTGTTCAAAAAACTATTAAAATCGTTTTTGTCAGAAAAATGCTATTATAATATTTCGGAGTTTCTGACGGAAGAAACATTTGATTAATAATGTATTATAGACATTTTATTGTTTATAGACATTTTATTATAGCTGAACTTTCTGCTGTTCATTAGACATACCTATCATGATTGTGACTTTATATTTTTTATTCCAATGACATTTGTATTTCATTATTATTTTTGTTATTAATTCACAATCCATCGTACTTTTATTTCATCATTGTTCGTGATTATGTTTATTGAATGCATGCATTGAATATCTAGACTCATCATAGTACTTAACATATTTGCACACCAGTTTCTGGTAGAGTATGAAGGACTACTTTGTTCACTACTAACTTTCATCAACCACTGTACTCATATTCTGACAAATAAATTATTCTTATTCTTATTCTATTCTTAATACCTTTGACAGGCAGTGCAACAATTAAATAAAGTGCAGTTTTCAATCACCAATCCGTTGGTCAAGGTTTGTGATTATATCAATAGGTATTCTCTAATGGTGTCGGCTATGTTGGCAGAGCACGTATACTGGAATGCAGTGGTCTCCTTCTGTGAGAGCGTTATGCCCCAGAAGGAGACGGCAGAACGGGATCGGAAGAGGACCGATCCTGCTCGAAGAAGGAGGAGACGGCGCCGGGGTAACAACCGTCCTGGCGCCTAATTCCCATACGCCTGAAACCCCCTGTCGTTGCGGGCGGGGGACCTCTGGGTTAGCGGGTGCATAGATTGGGGAATCTGCGTGCCCACTCCGAGCGACCCAAGAGAAGACGATAGCACGCATGTGGTCAAGCGCTGCCGTGGGATGCTTTGGGGGATCCTTTACAATCCCCCTGGGGGCTGACCGCTTTACAGTTTACAGTCACCCTTTCCGAGATATGCCTATAAGCACCAGTGGGCGGCTCCAGTGTGATCATACGAGGACCTGGAGCCTCAGTCAGTTCGATACTCACTCGCAAGATACAGTACTTGTTCCTTTTAGCAGCAATATAAAATAAATATAATGGTGACTCTAAGTCTTTTCATCTGATTTATAATCCCTTAAATCATTTCGTAGTGAAGTGAATACAAAAATACTATCAAACTTCCCAATAACTCCGAAACAATTTCCCTTCACTAAACCCTACACAAGATAGTGTTGCGCCGGCATATTTCTCCCGAATGTGTAAACTTGTCCCGTGCTCGAATAGTTACGCACTTCAGACAATGAAGGTGATTCTGGTCTCGGATTAATTAATTCAGAGCTGCGCCTCGGATAAATAGACGGTTGAGGCCGTATGCATAGTCAAGAACAGAATGTTTTGATTTTATTGAAAGAGCCTTGTGTGCTACTAGGTGTATTGAATTTCGCCCCCTGCCATCAGTTCATGGTGTGGGGCCGCGGGGGTCACGGGCGCGCAGAATGGGGAGTCTGCGTGCTCATACCGAGTGACCCCCGGGAAGACGGTGGCGCGCACGTGGTCACGTGTCGCCGTGTGCGCAGCACAGCGCACAGCGAGACTTGGGGGGATCCGTTACAATCCTCCCCGAGAAGTGCCTCGGGGGCGGCCTTTTTACAGCCGCTTGCCCTCCGCTAGAGGGGGTGACCGCTTTACAGTCATCCCCTCCGAGATGTGCATAAAGGCGTGGCACCAATGGGCGGCTCTAGTGTGATCTTACGAGGACCTGGAACCCCCCTTCGGTGCCGAAGATGACCGCCAGTGGTTTTAGCTGGTAGAAGTCCGGCATACCCGTTCGCACTTCCCCGGGGTGGAGGATTCCATATTGATGATTTCCACTGGATATCAATAAAAAAAGAAAAAAGAAAGGTGTATTTAATTTCACTGAAAGACTGTCAGTGAATATATGTCGTATTCTGTGGTGAGTACACGAATGAAACGAAGCCCAAGCGCGCCTCCTTGCGGTATTCCTCCAGAACTACAGATTGCGTGCTTCAATAGAGTCGTGATGTGACTTGACGTAATCGGGACACGCTCATTGATCAATCGCCATGGAGTGAAGAACTTGTGGAACTGTCTACGTTTCTTATTGTATGTAGCTACTAATTAGTTGTCCGTGTGGATGATGTAAAAGGCGACTGAGGGGTTCTAAACTAGAAGAATGGGCACCAGCATCTCTTCCATAGAATGGTAGCCATACTGAGCCCACTAACTCGACTACCAAACGTGGTGAGTACTGGAAAGATTCCCCCTAAAATGACACACGGCATGTAATCGGTCGTTATGGAAATCTATGGGAAGCCTTTATTGAGCAGTGAATGTCTTTTTGGCTGATTTGACTAATTAGTGAGGTGAGAATTAGGATTCATACTGTAGGTTATTTTCCTTAAACTTTCAGTAAATATTGAGTCAATCTGAATTTGTGTTCTCATTGCACAAAATCCCAATTATCTGTCGACATAATGTCTAGTCCTGATGACATAAATCCTGACGTCGCGACATAGATCCATTTTTTTTTTATAGTTGCGTGCTTGATCTCGCAATAAAAACAAGCTTGTCTTGCCTGGTAGAACCAGCAAATCGTTAAAAAAAAACAGTCTTAGGTTCTAAAAAAATCCTTACAGTGTTATCGATTTACCAGAACTAAAATTCAAGTCTTTCATTAAGCCGCGTTTTAATGTTTCATATGTTTTGACTTGACTGAAGTGTTGTGTTACTTGCAATTAAAGGTTTAATGTTAACATATTGTAATTATTTAAATTATTAATGAAAAAATAACTGGTCATTTGACTTGACATATTTAAAATTGCTTAGAATTTTTATGATATAAAGTGTTTACTAGTACTTTATATTACGACTTTGATATCATATCGGCCATTTATACGTCCACTGCTGAACAAAGGCCTCCCCCATAGATTCCACAACTGTGTCATCATTTTGGGGGGTATTTGCCAATACTCACCACGCTTGGCAGGCGGGTTGGTGAGCGCAGTATGGCTACCACTTCACAGGAGGAACGCTGCTGCCCATCCCTCTGGTTTAGATTCCCTTAGTCGCCTTTTACGACATCCATGGGAGGAAATGGAGTGGTGCTATATTCTTAATCCGGACACCACACGGACACGACTTTGATATAGTGTTATCTATTAATATTGTACTTGTGACATTAAATTATACTAATCATATAAAACTGTAAATGCGTGAGCATCGTGTAGTCATTAATGTTACATAGTACTTATAATTTTCTTTTGCTTGTCAGTATAATTAGTCTGTCATTCTCACTAGAATGTCTTGTTGGTGGCGGCGCGTCTCATCTCTTCTCCATTCAACCAATTAGAACTGTGCCACTTAAGTTCAGACGTTTCATAAGTGCCAATAATTGGTTTATTTATACAAATAAATAAAACTGAAGTGTCCGTTTGTAATGTCAAAAGAAGAGCTTTTTACTAAATGCATATCAAAGTATAAACGGTACATAGAGCAAAAAAGAACTTCTTTTAGTCTGTCTGCCTGTCGGTCTGTCTGTCTGTTTCTTCCAGCTAATCTCCGAAACCGCTGGCCCAATTGCTACGGGACTTTCACTTGTAGATAGTTCAATTCAATTAAATAATTATTAGAAAAATAATTAGGGCACCGCGCAAACAATTTCAAACCCATGAAACCCAATATTTATACTCTATGTCAAGTGTCTATGCTGAAGTACTCTAAATTATTTATAAATCATCCAATTTCTTTTCGATGAAATGGCAGGTGAAACCGTAGGGGTCCCAGCTAGTTTGGAATAAAATACTTTGAAAGAACACACTTTGGGTAATGTTATTAAAAGGAGTAGATACAAATTGAATGCAAATTTTCTTCTACAAGCATTTTATATTACCAGCACGCAAACGTAATTTTTATGAACAGCTCAGAAAAGTTATGTTACTACACAGGTTATAAAGAGTACACAGTAATATCGGACAGGTATTCAGCAGCGTATATAATAGTTATTATACATAACTAACGCTCGCTTATTCTGTCACCGCATAAAAGAGTCTTTTATGACTTCACAACACGCTATGGTAGCGTGTTAATAACATGGCCCATATTTTTATACGACCTCTAAAAAGGACCGTGGTTCCGATTTTATCCCAAGTTGAATACAAAATGAGGTAATGATAGGTTATAAATGAAGCTAATTGTCAAAGGATAAAAGCCTGTTTTATTCCTTTGTTTGCTTAAGTATTATGCACCTTTTTTTTATTGATGTCCAGTGGAAATTCTACATGGAACTTCGTTCACCCCAGGGAAGGGCGAAGGGGTATGCCGGACTCCTACCGGCTAAAACCACTGGAGCGGT
Organism: Diloba caeruleocephala; assembly: GCA_947459985.1. Taxonomy (NCBI): domain Eukaryota; kingdom Metazoa; phylum Arthropoda; class Insecta; order Lepidoptera; family Noctuidae; genus Diloba; species Diloba caeruleocephala. Next base: position 2,611,953 of record OX381625.1, on the reverse strand, counting down.
CATCTTCGGCACCGAAGGGGGGCTTCAGGTCCTCGTAAGATCACACTAGAGCAGTATTATGCACCCTAACAGTACGCCAATGACAATTAAAGGTCATGTAATACAAAGCAAACCAATCTTCTTTTACTGGACGTAGTTCCAAGTCTGTAATAACGATGTATGAAAATTAAAACTCACTATATGAGACATTAGTCTCATATGACCAAGTAAATCTCATTGTCAGTTATACAACTAACCATACCAACCAAAACAATAGCCGCCTAAGTTGTAGGTAATTGTCGTAATAACTAAAGTGCCCTTGCTAGCTCGGGCGGATGCACTTGCATGGTGACATATTTACAAATGTAAATTGTGTACGTCAAAATGGCGGGACCAGTGCTTATTTCTTCGAAGTCTTAATTATGGTATTTAGTACCAAATTGGTATTTGGATAGGTGTGGAGTTATTACCATATATTTTAAAAATGGTACCTCACTGGCGTCATATGGGCGAGATTTGTATTTTTGATAAAGTTCTTCATATACAATGAGATATTTTTTTTTTCAATATAGGTACAAAATAGTACCAATAGAGTACTAAATACTAGTCATAAGACTTTCCACAAATAGGTAAGCAGTAAACCCACCATTTTGACGTTCACTGTAAATTCTTTGCACCAACACGAGGTGTATCTTAACTGACTATAAATAAGGTCCCAAGATGCGTTCGTTTCTACGAGCTTAAGTAAATTTCCAGTTATACAGCTCCATCGGCTTAGCGGGAGGCAAAACGGTCTGCGAATATAGCAGTTTTAGGTTCTATTTTATATATCCTCATGCTTCTAAGCATTTTGGGCGGAATATTGTTGGTCTGAAGTTTTTAATATGCAGTGTACTTATTAAGTTATTTTTTAATAAGTCAAGGTAATCTTATACTTCTTAACATTAGACTACATAGTTCATAATTTTAGCTGAAAAACGTCCACTGCTGGATACATGCGTCCCTCAAAAACCACTACAACGACTGGTTTGGGTTTGTGTTGTGTGCTCATTGGGGGTTTAAAAAAAGAAAAGAATGAATTGTGTTCGAAGGACGGTGCTGCCTCATTCTATTCTATTAAATCAATTTTAAAATCATGTTTTATACTTATCAATTTTGTTCATAAGTTTAATTTGAAGAAAATGAGTTTATTGAACAACACAATACCACATACCACATTGACGGCACGGTTGGTGCAGTGGCTGATACAGTCGGCTGCTGCGCTCCGGGTCGTGGGATCAATTTCCGCACGGGACAAATATTTGTCTGATCTGCAGGTAGTTGTTCCGGGTCTGGGTGTTATTGTATGTGGAAATACTTCTAAAAACATAATATTATTTATACTACTATTAATTTATTTATAAACAATTATTATAACGACGCTCAGGAGTGACAATTTCGTAATTAAAATTTTGTTAAAAAAAATTGTAGTTCGATAATCTCGTAATGCACGTATTATTCAACCAGCTTTCCATTCATTTACTCCTAACGCCATCTATGACGTGCGATGAGAAACTTGTATAAACATTTGTTCGGCTTTATACTCAAAAAGTGTACATTTTGCGTTAAAAAACATATATATTACTGTAAAATTATGACTAAAAGTAAGTACCGCTTACACATATAATACTTCTAAATCAGAAGGCATTGTGATAGTCAAAAAAATCTTTCGGAGACAGTTTTTCTTCCTCCTGTCAAGATAAGATAAAGATATTTATTTGCAATAACTATGGGTTATGACAGTTTTATAGATGTCCAGAAAGTACCACATATTTTACCATATTATAATTGGTATGCAAAGTATGGGTTAGAATTAAATTACCAAAGATTATAACATCAATTATGTACACATAGAAAATTAAACATAACTTAGTAAAATATATGTAGATCAATAATTATTTTTGTCTTGAGTTAGGGCCCTTTTCTGGCGTCTGACAGTTAACATTTAAACGTTTAAACGTAAAGTGCGTCAATACTTCCTGAAATTGTTACAATCCTAATCCGTTTTGTCTTCGTCATTAGAGTTAATATTTATATCAGATATTTTTATGTATTCTATTTAACTATTTGTAATTATGTAATATAATATGGTATCTATTTTTATATTATATGTATGTATTCCTATTTTTTAATTCAGTCTTTTTTAACATTAGATATAGCTTTGCTTTTATACTTCTTTCGAAGTGCTTTGTTTAACCCAAAGGTTGACTGGTAGAGAATGCCTCATGGCATTAAGTCCGCCTTATGTATACTCAATGTACATAAAAGTTTAAATAAATAAATAAACATTAAAGGTCCTCGTGAATCACTATTGACACCTGGCGCCACTCTATGCATGTATGAAAGTCGTAAAACTTACCACATGCGAAATATTAATACACTCCTTATCGTACCACGTGGCAAGGCGTGTCGCAAATGTGTTCCGGCCTCATAGTCATTGTATTTTTGTTGTTGAATGCGTACGTTTCAAAAATGTTTTCTTTCTAACATATTTGTAAAAGGCTTGCTTCTCCAATTACAAGAGACCACAGCGTGCACTTATAACAAGCCAAACAAATAAAAGTACTAAAACACTTTTAAACGGATTCTATTGCGTATATTTTAGATTTTTGTTTTTCCTGACGTTTCGAACGCTTTGTAGGGTTCGTGATCGCAGGATGACTCACTTTGGGATCCGTTTAAAAGTGTTTTCATTATAATGTGTAATACTCGCGAAAACTTAAGACATTACTAAAATAAAAGTAACTTAAACTTCATCATCACCATTACTTCAGCTGAAAAACGTCCCGGACAGAAGCCTCCCCAAAAGATTGCCACAACGACCGGCATTGGTTTGTGTTGTGTGCTCATTGGGAGGTTCTGCCAAAATGCCACGCTTGACAGACGGGTTGACAATCGCAGTTGTGTTATAATTGTATTCAAAGGACTCTGCTGCCTGTCCTCCGCAAATCCCATAGTCTTTATCGACACCCACGGGATGAGAGGGGGTGGTGGTATTCTTAGCCGGCAACACACGGTAAAATTCAACTTAAAATTGAATATAAAAGTTGACAACGGTGCGCTAAGCAGAAAAACAACAACTTCGGTTGTTTCTGCACGAAAGGTACTCGCAGACTACACTTTGACATTGTTTACTTTTTAACTGAAAACAAACTCCAGACACAAGCAAAGCTCAAGTAACTTTATAAACTTCCACGTGGTATACATGACAGTGCCTCTTGGTTACAGCAACGTTCAAGTTAAACATCACCCCACCCGGCGGGAACTATAAAACGCCACGAAGAACTTTTAAATACACGTTAATACTTTTTCTCCCATATTTAATTGCTTTTAGGCCCCGCTCACAATGGTGTCTGTCAAGCGTACGCGCTTTTTGGACGTATGATAGGCGCCAACATACCTAAAAGGATTTGATATGCTGAGTATTTCGGCCGCTTTTCTTTTTATCTTTTTAAAAAAAACTTTGCCTCACACTAGGATTTCTCCTGTGTCATGGGTGCGTTTACAGACACAAATTCCACACACAATACACCCAGACTCAGAACAACTACCTGCAGATCGTACAAATATCTGTTCCGTGCGGGAATCACGACCCGGTGCGCAGCAGCCGACTCTAGCAACCACTGCACCAACCGTGCCGTTATCTTATCTGCCATTAGGCATTTTCTACCAGTCGACCATATGGTGATGCAGAGGCAAAACATAGTAGGTGTACAGACAGTGTAACTGAAAGCAGTCTGATATCGAAAGGCAATTAAAACATAATATAAATGTATAAATAAATTATACGTACTTAATATATATTATTAAATATATACATGTTAATAATTTATTAGGAAGGATTAAAAGATGATTCTGCCAAATAATTTAAGAGGTGTTTACGTAGTTAACTTTTAAAAGAGTAGTGATCGCCATCCCGATTTCAAGAATTAGCGCATTCCACAGAAGAATAGACTGGATAAAGAAAGAAGAGTGCATAAAGTCAGTGAAATAATATATATATATATCTTGAAACTTCGTTCTATACAGCTATAAAGATATCACGAATGCATCCATCCATTACCTTCATATGCCGGTTACTCAAACTCATTTTTCTTTATAACGATAAGAACAAATATATATTTTCTATACGCGTGCATTATAGCAATAAAAGCTTAGCGCACACAGTGCCGCGACTGTTTGAACTATGAAATTGAGTCGTGTATTCACTGTTTGCGCGGTGACGGAAGCAGTGTGTACACTGCTTGGTCACAGTGTGAAAGACCTTGATTAACTAGATATGGTTTCTGTACGCTTGCGGATAATAAATAGGCCAAGTATCCGATTTTATTAATGTACTAATGAATGACGCATGTGATGGGTCCCAAAATTTTTAACCGGTTACCTGAGTCTGTCACCTCGGCACCGACAAGATCAGGGCTTAAAGCTAAATTAAAATGCTGGCTTGCTCAAAGAGCTCCATTTCGATCTTAACTTGCCGACCATTAGGCAATTGACGGCACGGTTGGTGCAGTGGCTGATACAGTCGGCTGCTGCGCTCCGGGTCGTGGGTTCGATTCCCACACGGAACAAATATTTGTATAACCTGCAGGTAGTTGTTCCGGGTCTGGGTGTTTTGTATGTGTAATTCATGTCTGTAAACGCACCCACGACACAGGAGAAATCCGTGTGTGGGGCAGGGCAGGAGTGTGGGGCAACGTTAAAAAATATATATTAAACAAGCGTCCAAACGCTATCTCGATTCTGCCCTGAAGAGGCAGCATGGTGCCCTCACAATTTTGACGCAGATACTCACGAGCCCACGTGTCGCTCTGCTTCGGGAAATATCTGTGCAGACGCACGGTTATCAACACTGCGGAGACTGCCCTGAAGAAACGTTGTACACACTGGAGGAGTGCCCAGCTTGGGCGACACAGCGCCAAGACGTCTTCGCGGCGATCGCAGATATTGTCCTCTCGCTTCCAGCCTTGATTCCGTCCATCGTCTGAAGCGAAAGCGCGTGGGATGCCGTCGTCACCTCCATTTGTGGGGACGTGATGCACGCAAAGAACGTGGCGGAACGAAGATGGCATACCATGGCACCAAGAACACTTCCGCAATAAATGCACTTAATGTCGCAGGGGGCGCTGGCCGTTCTCCGGCTGATATGCGTTACGGCACGGAACTTGCCGCAGTCCGACGCCCAACTAGAAGCAGGGTCGTCGACGCGTTGTATTGTGTGTGCAGTGTGGATGTGGGCGACATGTAATCGTTCGTCGTGGAGATCTTTGGAAGAGGCCTTTGTTCAGCAGTGGCCGTCCTCTGGCTATGATGTGATTCATATCTCCTAAGTACACAACATGTCAAAAAGAACACAGTTTGAAAAAAGATTAAAACTAAATTTTCTTTTAAATACACATTTCGAAAATACATTAGAACTATTTGGAACAAGTTTTTGAATATGACTTTGTTGAACTTTTATGTCTGTGATTACGGCGAAACTGAATACATAAAACTAGGAAGAGAAAACTAATAAAAATTTAAAGTGCAATGAACCAAAGTAAGTATATCTCCCAAGGTTACGTAATTCTGTTTTTTTAATGGAGTCCTATATCAGGATGCCGTGTGGTGCCGGCTAAGAATACCACCACCCCATCTCATCCCGTGGGTGTCGTAAAAGGTGACTATGGGATTAGCCGAAGGATGGGCAGCAGCGTCCTTCGAGTACAATTATAACACAACTGTGATCGCCAACCCGTCTGCCAAGCGTGGCGATTATGGCAATACCCCCCAATGAGCTCACAACACAAACCCATACCGGTCGTTGTGGCAATCTTTGGGGGAGGGTTCTGTCCAGCAGCGGACGTTTTTCGGCTGAAATGATGATATCAGGAATTCTCCTGTATTGGGGGTATAGTTTACAGACATAAATGTCACATGCATAAACACCCAGACATAAGTTTGCCTATTCATTTTAATGCAGTTGTTTGACTTTACAGGATAACCAACATGACGTACAAACTATTTTTAGATACAAAGCATTAGCCACATTTCCTAAGTTAAAACATATCGAGAATGAAGATATGGACAGAGTTTCCGCGATGTACTGTAAACGATAACTAAGTTCTATTAACAGACCTTTTAGAATACAATAGAATAGAATATTCTTTATTGTACACCATTTTAAAAACAACTACTAGGAATCATTTTATGAACAGTGATTGTACAATGCACAGTCTTATTGCAATTAGCGATTTCTTACAGACAACCTTTGGATGGACAAGAAAACGATGGAAAAAGACAAAGGGGGTATTCCGAGGTGTACCTATTATATTGACGGCACGGTTGGTTCAGTGGCTGATACAATCGGCTGCTATGCTCCGGGTCGCTTCCCGCACGGTACAAATATTTGTATGATCTGCAGATAGTTGTTCCGGGTCTGGGTGTATTGTGTGTGGAATTTGTGTCTGTAATCCACGACACAGGAGAAATCCTAGTGTGGGGAAAGTTTAAAAAAAATCTTTATTTAAAATACTTTATACAATACATTATAAGTAAAAAAAATTTAATTAAATCCATATATGTATATATATATACAACCATATACTATACTTTATACAATGCAATATAAATAATCCATAAGGATATTGTATATCGTACATAAATATAATAAATATATGGAAAATACTCAATAACAAGAAAGTACCTACTATATTGGTAAATACAACAAACATTTAAACAGACAAGTAATATTCTTTTACTAGTTTTTTTTAATGTGACCAATGACTGAGCACGTTTGATTGACACAGGCAGTGGATTCCATAATGGGACAGCCTGAACGGTGTAGGATTTATCACAACATTTGGAAGAAAGCATTGGCATCTCAAGTCTCAGATTCTCCGACGATCTCAAGAATCTCGAATGTGCGTCACTAAGGAACTTAAAACGTTCTTTAAGGTAAAATGAGATTGTAGGAATACTGTAAAGCAAAGAAAGTATATGAGAATTACGGCGAAGACGTTTTGGAAGCTACTTGAGTTTTGTACCAAATTCTGAACATGATCATATTTGCTTAAACCAAATATAAATCGAATGCAAAAGTTTTGGAGTCGCTCAAGTTTCAACAGAGTTCCGTTGGTTATTTACTTGGTCTCTTCATAAATGCTACTATTGAACCATTGAAACAACCTTGACTGGTTCTATTCATAACTTTGTAATGTATTATCGTCATCATCATTTCGGCCGAATAAAGTCCACTGCCGGACACAGGCCTCCCCCAAAGAACACCACAACGACTGATATGGGTGTGTTGTGTTCTCATTGGGGGCCATAATTGCCACGCTTGGCAGGCGGGTTGGCGATCGCAGTTGAGTTGTTAATGTAATAGTAAGTAAGTAATTTATTTTCACAACTATAAAAAAGTTACAACAAAATACTATACTCCCTAGTTACAGTATTATTCAAATTTACTGTGGGAGACTGGTGCCTAAGCTAGGCTGAAGTTGTGTTTCAGGTCACCATGCCTCCACCCCAGAAGTCCAATTTTGCTTTTTCGTAAACTGTGCTAAGGGAAATGTTTCCATTTTCTTCTTCTTCGTGTATCTGATTCTATCGAGTTGTATTTTCTTGTTAAAGTTTTCTTGATGATTACTATAACTTTATCAGGCCCCGATACTGGTTGATTTTGTCCCTTACAGCCCAGTTATCATCTTGATATAACAATAAACTCGCTGATCTAATAAAGTGTGCCTTTGATGCACCCAATATTAACGATTTATCAAAATGCATTTTAAATTTTTCATATCTTTAATGTACTCGAAGGACACTGCTGCTTCGGCTAATCCCACAGTCGCCCTTTACGATACCCACGAGATGAGGTAGGTTTTTTTTTTTTGTTTCTTTTTAGTGTACATAAATAAGAAAGAATAAATAAGAACTTTAACCAATTTGGTATCAGTATTTAACACTATAAATAAGAATGAATCAAATCGGTTCTCTGATCTGAGAGGAATCGAAACTTTTAAGACATCATCTAGATAGCGCAGTTAAATTTACCTCGGTTATAAAGCTTTGGAAGAAACCATTTATTTCCAACCTGCTGTACATTTTCTGAGTGATGCCAGCTAGAATAACACCAACACATCTTGTCCTGTGAGAGTCGTAAAAGGCGACTATGGATTTAGCCAGAGGATAGAGAGCAGCGTCTTTCGAGTACACTAATTACAAATCAACAGCGATCGCCTACCGGCCTGCCAAGCGTGGTGCAATGCAAAACCTTCCAATGGGCAACCAACACAAACCGAGACCGGTGTTTGTGGTGATTTTGATTTGAAACCGTGGATTACAGCTGAAAATCAGCGTTAGGTGGCCAGTATTCCGGCTTTCTAGAATCATGGTTAGCTGAAGGCCTCGTTGGCAAGTACTAACCACGCTTACGCGCACCACACATACTGCAATTGTCGAAAAGGCTTAGCTCTGCAGCATACGTGGTAATGCAAAATTCGTTATTAAGCCCGATTATTTTGGTTACTTTCATAGTGTAATGTCGTACGGTATTCTGTTGTGGAAAAACCATCGTACCAATATGATTTAAAAAGAGTAACCATGGAGATTCTTGCCCGTTCTTCTCCATAGGAAATCTAGACCTTGGAACGAGGCAACTAAAGTCTTGGCTATTCCTAAGTGCCTATAAATGTTTTAGCAGGCAGGTTGGTGAGCGCGGCGCCTGGGTAGCAATCACCCTAGCGCCTAATCCCCATACGCCTGAAACCCCCTGCCGTTGCTATAAGGCGGGGGACCTCTGGGTTTGCGGGTGCGTAGATTGGGGAATCTACGTACCCACGGCGAGCGACCCAAGAGAAGACGGTAGCACGCATTGCCATGGGACTCTTTGGGGGATTCCTTACAATCCCCCGGGGGGTGACCGCTTTACAGTCACCCTCTCCGAGATGAGCCTATAGGCGTGGCACCAGTGGGCGGCTCTAGTGTGATTATACGAGAACCTGGAGCCTACCTTAGCTGCCGAAGATGACCGCTGCAGTGTCCAGATATCCCTTCGCTCTTCCACGGGGCGAAGGAAGTTCAAGAAGAATTTACACTGGGCACCAATAAAAAAAAGTACGGGTTGCACTCCGGGAGTGCCGACAGAAGTGAAAACTTATTTTTTATTTTATTTATCTAGACGCGTTCGCGGTCTGCTATATGTTCATGCATATATGCATACACTATAGCTGCGTCTCGTAACGGTGTCGCGAATCAAGAGATTTTATCTTATCTAAAAATATGCGTACCGCGCTAAAAGAAGGTTGGTGGCTTTCACTTCAAAAAGGTTGGTGAGCGCAGTATAGCTGCTGTGCCACAGAAGGGACGCTGCTGCCCTTTGGCTTAGAGTTCCTTAGTTGGCGTTCACGACATCCATGGTAGGAGATGGAATAGTGCTATATTCTTAATCCGGATACCACACGGTAGTCGGACAAAACATGGAAAATATTAAACGCTAAATATTAGCACGATAGCGTGCCGCATCCAAATAAACTTCACGTTTTTTATCGATACCTGTTTGCATAAACAGTATCCACAGCGAGCAAGAGAAATACACATTATTTTTAATGTCTGCCGGGGAACATAGTAAAATCAATATTGACTATAAATGCTGTTATGTGTTCATTAAAACGAAGCGTGCATAACACTTTACGAGGCTGTATACTTTGGATACGTTTCATTACGCGAATTTATATTTTATTACGTTTTGTTTAAGGGAAATATTGCTTTTTTACTGCTTGCCGTACCCCTTTTCCTTCTTAAGGCTGTATACGGAGGAGAGGTTAGATTATAAGCACACCTGTATAGACATGAAAGGTAAAAAATGATTTTTTAACATAGTTTGCGTAACACGCCTGCAAATCTACTGTTATACAATATACGAGGCCGGTGGCTGTGGTGATTTTTAGGGGAGGCGTGTCACAACCGTGGGTGGTAGATAGCTGAAAATCAGCGTTAGGTGGCCAGTATTAAGGCCTTCTAACATCAGGCTAAGCTGATGGTCTCATTGGCTCGAAAACTCATGGAATGAAAATATTCCTCAATCTCAAACTCAAATTTATATTGTCTGTCATGATGTTCACAAGGTGAAAACTTACTCACTTTTATAAAATAACACATTAAAGGAAATACTGCTGTTTTATGGCTTGCCGTACCTCTTTTTCTTCTTAAGACTCTGTACGGAGGAGAGGTTAGAATGTATAAGCATACCTGTATAGGAATGAACCAAAATTGAAGTCAGAAATTTTTTATATTTAAGCATAGTATGCATAAACACGTGAATCTACTGTTATAAAAAATATTTCTATCATCATCATTTCGGCCGAACGAAGTCCACTGCTGGACACAGGCCTCCCCCAAAGATCACCGTAACCACCGATATGGATGTGTTGTGGGCTCATTGGGGGTTTTGCCATAATCTCCACGCTTGGCAGGCGGGTTGGCGATCGCAGTTGAGTTGTTAATGTTCTCGAAGGACGCTGCTGACCATCCTCCGGCTAATCCCTCAGTCGACTTTTACGACACCCATGGGAGGAGATGGGGTGGTGGCATTCTGAGCCGGCCGACTTAATGTCAGTTAAGTATAATCAAAAAAGTATATTGTAATAAGATTGCATGGTTTCAAGCGAGATTCAACAGTAAGAGATTTCAAGATAGAGCTGGTGTGATCTCCTTTATTTTTATGTCACCCGGTAGAAAATACATCATGTACTTCCTCCTCTCTACTCCTATCCGCTAAAACCTACGAAGTCATCTTCGCAGAGCCGTCCTTTGAAGCCACGCCTTCAGGCACATCTCGGAGGGGACGACTGTAAAGCAGTCAATATCTCGGCGGTAAACCCACTCGTACAATTCGAAAGGCCCTGAAGCTTCACTATTCGCTGTGCTACCCACACGGAGAGATGGAATAAATATAGGCTTTAGGCTGAGCAATGTCTCTTTTTGATCGGTATTGCGACGCACACCACTAACCATTAACTTTATTTCATGTGAGGTATATTAGTGTTATATTATAATACATTTATTCTTCCAGCTATCTTCATATTGCATGGTTTGTTGTATGTTGATGTCTCAACATGTTTGTTAATGGTTGGTTTTTATATTATTTTGCTTTATCTACTCAATTTATGCTTTCTATAAGTGATGTGTGTTGCCCTATCTATCCAAAGAAATTTATTTTCTTTCTTTCTTTCTTTCTAGAGCGCGCAAAACCACATCCTAACTTAAAGGTACTTTGGTAGAATGCCAACAAGCTGAGCTCTAAAGCAACAAACTTAGCACATATATTTGAACAGAACGCGTCAAAAAAAGAAGAAACATTACCAATAACAACTCCAATATTATATTTCATAAGTGCTAGCAACAGAAATATTGCAGATGTCAAATGATTTACAGCCAACAGATTGGGAGCAACACTCTTTATGTCCGCCATTGACGTTTTGCAACATTATGTCCATTCCGATGGGCACGGCTGAATTATTCATTTTCCCTTGTCTTTTTCAAGTAAGTTTTGTTCATTTGAGTTTTTATAGGGTCGTTTTACAAATGCTTGTGCCCAATCGAGGATGCTGAATTGCTTCGAATGGTTTGTGTATAATGAAGTGGAAGTCATTTGTGCTATCTTCACGGGAGTTTGGTTTTGGGATAAGGAGATGTGAAAAACAGGGCTTCGACTACGATTTGGAGATGTAAGTGCCAATTCATGTAATTTATAAATGTTCTAAATATATTTCCGATCTAGTCTCAATGTCCTAAATGTCACAAACGGTATTCTCCTAAACTAACAAACAACGTCAAACAACCACTTATATTGTGATGAGATTCAAAATGGATCGAGGCACTTCTCTCGGAAGATTGTAAAGGATCCCCCCAAGCCTTGCTGTGCGCTGTGTTGCCGGTCTCTTGCAATAAGACACACAGCAATCATTATTTATCAATTACATATTCTATACAGACATATGCGACTCTCTCGCCACCAGACAGACTGGAAAGGCGGCGCATAAATGCAACATTGCAATATTGATTACTACTTATGTAGGTCACACTTAAAAAAATCTATGTAGTGCCACATTTTACAGCCAAAATTCTAATAAAAATCTTTGGATTTGGTCTTGAAGATTTGTCTCTTTTTGTGTTAAGTTTGATCTGCTGGCAGTAGTGTCGGCTATGTTGGCAGAACATGAAAACTGGAATACAGTGGCCTCCTTCTGTGAGAATTTCATACTCCAGAAGGAGACTGCAGAGCTTATCCTGCGAAGGAGGAGACGGCGCCGGTGTAACAATCGCCCTAGCGCCTGATTCCCATATGCCTAATACCCCCTGTCGTTGTTATAAGGCGGGGGACATCTGGGTTCGCGGGTGCGTAGATTGGAGAATCTGCGTGCCCACACCGAGCGACCTACGAGAAGATGATGGCACGCATGTGGTCACGCGCTGCCGTGTGTGCATAGCACAGCGCACAGGGACGCTTCGGAGGATCCTTTACAATACCCCCGGAGGGAGGAGGGGTGACCGCTTTACAGTCACCTATAGGCGTGGCACCAGTGGGCGGCTCTAGTGTAATCATCCGTGGACCTGGAGCCCCCCTTAAGTGCCAAAGATGACCGCCCCAGTGGTTTTAGCCGGTAGGAGTCCAGCATGCGCCTACGTCCTTCCCCAGGGCGGAAGAAATTCATGAAGAATGACCACTGGGCCCAATAAAAAAGGTCCTAAAACCTTTCAGAAGAACTCAACACACAAGGTCCCATCATTCTTTCACCGCCATATTATACCTAACGTAAGAATCGCATATAAAAACCGCAACGTGGGAAAACTCGCACTGAGATTCTCAGTTCTATTTATATTAGATCGCTCCAAACTTTTACAAGCAAAATGTTTAAACAGCAACTAAGAAAATAAAAGGGTGAAGTGTTGAACACGAGTTCCAGTACATTTCGTAAGAACACAAACACAGGTGATCAAATGTATGTACACACTCGTATAAACAACACCGTGCGTTTAAATTGAAGATTCTTGTCGCGTTGGACGAGGATTTGGTGGGGCTGGATAAGTAATTACATAGTCCGGAAGATAGAGGATTATTTCCTAGTGTAACTAACACTTATATTCTCATACTAGCTGGGATCAGCGGTTTCACCCGCCGTTTAATTGAAAGGAGTTGTATTATCTATACAAATAAATAAAATTGAAGTGTCTGTTTGTAATGTCAAAATAACAGCTTTTTACTGAATGCATATGAAATTATATACGGTACATATAACAAAAAAAATCAATTTTTAAATTCTGTCTGTCGGTCTGTCTGTCTGTCTGTTTGTTCCGGGTAATCTCCGAAACGGCTGGACTGATTTTAACGGGACTTTCGCTGGCAGATAGCTGATGTTATAAGGAATAACTTAGGCTACTTTTATTTTAGAAAAATAATTAGGGTTCCGCGCGAAAACAATAAAACATATATATTCTATATCAAGTGTCTATGTCGAAGTACTCTAAATTTCTTTTAAATTAAACGCGGGTGAAACCGCGGGTCCCAGCTAGTATTTTATATAAATAAACGTACATAAATATATAATAAATATAAACAACTAGAAAAAACAAACATCAAGGCCGAGATGAATCTGCCGTCGTTTTGTCAACTAAGTAACGAACTTTCATTTTAAAGTTCAGACTCAGAATTTTAAAATTCAGGCTCCGAATACCACCACCCCATCTCCTCCCATGGGTGTCGTAAACGTCGACTAAGGGATTAGCCGGAGAATGGGCAGCAGCGTCCTTCAAGTACATTAACAACTCAATTGTGATCGCCAACCCGTCTGCCAAGCGTGGCGATTATGAAAAACCCAATGAGCCCACAACGCACCAATATCGGTCATAGTGGTGATTTTTGGGGGAGGCCTGTGTCCAGCAGTGGACTTCATTCGGCCGAAATGATGATAGAAAAAAAAATGATTTTAAAGTTGTGCCAACCATTTAAAGTCTTATCCATCGTGTATTCTTCTCGAACAACATGTAACGCGATGTTTACAACGCTAGAGAGATGCAAATAAACTCCTTCGGCTTAAAATTGACGACGCAACATTCGCAATGTATCTGTAGCCATAATTCTTAGCAGTAAGTGTAGCTTTAAGGCGGCTGTAAAACTTAATGTACGTCGTTGGAACTTAAGTAAAAATCTGAAGTTATATTTTAAAACGCAAATGCTTATAGACTTCGAGCTACGCTTGCTACGGTCATGCTTTGGTGGGTGACCATTCGTTGCTCTCCGTGCCTCAGAGAACACGTTTACTCTAACCGTGGTTGCCATAAGAACAATTGGAAACAGGCGAAGCTAATGATAGCTTTAGAGAATAGGACCATTGGATAACTAAGACGACTAAGACTTCCTCTAAATGTATATAACCGTCATTATTCAAATCGGCACGGTTGGTGCAGTGGCTGATACAGTCGGCTGATGCGCTCCGGGTCGTGGGTTCGATTCCCGCACGGAACAAATATTTGTATGATCTGCAGGTAATTGTTCCGGGTCTGGGTCTGTATTTTATGTGGTATTCATGTCTGTAACGCACCCACGACACAGGAGAAACACTAGTGTCGGGCAAAGTTTAAAAAAAAAAGAAACAATCAAATACGTATGCTCAACCATGTAAGTTCAAAGAATAATGACTCTACGTATAAAATATCGGATATCTGCTACGACGTAGCTGGCGTAGCGGTGACATTTCATTCTTAACAATATACACTACATTATAACTTTATTTTAATTTTATCTCTATTCTTCTCTCTCCCCCAAATCATTCCACTAGTTCCTACACTCGGCAGACTCCCAATAGTCCTTCTTAAATTTATCGGGATCGTTCTACCGACGCTTTCGTTGTCAATCCCGACGGTACTTCTCGTGCTCAGACACTCAGGATGTATAATAGATGTTCTCCTATCTTATAAGGAGAAACGACCAACTGATGTATCCCTCCCATTTCTATTTGAGTCTGGCATTTTTTTCCCAGCAATTCCAGTTAACAAGGGCAGTGTAATGTTCCTGAAGCGATTGTTTCGCTTACAACCTAGAACGCTCACTATATAAGCGGTTTGCAGATTTTGGTTCTGGACTGTGCTTTGAGGATACGAGTGCGCAGATTAGACATTCTGCAAGATGGGCCCGGGGGCGGTCTTTTTACAGTTGCCTCCCGCTAGAGGAGGTGATAACTTTACAGTAGTCCCTTGCCTTCAAAAACGACGGGGTGCTTTGGGGGTGCGAGTAGAGTAGAGAATCTGCAAGATAGGATTTAGGGTGGTATTTTTACAGTCGTCTCCCCATTGCAAGAGGGGTAATCACTTTACAGTCATCGCCTCCGGGATGTGCCTAAAGACGGGGCATCAATGGATGGCTCTAGTGTGATTGTATCGAGGACCTGGGGCCATCTGACCTGGAGCTTTCGGTGCTGAAGATAACCGCTATAGTGGTTTTTATATAGTAGGTGTCTGGCATACCCGTCCAATCTTTCCCGGCATGGAGGAAGTACATGATATATTTCCATCCAATTAATAAATAAAAAGGTATAATCATCGACTAAATGTGGTTTCGGCCCTGCAACATCCTTTCTCAGTCAGATTGTCTAACAATTCGGAGAAGGTGGCTGATGATTACTGAGATGCAGAAGGCAAAACATCAAGTATTGTGTCGCAACTAGGGCACTAAACGCAGCTGCCTAAGACAAGCTGAGTTAATAATAAAATATTTAATATATTAATATGGTAAAAGTGCACTATAGCCTGACCAATACCGCTGTACCACGCCTTAGGTATGCGAGCTTTGAGGCAGGGAGGCTGAGCAGCCGCTTCCTTTTGTCTGTTGCCTTCTCACTCCCCACTTCCCCGCGCAAACCTAAGACGCGGTACAGCGGTATTGGTCAGGCTATAATAATAACCTCCGACACAGTGAGTATAAGAAACAATAAAGATATGTAAGATTTTATAGATGTATACTGGAAAAACGAGTTTTTTTGCCTCATCCATATCATATCGCTTACGGGGTGTAACATATTTCCGCTACAGGAAATGGGAGTCAACTGATACGTCTTCCTTACGATGACAAGCAAGCGTTCAGATTTCCGTTTCCTCTTTTTATTTTTGTTCGTGTTATTTCGATCATTCTAATGGTCGGCAAAAGGCTAAATTAACATGGGTAAATGTACATTCATAATCAGCCCATATCGACTGCTGGGCACGGGCAATTTCTCACGATGAGAATGGTAAGGCCTTAGTCCACCACGCTGGCCTTTTTTTTTTTATTGGTGCCCAGTGGAAATTCTTCATGAACTTCCTTCGCCCCGGGGAAAAACGAAGGGGTAAAAAACGAAGCTACCGGCTAAAACCACTGGAGCGGTCATCTTCGGCACGTAAGGGAGGCTCCAGGTCCTCGTATGATCACACTAGAGTCGCCCACTGGTGCCACGCCTATTGGCACATCTCGGAGAGGGTGACTGTAAAGCGGTCACCCCCCCGGGGAGATTGTAAAGGATCCCCCAAAGCGTCCCACGGCAGCGCGTGACCACATGCGTGCTACCGTCTTCTCTTGGGTCGCTTGGTGTGGGCACGCAGATTCCCCAATCTACGCACCCGCGAACCCAGAGGTCCCCCACCTTATAGCAACGGCAGGGGTTTTCAGGCGTATCGGAATTAGGCGCCAGGGCGGTTGTTACCCCGGCGCCGTCTCCTTCTTCTTCGAGCGGGATCGGCCCTCTCCTGATCCCGCTCTGCAGTCTCCTTCTGGAGCATGACGCTCTCACAGAAGGAGACCACTGCATTCCAGTTTTCGTGCTCTGCCAACATAGCCGACACTACTGCTGGCAGAGAGAGATCTTGCCCGATCCGATCGACCAGGATCCGCCGCTCGGCGGCCCACGCAGGGCACGCCTCGAGCGTGTGCTGTGCGGTGCCCTGGTCGCTATCACAATGGTGGCATTGTGCCGTGGCCTCGCGTCCTATCCTGTGCAGGTACGCACCGAAACAACCGTGCCCGGTGAGCACCTGCGTCAGGCGATAGGTGACGCACTCGCTCCTTCTGAGCCAGGCTCCGAAGAGCGGCAGGACGGCCTCGACGACGCGCTTGGTCGCAAATTGCATCCGCAGGCGGTGGCGCCACTTTACAAGTGCGCGTCGCCGAGCCAGCCGCCGCAGCCTGTCCAACGCCCCTGGAGGCGCGTTTTCGCCGCTCTGGCGGAGGGAGCGTGTCTGATCGTAGACCCACGCATCCATCTCCGCCAGGATGTCGAAAGGCGGAAAACGCGCCAGGAGAGTTGCCGCCTCGTATGATACCGTTCGGTATCCTCGTGCGATCCAGATAGCCACTACCACGCTGGCCTAGTGCGGGTTGACGGACTACAAACATTGAGAACTATTTTTGGAGCCCTCTCAGGTTTTCAGATTTCCTCACGACAATTTCCTTCACCGTAAACAAAAGTGATAATCAAATTCTGATCCACACATGAATCGGAAATGTGAGAGGTGCGGGCCGGGATCAAACTCAAACCCTCCTGTATGGAAAACAAGCGTTCAACCACTAGGCTATCACTGGGTAAATGTAATAAGATGGTACTTTGTTAGACCAATAATTTATAGCCACACTTATCACCTCGGTCCTTGACAGCTGCACTCCAACAAGAGTTGATTCAATTGCTTTATAAGAAGTTACATACAAAATGTTTACTTTTCAGCACCGGATAATGCCTTGCTTACAATTAGAGGTTGCGTGTTGAACGAACAAACAGTTCTTTGAACTGTTTCTTCGGCGTCAATGCAAAGAGTGTTTGTAGTTCATCGATAAACTATTTAAATCATAAATGACAATAATATACAGAATTGGTGCGCCCTTAATGATGGATTTATCGTATCATCATCATCATCATAATTTCAGCCGAATTAAGTCCACTGCTGGACACGAGACACACTCCCCAGAGAATGCCACAATGACCAGCGTATGTTGCGTGCTCATTGGGGGGTTTTACCATAATCGCCACGCTTGGCAGGTGGGTTGGCGATCGCAGTTGAGCTGTTAATATACTCAAAGGACGCTGCTGCCCATCCTCCGGCTAATCCCTTAGTCGACTTTTACGACAACCACGGGAGGCGATGGGGTGGTGGTATTCTGAGCCGGCACCACATGGCTTCTAATTACATATACAATAAAACATGCGAATAACATTCAGTAACTACATGTCGACTCACCAGCACAGCGGTTATAAGTCTCCGCCGCACGCTGCGTAGGCATTAGGCAGGGTTGGTATTTTAAATGCATTATTTTAATTAATATATCGCGTTTGTGGACCGGCGGGCTAATTAGCTAAAAACAGCAACAGCAGACTCGATAGCAGCTATCGCGCAGCCAAGGATCCATCGGTGGCAAAGCGTCAAAAAAATTGGTATTACGTAAGGCATCGTCCGCCTGTCGCTATTGTGGAAGATGCATAGTTATTAGCGCCAATAGCCACCAGTGGAACTAAAAGGAATGAACGTTTTTAATTCATTGATTGTCCGACAGAAGCGCGTCAGAGATCTTCGCCTGTTTAGTCGCTATCGGCAAATAGGTAATCCCAAATTGACGTTTGACAGCGGCGTTGGAGCAATTTACGCCTGTTGCAAAGCGTCTGCGACTTAGGTAATCAGCCCGCCGGTAATGAACGCAGAATAAAAGCCCAAAGTCTCCATCTGTGAAGCTTAGTAAGAAATAAGGCAAAATGGACCAAGGCGTTTTGGCGGCAACGCAATGGACATTAAGCCAGATGGTCTTAGCGATACTCAGGACCGGATAGGTTGGCGTGAAGAGCATGAATTGGTCCTGATTAATAATGAAATAAGGAAACAAAAAGACAAATAAACGTTAAACTGAGAAAAAGGGACACAACGAGATAGCAAACACATTGACCAATGATGTGTCTTGTGTCCAACTCAGTCTGTGCCAGGTTATATCATATATTTTGACGGCATAGATAGCGCAGAGCCAAACAATTGGATTACGCGCCACGTGTTGCGAGTAAGATGCCCACACGAAGCAAATATTTGTATGGTCTGCAGATAGTTGTTTCGGGTCTGGGTGTCTGTGTATGTGAGATTTATGTCTGTAAACTGTACCCGCGATACAGGAGAAATCCTAGTGTGGGACACCGGCAAAAAAAAGTAGTCAGTATTGTCTTATGTCTAATAATTTGACGGCAGGGTTGGTGCAGTAAAGCGAGGTTTGGGGGATCCTTTACAATCCTCCCTGAAAAGTGCCTGGGTGGGCGACCCTTTCACAGTCGCCTTCCCTCCGCTAGAGGGGGTGCCCGCTTTACAGTCATCCCCTCCGTGATGTGCCTAAAGGCGTGGCACCAATGGGTGGCTCTAGTGTGATCTTACGAGGACTTAGAGCACCCCTTCGGTGCCGAAGATGACCGCTCCAGTGGTTTTAGCCGGTAGGAGTCCAGCATACCTCTTCGCCTTTCCCGGGGATGAAGGAAGTTCCATGTAGAATTTCCATTGGACATCATTAAAAAAATAGGCCTTATAAATATAGTTCCATATGGATTCTATTACCTACATTTCTCAGAAATTTTAGCCTATAAAGTAAAAATGGCTAACTATGAATCATCCACAGTTTTCGTTACGCACTTTTGTAGATGGCGCCTCTAGAAACATATTTATCTAAGTTGCAAAAGTTACAATAGAGCAAAGAACAACAATCAACCTGCTTTGACAAAGTTTAGCTAAAAAAGTTTTGTTTGAGAAAACAAGGACGGTGTAGGTGGGCAGAGGGGTAGGGGGAGGACGCAAAATAAAGCAATCAGTTATCCGTTAGGTTTGTTTTTTGATAAAAACGTTGACTTAGCAATCTTGCGTCTGAATTTAGGAATTACGCGGCACAAAAATTGTGGGAACATTTTCTCAACTTTTCTCTTACACTGTCAGCCTGTAAATGTCCAATACTTACTTTTTAGTACGAGTTTATTTTTAATGATGGGTGATTATGCCGTGTGGTGCTGGCTCAGAATACCACCACCCCATTTCCTCCCGTGGGTATTGTAAAAGTCAACTAATGGATTAGCCGGAGGGTGGGCAGCAGCGTCCTTCGAGTACATTAACAACTCGAATGCGATCGCCAACCCGTCTGCCAACCGTGGCGATTATGGGAAAACCACCCAATGAGCCCACAACACACCCATTGTGTTGGGTGCCTGTGTCCAGCAGTGGACTTCATTCAGCCGAAATGATGAAATGATGATTATTTGAATGTTGATCATGTGTATACAAGCGCCCTTAATTCTCATTCGCACCCAAATCAGAGATGCTTCCTATATTCATTCAATGTATTTGCGTTACGTTGATTACCCCGAGTTGTTCTTTGATCAATTTCAACCGCCTAATCAGGATTGATGTCGCGATATTCAATCGGAAATAGTAAGAGAATTCACGGTATTTGTTATGTATGACACATTACACACTCGCGATGTAAGTTCTAATGGAAGGGGAGTAAAACGCTTGAGGGCAATATGATGTAGCGCGCGCACTTGATATAGAATATATATGTTTTATTGTTTTTGCGCGGAACCCTAATGATTTTTCTAAAATAAAAGTAGCCTAAATTATTCCTTATAACATCAGCTATCTGCCAGTGAAAGTCCCGTCAAAATTGGTCCAGCCGTTTCGAAGATTACCCGGAACAAACAGACAGACAGACAAAAAAAATTAAAATAGTTTTTTTGATATAGGTACCGTATATACTTTCATATGCATTTAGTAAAAAGCTGTTATTTTGACATTACAAACAGACACTTCAATTTTATTTATTTGTATAGATATATATCATAAAGGTATCAAAATGAATGATAGCCTACTTAGTAACTGCATCCACGTGTTCTTAGGATTTCCTTCCACCGTCACTTAAACAAGGTTTTTGCATATTTTATATTTATTTATTTAATCACTTCACTGCGTATTAAAAAATCGGGTTGCACTCCGGGAGTGCCGACAGAAGTGAAAACTTATTTTATTTGGTTTATCTAGACGCGTTCGCGGTCTGCTATATGTACATACATATATGCATACACTATATCTGCGTCTCGTAACGGTATCGGGAGTCCAGAGATTTTATCTCATCTAAAAATATGCGTACCGCGCTAAAAGAAGTTTTCACTTCAACAAGTAAGTAATAATAATGATATTAAATATCAATATATATTTAATAAAATAATATAAAACTTTGGTATCAAACGACATTTGACACACATGATAGATAGTGCAGAAGGTAGGTGCGTAGAGAAACGTAACGCATTTTAGTTAACGCTCGACAAAATTTCACTGCTCATTTTTTTTTATAAAATAAATAAACAATAATTTCGGCCGAATGAAGTCCACTGCTGGACACAGGCCTCCCCCAAAGATCACCACAACGACCGATATGGGTGTGTTGTGGGCTTATTGGGGGGATTTGCCATAATCGCCACGCTTGGCAGACGGGTTGGCGATCGCAGTTGAGTCGTTAATGTACTCGAAGGACGCTGCTGCCCATCCTCCGGCTGCTGCCCATCCTCCGGCTGCTGCCCATCCTCCGATTTTTTTTTATACCGGGGCCTTATATATACATCGATTCTTAAGGAGTAAACCCCTATCAACTCCAAAAATGCTCCACATAAAACAGTTATTTTAAACCAACTCAGCACAGGTATCCCGAAATCTTCAATTTTCGTACCACGTTCCACGTTTCCTGAACACGGGGCGAAAAGAAATTTACATTTTAATTTTGTTCCACGGTGACTTAGAAGTTTGAGACGATGTCTCAGTAACGGATCTGTTTGTAGCGATACAAACTTTTTGTTGAACATAATTAACTGGCGATGAGACAACCGTGTAGTGAAAAACTGGGAATAAAGTTTTCGAAAAAAGGGACAGGTACTTACCGGGTGCTCCTTGTGCGAGTTTGTTCAGTGAAAAAATGGATGTTACGAATGAAATGGTAGTTAAAATATGTACCAAAGATCATTATCATGATTATAATCCTCATTGGACCGCTACAATGTATAGTGGTATGGAAATATTGCCACGTTCCGGAAATGGGTCAGTGGATGTCCGCTACGTGGACAGAGACGTTAGCGTAAAGTGTAGCTACCTCTGGTATTCTGCAGGGGTCGGTTCTCAGCCCCCTTTTATGGAACCTCGCCTACGACGCAGTCCTGTGTGTTGATTTCCCCGCTGGTGTTCAGCTACTTAATTTATTAGCAACCATTTTCTTTTCTTAATTCTGTGACGTGCTCCGATAACCAAACGATTTGCCAAGATTAGGCAAGGCAATATTCTTATAAGACCGTGAATTGTAGTGGGCAAATGATAAAGGCCGTATTTAATTATTTTAATATTATATGCGGCACTTATAGCCATTTGCACTCACGGATCGGTAAATCATCGGCGAGGTGCGATCAGTGTATGGATGGGTGACCGTAGTGGTATTTGAACTGAGCATCTTGAGAGGGTACGTAAAATTGTCCAACGCTTGGAGCGATCAGTGTATGGATGGGTGACCGTAATGGTATTTGAAAGAAAGAAAGAAAGAAAGAAAGAAAAATATTTATTTTGGCCCCGCACAACAAATAAGATACTTGACAATAACAATAAAAAATAGGCATACAACAGATATATAGAATAGATGAAATACATTAACAAAGAAAGAAAAATTGCTGTACGAATCCAAAAATGGAACCTATCTCAGCACATGCTACAACACGAAGTGTTGCAACGCTGATTTTCAGATAGGACCTTAGTGACCTACGGACACTCACGACGATAAAAATACGTTTGTATTATTAACTTAAATATTTTTAGATTAACAAAGTTTTGGTAATTTCATTGACATAATACATTCATTACATTCAATTCTTAATTAAAAAATAGCAAAAGCTGCATTTAATATTATAAGTATAAACAAAATAGAGTAAAAAATAGTGCACAATCAACGTATCAAATATTTATGTTTTGTGCCATAAATTCGTTCGATTTGTCGTCTTTCGTATATCCTCCGACGCACTGCTTCTATTGTCAAAGACAAGAGAAGTGACGCACGAATCACATTTAAATAATCAAAAAAAAAATATTTAAATAATAAAGTGGACGATATAATTAATTGAATAGTGATATAATATTATTTTTATATAGATAAATTGCAAGTATTATTATTTGTAAAATACAGTAATATATAAATAGTTTTGTATTAAATTATTGATTTAAAACCAGATGTTTGTGTAGGTATGAAATTAGAGTCTGACTTAAAGTTTCAATGGGCGCATAATTATTTACTGCTACATATCGTATTTTGACAATTAGAATCGGTCGCTATTATCGGTATTATAACTTAAGTTTTATAACTCGTGTTTTTGTAGTTCTAATAAATAGTTTTTGTATCTATAATTAAATGTTTGTACTGATTTTATAGCTCGAAATGGTGGTGGCAGATCATTCCAGCAGCGAGTAGCAGCAAACATAAAACTTCCACGGAAAGCAGCAGTACCATGTCTTGGATTTGTCATAAGATAGGAAGAGGCCCTGGTGTTATGCTTGTTATATTCTCGCGACCAAGATAATTTGTTAAAAAGGTATTTTGGTGTTTCCGTTAAAACAACGCCAAAAAGTAAAGTAGCCAAATGGAGCCGCCTACGTGACGACATCTTCATCATGTTTCCTTTAATTAAGAAAGGAGTGATGTGTGATCTTGGGGGGATATTAAAACAAAAACGAGTGCATGCGTTTTGTACTCGCTGGATGAGCCTTTCAGTTCTACCAAGCAGACATGTTCCATATACAGTGTCAGCGTAATTCAGCTTGAATAAGATTAGAGACTCGCATTGCATTATACGCATATTCATACTTATGTAAGGACGAACTCGGTAAAGAAGTTTTAGACGGTAAAAACAGTTACGTACAGCTGCGAGTACATGTGTCTCAAACTGTAGTTGACCGTCAAAAACCACTCCGAGATTGCGAGCTTCAAGCACTTGCTCTATGGAACAGCCATCAATCCTTACTTCCGGGTTATTATTTTGTATTCTCTGTATCGTGTTTCTAGAGCCCATAACTATAAATTTTGATTTAGTAGGGTTAAGTAGCAGGGAATTTCTTCTAGCCCACTCTGCAACCCTGTCTAAATCAAAATTCATTTTATTTATAGACTCGAGACAGTTATTTGGATGAAAGGAGTGATATACCTGAAGGTCATCGGCGTACATATGAAACTTGCAATTGGTTATGGTGTGGGTAATGTCTGCGCAATATAGTATGAAAAGGAGAGGACCAAGGATAGATCCCTGAGGGACACCTCTGGTTACCTGACTGAGAGAAGATGTTGCCACATTACCAGTCTTGCTGTCTGTCACTTGGACAAATTGAGATCTGTTATTCAGATAACTATGAAACCACCAAACCGCTGACGCATTACACCCATAGTACGAAAGTTTCGAAAGAAGTGATACATTTATAGAGTCAAAAGCGCGAGAAAAATCAAGCAGTGTGAGTACGGTCCCCATGCCAAGATCTCTAGCTTCCAGAACATTATTTACAACATCGATCAAAGCTGTAGCTGTACTGTGAGCTTGACGAAATCCTGACTGTTCTACTGGTAAGATATTTGACTGTTCAAGATATTTTCTAAGCTGACTACACACCACCTTCTCCAGTACTTTTGATAGACAGGGAAGTAGACTGATTGGTCGCAAATCCTTAGGATTGGTGGGGTTTGGTTTTTTTGGAATGGGTCTAACTTTCGCTGTCTTCCACAGGTCTGGAAATGTAGAAGTGGCAAGTGATCTGTTTATGATCGCAGTGATTACTGGAAGAGTCTGGGGAATAGTCAGCAATAGCATATCCAGCGAGATGTTATCAGAGCCAATGGCATTCGACTTCAAGCTGCGGATAGTCCTCAAAACTACGTCATCATTAATCGGCTCAAGTTGGAAACAACCGGGACCAAATCTATTAAACTCTTAAAAAGTTAGGTCAGATATGCTAACTCTATCGCTGCCAGGTACCTCCAAAAAATGTCTGTTTAAGTTTTCTGGATCACTGCAGAAATACGGCAAGTCGTGTTCTTTATTTTTTGTGATTGCAACAGTGTTTTTAAGATAGCTCCATAATTTTTTTGGTGACTTAATGTTTTTATTTATGTAAGTTTTAAAATATGCATGTTTCTCACTTTCAATGGCTGCCCTCACTAAATATTTTAGGTCTTTATATGAGCTAGAGTGGGTTTCTAACTTGCTTAGTTTAAATTTATTGTGACACTTGTCACGTAGCCGCATCATATCTTTTACCGTGTCAGTGATCCAGGGGTAACTCTTTTCTTTAAATAGAACTTTTTTAAATGGAGCATGTAGCTCAAATAAACTTAATAAGTAACTGTTGAATGTTGCAACCATAGAGTCAACATCCTGCAAACTCTTGATATAATCAAAGTCTATTCTGTCTAAATCTTTATAGAAGATGTCTCTTAGAATGTCGTTAAGTGGTCTATAAGTGACCCATTGGGGGGTGGACGTCTCAAGCTTCAAACTCATCTCGACCGAGACTACAGCATGATGGCCAAGCTCAGGAATGTGTGATACTGTGACCCCACATACCTGTGCATCCGTGCAAACTAGGTCAATAAGTGTTTCACTGTGATCCGTGAAGTGAGTAGGTTGAGTAATTACATTTCTAAGATTAGAACACATTATTTGAACTGAGTATCTTCGGAGGGTACATAAAACTGTCCGCTCCGGTTGTTATCAGACGGGAGTCGTTAAGCCAAGTTGGAAGGCTTAGGGTGGCTGGAAAAACTCTGACAGGTTGGCCACCAACTACACAAAAGAAGACAAAGAAAAATATTATATCGATATTTTTTTATCTTACGCTATAGTAAGAAAGCAAGAAATAAACATTCTTCTCGAATCAAACTTAAACGCACACAGTCGACAAGAAAAACACTGTAACTATGAAAACGGAACACATTCGTGATACGTCACGCCACGTCATCATTTCGGCCGAATAAAGTCCACTGCTGGACACAGGCCCCCTCAAAGATCAACACAACGACCGACATCGGTATGTTGTGTGCTCATTGGGGGGTTTTGCCATAATCACCACGCTTGGCTGGCGGGTTGGCGATCGCAGTTGAGTTGTTAATGTATTCGAAGGACGCTGCTGCCCATTCTTCGGCTGATGTATTCGGCTTTGTATTGTTAGGCACCATTATCAGCAAATATTGTTACAATGATATGAATTGCAAATGTACCTTTCCGAGAACCGTGACGCGTGACAATTCGGATATGAAATTATAACGCGACGAGGATAACAATCATTACATTAAATTGGGGTGGTACCAAACCTACCCATTTCACCCGTTATAACAACTATTAGGTTGTTCAGAATGTAATTTAATTTTATATGTGAAAATGATAGACGATTTTCTTAAAGCGAATATATATTTTGCCGTGTGGTGCCGGCTCTGAATACCACCACCCCATCTCCTCCCGTGGGTGTCGTAAAAGTCGACTAAGGGATTAGCCGGAGGATGGGCAGCAGCGTCCTTCAAGTAAATCAACAACTTAACTGCGATCGCCAACCCGTCTGCCAAGCGTGGCGTTTATGGCAAAACCCCCCACTGAGCCCACAACATACCCATATCGGTCATTGTGGTGATCTTTGGGGGAGGCCTGTGTCCAGCAGTGGACTTCATTCGGCCGAAATGATTGATGGATTGGTTGAATAAATATTTTGTTGCATTATATATGGTCAATTCAATTTAATTTCTCAGCAATCTCATGAGGTTGTTGATGTTATTCACCGGTATGCATCATTTAATGGCTTTTCTTTCTTTCTGGCCGTGTGGTGCCGGCTACGAATAGCGCTAACCCATCTCATCCCGTAAGTGTCGTAAAAGAGGACTATCACATTAGCCGGAGGATGGGCAGCAGCGTCATTCGAGTACATTAACAACTCAGCTGCGCTCGCCAACTCGCCTACCAACGTTGGAGATGATGGCAAAGCTCCCCAATGAATACACACACTCAGACCGGTGGTTGTGGTGATCTTTACGGGGACTTTTGTCCAGCAGTGGACTGTTTTCGGTTGAAATGATAAAATGCTTAACAGGAACTGGACTTCCTTCATTATGAACTTCCTTCGCCCCGGAGAAAAGCGAAGGGGTGTGCCGGACTCTTACCGGCTAAACCACTGGAGCGGTCATCTTCGGCACCTAAGGGAGGCTCCAGTTCCTCGTATGATCACACTAGAGCCGCCCACTGGTGCCACGCCTATAGGCACATTTCGGAGAGAGTGACTGTTAAGCGGTCACCATCCCCGGGGAGATTGTAGGATCCCCCCGAAGTCTCACTGTGCGCTGTGCTATCCTGCGCACATGGGCAGTAGTACCCAGCCGGTATATACAATAAAAGGTCTACCATCAGTGAATTTGCTTCTAGTATGCGCCGTCAAATAATTACACACACACACACACATATACACACCAGCCTATAAACTCCCACTTCTTTTCATGGGTCTTCCAATTATCACTACAATGAGCGGTCATAGGGAGTATTGCCATAATCACTTGCAATATTTTGTTATTAGCACACTCTATCCGTGTGGTGTCCGGATTAAGAATATAGCACCACTCCATCTCCTCGTGGAGGTCGTAAAAGTCGACTAAGGGACAACCAGAGGAATGGGCAGCAGCGTCCCTTTTGCTGAACAGTAGCAATTCTGTACTCACCAACCCGCCTGCCAAGCGTGGTGAGTATCGGCAAAATCTCAAATGACGACACAATTAAACCAGTTCCCGACAGCGCGGCTTTTCCTGGTCATGTACCGGCCACGGTAACGGCGGAGCAGGGGGTGCTAAGAATCACCGGATAGGATTCGGCTACCACCCACCCACCCATGTAAATTGACCCTGGTAACATACAACGCTCACTGAGGGCAGGAAGATTAAGAAAGATTGTTGAAATTTAAATTTCGTCCTATGATAATCTTAGTAGGAGGTAGGTGTTTCTTCTGCGACTTATTATTGGAACACATAAAATAACCGACGCTAATATGCTCCAGAAAGCTAAACATAAATGTCGTCGTTACAAGATTTTTATATTTTTTATACTTTTGTACCCAAATTTAAATCTTCTTAACAACAAATTCTCCTGCTTTTAGGCATTTATCCTTACTATAAAATTAACACAGTAAGAGCTTAATATAAATCCTTTCAACTTCACAATCTGAATGACACTGTCCAAATGGCTACATAAATGTCTCATATGAACTTAATGAATCGCTTTTGGGGTCTTAAAATTATTTTTACGTCCTATAATGACACGCACACACTCTCCTTCACACACACCCACCTCACTCACATATCCTCACACACGACTATACACTAGCAAGCCTATTTGCATGCGATGTGACTTGTTCAATACGGGTACATGCGAGCACACCCACCTCGTAAAAACATTTTTATTGCTTATTTTTTATTTCAACATTCCTTATTGGTTTTTGGTTTTAATGAGTACTTATATCAATTTTGACAATTTAGGAGTCCACTGAGGCGTGTAGCACAGTTTTCACTTAGATTAGGCATCATGGTTATTACTTAATGCGAAAATTGTACTCACCCGCCGTGTAATAATTGAAATTCTTTATGATAATGTATTGTGCCAACAATTTCTCTGAAATGTACCGTTTCAATTTATATGGGTAGTAAATAAATGAAATTATAACAAAAATTTGAATCGCCAATGGCCTCTAACTGTCATTTGAAAAATACGGTTTGCAAGGAATTTAAGATGTAGATTCTGGAGTAAAACTTTTTCGTTCGAGTAAATCAACTCAAGGTCGAGGTTTTGTAAATATAAAAAGTAACTTTGTTCTATGTAGTTTATACTGACAGCTACGACGGAACAATATGGCGTCAGTCCTATTCTTATTTGCATAGTATTGTAGATTGAAAAAACACTAGAAAAGCCGACGACGACGACGAAAACAACGACGACATTGCCGACATATTATAGTAGTGTTTTTCTTTTTTGAGAAAAATTTACGAATATGTAAAGATTGATTAATCTGAACACCGTACAACGTTGCCTTATTACATGACATAGGCGAAGTTGTGGAAGATACTCTACAGAAGCCACAATCTAAGAGAATAAAAAGAAGATGCACAGATGGATATTATCATATTATTACTATCGTTACATCGTATAAGTTAACCCAATACGCGATTAAAACTGATTATTAACAGTAAATCCATGTAACCTGTTTCCTTAGATTTGTCGCAGACATCTGAATAAGCAAGCAGTAACTATTTGGAAACAAGAAACGTCCATTTTGATTGAATTGGTACTCCTCTGTGGTCGCGGATTCCTGAACTGCAGTTTTATTCATAAGCGGAGCGGGTTTGAATTATATTAGCAATGTCGGTCATGTGGCTCAGAGCTTTTACTATTTCTTCTCAAAGGTTGTTATGAAGTTTAATATAACATCATATCTGTCTGGTAAGACCCAATTACCAGCTCTAGTACTATCATACGAGGACCTGGAGCCCCCTTAAGTGCATAAGATGACCGCCCCAGTGGTTTAAGCTAATAAGAATCCAGCATCTGGTATCGTCCTTCCCCGGGGTGAAGGAAGTTCATGTAGACTTTCCACTCCGCCCAATAAAATAAAAAGGACATAATAACTAACTAAACGACTCTATTTTATGACTGTAAAAATGTCTATTGGAACCTAATTATTCACAATCATTCATAGCAGTTGTGGCGACACCTACATCGCCAGCAATATAACTACGACTTACAACGACATCTACTTGAACATTAATCGCAACTCTCCGATGACGTCAAAAGAATCCTGAATCACGCTATTAAAGTATTCGCGAAACGTAGCATATATACAGTCGCCCAACATCAACCGTTGAGGGCTTCGGCCCGCCAGGCACACCATCCGCCTGGCTGGAGGATCCTCCCTTTTCTATGGAGGAACACCGCACCTTGTTCCCCATACAGTGATAGGTTGAACACTTGCCTTCCATACAGAAAGATCTGAGTTCGATCCCGGCCCGCACCTCTGACTTTTCAGATTAATATGCGGATGAGAATATGATTATCACTTGCTTTAATAGTGAAGGAAATCATCGTGAGGAAATCTGCACACCCTAGAGGTCTCCAAGCCAACCCGTACTACACCAGCGTGGTGGTCTAAGGCCTGACCTTTCTCAACGTGGGCCCATGCCCAGCCGTGGGACAGTAATGGGCTGACTATGGAACCTAATTACGAGACATTCATTCGTTCAAATTTTTTTTTTTAAAACTATATCCCTCACTAGGATTTGTCCTGTGTCGTAGTTACAGTCTGCCGATATAAATCTCACTTGCACAAACATCCAGACCCGAAGCGATACGATACATAATAAATGTTATTCCGTGCGGGGATCAAACCGGTTACACGTAGCGCAGAAAGCCAATATCTTAGCCACTACGCCAACCACGTCAAAGTGAGTGCCGTGGAGTTGAAGCGCCAGTCGTTTATATGTATAAGTAAAAACGTCATGTCAAGGGTTTTGACGGCACGGTTGGTGCAGTGGCTGTTACAGTCGGCTGCTGCGCTCCGGGTCGCGGGTTCGATTCCCGCACGGCACAAATATTTGTATGATCTGCAGGTACTTGTTCCGGGTTTGGGTGTATTGTGTGTGGATGTAGTACTTGGGGGACCCATTTTCAGCAGTGGATTTCTTTCATGTTTAAGCTTGAAAGGCTTGTTGTGAGGGTTCCGAATATATCGAATATAGATAAATATACAGTTTTAAAGTTACTAAAATTGACAACCCCTCTTCTCCAAAATCACTGAGCCAAATAAAAATATAGGTATAGCTGAACAAATGCCTCCTTGATTACCTACCATTATAAATTGCACGAAAACTAAAAAAATAATAATAATAGATATAAATGCAAATCTTATACCTTAAATCGTATCTCTTATCAATCGTAAACCGTAAGACCACCATAAAATGGAATTCGATTTTCGAGTGACGAAAATCGCCGAAAGGGTATCTAGGTTATTATTTTGTTTTGTCTCAAATGTATTACTCCTATTAATTTAGCGTCCAAGCACAACGGTGTTCCTATTACTTATATACGACAGGTTGCCACCTGTGCCCCGAGGCTTCAGCTGAAAATCAGCGCTACAGTTACCTGTAGCATTAGCTGAGCTGTGGCCTTTTAAACGCACGACTCCACGCCAGCCTAGCAATATTATATTTATGTGTACCTACTATGTGCTGGTTTTTTGTGTTGTTTAATAAATCTATTTTCTTTCCTCTTCTATTGATTACAGAATATCAACATTGTGCGTTCAAGGTTACGTTTGTAATTGGAATGTATGGGAAAACATGTTTTTCAACCACGATGTTAAGTTTGTTATTGGGATCAATTAGTACCTACTACTCGTTCGCATTAACTAGGCCAGGCAACCTACCCTCCTCGTCCCTAAAGATAACATATTCATCGTACGGAACCACGCGAGTTCAATTCGTATTTGTCCGGTTTTATTTTATTGATCCCCATTAAAAATGCATCATGAACTTCCTCTGCTCCGGGGAAGGCCAAAGGGGCATGCTGGACTCCTACCGGCTAAAACCACTGGAGCGGTCATCTTCGGCACCTAAGGGCTCCAGGTCCTCGTAGCATCACAATAGTGCCTGGTGCCAAGCCTATGAGCACATATCTGATAGGGTTACTGTAAAGCTGTCACCTCACCGGGGGTATTGTAAAGGATCAAGAATGGAAGAAGGCAGCATTGTGCGGTGTGCCGTGTTGCGCACACGGCAGTACGTGACCACATGCGCGCCACCGTCTTTTCGTGGGTCGCTCGGTGTGGGCACGCAGATTCCCTAATCATTCTGGCACGTATTCTTTGCCAAACATAAAACATTTCGATTCTTTTTTCATAAAATAAATAAATTGTGTCGGGGTTTTTATGGTTATTTTGCCATGGGGATATTTTGTTTCAATCTATTAATGGCGTAGATCAACGGGTTTTAAGGGAACACCCTCTTTTATTTATCTTACCATATAGAGACGGCTCAAGGCCAGTAGAGCCACAAACTCAAAAACATTACATATCAGTGGCATCCTGTAGCATACTGCCATTTTGAAGTCGTTACACACACTAAATGTTAACAGTCACACTGTTTTTTTTTCAACTTGGTCATATTAAGGGTGTCCAGTAAATAGCCCGACATACTGCAGGGGGTGAGAGCTTGGGTCAATACGTACCAAAAAAACACAATATATGTTCTGCAAAATTACAAAATTTTCCGAAATATCGAAAAATCTCTACCTTGACACAGATTTTTAAGCATCTCGTAATGAAAAATTCCTTTTCTAGTTTTTTTTTTACCTTAAATTATTTGTGAATTTTTACTTAAATTTTCACAGTCATCATTTCGGCCGAATGAAGTCCACTGCTGGACACAGGCCTCCCCCAAAGATCACCACAACGACTGATATGGGTGTGTTGTGGGCTCATTGGGGGGTTTTGCCATATTGGCCACGCTTGGCAGACGGGTTGGCGATCGCAGTTGATTTGTTAATGTAATCGAAGGAAGCTGCTGCCCATCCTCCGGCTAATCCCATAGTCGACTTTTACGACACCCACGGGAGGAAATGGGGTGGTGGTGTTCTGAACCGGCACCACACGGCTACAATTTTCTTATCGCTTAACTTTAACCCACAGCGGTGAAAAAAAAAATCCGTAAGATTTTGCTGAACATATATTGTGTTTTTTTGGTAGGTATTGACCCAAGCTCTCACCCTCTGCAGTATGTCGTGCTATTTACTGGACACGATACAGGGTGTCACAAAAAGCAAAATCTTACAGATTTACAGTACAACATTTTCGATAAGAAAATTGTACTGTGAAAATTTAAGTAAAAATTGTATTTCTTGAAAACATTTTATTTTTTAATAGAATAAAGACTTATTAATGAGTAAAGTACACAGCACAGAACCACTGACTTTTCTAACTGGAAGACGGTGGCATCAAAGCCATCACTGTCATCTCGTTATATGTGAGAAACTAACATTTTAACTTTTTTTTTTTAAACTTTGCCCCACACCATGGTTTCTCCTGTGTCGTGGGTGCGTTTACAGACATGAATTCCACATACAATACACCCAGACCCGGAATAACTACCTGCAGATCATACAAATATTTGTTCCGTGTGGGAATCGAACCCACGACCCGGAGCGCAGCAACCGACTGTTTCAGCCACTGCACCAACCGTGCCGTCATAGCCATTTAGTTTCCTTTCGATCACCAGGTCACATAAGGGACACCAGAGCCACTGTTTATTACTGGCAACTTTAATTGCCGAACTAATACGTGTCACATTAAATTAAAGGCCCTATTAGAATTCTAAATTCCAAAATTAATATTCCTTCCACTGTAAACTAAACTGAACGTATAAATGGATTCAGCTCAATGGGGCTTTGCAATATGAATATCGTAAATTGGTTTATTATGCTGGTCCAGAGAAATCGGTTTATAATAATCCTCCAATATATTTGTTCTACGTTTGTCTTTGAATAAAAAGTTTTTATAGTAGTTTCATCTTTTTCTATGATTTATCTACATATCTATTAACATCAACATTTTTAATGGTAGTATCATCTTCTAAACCAGAGGGATGGGCAGCAGCGTCCCTTCTTTGGAACATAAGCTATACTGCGCTCACCAACCCGCTTGCCAAGCGTGGTGAGTAAGGGCAAATTTCTCCCAAAATGATGACACAATTGTTGAAATCTATGGGGGAGGCATTTGCTCATCAGTGGATGTCTTATGGCTAATATGATGATGATCATCTTCTATCGTATTGGATAATCATTTTGATTATGATAATGATTTTAACTTTAATATTGATTTACTCCTGTATTCTTAATTTTATTCTGTTTTTAATTTATCACTTTATTTTTTATTTACCTTCAGATATCATAATAATATCTACATTTATTAAATTGTAAAATGTTTTTGCGCATATACATAATATTTTGGATCTTTGATCAAAACTTACTTTATTAATTTATGATACAATATTTTTTAAATTACTTAAACTATTCAACTTTTTTTATAACTATAAACTCGTATCTATGTACAAGTAAGGAATATAAAAATAAATATATATGATGCAAAAAAAGAGCGATTTTTTACACATGTTTTAAAGATGTGCATTTGTATAGATAAGTTATTTGTATAATTGTCTCTATTCAAGATATTGTGAATAAGTCGTTGGTTTACCAATAAATAAATATCAAATTGAATATAGCTAAGGATTTTTTTATTATTGTTCATTCTTTTTGTTAGGTCTACCAAGTTTTTTTTCTTTATAAAAACTTTGCCCCTCACTAGGATTTCTCCTGTGTCGTGTGGGTACGTTTACAGACACAAATGCCCCACACAATACACCCAGACCAGGAACAACTACCTGCAAATCGTACCAATATTTGTTGCGTGCGGGAATCGAACCCACGACCCGGTACGCAGCAGCCGACTGTATCAGGCACTGCACCAACCGTGCCGTCTATGTATAAATTAAAGATTTCTAGTAAAAATATTGTTCGTATTAAAGATATAGCACCACTCTATCTCCTCACTTGGATGTCGTAAAAGGTGTCTAAGGGACTCTAAGCCATGGGGATGGGCTTCAGCGTCCCTCTGTGGGACAGCAGCCATTCTACGCTCACCAACCCACCTGCCGAGCAGGGTAAGTATCTACGGAAAAAATCCCCAGCACGTAACAGATCATTTATAGGGAGGCCTTTGTTCAGCAGTGGACATATTCTGGCTTATAAGAAGATTATGAATGATGACAAAAATAGTCAGTAGCGCTCCGGAATGGCTGGAATGGCGTGGGTTTGGTGACGCAACGCTGGGGTAGTTGAAATTTGTCGTTCTTGATCGTTTTCTCTCAATAGGTTAATAGAAATACACCATGCATTTTCGAACCCAGATCTGTTGCTGGACTCTAGTGTTTTCAGCTTCGCTGATTCAAAAGCGAGGGCTGTCAAGGTACCGATAAAATACACACGCGAGGAGATTCTCACGGTGAGAGAGGTTAGGTCTTAGTCCACCACGCTGGCCTAGTGCGGGTTGGCGGACTACACACACTATTAATAACATTTTGGAGCCAGAGCATGTGTGCAATTCTTCTGGCGATGCTTTCCTTCACAGTTAACGCAAGTGATAAAGAAATTCAGAATTTTATTAGAATTGCACGCACGCCTAGTATTAAGGGTTTTATCAAATGTCGCCATAACGGGCGATTACGGGTGATATACGAGTATACCATTTGCTAGTAACAGGTGAAGCACGAACGGACTCCCGCCTCATCATATAAAACGTATTTTTTTATAAGTTTTAAATTTGTCACATTGTAGTCAAAGATAGCGGTCAGGGCTTGATTTACTATTTACATTCCGAAATAATACTTTGTCGGAAAGTACTAGGTCTGTGAACCCAGCTCTAGTGAGATAATACGAGAACCTGGAGCCTCCCTTCGGTGCCGCAGATGACCGCTGCAGCGGTTTTAATCGGTAGGAGTCTAATACCCCTTCGCCCTTCCCTAGGGCGAAGAAATGTCAAGTATAATTTTCACTGGAGATCAATAAAAACATAACAAAAGGTCTGTGAACCCAAATTTGACTGACGGTACATGTAAGACACAGCTGATGATAGGGTTGTGTCAGCATATTTTTCATGAAAAGTTTGAAGCTACAGTTACAGCTTTGTTACTATGGACTTTTTGGGAAAGTCGGATTCAAAAGTTGCACATTACCACCCATAATATTACACCCTTTCCGACTAATCCGGTACGTTGCTGGCTGCCTGCGGTGACCAGTAATCAAGTTGTTATGAGAGTTACGTCGTCTATTTTATTAGAAATATCTTAAAAGACTGTATTTTACGCAGGTTTAATGAGCAGCGCTCAAGAATATCCTTTAAGCAAAGCACGCCTTTGAATTATTCACTTACCCAAGAAAACGCTAAGCTTAAGAGGCACCCGCTATCGCTTATTGCTATGTCCTCGCCGCTTCAACCCACAAGCTTGTATTCGCAAAAGTTTATGGCGTGTAAACTTTTCTCACAAGGATATTTCATTAAGCGAGTTGTTTCCAAGAATGTTCACCAAGTCTTAACTTATGTATAAGTAATGCGTACGTAGGATTTCGGTATTTTTATTGGTGATAGTTGTGTTTCGCATATTTGATCATCGTCAGCCAACATGTTGGGTTGGATTTAAGTCTAACAAGATGCGACTGAAAAAGGCTGAAGATAAGGCTTAACCGATAAACGCGGATGATCTTTACAACTATTCACTGATAAGTATTTCTTCTGCGCCACTGCTAGTGCCATCTATCGGTCACAGTGGAAAGGGTATCGACCCGGTTGAATCATAGATGGCGTGCGACTTATAATCTTTAAATCATAGAGCGACTAATTCCTCCATAATTATGTAGAATTCTTGAGTGAACAAAAAGGAAGCTTCTATATCCTCTGATGACACAATGATTTCTTCTTCAATGTAGATAACACATATTGCTACTAACAGCTAATTGCATAAATGTCCTATCCGCAGATAAATTGAATTTTCCAGTACTCACCATGCTTGGCAGACACAGTGAGCACAGAATGGATACTGGTCCACACGACGGACGGTTCACGCTGCTGACAAAGAAATAAATAAACACATTTTTATATATTTAGATTACAATGTCCGAACTGTTGTAATTACTGTGTAAAAAATTGTTTCACATAGACAATATTAGAGCGAAATGACATAGAGTAGACAGCTTGCAACAACGACATCTATAATCAAAGCCTTTGACTATTTCTAACTTAACTACAAGACTTACGAAAATAATCTATACTCAATTTTTTTTTCTTACAAGAAACATTATAACCAGACATCCATTCTGCTAAATAATGGAAGCGTGTAAATAAGCTTTTACTTGAAAATCTCCATGACGAGAGGTAGTTACTTTCAATTCGCCATACGGCTGCAGAGAGCTCTTTACATAGAACACTGCTGGCGCACGCAAACGCTACAGTTTACATTTCTGAGATGTAGGATTTTACAACAAGCCTTATGGATGCGGTATTTCAAGGAGCAAGCGTAGATTTTAGTTCTGGGGTGCAATTCCCTAAGCTCAAACATCCATACATCCTTGAATATAGAATTAAAATAAAGGTGAAAAACCAATCTGGTATTTGCTAAGACATGATTGAAGCTATCCAAGGACATGTTGCACACGGTGACCCATGAGGACCAGTCTTAGCTAATAGCAAATTCAGCTATCACCGTTATTTCAATTCAGTTTTCAAGGATGTAGGGATGGTTGAGTTTAGAGAATTGCACCCCTGATTGTAGAAATGGAGTATGAAAGACGACATATTGTTTTTGTGTAGAGTTCCTCGTACTCATTCCGAGAGGAATGTAGTTGTTTAACCGGACAAATTGGCGAAGCTTGAGTATCTAGCCTGGCTTATTTAGGTATGCTAAGTAAGACGACATATTGTATTATAAATGTTTTATATACACGTGCGCTGGTACCAGGATTATCCGTTGGTTATCGGCATTATATATTAAATATACACGCCTAAACTGTAGCTGCTGGAGTTCGCCGCAACGTCAACGTCAAGGTATTCGTGGCGCGAGTAATAATGTGTTGTCTGCACCTCGTTATAGAAGAGGACCTTTGGCCGCAAGTCGTGTTGTTTCGGCGCTTCAGCGGAGTCAGTGTGCCTGATTGTTTTTTCTGCCTATCTCCTCGGGCCACAGCCGTCTATTGCTGGACAAAGGCTTCTCGGAAGTTACATCACCACATTTGGTTCTCCTTCTTCAGCATATTGATTTGTTTATACCTATGATAGGCTTGCGAACTATCCCGTGATAATAATCTGAGCCCATCCATCCACATGAAAACCATCGTAATTAGCCTTAAGAAAGCAAAAAAAATGGTGATTCTTGTTTCTGCGACATGTTTCTCTGATTCTCGCAGTAGCCAGATAGTTGTCACATACCAGCCATTTTCAAATCTCTAGTGTCTATACGTATGTATTTATCTAAGTAATGATCGCTCAGAGGCCGAAATACGACCGTAATTCTTTTTTTTAATTTGATTTAAGTTATTTACAACACATATTGTACATACATTCTAATTTTCTACACTTCTCCTTCATATAAACTTTAACTAAGCCAAATCTCACACTCCTCCGTGAGCGCGATGTGCTTAAAAAGGAGGACAAAGGTTTTTCTTCACGTATTAATATATAGATATTATGTTTATGCCTATGATTAATAAAGTTTAGTGCATTACATACCGTTCCAGTAAATGTCATCATCATATTAGCAAATCCAAGGAAATCCACTACTTTACATAGATTTCCAAATTAAAATTTGCCCAGTGTGTACTGTACCTTTGTACCACGCTTGACAGGCGAGTTTGTAAGCGCAGTAGTTCCACAGAAGGGACGCTACTGCCAATCCCTCTGATTTAAAGGCCTTTAGTCGCCTATTACGACATCCACGGTAGGAAATGGAGTGGTGCTACATTTTTTAATCCGGACACCACATGGAATCAGTAATTACAATAGTAGTCATTTACACGCATCGAGTCCCAAAATTTTATTAAGTAACTTTTAACGAGTTTAGATATTTAAATTGGGATTTAGGGATAGTGTTTGTTGAACATAAGTTAACTCAATCATAATATAAATAATATTTTACAAACAATATTTTTTAAATTAATGCCTTCTCCATATCTTAGATATTCTCTCACACTAGCTGTACAGCGGTAACGTTAGCAGAATAAATTGAAACGTCTTGCCACCAGGCGACCGCGGTGACGACGATCCCAAGAACATTACACCATATCCTATAGGTAGCGTGTATGTATACTATCTGCTTATTTAAGCTAAGTAATCTTGAGTAGTCTGTGTCTTGGAAGCTAACCATAACGGTTTTTTTTTAATTGATCTTTGGGAGGCGACCTAAGATATTGGAAGAAAGGAGATATGCCATGTAGATCAAAATGTATGCGAGCCTAGAAATCCATTTTCCCACTACCATTCTTCATAAAAGCACACAGTTACAAGGTCTCGTCCAATGAACTGAATAAACACAACATTATAATTGGCTTCTCATACTAAAACACACCCACCACTTTGTAGGTAGCCAATCATACCGAGCGTACAGACCGCATACGACAGACGTACCACGCAACGCGTAAGTTTATTGGGAGTACTATTCGCTGTTCTACTCGCTGCGTTTGTTATTCACCGATTGCTAGTTAAAACTGGTAGATAGTGGTAAATAGATATCCTCTGGCTGATCCCACAGTCGCCTTTTAGGACACCCATGTAATGAGATGGGTTGGTGCTAATCGTAACAGGCACCACGCAGTAAATTTGAATGTTATTTTTGGTTTGATACATATTGAAGATTTTTGCATGGCATTAACATTTAATACAAATCAACAAAATTCCTTCTAGTATTACCGATTTGCCAGAACTACAGTTCAAATCTTTGATTACACGTGTTTTAATATCGAAGGCCTACTATAGCATAAATCATTACATCGATGATAAAGATGTCTGGCATACGATTCCCTTCTGCACACTGCGACCCTCTGGCGCTGTATAACTTATTTTAATACATCTTATATTGGATATGATTGCAAGTGTTTTAACTTGCAATCAAGAGTTTAATATTTAAACATTGGAATTGATTATATTATTAATGTAAAATATGTTACTAAAACATTTTGAAATACATAGGTTAAATTATATAAATAAGTGTAATGTTAATTACTTAATTTTCAAGGCATACAAAGGTGAAGGAAACGTACATATATATATGATTATTTTGTATTGGGAAGAACATTAACTTTGTTTGAGAAGATTTCGGGAGACCATACCGGAGCCCAGTTGATTATATAAAACCTCGATTTTATATTAACAATGAATTCAAAATACAAGAAAGCCGACGTAGTTAGATTGAGGGAATAGATCTCCAATATATTTTTCTTCTTCGATCTTTATCCTTAATCATTTCGGCCGAATGAAGTCCACTGCTGGACAAAGGCCTCCCCCGTAGATCAGCACAACGACCGATATGAGTGTGTTGTGGGCTCATCGGGGGGTTTTGCCATAATCGCCACGCTTAGCAGACGGGTTGGCGATCGCAGTTGAGCTGTTAATGTACTCGAAGTACGCTGCAGCCCATCCTCCGGCTAATACCTTAGTCGACTTTTACGACACCCACGGGAGGAGATGGGGTGGTGGTATTCTGAGCCGGCACCACACGGCTAGCCGGCACCACACAGCTAGCCGGCACCACATGGCTAGCCGGCACCACGCGGCCTTATATCCTTATTTTAACTTAAATTTAAAATAGACAATGATTCCAACAAATTATTGATTTTATGAGGAAATATGACACAACTGCTAATGGCGATCATGGCAAAACCCCCAATGAATACACAACAAAAACCCATACCGGGCGCTGTGGCAATTTTTGGGTGAGGCTTCTGTCCAGCAGTGGACATTTTTCGGTTGAAATGATGATGATGATCATGATTCAACTATGCGGGTCGTCTAGGCGCTCACCGGCGCCCATAAACATCCGCAACACTTTGCTGACCTTTAGGACGGACACATATTTTTTCCTTGGCTGCCTCCATGTCGTATTGCTGCCATATTTTTGGGATTGGACTTCCATATTCATCACTGACCTTATGAGTCCCAGCTGTAGCTACTTCACGCTGGTATTGTGATGGCGCGGTACTTCACCGGTCGAGCCAGCCATTTAAAGAGCTCTAGTCAAGCAAGGCACGGTTGGTGCAGTGACTGATACAGTCGGCTGCTCGTGGGTTCGAATCCCGCACGGAACAAATATTTGTATGATCTGCAGGTAGTTGTTACGGGTCTGGGTGTATTGTATATGGAATTAATGTCTGTAAACGCACCCACGACACAGTAGAAATCCTAGTGTGGGGCAACGTTTTAATTAAAAGAAAAGAAAAGAAAAAAAAAGAAGCAATGACTTAAACAAGGCTCTCCCACGCACTTTTGAATAAAAAGAACAGCACGGCTTTTGAATAAATTTACTAGATAACTTTATAATCCCCACTTACCCTTAAACGGAGCGAAAGCGATACACACAAAGTACACGACCAAACAAACACAAAACAGTTTATTGTACATTGCTCAGTATCGCGCTCTAAGTGCTCTCTAATGTTCCAAAGAGTTTCAAACGTCGGGAAAATAAATTGTAAAGTGTATTATGTAACGTCACCCCTATTTCCACGAAGGTGAGCAAAGGCCACATTTTGTACAGCCAACATTTGCTAGTACAGGTATTAGTACAACACTATATGACGGACGATTCGACTCCGGTCCTCAAACATTTATAGTTCGAAAATGGAAACTGGAGCCGAATTGGCGTCGTATAAATATTTATTTTATTTTTATTTAATATTATCATCATATCAGCCGAGGGATGTCAGCGGGGGCTGGATGTTTATTTGATACAGTCGGTTGCTGCGCTCTGGGTCGTGGGTTCGATTCCCGCACGGAACAAATATTTGTATTATCTGCAGGGTAGTTGTTCCGGGTCTGGGTGTATTGTGTGTGGAATATATGTTTGTAAACGCACCCACTACACAGGAGAAATCCTAATGTGGGTCAAAGTTAAAAAAAAAAGTCATTAAGGGGAATTTGGCAGTACTCACTACGCTTGGCAGGCGGGTTGGTGAGCGCAGTATGTCTACTGTTCCACAGAAAGGGACGCTGCTGTCCATCTCTCTGGTTAAGAGTCCTTTAGAAAATCCTCCTCCTCCGGAAGGAGTAATCTAGAATAATAGTAAAGTCCGGAATCCTTTGTAAAAGGCGATTTTACGACATCCACGAGAGAATATAGAGTGGAGCTTTATGCTTAATCCAGACACCACTCGGAATAATTAAATTAAATATTGTTACATAACATATTTTTTTAAATGTTGTGGTGACCCGGAGTTTGATGGACTCGCTTTATAAGCACCATGTCATGGCAAGTACCAATATGACTTGTTCAATGTAATATGTATCTTCTCAGTTAATCTGTGACACTACTGGCTTTAGACGAAGAAAAACATCGTGAGGAAATATTATAATAATTAAGCCTGTGTTTTCCCACTGCAGGCCTCCCTTTTCTTTTTCTACTCAACCCGATCCTTATCCAATATGGACCAATCCCACCTATATGCGTCAAGCTCAACCCTCCATCTTCGCCTAGGTCTACCACCATGCCGTTGGACGTTTTTGGGCACCCACGACGTGAATCTCTTTGCCCACAATTCATCAGACATGCGGCAAACATGTCCTGCCCATTCCTCCCATCCCCATCCATCCATCCCATTCCTACTTCCTATTAAAAATATTTTCTAAAAGAAAATCCTAAAGTCAAAGTCAAACTCAAAAGTTTCTTATTCATGTAAACCATTTGCTGGCACTTACGAATAATCAGAATTTAAATAGTTGCACGGTTCCAAGTAGTTGGTCCTATGGAGAACAACCGGCAAGAAACTCCATGGATATACTCTTTTAAAATATTTGATGTGTTGTATGATGTCTTATTACAAATTTTATTACACAAAATGATCGTAAAAAAAAGAAAGCTATAAGGATAGTGCATGCCAATGTGCGGGATAAATCCACATATCTATGCACAATGATATTAATTGCCTTGCAATAAGATTGCTATAGCAGACTGACCAGTCCCGACAGAGGGCACCCGTTCACGGGCATGACGCATGCATCAGCATAGTTCAGCTCAACCATAATGCAGGGAACTTAACCACCCAACACACAACGCTACCCTCAACAAGACATTTTAGTGAGCATCACAGACTCATACTGCCAGGCAACAGGCTGGTGTATATG
Organism: Diloba caeruleocephala; assembly: GCA_947459985.1. NCBI lineage: Eukaryota > Metazoa > Arthropoda > Insecta > Lepidoptera > Noctuidae > Diloba > Diloba caeruleocephala. The sequence goes on along the minus strand of OX381625.1, from coordinate 2,568,909 downwards.
TTATTACATTAGTGGCTACATAATGCTCACATTCACAATAATGTAAGCATGATCTATACAAATAAATAAAATTGAAGTGTCTGTTTGTAATGTCAAAATAACAGCTTTTTACTTAATGCATATGAAAGTATATACGGTACCTAAAACAATAAAAAACAATTCTTACATTTTTTGTCTGTCTGTCTGTTTGTTTGTTCCGGGTAATCTCCGAAACGGCTGGATCGATTTTGACGGGACTTCACTGGCAGATAGCTGATATTATAAGGAATAACTTAGGCTATTTTAATTTTAGCAAAATAATTAGGGTTCCGCGCAAAAAAATAAAACCCTTTAAATCAAATGTATATATTCTATGTCAAGTGTCTGTGTCGAAGTACTCTAAATTTCTTTTAAATTACACGCGGGTGAAACCGCGGGTCCCAGCTAGTTTATAATAAAAGAGGAAATTATTGTGCTATATTTATATTATAAATAATAACATTATTATAATGATGTCACAAATATGAATTTTTAATTGATTTAAACCGTGAATTAAACCCATGGCTCTCTGCAGCCTGCTTGCAATCGTAATAATATATTTTGTGATGTATACGCAATCGTAAGAGTGCCTTTCCTCATAAGTATCGTAAAAGGCGACAAAGTAACATTTCACTTATGATTTGAAATTCATGTCTAGATAAAGCAACAATGTGATCCCATTTTTATGTGAATTATTCTCTTTGGGAATGTGAGGTGGCATTCTAAGATGTCCAGAATTTCATCATATCAGCCACAGGACGTCCACTGCTGAACAAAGGCCTCCCCCTTAGATTTCCACAACGAGCGGTCACATGCCGCTCTCATCCAACGACTCCCAGCGACCTTCACCAGATCGTCTGTCCACCTCGTTGGAGGTCGTCCCACGCTGCGTTTTCCGGTGCGCGGTCTCCATTCGAGAACCTTTGTGCCCCAACGGCCATCAGTTCTACGAGCAATGTACCCTGCCCATTGCCACTTCAGTTTACTAATCCTTTCAGCTATGTCGACAACTTTAGTTCTTCTACGGATCTCCTCATTTCTGATTCGATCTCGTAGAGAAATACCAAGCATAGCTCTCTCCATAGCTCGCTGAGTGACCTTGAATTCAGATTATTTATATATTCCAGAATTTATACAAATGAAATGCAAAACATTTAATTAAATAATAGAAATTTCTGCTGCCTATACCACTAGTTGAGAGTCCCTTAGTAGCTTTTTATGACATCCATGGGAGGAGATGGAGACGTACTATATTCTTATTTCAGAGACTACACGTAGTGATAAGATTTCGCAAAATTATCGAGAAACTACTTACGGATAATTCGTTTAAAAATGTGCTTACTGGTAGCCATTCTGAGCTCGAGAGGAAGCTCATTCCAAAGCAAAATAGAATGTAGAAGGAAGAATGAACGATTTTAGCACTATAAGAAAAACAGTATAGAAGAATATTGTAAATAAAGAACGAAATCCCACCGTAAGTAGATACTGAAAGGGGTGTGGGTGAGTTATGTAGGGGAAAAGCGTAGTCAAAGCCCTTGAACTTTACCCTGGCCGATGGGCACCCATTTAACTTGAGACCTGTAATTTGAAACATGATCATACTTTTGTAGATTGAAAATAAACGGATGCAGTTGTTAAGCCTGTGGAGCTTATACAGAAAATCAGCCTTCAAGTTATAATAGCACACGCATTATAAATAAAGCAAAAAAAGAAGAAGATGTCAACATATTTCTATCTCACCATCATCATCATCATCATAAGAATCACACAAAGGAACAAAAGCTTACCCGATAGATTTCCAGAACGACTCCCAGTACCCTCCAGCAGGTCATCCATTCATCTCGTTGAGTCCCACGCTGCGTTTTCCAGTGTGCGGTCTCCACTCGAGAATGTTTCTGCCCCATCGGACATCAGCTCCATGAGCTACGTCCATTGCCACTTTAGCATACTAATCCTTTCAACTATGTAACTTTAGTTCCTCAACGGATCTCCTGATTTCTATCACTGTTATCTCATTAACTCTAAATCTCGATAACCAAGGAGAATTCAAGCTTAGCTTTGCGATAGTATTTATTTTATTTATTCGATCCAATATATTCAGTATAATGACACAAAGGAATACATTCAATCTAATAAACTTACATTGTATACCCATACTAGATTACGTTACGACAAAGAAAAGATAGAATAAAAGAAATTTCATTGAAATAATCTTTGCAGTTGTTTGACGAGTCGAGGTTTTATTCGTGTAGGTAACATATTGAGTGTAATTATGTTGTATGGATATTAATACAAAACACTTTCCATGTTTTTACATTAGGAATTGTTTGGAGTTGGCTAAGGATCTCCTTACCCAACCAATCCAAGCTGCAGTCCACTTCATCGCTTGAACAGATGTTCGTTCAGCGTTGAAACAGTGTTTATCGTGGGCAATGATTCCGCGTGGTGTCCGGATTCATCTCCTCCCATGGATGTCGTGAAGGGTGACTCAAGCAATTTAAACCACAGGGATGGACAGCAGCGTCTCTTCTGTGGAACAAGTAAGTACACACGCCTACCCGCATGCCAAGCGTGGTGTGTGCTGGTAAATTCCCCACTAAATGACGACACAATTATGTAAATCTATGGGGGAGGCCGTATTTCAGCAGTGGACGTGCTTTGGCCGATATGATGATGATGATGGCTGGTCTTACACAGTGAGGTTTTGTGGAATCCTTTACATTCCCCCAGAGATGTGTTTGGGAGGGTGGCCTCTTTACAGTAATCGCCTTCAAGGTGTGCCTAAAGGCGTGGCTAAAATTGGCGGCTCTAGATGGAGATTTTTCGAGATACTGTCCTCGTTGTTGTGTGGAGGCAATACATGATATATTTCCACCAGTTTCGATAAAAATAAAAAAGGACTGGCCACAGGATCGTGAAGGCTTCCGGCATATACACAAGCGCCCTGACCACAGACCTACTTATATGTACAACTATTTGTCCAACCTATCTCATCCCTTGGGTGTCGTGGGATGGGATTAGTCGGAGGAGGAAAAAAAAAAAAAAAAAAAAAAAAAAAAACTGCGATCGCCAACCCGCCTGCCAAGCACACTACACACCCATATCGGTCGTTCTAGTGATCTTTGGGGGAGGCCTGTGCCTTCAGCAGTGGACTTTATTCGGCCGAAATGAAAGGAATCAAATTTGCGGCACATAGAGCAGAAAGTCAATCGCTTAGCTACTGCACCATTCGAGGCCTCATATACCGGTTACCAATATAGGAGATGCTTAAACTGCGAAACGTTTAATTTTTAGTGCTTAGTTCAATATACCGCCTCGTATGTCAATACACAAGTTCATATTTTGACTAAACACAAACAAATATTTCCCAAAAATTTGACGCAAGCAACAGTCGTTAAAAAGCTAGTTAATACACATTTCGTCATAAAGTTGGCGTCATAATTTTAATATGGCGCTCCGAAATAATTTGAGGGAAGTCGTTACCTCCCTGCTTTGCGCCACTACACATTTAGGCCGCCGTTTCTGAACTCTTAACTGGAACTACTGGCTTGTGCTTACACCGAAGCGAACGGTCCGGGAATAGCATGTGTAAATTGTGTTAGAAATATTACTGTTATTGTATAGTCTCAAGGATATAATTCGGGTGTTGGAGGAGATTGAACAGGATGACGCTAGGACGAAGCTGGTCTCTGTGACCTTTGACCACGTCGATGAAACTAGGATGTTCAGGTTTTCTTGAGGTTGACCTTGAAAGCGGGCTTTTCAGCGTCAACAACGTAGCAATGTGTTCCTGTCCCAGAATCCACAAAGCAACACGCGTTTGGACCGGTCGAAAGTAGATTACGCTTTTCCTACCATCATATTTCTTAAGCTTCTGCAACCGCGCATGTTATGGTCACATAATTATTTGAAAGTTGAAATGGCAGTGATCTGATCATGCCTGTCAAAGATCCCATGACCGTTGGAGCAGACGTATCGGAGAGACTGGAGACGTCCACTGTCCAGCCAGATAGACGGGCGACCTAAAGAAGATAAAGATAAAAAGATTTTATACATTTAAACTGTTATTAGCACTTATGAAGAGTCAAGACTTTAGTTGCCACATTCCAAGATGTAGATTTCCTATAGAGAAGAATCTAAGATATTGGATGCAGAAAATGGAGGATTGGATGTTGTGACGCAGCAGCCACCAGGGTAGAGGCCTATGTCCAGCAGTGGACGGCGATAAGTTGAGTTGATTGAGTTATCGTTGGTTTTATGATGGGTATCCCATGACATGTGTGGTTAACGATTGAGGACGCTATTAATGTGTAATTCTATCATTGACCTAAAAGGTTGTTCTTTTACACGTAACAGTTATGACCGAAAGTTTTGCTTTAATTGCGTTACGCAACGGTGTGATAGGCACCCAGCCCCGCCAAAGGCCACTTCACGGGATCTTTATGGGCATATTATGCAACATTATGCATCTCGCATGCAAAACATATCGCGCCCCATCTTATATAATTTCAGCTCAGAGTCTTTGAGATTTGAGAGTCTATATAGAGGGCTTATTTTGTGGCGCTTTAAATGTCTCAGTTATTTGTGTTTCGGCTTTTGTTTTGTTTTATAGTTTGAAGTGATTACGAGATATTATTTTAGTATTCGTTTGGGAATAAAGTGTTTCTGTTGTTTCTGTACTCGGTAGGTAATGTTTGTGTATGTTTATATGTAGACTGATAACAGTAATAATAAGTAATAATTGTAACCCTCTGGGCAAACGTTATCTCACCATGGGATAAGGTAATCCTGGAGGGCAGATTAAAGTAGCTGCTTGATTTCTTCCTACCTTCTGATATAAAAAAAAAGAATATCATAAGAAAAAAAAAAGAGTAAATTAAGTACCTTACAGAACGCAGGGCAGTTTGTGGCGAGCTGAAGTTGAGTGGCGACACTGCGTACCCGAATGCTCCAGACACTCGGTCAGGGCCTCGTCTCCGGCTTGCCTTTATTGGTTGGTTAGAGTGGTACCCCAGTGCCCGTAGGATTTTCAACTCTGGCTTGCCTTAGTTGGCCGATCAGAGGGGGGCCGCCAGAGCTATATGCTCGGGGGTGGAAGTGTCTAATGGCGTAATAACGGGGAAACCCGCTCCGAGTCTTCGAGACGCACGATGGTGAAACCGGTGCCGCACCTCTCTACACCCCTAGCCGCTCACACCGGTGTTGCTCCTTGTCGCCTGTAGTGGTGGCCATTTAGGGGGCCCATCTTGTGAGTGGCGAGTCACCGTCTGCCACAGAATTTCACATTAAAGGTTGAAAGGCAGACGCCGTTGTTTCCGTTTTTTAGAAGTATATAATCCATTTAGCACCCATTACAATAGACCTTATTACTGTAGTTTCCATCTTATACAATAGTTTTACACCTCCGGGGACAATCCGAGACTGCATTTTATTGTGTAGCCATGGAGAGTTCCCGGTTAGTGTCCCAATACATTTTAAATTATTTTTTTCTCTAAAGGGCCTCTGCGTGTTGGACCCATGTCCCCGCGTAAGCCTATCAAAAGACCGGGTTCCCCCTTAAAGGGGATATAAACCCGTGTAATAGAGAGACATATAGTAATAATTGTAATAGTTAATTAAGGACTTGTGTATAAATGTTACAAATATTAATATTGAAGTGAAGTTTACATGCTCTATGAAAAATGTTCTTTGTGAGCCGCTGTGGTACAGAGGCCAAGGATTCGAAACTTATAAAAACTATCGCTGTAAATACAATGCATTGCTCTCTTTATTATCTCTCTCTTTATATAGGTACATATGGCGTTAGCTTTTTCTGCACATGTGGCGTCCCTGGTAACCAATTATATGTGAGGTGCTCTTTGTACTGTATAGCTGCTATATGTATATTTCAGCAATGTGTTGATAAAGCCTTAAAAACATTTATGTGATATCTAATAATTTGTGTAATAACTATATAATTCAATATTGTAACCTCAATTATTTTAAAAGAGTATCCATGGAGTTTCTTGCCGGTTCTTCTCCATAGGATCAACTAATTGGAACCGAGCAATTCAAATTCTGACGTTTCATAAGTGCCAGTAATTGGTTTATGTGAAATAAAAAATATTTGACTTTGCTTTGATTTGATATTGAAATCAATAATAATCTTGTTGCTTCCGCGCTGACTGGGAAGTAAAAGAAAGACTTAGGATATGCAAGCCCGAATATGTGTCGTACATGTCCACTATGGACATCGAAGGACAGCAGCGTCCTTCTGTGTAATATACTTTCCAACTTACTGCGGTCGCCCAGCAGTGGGACGAACATAAATTCGAAATAAAGATTTAAAAAAATAAAAATTGATATTAAATAATCACATAGTCAACAATACCGCAGTGCCTCAACACAAAAGTATTTAACCAGTGTGTTTTAGCAGTGATGACAAATGACACAGGCCATAGTGCCATGGGCACCCAATATGGGTCTCATAGGAAAGCTCAAGGTCAGCGAGCTATCGAAAGAGCCATGGTTGATATTGTTGTAACGAAGTGGCAGTGTGGTATGGTGTGCCTAAACGCAGTTTCAAATATGTCTAATATGTCCATTACATTTTATCGATAAATCACAAGCATTAGAATTTAGTCTTCTGTCCGTGTGGTGTCCGGATTAAGAATGTAGCACCACTCCATCTCCTCCCGTGGATGTCGTAAAAGGCGACTAAGGGAATCTAAACCAGAGGGATGGGCAGCGGCGTCCCTTCTGTGAAACGGTAGCCATACTGCGCTCACCAACCCGCCTGCCAAGCGTGGTGAGTATTGGCAAATACCCCCCAAAATGATGACACAGTTGTGTAAATCTATGAGGGAGGCCTTTGTTCAGCAGTGGACGTATAAATGGCCGATATGATGGTATGATGATTAGAATTTAGATTCACCGTTACAGGATGCATATGATATCGGCAGATTACAATTTATAACATCGCACTTAATGGACGTTCGAGAGCAGAGAGAGAGAGAGAGTTGTCACTATCAATTGACGTTTCTTACAATACAAGATTGATTCTGACAGATTCTGATGTAAATCATAGATTATCAAGACATTCCAACAGATATCTCGTTACGAGATCGAATCGCTGGGAGCCGTTAGATGCGGGAGGTATGTAATTGGTCATTGTGGATTTTTATAGGTTAGGCCTTTGTCCAGCAGTTGACGTCTTTCGGCTAATATAAATCAGATAGTTATTTGGTCATGTACATTTTTCAAGAGATTTTTGACAATAGAGACAATAGACATATGTACTAGGAGGGATTAAAAAGTAGTGAGAACGCCACACTCCTTGGTAAGAAAAAAAAAATACTGGCAGGCATAGCTCAGATACATATTTGTAATATTAATAAGGAAAAAAGTCTTCGATTCTCTTTTGTTTTTTTCTGAATGTAGTTATTTGATTGCTTCGTGTCGGAATGTGTTCTCGAAAATGGAGAAAAACGAAGTGCGAGCCTATATTAAAAACCTCTGTTTAAAAACGTTAACGACGCAAGAGATTCATTGCGATTTGGAGGCAACACAACACAGGCCGTATTCCACTGTCGCAAGGTGGGTTTCTCAATTTCGAGTAGGGTGAACGAGCACGGAAGACAATCATCGTTGCGGCCGTCCATCTCCGTCAGTCACCCAAGAAAATGTTGCGAAAGTTGAGAAAATTGTATCGAGCGATCGAAGAGTTACCATCCGATACTTAATTCAAGAAACGGGCATTTCATATGGAAGCATTTAATCCACATTGAAATAATCTTTGAATATAAGAAAAGTCTCCGCAAGATGGGTGCCGAGAAAGTTAACCAACAGTCAGCAAAAAAATCGACTTGACATTTCGAAGATATTGTTGGACAAGTTTCAAGAAGATTCTGAAAACTTTTTGTCTCATTTCGTAACAATGGACGAAACATGGGTCCATCATTTTGCTCCCGAGACAAAACAGCAATCTTCGCAATGGAAACGGCCATCATCACCGACCCCGAAGAAGTTTTGTATCGTGGCATCGGCTGGCAAGTTTATGGCCTCAATATTTTGGGACTCAGAAGGGATATTGTTGATTGATTACCTGGAGTGTGGAACCACTATTACAGGCCAATATTATGCAGCTTTAGTTCCCAAGTTGAGGAATGCCATCAAAGAGAAAAGGAAAGGGAAACTTCGAAGGGGCGTGCTGTTTCATCACGACAACGCACCTGCGCACAGGTCGGCAGATGCGATGGCTGCCATTCAGCAAGCTGGCTTCGAATTGCTTGACCAGGTCCCTTATTCCCCAGATCTGGCAGCCAGCGATTTTTATCTGTTCCCCAAATTGAAAAAATACCTAAGGGGAAACAGGTACGAAGACGATAACGAGGTAATGGATGCCGTGGAGAGCTTTTTGCAGGACCAAGACAAAACCTTTTTTTGTGAAAGGGATTGAAGCCTTGGAAAAGCGCTGGACTCGGTGTGTAGAGAGACTCGGAAACTATATAGAAAAATAAATTATTAAGTTATCAATTGTCATTATATTCTATCTCATTCTCACTACTTTTTGATCCCTCCTCATATATTGGTCAGAAAAACAACTAAACATAACGTAAGTAACAAATACCTAAAGAAATTTAAAATACTATAACTATTAACGCCCACGAACACGGCCATGCCTCTTATTACCTGCATCCATAATGAATTGAATTAACACAACATTTCCAATTACGGTGCAACATGGACGCATGTGCTGGTTAGAACCGGTTACAACTAGCAGCAGCCAGTTGAAACCAGCAATATCCACTCTGAATGTCCGGTAATGTGCCCGCTTAATCGGGTTGAGTTGTATTTATCGCACGTATTCCTGTGTCGAGTCTGTTCGTGTGAGTTATCAGGTATTGTGAATGGATAACAGGCATTGTGAAATGACTGTTTGGTAATAATGGTGTGCATTCAGATATAAGGATTTGATTGGGAATATTATAATTAAACTTTGTATGAAATTTGTGAAGTTATACTTTTTTGGCGCCTTTGATGAGAATGAAATTGAAAGCTGCGCGCGCACGAATATCTGACAGTCATACTGTCCGCCGCAGATAATTAAAAGTGCATTTATTTTTTAGACTAATCATTGATTTTAAATATGTATATTTGAGTAGTTTAAATGACAATTCACTTTACTGTGTAAAAATAAATACCGTTTTAATTTAATTATCTTTATTTATTTATTATTTATGTACACACAATAATAGAAAAATACAGAATATTTAGAAAAACTTAAGTACAAAGGTACTGCTTATTTCTAAAGAAATTTCTGCCAGCAGACCTGCGACAGGATAGTGTAATTTTAAATGAAGATACAGTGTGTAACAGCACTAAAAATAAAGAAGAAACCGATAAAAAACGAAAAATAATAATAATTACAAACCACAGATATACATATTAATGGTAAAATACAAAAACAAAATGACTACAAATAGACTAATACATCGTTTCGGCCGGCCGGATAATGTCCACTGCTGGACACAGGCCTCCCTCAAAGATCACCACAACGACCGATATCGGTGTGTTGTGTGCACATTTGGGGGTTTTGCCATAATCGCCACGCTTGGCAGGCGTGTTGGCGATCGCAGTTGAGTTGTTAATTTATTTGAAAGACGCTGCTGCCCATCCTCCGGCTAATCCCTTAGTCGACTTTTACGACACCCACGGGAGGAGATGGGTTGGTGCTATTCGTAGCCGGCACCACACGGCATGACTAATACATATACTTTGATAATATTATAAAGAGAGGTAATGCTCTTTAACGCGATTTTGAAAACAGATATAGATTTGGATTCACGTATGTTAGGCGGAAGCGAGTTCCACAGTCTTACTGCATGAACAGAGAAGGAGTAGGAATAGTAATTGGTTTTATGGGGTGGGAATTGTAAAAGGGATCTAAGGTGGGACCTGCAAGGGGCATCAGGAGCTCTAACATACGAAAAACGCCCTCACAAGTAGGAAGGGTATGTAGGGTTGTGAAGGACGTTGTAGAGAAGACATAATATCCGTACCAGAAGTATTACAATTAATTTATTTCTTCGACCATTTTCGTATGTTCGCATTTCCGTACGTCCGAACGAAACAGCGGCGGCACCCATATAGTATCATTCGTGTGTCAATGTGGTCTGAATTTAATGGACAAAATGCACGCATATGAAGTTCTGAGTTCTGTGACCCAAACAGGGACGTGTCACGTAAATAAAAAAATACGGGTTGCACTCCAGGAGTGTCGACAGAAGTGAAAACTTATTTTGGTGCGTTAGATTTTATCTTATCTCGTCTAAAAATATGCGTATCGATAAATTACCTGAAAACCTATAAGATGTATAAGTATTAGTTACCACCAATGATATTATATATTAAAAAGAAGTAGGTATGTTACATGCGCGCCAAAAGTAAGAACTAGAACTCCCCCAATTGTAGCACCTAGCAAACGGTTTGCCTTGGTAGCTATCTCTTTTACACTTGTTGTTTTTGTATCTTCTTTCTCACGACATGGTTGTGCAAGCGAGACTGTATTTTGCGCGCCATTTAATATGGACGTAACATATCTATGGTATAATATCATTGGTTACCACAAACAAATTTGGCTCAGATGTAAAAAAACATGGTAGATAATGTCATATTCATCGCACGGAACCCTCTCCACGCGAGTTCAACTCGCACGTGTCCGGTATTGTTTATTCCTACTTTCGTAAATTATTGCCATGCGAAATTTTAACGCGCGTACACACACGTCTTTTATTTAGCCGGAAGTCTCCGTCTGTCATCGGCGAAATGTGGATACTAAAACAGTTTATGTCTACCTACCTTTTCAGGGGATATAGGTATGCTGATATACAATGTGCTCCGAATTTACAGGACCGATTAAGTTGAAATTTGGTACACATATGAAATTCTGTGAACCAACAACGGACGTATAACGTAAATAAATGAAAAGGAGCATATTCATAACCAATTATTTATAATGTTACAAGAAGTGTATTAGGATATTGAAATCCTATGAAGGACATTAAAATATAATTTGACGGCACGGTTGGTGCAGCGGCTGATACAGTCGGCTGCTGCGCTCCGGGTCGTGGGTTCGATTCCCGCACGGAACAAATATTTGTATGAGCTGCAGGTAGTTGTTCCGGGTCTGGGTGTATTGTATATGGAATTCATGGCTGTAAACGCACCCACGACACAGGAGAAATCCTAGCGTGGGGCAACGTTTAAAAAAAAAAAGGATTGCACTCCGGGAGTTCTGACAGAAGTGAAAATTTTATAGCAATAAATGTTTTTATTTTATTTATGTAATTCACAAGATATAATACTATATTATATGGCTGCGGTGCGAGCCGCCTCACAAAAAGCGCGCGCTTCCCGCCACGTTGCAAAACCAAGAAGTTTTCACTTCAAATAGACGTCAAATAGCGTCTCATAACGGTGAAAAAAAAAACTATATGTACAGAGAAGTAAACACTTGTGCCAGTTTTAAATGGCCATCTGTAGCCAAAGCACGAACAACTTGCGAAAAAGTATTCGTATCGTAATGTTAATGCGAGTCAATTTGGAATCGAAAATACAACTCTCACTCAGCGAGCTATGAAGAGCTTGATATTTCTCTACGAGATCGAATCAGAAATGAGGAGATCCGTAGAACTAAAGTGGTCGACATAGCTGAAAGGATTAGTAAACTGAAGTGGCAATGGGCGGGCCATACACCGGTGGACAATGGCTCAGGAGAGACATTGATGCGGCCCACTTGAAATCCTAGAGGTCCTTCGTGTTTGTTTAAGATGGTCACTGTTGAGTTTCAGCTGGTCAGAGTTCGGAACGTCCCTTCCCCTTATCCGAGGCGGATAATAGTCCATGCGAATTTTCCCACGAACATCGAATGAACAAAACCATGCAGAAATATTTCCCTTTTAACGGAACTGCGTACGAATATTTTACCTTCTGCAATCAACTCCACACTAGAATTTCGTTGTCCGCGGATATCATTAAAACATTCTGAGTGCACTGCAAGCGCCTTGATTCAGCACAAATTAAATATCTTTCTTTTTATTGGATAAGCCCGCCACACATTCCCAACCACTGCAACTCCTGTAAGCCAGGATCTACAATGGCGACCACCGAAAAGAACACCGATCGATGAAGCTCGAGATCTTCGATTCGATCTTCAGAGAAATGAATAAATGTCTTAGAACCCGCACCGAAATCAATCAGAAAATAAAAAGGAGGAGTAGGAAAGAATATACGTCCCACTTCCCCCCGTAAAAATTTCAATATCTGTGAGCTATGTAGTTCTTTTATATAACTGAAACCAAGTTCCCTTTTTTTATTGGTCCCCCATTGGAAATTCATTCTGAACTTCCTCCGCCCCGGGGAAGGGCAAATGGGCACCGGACTCCTACCGGCTAAACCACTGGGATGGTCATCTTCGGCACCAGGTCCTCGTATGATCACACTAGAGCGAATCCAAGTACCAAGTAATGTTTAAACTTTAGACATTACTGAACTCCGGTTTGAATCGCACTACATAGCTAGTATAACTACTGGACATAAGAGACTTAGGGTGAGATTCAGAAACGAGTCTAAGCAGCTTACGCTTCCATCTGTCAAATTGCACTACTTACGCCCCTAATTTTGACAGATTGTAGCGTAAGTTCACGCTTAAACTCGTTTCTGAAACTCACCCTTAATAACTAATGTCTCGAGGAGACAAGGACAGTGTGGTGCACGCAAGACAAGTTCTGAGTAGCATTATAATTGTTATGGGCAGGCATGACGGTTACCAAGCGAAACGTCACCAGATAGTATTTAAAAAAACAACACTACTGTCAAAACATATTCATTGTTTTTGGGGTTCCGAACGTCCGAATGAAATACGGCGGATCCCTTATAGGATCACTCTTGTGCATGTCTGTCCGTCTATCACAGCCAGTTTTCTCCGAATCTAGTGGACCAATTAAGTTGAAATATGAATATGAAGTTCTGCAACCCAAACAAGGACTTGTAAAGTAAAAAAAAACAATTGAATATTGTGGTCACTTTTGGGGGGCTAATAAAAAAATTAAGCGCATTACATTGCCGAATGACCTTGATGATTTGGTCTCTATACTAGTATTTGTTAATTTACCGCCAACTACCGATAAACGACCGTACTACAGCAAAAGAATCTAAAGATTAGGCAAAAACACAGATGTATCACAGTGTTGTCATTATTTTGCCTATTTTTATTAGGTCTCTGAGAGACCCTAATACATTTTTTTATAATAAAATAGTTACAATGATGAGTTTCACCAGTCATCTTATTAAGCATTAAGTATTATGATATTATACCTTTACTATGCCTTTTTTCAGCAATGGACTACCTTTGGCTGATATGATGATGATGATGAAGTGCAATTGCAGCGTACCATCAGTTAAGCCGTTGCGTTTGCTGTTCCTGTCTCTTAGAAACACGGCCCTAAGAAATTATCAGGCAGTTCCTATCATAAAAAACCATGACCAATGCTATCGTAAACAGCCTAAGTTCATTTTAATAATCAATGTAATTAATCATTATTAATGCAACCCAAAAAGAAATTAAAGAAGAAATCCTTCGAGAAAACCCTCTGCTTGTCTGGGCCGTTAAATTATTAAGTTTAACATCCTAACAAATGAAATAGCAACATCTATAAAAAAAGATTATTACAGACTTCATAAATGTAAACTAGAGATGAGACAAAGCATAAAGTTGAAATTATTAACACAAGAATACCTTAAAGGAATAATGTTTACTGTTCGCAGTTAAAGTTTATAATAGTTTATGGCGAAAGTACATTAACTGCTCATTGTCAGAAATAACTGAGCATAATAATGAGACTAGACGGATACATAACATATTTTATTAAATGTTTTTAAGAGTCCGGCTCGGTAAGTACCACCTCTAGTGTGAACTTACGAGGACCTGGAGCCCTCTTTCGGTGGCGAAGATGACCACTCCAGTGGTTTTAGCCGGTAGGAGTCATACATAGCCCTTCGCTCTCCCCCGGGGCGAAGGAAGTTCCATATAGAAATATACGTCCACTGGACATCAATAAAAACAAGAAGGTAAGTACCACTGCAGTGCCAGATATTTACCGCTAAGCAGCAGTGTTTAAACCACAGAAATAGGAAATACGGAGAAGTGCGACCTGCACAATCCGGGCATGTCGTAAAAAATGGCCGTTTTATAACATCAGTTGTGATTTGATCGCGTGAATGAAACTTTGTTAAAGTGTCGTGTTGTTCCGGGATAGCATGCAAAAACCAAAGTGAAAATACTATAACTTTAATAATGTCTTAGGTTTTCGCGAGTATTACACATTATAATAAAACACTTTTAAACGGATTCGAAACGTCAGGAAAAACAAACATCTAAAATGTACGCGATAGAATCCGTTTAAAAGTGTTCTATTATAATAATAACTTTATCAAGAAAAGAATTAATTATTAAATTATTTATCAAGAGAGGAACACTTACACACTCACAGTCAAACTCAAACAATTACTCCATTATGTCCAATTACTATGAAGGGGATAACTAACTGAATAAATCCGTATAGAAATCGTATAAACCTTTATAACAGTACCAATACCATGTACCTAGAAATAAAATCTATAATGCTAGCGCTTAAGAATTTATGTTTCACGTAACTCGAGGGGATTGGCGCTGAAGGCCGAAATACAGGTTCCTCCTAGTTCGGCTTCAGATGCTAGGACTTTTGTGTACATATAATCTGTTTGTAAAGCATTCATTTTGTAAACCATGTACTAGTTTTGGGAAATAAATAAATATAAATATAAATATAAATATTAAAAATTAATCCCATATGATGATAAGAATTTTCTTGTATTTGTCTATAAAAATAATTAAATTATTATTGTTTTCTTTACTATGTTTCATTTGGATTGATAGAGCAGAACGACATTATTATTTTTGTATAAAATACAATGCTTCTTACCCAACGAAAAGCAACAAAAAGCAATCGGTGAATAACAAACGCAGGGCATAGACCAGTGAATGGTACTCCCAATAAACATAAGCGTTGCGTGGTATGGCCGCTGTGTGCAGTCCGTACTCTCGGCATTATTGGCTGCCTACAAAATTGTGGGTGAGTTTTAGTATAAGTAGCCAATTATAATGTTGGGTTTATTCAGTTAATTAGATAAGAACTTGTAACTGTGTGCATAATATGATTTTATGAAGGGGAAACTGGACTTCTTGGTTTTTAGTCATGGCATATCTTCCAATATATTTGGTTTAAACTTTTGCCATTACTATGTTCCGGTATGCAGGGCTCTGTAGCTAGTGAAGTTACTAGGTATAAGAACAAATAATTAATATCTCGAGATTACGAGCACAGCGTGGTGCATGGTGTGGTGCCATTTTTTTATTTTATTTTGACTTATATACATGTATCCCAATTGTATGAATGACTAATTAATTAAATAATATTTTCTAAGATATTTTTGTTTATAGACACACTATTATAATTATAGTATATGGATAATTTAATCCGTAGCAATATTTTACAATTGCGTTTGAAATATGTATTATAAGATTAATTATTTATGAAATTAATATAGTAATGTCTTAGGTTTTCGCGATTATTACACATTATAATAAAACAATTTTAAACGGATTAGATCGCGTATATTATAGATTTTTAAATAGATCAATAGATAAAATAAAATAACTTTTTTAAATCTGTAACGACGAAAAGTATTCGAAACGTCAGAAAAAACAAAAATCTATAATATACGCGATCTAATCCGTTTAAAATTGTTTTATTATAAATTAATATAGAATAATTCATCGATAATAACCAACAATTCAATTTATTTATTGACACAATAATTCAAGCAATTTCTCTGTCAGTCGATTCAAACTACTGCATACACTCACACATCACACCAATATTAAAATGGGTACCTATCCCTGATTGACATCCGTGGAGCACAGAGGTTCCAGATGAAAGCCAGTGTCAAGTGCTTGTACTTACGATTAACTTGATCTGAACACCTATTTGGTCCAGTTTTGAGACACTTATCTAGGAATATCATTGGCATTTACTTTCAAACTATTTTTTTCTGTTTCTTGTTATCTCTAATGGTTTTGTGTTTGTATTTCATGTTTCAATGTCCAAATAAAATGTTCACTCTAGGATTCATTTTTATTTTATTTATCTATTTATTGTCAGGCAACACCAGTAAGAAATTATACTCATACATAATATTTCCTTTTCACTATTTCGCTCGTATTCCGAGCGGTAATATGTTGCAATGCAGCGTGTTCCACGGAACTTCCAGTTCATGACACCCTTCGGCCAAATGGTCTCCTTCATAAAGATCTTAAGATGGCGTATCGCAACCTAAGATGTTTTATAAGTGCAGATGCGTTGCCCGCGCTCTATGATGGTTACATGAAAGCAAGGTAATTGCCCGGAATTCACTGAGTCACGCACCGACCACTATCGCGGCTCGACGTGAATCGTAAGCGTTATTCAGAAACAAATTGCGAAAAAATAATGGCATCCTGTGTTTACAGACAAGAGTGCACTGGAACTGTGAGAGGAAAAGACGTTTTATTTCATACATAAATAAATAACATACGTAACGTAAACCGATATTGTAAATGACGAATATATTTTGTTTCATTTTTTATTACGCGGTCTAATGGCGGCCGGCCACGGCGCGCCGTTTTGTAAAATGTCATTAGTCGCAACCTACACCTCAAACAAATTGAAGATCTGAAATAAACTTATGGCCTTTTTGTCGTTATTGATGTATATATATGGTACACACCTAATTTGAACATTGAACCTGAACCTGCAGCAAATCCATACGAACATCGATACAAATCGAATTTTTACCTAATTTCGCGACACTTCGAACCGTTTACACCGTTCATGGTCACGGGCAGACACAAACACACAAAAAATTTGAAATTAATGTTCTGGCTTGACTCAAACTTTTCTACCGTCAAGGTCCCTTGGGTCTTCCCCCAAAAATAACCGTTATACACCTGCTAAAATGTATTATTCTCAAAACATCTAACATAGGTTCATCTCCCTATAACTCTGCTAACCTCAAAAAGCTTGACAGATTTATATAGCTTCAAAATTTCCGTCGACACCCTACAATTATACTTTATGGGCCAACATAAAACAAGCATAATTACCAACACGGCGCGATGTGAGAAAATCCACGTGTTTTCATTAATATTTCAGAGTCTTGAAGGGTTCAATTAATTATTTAAAACATGTAGCCTACTAACGTAATGTTGAGAGGGTATGAAAATCTTTCATAGAAACTTCTGAAATGAATATTGGTTTAGTGGTATACCACCACCCTATCTCCTCTCGTGGGTGTCGTAAAAGTCGACTAAGGGATTAACCGGAGGATGGGCAGTACAGTGAGCAGCGCAGCAGCGTCCTTCGAGCACATTAACAACTCAACTGCGATCGCCAGCCCGTCTGCCAAGCGTGGTGATTATGGCAGAACCCCCCAATGGCCCCACAAAACACCCAAATCAGTCGTTGTGGTGATCATTGGGGGAGGCCAGTGTCCAGCAGTGGACTTCATTCGGCCGAAATGATGAAGTGCGGCTGTTTTCCGGAATAAGAATATAGAACCACTCCATCTCGTTCCATGGATGTCATAACAGGTGACTAAGGGACTCTAACCAGGGGGATGGGCAGCAGCATCATTTCTGTGAATCAGTAGCCATATTGCACTCAGCAACCCACCTGCCAAGCGTGGTGAGTACTGGCCAGTTCTCCCCAAAATCACGACATACTGCATGTGACCGGCCTTTTTTTTTTTTTTAATATTATATACATTGCCCCACACTAGGATTTCTCCTGTACCGTGGGTGCGTTTATAGACATGAATTCCACACACAATACACCCAGACCCGGAACAACTACCTGCAGATCATACAAATATTGGTTCCGTGCGGGAATCGAACCTACGACCCGGAACACAGCTGTCGACTGTATCAACTACTGCACCAACCGTACCAACTTTATGGGGGAGGCCTTTGTTTAGCAGTGGATGTCTTTAGACTGATATGATGAATAAAAATGTAATTATTTATTTTTTCCCTACATGGTCACTGGCGGCAGCTTTCAAAGGTGCCGCGCCACGTACGTTGGGAATTCATCCGAACCCCTTCCCTTGAAAACTTAAAAGATGTCCTGCAGGTCCCTTTTGCCATGTCTGTCTCTCGTTCTTGTGCAAAGTGGATGTTGGTCTGGCCGTGTGGTGCCGGCCACGAATAGCACTAATGCATCTTATCCCCTGGGTGTAGTAAAATATGATTATGAGATTACCCAGAGCATGGGCAGCAAGCGTCCTTCGAGTACACTACCAATTCAATTACGATCGCCAACCCGTCTGACAAGCGTGGCAATTATGGCCAAAATGAGCACACAACACAACCCGACCAGTCGTTGTGGTGATCTTTTGGAGAGGCCTGTGAGTAGCAGTGGGCTATATACGGCTGAAATGATAATGATGATGGTCCTGGCGGTCTTGCTAAGTAATTTTTAACGTCCAGTTTATCCTGCGTCAATTACCCGGATTGATGTGACTGAGATGATCGCATGCAGCCGTGTATGAGTGCGAGCGATAAAGAGCATAATCACCACTTTTGTGTTCACAAGTTCAGTACGGTATGGTCATGTCTTTTAGGCTTAAAAATTGCTTGATCACCGCGTAAGCTGTTGTTTTAGGGTTCTGAGCGTCCGAATGAAAAAAATACGAAACCCTTTTTAGGTTATGCACGTATTTTTTTTATTTATTGAAACTAGCTACGTTTTTGCGGACATACATAATATTTTGGAATATATACAAGGATGGTGAAGTCAGTATGTTAACTCCTTAAATAATTTCCGGATTTACTCGGAATAGCCCATATTATAAATAGCTCGGACTGTTATTTTCTGTAATATAAAAACACGTCTCGACATCGGCAGCAGATCCCCACAGCAAAGCCATAATTCTGTGAAACTACGCAAAATATAATAAACTAGCTGTAGCCACATCCGTAATCTATTTAATTTTCTTAATGGCAAATGCAGCAGAGCTAAGTTTGCTTGAAAGTGTATTAATATTGGGTCCCCATTGCAATTCTGAATCTACTATAAGGCCCAAAAATACAGTTGAGGGAACTAGATCTAATGTTTTTCCGTCGAGTTTTACTTGAGTGGGTCACCTGTGCCGTTGAGAATTTTACACACTTGGTATTTCCTGCATTTAGGAGTCGATTATTGGCCGAAAACCAATCAGAAATCTTATATTGGGTGTTATAATCGGTGTTGATTAGACGGTCGTCGTTGAGCCAAGTCGGAGGCCTAAGGAAGTTTGACCAACTCTGACACAAAGTTTACTACCAACTACATGAAAGAAGAAGACGAAGAATACCGTTTAAAATCCCTACGAGCTATTTTATGCCGACATATAAGGATTCACAAAATGGTACCAAACTTATCCTTCACAAGAGTTACAATAAATTTCAACAGTTTTGAACACATGTAGATATCCGACTTGAAGAATATACAATATCAGCCAAAAGACGAACACTGCTGGACAAAAGAGCTGCCCCATAAACGATCCGTCATTTTGAGTGGTAGTTTGCCAATACCCACCATGCTTGGCAGGTAGGTTGGTCAGCGCAGAGTGTCTAATGTTCCACAGAAGATACGCTGCTGCCTATCCCTATTGTTTAGAGTCCTTTAGTTTGAAGAATAGTGTATCCTAAAAAAGCTTCAGGTTAATGTGTCAAAATGCTTTCATACAACATTCTGACGAATTTTGGGGAGAATTTGCAGTATGGTTACTTACTTTTACTATTTTAAAAAAACGTTGCCCCACACTAGGATTTCTCATGTGTCGTGGGTGCGTTTACAAACACAAATTCCACACACAATACACCCAGACCCGAAACAATTACCTGCAGATCGTACAAATATTTGTTCCGTGCGGGAATCGAACCCACGACCCGGTGCGCAGCAGCCGACTGTATCAGCCACTGCACCAACCGTGCCGTCATACTTAGTACGCTTGGCAAGATGGCAACGGACGCTGCTGCCCATTCCTCAGGAATAGAATCCCTTAGTCGCCTTCTACAGGACACGGGATCACACAAGACTGTATTATTCAATCAATGACACATTAGTTTTAGACCTTTTCTGATAACACGTTCTGTAAAAGGTTCCTTTATAGCGACCAAGATATTTCTGTCCCAAAAACATTAATCAATCTTTAGAAACTCTTGACGATCCATTATATTCAAACCTTTCCTTATAACGGTCAAGTTATATTACAAAGTCAAAGCATTGATTACTATTTTGGGACGATAAATTTGGCATGTCTCAAAGAGTTTTTTTTTTTTTTTTTTTAAACGTTGCCCCACACTAGGATTTCTTCTGTGTCGTGGGTGCGTTTACAGACATATAATTTCACACACAATACACCCAGACCCGGAACAACTATCTGCAGATCATACAAATATTTGTTCCGTGCGGGAATCGAACCCACGACCCGGGGCGCAGCAGTCGACTGTATCAGCCACTGCACCACTTCTGCTATAGGAAATTGAAGACCTAAAAATGCAAGGGATTTTAGTCTGGAAAGGTAATTTGACATTTAGAACTTTGTCGTGCAATGCCACTGAGTAAAGATATACAGAGGATGGGCAGCGACATCTCGTGCGCTAATGACAACATACTGCGTTCACCAATCCCCTTGGTGATTATGGCAATACTGGTGATGACCACTCATTCTAATGATCTTTGGGATTCCCATGTTCAGCACTGGCTATTTAAATGTAGATGTGTGTGTAAGTTCTTTCTATAAACACTAACTAACATTTTTCAAAGTTCTTATCAATCAACACCGTAAACTTAACTATAAAAAAGCCCATGGGATTTCTTGCCTGTCTTCTCCATAAGATCAATTGAAAACATGCATTTTAAATTCTGATGTTACACTGTTTGAAGCAGCATCTAAGATAATACTTATATTTATATCTTAACCCTTTTACATTTTAGTAAAGTGTTAATAATTTGTAAATACATACATAATCAGCCCGTTACTGTCCCACTGCTGGGCACGGGACTTTCTCACGAAGAGTAGGGTTAAGCTCTAGTCTACAATACTGGCCTAGTGCGGATTGGCAGACTACATACACCATTGAGAACCTTTTTTAGCCCTCTCTGCAACTGCAAACATTGCAGTTTTCCACACTGTTTTCGTAGACCGTTGACACAAGTGATAATCAAATTCTGACCCGCACATAAATCCGAAAAGTCAGAGGTGCAGGCAGAGATCGAACTTTTTCACCTTTATGGAATGCAAGTGTTCAACCGCTCTTGTGATATCACTGTTTATTATTAATCAAGTTAACTAAATTATTCTCCAAATAACTTCAAAGAATGGCTGGTCTCATACTCTGCCGCCAAGATGTAGTGTTTAAACTTTAGACATTACTGTGCTCCGGTTTAAGGGCACTGTAAATAGAAGTTACTGGGCATATAGACTACACAAATAATGTCTCGGGGTGACAGCGCAGTGTGGTGTCACGCAGGACTAGTCTTGGGTAGCAGAACAATTGTTACGGGCAGGCGCGGCGGTTACCATCAGGTGAATGGACGGCACGGTTGGTGCAGTGGCTGATACAGTCAGCTGCTGCGCTCCGGGTCGTGGGTTCTATTCCCGCACGGAACAAATAATTGTATGATCTGCAGGTAGTTGTTCTGGGTCTGGGTGTATTGTGTATGGAATTTATGTCTGTAAAACGCACTCATGACACAGGAGAAACCCTAGTGTGGGACAATGATAAAAAAAAAACAATAACAAAATGTCTTGCCAAACTCGGCAACGAACTCGAAACATAATATATAGTGTTCCATTATAATCATCATCATATCAGCCAAAGAACATCCTCTGGTGAACAAAGGACTCCCCCATAGATTTCCACAAAGACCGGTTACATTTCGTGTTGTCATTTTGACTTCGGGTTAGTGAGCGCAGTATGGCTACTGTTTCACAGAAGGGACGCTGCTGCCCGTCCCTCTGATTTCGAGTCACTTGGTCGCCTTCTACGACATCCACGAGAGGAATAGTAGTGGTGCTATGTTCTTAATCGAGACATACACGGAATATAGTTTTCAGGAGAGTTTTTTTTTTAAATAGCAATTTTACTTTTCATTTTCAATTCATGCCGCTCGTTTACCGCGCTCATGAAACTGGAGTGTTTTTCAATAGCTCGCAATCATGTGCCGTGAACGTTAATCTCGCGTAGTTTCACGCACATTATGCACCCGCCTCTTATTTTCGTACTCACACCTTTTTTATTGTATATTTTTTTTATTGGTGCCAAGTGGAAATTCTTCATGTACTTCCTTCGCCTTGGGGAAGGGCGAAGCGGTATGCCGGCTAAAACCACTGGAGCGGTCATCTTCGGCACCTAAGGGAGGCTCCAGGTCCTCGTATGATCACACTTGAGCCTATAGGCATATCTCGAAGAGGGTGATTGTAAAGCGGTCCGCCCCCCGGGATAATTGTAAAGGATCCCCCAAAACGTCCCACGGCAGTGCGTGACCACATGCGTGCTACCGTCTTCTCTTGGGTCACTCGGTGTAGGCACGTAAATTCCCCAATCTGCGCACCCGTGAACCGCGAAGAGGTCCCCCGCCTGAAAGCAACGGCAGGGGGTTTCAGGCGTATGAGAAATAGGCACCAGGGTGGTTGTTACCCCGGCGCCCTCTCCTTCTTTCTTCGAGCGGGATCGGCCCTCTCCCAATCCCGCTCTGAGGTCTCCTTCTGGAGCATGACGCTCTCACAGAAGAAGACCACTGCATTCCAGTTTTCGTGCTCTGCCAACATAGCCAGACACTACATGCACTCACACCTATGATTGTATCATGGATATTTACGATACAAATATAGGGGCAGCAATTTCAGTGCCCGAGTATGTGAGTAGCGACATTGCGTACCTGAATGCTCCAGTTTGTCTCCAAGATTTTGTCAGCGCCTCATCTCAGACTTGCTTGAATATAGAAATATTGGCTGGTGTGAGACTCTGCAGAACTCTCAATTCTGGCTTGCCTTAGTTGGCCGATCAAAGGAGAGCCGTCAAAACTATACGTTCGAGGTCAGAAGTATCTAATGGCTTCATAACGGGGAACCGAGTCTTTGAGACGCACGATAGTGAAACCAGTGCTGCACTGGTCTTCTCTGACTGACACTGCACTTCTAACGCTGGTGTTGCCCCTTGTCGCCTGTAGTTGTGCCTATATGTGGAGCTCATCCTGTGTGCCACCGTCTGCCATAGAATTTCAAATAAAGGTGGAAAGCCAGATGCCGTATCTTATGTTTTTTAGTTTTCAGCCCATATGACACACATTGCAATCGACCTCATTGTTATAGCTTTTATCTTACACTATTAATCTAGTCACTGTAGGAACCATTACATTTTAGCATAACGGCCTAAAAAGGGCCTCTGTGCGTTACACCAATATCCAAGCGTGAACCTATTAATAGACCGTGTCGCTCCTCGCATAGTATACTATATATACTCGTATAACCAATGATATTATACCATACATATGTTACGTCCATATTAAATGGCGCGCAAAATACAGTCTCACTTGCACAACCATGTCGTGAGAAAGATACAAAAACAACAAGAGTAAAAGAGATAGCTATCTAGGTGAATCGATTACAATTGGGGGAGTTTTGGTTCTTACTTTTGGCGCGCATGTAACATGTCTAATTCTTTTTAATATATAATATCATTGATTATAATTTATAACCCATAAAAGGTAAAATAAAGCGGTACACTAATCAAGTTTTAGATTATTTTTCTGGCAAAACGTGACTTCTTTCATCCCTAAATTTGCTGTGATCTATTACCCATAATTTAAAAGACCCTGTTCTCATTCATCAACGCCTGAAAATGTCTACTGAAGGAACGGTCACAGGGACAGACAGATGATCCCACAATGTTTGACAATGCAAGAACAGCCTGCCCTTTTAAATAATCCCAAGTCACTCTTAGTTCTAAAAAACTACAATGTATTCCTACAAAAGTCCAATCTATAACCTAAAACACCTTGCCAAGAAATGTACTCTGTAAGCCAACTAAATCCATCCAATACGTATTTCGCGCTAGGTCTGAATAGGCTGCAATATGCACTCGGATATAAGCCCGAGTATAAATCTGCATGCCCGGATAATATCCTACCTCGCAAAGATACTGCTCCTAAGATTATTAGCTGGATATAACGGTTAGATTGAAATTTTGGTGCATATTGCTTTGGTTAAAACAGGAACGTACGTACATTTTCGCATCGCGTTTGCAGGGTGAGCAGAAGGTCTACCGACTATCATCAGTCTGGCAATAGTCGAGGAAAATATAACATTAGATAGTTGCACGGTTGGTGCAGTGGCTGATGCAGTCGGCTGCTGCGCTCCGGGTCGTGGGTTCGATTCCCGCACGAAACAGATATTTGTATGATCTGCAGGTAGTTGTTCCGGGTCTGGGTGTATTGTATGTGGAATTCATGTCTGTAAACGCACCCACAACACAGGAGAAATCCGAGTGCGGGGCAGCGTTTTAAAAAAAAATGTACAAACGCAAAAAAATTGGTCTTACAAACATGGAATTAAGTATGACAAGACTCGCGGCATCAGAGCCTATTTTTGTTGACGGTATGTCGGAAAGAATGATACGAAAGACTTTATTTCCATAGACTATTCCTTCGGCTTTGCCGCTTCAGTGTCGGTAGGTGGAGGACGTATGCGTTGAGTCGGCTTAAACGCGGACACCGATTTTTACCGATAAAAATCGCACAGATCGATGACTGATTAAAATCGTTCGCCTGTTTTAGGCCTAAGTGTTAACCAAACCTCAAATGCTATTGATTTGAGGTCTTCTTCAACAGCTTAACCTCCAGTCTATTACTGGAGATATATTAACTTTTTAAATAGACGGTGCGGTGGAGATGAAGTGTTTGGTGTCTGCACCCGTAGGTCGCGGGCGCGATTCTTGCGGTATTCTTGTGGTATGTTATTTCTCTTCCTTCGACGGCACGCCTGGGCGGCCTACAGATATCGTTCATAGTCTGATGTTTATTTACGTCTGTAAATTGTACTCGCCTCCACCAAAGATCATCAAAACTAGCGGTATGGGTCTGTGTTATATGCTCATTATTGGGCTTTGCCGTAATAGCCAGGCTTGACAGACGGGTCACAACAAATATCAGCAGGTTTTTACGGAAAATCATATTAATAAAAATTTAAGAGAAGGAAACTAAAACCACGTTAAGCTGTTACTAAGTTACGTTAGCTGTACCTAAGTTTATTACAGTACATTATTTTAGACCAACATCACATAAGTTTAATCCATTTATCAAGTTTGCATAACTTACAATAAGTTATGCAAAGATTTCTTAATTTGCTAAAGCTTTCAAATATTCCAAAGTTATACCAAAAGTCCTGTCAAATTTCATTGTTGGTTAACTAGACTAGAATTTCATTATGACAATTATATCACATGGACCTTTTCATACACTACGAATAGATCATACATAATCAGCCCGTTACCATCCCACTGCTGGGCACGGGCCTTTACTCACGATGAGAAAGGTAAGGCGTTAGTCCGCACGCTGTACTGTGGAAAAGCCCCATACAAAGCCGCCCGAAAACCGTTTCACGCGAAAGTCGATGTTATGGGATAAAAATAAATACAATACAATACTCTTTATTGTACACCAAAAATAACAAAATAAGATCCAATGTAGAAAAAGACATGTACAAAGGGCGGTCTTATCGCACACGGCGATTTCTGCCAGACAACCTTGGGATGGACAGAAAAATAAATGATATACCTAGTCTAAAAATAAGCTTTCTTGTCGCTATTTTAGTTTTTAAACATGTTTATAATAGGCATTTGATGTCTAACTCATGTTCAGTAACGTAATTTTGTCGCAATATGTTACTACTATTCAACGTCACATTACTAGAAAGATTTTGATCTATGTATACAAGTATTGTACATTTTTGGAAAGCATATAATCGCCTCATATCGTTTTGTAATTAAGATTATATATATATATTGGTTTAATAAAATAAAATAAACCATTATAGTTTAAGGTGGTATGTTTTAGGGTTTTTTTTATAACGAGAGATTTCCCCGTTGCGGATGCTTGCCGATGTTGAGATATTTGTTGTATTATGAACTTCATGCATTAGTTTACTTATAGAAAAAAAAATGCACCTGCTGGCTCCTTTTCTGACACGATACCAAAATATGTCGCGAGATAAAAATGAATTCAATTTCTTTATATTTCTCATCATCATTTCAGCCGAATGAAGTCCACTGCTGGACACAGGCCTCCCCCAAAGGGCCCATTGGGGGATTTTGCCATAATCGCCACGCTTGGCAGACGGGTTGGCGATCGCAGTTGAGTTGTTAATAGATACTGGCAACACTGTTCCTGTGACATGTCAATTATTTGCTCGGATTTTTTTTAAATTAATATTTTTGTATTATTAAGTTTATAGTGTCTAATTATATAGTTAAACTCATCAGCGAAACCAAAATACGAGGGATTATTGTTATCCGTCCAATAGTTACAATAAAACACTGTATAAATACTCTTCGCTGCCGGTGACCTGTCAACGGCTGAACTTTGAAATTCATCAGTTTTACTGGGGAGTATTGTTTCCTTAATATTATATTGAGCACACACCCAGATTAATAATAACACTCTGACCTTCTCGATAAGTGCGAGGAGTATCTAATCACAGATCTGGCACAGTACTCGCCAAAGTCATTGTTGACAAGTTTAACTGATATCGAAGTAACTTCTAATTATTTTCTCACCTTTAAATAATAATAGTGTCTTTAATTTAACACTAGTATAAATTAGCATATTAACGAGAGACAGATCAATAGGATACTTTACTAGTTTCATATATAACAGTACCCACATTATATAAAAGATATATATGAACATTGTAAAACACACTAGTTTTTATTCGTAAGCCCCCAGTAAATGCAGCATCTGTTATTATCTACCAGAACTGTTCTTACACTTTCTCTATTTTTCACTTCCATCTATCACAGTTATCTATCTGTTTTCCATTTCCATCTATCACAGTCATCTATCTGTTTCTTCATTTTCCCTTTCAGTAACTCAATCCTGAGACCATACCAATGCTTACCCGTAAGGCCGCAGCCCAGGAGATGGAGCATAAGTTAAATGCAGCCCTAAAGGAACTTAAAGCATCAAACACACAGTGTCAACAACTGCTACAGGAAAGAGAGGACAGTGAAGACGAAGTTAAGAGGATTGTTGACAAAAACTCAAGCTTGAAAAGGGAGCTAGTAGATTTACATCAACTACACTTAGAGGTTATTGATGAACGGGACAAGCTTCAGGAGATCACAGATGGTTTCAGTCAGTGTAGTTGCTTGTATGAGGAGGCTTTGGGGAAAGTCAGGGATCTCGAGGATGAGTTATATAATGCAAATGCTTTAATATTAAACCTACAGAATGACAAGGACTGTACACAGGCTGTTGCGACCCAACATTTGTTCGAAGAATTAATTCATTGTAATTCAGACGCTAAGGCCAGGAAATCAATAGTTACCATTGATCTTACTGAGGAAGCTTCTATTGTGGACTATAAATATACTAATAAAATAAGTCACAATAAAATAAAAAAGTATATAAAAATTAACAAATTCTTAAAAAAATGTAGCAACTTAAAGAAAAAACATCAACACTTCTTGAAAAATACTCAATTAAGGAAAGAACGTGTTGCTCTAATTAATAAACTTAGCAACTATCAAATAAAATTGGAGGATAGTAAAAACATATATCAAATTGACACTCAGCGCTTACAGTCTGAAATTAAGGATTTAGAAGAGTCACTCAATTCTCTCTACAATAAATATGTATCATCACAGAGGCAAATTGAAGAACATATCCTTGCTGCAAATCAGCTTGTTAATATGTGTAGTTATAATGTAAACAGAGTGGACTCCTTAACTAGCAATACATTGTGTAAATGTATGTCTAAATCAATTTGTAACAGTTCCCCACCTGAGATACTGGAGGATCTGCCTCAGGCTGGAAATCAGTGTAATAGTGCTGCAATGACAGGGTTTAATTCTCAGCCCGTAATAACTGGTTTGGTAGATATGACCAATCATACAAGTACAAATAAAACAATGAGTTATCGGATGGTCATGTATTCTGATAACACTGGCAAAGGTCTTGGGGGTTTGTTAAGCAACAGCCTGGGTCATTCCGCACATAATAACTGTATGCCTGGGTCATCCTATAAACAAATAATAGCATCACTTATGACAGATAACTTCAACCCCTACACTAACATAACTTTACTTGTAGGTAATAGTTTAAACGTTAGGAAAAAAGACATCTCAGACAGTGTTGCTTTAATGTTAAATTTGAACTGTGGTAGGATAATATTGTGTGCATTTCCCTACCTAGATCACTTGTCAGAGGAACAAAACAACTATATTCATATGCTAAATATGCATATGCACTTGTTAGTAAGTCACTATAGTGACAAGTTAATATTTTTTGACACCAATTGTTTTGTTGGTAAATTAAAATTGACTGGGGATACTGTGTATCTGCCTTTTAGATGTAAGCGTCACCTTGCTACACTGGTAGCTTATAATATTAACTCAGTCATAAGTAGTATGACGAAGTCTTCTTTTAACTCCACTGTGGTTAGTAATTATACTAACAATAAGGTGGTTAATCAAATTTTAAATTTAAACTTAAGCAACTGACAACAGAGAAGGACAGTCATTATATTACAATGACACATCAAAATATTAATCGCTTCTCTGGCAAAATTTTAGATGTCGAATTATTTACAGAAAAATATAATGTTGATATTATATGCCTAACAGAAACTTGGTTGAAGGCAGATAAAATGATGTTTAGTATAAATGATTTTAAAGTTGCCAGTTCGTTCCATAGAGTGTCAGCAGAAGGTGGGGGGTCATTAATTATGATTAAACAACACTTAACATTTAAAGAGCGCCTAGATATTTGCGACCTCTCTGTTGAACGAGTTTGTGAGCTTGCGTGTGCAGAAACGGGGGAGTTTGTAATTTTATGTGTTTATAGGCCGCCTTCGTCTAATATATTACAATTTCTTTCAATAATAGAGGACGCCCTTAGGAAAATAAAAATGAACAAAAAGATATTAGTTTGTGGTGATTTCAATATAGACATTTTGATAGATACCACAGATAAACGTAACTTTATATCCTTGTTTAAATCATTTAATCTAAGCTTTTTGTTTTCTGAGCCGACTAGAGTAACACCTACCTCAGCCACTTGTTTAGATAATATTATTACTAACTTTAAAATAAACAGTAAGACTTTAATTAGTGGAATTCGTTCAGATCATAAGTGCCAGCTTGTTAAATTACACTATAAAACAGTTAATGGGCACAAAATAATACACTGTAGAAATTTATCAAAAAAATGTCTAGTTAATTTTGGTAAAAATCTAGGAGCAGTACTTCAAAATTTAAAGCCGCAAAATGCTAATCCTAATGAACTGTACCAGACCCTATTTAATGCTATATGTAAAGAGTATCAAAAAGCTTGCAAACTAAATAAAATTAATTTAAAACCTAAATTAACATTCAGTGTCTGGGCAACCAAGGGTATAAGACATAGTAGAGATATCTTATACGAACTATATGACAAAAAGTCCTACACATCTAATATCGATTTTCATAATTATGTTAGAAAATATTCTAAATTATTTAAAAAGGTTTGTGTGCAAGCAAAAGCTGCTTATATTAGTGATCAAATTAAGAAGTCAAACAATAAAATAAAAACGACATGGAAAATAATAAATGCTGAAACTAGTGATGGTAGGTTTAGTGACAGTACGATTAATTTAAATATAGATGACAAACTAGTTTCAGATAAGACTGTAGTCGCAAATTTTCTAGAAACCTTTTTCACTTATATTCCAATAGAGACTACTAAAAATCTTAAATCGTCTCCGGAAGCAGCCGAAGCATTCTTAAAAAATGTAGATTTACGTGTACCTACCTTTGAATTCAGTTCTGTAACACATACTGATATAATAAAAACATTCAAAACTATAGCAGTTAAAAGAACTGAAGACTTATGGGGATTGTCAACGAAAGCCGTGGAATCTGTAATAGTTAACATCGCGCCAATGTTGGCTATAATATTTAATTCTTGCATCGCGGACGGCATATTTCCTGATCTCATGAAATCCAGTAAAATTGTACCCATGTTTAAGGCTGGTTGCCTGAATAGTGCATCTAACTATAGGCCAATATCCGTGCTACCAGCCTTAAGCAAAATTTTCGAAAAAATTATATTAAATCAAATGTTAGTACATTTTAACAGTAATAAGATATTACACGCCAAACAGTTTGGATTTACAAGGGGACGATCTACAGAGGATGCTGGATCTACTCTCATTAAAACTGTATTGGGGGCTTGGGAGGATGCGCATGATGCTTTGGGCGTGTTTTGTGATCTGTCCAAGGCGTTCGACTGCGTGGACCACCGTACGCTCATTATGAAGCTTAAATACTACGGAATTCAAGGTAGATCCATAGATCTTTTAATTTCCTATCTGGCAAATCGAGATCAAAGAGTGGCAATTGAGAACGTCACATCTACAGGCTCACAAGTTAAAATAGGAGTACCTCAAGGATCAATTTTGGGCCCTTTTCTGTTTCTGGTTTATATCAATGACTTGCCATATATGATAAACGACACAATGTCAAACATAATCTTATTTGCTGACGATACTTCACTTATATTTAAGGTAAACAGAAAGGATAGGCATCTTGTAGAACCCAATGATATACTTCGTAAGATATCCGATTGGTTTTCGGCTAATAATCTACTCCTAAACGCAGAAAAAACCAAATGTGTAAAATTCTCAACGGCAAATGTGACCCATTTAACTACAGAAGTAAAACTTGACGGAAAAACATTAGATCTGGTTCCCTCAACTGTGTTTTTGGGCATTACGGTAGACGCAAAATTGCAATGGGGACCCCATATAAAAGCACTTTCAGGCAAACTGAGCTCTGCTGCATTTGCCGTTAGGAAAATTAGACAGGTTACGGATGTGGCTACAGCTAGGTTAGTATATTTTGCGTATTTTCACAGTATTATGTCCTACGGAATTTTACTGTGGGGATCGGCTGCCGATGTCGAGACTATTTTTATATTACAAAAAAGAGCAGTCCGAGCTATTTATAATATGGGCTCTCGTGAGTCACTCCGGGAACTATTTAAGGAGATAAACATACTAACTTTGCCATCCTTGTATATATTCCAAAATATTATGTATATCCGCAAAGACATTGTTAGTTTCAATAAAAGAAGTGACGTGCATAACCTAAATACTCGCAATAAGAACAAGCTTGTCTTGCCTGGCTTTAGACTTAGCAGAACCAGCAAGTCGTTTATGGGAAACAGTATTAGGTTCTACAACAAAATTCCTTCTAGTATTACTGATTTACCAGAACTAAAATTCAAATCTTTGATTAAGCGCGTTTTAATATTGAAAGCCTACTATAACATACAGCATTACATCGATGATAAAGATGTGTGGCAAACGATTCCCTTCTGCACACTGCGACCCTCTGGCGCTGTATAATTTATTTTATAACGTCTGATAATTGACATGATTGCAAGTGTTTTAACTTGCAATCAAAGGCATAATGTCTACAAATTGGAATTAATTATATTATTATTGTAAAAATAACTTGACATTTCTAATATCGCATTTAAAATTGCAAATATTTATGTTATTTACATATAGTTAATAAATTGACATTTGACTTGACTCATTTAAAACATTTAAAAAAAATGTAAATTTACTTATATACATTGATTGACTATTTGTTATTGTTAATATTGTTCTTGTGACATCAAATTATAATATTCTTACAAAACCGTAAATGTGTGAGCATTATGTAGGCATTGATGATATTTAGTACTTAATTTTGATTGTGTCTTTTGCCTGGCTGTATTGGTCTGTCATGCTCACTAAAATGTCTTGCTGATGGTGGCGTTGTGTATCGGGTCGTTCGGTTCCCTTCAACATGGTTGAGCTAAGTGATGCTGATGCATGCGTTATGCTCGTGAACGGGTGCCGTCTGTTGGGACTGGTCAGTCATTAACTGCCACGGCAAGAAATATTGTTATGGTACGTTCCATCTTTAGATATTGACCTACATTTTTCTCGGTATTTGTTGTACAATCATTTTTGTATCAATCAGCATTGTAATCTCCATTATTTTAAAAGAGTATCCATGGAGTTTCTTGCCGGCTCTTCTCCATGAGATCCACTATTTGGAACCGTGCAACTTAGATTCTGACGTTTCATAAGTGCCAATATTTGGTTTATTTGAAATAAAAAACTTTGACTTTGACTTTGACTTTGAATATACTCAAAGGACGCTGCTGCCCATCCTCTGGCTATACCCTTAATCGAGTTTTACGACACCCACGGGAGGAGGGTGGTGGTATTTCTCATAGTATCATTTATTATCTCTACTAAGGTCAAATTGATAAAAAGTTCATTACAATGATGAGAGTTATTAATAGTTGTGGTTTTGAAACAGTTTTGGTCACCTTACTTGATAAAATACTATCTCTTATCTATTAGGTTCAATTAAAAACAGGTTTGTTATGGGAATAGTGCAAATTATTAGTATTTTACTTTTCTGCACATAGCAATATTTCTTATAAAAGGAACCCAGAAACTCACAAGTTCACAGAAGATCACAGTTGTTGGTCAAACATTCAGTTGCCTTAATGATCATTTAGTAACTTTTTTCAAAAATGCATAGAAATTTGGAAATGGGTGAACTTGTTTGCAGCAAACGAGAGTTGTGCAATTTGGTGATAAATGGTCATAATATAGAAGACTATTTACGTGAAAATTACGATTTGTCACCAGGGCAGGGCCCAGGGGTAATGGCTACTGTGGTCTTCTAAATTCAAAGAAATTTTATATCTAAATGTAACGAACGCTTGAGAAATGCAATAAATGCATCTCGGAAAAAAGAACATTCTAATTTCGACTTTATATTAAAGAAATCTCACAGGTATTAACAAGGGGGACGGCGCGTACGCAGTCCCCACTATCAAAAATTACGCGTCCGAGTTATCCACATTAGGGATAATCGCAGGGGTCAACCCAACCGCAGTGCAATGGGAAGGCCTCGCCCTGGGGGAACCGCCTTCATGATCACGGTGTCCCCTACGCCAGGTAAGTATGAATTCACTACACTGCGGCGCGAGGGTCGTTCAACGGCGGAAAATCTTAACATCGCCATTCGGCTTTGTGACGTTGTTGTATAACGCCATCTAGTTACGAAATTATAAACAGGATCGCTTGATGTGACGTCACTGTCTATCGTGTGGTTCATGTTCTTGAATAATAATAAGTTAAAAAAAAAATCGAGAGTGGCGCAGATGGCGCGCAGTGGCCATGTCAGTGTTTCTTAATGCTTTTGGTATAATATCAAAATATGTTTCATTGAAAGGGTTACGAACAATGATATTATATTTAGGTAGAACAAAGTTAGAAAATATAGAAGAGGACTTTACCAATGAAATTGCCGTTCTGCAGTACTGGCCATTTCAAATAAAAAATACTTTTTTGTTTGGCTATGAATTCGGATTTCATATTTAGTGCCGGCTCAGAATACCACCACCCCATCTCCTCCCGTGGGTGTCGTAAAAGTCGACTAAGGGATTAGCCAGAGGATGGGCAGCAGCGTCCTTCGAGTACATTAACAACTCAACTGCGATCGCCAACCCGTCTGCCAAGCGTGGCGATTATGGCAAAACCCCCCCAATGAGCCCACAATTCACCCATATCGGGCGTTGTGGTGATCTTTGGGGGAGGCCTGTGTCCAGCAGTGGACTTCATTCGGCCGAAACGAAAAAAAAATGATGAAATGATTTATTTTATTTTATACACATGGTTTTAATTATTCAAAATCAGTCTTATGTGTATTGATTAGTGTTATGTTTTCATCACTTTGAATATTTTTCGTCGTCATGGATACCTTCTTTCTTCTTGAGTACCTTCGTGGCAGCAACGCGGTACAAGCGGCATGCAACCTCAACGAAGTTTCCGGAGCGAACACTACAAACGAACACACAACCCGTTATTGGTTTGCCCGCTTCCGTTCCGGAAATTTCGATCTGAGAAATGAACCCCGTGGTCGTCCGAAAACTTTGGTCGACAATGACGAATTAAAAACGATTGTGGAAGCTGATGACACTCAGTCTACGACTGAATGCAGCAGCAGCTTTCGACATTAGCATCGATATAGTTATGGTCCGTTTGCGTCAAATTGACACGGTAAAAAAGCTTAATAAATGGGTGCCCTACGAACTTTACGATCATCAGCGCAACGTCACAGAAACGAAGGATATTTGAACCGCATTGTTAACTGCGATGTTTTTTTTTATTTTTTATAAAACGTTGCCCCACACTAGGATTCTCCTGTACGACACCTGTGCGTTACAGACATACATTTCACACACAATACACCCAGACCCGGAACAACTACCTGCAGATCATACAAATATTTGTTCCGTGCGGGAATCGAACCCGTGACCCAGAGCGCAGCAGTCGACTGTATCAACCACTGCACCAACCGTGTCGTCATGTATTCTGTTTGATAACCGCAAGCGCTCAGCAAGTTGGTTATATCCTGGTTCAGCACCTAATCAATGCCCTGAACGTAAAATGCCCCTAAAAAAATGATGGTCACTGTTTGGTGATCCGGTGTGATTCATCACAGCTTCTTACCAAACGGGATGAGTATTACTGCCGATGTGTACTGTGAAGAATTGAACACTATGATGGAGAAGCTCGCACATCTGTAACCAGCTTTGATCTATCGCTCGTCCCCGCAACACAACAGACGGTATCCAAGCTACAAGAGCTGGGGTTGGAAGCTCTCCGTCCTCCGCCGTACTCACCAGACCTTGCACCTACTTTTACTTTTTCCAGAATTTAACAAACTTTTAAGCGGGAAATCTGAGAAAGAACAGTCAATACTTCGAAGTTCAGTACAAAATGCCTTTGAAGAGTTTGTTGCCTCCCGTCCATCTCATTTCTTCAAAAAAGGCATCGATAAACGGCTACTGCGTTGGCAAAGATCATGATCATCATCGATTGCATGGGTGTCTACTTTGGTTAAAATAAATAAAAAAGATAGAAAAATATGACTATATTTTGTACAAAAAGTAGGTTACTTGTTCCCTGACTTGGTAAATTGCGATGTTCAAAATGGTAATTAACGTTATGGGATAGTAATTAATTAGACGCGCACATTTGTAATTATTTGCTCGTTTAAATAATTCCCAGTAATCATAACGGAGCACTAACTTAACCTACATCAAACTCGAGCCTTCGTCGGTTTCGCAATTTTCCCGAGATGCCAAGTTACGTGTCTTTTCTAGCCGCTTGCGGTTTATTCTACAAAGGGCAAAGCAAACCTTATTTCCAAATAATACCAACATGAAATACTGACTTTGATAGTGATTAGTCAAAGGCTTTGAAAGGTACACAACAAAAGCGCTACTATCGAAAGTGAGATTTAAACATTTAGTACTTATGGTTTGAAACATATAAGATTGACTGTGATTGTGGTTTATATGATAGGGCAAACAAAGCGTAGCATAGCCACCCGAATAAAAGAACATATAGCTGACGTCAAGCATAGACGCTCCACAAAGTCTGCAGTGTGTGAACATGCCTTAGGCAAACCCAACCACTATCTTCGTTTTGATCAACCTCAAGTCCTCGCGAAAGAGAACCGATATGTACCAACAATGTTTCGTGAGGCTATTGAAATTAAAAAACATCCTAATTTTAATAGAGAAGATGGTTGGCAGGTACCACCTGTTTGGAATCCAGCTATTAAAATAATAAAGTCCAAACAACATACCGCACTAAAAAAACATCAAGATACTGTGAGTGATTACTGCGTGCATCGAAACTAATTTTTTGATTAAAATAGTTACGGTAGATAAAATAAAAAGCTTTTAAAATCTGTAACGACGCCTGTCACCTTAGTCATCCTGCGACCATGAATGCTGCAAAGTATTCGAAACGTCAGGAAAAACTAAAATCTATAATATACGCGATCTCATCCGTTTAAAATTGTTTTATAATAATGTGTAATAATCGCCAAAACTTAAGATATTGCTATTTGAAACATATTTACGAAAACAAATCAAGTATATTTAATTTATTTTATATACCTGCAGCATCCAGACCTCCTGTAATAAATAACGTGCAACGAACATGTTACTTCAAAGGCGATATGTTACAATGCATACAACCCACGTAAGTCGGTTCATCTCTTCAAGCCCGCAAAGCCTTCAAAGAAGGAACTCTCGGAGTGTTTGAGCTCTCATATAGATACACTTTATGTATTAGCCATACCCAGTGTTATACAGCCATACATAATCTGGGTGTTGAACACTTATAATAAAGAATGCATAAATGGTATGTATGGCCCAACCAGGTATGCCCCAACCATGGTTCATGAAGACCAACGAGAAGTTATATTTTATACCTGGCCCCGCCCGACATCATAAATAAAGTTTTTTTCCGTTTCAGTGGGTTTGACGGCACGTTTGGTGCAGTGGCTGACACAGTCGGCTGCTGCGCTCCGGGTCCCGGGTTCGGTTCCCGCCCGGAACAAATATTTGTATGATCTGACGGTAGTTGTTCCGGGTCTGGGTGTACTGTGTGTGGAAATTATATCGTGTAGGGTTTTTGAAGACGGTATTTTTTTGTTAAAAAGTTTTAGTTGTTTCTTTTTAGTGTAAATACCTGGATGACCGAGCTTTGCTCGGTATTTTCGTGTTACTTAACAACGCCATCTGCTGTTGTGTCGTTAAAGCAATTAGTTGCTCACAGAAAATAGTATTATTATTCGCCGATAGATGTCAGGAAGAGTCATATTTTTCAGTTGAGACTACTCAAACGCCTATAAAATGACTTTTTCTAAAAATAATTCCTAGCTAGATCGATTTATAGCCCCCGAAACCCCCTATATACAAAATTTTATGAAAATCGTTGGAGCCGATTCCGAGATTCCAATTATATATATACAAGAATTGCTCATTTAAAGATATAAGATAAGATAACTGTAACAACTTTTTCCAATATGGTATCAGTATTTAACACAAAAATATTAATAAGAATGAATCAAATCGGTTCTCTGATCTGAGGAATTGAAACAATTAAGACATCATCTAGACAAGCGCAGTCAAATTAACCTGTTTATTGAAGCTGGTTAAAAAACTACTCAATCAAATGTAATAAAATTTATATGGGACTGAGTCGAAAATATTCTGCACCAGTTAAAAACAGAATTGCTCTAATCGGTCAACAAATCTTGGAGTAATCGGTGTACATACATAAAAAAATACGCATCGAATTGAGAACCTCCTCCTTTTTGAAGTCGGTTAAAAATACAACCTTGCGCAGATAGAGGTTTCGTTCTGACTGATATTTATTCTGAAAGTTTTAGACTAAATAGCCTATCACTTAGTGTTTTAGCACAAGATGGTAAGCGTTTTTATTATTATTGTGTATAACAGTACTTATATACGACAGACGAAATAAAGGTTTGAGCTATTTAACGTAGATAAACGAGTTGCTCAGAAAATTACCGTAGGGACTTTCACATATAGGCCATGATGGGTGCAAAAGCGATACAAGGGTGGAGGAGGGCCCGTGCCTTATAAGAATCCTTCTGGCCCATCGCAGGATCATATCATATCAACGTCCACTGCTGAACAAAGGCCTCCCTCATAGATTTAAACAATTGTGTCGTCATTTTGAGGGGAATTTGCCAGTTCTCCTGTCTATCCCACTAACGACATCTACGAGAGAAGGTGTAGTCGTGCTTTATTCTTCATCCGGACACCACATTAGACCCTGAATCAAATCGGACAAGGCCCTATTCATTTTTTGGGTTGCCTTTTTTATTTTATTTTATATATAGCATTGCCGTGTGGTGTCCGGAATAAGAATATAGCACCACTCCATCTCCTCCTGTGGATGTCGTAGAAGGCGACTAAGGGAATCTTAACCAGAGGGATGGGCAGCAGTGTCCCTTCTGTAAAACGGTAGCCATACTGCGCTCACCAACCCGTCTGCCAAGCGTGGTGAGTATTGGCAAATACCCCCCAAAATGATGACACAATACTGAAAATCTATGGGGGAGGCCTTTGTTCAGCAGTGGACGTATTAATGGCCGATATGATGATATGATATGATGATAGCATTGCCCCACACTAGGTTTTCTCTTGTGTCGTGGGTGCGTTTACAGACATAAGTTTCTGAATATTTCAGCATTAGATAGTGCCCGAAAGTTGTAACTAAGCACATAAAATTTTCTAAACATAAACAGCTTCAACAAACTCAATGCCCATGGTATTTAATCAACACAGCCATTGATATAATGACGGAGCAGGACGAAGGTTGCGAGACAAAAGGATTGGCGCATTGCGGACCTCTGCCACCTGGCACCGATCGCTTTGGATTACAAAGGATATAGATACTCTGGACTATGTAAGCCACATAACGTACAGTGCTCGATTTGTTAGCATGACGTTGGTTAATGTACTTAGTAAGCTGTCAACGTTTGCCAAAATACGCTGACGTAAAGAGTACATACCATAGCATGTGATCCCGGAGTGTTAGATAGAGGTGGTTTATAGGGCTCCGCACATCCGAATTAAAAAACGTCGGATCCTTTATAGGGTCAATCGTGTGTCTGCCCGTCAGTCACAACTCACAGCAAATTTTTCTCTGAATTATTAGACTCATTGAGTTGAAATTTGGTACAAATACGAATAGCTGCGACCCAAACACGGGCGTCTAATGTAAATAAATGAATTTTGAATATGGAGTCACTATTGGGGGACAATTCGTTTTTTTTAAAGTTCTGCTTAATGTACCATGTAATACATCAAATCAACTCGTTGTGAGGTTCTCAAATATATTTACTTTATAATTTTAAAATAAATGATTTTAAACTAATTTAAGAAAATAGATGAAAAATGATCATAACTCCTCCACCACTAAACCAACAATTTTGTAAAAAAATACAGAAAATAGTACTTTACTTATAGATTACAGGAAAACCTATAAGAAGGTTATGGTCTTAAAATAGCATGGTAAATCTTTCAATATTGTGCGTCCAACTTACGTTTGCAGTTGGAATGTATCTGAGAACAATTTTTTCAACTACATTTTAAGTTTGTTCTTGGGATAAATTATTAGTACAAGACAGAATTCAACAATAGACATGATATTCAGCAATTTCGGAACCCTCTCAACGCGAGTGAAACTCGCACTTGTCCGTTTTTTTTGCTTTATGTATTATGACTTGAAGGCTTATTTTCTTCATAAGCTCGACAGGCTTCTCAACAACTGCATCCGTTTATTTTCTATTTACGAAGGTATGACCATGTTTCAACTTTCAGGTCTCAACTTAAATGGATGCCCGTCGGCCAGCGTAAAGTTCAAAATAAGGAAAAGCGTAGGCTTTGACTACGCTTTTCCCCTACTTAACTCACCCACACCCCTTTTCTGCTCATTTTCAATAGTTTGTTGAACACACACTTTCAATATAGTGTAGTATCTGTCTGGGAATATCTAAAAACGAGATTATTATAGGGGTCTGGGGTATGTATTTCTTATGCCAAAGACACTGCTGTTATAGTGTGTATTTCAAAACAGAAAAATGGTACAGTCGTACCGCAAAAGATATAAACAGTTTCATCGCTTCCATAGGGATAGTGTTTCAAATTTATATACCTACCTACTTGTTATATACCATGTCTCCTTTTTTATTTATTGGTGCGTAGTGGCAATTCTTCATGAACTTCCTTCGCCCCGGGAAAGGGCGAAGGGGTATGCCGGACTCCTTTTTTTTTTTTTTTTTTTTTTTTTTTTTTATTGGTGCCCAGTGGAAATATGCTCCTACCGGCTAAAACCACTGGAGCGGTCATCTTCGGCACCTAACGGAGGCTCCAGGTCCTCGTATGATCACACTAGAGCCGCCCACTGCTGCCACGCCTATAGGCACATCTCGGAGAGGGTGACTGTAAAGCGGTCACCCCCCCGGGGGGATTGTAAGGGATCCCCCAAAGCGTCCCACGGCAGCACGTGACCACATGCGTGCTACCGTCACACCATGTCTCCTAGACAAGTTTAAACAACGTTAAACGTACGTTAATTGTGATATTTATAGTATTAAGTCCTTTAACATCCAGAAATGTCTGCGGAATGTTTAAAACCATCACTAATTTGTTCTACATTTCAAGGCAATAAATTAAACACAGCAATTCAGAAATTAAGCTCTCCAAACAGGTAATTCTACAATTCTAAATAATAATCCATTACTTTACTACAAAGGAATAAATAAACATCACAACCCTATTAACAGCAGGAATCTTGAAGACAAGGTAAAGCCTTTTACAAGCTGCCCAATAACAGCCAAAGACACTACACATTTTAGCGGGGTATTAATATGAAAAGTTTGATCAAAAGCCGAACTTCCCCAATCGCTGTCTGCCTTTTGTGTCCGGACAAAATTAATGGCGGATGCGAAAACAAGAGCCACCTACCATGTAAAGCATGAGAAGTATTTGTAGGTAATGCTTTTGCATAATTTTCTGTCGAAAAGAGGACATCCATGTTCCTCCGAAAGTTTTGAAAGCTCAAGGGATATTTTACCTTTGAAACTTTTACTTTTACTTTTGAAAGTGATGAGGACATATATAAAAGTAATTCCCAGACTTCTGAGCATGGGCCTCCCTATGATCATCACGATGAGGGGTCATGTATTGTCATAATCACCAAGCTAGCAAGAATATATTGTCTATTGTTGAATTCGGTCTTGTAGCAATAACTCATCACAAGAGCAAACTTAACATTGTAGTTGAAAAACATTTTCCGATACATTCCAACCGCAACCGTAACTTTGTACGAACAATAGATTTCTTATAGGTTTTCCTGTAATCTTTCGGAGATAAGGGACCGGGAATCCTTTAAGGGTTCCGTCGTATTTTCTGCGGCCGTTCGGAACCCTAAAAATCTTTTATTAATTGTTCGTATTGACGCGAATAATACACGTAGAACTTGAAATAAACTTACGGACTTTTTCGCGTTATAATTTAGAAGATCCCCAACTTGTACATACGTGCAGCATGTCCATACGAGTACATGCTTAATGCAATACATAATTAAACTCGACGGCACGGTTGGTGCAGTGGCTGATACAGTCGGCTGCTGCGCTCTGGGTCGGTTCGATTCCCGCACGGAACAAATTATTGTATGATCTGCAGGTAGTTGTTCCGGGTCTGGGTGTATTGTGTGTGGAATATATGTTTGTAAACGCACCCACGACACAGGAGAAATCCTAGTGTGGGCCAAGGTTTTTAAAAAAAAAAGCTATGATATGTTTTGGTGCCGAAACTGTACGAAGTTTTCCATGTATGATCATTTTCCCGAGGATGAATGGTATGTACTGCGATTCTTAACTTTTTTCTTCATTTTTTGTTGTTGCATTGTTATTGTGTGTCGTGGGTGCGTTTACAGACATGAATTCCATATACAAATACACCCAGACCCGGAAAAACTACCTGCAGATCATACAAACATTTGGTCCGTGCGGGAATCGAACCCACGACCCGGAGCGCAGCAGCCGACTGTATCAGCCACCACACCAACCGTACCGTCTATTTAATATTATATAATTCGATTATTCATTGTGAGGTTAGTTTCCTCTCAATATTATTATAGTTTTATTACCCTGGGCCACTGAGTGCTTTCTGATAAAATAAGATGAGCGGAACCACTTTGATTTATATTCTTAACTTGAATGGTCATGGCATTTGCCAGATTAAGAGTTGAAAAATGTACGGAACCACTTTCATCTTGGCTGCGGCAGGCTTTTCTAGATTAAATTTAGGTATCGATGCTATCTTTAACAACTGATACCTTTTATTTACATTTCTTCAAAAACCACCACTTCGATCTAATTATTTACCGCTTTCCGGGATCCATAATTATGAATGTAATGAAAAATGGCGACTGAGTTGTATTAAAGTTACTTCTTGTCTTTTAATTCTAATTGATCTAATTAATCTTATGGCTAATATAAGTATTAGATTACTATTGGAATCAGCCACAATAGCTCACAACATAGGATCCGTAATTAAATATTTATAAACATTTTTGTACCCGTGGTGCTTGGCAACTAGGCTTATCCTAGTTGTACACTCCCAATTATTGTGCCTATGGCCTATAGTATTTTTTCCATCTCCTGCTTGCTACGGAGGGAAGTAAAACGTATATTCTTTCCTACTCCTCCATTTTCTTTTCTGATTAATTTCGTTGCGGTTTCCAAGACAGTTCTTCATTTCGCTGGCACACACCGACCTTCATTGATCGGTGTTCTTTTCGGTGTTCGCCATCGAGACTCTGGCTTACAGGAGTTGCAGTGGTTGGGAATGTGTGGCGGGCTTATCCCATATAAAATAAATGAATATGACGTTTACCAGACACATTTATATGACTCAAATTATATATAACTAAAGCATCGAATTGAATACTATTTTTAACCGACTTCTAAAAGGAGGCGGTTCTCAATACGATGCGTTTTATGTCTGTACACCAATTACTCCGACATTTGTAGACCGATTTGAACAATTCTTTTTTAACTGGTGCAGAATGCTTTCGAGTTGGTCTCAAATAAATTTCATTACATTTGATTGAGTAGTTTTTTAACCAGCTCGAATAAGCAGGTTGATTTGACCGCGCTTATCTAGATGGCTTAATAGTTTCGATTCCTCGCAGATCAGAGAACCGATTTGATTCATTCTTATTTTTTTGTGTCCGACTTCAAAAGGAGGAGGTTCTCAATTCGAAGCTTATTTATTTTTAGTGTTAAATACTGATACGAAATTGGAAAAAGTTCTTAAATTCATTTACACTTAAAAAAAACAAATTTAAACCGTTTAACAAAAAAATACCGACTTCGAAAACCCTACACGATATAAAAATATTAAAACCACTGAAAAGGAAAAACATATTTATGAAGTCGGGCGGGGCCAGGTATGCCCCAACCATGGTTCGTACAGACCAACTAGAAGTTATATTTTATACCTGTAAAAAAAGAATAGAATAGAATACCACCACCCAATCACATCCCGTGGGTGTCGTAAAAGGTGACTATGGGATTAGCCAAAGGATGGCAGCAGCGTCCTTCGAGTACAATTATAACACAACTGCGATCGCCAACCCGTCTGCCAAGCGTGGCGATTATGGCAAAACCCCCCAATGAGCACTCAACACAAACCCATACCGGTCGTTGTGGCAATCTTTGGGGAGGCTTCTGTCCAGCAGTGGACGTTTTTTGGCTGAAATGATGATGATGAAACAGTTTAAAAGTGTTTTATTATAATGTGTAATAATCGTTGATCGTTAAAAGACATTACTATTCAAGAAAAGAGTACACGTCTGCCTAAAAGTCTGATAACCCATCAGTGGCTCCTCTGGTGTTACGGATGTCCATGGGCGGCGGTGAAAGAAAGAAAGAATTAAAGGCGATTAAATTGGCAGGTGGGTTGGTAATCGCAATAGTTATGTTGTTAGCACTGGAGAATGCTGCTGCCCATCCTCTTCATATCAACCCTTAGTCGCAATTTCCGACACCCATAGTTGGAGTCCCCCTTAAAACATCTCCCAC
Organism: Diloba caeruleocephala; assembly: GCA_947459985.1. NCBI lineage: Eukaryota > Metazoa > Arthropoda > Insecta > Lepidoptera > Noctuidae > Diloba > Diloba caeruleocephala. Next base: position 2,524,976 of record OX381625.1, on the reverse strand, counting down.
TAAATGCCAATTGATTACACTAATCAAAAGAATCTAATATTATGATCTAGGGATGTTACGGATATGGGATTTCGGATACGGATATGAATAAGGTTTTCATTTCGGTGTCGGTCACGGATAAGGGTATTTTGGTTATAGATTTTAATATTTTACACTGGCTTTTCGCCCCACATTCCTTGGTTTTTGTAGATTTCCTGAAAAATGAAATCTAATATTATAGTGAATAATTATTTATTATACACAATTCACAAACACCATTTCACATAACAGCCTTAGACAAGAAGTAATTAAACAATGATTTATTTGTCTAATTCGAAGTTTTTATTGATTAAATAGAAATAAAAACGAAAGTGCCATGTGGTGCCGGCTCAGAACACCACCAGCCCATCTCCTCCCGTGGGTGGCGTAAAAGTCGACTAACGGATTAGCCGGAAGATGGGCAGCAGCGTCCTTCAAGTACATTAATAACTCAACTGCGATCGCCAACCCGCCTGCCAAACGTGGCGATTATGGCAAAACCCCCCAATGAGCCCACAACACACCCATATCGGTCGTTGTAGTGATCTTTGCGGGAGGCCTGTGTCCAGCAGTGGATGTCGTTCGGCCGAAATAAAAAACGAAAGTCAGCAAAAAATATGGCGAGCGCATAAACAGTGAATGAAAATGTATCAAAACAAACGCATGCAGCAAGAACCTGTCGAAAAGATTAAGTTCCGCCTCATAACATAACCGAATCCATCCAAAACATTTAGTTCGGTTACGGATACGGATGAGGATATGAAATAATTTCGGATATCCGAAAGTATCGGTTTCGGACACGGAGCTTCATGACATCCCTGTTATGATCAATACGTCAGTTCAGCAGTTACCAAGTCATTGGTGTAATGTCTCGGAAATAATGGCTGTTCCACTGTTCTCTCCAACGCCAGTTACATAGCGATCTTGTTCCGATCTAATAAGCGATAAAACAATGTTTATCCTTGTTTCTGTATTTTTCTTCGCAACTTTTATAGGACGAGATATAAACAAGATTATAGTTGCGGACTTAATAACTGTGTGTTCTGATTTGCGGGTGTTCCTTGTTCTTTGTATCAGTTGAGCAGTGTTAAAGTAAGCTAGAGAGTGTACTCTAAAAACAGGAGGTTTACCATGACCTCTTAATACGATTCAATTGAAGACCTCAACTGATTTGTTTTGTTTATTAATGGAAAATATTTTAGGAGGTAAATCTACAGGTTGCAATAATGGGTTTTAACAAAAAAAAAACGTAGCATCATCCTTTACTTAAACATATTCAAAATTAAATAATTAATGTTTCCGTTTGCAAAGCGCAAACCCCCCGTAAAAACTGTAGGTATCTAATACTATTATGTCTTTCTAAAAATACTGTGGTACTATCGCCGAACAGGCACACACAATAACACTAAAACGTGTTTGAAAATGTCGAATAACAATGTGGGTTTTTTAGTAGCCCACCGGTGTGTTTTGATACTTGAAATTAATTCTATACCATTCATAGAGCCTAGCCTAAAAATATTTTCCATTATTAAAGTAAGACCCTATATATACACTCGGCTACATATCAAGTAATACATTAACAGTAAATTTCCATATATCGAAAACCCCCCAATGAGCACACAACATACCGATATCGGTCGTTGTGGTGATCTTTGGGGGAGGCCTGCGTCCAGCAGTGGACTTCATTCGGCCGAAATGATTGAACGGCCACATGTATAAATTTTTCGTTACCATCTTTGCACAGTACCATTTTAATTAAGTATATAAGTTGTCCGCGTAGTGTCCGTATTATGAACTCCTCTCACCACTCCATCTACTCCTGTGGATGTCGTAAAAGGCGACTAAGCGATGTTTTAGTTCCTGCAAAGCTTACTTAACAATTGAATTCTGACTTTTGTATTCAATAAGGGATCTAAGCCAGTGGGATGGGCAGCAGCGTCCCTTCTTTGAAACAGTAGCCATGTGCTAGCCAGCGGTGAGTATTGGCAAGTACCCTCCAAAATGACGATACAATTGCAGAGATTTCTACGATTTCTATAATGGGGGAGGCCATTGTTCAGCAGTGGACGTATAAATGAAATAATGTTGAGGATTGAACTTTCATTCCCCTCCTTGTATATCATAATTAATACTAAACAATCACTTACATTTTCGATGTTCACTTATTAATTCATTACATTTTCTTTATTTTTAAACGATGCCCCGCACTAGGATTTCTTCTGGGTCGTGGGTGCATTTACAAACACACACACACAATACACCCAGAGCCGGAACAACACAAACAAACAACAACCTGCAGATCATACAAATATTTGTCCCGTGCATGAAACGAACCCACGACCCGGAGCGCAGCAGCCGACTGTATCAGCCACTCCACCAACAGTGCCGTCAGCTATAGATATATATAGATGTTCAATAAAGAGGATTCAGTTCTATGTATAATATAATTATATACTTACATATATGTTATGCTTTTTCAATCCTAAGTAAATATATCTAAACGAACACTTGAGTGCAGAGAACATAATCCTACTCAAATCCAGGAATGTATAACCGAGTCAGGTAGGTTCAATTTGCACCATATGCACCTGTAACCGGCATAGAGTACCGAGTCGGAACAGAGGCATCAAATGTTTTCATCATTTCATTTCGGCCGAATGAAGTCCACTGCTGGACACAGGCCTCCCCCAAAGATGTCCACAACGACCGATATGGATGTGTTGTGGGCTCATTGGGGAGTTTTGCCATAATCGCCACGCTTGGCAGACGGGTTGGCGATCGCAGTTGAGTTGTTAATGTACTCGAAGGACGCTGCTGCCCATCCTCCGGCTAATCCCTTAGTCGACTTTTACGACACCCATGGGAGGAGATGGGGTGGTGGCATTCTGAGCCGGCACCACACGGCAAATGTTTTAATTAACTTGAATTAAATTAACTTTGTTTTTTTAAGAATGGCTAGATAATAAGTATCATAGAACTGGGTTATTTATATACTAGTGATCACTTAGGGACTGGGTGGTGGGTCTGCCAACCATGGTGATTGTGGTGATAATTAATGTTGTAGTGCTGTATTAGGAGGCCTATGACAGCAGCTGCAGATTACGTGCTGTTTTGAAAATGGACATGTTTATATACAAAACTAACTGAAACTCAAAACTATTTAAATAAATTCAATAAGATTTATATATAACTTTTAACAAATAAAATACCCAGGGGGACCAGGTATGCCCCTACCATGGTTCATTACTTCAACGAGAAGTTATATTTTATGCCTGGGCCCGCCCGACTTCATAATTAAAGTTTTTTTTTCCTTTTCAGTGGTTTTAATATTGTGTATTTTTTTATTTAAAATGTTTTATTTGTTTCTTTTTAGTGTAAATAAATGTAAGAAATTTTTCCAATTTGGTATCAATATTTAACACTAAAAATAAGAATGACACAAATTGGTTCTCTGTTCTGAGAGGCATCGAAACTATTAAGACATCATCTAGATAAGCGCAGTCAAATTAACCTATTTATTGAAGGTGATTAAAAAACTACTCAATCAAATGTATAGAAATTTATATGGGACCAAGTCGAAAGCATTCTGCAACAGTTAAAAAAAAAATTCCTCAAATCGGTCTACAATCTCGGAGTAATCAGTGTACTATATTTATACTTAAAAAAAAATACGCATCGAATTGAGAACCTCCTCCTTTTGAAGTCGGTTAAAAAGGATAAGAGTTGTTCCAGTAACTCAATTGACGCATCATTTTAGCCAAAAAAGGTCAACTGCTGGACACAGGCCTCCCTCAAAGATCGCCACGAATAGTCTAGGTTCATATAGTGTGCTCACTGGGGAGTTTTGCCATACTCACCACGCTTGGCAGGTGGATTGCAAGTTGAGTTATAAATTACTCAAAAGACATTGACATTATATAAACATTGTTGGGGCGAACCTTAATTTATTAACGTTTATAGTTGTGAAAATAACATGACTCTAACCATCCTTCGCCTATTACCGGTCTGATGTCTTATCCTACTATCGGATAGTCGGATGGGAAGACCGTCATACACTTCCGATGGTTTGCTTCAGGCTTGTTTTGGTTAAGTTGATTGCATCAGATCTGATTTCACAATTTTATCGGAGTTGTATAATAAGTGTGTGATAATCTAAAGGGGCTTGTTTGCAAAACAGTTTTTTTAACTTCAGACTCCTTCACATAGACAATCGAACTAGTGAATCGAAAATGTGTTTCCATCCTAAGACCAATAAAATATAGTTTGTTTTACATAATTAACTAATCTATACAAATAAATAAAATTGAAGTGTCTGTTTGTAATGTCAAAATAACAGCTTTTTACTAAATGCATATGAAAGTATATACGGGACATATAACAAAAAAACAATTTTTAAATTTTTTGTCTGTCTGTTTGTTCCGGGTAATCTCCAAAACGGCTGGACCGATTTTGACGGGACTTTCACTGGCAGATAGCTGATGTTCTAAGAAATAACTTAGGCTACTTTAATTTTAGAAAAATAATTAGGGTACTGCGCAAAAAAGAAAACCCTTGAAATCCAATATATATATTCTATGTCAAGTGTCTATGTCGAAGTACTCTAAATTCCTTTTAAATTAAACGCGGGTGAAACCGCGGTTCCCATCATTTCGGCCGAATGAAGTCCACTGCTGGACACAGGCCTCCCCGAAAGATCACCACAACGACCGACATCGGCACGTTGTGCGCTCATTGGGGGGCCCTGCCACAATCGCCACGCTTGGCAGACGGGTTGGCGATCGCAGTTGAGTTGTTAGTGTACTCGAAGAACGCTGCTGCCCATCCTCCGGCTAATTCCTTAGTCGACTTTTACGACACCCAGGAGGAGGAGATGGGGTGGTGGCATTCTGAGCTAGTGCCTAATAATTTTGTGTGGGTAGTGGCCAATCTTGTGTTAACGTTGTTCAAGCTTCCCAAAGGTCTTTGACTTGGTGGTGTAATCTTATAACAAGAACTGGGACCGAAGATTTTACGTACCCTCAGAGCACGGAGCCGCTTAGCTGAAAGATCTCTATGCGATCACATCTCCATAGATTAACCGTGCCATTTATTTTTATTTTTTATTGGTGTACATTGAAAATTCTACATGGAACTTCCTTAGCCCCGGGGAAGGGCGAAGGGGTATGCCGGACTACTACCGGCTAAAACCACTGGAGTAGTCATCTTCGGCACCGAAGGGGGGCTCCAGGTCCTCGTAAGATCACACTAGAGCCGCCCATTGGTGCCACGCCTTTAGGCACATCACAGAGGGGATGACTGTAAAGCGATCACCCCCTCTAGCGGAGGGAAGGTGACTGTAAAAAGGTCGCCCCCCAGGCACTTCTCGGGGAGGATTGTAAAGGAAGGTGGTACGTGACCCCGTGCGCACCGCCGTCTTCCCGGATGTCGCTTGGTGTGAGCACGCAGACTCCCGAGGTCCCCTATCATGTAGCGACAGCAGGGAGCTCAGGCGTCTTGGTCCTTCTCCGCGCAGGATCGGCCCTCTCCCGATCCCGCAGATTAACCTTGCCTGCTTAACCTCATCGAACGTTTACCGATCAGTAAGTGCGTGTATGAGTGCTATTTTACTTTTCTTGTTTTTTAAAACGTTGCCCCACTGTAGGATTTCTCCTGTGTCGTGGATGCGTTTACAGACATACAATTCCACATACAATACACCCAGACAAACGGAACAACTACCTGCAGATCATACAAATATTTGTTCCGTGCGGGAATCGAACCCACGACCCGGAGCACAGCAGCCGACTGTATCAACCACTGCACCAACCGTACCGTATATTTCACTGAACACTTATATTATTATATTATAAGTCTCTGTTTAACAAAACACATGTCTACTCTGTGCGTACGTACTAGACACTATCCGGAATAAGCATACAATTTTCTGCAGCGCCTCTAATAAAAATATAGCGGGTATTCAATCGACTCCAACCGTGGGCTAAATTATAATCAGCTCCGATATTGAGCCGTGTAAGTCATTTGAAGATGTTTATTGTGATTGGGTAATGACTACAACTTTATTTACTGGATAACCAAAACCGCTAACCGTGTGTGGTGTCCGGATTAGTCCGTGTGGTGTCCGGATTAAGAATCTAGCACCACTCCATCTCCTCCCGTGGATGTCGTAAAAGTCGTCACAGCGTCCCTTTTGTGAACTGGTAGCCATAATACCCTCCGAAATGATGACAAAGTTGTGGAATTTATGGGGGAGGCCTGTGTTCAGCAGTGGACGTATAAATGGCCGATATGATATGCAAACCGCTAAAGAAAATGACCGAGACCTGTTGCTGCGTAGAGGAGGCCTAGAGGTAATTAAAAACCATTTATTGAAAAAGTAAAACCGATCAAATAAACACAGTTAACTTATTATCTATAAGTCCATACATAGGAATCCATACTAGATCTTTTCCATAAGTATATAGATTGCCCCACTGAACGAATCATAAAAATCTGCCTTATAGTTCCTGAAACCATTTCGCGTATACAAACATACGTCACAGAGAACCATCCTTTTTGAAGTGATTTAAAAACTAAGCAACACAGAACACACTAAGGGCGCCACCTATTGGGACTTCTGGGTAGTAAAACACTTTTAAACGGATTCTATCGCGTATATTTTAGATTTTTGTTTTTCCTGACGTTTCGAATGCTTTGCAGCAGTCGTGGTCGCAGGACCTTTTATTATAATGTGTAATACTCGCGAAAACCTAAGACAGTATTACTTCTGGGTAGGCTTTAATTATAGCTACATCTAAAAAAGTATTGTAAATCAAAATCAGCCCTTTCGTTTCATTAATAAAACCTCAAATTTATATAAAACGCATACCTATCACTATCCTGTATCTTAAGCAATATATACATGCCTACGTATTAGAAAATTTCCGAATCGCACCCATCTCGATCCGACTAGATTGAACTGAAAAATATCCAATGCAAATACACTGGTGTTCTTCGTAAATAAGAATGCATGCGGTACTCGTGACGTGAAGTTACGAAGCATTTGTTGGGCCTTGAAGGCTTTGTTGCTATTTAATTCAATCATATCAGCCATGCCGTGTGGTGCCGGCTCAGAATGCCACCACCCCATCTCCTCCCATGGGTGTCGTAAAAGTCGACTAAGGGATTAGCCGGAGGATGGGCAGCAGCGCCCTTCGAGTACATTAACAACTCAACTGCGATCGCCAACCCGCCTGCCAAGCGTGGCGATTATGGCAAAACCCCCCAATGAGCCCACAACACATCCATATCGGTGGTTGTGGTGATCTTTGGGGGAGGCCTGTGTCCAGCAGTGGACTTCATTCGGCCGGAATGATGATATCAGCCAAAGGACGTCCACTGCTGAACAAAGACCTTCTCCATCATCATCATCATTTCGGCCGAATGAAGTCCACTGCTGGACACAGGCCTCCCCCAAAGATCACCACAACGACCGATATGTGTGTGTGGCTCATTGGGGGGTTTTGCCATAATCGCCACGCTTGGCAGACGGGTTGGCGATCGCAGTTGAGTTGTTAATGTACTCGAAGGACGCTGCTGCCCATCCTCCGGCCAATCCCTTAGTCGACTTTTACGACATCCACGGGAGGAGGTGGCATTCTGAGCCGGCGCCACACGGCATAATAATATACGTATAACCATTAATTTAACAGAAATGACAGTATGCCTACTATTAATTTTTAAATAACGTTATAAATATAAAAAATATAAGTATTGAGCAAACTATGTGAAGAAAAATCATAAGGCACCACCGTAACTAAGTATTCAAAAGTTCACACTGTATATAGAGTTGTTAGTTACAATAGCTTTAATGTTGACAATAAACACAAAATAAATGGAATATTAATGTTAGTAATATAATGTAACATCAGATGATAGCGGACATCTACTTACTGAAGTTTGTGCTTATTTATTATTTGCTTTGATTTTTAATTTGTTCCATTATTAATTCATAATATTACACAAACAACCCTTCCATACAAACAAACAAACCTTCTCCATAGTTTACCACAATAAATATTGTATCGTCATTTTGGGAGGAATTTGCCAGTACTCACCGATCCGCTGCCTACTGTTCCACAGAAGGGACGCTTCTGCACATCCCTCTGGTTAAGAGTACCTACCTTAGTCGCCTTTTACGTCGTCCACGGGAGAAGGTGCTATATTCTCAATCCGGGCACCACACGGAAATTTTGTTATTTATTCCAACATATTTTATCCAAAGATACCTATATCCGTCATAGTCTTTCCCACCTAATGGAGTGCCTATAGCCTATTAATAGGCTATAGACCACTCCACTGATGGTCAGTGGAGTGGTTTGTTTATTTATTTACTTAAACTTTATGGTACATAAATTTGAGTTTATTTCTAGGGCAAGCAAGGTTATCTAGTGTGATCAGACGAGAACCTGGAGCCCCTCTTAGGTGTTGAAAATGACCGCCCCAGTGATTTTAGCCGGTAGGAGTCCGGCATGCCTATTCGTCCTTCCCCGGGCGGAGGAAGTTCATGAGGAATTTCCACTGGGCCCAGTAAAAAAATAAAAAGGGCAAGCATGGTTTCCGCCACCGGCTGTCATCATCTGATGATTGTAATGTAACGAGTCATATTAGCCAAAGGACATCCACTGCTGACAATAACCTCCCACATAGATTTTCATAACGGTCATTTCGTCATTTTAGGGGGAATTTTCCAGTACTCACCACGCTGGGCAGGCGGGATGGTAAGCGCAGAATGGCTGCTATTCGAGAAAAGAGACGCTGCTGCTTAGCTTCCCTTAGTCGCCTTTTACTGCATCCGCAGGAGAAAACGGAGTTTTACTATAGTCTTAATCCGGAAACCACACGGTACACAACACAGGCAGACATACTCGTCAACAGCTTCGTGAACAGAATTCCACCGGATATTGGGATGGGCACGTCATGGGCGTTTGACATGGCGTTCGTCTACCCCATGTTCATTTTCAGGCCTACCTGTTGGGAATCTCTGTTGAGATCATCGAGAATTATGCAGCGATTCTGCCATGACTACAATGTCATTAGCAAATAGAAGGTGAGCGATATATTCAGCATTGATGTTAATGACGAATCCTTTCCCCTCCAGTAGCTTGAAGGTATTCCCCAATGCAGTGGTGAAGAGTTTCGAGAATATTACGTTCGCCGGTTCACACCTCTCTACAATGGAATTGCCCTTGTGCTTTACCCATGTACTCGGACCGACATGGTGGCGTTTTGTATAAACACTTTAACACCTCAATGTACCGATAGCCAATGTGACACCGCTGCAGATAATGCAGCACCGCTCAGGTTTCAATCGGGTCGAAGGCTTTCTCATAGTCCAAAAACTCTAATCATAGTGGATTATACTCCTCGGTCTTCTGTATAATCTGCCGCAGCAGATGGACCTACTAAAAACCTTATCGGAAACCGGCTTTGGCTTCGACCAGCTTCGGCTGGAAGTCATCAAACCTGTGCTCCAGACGATTCGTGATTACCCTTGAAAACAGCTTATAAATATAGCTCAATTGTGAGATGGGTCTATAGTTCTTCAATATTCACAATACACTTACTGTTTTCACCTTTTTTGAATAGCACCATCTCGCCTCTGTTCTACGCTGCCGATAGAGAAGATAGAATCGAATAACTTCTGAAGGCCTTTAAGGAGGTACCCGTGTTCCATTCGCATTCAGAAGCTCTGTCGTAATTCCGTCACGATGGAGCCTTGTTTTTAAGCTGTTTCAAAGCCATCCTAATCTCGTACAGGCTCCATCCTCCACTGGCTGTAATGCCTTACAGCTATCATAATATATTTAGATCACCATGTTCGTCTTTGGTCAGCTTCGAATGCTGTGTCTATCAAAAGATGACGCGTCAGGCACAAAATAAACAACTTGAACTGCTCATAATATCAAGGCAGGTGAACGTTGAAGGCAATGAACTATTTTCAATGTACAGCTGTGCAGATTCAAGGGAAGACGGGGACTATTCTTTGCTGGAGCCCTAAAACGTCTACTGCTTGGAAACTGCAATATTGAGAAGTCTTTGTGGAGTATTAGCATAATTTCAATTAATTAGTTACGCTTGGTAAACGATTTGGTAATTTCATTATTTTGAAACACTGACAAGAAAGAAATGAGAATAAAGAAGAAAAAAGAGTTTATTTGTCACGACCACAATGTTAAAAACTAAAATAATTAAGTCCGTGTGGTGTCCGGATTACGAATATAGCACCTGTCGTAAAAGGCGACTAAGAGTCTCTGAACCAGAGAGATGGGCATCTGCTGCCCTGCTGTCCCTATTAAGATGAAGTTTTGTTTTTAATATTGCAAATAAAAATTTGTAAGCCAATTGGCAAAATGGCCATCGCTCAGTGGTATAATGTTTACTTGCTATTTTCAGCAACCTTAGAATTTGTAATTAATTGTAACATCCAAGGAGAAAAAGCTGAGCCATTCTGCCTGGCAGATGTAAAACATCGGAGTTTAGATATTTATTAATAAAATTATTATTTTATTATTATAAAAATACGTACAAATAAATTTTATGTAGGAAAGATCTATTAACATTATACTCATTTCCACAAAATTTACGCCGATACCACAGACATAGCTAGATATAGAATATACGATACGGATATACGCAAGTAAAATGGCAAGTGTGGACCGCCGAGTCGAGCTATCCAGGCGGAGAGAGCCAACAACTCACGAGGCTGGCCGAATAACACGTCGTGACGTTTCATAGGCGCGCCATTACATTTTTCACATAAAAAATATTTAAGTTACTCTCGCCTCTCCAACCCTCTTTCACCACTTCGTAGCTCCCAAGTAATTGCGAGTAGCGCCCTGGACGGAGGGAAAGGGGTGAAATTTGAGTCACGCGCAAACTAAACGTAGGTAGCACTCATAAATATTGTAATCAGACCAACGAAGTATACCTTTCTAGTGAAATTTATTTAAATTCACCCACTTACGTATTCCAGCGTTTTTATAAGGCCCATGGCAAGTATTCTTATAGACAATCATGAGGGATTGGAGTATGTTTGAAGCTTTCCTTTCATCTGTTTGATTTTCTTTCTTAGTCATTGTCGGAGTACGAGAACTGTCTTACTTTTTTTTTGCGGTGGCGGTGATTACGTGGTCACGTGCCGCCGTGTGCGCAGCACAGGGCACGGCGAGGCTCGTGGGGATCCTTTACGATCCTCCCCGAGAAGTGCCTCTTACATTCGCCTTCCCTCCGGTAGAGAGGGCTTTACAATCATCCCCCCCGTGATGTGCCCAAAGGCGTGGCACGAATGGGCGGCTCTAGTGTGATCTTACGAGGACCTGGAGTGCCCTTCCCCTTCCTTCGATGCCGAAGATGACCGCTTCAGTGGTTTTAGCCGGTAGGAGTCCGGTATACCCCTTCACCCTTCCCCGGGGCGAATCTTCGGCACCGAAGATGGGCTCCAGGTCCTCGTAAGATCACACTTGAGACAGTAATGCTACATATCGTCCTTTGCGGGCATTTAGAGTCCCCATATTTTGCGTAGCGAGTCACCGTCTAATACAGAATTTAATTTAAAGATGGAGACAGCGGCTGCTATTTCCGTTTTTTAAAGTTTTGAGTCCATTTAGCACCCTTTGAAATAGACCGTATAATTGTAGTTTCTATCAAATACAATAGTTTTAAACCGCTGGGGACATTCCGAGACAAAAATTTTATAGTGCAGCCATGAAGAGACCCCGGTTTGTGTCCCATAACATTTTACATTAAACTTCTCTAAAGGGCGTGTTGGACCTATAGCCAGCGTAAGCCTATTAAAAGACCAAGTTCCCCCTTACAGTAGTGTACGGTGTGTGACACCTTTAATTGTTAATTGTGAGTATCGCGAACCGGGAAGAATGAGAATAAAATAGGTGTGTTCTTGATGAACGATTTATTGGTACTGAAATGATTATGCTGATACAGTAAAACTTGCGGCATTGCACGAGACATAAGCGTCAGCAGAAAATGCTACAAGTTTAGTTAAATGCACGGGTCTGCTCGTACAAGTAGCATATAAACCCGCGAAGAAAGACAGTTAAAATGATGAATTAATTTCTAGCATTAAATAATTACGGTAAACTGACAACATTCTACATTATTATTTGGTAGAACGCGAACAAGCACTTACCATTTAAAATGTAATATCAACAGCGGGTAATTATATCTAATTTCATTACAAATGCCGTTTGTACCAGTTACCACGGTTTCTGTCAAGCACCTCCATAAGGCCGCGGACAGAACATCCTGTTTATAGATTGAATCTCCGGTCGAAGAGGGTGGCCTCTCACTTCCTAGCCGTGGTTCAGTCTATCGTCCGGAACGAGAGCGTGTGGGATACCGTCACCTCATTTTTCGAGGACGTGATGCAAGCAAAGTAGGCGGCAGAGCGGAGACAGGAGAAGACCACCTCTATCTCCGGCGGGCGCCCCATGTGTTGCGGCCTGCGGGCTACGAATTGGGATCCCTCGGAACAAAAATAGGTCTGAGACAGTGGCGCCATATGTTCTGCGCGCCTGCCTGAAGGGATGTGCGGCCGGCCAGGTTTCACAGAGAAGGGTCAAATTCACGAGGATTTCCCCACAACAAAAAAGAGCAAAATCATCTGGCCATAAAAATGCAGGGCATGACACAGTTAAGTAGGTGCGTATGTCTTTAATGCCGTTATTTTGGTGTGTTTAAACTTTACCATGATCCGGTTTAGAGGGCGCTTTACTATGATCCGGTCTAAAGGGATAGCTAGTGAAATTACTGGGCGAGACTAAATAACTAATGTCTCGAGGTGATCAGCGCATTGAGGTGCCACGCAGCCATGCAGGCTAGTCCTTTTTTTATTGGTATCCAGGGGAAATTCTACATGAACTTCCTTCACCCCGGGGAAGGGCGAAGCAGTATGCCCGACTCCTACCGGCTAAAACCACTGGAGCGGTCATCTTCGGCACCGAAGGGGGGCTCCAGGTCCTCGTAAGATTACACGGGTTAGTCCTGGGAACCATAACAAATGCTATGGGCAGGCATGATGCTTCCGACCTGGTGAATAACTAGCTCGCCTTGTCCCTAGGTGGTATCAAAAATGGTTATTTCAATCTATAATTTTATTTGACTTTCGCTAACGGAGGTTATTATTTTATCTTGACTAATACCAAGGCCATTAAACTGCTTGCTCGTAACTAAAGATATCGTACCCTTCCTTGGAGAGGCCTTCATATGTTCAATTATAGTAAAGAGGTAGCTATGTGCTTGTCTGGCCATAGCCTAAACTTGTGTCGGTTTGAGACGAATTCTGAACATCGTTTGAGAGTTACACTGTAACCGTTTATTGTATTTCAAACATGTTTTGCGTAGTTTTCGAGATTCTCATAAGTAATTGAAGAACATAGCGCCGCTTTACGTACTAAGAGATTCTCGTTTTGATTATTCAATATGTTGTAACAATTTGTGTGAGGTTGAGTTTCTGTGTAATTTTGGAAATGGAATAAGCGTATATGAGAATATTTGTACAAATTGAGATATGAATTAAGAGTGATTTCTTCTGGTTGCACTGGTTCTCGTAGATCTCATCCATCGCTTTCCATCAGGCGAGTTCGAGGTAAAGAGAAGACCCATACATGAAAAAAAACAAGTTATGATTGAATCAGAACTTACTCATGAGTATCACTACATATTACAATAACTAGATGTGAGTATCACATTCAGCTCATTCGTTGTGAACAGACGTGTTTAACAAATTATTAAAATAAACAAATAATCACTTGCTGAATCGTGACCTCGTTTTACCAGTCATCGGTAGTTACGTAATTTATGTCATACGTTAGGTATGTGTATAGTGAATGAGTGAAATGTTCCGTGTGTAACAAGTCACTTTAACACTATGGAAGGCAGTCCTTTCAACCGTAGTGGCAGGACCACTCGCAGCCCACCTCCTACGCCCACGCCCATACCCACACCCGCACCTGCAACCGCACCTGCCCCTCGTACTAATGTGCCGAGCCAAACGGACGATGGCCTAGAAGTGATCTCAACACCGGAGATTCAAAACTGGATGACGTCCATTGAGCAGCATCTAAATGAGGTGTGCAACATTGCGTCAGAGGGTAAATTGAACTCGGAGCAGAAATTGCGCATTAATACCTTATGCCGTAAAGTGGGCCACGGTACATCTCAGATGGCAGTGCAGTATCAGTCCCTAAAACTGAGAGCCGTACAAGCTTACTCCTCCATCCAAACCCTCCAAGACCAACAAGATCTTTCACAGCGACTACAAGACCTGAAGCTAAGAATTGAGGATTCAGCAAAACCAGCCAACGGAACTTCTTTTGCTGACATGGTAAAAAAAGGTACCAACAATTACATTCAGCCGATAAATTTCAGTTCAGTGGCCATTTATCCCAATGATAAATTGAAGTCAAGCGAGGAGACAAAATCACTTGTCCAAAAAATTATCTGCCCTGAACAAATGAAACTGCATGTGAGAGGCCTGCGCAAAACCAAGAATGGCGGTGTCATAATCAGCACCGACACGAAGGACGACATCGAGAAACTGAAGCAATCGGTGCAACTAAAGAACTCGGGCCTTACTATCAACGAACATCCTAAAAGAAAGCCTAGAGTAGTAGTTATCGGAGTGCCCACATCCATGGAAGAAAACGAAGTTTTTAATTGCTTGTACAACCAAAATCTAGCAGATAAACTTCAGGATTGCAACCTCGAGGCGTTTTTAAGCTCAATCAAGTTAAGCCATAAATCAGGCAAAAAGGACGCTGAGACCTGTAACTATATAGTAGAAGTAAGTCCAGTCATACGCAAAGCCCTAATAACAAAAGACCGAGTATTTGTGAACTGGTCATCTTGCCCGGTGAGAGACTTTACATTGGTCACGCGATGCTATAAGTGTCAGCAGTATGGACATGCAGCCAAGTCATGTCGGGAATCAACCCACACCTGCGGCCACTGTGGCACACAGGGTCACTCATTAGAGGATTGCACTATGAAGGCAGGGGAACCAAAATGCGCTACTTGCTTGCACTTCAAAAAACCAGACCAGCACAAAACAGGCTCTGCTGAGTGCCCTGCGAAGATAATGGCTGAAAAGAGATATATAAATTCCATTGATTATGAAGGCGCCTAAGAGCGCCGCTAATTAGGGTATTTATTGACCTTTTTCTTTTATTTTTTAATTTACGTATTTAGATATGATTAATAATTTAATTGATGACTTAGATAATTTCTCTGTATCTGAGTCAAAGGTGTGTGAAGTTGAAAATTGCAAGCAATATCTATCGTCTTACAGCAATCCATTAACTATACTAACACAAAATATACGCAGTATTTATAAGAATTTTAGTCATTTTAGTACGTTTCTACAACGACTAAACATACACTGTGACGTTATTGTTTTAACAGAATGTTGGCTTGCCAAAAAAGATAATGTACCACTAATGCAGGGATATACTATGTACAGAAGTAATATAAATTACAATCAAAACGACGGGGTGATAGTTTATGCAAGAAATCATCTTAAGGTATCTGTTGAGGAACCGAATATGCAAGACTGCAACAGGTTGTTAATTAAAATTGGAACTGAATTTGCGATACTGGCTTTGTATAGACCCCCCTCTTTTAGAAACATAAATAATTTTACTAACTCTCTGAACGACACCTTGCAAGACTTATCATCCTTTAAAAACATAGTTGTAATCGGCGATATTAATATCAATATTCTTCCAGATAGTACAGAAGTAGCTGCACAGGACTACCTCAACCTATGCTTCTTCCATGGCTTAATCCCCGCGCACACGCTTGGTACACATCAAACTGGTTCTTGTTTGGATCATATAATATTTAAATCGAATTTCCCCTCACTTGCACTTGTTATTAACTCGACAATAACCGATCATAATGCTGTCCTACTAACCTTTGACTGTAAATTACCTAAACTAGAGACCACTCGTTTAATATCTAAATTAAATATAAATAGACTTGAACAAGATTTACGTAAAATCGAATTTGACCCAGTTTACTCTTCTGCTGACACTCAATTTTGTATGTTATATGTTATAAAAAATGTACAACTTGCAATCAAGAAAAACACAATCAATATTAGATTAAGTAACAAAAATTATAACATAAAACCGTGGATCACGCCAGGTCTCATTCGCTGTATGAGACATAGAGACAAACTGCATATAAAAACTAAACGTAATCCAGATAATTCCATATTGCAATTATCGTACAAAAGATATCGAAATTTTTGTAATGAACTCTTAAAAAAGGTGAAAATTAATTACGATAAAAATGAACTGGAAAAAGCTGGAACGAATAGTAAACAGATCTGGAAATATATAAAAAATGTAACATATACCTTACAACAACATGAGTCATCTTCAGATTTATTACAAACGTACTCATCGCCAATGGAATCGGCCAACATAGTGAATAATTACTTTGTTAATGTTGGTAAGAGTCTGGCAGAATCTATTCAAGGCCAATCACAGTACCTAGCAAGCCCTCCTTTTAGGTGTACTGATACCTTAACATCCTTTGCGTTGCTAGATACCGACGAAACTGAGGTAGAAAGGATAATTATAAGTTTAAAAGATGACTGTGCCGTTGGATGGGATAATATATCTAATAAAATTATTAAACAATTCAGGCACATTTTGGTACCACCATTAACTTATATTTTTCAAAAATGTTTATCTACAGGACTTTTTCCCAAGTGCCTCAAAAAAGCTGTAGTGGTCCCTGTGTATAAAGCTGGCAGCAAAGATCAAGTGACAAATTATAGGCCTATTTCCTTATTGCCTTCTATGTCAAAAATATTAGAAAAACTTATAAATAATAGGTTGATCAAATATTTGGAGGATAAATCGATATTGTCTAATACGCAGTTTGGATTTAGACCAAAATTATCAACTGCCGATGCCGTACATCATCTAACGGACTATATAGCACAAAACATTGATAAAGGCCACCACACTATAGGAATCTTCCTAGACCTTGCCAAAGCGTTTGACACCGTTTCCATTCCTATTCTGTTGCGCAAGCTCGAAACTATAGGTATAAGAGGCGCCCAGCTAAATCTCTTCAAAAGTTATCTAGAAGAGCGTACTCAATGCGTAAATATTGGTAAGGTTCTCAGCACTGATCAAAAAAACACGTCCTTTGGCATTCCCCAAGGAAGTATTTTAGGAGCCACTCTGTTCTTAGTTTACATAAATGACCTATGTAATCTAAAGCTAGATAATGGCATGATTATAACATACGCTGACGATACTGCTCTTCTTTTTTCGGCTAATTCACAAAGCGAAGTCTACAAGAATGCACAGAACGGATTTAATGTTGTTATTGGATGGCTACAGCAAAATTTATTAACACTAAACGCAGATAAGACAAATTATATTAAATTTTCGATGCGCAAGCCAATATCAATTCAAACTAGCCCAACATTGTATGCTCATTATTGTAAAGTGCCCACTGACAAGCAATGCGCGTGTTCCGTCATTAAAAATACAAATAAAATAAAATACCTTGGTATAATAATAGATGAAACACTTACATTCAAACAGCACATCGAAGCTTTAAATAATAGAATACGTAAGTTAATATTTGTCTTCAAAAAATTACGGTGCATTGCAGATGCAAAAATAATTAGGCAAGTTTATTTTGCTCTATGTCAATCAATATTAACATACTGTATTACCACATGGGGTGGAGCGGGTAAAACATTGTTACTAACCATTGAGAGAGCTCAGAGAGCAATTCTCAAAGTGGCTACTTTCCGCCCTTTCCTTTTTCCCACGAACGTACTCTATGAATCTTGTAGAGTATTAACAGTGCGACAGTTATTCATAATGAGTATAGTACTTAAGCAGCACGCATCCCTTCCCTATAGCACTGAATTTACTAATAAAAGACGGAAAGATATAGTTTGCACTAAAAAAATAGGAATAAAACACGCTTTTACATCCAAATTTTACGTGTTCCTGGGCCCGCTTCTCTACAATAGGCTGAATGCGATAAAAAACATATATCCCCTCAATTACAGTAACTGTAAGAAAACCCTTAAGGATGCCCTCCAAAGTATGTCATACGAAGATACAGAGAAATTATTAATTGTGTTAAAATAAACAATGTAATATTTTATTTACATTAATTGGTTTAAAACTGCGATTTTTACTATTGTTTTAATGATACTGTTACCTATAACTATACTATTGATTATTTTTTACTTTGTACCTATAATATTATAATAACTTTGTGATTATTTCATACTGTTTATTAGCTCTTCTCGCCTGAAACACAGGATTACCTAGTTCAGGCACATTTGTTATATATATCTAAGAAACTTTGTACTTGTTAGTTTAACTTGTTGTAACGAAATATTGAATAAAAAAATATTATTATTATTTCCTTTATTAACATTTTTACACATATCTTTCACATTTTTAAATATACATAACAAAATAAAAAAATACATACATTTAAAAATATAAAAAATAGGGACCGACCGGCAGCGGGTACAGGGTCCAAGCTACCGGTGGTTAGGGCTCCAGAGAAAGGAACCTCCTCACTATGCGTGCCGTGTCAAGGAGAACTGCTTTCTGTAGCAAGCCCTTGATCCAACCACCCAACGAGAGCCTCTTTAGATGTTGGTCGAGGCTCTTGGCAATGAGGCCATTGGCTGTCACAACTATCGGCACAATGATTGCAGAGTCCACATCCCACATGTCGACAATCTCGTGTGCCAAGTCAAGATACTTAATTTGTTTATCTTTCTCGGCTTTCACGAGATTCTCGTCATGGGGAATAGTTACATCAACAATCATTGCGCGGCGCCCTAATCGATCTATCACCACTATGTCAGGCTTATTGGCGACAATAGTCCTATCAGTGATGATAGATCGATCCCAGTACAACGTGACATGACCATTTTCAAGAACTGGGTCGGGCACATACCTGTAATACGGTACCTCAGATTCCACAAGGTTGTACTTTAAAGCAAGTTGCTGGTGGATGATCCTGGCTACTTGGTTATGCCTGTGCAAATATTCGCCGTTAGCAAGCCGAGAACAACCAGAAATTATATGTCTAAGTGATTCGCCAGCACAGTGACATGCCCGACAGATGTCTACAGTGCCATCCTTAACAATATATTTCCGGTAGTTGTTCGTCATGATAACTTCGTCCATAATTGCACAAACAAAACCTTCGGTTTCTCCGAATAAGTCACCGAAGCGTAGCCAGGACACGGACGCTAACAAGTCCACATCGGGACCATGAAGAACCCGATAATAGCGTCCATGTAGCTCCTTGCTCTGCCATACCTCCCTGCGGTCGTTGGTACTAAGTACGGCAGGTTTGCGCCAGTTCTCCTTAGCCAAACCGAGCGGGGTTAGTCCTTTATCTACTGCGACTACATCTCGGTGCATTCCCCCTTCGGCATGGAGGAAATAATCCCTGAGGCGGCACACCTCGCGGTTGTGGAGAGTCTTAGCATTTAAAAAGCCTCGACCTCCACACTTCCGCGGGATGTACAGCCTCATTACCGAAGACCGAGGGTGATGCATCCGACTTGCAGTCAACAGTGTACGGACCTTCCTATCCAGGGCATCAAGTTCCGTCTGAGTCCACTTGAGTATGCCAAAGGAATACATCAAAACTGGCATGACCCAACCGTTGAAAGCGCGGACCTTATTGCCACCTGACAAAAGACTTTTAAGTACTTTCCTCAGGCGACCAAAGAACCGCTCCGTCAACGATTGCTTCATGTCAGCCTCTTTGATGCCCAAAGCCTCCGACATACCCAAGTATTTATATGATTCCGTTGCGGAGAGTGATCTAAGGTAAATAGAATCCGAGAGTTGAACTCCCTCGGATTCCATGATCTCGCCTCGTTTTACATGCATGACCGCACATTTATCCATACCAAATTCCATCCTAATAGAATTACTGAAAGTTTCAGTTACTTTCAGTAACTTTATTAGTTGCAATTTGCTAGGGGCAAACAGTTTCAGGTCATCCATGTAAAACAGGTGGGATATTACCTTACTTCCTCTCCGCAGCGGGAAGCCTACCCTTGATCCCTCTAGCAATGTGCTGAGAGGGTTCAAGGCCAGACAAAACCACAGGGGGCTCAGACTGTCGCCCTGGAATATTCCCCGCTCAATTTTTATCGTTTCACCGTTCCCCTGAATCTGTAGACATCCTGGATAGCGAAGGACCGTCCTCCATTGCCCCATACATGACAACAAGAAAGTGCGTAAAGTTGTATTTATTTTATATAACTCCAGCACTCTCATGAGCCATGTATGTGGCACCGAGTCATAGGCCTTCTTATAATCTATCCAACATGTCGACAGATTCTTTCGGGAGCGACGAACTTGTTGGCTAACAGTCATGTCTATGAGGAGCAGCTCCTTAGTGCCGCGGGACCCTATCCTACATCCATTTTGAGAGGCGGATATGATGTTATTCTTATTAATATGATCAGTAATTTTCTCTCTCAAAATGGATGTAAGCAGTTTATAGACCGTCGGTAAACATGTGATCGGTCTATAGTTTTTGGGCTCCGCTGCACTACCTGATTTGTGGAGCAGGTGGGTAACTCCAGTTGTAAAGAACTGTGGTAGCGACCCAGCCTCTAAGGCTGACTGAAACTGGGACGCCAAGCGAGCATGAGAACTCTGCAGCCATTTAATCCAAAAATTGTGCAGTCCGTCCGGTCCCGGGGATTTCCAGTTCGGCATCGGACGGACTGCACTGGCTACGTCTTGGGGAGAAATTATGATTTCTCCCATCTCTTGTATAGGTTCGCAGGCTCGCTCGACGTCCCACATCCAGTCACCCTCGGTGTGGTTGACAGGCATCGACCAGATGCTGCGCCAGAATTCACTCATGGCGTCATCATCCGGTCGACGAACGTCACCCACACTTTGGTCAGGTCGCTCCCAAGACCTGTATACCCGCCTTTGATCGCTTTGGAATATGCGATTCTGGTAAAATCGTTCCACTCGTCGCTTATACCGGCGAATGCGGCTCGCCCATGCATAAACCTTCTGCTTCAGAAAGTCGATGCGCTCTGTGACACAGGCCATATATTCTCGAGGGCTGGTTCCAGTCCCCGAGAATGCCCGTCTCACAAAGCGCATAACTCTCGGTCGAGTGTTACCCTCTCTGAAGCAAATTAGTTTAGCGATAAGTACCCTGGCATCGTCGATACGCCGCTCAATCCTATACTGCCAAGCTGGTACGGCTGATTTTGGTTGTGTAGCTCTTTCACTGCATGGTAATTTCACGTGAGCTACACGACATGCCGCTACCGCTGCACAATACAGGATTGAGTGCGTATCGGCGAGATTTTCGCTGCTTTCGAAATAGTTAGAAAGCAGCGAATCCAGGGCACATACCAGCGCCCTATTTTTGTTATGCATGGGCAAACGTGGTAGTCGCGGTCTTAGTTCGACTGGAGTGGTTCGATAGTCCCGAATCGCATCCTCCATTGCACTCCTCAATTTATCGTTGTACTGGTTACTTACAGTTATAGCCCTGTCATATTCCTCCTCCATGCGGTCAGACCGCGGTGGAATTTCTGCAAATTCTTGCGGTTGAGTCGCAGTCTGCAGTGGGGGAGAAATGACACGGCTACTCTGAACTTCGCGGCGTAGCCGATCAAGTGCGGCGTCATCCAACCTATGATTGCGTTGTATAACCCGCACCTGATCCGATAATCGTTGGGCCGAGACGTTGACGGTTGGTTCAAGTGCCTGAAACAGAGTAAGCATCCTGACACGGTACGCAGTGAGACTAGTTCCTCCATCTGTAGACCCATAATATGCGCGCATGACGTTCTCGTTCATTGTTGGAGTCCATTTCATGCGCTGCACATAACCACCGGCAGCGGGAACCCGGCTCGGGGCCGGTTGGCCCCTAGGCTCCAAACATGTCGGTGGCCGGCCTCTCCCCTGCCGACGACGTACAGGTGATGGCGACGTCGGCGGAGAGAAAAACTCGTCGCTTGAGCTCGATGCGGTGGCAGCCGCCGGCGTCACCGGTGATCCGGGATCCGGCGGCTGCGAGGTGGAACTAGGCGACGAGTCCGGGGGTGGTAGGCGTGCTTTTGTCCTAGCTCTGGTCAACATTTTATGATTTCCATATCCATTTAGGTGTCATTCCTTTTGATTTTGGCGTTGTGCTTGGTGACAACAGCTGTCATCCTCGCTTTTATATTTTTATTATTTATGTATGGTTTTATTTAGCGTCATTTCTGTTTTGGACGGAGGTTCTGCACTTTTTTGTAATTTTTAAATTCTTAGCTGGTCTATTGGTATTTTATAGTTATTATTAAATTTATTCTATAAGAGGACTGAAAAATGCTGACACTTTTTGTAGTGTTGCCAGGTTATTATTATTATTATTTTCCTTTATTTTAAATATATACATATAAATTACATTTTTAAATACATAAAAAAAAAAAAAACAATATATATTTAAAAATATAAAAAATAGTAGCCCACCGGCATCGGGAACAAGGTCCAAGCTACCGGTGGTTAGGGCTCCAGAGAGAGGAACCTCCTAACAATACGAGCCGTGTCCAGGAGTACCGCTTTCTGTATCAAGCCCTTGACCCAGCTGCCTAACGAGAGCCTCTTAAGGTGTTGGTCGAGGCTCTTGGCCATAAGGCCATTGGCCGTGACAACTATCGGCACAATGATTGCAGAGTCTACCTCCCACATGTCGACAACCTCGTGCGCCAAGTCAAGATACTTAATTTGCTTATCTTTCTCGGCCTTCACGAGATTCTCGTCATGCGGGATAGTTATATCAACAATCATTGTGCGGCGCTCTACTCGATCTATCACCACTATATCAGGCTTATTGGCTACAATAGTCCTGTCAGTAATGATAGATCGATCCCAGTACATTGTGACATGGTCATTCTCGAGAACTGGGTCGGGCACATACCTGTAGTATGGCACTTCTGAACTCACAAGGTTGTATTGCAGTGCAAGTTGCTGGTGGATAATCCTGGCTACTTGGTTATGCCTGTGCAAGTACTCGCCGTTAGCAAGACGAGAACAACCGGAAATAATGTGACGTATAGACTCGCCTGGACGGTGGCATGCCCGACAGATGTCAACCGTGCCGTCCTTCACAATATATTTTCGGTAATTATTCGTCATGATAACTTCATCCATAATTGCACAGATAAAACCTTCGGTTTCCCCAAACAGGTCACCGAAGCGTAGCCAAGACACGGACGCTACTAAGTTTACATCAGGCCCATGAAGGGCCCGGTAAAAGCGTCCGTGAAGCTCCTTGTTCTGCCATACCTCCATACGGTCATTAGTGTCAAGCACTACGGGTTTATGCCAGTTCTCTTTAGCCAAGGAGAGCGGGGTGAGTCCCTTGTCCATCGCAACCACATCTCGGTGCATCCCCACTTCGGCATGGAGAAAGTACTCCCTGAGGCTACACACCTCACGATTGTGGAGGGTCTTAGCATTTAAAAAGCCTCGACCCCCACACTTTCGTGGGATGTATAGCCTCATTACCGACGATCGTGGGTGATGCATCCGATTTGTGGTCAACAACGAACGGACTCTTCTATCCAGAGCGTCTAATTCCGTCTGAGTCCACTTGAGTATGCCGAAAGAATAGACTAAGACTGGCATGACCCAACCGTTAAAGGCGCGTACCTTGTTACCGCCTGACAAAAGACTTTTCAGTACTTTTTTCAGGCGGCCAAAGAATCGCCCCTGTAACGATTGTTTCATGTCAGCTGCGTTGACACCTAACGCCTCCGACATACCCAAGTACTTGTAGGTTTCAGATGAGGAAAGGGATCTGATTTGTATGAAATCCGAAAGTTGTAATCCCTCGGATTCCATAATCTTCCCTCGTTTTACATGCATGACTGCACATTTGTCCACACCAAATTCCATCCTAATTGAGTTACTAAAAGTTTCAGTTACCTTCAGTAACTCTATTAGCCGCAAATTGTTGGGGGCAAAGAGTTTCAAATCATCCATGTATAAGAGGTGAGATATGATCTGACCACCTCTTCTCATCTGGTAGCCTAGCCCCGAACTCTCCAGCAGTGTGCTCAGAGGGTTCAAGGCTAAACAGAACCACAGGGGACTCAGGCTATCGCCCTGAAATATTCCACGCTCGATCCTGATCGGTTCAACGTTTCCTTGAATCTGTCTACATCCCGGATAGTGAAGTACCGTCCTCCATTGCCCCATACATGTGAACAGGAAGGTGCGTAGGGTTGCATTTATTTTATATAACTCTAGCACCCTCATGAGCCATGTATGTGGCATCGAGTCGTAGGCCTTCTTATAATCTATCCAGCATGTAGACAGATCCTTGCGGTTACGTTTAACCTGTTGGCTAATGGCCATGTCAATAAGGAGCAGCTCCTTAGTACCACGGGACCCATTCCTACATCCATTCTGAGAAGTAGACATGATGCAATTGTTATCAATATGTGTGTTAATTTTGACTCTCAGGATGGATGTAAGAAGTTTATAGACCGTCGGTAAACAAGTGATCGGTCTATAATTTTTGGGTTCCGTGGTACTACCTGATTTATGGAGCAGGTGGGTAATTCCTATTGTAAATAACTGTGGTAGCGAGCCCGACTCTAAGCATGACTGGAACTGAGAGGCCAAGCGAGCATGTGAACTACATATCCATTTGAGCCAAAAATTGTGCAGCCCGTCCGGTCCCGGAGATTTCCAGTTAGGCAACGGACGGACTGCACTGGCTACATCTTGGGGGCTAATTACTATTGCCCCCATTTCTGATATTGGTTCACAAGCTCGTTCAACCTCTCGTATCCAATCACCTTCGGTATGGCTGACGGGCACCGACCATATGCTGCGCCAGAATGCATTCATGGCATCATCATCTGGTCGGTGGACTTCATCCATACCTTGGTCAGGTTGCTCCCAAGTTCTATATACCCACCTTTGGTCACTCTGGAATATGCGATTCAGGGTATACCGCTCCATTCGCCTTCTGTATCTACGAATACGGTTCGCCCATGCATAAACTTTCTGCTTCAGGTAGTCGATGCGCTCTGTGACACGAGACATATATTCTAGAGGGCTGATATCAGTCCCCGAAAATGCTCGTCTCACAAAGCGCATCACTCTTGGACGGGTATTACCCTCCCTGAAGCAGATTAGCTTGCCAATAAGTGCCCTAGCCTCATTAATACGATGTTCAATCCTGTACTGCCAAGCTGGTACGGCAGATTTTGGTTGTGTAGCTCTGTCAATATTTGGAAATTTGACATTGGCTACACGACATGCCGCAACAGCCGAACAGTACAGAATCGAATGCGTATCGCCGAGGTCTTCACTGCTGTCAAAATAATCTAACAGCAGCGAATCCAGGGCACACACTAGCGCTCTATTCTTTTTATGCATAGGCAAACGTGGTAGACGTGGCCTATGGGTAGGTGGAGTGTATCTATACTCTCGAATCGCACAGTCCAAAGCGCTCCTTAAAGTTTCAATGCACTGGTTACCTGCAGTAATAGCCCCATCATCTTCTTCTTCATCAACGAGGTTGGACCGCGGTGGAACCGCAAAAGTTGCTTGCGGTTGCACCGTGGTTTGTGATGCAGGAGAGATGACACGGTTAGTCTGCACCTCAGAGCGTAGCCGATCAAGTGCAGCATCATCTAACCTATGATTACGTTGTATGACCCGCACTTGATCCGATAGTCGTTGTGCCGATACGTTGACAGCCGGTTCAAGTACCTGAAACAGAGAGAGCATCCGACCACGGTACGCAGTCAGGTTAGTTCCCCCCTCTGTCGCTCCAAAGTATGCGCGCATGACATTTTCATTAATGGCTGTGGTCCATCGCATGCGCTGCACACTTCCACCGGGAGCGGGGACCCTGTCAGAGGCAGGTGGGCCTCGAGGTCCCAAACTGGCCGGTGGTCGGCCTCTTCCACGTCGACAAGCTGGTGGTGGTGACGTCGGTGGAGAATAATACTCGTCGCTCGAGCTCGACGCAACTGCAACTGCCGGTGGCGCTGTACATACGACGGGGCTGGATTCCGGCGGCTTCGAGGCGGAGCTGAGCGACGAGGCCGAAGATGTAGGGCGTGCGTTTTGCATTCTGGCACGATTTCGAGTAATCATGATTTGTTTTATGTTAATTTCATGTTCATTTATACTCGGTCGGTCATGTCATCATCTGTCAGATACATCGTTCTTATTTATAATTTTCCGTATTTGTGGTCTAATCTTCTTGTAGGTAATATATATATTTCTTCATATAATTTATCCATTGTAGTTTTGTTGTTTATATTTGGTGCTTATAGTTGATATTATTATATGTTATTTAAATTATTTAAAAATCCAGAGAAAATTTTCTGACGTACTTCAGATGTGTTGCCAGTTTTTTATTATTATTTCCTTTATTTTAAATATATACATATAGATTACATTTTTAAATACATATAAAAAAAATACAATATATATTTAAAAATATAAAAAATAGTAGCCCACCGGCATCGGGAACAAGGTCCAAGCCACCGGTGGTCAGGGCTCCAGAGAGAGGAACTTCCTAACAATACGAGCCGTGTCTAGGAGTACCGCTTTCTGAATCAAGCCCCTGACCCAGCTGCCTAACGAGAGCCTCTTGAGGTGTTGGTCGAGGCTCTTGGCCATAAGGCCATTGGCCGTAACAACTATCGGCACAATGATTGCAGAGTCTACCTCCCACATGTCGACAACCTCGTGCGCCAAGTCAAGATACTTAAGTTCTTTCTCTTTCTCGGCTTTCACGAGATTCTCGTCATGTGGGATAGTTATATCCACAATTATTGTGCGGCGCTCTACTCGATCTATCACCACTATATCAGGCTTATTGGCTACAATAGTCCTATCAGTGATGATAGATCGATCCCAGTACAACGTGATATGGTCATTCTCGAGAACTGGGTCGGGCACATACTTGTAGTATGGCACTTCTAAACTCACAAGGTTGTATAGCAATGCAAGTTGTTGGTGGATAATCCTGGCTACTTGGTTATGCCTGTGCAAGTACTCGCCGTTAGCAAGACGAGAACAACCGGAAATAATGTGACGGATAGATTCACCCGGATAGTGACATGCCCGACAGATGTCAACCGTGCCGTCCTTCACAATATATTTTCGGTAGTTCTTCGTCATAATAACTTCATCCATAATTGCACAGATAAAACCTTCGGTTTCCCCAAAGAGGTCACCAAAACGTAGCCAAGACACGGACGCTAAAAAGTTCACATCAGGCCCATGAAGGGCCCGGTAAAAGCGTCCGTGAAGCTCCTTGCTCTGCCATACCTCCTTACGGTCATTAGTGTCAAGCACTACAGGTTTATGCCAGTTCTCTTTAGCCAAGGAGAGCGGGGTGAGTCCTTTATCCATCGCAACCACATCTCGGTGCATCCCCACTTCGGCATGGAGAAAATACTCCCTGAGGTTGCACACCTCACGATTGTGGAGGGTCTTAGCATTTAGAAAGCCTCGACCCCCACATTTTCGTGGGATGTACAGCCTCATTATCGACGATCGTGGGTGATGCATCCGATTTGTGGTCAACAACGAACGGACTCGTCTATCCAGGGCGTCTAATTCAGTCTGAGTCCACTTGAGTATGCCGAAAGAGTACATTAAGACTGGCATGACCCAACCGTTAAAGGCGCGCACCTTGTTACCGCCTGATAAAAGACTTTTCAGTACTTTTTTCAGGCGGCCAAAGAAGCGCACCTGTAACGATTGTTTCATGTCAGCTCCGTTGATACCTAACGCCTCCGACATACCCAAGTATTTGTAGGTCTCAGATGAGGAAAGGGATCTGATGTGTATGAAATCCGAAAGTTGTAATCCCTCGGATTCCATAATCTTCCCTCGCTTTACATGCATGACTGCACATTTATCCACACCAAATTCCATCCTAATAGAGTTACTAAAAGTTTCAGTTACCTTCAGTAACTCTATTAGCCGCAAATTGTTGGGGGCAAAGAGTTTCAAATCATCCATGTAAAAGAGGTGAGATATTATCTGACCACCTCTTCTCATCTGGTAGCCTAGCCTCGAACTCTCCAGCAGTGTGCTCAGAGGGTTCAAGGCTAAACAGAACCACAGTGGACTCAGGCTATCGCCCTGAAATATTCCACGCTCGATCCTGATTGGTTCATCGTTCCCTTGGATCTGTCGACATCCTGGATAGTTAAGAACCGTCCTCCATTTCCGCATACATGCAAACAGGAAGGTGCATAGAGTTGTATTTATCTTATACAATTCCAGCACCCTCATGAGCCATGTATGCGGAACAGAGTCGTAGGCCTTCTTATAATCTATCCAACATGTCGACACATCCTTATGGTTACGTCTGACCTGTTGGCTAATGGCCATATCAATAAGGAGCAGCTCCTTAGTACCACGGGACCCTTTCCTACATCCATTCTGAGAGGAAGACATGATATTATTGTCATCAATATGATTGTTAATTTTTGCCCTCAGAATGGATGTAAGAAGTTTATAGACCGTCGGTAAACAAGTGATCGGTCTATAATTTTTGGGTTCCGTGGTACTACCTGATTTATGGAGCAGGTGGGTAACTCCTGTTGTAAAAAACTGTGGTAGCGAACCAGACTCCAAGGCCAATTGGAATTGGGACGCCAAACGAGTATGTGAACTGCGTAGCCATTTTAGCCAAAAATTGTGCAGCCCGTCCGGCCCTGGAGATTTCCAGTTGGGCAACGGACGGACTGCACTGGCTACGTCTTGGGGACTTATTACAACTGATTCCATTTCTGATATTGGTTCACATACTTGTTCAACCTGCCTTATCCAATCACCTTCGGTATGACTGACGGGCACCGACCAGATGCTGCGCCAGAATGCACTCACGGCATCATCATCCGGTAGGTGGACGTCACTCATACCTGGGTCAGTTCGTTCCCAAGTTCTATATACCCACCTTTGGTTACTTTGGAATGTGCGATTCAAGGTATACCGCTCCACCCGCCGTTTGTACCTACGTATACGGTTTGCCCATGCATAAATTTTCTGCTTCAGAAAGTCTATGCGCTCTGTGACACGGGCTATAAATTCTTGAGGCCTGATATCAGTCCCCAAGAACGCCCGTCTCACAAAGCGCATTACTCTTGGGCGGGTATTGCCCTCTCTGAAGCTAACTAACTTGCCAATGAGTGCCCTAGCCTCATTGATACGACGTTCAATCCTGCACTGCCAAGCTGGCAAGGCAGATTTCGGTCGTATGGCTCTGTCATCATGTGGGAATTTGACATGAGCCACACGACATGCCGCAACAGCCGCGCAGTACAAGATTGAATGTGTATCGCCGAGGTCTTCGCTGTTGTCGAAATAATCCAACAACAGCGAATCCAGGGCACACACCAGCACTCTATTTTTTTTATGCATAGGCAAACGTGGTAAACGTGGCCTAAGGTCAGGTGGTATATAGCGATACTCATGAATCGCATTGTCCAAAGCACTCCTTAAAAGTTCATTGTACTGGTTACCTGCAGAAATAACCCCGTCATCCTCTTCCTCATCCACGCAGTTGGACTGCGGCTGAACCGCAAAAGTTGTTTGCGGTTGCACTGCGGTCTGTGATGGGGGAGAAACGGCGGGGTTTATCTGCATCTCAGAGCGCAGCCGATCAAGTGCGGCATCATCCAACCTATGATCACGTTGAATGACCCGCACCTGATCCGAAAGTCGTTGTGCCGAGACGTTGACAGCTGGTTCAAGTACCTGAAACAGAGAGAGCATCCGAACACTATTATTATTATCACTAGATACTTATAAGTGCTAGCCAGGCACGAACGCTGAAAAGCACCTATTTGGAAAAACGGAATGAAAGACAGAGCGTCCTTAATCGAAGATTTCGAAGTTAAGTACGTACGGTAAGTCAGTTGTGACCACGCTGCGCGGAAAGCTTGTGCCGCACCCGACCACACCGGTTAGTTGTAGGATAGTGAGTGATGGCGGTGAGTCAGATTGCTAATAAGTATCACTCACCTCCCAGACGTGGACGGCGTCGGCTGTGTCCCGCACGCGAAAGCGAACACGACCGACTGGAAGTGGGGAGCTGCCCGGGCCGATGAGAATGAGGGCCCAGAGCGGGCCTTCGAGTGGTGTAGGGGAAGAGGAAGAGCTGTAGCTGTTTGGGCTTCCATCCAGCGGTCCCGCTAAACAGACTTTGCCCGAGCTGGAGGACCTAGCCAAAGAGATGCAGGCGCAGCCAACGGTCGATATCGGTGCCTGCATCAAGCAGCATCTGGACGCGATAGAGAACGTTGCGGATAGGGCTTACAACCTCAAAGGGTAATATAGCCTCCAAGTAGCCGCGTGGATCGTGCAAGTTGCGGTGGATGAAGTGGCCTAGCGCACTACCTTAGTAAAACCGACATGACCATCATTTGGGTATTCTTGCGGATGCGGAGGCCCAATTTAGGCGATCCATTATCCTTGAGGTCGGGGCATGTTGGACACCAAATTAGCAGCCTTAGAGGGGGGCTTCTGCCGGAGAAACCCCTGCCCCGCCACTTGCGGCGGATTGACCAATAAAGTCAGCGGCAGCCGCTCAACTAGCTACGTACGCGGCCGCCGCCAAGGCTCAGCCAACTTCCTCTGCGATCTAGATGCAGGGGACAAAGGGTCAAAATGCGGCAGAGTCAGTCGGAATGGCGTTGCTTGAAATCAGATTGTTGAATCGGGGGTCCATTAGCTCCTGCGTTAGGTGGCTGGGGCTGGTCATGGACTTTACATGGACGGCTCCTTCTGTGGCCCGAATGGTCTCGTGCTGGTGGGGGAGGTGATCACGCTGTTAGACCACCGCCACATTGTGTTTGATGTGAAGCTACATCCACCCGGCCCGAACTGTCCTAGTCACAGTCCGTCGTCGTGGCGTTGTGCTCTCAAACAGCTCGATCGAGAGATGTTCGCCGCAGCTGCCAACGTTGCGGCGTGGCCAGAGGTTAATCAAGGAATCTTGGCCGATCCAGAAGAGGAAGTGTCTAGGTTCCGGAAGGCGATGACGTTGAATTCAATTTGACGCATCCATGGTCATACGGGTTAGGCACTCCCGGCGTACATCAGTGTACTGG
The DNA here is from genome assembly GCA_947459985.1 of Diloba caeruleocephala. Classification (NCBI taxonomy): domain Eukaryota; kingdom Metazoa; phylum Arthropoda; class Insecta; order Lepidoptera; family Noctuidae; genus Diloba; species Diloba caeruleocephala. The sequence continues at coordinate 2,493,760 of OX381625.1, read as the reverse complement.
TGGTTGGAGGAGATCACGCATTTGTGCGCGGTCTGCCTGGCATCCCGCCGCCAGTACCAACGAAGCCTACTCCAGCGTAGTACAGCCAAAGAGATTACCGAAGCCTAAGCCGAAGGTAGGGCCTACCGAGTGGCCACGATGATGCTACAGCGTACCATCAGCGAGGCGAAGGCTCGGTCATGGAGCGAGCTTCTGGACGGACTTGATAGGGATCCATG